>CM057450.1:547268026-549668026 GCA_016271365.2 Neoceratodus forsteri | reverse complement strand
ATTGTGCAGTATCTCTGGTATTTCGTTGAGCCAGAGGGGGCTCTGTAGCAGAGATCGTTGACCTAGGGTCGTTCTGCGGAAGAGCACAGAGAGAGCATTCTGCATTCTTCCTCTAGTCTTGTACTTAGCATCAGTCAAGGAGAAAATTTCGAAGATGCAAGGGAGAGCTTTTCCTAGTAGAGCCTTCTTGCCTAGGAGACATGTATGGAACTTGACTCTGTTGCCAGGGAAAGACAGTTTGTATCAGTATACAGTGAGCAGATGTGCGTAAAGTGATCGGCACCAAAGGCGAGCCTACATGCCTTGTTTAGGGCAGTGGAAATCTGCTTAAGTGCAGTATCCGAGGCTGCCCAATAGGCTACAAGCCCATAGTCTATAGTGGATAGTATAGAGCTGGTGATGGAGAGCGGAGGGCAGCAGGAGTTAGATTATTTCTGTGCCTAAACAGTATTCCAAGCTTAGTGTTGACAGCCTTAACCACTAAGTCTATGTGTGCTTGCGAAGGAAAGGGTGTCATCATTAGTGACCCCAGATACTTGAAGAGTGGACCTGCTCCAGTGGGGCCTTGACATTGTTTAGGATGGTAAGGGTGGGGTGCCTTCCCTTGAGTTGTGGGCTCAACAGGAGCATTGTTTTAGTCTTTTATAATTAAGTAGGGTTTGTGAGCACCAACCACTCCTCAGGTTGATGGAAGGAAGGCTGAAGTTCATTCTGCAGTGAAATGATATATGAATTGTTGCTGAGGATGATGGCATCATCGGTGTATAGAATGATTTTGCTATCACAGGCCTTTGGCAGGGCATTTAGGAAGATGCTGAAGAGTAATGATCTCAGGATTGACCCTTGGGGTACCCCAGGATGCTTCTCTGGACTCCAAAACAGCAGGTCCCACTCTGACCCTCTTATATCTGTACGTCAGGTAGTCTTGGAGCCAACGTGACGGCATTTGTGCCACCTCCAAGGTCAGGAGTTGACCCGGGGGTGGTTAACCATATCGAAGGCCTTTGTTAAATCGATGAAGATGGAACTGACCATCTTGCCTTCATCCATGGCCTTATGGACAAAATCAGAGAACTCAACCAGAGCTGTAGCAGTGCTGTGGTTCTTTCTGAACCCATGTTGTTGGGAACAGAGCAGTTGATATTTATGAAGGTAGTCATTGATTTAGCCTGCCACGATCCTTTCCAGAGCTTTAGATAGGAAGGAGAGGATAGAGATGGGCAGTAGTTTGTAATACTTGACCTGTCACCACTCTCAAAGACTGGGGTCACCAGAGCTTGTTTCCAGACTGAGGGAATTTGGCCAGGGTGAGTGACTTGTTGAAATGTTTGGTTATAGGGACAATAAGCCGTCAAGGGTAAGGGCAATCAGTTTCATGCCCAGTGCATCACTACCCTGCCTGGTTGTTCCCAGGACTTTTTGCTTCTTTGATTGTTACCCGTTTCAAACAAAAGTTCGGGTGCTTAGACGTGGTAGGATTTTACCAGGGTCCATATCCACAGGCTTCAGAAAGTTGGGTTGAAGAACATGGCTTAGCTCCGTGAATGAGGTGTTGAATGACTCAGCAATGGTGTGAGGATCCGTGATATTCGACCCTTGAAAACTGAGCATCTGGGGGTGTTTCTTCTCATCCTTCCCTAGGAAACTTTTGATGTTATCCCAGAATTTCCTCCCATCCCCAACTCCTGTCCAACGGTCCTTGTGGAAGGTGGCTTTGTCCTGCCTTATCAGTTGTGTACACCTGTTTCTGGATGCCCTATAGGCCTGGATGTCTTTTATTGCCACATGCTCTAGCCTTTGACCAGAGGTTATCTCTTTCCTTTATCAGAGCAAGGAGCTCGCTGGCGATCCAACCATAGTTGCAGCCACAAGTCTTCCTTTTCCTAACTGGGGCAAACCTATCGCCATGTTGCATTGACGCTTATTAGCATAGTAATTTAGGGCAAGATCAAGATCCAGCAGGTTGTCAATGGGTGACTAATCAACATGGGAGGGGCTACTTTGAGAGGTCCCAGCTGTCCCTTTCTTAGGACTCTGCTTTCGATCATGGCGGGGGTGGTCTTCTATATTTATTGCACACCTGAAAGTGATAGGGTAGTGGTTGCTCAGTGACCTCGGAACGCTGGTGGGAGCGCTTGAGAGAAGCCAATCGATGGCGTGCTTTTCCAGATTTGTAATTTGTTCTGGTGGGTTCAGTAACTAGTTGTGTGAGGTAAGAATTAGCCACGATGTCCTTCTGGGGTGCTGACTCCTTACTGAGCCAGTTTATATTAAAGTCCCGTATCACAGACCATTAGGCCTATTCTGCTGGCTTTTAGTATGTTAGCATGTTAGTATGTTAGTATAATGAGCTCACAGTCCTTACTGAGAGAGAGAGCATCAAGTACCTTGGTAAGGACCATGCAGGCCCTCTTGGGAGGCAGACGGACAGATACTACAGCAAGGGATTTGCTGTGCTGGCCAAACAAGAGTTTAACAGTGAGTAGCTCATGGTCGTCAGCCCATCCAGTAATGGGGAGCACAGTCCCTTGAAAGGAGTCCCTGACTTAGATAAGACAGCCAGCTCCCTCTTGCCTTTCTGATCACATCTCAAGGCTTGGAAGCCAGGGAGAGCAGCTTCTTTGTCCTTGATCTTATCCGTGAGCCATGTCTCAGTCAGGCAGATGATATCAGGGCCGTGCAAAGCTGTCCAGGCCTGGAACTGCACAAATTGGCAAGCAAACTGCAAATATTCATTGCTGCTTTCTTCTTTGTTGTTTTTAATCCCATTTGTCCCGGCTGTGTTAGGCGGTCCAGGATTAGGATGCACATTGCCTGATAGGAGCAGTAACAACAGTATGGCTTTCTTTGTTGCGATACTGAAAATAATTAGGGATTTCCCTTCGGCATTTCCATTTGACAGGGAAGGGCAGCTTGCTATTGTGAGAGAGGCAAGAGGAGGCTGGTGGCAGGTGTAGTGCAGTAGAACCATTGTACAGAGCTTGCTTGGTGGCCTAAGGTGCCATATGATGTGTTAGCTTAAGGTAGTCCCCAGTAATAGAGGTACCTGGTGGAACCTTCAGCTGAGCAACAGATCCAATATAGGTATCAGAGAAGAGTAGTGGAGGGCATCGTACTGCTCTACTGGGCCAGTCCCAGAAAGATGGTACAGTAGCACCAGGAGCGCAGTGCGGAACATTTTGGACCTCTGGGTACAGGGTGGGGATCAAAAGTCAGTAGGGGCAAAAGGCAGTGAGGGGTGCCTGCACCCTAGAAGGGAGGATGAGTGAGCAAGGTAGAGGCGTTGGGCTAGGGATGGAGAGGCCAGCGAAGAGGGACAGGAAGGAATCCTGACCATATATGCCTAGTTGCCAAGCAACAAAGTTGTTCAGATGTGGAATCCCTGGCCTGTCTGGGAGACATGAGGCAAGCCAGGAAGATGCAATGGTCATCATCATGAGGCAGTATCAATGGTGCCCACTGCAATGCAGAACTGGTACTAAGCAGTGACAACTCTTTGGGCATCGTCTGCCTAATATTGAACCAGGTAGCAGGAACCAAGGTCATATGTGCTTGTTGGATGCTATCAGAAAAGCAGGCAAAGGAGAACAACCACCCGTAAGGTGGTTGGCCCGTTGTGACAAAAAAACTTCAGCCCCTTTCCCATCCTCACGGTTAACTGGGTGGAAGGCTGAAGACATTCACCTGGCTGCCCAGGCGAGAAGGAAGAAAATCCTCTGGTTTCCCAAGAGTGGAACCAAACATTTGCTGTGGGGAACCATAGGTTCAATGCGCTCCCCATCCTCCTTTGTAGTACAGACTTCTTCCTGGTCCCATGAAACTGGAACGGAACAGGGCAGAGGAGGAACTGACATGTCCACAAGGTAACTATGGGTAAAAATAAAAATGCCAGGCATTGATCATGCCCTCCGTAATGGGAATTTTTTGTTTGCTTTGTCCACTGACAGCTCCTTTTCCACCTTCAGAAGGGAGGGACAGCGACATGCCTTATTGTGGTTTATGTATTTTGCAAGAACTGGTATCAGAACCTGCTGAGGAGATCCTTATATTTTTACATTTTGCTTGGCTATTTGAGGATTCCACTTGGTTATATCTCTTTTTTTTTTGAAAACCTAAAATAATGACCTGGTAGAGACTCCCTAGGTATAATGACAGTGAGGCCCTCCGTGAACATGTACTTTGACCAATGGCGTCTCTTTTGATCTTCAGCAGGAGGGCAGTGACATGCTTGTCTTTATGTATTGTTTTGTCTACTGGCGTCTTCTTTTGCTTTTCAGCAGAAGGGGCAGAGACATGTTTCATTTACATGCCCTGGAAACTGTGAGGCAGACCGAGATCTTTTTTTTTTTTTTGCTTGACTGGCCAAGCAAACAGCCTCCATAATGAAAATGCCAATGTAGCTGCCCCGCAGATAATAGGGAAAAAAGGGTGAGGTGTGAGGCTAACTACCTAGTGAGAAGCCCAGTACCGGATTAACCAACAGGTCCTGATTTTCTCCAGGAACTGAGCAATTGCAGTACTAAAAATAAAATAAATAATTACGCCATATGAGCCTGCTGGACTGTCAATTCACAGACATGCTCCTTCAATTCAACACACTGCCGCTCTCTTGAATTCAACACACTGACCACTTCTCAACTGCATAACGTGGTTCCGATTGTTTGTTTTTTTTCCCAGAATGCAAAGATGGCAAGCTAGGTCCCTAACCGGACACGAAGACAAGATTAAGTAAACAAATAAGTAAATAAAGCCATGGAAAAAATGCGGTTACAGAAAACCAATCTGAAGTAAAGGCAAGGACTTTCTCGGTTCCTGGGACTGCCAGAGAAGAAGGCTCACAGTCTAAACAAACTAACTAAACTACAACACACAGCACAGCACTAACGAAACAAAACAGCATTTTATTTCACGGAAAAGAAAAATGGAATGATGCAGCAGCAACTCACAGGGCGACTTGCTTGCTCAGGTGGAGAAACAGATCTGCCGTTTAGCTGCAAAGCACAGCGCCACCATGAGAACAAAGTTTGAAAAGTGTTCCACGTTCTGTAATTTACATAAATTCCACATGCTCCAGAACAGCTGAAGCTGGCAGGCTAGTGGCTTATGTTAAGCATAATACAGGGGTTTCTGGGGTTTGAAGAGCAGTATCCTCCCACCACAGAATGAATGCAGCACCACTGTGACATGCCTATACCCCAGGGACTAAGAGACCCAAAGTCGCTGTCAAACCAGTCAAACCTTGCTGTTCTGATTTAGAGGATAATATTGAAGGTCAGTTGTAGGCCCATCAGGTGGTTTTGTTTATAAAATTTTAAGGAGGGATGGCGTTCCTCAACTTCAATCTTGAATAGCTGGCGGGACCTAGATTTAGATATAGCAGAACAGGAGTGGCTTGGACATCCTCCCAGGCATGTAAAGTTACACATGCTACCAGGTGGCATGAATTTGCATGGAAGTGCCATAGTCGCTTCTTTCATTCTCCAGCTATATTAACCAGATATCTTCCTACTGCATTTGGGAAATGTTGGAGGAAATGTTCTTGCGACTTCGCAGATCACAGCCACGCTTTTGGTCATGTCCACAATTAATGCCCTTTGGTGTTCTTTACAACAATAAATTTCATATTGCCTGGGAGAGAGGCTTGAACCTACAGTAGAGATGGTATTACTCTCTATTTTCCCCTCATAGTCCACCCTGGCACTGGACTCTGTATATATTTTAGCAGCCAAAGGCCATAACAAGATGTTGGCAATCCCTATTGTTCCTACAATTAAAAGTGGAGGGGCTGGTGGCAGATATTTACTGTATGGAATCCCCTTATGGCCACGCTCCATAACAAACAATCAGTGTTTGAACCATTGTGGAGGCCATGGGTGATATATTTTTCTGAGCATGACCCTGACTTTGTCCCTGAGCCTCTCCATTTACCAGTATACAGGACCTTTGGAAACAGGGGGTCCTATCAGTGTTGGGAATGCGGGCACTTCTTTTGGGACTGTTTCATTACCCTGGGAAAGCACCTTCTAAAAAACTGTCTGGGAACATATATCTCTACAGTTAACTTTCAGTCATTTGCTGAATGACCATGTGCTTGTAGGAAAATGACAGAATGATTCTATCAGTGTTAAACTATTAGTCAAGAAGTACATGTATCTAAACTATCATGTTTTGTCTGTATGTCAATGACTGTATTAATCATACTTCTACCTGTCACCTCTATATAATAAAAATAAATAAAAAAAAAATACCTTGCTGTTCTGCACTGCACAACAACGCGCTACCATCAGCTCATTGAACTGGTCTGCTAGCAGCCATAATTCCTTCATTGTGACTTACATTATATCCATAATACATTGCTTTACACGTTTTGTGCAACTCTTGCCTCAGTGCTTTGATACTCCGAGGTGCTGGCTGGCTCTTCAGACCCTACTCCCCTTTGACCGGCTACCATCTCCTCCCAGGACTTACCTGCCTTTGTTCCCCTACAGCTTGCCCCCTGTGGCAGGGCAGGGAAGGGGCCTCGACTCCCCTGGGTCAGATCCAATTCACCTGACCTGGGGCAATGACACAGGTCGAGGCAGGTGAACAGGACTTCTTCATTGCACAGCCCTGTATTTCTTGCTTTCTGTACTTCAGCCCCAAGATTGGCATGTGTGCCGTGGTGTGAGCATGCAAGTGAAGGCACCGCATGCACTAAAATGCCTGCACCTGGCCTTTACAGAGGCACCTGTTCCCATGTCACCTAGCCTCTGCAGTCAACATCGGTATGCATTGTTCTCCTCCCAAAGGATAGCCATCATGGATGCTGGATTCTCCTTCCCCTGACTAGCCCCAAGTGACCACAGTCCGTTCCCCAGCCGGGTCACCAGAATGGCAGGAGGTAAGGCGCCTAGTGCCTCAGCCCTCCATGTCACTGGACTGGCTAGGTTCTTTTCTTTTAAATCTATTTTAATGTGCTGGAACAACAAGCTATGGATGGCTCCAGGGGCTCAGTTACATCATAGCATCTAGAAACTCACAACAAATAAAGCAAACGGGACTAAATCTAAACTGCAGGACATTTCAACAGTGCCTACCTGGGGCAGAATATGCTGTACATGATGTACCCAGTTTGACAGACTTTCCACCAGCTCTAGAACAGGAATTCCTTCAAAGTCAGGATTTTCCTCATAAGTTTCCCTTGCTGCTCCTTCCTCTTCCTCTTCTTCCTCCTCTCCAAACTGGTAAAATCCCAGTGGGCTGACCTGGGTTCCAGCTGAGATCCGTGCAATTTGTGCTCGCAAGTAACTGGCCTCATTCCCAGGGAAAGGTGGGTAGCTGACCACTGGTGTCTCCAAGTTTCCTGTAAGGAACTTTTAATTTTCTGGCTGCTACAATCTGTGCTGGTGTAACATGTGCAATTTTACCCAAAGGCTTCCCAGTTCCTGCACACAAAGTAAGTGTACTTATTGGCACCTGACCGTTCTCCTCCTTCGGGATCACAGGCGGGGTTTATATGTTGATTTTGGTGGCTCATCTTCTGCCTCCTCTTTTCTTCTTCTTCATCTTTACCTCACTTCCTTCTTTCTCCCCTTCCTCACCTTCTTCCTCTGGCTCAGGTTCATCCTCTCCTTCTCGGAACTCCACCTCGGCCACGATATAGTTGCTCTGAATGCCAAGAGTTTGCCCCAGAAGCGCATTTCTGTAGGGGCTGGGTGTCAACTAACTGTTTCAGGGCCAGAAATATCCGGAACATTTCCTCCCGACTCAGGCCAACCCCAGCCTGCTCAAAAAAACGCCAGTTCCATCACATTGGGAGAGCGGAATCTAGCTGCAAGAGAAGCCAAAAGCATTGACAAATTAGACAATTAAATCTGCCCTAAAAATATAAAACACACACACAGTATACATAATTATAGAATGATTGTGAGAATAACATGTTTGTTTATTGATTTATGGTTTTATTTATGTATTTATTTATTTAATAATTGGTAACCGGAAAGGCACACCAAGTCAAGGCTCATTTCTAGGTGCAACCCTGTGACAGGGTTGAATAAGGCCAGTCCCATTTGTTATGCAGAAAGAGTTAAATGCAAAGATCTGTTCTATCATCTCATTTCTGTCTCTTCTCTGTCTGGTTGCGCAACCAAATGTTTTCGTGAGAACCTAGGAACTGTCACTCTGAAGGACTCATGATTCTCGGCCTCTCGCTATCTCTCTGCCTTTACTTGCTGTTTCTGTCTTTTCTTTCCCCTTGCATAACTGCTATTATATACAGGATAGAGCATGAGTAACAGTTAACAACAGGGCTGTTCTTTCACCGAGTTGGTACCATGACAATAGATTACCTCAAGAGCGCAGCTCAAGAGATAATCAGTCGTCATAGTCCCAACGAGGTGAAAGAACAGCCTGCCGGCAATCGATACGCAGCGCTGTTCTGTATAGTGTATAGTGGAACGTTGTTGCCTCAAAAAAAAAAAATTACTACATCTTTTCTTTTAAAATAAGACTAACTGTCAGATTGCTGCCTCGAGGGCACCATGTGTGATGTCCGCACTGCAGCAGAATGAAAAGTCGTTCTGCTGTCCTCATGGACGCCACTTTGGTTCTGCTGCACTGCAGACGCCACTAGTGCAGCAGAACAACATTTTGAGGCGCTAGATTTCAGTGAACAACAACTTTTCACTATACACTATAAAACTATATGTGAATCTTTATGTGAAACTGGGATAACTTGGTTTCAAATGTACATAGTTATACTGCTGAAATGATTGCAAAAAGCTATTTGAAATTTATGGGGTTAACCTGAGATGCAGTTTGAGCTCCTGTCAGGCTTGTTTGCAAACTCTTTTGCAGAGCTATCAGCAGGGTGCCAGCTTGGGACATTGTTCTATTTGCAAGCCTGCTCTGCAAAAGAAACTGGAAAGAGCATTTTGTGAGAAACAGGATGTCTTACCAATAGCCCATATGGTGTCAGAACTACCCATTGCTTAACCTGACCCAAAATGGACAACGGGAGAGAATGAGTTGAGTTCCCAGGCAAGACTTACAAAAGAGCAGCAATAGTTTTGCTAGAGAGTGAGAGACAGAGATGGAAACTTAGAATTAGAGAATCTCTCAGATGAAGGACTTTGCTTTCTGTTTGTTCTGCCTTTGTAAATAGCTATCCTGAACAATTTATTTTTTTTATTTTGCTGTTATTGATAATAATAACATGCTACTTGTAAATTTTACAACTGCTCCTGGTTTTCCTATACTTCCTGACCTATGCCTCAACGACAGATGGTGTCAGACTAAGTGGGATTTACACCGTGCATACTCTAAGCTAGCGGTTTTGTGCATGGATACTAGACCTGGTACCAGGGAAGCATAGCAGAAAGGTATGGATTCTGCAGCAGCACACAGGAGTCATTACCAGGAAAATAGCAGCCAAACTAGCAGAGGCGAAGTCAAGCTGAGACTGCATAGCCAACACAAGTCATGGAAAAAGAAGAAGAGTCAGTGACAGAACCTGAAAGCCTGCATGCCTTTTTCAAATGGTGGGCTATACATCAACAAAAAGAGATGGAGAAACAGAGAAGAGATGCAACAGAGATACAGAGATTCAGTGTTTAGAGGCACAGAGAAAAGAAGATACAGTGATGGCTGGATGCCTTGAAAGCCAGCAAAGCTGGAGGATCTGGTACAGGTCCAGCACAGCAACAAAGCACGAACAACTTAAAAGATATTAAACTTACAAAGCTGTGTCCATCAGATGATACTGAAGCATACCTAACTTTGAAAGGGTTGCCACAGCCTGCCAATAGCCAAAGCAGCAATGGGCAATCAGGCTGGTACCTTACCTGATAGGCAAAGCCCAACTTGCCTACAGCAATCGGACACTGCACAATCAGAAAACTATGACCTGGTGAAAAGTGAAATACTGGAAAGGTATGATATCTCAGGAGAGACCTACAGGCAAAGATTGCAGTCCCTGAAAGGAGATCTTCTGGCAAATGTAATTGAGCCACTGCAGCATAGATTGTGGCTCGAACACCCCGGTAGCATTTAGGCAAATTTTGTAAAAATAGCGCTTGACATGGAAAATACAGAGATTTTAAATCTCTGTACATATGGGCAATATATTGAAGGGGCAAACCGTGTCAGCATATCGCAGTTTTTGGCAGCGTGACCTCGGGCTGTACCCAGTTTAACAAAATGCGGCTCGTCACCAGAATACAAGTTTACGAGCAGTGGGGTATTTTATTACAAAATATATATTGGGACTACAGCAGGGATCGGGTGCTCGAGCCACAATCTATGCTGCACTGGCTCAATTATGTTTGCCAGTAGATCTCCTTGAAGTACCATTCAGTCGGACAACCCTCGAGAAGCCTTCACCCGACTCAGAGAACTCCTTATTAAATGGCTCCAAGCAGAGGGCAAAACAGTCCCACAGATCACTGACACACACTTGCAGTGGAAGAGTTCAACAACATCCTTCCTACAGACATGCAGCTTTGGGTAAAAGCCAACCAGAAAATGAGGAAAAGGCTGTTTCATTGGCTGAAGACTATCAGATGGCCAGACAGACACAAGTGGCTCGGTAACAGCCAAGCACGGTAAGACCCTCTTTTCTGATTTAACTCCAAGTTTGACAAGAACTCTGGTGGGGGTAACAAATCTGTACCAAAAGACTTTATTTGCTGTAATTGTAATAAGCCAGGCCATATTGCAAGAAGCTGCTGTAGTAAGAAGGATAACACTGGAACAGATCTGTCCTGGCAAATTGGGGCAAGTTCTTAGCAAATGTCAAGGAGGGAGAAGACCGTGAAAGGACTTGTAGATTGGGGAGTAGACAGTCCCTGGTGCATGTTGAAGTGCTAGAAAACACTGTGCAAAGGACTGGGTACTGGTGTCATCTGCATTCACGGGACACTCGATACTATCTCACCACCCAAGTGACTTGAATAATAATGGGGTGTCGCACCAAATAAAAGTGAGGTAGTACCAAAATTACCTGTGCCTGTGATTACTGGAAATGACTTTCCAGGATTTATTGAGTTAATCACAGAGAAGTAAATCCTGATGTTTCAGCAGCTGTGATTACAAGAGCACAGGCAAAGTAAATATCAAATGGTGGGGACACTTTTCCTTCGGTGATTTTGATTCAGACTTGTTTGAGCATAGCTCCAAGATCCAGACGTCCAGGAAAGAAAGAAGGCGCCTAAAGAAACAGTGGCAACAAAAGACTGATGAACATAATGGGTTAATATACGAAAATGTTGACACTAAACTGATAACTGATTGTGATTTTGTTTCAGAGCAAGCTAACTATATTTCTCTCAGGGTTATTTTAAGCAGCTGCAGGTGAAACCAAAACAGAGGCGAACCAATGTTTGAAAAATATAATGGGTTACTGTACAGCATTTGGGTTAAACCTCAGACACAGGAACAGACAGAAAGTACAGTTACGTAAGAACTAACGTAACAGTAGATCTTCGAGAAGAGCTCTTGCAGCAGGCTACACTGTTAAGACTAAGCTGCCAGGTGCCAGGACCTCACGAAAAACTGCTACCTAGCAGTCACACAGCGGGACCACCCCAATGTAGGCCAATGGTATAAAAGGAGCAGTCCCAAGCCCCACCTCAGTTCTCCCACGGAGACCTGGCCTACATGAAGATGGAGAACCGAGAAGGTTCTATTAAACCCTAGAATAAGAACAAGAATGAAAAAGACCAGGGAAGGTGGGAGGAAAGCAGTGCCTGCTGCAAGAGCTCTTCTCGAAGATCTACTGTTATGGTAAGTTCTTACGTAACTGTACTATCTTACTTGAGGTGAGCTCTTGCAGCAAGGCTACAATGAGGACTGCATCCCAAGCAATCAAAGTATAAGCCCAGGTCAGACAGGTGGAGGTAAAGAAGTCAGCAAAACTCTCAAGAGAGTAGGCCATGGAGGACAGCTAGTCCAGTAAGACCTGCACCTAGAGGCAATGTCCAGACTGTAATGCTTGACAAAAGTATGGTCGAAACTCCAGGTAGCAGCAGCACAGATGTCCGCTGCTGACACACTCTTCAGTGATGCAGGAGGCAGCAACACCCCTGGTAGAGTGGCCTTTAGCTGGGTCCAGTAAAGGCTTGTCGTATTTTGGTAATAATAAACTATACAGTTAACCAACCACTTAGATAAACTCTGCTTAGAAAATGGAGCCCCTTCGGTCCTCGAGGCGAAAAGAAACAAACAACTGGTCAGACTTTCTGATAGTGTGGGTGCGGTCCAAATAATAGTGAAGCACTCTATGACCGTCCAGAGTGGAAGCAGAGCCTCCCCTCGATTCGAGTACTCTGGATAATAGATGGGTAAATGGATGTCCTGATTAACATAAACTCGGACACCACTTTCAGCAGAAATGTAGGATTAGTCCGTAAGGACAACCTGTCCTTGTAGAAAACTAAATAAGGCTCTTTGCACATCAGAGCCTGAAGCTCAGAAATCCTTGAGCAGAAGTAATGGCAACTAAAACAATGCTTTCCATGACAGAAAGCACTGCTTGTAACTTGTGTCTGGTTCGAAGGTAGGCAAGGTAGCTTTTCCAACAAAAGAGGGTCCCATGGAGGGACAGGATCCCGGATGGGAGGTTTCAGATGCAGAATGTCCCGCAGAAAGGTGCGGGAATGATCCAATGGGCAAGGGTCTTGCCTACTATAGGTGCATGACAGGCAGAAATGGCAGAAAGATGCACCATGATGGAGGAGTAACTAGACCCTGAATCTGACAGGAAGAGGAGGTACTCAAGATGGAGTTCACCGGACGGTGAAAGGATCAAGGTTATGGGCAGAGGCCCACAGGCAAAACTGTTTCACTTCTTGGCATAAGTGGCTCTAGTAGAAGGCATCCTGGCTGCCACTACGACACCAGTCACCCTGGGAAACCCGAAACTGACCTAGCTAGGTTTGCAGGAGCCATGCATGCAGGTGCAGCGACCTGAGGTCCAGGTGCACCATGGTGCCTTGCTCCTGGGAGAGCATGCACAAGGTCACGGGCAGAGGAATCGGAGGCTCCACTCCAACTGCTGGAGCAGAGGAACCTAATCTGCTGAGGCCAGAAGGGAGCAATCATGATCATGTCCACCCCTCTAACTGCAGCTTCAGTAGGACTCTCTGCAGCAGTGGAAAGGAAGGATGGTGTACAGAAACCTCCCTGTCCAACAGAGGGACAACCGTTTGCCAGAAAACACCAGGCCCTGGATCTAGCGAGCAGAAACTGGGCAGTTTCATATTGAGCGTGGACACAAAAGATCTAGCTCAGGGCGTCCCCACCTTTCAAAGAGGTCCTCTGCTATGGACTGTAGGAGTTACCATTCATGGGTCTTGGACTGAGGGCTGCTTAGGCTGTCGGCCAAGGTGTTTTGGATGCCTGGAACATGAACTGCAGTGAGTTCCAGACTGTGTTCGACTGCCCAGAACCAGACTCTCATGGCCTCCTGCAGAAGGAGTACAAATTAGTCCCTCCCTGCTTGTTGATATAGAAGACCACAGACATATTGTCTGTCTGGATCAGCAGAGAACCCAGGAGAAGATCCGGCTGGAGCCTGCAGAGCTTAGAGGATTGCCCTAATTTTCAACACGTTGATGTGGAGATTCTGTTCAAGGAGACCAGATCCCTGCATTTGGAGATCTCTGAAATGAGCTGTCCAGCCTTGACCTGAAGCATCCGTTGTCAGGATCTGCTGAATGGTATATCTCTGGAAAGGAGACCCTTTTTCCAAATTGGAGGGGTTCAGCCACCACGCCAGGGTCTGACACACTGCCCTGGAGACTTTCACCATCTGCTCCAGATCATCTGTGCGCTGGTTCCACTGAACTCTCAAGAGTCCTGGGGCACCTTCATGTGAGCTGTGCCAAGGAACAGTCACAGTGGCGGCTGCCATGTGACCAAGAAGCCTTAAGGGGCTCTGGCCGAACCTAGTGAGACGAGGAGATCTCCCGAGCTAGAGCTGGAGGTGAGCTGCCCTTTCGGAAGGAAGGAAAGCTTTCCTTGAATTATGTCCAAGACTGCCCCTATGTACTGCAGCCTTTGGCTGGGCCATGGGGAGGATTTTGGGAGGCTCAAAGTGATCCCCAGGTCTCGGAACAACATAAAGGTGTCTTCCTTGGTTATCAGCAGCTGGTCCCATATGGGAGTTGTCAGGAGCCAGTCATCTAGGTAAGGGAAGACGTAATGAGCTTTCCTCCTGGGTGCCTTCCACCACTGCCAAGCATCTGGTGAAAATGCAGGGAGCCGAGGACAGGCCGAAGGGCTGAGCGCAGAAATGAAATTATGTACCTACCGTAATTATGATCTTTCTGTGTATTTCACCATTCATCACATTTGGGGTATATGGCGGAGGACATGACCCATAGGAACTTTTTTTTGGATGGACGGAGTCGACACCATCGGCGCTGCCTCGAGGGCCGACTCACCGCGTGGCGCTCTCGCAGGTTGGCCATTAGGTGCTGTTGGCCCGCCTCCCGCCAGTTGTGATTCACCGGAGAGGTGAGGAAAGGGTTGGGAGGGTGGGAAAAGAAAGTCAAGGGACAGATAAAGGAAAGATATATAATATAAAGGAGAAATAACGACTGAGAGGACAGAATAAGAAGGAAGTCTAAGGGGATTGAGTAGGGGCCTAATTTCTGGAAAAAGGGAAAGACTTAGGATAAGTGTGAGGAGGGGAGGAGAAAGTGACAACCATACCCGGACCTTGACTTATCTCAGACTGTATAGGAATTGCAAGGAGTAGCCAAAAGGTTCACTGTCAGAATTCAAGGCACGGAATCACTGGCAAAACTCCAAAAGCAGAAACAGCTATTCTGGAAGAAAGACAGGACACAGGAAATTCTCTCCTCTCAGGGAAAACATTTTAGGTGAAAGAATTTAGTGGTTTTTTTGTTTTTTTAAATAAACGATATGTCCACTGGACAAAGAAAATTAAAGACGGACAGGAACCAAGGAGGAGGAGAGAATGGAGGGTGGAGCTAGAGCACTGAAGAAGGAGTGCCCCCATACTAACCACTAGCCTAGAAACAACATCCCCTATGTGCCCCTATTTGCCTCACTCCTAACAAGAGAAAGAAGTGAGCTGGCACAGAGAGGAGGGACCAGAGACTGAGGCCCCAGGGGGATGGAGGGCGGACTGTGATGAATGATGAAGATACACAGAAAGATCATAATTACGGTAGGTACGTAATTTTCATATCTTAACTGTGTCAATGTTCACCATTCATGACATTTGGGTGAGTGCCAAGCCCTTCCAAAGGGGTTTTCTTTTAACCCTTAAGGACAGAGTCCCTTAGTTCTCAGTGGGAGGCACACTAAGAGGAGAACCTTCCGGGCCTAGAGAGGCCCGAGAGTGGGGAGAGTGAGACGGGAACCACCCGGAAGGGAAGGAAGTTGCCCAACAAACGCCATCTCACTCTACGGGAGAAGAGATAGGTTCTCTGGTGAGCGGAGTTAATCACCCACGCCAGGCCAAGGGTGACAACCGGAAAAGACGCAGCCATGCCATCCGCCTAGTGCAGATCGCTGTCCCTACGACCCTGGTAGCTACCTTGTTGGCATCATAGGATACCTCGCTTGGTGCTTTGCTAGCTCCAGGCCACGTGCAGAGAGTGTAATGGCTTGTCTGGTTTGCTCCGTGTCAGGCACCGAGGCTAGGAGTTGACAAGAGTCTGGACCACAGGAACCTGTCATAGGTTGCGTAGTGGGCCTGATGTGCTGCGATGAGAGCAGTAACCGTGCGAACAGAAAGTCCTCCTACCCCAGAAGTCAAAATCCAAGGAGTCTTGATCTGGGGCCGGTCATGGTGAAGGCGCGAAGCCCATCGGAGTGTCCAGTGCGTCAATCCTGACTGAGGACGAGACATGGAACCTGGAGACTCCAGGGGTGCAGTACTGCTGGCAGAGATCCCTGGGGCAGGAACTCTGGAAAAGGTCTCTGCCAGGAACGCAATGATGCCTCCCGAAGGGAGCAGGCCAGGGGCACCACAAGGGTGTCCTTGCCGAAATCACCTAAAAGGCATGCGAGAGTGCTCAGATTGCTTTGAGTGGGAGGGGTGATACACAGGTCCTCCAACATCCTCACAAGGAATCGCTGATATTCTGCGAGATCAGCAGCTGGAGAAATGTGGACAGAAGGCTCCTCTCCCCCAGAAGATGGGGATGAGGAGTCAGAGGACCTAGGCTGTTTGGAGCGCAGCTGCTCAGGGAGGTTGGAAAACCTGTCTGTCCATGGCCCTGACGTAAGTGGGCAACTGCGCAGCTACGGCTCTGAACTGCTCCCAGGAGAGAGGCCTGGAAGGCCCAAGAATACCTGGGAGCGCAGGAGATTGCGGCAGAGGGATGGGGACAGAGCCGAGAAGAGTAGTCGACTGACCTCTGCCTGGGCAAGGGAGCGGACTAAGAGCTCCAGAAGAAGAAGGAGCTCTGGAAGACTCCACAGTCAAAGCTGAACAATCATTTCGAACTGCCTTGGCTGCGCCCGAAAGAATCCCCCTGTGAGGTGACCGGGCCGTAGGTCCAGAAGGACGGTCCCCTACCTCAAAGAACAGGGCCCTCTCAAAGAAACCGAGGGGAAGAGTGGAGATCCACTACGGCTCCTCCCAGAGCCCGGTGGGTTCCAGAAAAGGCCACCGAACAGAACCCCTCGACCCTCGGAATCCAAGAGTGCCCTTCTCCTCAGAAGAGCCAGCCTAGCAGCTGGCAGCCCTGGTCAGCCCCGAAGGAGCTATCAAGGAGCACTGCCCTCCTCCTGTGGGTGCTCCAATCGGCCCCAAAGTTGGGTGATCTAGGCACACCACTCGAGGGGTACCACCACTGAGGGTGCAGCGAACCCTCCGAGGTCAGGCTGCAGAGCAATAGTAGCCTGCATCACTGCCTGCTGGTCAGCACCCTGACCTTGGCTATGGTAGCCACTGTCCGATCCTCCGAGGGGCTGGTCGCGGCCTGTCGAGGATACTACTAGAGTGCCCACCTGGGCAACTAGCTCCAAGTAGCCAGTGTGCCTGTCCAACCCAGAGTCTGATTCCTCCTCCAAGTCCTATGCCAGACAGTGGGTGGGCGCTCTGCGCCATCTCACCAAACGGGCACCAGAAGGAGCTGCACCCAAGATGGTTCCAGTGCCCCCATCAGCACCGCAAACGGTAGTAGGAGGCACAGCTCTAACAAGGGCAGCAATCCCAGTGTCAGAAACCTGACACGGCGTTGTCGGCCCACGGCGCCGTGAACGGCTCCGGGACAGAGACAGCACTGAAGTCGGCTCCGACAGCCCCATCAGTGCAGAGAATGGTGCCTACCTGGCCCCAGGGTGCCGCAAACGGCACGCGGAGGCAGAAGCAGCACTAACATTGACAGCGCCGACTGTGGTCGACGCCGAGATCCGAACCCCCACAGCGTCACGACCACTTGGAGCCATGAACGACTCCAGTGGAAGACATGGCACCGTGCTCAACCTCGGTGCAGCGGACAGCGCTGAGGCAACAAGAAAGAAGAAGCGGCGTAGAAAATCCGGACGGTGCCGCTTAGCATTATCAGTGCCGCGAACGGTGTCAACAGCCACCACGGCGCCAAGCAACTGGCCGGTGTTAACAATGGCACTGTCAGAGCCCACGGCACCGCCGAACGGTGCCGAGGCCCAAACGGTGCTGATCGACAGCGCCGAGGACAGCGCCGACCCAGGCCTTCCGAGCCATGGGTCCGACACCAGGGAGCCTTCACCCCTCGAAGGCGACTGCCATAACGGTGCCTCCCGTCCGTCCCCTGGGGCAACAGACTGGGCTTCCTGCACCGTGGAAGGCACCTCGCCACAGCTAGGCTGGGAAAAGCAGAGGCTCCCTCCTCCTCAGTTTGTATAGAACCAGGAGGGGACCCGGAGGAAAGGCTGAGGTTCGTGGCTTGGCCAGACAAATGCGAACCCAACCCATGAAAGTGGTGAGCCTGCCCCACTTTCCACATGCGTTGTTAGATTACTCTCTGATCCATGGAGAAACAGGCATCGCACAAATTCATGTCGTGAAGCAGGCCAAGACACGTGAAGGCAACGGTCGTGTTGGTCTGTGACAGAATATTTGCACCCGTCGCGTAGGGCCGTCCTGTCTTGGAAGTTTTCTTGCCCTCTAACGAGACATGACCTATGGAGAAAAAACCACCAAAACAGACTCGGCGTAGAAAAATAGAATAATTGGAAAGGTCTTCACGGGCGATGTCGAGTATGGCAAAACAGAACCGGCAGGAGGAACCGACGACTTCCGCACCAAGATAAGGGAATGACGAGTTGAGAAACTGCGAAGCAGGCCTCAAAATCTTCTTCCAGCATCCCACGAGGTGACCTCGGGCGGGAGACAAAGAACTGGTGGGAAGGCGGGCCGACAGCATCTAACGGCGAACCACGTAAGCCACGCGAGTGCGTCGGCCTCGAAGGCAGCGCCCGATGATGCATCGACTCCGTTCATCAAAAAAAAAAAAAAAACTCCGGGGTCATGACCTCCGCCATATACCCAAATGTGATGAATGGTGAAAATTGACACAGATAAGATCTGATAGTGACTTCCTTGAAAGGTGAAGCATGAAACCTTCTGTGGGATGGCAAGACCAGGATGTGCAGATACACATCTTGCATGTCCAGGGTGCAAAGCCAATCCCTTGATGAAGCATGGGGAGCAGACCTGGAAGAGTCACCATCCTGAATCTTTGTACTCCATGTACTTGTTCAGGTGGCTGAGATCCAGGATGGGGCAAACATCTCCCATCTGGGCCCCTCCCCCACTGCTCCTGCCAAGGACAAGCTTGAAACCACGGGGTTGGGCGCGGACAGCTTAATCCATCCGGCGGACCTCCCCGTTGCAATTGGACAACAGAGTGCAGAATTTCAAAAGTTTTCGGACACCCTGAATGCCCGCCGAGATGGAGATTGCAGGACCTTCCTCCTTCAGCCCTTTCTTCTGCTGGCGCCTTTGTCCTGTTCCACTGCCACAGGTCCCACTTGCCGCCTTTCCGGTTTGTAATTTCCAATAGGCACCAGAGCCCATTGGCCAAGAGGGGACTGCGCGGAGTGCAGCCAGATGAAATAGGCTGCTTCCCTCTCAGCTTTCAGACAGATCGTAAGGACAGAGGCGGCCAAGCAGCCCCCCCACTGCTCCGCCCAAGGACAAGCTTGAAACCATGGGGTTGAGGCGCGACAACTTAATCTGTCCAGCGGACCTCCCTGTTGCAATCGGACAACAGACTGCAGAATTTCAAAAACTTTTGGACACCCTGAACACCCGCCGAGACAGAGACTGCAGGACCTTCCTCCTTCAGCCCTTTGTTCCTGCTGGCGCCTTTGTCCTGTTCCACTGCCACAGGTCCCGCTTGGTGCCCTTTTCCGGCTTGTAATTTCAATAGGCACCAGAGCCCATTGGCGAGAGAGGGACTGACATGGAGTACAGCCAGATGAAATAGGTTGCTTCCCCCTCTCAGCTTTCAGACAGATCATAAGGACTGGGGCGGCGAGCTCCCCCACTGCTCTGCCCAAGGACAAGCTTGAAACCATGGGGTTGAGGCGCTGACAGCTTAATCTGTCCGTGGACCTCCCCGTTGCAATCGGACAACAGACTGCAGAATTTCAAAACTTTTGGACATCCTGAACACCCCCGAGACGGAGATTGCAGGACCTTCCTCCTTCAGCCCTTTGTTCCTGCTGGCGCCTCTGTCCTGTTCCACTGCCACAGGTCCCACTTGGTCCTTTTTCCGGCTTGTAATTTCCAATAGGCACCAGAGCTCATTGGCGAGAGGGGACTGAAGGGAGTGCAGCCAGATGAAATAGGCTGCTTCCCTATTAGCTTTCAGACAGATCGTAAGGACCAGGGCGAACCGATGGCATCTGTGTCCCCCACTGCTCCGCCAAAGACAAGCTTGAAACCACGGGTTGAGGCACCGGCAGCTTAATCTGTCGGCGGACCTCCCCGCTGCAATCGGAAAACAGACTGCTGAATTTCAAAAACTCCTGCCCACCTGCCCCGTTCCTTGTCCCATTAAGTAGAAGGTAGCTCCGCCTTGGTGAGCCCTACACCAATAGGAAGTGCAGGGGAGGAGCATCGCCTGTGGCAATGTATCTCAGTCTGTAACAGTCACAGGCTAACCTAATAAAACGTGTGTCCTATTGTGTTCTCCCTGCTACCTAACTGGAACACCAATGGACTAATTGCTTAACGATGGACTAACTGGTCAAGGTTGAAATTACCCACCAAATTGATCATTACATAGACTAAATGTTTCTAAAGTGTGTAAATACTGAAATGTGCATTCTTAATGATCAGCTAGCTCAATGCCAATGTATAATATCTAGTCAGTAACACAGTCTCTGGGTTATGTCTAGATGATTTTACTCTGAACTGCTGCATTATTGCTCTTACATATCAGTGTTAGTAACCGACACTACTAAGAATCCTAAAGTTTACTGAATTTTAGGGTTAGAAACTTAAACAGTAAAAGTAATCGAATCTACACAATCCTAAGAGGCTCTAGACAGTTGTCTGTCCTGGTACCCCCATTATATAGCCTGTTCTCATCAAAGCACCCTAAATCCTTATTACAACAATAGCTCTTGCTGCCTAATAATGCCACATAAGGTTAAATGCCAGTCAAAGGGTCCCAGAAGACCTGTATCTCAGGCCTGCTCAGGCCAAACAAGGGTCTCCTCCTTGCTGCCCAGTTCATGCCACAATACTCTGGGTTGACTGGCTAGCTGGTAGACAAGGCCCCGCACACAGCCTCCTAACAGACTAGCATCACACCAGACTAGGCACTCTCACAGCCCACCCCAGCTAACAACAGCCCTCCTACTTGCCGCCAAGCTCAGTAGGAGTGGGATTTCCTACAGGACTATCCTCCTAATGACCCACAAACCTAAAAAAACTAGGTTCCCATCCTAACCTATATTCTCCGCCTCCTGCTAACAGCCTTGCTATTGCGGCGGTGACATTCAACTAACCTCGCCCAGGTGTTGATAATACCTCTATTTCCACCTCTCAAGACCTGACCTGGACTGCACCCAGGGCTTGAGGCTAGCACACATGAATATTTGTAGTCTTAGGCCAAAACTCACAAAGTACAAGCATGGCTAGCTCTCTATAACCTGGATGTGCTTGCGGTCTCGAGACCTGGTTAAAACCATCGATCCTAGACCACGAATTTGCTGCCCCAGGATATGTCTGTTTCAGGAAGGACAGACTCCAGAAAAGAGGGGTGGGGTACTCATCTACGTGAAGGCTACCCTGATCTCTTCACGAATTAACCTGCAAGTAACACTGCCCCTGAAATTGAAGCTATCTTTATGCATCATCACCCTCGCGTTGCCAAACACCTAAACGAGGGTGTGTATATAGTCCACCAAAGGATGCTCTCCAATCCCTCAGACACCACAAAATCCTAACAGCTGAGTTTGCAACTGAACTCATCATCCTTGGAAAATTCAACCTGAACTGGGCCAAAAGGCCAGGTCCTCAATAACAGGTATGCTACAAGAAGCTAACCTTTCCCAGATAATCACCTACCCACAAGGTTGAACTACAAAACAGGTAGCCCCTCAATCATTGACTGGGTACTGGTGTCCAGACCAAAAAACGTCAATTGGCTGGCACCATGGCGGATGCTCTCAGCGACCACTCGCCCATTTTCTGTGTCTGGAAAAACAGGGCGGTAAAGGTCCCTCAAAATACTCACTTCCAGGGACTACTCAAAGTTCTCCCGGAGCACTACAATACTCTCCTGGGCAACTTGGATTGGAGCCTGATAAAGAAGTCTTCCTACCTTGGAGGGTGCAGTTGCCTTCTTTATCAGGTCTATCATGTGGGCTGCGGACCTCCTGGCCCCAAATAAGACCTACCAGGTAAAAGGCCACTGCTACAAGTCAATTACCCCCCAAAGGCCCTGATGACCAGCCATGACAAAGCCTGGAAAAAGTTCAAGGACACGGCTCTCCAAGCTGACCAGGTTATCTATAGAGCCCTCCGAAACCAATGCACACAGCCACCAAACTAGCGAAAAGGAGTATCTAAACCACCTCCAGAAAGCAAACCTCGCAACCCTAGGACTTTCTGGTCCCACATCAACGAACTGATTAAGGGAATAAAAAGACTGCCATGGCCCTATCACAGCTAATGAACAGGTACTACATGATGAGGCACTAATCACTGAGACCCTCAATACATACTTCACAAACCCTGATAAACATCAGGAAGGGTCATCGGTACCCAACAACCAGTCCGCTCCACTGGATCCCTTACTCTTGACCGCCCACCCTTTCATTTGAAGCTGGCAAAGGTCAAAGAGGTCCTGGCCATCCTACAAACCCTGAAAACAAGAGGTTCAGGAGGTCCGGATGGACTCAAAGCCAGATCGCTAAAAGATGGGGCACGGCACTAATGTGCCACTCACCTGGCTGATCAATAGGTCCTTACTTGAAGAATCTGTCCCAGAGATGTGGAAGCAGGTGCATGTGGTCCGATTCATAAGGGAGGGCCTGTAGAACCAATTGAGAACTACAGGCCTCTCTCCCTGCTGTGTACCCTGGCAAAAATACAGGAGAAACTTCGTCTATGCCCAACTTAGGGAATACCAGGAGGCACACATGCAGTTGTCCCCATCGCAACATGGCTTTAGAGGCAAACACTGGACAGACACTGCCTAACCAAATTCTCTTCTGATGTACTCGGAGACCCAGACTCTGGATCCAATACGGGGTGGTTTTATAGACCTCTCAAGGCCTTTGACCGGGTGGATCACAGACTACTAATCCAAAACTCCACCACATAGGCCTCGATGCCACGCCCTAAAATGGGTGGAAAGCTACCTTCTGGTCACTCACAGAGGTCAGGTGGCAGGAGAAACTCTCCAAACCACAGTCCCTAAAGGATGGTGTACCCCAAGGGTCTATACTTGGGCCTCTCATGTTCTCGCTGTTCGTAAATGAATTGCACAAACACTGTGGAAGCAGCAATGCAATCCAATATGTGGATGATGCTGTTATCTACAAAACCTCGGACAACCAGGATGACCTTCGCACATCTCTCAAAAGGATATTCACATCATGGAGAGGTGGCTCATCAAGAACAAAATGGTCCTTAATACCAACAAAACCAAAGCCATGCTGTTCGGACCAAGAGCCCTTGGACAAGATAGATCACAACTACTCCAACTCTCGTCCCTGGAGGGCAACTAGCTGGAAATAGTCTCCTCAACAAAGTACCTTGGCCTTACCATCAACCAAGGTCTCACGTGCAAACAACATGTGGACAAGTCACGACAGTAATTCATACAAAACTTGGATTATTGTATCGGCTCAAGGAACTGTTGACCCCAGAAGCTAGGACTTCTATTGCAACTAGTGTCCTACTTCCAACACTAATATATGCTGCTCTGGTCATTCAGGGTATCGCAAAGCTGGAGTCTGATGAAATTACAGACCCTATACAACAAGGTGGCCCGCTTTGCCACCTTATCCCACTCCAGGAGCCACCACTGTGAGCGTTAGCAAAGCTAACTGGCCATCCTTCGAAGTTAGCCTCAGTTACCCTGTATTCTGCCTGGTGAAGAAGATAATTCTTCGCCTCCCCGAGTCTTAGGGACTCCTCACAGTAAAAGAAACCAGGGCAGCCTTAGGTCCTCGGCCTAACGCTACTAGAGGTCCCCAAGATCAGGACTAAGGCAGGCCAGAAATCTGTCTCTCATGCTGCCCCTTCCTTGTGGAATAACCTCCCTTTGGAGATACAAGAAACCCCATCGTTGCCGTGCTTCCACACAAGACTCAAGACCCATCTTCTATCAACAAGTGTAAGCCAATGCCACCGCACCTGACACTTCAACAATGACCACAATAGCCTGCTTACCAAACTAAAATCTCTAGCTCCCCTAACAATGTAGCACTAACTTCCTTCCTCTCTCTAAACCTTCCTAATGCTCTTGAACTATGTCACCTAATGAATCCATAGTACTGTCTCACTAATATGTATGTCAAATGGAGGATGTAATGAACAACAACCTACCAAATAGATATATCAAACCCATACAACAACTTATGTGTAAACAGCTGAATGCTGTATACCCATGATAACCTGTATATGCATACATTCAACTGTCTATAATATCATGTACTATTATTCCCGGGTCGCCCCTGAAAAGGGACCTTGAGCCCAGTGGGCCTACCTGGTCACCAAAATTCAATAAATAAATAAATAAATCTTGGGAACCAAGAAATAACTGAAATAAAGCCATTCCCCATTGGTTGGAGGAATGGACTCTATAGCCTGTTTGGACAGAAGTGCCTGAATCTCTGCCTGGATCAGGGCAGCATGGGATGGAAGTAAGAAAAAATTACTCACCTTAGTTAATCTTGTTTCTTCCAAGGTATTCTTCTATATTCATAACTCTCTGCAGTCAGCCTCCTAAGCAGAGCTGCCTGGAGAAAATTGAACTATATATGCTAATGATAAAACTTATCATTGGCTCGTGCTACTAATTCAAACTGCTGCCCTTATCTGCTGCAACGTTTTGTTTTGTTGAATACTGTTGACCGGTAAGCCCACTGGGCCTAGACGTCCCTTTTTCAGGGGTGACCGGGGAGGGGATACAGATGGTAAGCAACTGAAATCGAACCAGATTAAGCTGTTGGTGCATTTTCCATCAACGTATCAGATTTCTAAGAAGCCTACAAGGCAACCTATACTAAGACCATCTAATATACTTATTTAACTGTAACACAACTAAGCTGTCCATGACAGCATGAAACACTCTAAATATTATTGTAATATTACCCCCGAATGCCAGAATCACCTGGAAAAAGAAGAGAATTAAATATTTCCCACTAGGGCTAAAAACAATGCATGCCAGTGTTTGGGCTTTACATTAAAATATTCAGTCAGAAATGCAGAGGCTGTGGTTCCGGAAGGGAGGCAGGGTGAGAAAGTTCTGAATATAGAAGAATATCTAGGAAGAACCAAGATTACTAAGGTAATTTTTCTTCTAACCCCAGGTATTCTTCTATATTCTAACTCTCTGCAGACTTCAAAGCAGTACCTTTGGAGGTGGGCAGAGTACCTACATAGGAAAGAAGCTCTGCAGGACTGCTGTGCCAGACCTGACATCACTACTGGACTGTGTGTCCAGACTGCAGTGTTTAGTAAATGTGTGCACTGTCCTTTAGGTAGCTGCTTTCCAGATCTCCAATAAAGGAATATCTCTGGATGCTGCTATAGTAGCAGTTGTGCCCTTAGTTGAATGAGCCCTCAGCCCTGCTGGGTTCCTTGCCAACTTTCGAATAGCAAAATTGAATGCATTGGACTATCCAGCGAGACTGACCTCTTAGAAGCTGGGGTGCCCTTATGTACATCCCCATAGGTAAGGAATAGCTGTTGTTTGTCATGTCTATGATCCCTGGTGTGGGTCATACAGTAACTTAATGCCCTATTGACATCCAGACTATGGAGTTTACGCTCACCTGAACTAGTATGTTCAGTGAAAAAAGTGGTAATGTAATGGACTGGTTTAAGTGAAAATCAGAAACAACCTTAGGGAGGAATTTCCTATTGGTTCTCCGCACCACTTTGTCATTCTGGAAGGAAAGGTGGTCCTTCTCAACACACAGGGCTTGAAGTTCACTAATTCTTCTAGCTGATGTAATTGCAACCAGAAAAGCAGTTTTCCAGGTAACATATTTTAAATGTGCGAGGACATTGGCTCAAAAGGAGGTTTCGTGAGCTGAGCAATACATATGTTCAAGTTCCATACTGGTACTGGTTCCCTAATGGGTGGGTGCAAATGGCACAGGCCTTTAAAGAAAGTTTTGAAAATGGGACTGGATGCTAGAGGTACCCTCCCAGCAGAAATGTAGGCAGAGATTGATGCTAGATGCACTTTCAGGAATGTATGTTTCAACCGAGAGTGGAGGTAGGTGAGGTAATCCAGGACAGCTGAAATCTCCACTAGAGTGGGAGAAACTCTTTGAACCCACACCAAATAGAAAACCTCTTCCATTTTGAAGCATATGTTTTCTTAGTCGAAGGCTTTCTATATCCTTTCAGGATATCTAGAACGCTTTGAGAGAGATTCAAGTTTGCATATTCTAAGTCCTCAAGAGCCATGCCTTGAGTCTGAGAAACCTGAGATTTGAGTACAGAATCTTGCCCTGGTGGGAGGTAAACAGATTGTGCCTCCTGGGTAAGTGTATTGGTTTAGCTACAGTCATGGAGAGTAGTATGGGGTACCATGCTGCCTGGCCCGTCTGGTGCTATCAGTATCATTGATACAGGTTGTGACCTGAGTTTGATCGAGACTCTGAAAATGAGAGGGAAGGGAGGAAAAGGATACAGACTTCTCCTGACCAATCCAAGCCAGAGCATCCAATGGGACTGTTCCCTTGGCTGGTGGTCTGCAGCAAAGAGGGGCAGATGATGTTTCTCCTGGGATGCAAAGAGATCCGCCTCTGGTGTGCCCATCTCCTGAACACTGAGTCCAGCACTTGCCTGTTGATGGACCACTCATGATGTGCCTGATTGATTCTGCTCAAGGCATCTGCTAGGGTGTTGTCCTTTTCTGGCACAAGAATGGCCTGTAATGAAGCCTTCAGTGAGTAAACCAAACTCAGACTTTCACTGCCTATGTGCATAGGAGGTCTGACCTTGTCCCCCTTGCTTGTTTATAGCACACTGTTGTGGTGTTGTCTGCCCTGACTTGCACCACTTTATCTTGTACCAGATGGGCAGATGTTTTCAAGGCCAGAAAGACTGCCCTTAGCTCCAAAATTTATGTGCAGGAGTGACTCTGTGATGGACCGGGTTCCATGGGTGCTATGTTCCTATTAGTGAGCACCCCACCCTAACAGAGAGGCGTCGGTTGTAAGAATGACTGATGGAGTTTCCCTTTGAAAAGGTACCCTTCCTGAGGTTGTCTGCTTCCTTCCACCATTGGAGGGCCTGTAGCAAAGTTTTTGTTACTGGAACTGGTTTTGTCAAATTGTCTTTTCTTTGCACCAGTGTGCTGTAAGATGAAATTGTATGTCTCTCATCTGGAACCTGGCTCCCAGAACTGTGCCTGTTGCTGCAGCCATATGTCCCAGAAGTTGCAGAACCTGCCTTGCTGACCATGGCACGTTCAGCCTGAATGAGACAGCTATCTGCAGAATGCTTTGCACCCTGTCCTGAGAGGAAAGCTCTTCCCTTTACTGTGTTCGGTTCTGCTCCTGTGAAATGCAAGACTTGTACTGGGGTGAGCGGATTTCTCCTGATTTACCAGGAAACCCAGAGACTGTGACAAGTTTAGTGTTACTTTTAAATGATCTTGCACCTGCTGTGGTGAACTTCCACCACCAGCCACCCGTTGAGTGAAGGAAGACTGATACACCTAACCTTCTTAGGTATGCTACCACTACTACCAGGCACTTTGTAAACACCCTTGGTGCTAAGGTGAGACCAAAAGGTAGAGCTGAGAATTGGTAGTGTCCTGATGGAAGTCTGAATCTGAGGTACTTCCTGTGAGATTCTCTTATTGGGATGTGAAAGTAGGCATCTTTTAGATCCAAAGATGCTAGCCAATCTCCTGCTGGATTACTGCCAAAATCGTTGCCAGTGTGACTGTTTTAATCTTTGGCTTTATTAAGTGCCTGTTCAGTAGTCTGAGGTCTAGAATAGAAACCACTCCCCATTTTTCTTTTTGGTAAGGAAGTATCTTGAATAGAAACCTCTTCCCTTCTGCTGAAGTGGAACACACTCCACTGCTTTCAACTGGAGGAGGCTTTGAACCTCCTTCTCCAGGAGTTTTTTCTCTAGGAGGAAGCTGGTTTGAACACCCTTGTTCTTAAGGGAGGAAAATACTTGAAACTTAAGGACAAGCCCTGAGTCACTGCCTGCAGGACCCACTTGTCTGTGGTGATGGACTGCCAAGCCTGGAAATAGTGAGCCAGTCTGCCCCCACTGGTAGAGGCCGCCTTGATCATTAAGTCAGGGTTGTGTTTTGCCTGGGACTGAGCTTGGGTAGTTTGGGAACCTCTCCTAAAGCCCTTCTACCTCTGCCCTGAAACACCCAGTCTGATGTGGGTATTGCTGATACTGGGGACAACCTGTGCCTGATAAAAGGCCTACTGTAGGCTGTCCTACATCTGCCTCCCTTCTGTAAGGCCTATAGGAGGAAGAAGGCCTCTCCTTTGAGGAATTGCTTTTATAGGTGGCCTTATATTCATCCACCTTCTTCATGTATGCTTCAGTCTGTTGGCCAAATAATGAATGATCCTTTACAGGAAAATCCATAGCCATGGCCTGGTTATCCTGTGTCAAATTAGTAGCCCTGAGCCATGCCAGCCTCCTAAGGACTATGGCAAGGGCCATCCATCTGGCAGCATTGTCATTAGCATCTGCTGCCATTTGAAACTGATACTTAGCTGCTTCCAGCCCAAACCTGGCCGTCTCAGCCAAATCACCAGACAGAGGTGAAGGAGCCTTCTCTGCCATGGCCAACATGGACTGCCACAGTGATTTCTGATACTGTGCTGAGTAAGCTTGACAGTTAACTTGTCTTACTCCCAGTGAAGCAGCCAGGTAACCCTTTTTGCCATGCTGTCTATTTTGTGAGAGTCCTTTCAGGTGGGTGAGAAGCTAGAGGTACCCTCACCTTCTCACAGGCTGCTTGCTGGACTATCCCTGATGGTCAGGATGGGAAAAGAGGAATTCAGCTCTTTGTCCAGCTGGTATTTTTTATCCACCTTCTTGTCCAGAGGTGGAACAGAATTAGAGTTTGCGGATCTTAAACAAGTCTTTTTAAAGAACTTGTTTATAGCAACAACATTTTCTTTGTGGTGTTAACCCCATCATCTCCATACAGTCAGCCTCTTCCTCATCCTCTGTGTAGCCAGATCAAGGGCATCCACTATTTTCCTTACAAAGGAAAAATGAGAGGAAAAATCCTCTGGTCTAAGAGGAGAACTGAATTCCTGTTCTGGTGAGATCTCTGGTTCAACAGGCTCACCATCATCCATTCAGGTAAATCATACTTCTCAAACTCCATCCTCTCCTGAGATGGGTTTGGGTCAGAGGAGGACCAACCGGGATTTGAACTGGTGCTGCGAGTGTTGGAGTAGGTATAAAGCCCTGCAATGCCTGTATGACCTTCGTGGCCTGGGCAATTTCCTCTGATGATGGCAGACTGTGAGGCACAGATGAAACCCCTTTTGGTTTATCAGCCAGGGATTCAACGTGCTCTGTTTTCTTACTTTTTTGGTGGGGACCAGAGAGTCAGCGGATCACCACCCTTTTACCAGTAGCTGTTTCACCCTTGTCAGGGGTGCTCAAAGTAGATACAGCAGTTTCACCTGCGGGTTTAGAGGTGTGGGTTGGTTGGAACCTGTAGCACCTTCTCCAATTTTCTTTGGAGTCTTTTCATCCTCTTTTCAACTGTTTTCTGAGGAATGATTTGCAGATTATCACAATCTGGTGAAAAGTGGTCTTTCTCAAAGCAGACTACACATAATTTGTTCAAAACGTCCCACATTAGAGGCAGTTTTTAAACCCTGGGGGTTCAGTCTTTTCTTAGGTTTTCTGCCATCGTTCAATCGATAAAGGAAAACAGAATTCATAAAAAATAATTTACTCTTTTTTTTTTTTTTTTTAACGCAATCAGTTCAGGAACTGATGAAATTTCCAATACTGAACTGGCATTACCTCTGTGATATCTCCTCTCGAGTTGCAGTATGTATTGTGCACTACGGAATCAATTTATTAAAGGACTTTAATTGTTTGCACATAGTCCTGTGTGTGTCTGTTGGTCACGGGTGCTTCTTTGCTTCAAATTTGACTGAGCAGGAACCAGAAATAGAACTGGGTTAGCAGTTCACAGAAAGTGAGTTAGCAGTCACAAAAATACAGTAAATTGTTAAAACAAAAACTCAAATAAGCTAAAATAAATACGGAGACAATAAATAAAGCTCCGGAAAGGGTACTAAGACCGGTTCCTCAGCATTATTCCAAACCGTGAGGAACTGAGAAAATAAACAAAACAACACTAAAATAACACTAAGTAACTGACGGTAAGATTATAAATAGAAATAAAGGCAGCAGAAAGAATAATATAAGAAAATACTTATATTCAGTGATGAATCACAAGGAGAGGGAAGAGAAGTCTCTGAGGTGTCTTGACTTGTCAGGTGGAAGCGAAATCTGAATGCGTTGGTGGGCAGCTGCAGCTCATAAGGGCAGCAGTTTGAATAAGTGGCACAAGCCAATGATAAGTTCTATCATTAGCATGTATTTCCATTTTCTCCGGGCAGCTCTGCTTAGGAGGCTGACTGCAGAGAGTTAGGAATACAGAAGAATACCTGGGGTTAGAATGGGAGGGAACAGGAGGATTGTCTGAGGTAGTTCCAAGAACTCCAGAGCATGACTTCTCTATCAGTTGTAGGACCCACTGGTCCACACTGATCTTGGTCCACCCTCAGGGTAAAGAAGAACCGACCCCCACTGCCTCCCCAGGAGCTCCTCTGGAGGATGGGGGTCAGGCAAGGAGTCAGGCAGAGGCACTGGGGATGGGCAAGGAGATCTGGGAGGCCTTGGTGGTTCTAGGGCCCAAGGTTCCTGAAGACTGGGAGGAGGCCTTACATTTAAAGGTCCCTCTGGACTGCTGATCCGTGGACTGTTGGCCCGCTGGGCCATGAAAGAGCTAGCACTTGGAGGGCGACTCCGATGTGTACATTTATGGACCAACTGGACAGCCTTTCTAGCATCCTGGAGGCTAATAATCATTTTTTCAGTGTCTTCCCTGAAAAGAATTGGGCCCTGGAAAGGAACATCTAAGATGCCCTCTTGAAGGTCCTGGCTAAAGCCAGAGACCCTGAGCCAGGAGTACCGGCAAAGACAAATGCCAGAGGTGGCCACCCTGGTGGCAGTGTCTGCTGAATCATAGGATAAGCAAAGACATGCTTACCCACGTCCTCTCCTGACTGGAGGATGTCCAACAACTCAGATTTCTGAGAGGAATCTGGTTGAAGCCTTTGCCAAGTCCAGAGCCTTTTTCCACAAGGAGTTCTGGTATTGGACCATATGCGCCAAAAAGTTAAGAGAGCGAATGGTGCAGGTGGCTGAAAATATACCTTATGGCCAAACTGGTCAATCCTCTTAAGAATCCTTGTCAGGAGGCTGAGAACTAGGTGTCTAGACTACTTGGCCCTACCATGAGCCACAGTCAAGACCACAGAGTCGGCTCTAGGTTGCTCCCCAAAAGGCTCATTCCTGGGGTTCTGTAGAGTCTGTCTGCCTTTTGAGAATCGCTGAAGCAGATGAGGGGTGTTTCCAGGCCAGCTTAGTAATGTCCTGGAAGGGGCCACCAGTGTAGGCACAACCAGGGGCTTAGGATCCTGCAGCCCTAGGAACTGAGCAAGGCGGCACCTCTCTGGGTCCAGGTCATCAGTATCCCACTATTGAGGGACTGGATATGTTGCATTATGTCCATAAATGTAGGATCATCAGGCCAGCCTGTCGGCGCAGTGATTGGATTTCCGCTTGTGGCTAGCGACCGGGTTCAAGGCGAGCCCAGGAGCTGGAGGCGGCCGGGGCAGAAGGCTTGAGCATCCCAGGGACAGCTCGTCCCTCTGGGGGGGCAGCGTCTCGGTGCTTCACTTGCCCCAGGCGGAGGTCTGGAGCACAGCGAAGCGTGAGGCAGAAGCAGTGGGTAGGACATTAGGACGTTGGCGCTATGTGCCCTGACATCAGGGCACTCGCAACGCCCAAAAGGAAAAAGGAGAAAAGCCTTCCAGCTCTGAGGAGACAGAGCTCTGAGCTAGCCCTAATGTGCTTCCACCTACCTGGCCACCTGAACCGACAAGACTGAAGTGTTCTGGGTGTCACGGCCCCACCTCATCCCTGCCGGGGGTAAAATGAAAATTACGCACCTACCGTAATTATGATCTTTCTTGTATCTTCACCATTCATCACCTTTGGGCTATTGGCCGGAGGTCATGACCCCGAGCTTTTTTTTGGATGGGTGGAGCCAACACACCATTGGCGCTGCCCTCGAGGCCGATGCACTGCGTGAGCGCTCACGGGTTGGCCATTAGGTGCTGTCGACCGCCTCCCACCAGTTCTAAATCATCGGAGAGGTGAGGAAAAGGGTTGGGAGAGTGGGACAGGAAGTCCAAAGGACAGACAAAGGAAAATATATAAAACCAAAGGAGAAATAAATGACTGAGAGGACAGAGGAAGAAGGAAGACTAAGGGGACTGGTTAGGGGCCCCAATCTCTGGAAATAAGAAAAGAGAGGAAGGATTTAGGATAAGCTTGGGGGAGGGGAGGAGAAAGGTAACAACCATACCCTGGAACCCTGAACGTTGACTTGTCTCCAGATTATATAGGAACTGTGAGGAGAGTAGTCAAAGGCTCACTGTCAGAATTCAAGGCACAGAATCACTGATAACTCCAAAAGCAGAAACGGCTATTTTGGAAGAAAGACAGGACACAGGGTTATTCTCCCCTTCTCAGGGAAAAAACTTTCGGTGTAAGAAATTTTGGTTTCTTGAGGAAATTAAGGATATGTTCACGGACAAGGGAACTAAGGATTGACAGGACAAGGAAGTGGAGAGAACAGAGGACAGCTACCAACTCCCACCCACAGGGGTAGAGCCAAGCACTGGAGAAAGAGTGCCCCATCCTGACCACTCCTCCAAAACATTATCCCCTATGTTTCCCGTCCTTACCCTCGCCCTGACTAACAGAAAGGAGGGGGCGAGAATGGACACAGAGAGGAGGGGACCAGAGACTGAGGCCTCAGGGGATGGCAGGTGGGATTGTGATGAATGGTGAAGATACAGAAAGATCATAATTACAGTAGGCACGTAACTTTCATATCTTATCTGTGTCAATCTTCACCATTCATCACCTTGGGTGAGTGCCAAGCCTCCCTTGAAGGGTTTTCAACCCTAAGGGACAGAGTCCCTTAGCTCTCAGTGGGTGACACACTAAGAGGGAGAACCTTCTGGGCCTGGAGGCCCAAGAGTGGGAGAGTGAGATGGGGACCCTCCAGAGGGGAAGGAAGTTACCCGACAGGCGCCATCTCACTCTATGGGAGAAAGATGGGTTCTCTGGTGGGAGTTAATCACCCCACACCGGGCCAAGGGTGACAACTGGGAAAGACGCAGAGCCATGCTGTCTGCCTAGTGCAGATCGCTGTCCCTACGACCCTGGTAGCTATCTCATTGGCATCGTACAATGCCCTTGCTTGGTGCCTTGCTAGCTCCAGGCCATGTGCAGAGAGTGCAATGGCTTGTCTGGTTTCTCCATGTCAGGCAATGAGACTAGGAGCTGACCCAGCCTAGACCACAGGAACCCATCATAGGATGCGTAGTGGGCCTGATGTGCTGCGATACAGAGCAGCAACCATGCCGAGTAGAACGTCCTCCTCCCAGAAGTCAAAATCCAAGAAATCTTGACCTGGGGGCCGGTCACGGTGGAGGGCACGAAGCCCATCAGGAGTATCCAGCTGCATCAATCCTGACTGAGGATGAGGCATGGAACCTGGAGACCTGGGGCGAATACCGCTGGCAGAGATCCCTAGGGCAGGAACTCCGGAGAAAGGCCCTGCCAAGAACGCAACGACGCCTCCTGAAAGGGAGCAGGCCAGGGGGCACCATAAGGGTGTCCTCACTGAAATCGCCTAGAAAGGCATGCGCCGAGTGCTCTGGATTGCTTTGAGTGGGAGGGTGATGTGCAGGTCCTCCAACATCCTCAGGAATCACTGATACTATGCAAGATCAGCAGCTGGAGAAATGTGGACAGATGGTTCCTCTCCCCAGAAGAGGATGATGAAGAGTCAGAGGACCTTAAATGTTCAGAGGGTGGCTGCTCAGGGGAGGTTGAAACCTGTCTGTCCATGGCGCTGACATAAGTGGGGAACCAAGCAGCCATGGCCTGAACTGCTCCCAGGAGAGAGGCCCACTAGGACCAAGGATGCCTGGGAGTGCAGGAGAATGTGGCAGAGGATAGGGACAGAGCCGACAAGAGAAATTGACTGACCTCCACCTGGGCTAGGGAGCACACCAGGAGCCCCAGAAGATGAAGGTGCTCCAGAAGACCCACAGCCGACAGCTGAACAACCATACTGGAACTGCCTTTGGCTGCACCCAGAAGAATCCCTGTGAGGTGACCGGAGCTGTGTAGGTCCAGAAGGACGGTCCCCACCCTAAAGAACAGGGCCCTCTCGAGGAAACCAAAGGGAAGAGTGGAGATCCACACTATGGCTCCTCCCAGAGCCCGGTGGGTTCCAGAAAAAGGCCGCCAAACAGAACCCCAACTCCTCGACCTCTCAGAATCCAACAGTGCCCTCCTCCTCGAGAGAGAGAGCCAGCCTAGGCAACTGCAACCCGGTCAGCTTCAAAGGCTATCCAGGGGCAGTACTCCTCCCTCCCATGGGTGCTCCGATCGGACCCAAGTTGGGTGATCCAGGCACACCACCGGAGGGGCCTGGGAGAACCCTCCGAGGCCAGGCTACAGAATAATGGTGGCCTGCACCACTGCCCACTGGTCAGCACCCATGACCCTAGCCTTGGTAGTCCCTGTCCGCTCCTCAGAGGGGACTGGCTGGCCAGTCGAGGACACTACCAGAGTGTCCACGTGGGCAGCTAACTCCAAAGAGCCAGACTGCCTGTCCAATTCAGAGTCCAACTCCTCCTCCAAAGAGTTGGAGACCGAAGTCCTGTGCCAGACAGTGCCTGGACGCCTGCCATCCAACCAATAGGACACAGAAACAGGAGACGCAACAGAGGTCGGCACCAGTGCCCCGCGGCACCCCAAATGGTGGCAGAAGAGAACACGGCTGCAACAAGGGCAGCAGCCTCGGTGCCAGAGCCTGACATGGCACAGTCCAGCCCCACGGCACTGAGGAGCGGTGCCGAGGACAGAGACAGCACCGACGATGGTTAACAGCACTCGGCACCGAGATCCAGAACTCCCACGGTGCCGTGCCCATGCCCAGAACCACGTAATCTACTCCAGAGCTGGACATAGTGCCGTGCTCAACCTCGGGCGCGAGGCAAGAAAAGTCAGAGACGGTGCCGTAGAACTCACACGGCACCACTAGCACCATCGGCACCACAAGAAAAATTACTCACCTTAGTAATGTTGTTCTTCTGATGTTCTGAACAGACTTGAAAAAGCTTGAAGTCAAAATCAGGTCTCAACCCTGCAAGGTGATTCTGATTGCTCCAGACAGCCCTGGTACCTCTCTTGTTGTCCTTGGCAGTCCATCTTCCCTATCTCTTCCAGGAATTACAAGCTGTTAACATGTGCTCAGGGAGGTTTGGTATCGAATCTCAAATCTCAATCTTAAGGCCTGGCTCTTGAAGAGTTAGAGTTTGCTGATTTGCACCTCTCTCAAGGTGCTCTGGATATCTTAAAGGCTTCTCAGAAGCCTTCCACCAGAAACACTTACAACTCCAAGTGGAAAGATTTGCTATATGGTGCTCTGGGAAGCATATTTCTCCAGAGTCTGCTGGCCTTCCCACAGTGCTTGACTATATGGTTCATCTTAATAGCTTGGGACTCAGATCAGCTACACTAAGAGTGCATCTGGCAGCTGTCTCTGCCTTCCTCTCAGCAGGCAAGCACTCTTCCCTTTCAGCTCATCCTGTGCTTTCTAAATTTTTCAAGGGATTGCTTCATACCAGTCCTCCCTTCAGGGACCCTGCCCCTGCTTGGGGCCTTAATGTTTGCATTGCTCAGCTTATGCAACCCCTTGAGCCTTTGTCCTCAGCAGACCTTTAGTACTCGACTTGGAAAACTGTTTTCTTGGTGGCCATCACTCCTGCCAGCAGCGTGTGAGTTACAGGCCCTGTCAGTGGAGCCTGATTTTATCTCTTTCCATAGAGACAAGGTGGTCCTCAGGACTAATAGGAAGTTTTGCCTAAGGTGGTTTCAGATTTCCACCTAACCAGTCGAAGTCTCTTCCTGTTTTCTTCACTGACCATTCCTCCTCTGGGGAGAGGAGGCTGCACAGTTTGGATGTGAAAGGGTCCTTAGTTACTACATAGAGCGCACCAAGGGTCATAGGTTTGACTCCTCCAACTGTTTCTCACTTATGGTGAGGTGGTAAGGAAAACCTGCCACTAAGATATCTATTGCCAGGTGGATTGTCTCTTGCATTCAATTTTGCTACGAAAAACTAGGTAGGATCCCACCCTCAGGCCCTCCTCCATGGAGGTACTGCCTGTAGTCTGCAATATGTCAGAATAGAGCAAGACTTCATGTTGTTTGAAGAAAAATTACTCACCTTAGTAATGTTTCTTCTAATGGAGTCTTGCTGTATTCTGACCTCCCCCCTCCCTTCTCAGAACCTTGGTTTTGGGATGTGGGTGGGCAGTAGCAGTGTTGGCATTCAGGAGGTGCCTCCACCCTTCTTTTCTCACCCCTTTAGTTTGGGTGTGTGGGTGTTGTGTTTTGTTTTATTTTGGGTTTCCTGACTTGAGTCTTTGTTTTGGGACAAAAAATCTTTTTATTATATTTTTTTTTTTATTTAGTTGTTTAACCAGGTATAGTACACTAAGCTGAAAGCTTTTACAGGAGCGCACTTGGGAGCACAAGGAGGTTAAGTGACTTACTCAGGGTCACAAGTATGCAAGTGGAAGCTGTGGGATTCAAACCCAGGTCTGGCCTGCTGGATGTCACCAAATTTGCAGCTCAGAGCTTTAGACGCGCTTATACTGCTCTATATTTAGTAGCCAGTTGGCTAGTGTAAGTTTACAGTTTTCACACAGGACACCCAGTGAGTATAGTCTGTAAAGATATGACGGTTTGAGTTCAAACAGCAACAGACAGTCTCTCAACCGAGCTCGAGCTCAGCGCTCCATGCCTGGCATGGAAAGTTAACTCTTTCATCTCGGGCAGTTCAAAGGTTGGACATCACTGCAATATGTCAGAATACAGCAAGACTTCATGTTGTTTGAAACGGTGCTGACAGCAGCCATGGAGCCGAGCGATGACAGCGCCGAGACGGAGCCGACCCAGGCCTCCAAGCCGCATGTCCGACACCAGGGGAGCCTCGGCCCTGAAGGGGCATGCCAGTGTGGTGCCTCCCACCTGTCCCCCAGAGGGAACAGACTGGGCCTTCTGCACTGCGGGAGGAGCCTCGGCTAGGCTACGAGTCCGAGGCTCCCTCCTCCTCGGTCACATAGAACCATAGGAGAACCCGGAGGAAGGCCAAAGAACGCTGCTTGGCCCGGCAAGGCGCGTGCCCGACCCTGAAAGTCGGGCGGAGTTTCGCCCCCACCTCTTCCACACGTGTTGCTCCCATGACCCGCGGTCCATGGAGAAGCAGGTTGCAACGAATCCATGTTGTGAAGCGGCCAACACACGAGGCAACGGTCATGCTGGTCGGTGATGGAGAACTTATGGCCGCAGGGACCATCGCATGGGGACCGGCCCTGCCTTGGAAAATTTCTTGCCCTCTCCGACCGAGATATGACCTATGAAAAAGAAACACCAAAACGAGACTCAATGTTGCAAAATAAAACAAATAAAGGAACAATCTTACCAGGTGACATAGGTGGGCTATCAGAACCAGCAGGAGAAGGGGCTGACGAACTGCGGCTTGGAGTCACACGGCGTCGAGCAGTAGGCTAGAAAATGCAACTGCATAAAGTAGGCCGAAATTCAGCTGAGAAGCTTCCCCGAGGTGACCTCGACGGCAGGAGATGAAGAACTGGTGGGAGGCGGTCGACAGTACCTAACGGCCAACCTGTGAGCGCCAGCACAGCGGCCGGCCCTCGAGGGCGGCGCCCGATGGTGAAGAGCCACAGTTCCATGGGGATCAGTACAGACCAGGTAAGGTAGATAGCAGGGGTAGACTCCATGGGGACTCCCGAGGAACCAGAGCTGGAGGAGAGTAGGGGGGATAACCAGAGATTTAAAAAAAAAAAAAAAGTAGGATCATCCCGGGAGACCTCGGAGTATTCTTATGGGTATCCGGATGAGGGAGGAGAGCATCCTCTCCTGGTGACCTGGAGGAAGAGGAAGAGCTCCAGCTAGAATCCTCTGATGAGGGAGTACAGGAAAGTTGGAGATAAGGTCCATGGGAGGCGGCATCGATGCCTTGAAGAGGAATGGTGCCTTCATCCATGCCGCCTTGGGAACCCCGTCCTGAGTGATCAGGAGGAGGGGTAGCCTTTCTCAGGGGTGGCGAGGTTCCTGGGTGGAGGGAGTAGGCTGCTTAGTTGGGGCCTGCAGCTGGACCCCAAGAAGTGGGCTCTGGAGCCTGGGGGCAAGTGACCCTCTAGGCAAAAGGTCTCCTTGATAGAATTCCACAAGGAACTGAATGAGGCATTCACATCTACAAGTGATACTGGGGGGACAATGGAAGCCCAGGCACTGGGGGGCACATTACAGGGCCCGGTGTCAGATCTGCCAGAGCAGGTGACCCTGTCGCAGGTCCAGAGGTGCAAGGTTAGCGGGCTGTGGTCCCTGCGGTGTCAGGTTATCCGTGTCAGACCGGTGGTCATCAGCATAGCTGGTGCCGGGTCAGAGAACGACGGGTTAGCTGGTGTCTGGTCCTTGGTTGTCAGCTCAGAGGAAGCCAGATGAGCCGGTGACATCCGAGGGTCGGGCGATGATGAGGAAGGCGCCACCCGGATCAACTCCAGAGAAACCAGGGTTGAAGGGGCAGGCATCTGCTGAAGGTGGTCCAGGTACTGGCTGGCATTGGCTGAGGTTTGCCTGCGAGGACAAACTCCGAATGGAGCTCCTGCTCCTGGCGCTGCCTATGTCGCGGACCCTGAGGACCGATTTGACGACACGGGCCCCCCAGCCAGGTGGACGATGGGCCCGACCCGCTGCTCAAAGAAGAACCGACTGGTCCATCTGGCTTAGGCCCGAGGTTTGGTTGTAAGGCCTAGGACTCAGGGAGTGAGGGCCAAAGAGGCCCATGCCTTATCCTTTATGCCATGTCATTAATTATTAAAGGTCGATTTTGATCCCTTGCGGAAACAATGTAAGCAAAGCCAAGAAATACTCTGATTATTGCCGTTTATCCTGCTCCCATTGCTTCTAGCTCCCCAGCAGAAAATAGACTGCAGTGCCATCACGGTGAGCCGCCCCCATTGTTTTGTACCATGGCCTCCTCTCTTCCTCTTTCTGCCCCCACACCAAACAGAGAGATATCACAACAGCAAATGTTCAATCAAGCAGTCCTAGCTTCCGCACACAATAGCTGACATCATCATGCTCCTCACCACACTGTCACCACCACCCACAGGGCAATAAACAGAGTCAGGCAGAGAAAGACACTCGCTCCCCACCCTACAGTCAGCTGAAGACCTGCATTTTCGAAAGTTTTGTACAGTCTCAAGTGAGCCAGGAGCACATCTAAGATTTCTTTGGGGTGGGGCTAGACAAACCTAAGGGGCTTGGGAAATAGAAAACTATGAGATTTTTATTTGTAAAAGCATTGATTTTAATATGCTCTGCCCCAACAATAACAGATTTTCTTAAACATTGTCCTTTCATCAGCCCAGGAAACAGTACACAGCCATAACACTATACTATTTCTGTTTCTGTATAGGATGATCTATGCACCTCAGGAATGCCTATTTCAAGGTTTCAAATGATGTATTTTATCAAGGTTTATTTTTGTACCATACATGATCCAAAGCTTTGTTTTAGGCTGAAAGGACATGCTGAGTGGGATAAAGGTGAAACTGTATGGATGGTGATGGCTGGCATGGTCCATTTAGAAAGCTATGGACCCCCTACACTTGCCAGTAATGGGAGCTATGGATGGTCACTTCAGAGTCTGGTCTGCAGTGGTGTCCAGGGAAAGAACAGAGTTAAGAGATTTGGAGGGAGACGGAAATTATGGTGAGGCTGGGATAAAGCCCACCACCTGCAGGGCCAATCTGTATACCTCTCTGCATTTTGTCACTGAAATGCTGGATACAAACACTTAAAATGTAGAGAAATGAGGGGCACTGGTCTTAACAATATTGGACAAATTGTTAGACATAGACACATTCAGAAAACTGGAACCTAGTGACTTGACAGCACTCTACCCTTGATCACACCCTGAACACTAGCTGAAAGTTAACAGTGAGTGATAATGACTCACATTGAGTCTTTTGTGGATCCCTCTCTTGAACTGCCAGATAACTGCAGCTCTTAATGAGCTGTTAATCACACCTGTCCATCTGGAACACCGAGAGAGATTAGCATGAAGACTATAGAATGCTAAAGTAGAGACATTTTAACTTCACTAACAGCCATGAAAATCTGCACTAGTCAAGGCGGGCTAGTAGAGTAGTAGCTGCACTAGGCCTGTTCAATTTGCACTAGTGTTTGGGCTAGTAAAACAATGTTAAGATCGACCCTGTGCGGGAGTCTGACCAGGGCCTATTCTTATCCCTGTCCTAGTGTTTGTGTTTCCTGTTGCTTTTCTTCTCTTATGGGCTGAAGAAGAGGAGGATGTCCCAAATGGGAGGAGAAGAGGAGCTTTGTCCAGAAGGGTTCTTCTACATGACGGTCAACTGCTTTTCCAGCAAGAAGCTCTTTAGGGTCTTCAGGCGGTGGACCCTAGTTCTACAGCTGAAGCTGAGACAGTGCTGGCAGGCCTCAGAATTGTGGTCGAGGCCTAGGCAGATAAGCCAGGCTGAATGGCCATCCTTCAAAGGGATCTGCTTGCCACAGGCACACTTGGATTTCCACCGCTTGGATGATGAGGTTGAAGAAGAAGACATGCAGAGAAAAAAATCACTGTTCTAAAGAAAATAATAATAAAGTGCAAGTAAACACGAAAAGTAAGCTGGTTCACAGGCAGAAAGCATCCGTGGAGCTGATGTGCGCGGGTCGTGGCGGAAAAGAACTCTCAGGTGGTGCTGGAGGACCGCCACTTTTATAACTGGCCCGGCGTCAGGGGGTGGTCCCCATGTATACTGCTAGTTAGAAGTTCTCCAGTAGGATCCTGGTGCCTAGCAGCTTAGTCCTAATGGTGTAGCCCACGCAAGAGCTCACCCTAAGTAAGATCAATTGGTTATGCCACAAAAGTATAGATCAGAGTTGTTACAGATAGCACATGATAGTCCTAAGGCTGGTCACTAGGGGAGAAATTGCACCCTTGCCAGATTGCTGTACAGATTTTACTGACCTGGAATTCATGAAGATGTTGCTACCTATTGCAGTTCTTGTGCCGAATGTCAGAAAGTAGCCACAGTGACTAAAAAGACAAGGTACCCCTACCCTTGACAGATGTGCCTTTTGAGATAATTGCAATGGATGTGGTTGGCCTTTAGTTAAAAGTAAAAGGTAATCGATCCATTTTGGTAGTATGTGACTATGCTACTCGATACCCAGAGGCAGTTCCAAAGCATACTGTCACAGCCCCAAAAGTGGCAGCACAGCGTGCCAAAATTTTAGCAGGGTGGGCATACCTAAATAGATTATTACTGATCAGCGTAGTAATTTTGGTGCTGCATTACTGCAAGAGCTGTACTGACTACTAGGTATCACTGCCATAAGAACCCCTTATCACCCTCAGACAGACGGTCTTGCTGAGTTTAATCAAACTCTAAAACCATGTTAAAAGGTTTGTAAAAGGAGAAGGGAAAGATTGGGACCAAAACTTACCTTACCTGCTTTTTGCTTACAGAGAAGTGTCACGGGCATCAACAGGATCTTACTTTGAGATACAGCTCTTGCAGCAGGTTACACCATTAGGACTGAAGCGGCAGGCATCAGGACCCCACGGATATTTTCTAGCTAGCAGTCTTCAGCGGGGACTGCCTCAGACGCTGGTCCCGCCCGACGTCAGGCGTGGTACATAAGGAGGCGGTCCCCCGCAATCCTCAGTTCTTTCCCACCGTCGACATACGCCAGTATCGGCCTCTCAGTCCTTTTTCTAGCGTGCGGCGACTTTTAGAGCTACGACAATTTCGTCTTTCTTCACGACTTTGGATTCAACTGATGTCCTCCACTACTTCTCTGGAGGGTCACCTACTGAAACATGCTCGCGGCAAACAGATACCCTTCAAGGATCCACATTCGCCTGTGTGCGCTGCCTAGGCCCGGAACAAAACACTAAGGCCTGCTCCTTCTGCCACAGCTTCAACAGTCGCACCAGGATCCGCCGCCAGAAGGCCCTTCAGAGTTTTTAGAGGAGGAAACGAAAAGCATGGCTAAAGAACCTTCCTCCGGGGAGTTGTCGGGTAAAACCCACAAGCACCAGGACAAACACCGAAAAGGAAAAGCCCAGGTACCCCAAGTAGGGCCCCTGACTCAAGTCTGCCTGTGATTGGACCACCTCCTTCCAGGGCTCAATCACAACCTCCCCGTTCAGGTCGGCTCCTCCAGCGGTTCCTCTTCTTTGCAGCCCCTGAAGACTTACAGGCCGTCGGCCTCTTCCCTCAATCTCAGGCCTCGTCGAAGTCCAGGGAGCACCATAAATCTTCTTCGCTGGCGGGACTCCGACCTGGGTGGTTTCCCAGCCTCCGCATGGGTCGGATCCAGTTCCTTGCAAGACCAAGGACCTGACGTCCCTCAAACGAACGTCCGGACCTGAAGTCGGCCCACCCCGATGTCGGCCAAGCATCACGGCGCTCCAGGGGCTGGCGACAGCAAAACACCGTCGCCCGGCCAGTGTTGTTACCGCCTCCGGCGGCCAGGGGACCGCGCCGCTACCCCAGAGAAGAGGACCGTACTACTGTTGCCAGCAGACGCCGGTCAGGAGGACTCACTGGAGGAGGATACCACACAGCCCGAGGACCAGGAAGGCAACACCGGAGCGCCCGGGCTCACGGGAACCTTCCGGGCGGGAGACCCCTGGGGACCCGACGCCCGACCCTGGTGACAGCCCACGGTGCCAGGCGTCTGCCGGGCATGAATTTGGCAGAGATAAAGGAGCTCTTTACCTTCTGGTGGGACATCATCAGAAACGATGTGGTTGCCACACGTCCTCCTCCTACTCCTTCACCATCACGCCCCCTCTTCCGCCCAGAGGCCAACCCCAAGGAGCAATCACCACCTCCTCGGGCAGATCTTCAGAAAGCAGAAGACCTCCTCCAGATCCACCTCAGGGTCACCCAGTCCCAACAGACCCAGATGGCGCGGTATACCCCATCTGGGGAGGATTCTAGATCCGACACCTCAGGCGTTCCAGATCTCCTTCTACCATCAGCATTCCTCTCCGGACCTACACGACCTACCTAGGTCTCCTCCAGATGATCCCTCTTTGCGGAGATCATGAGGCACATCCAGAAGATTATGGGCTGGGATGCTGAAGAGCTTGACCCGAGAGACAACGCCTCGCCCGCTACCTTCGGCAGAAAGACCCGAAGCCTGTGGTAGTGCCGCCTTGGGGATACCTTTGTGGACATCACCAAGGCCGCCTTGAAACATCCGCATTCCACTCCAGCAGTGCCGAAGGCTGACCACCTATACAAGGCCCTAGGGAGGACCAGTATCTGAACCATCCTCGGCTGACTCCTGGTCATCACTGCCTCGCATGACCGGTCTCAGAGACCTCAGCATTTGAGCACACAGCCACCGGACAGGAATCCAAGCAACTGAATGTCCTGGGTAGGCACACGTGCAGCTGCGACTTGCGCCATCAGGTCATTGAATTACCTCACCACATGGTTCAATTCCAGAGCAGCACTGTGGGAACAGGGACAGGACCTGGTCGAGAAGATCTTGAACCTCCTCCACGGGTTGGATGTGGGGACCCAGGTGCTCAGAGCTGCATACGATTCTGCGGACTCTTCAACCAGAGCTGGAGCCTCAGGTGTGTGTCTCCGGAGACACTTTTGGCTCGGTTTACCCCAGATGTCCAGAAGAACATCTTAGGCGTCCCTTATAATGGCAAGGTCATATTGGTGAAGCCTCCGGTGAGTAATCGCAAACTTCAGGATGCAGGGAAGGCAGGCCGATCTGTACAGGCCATGTACAGGTCTCAGCCCAGTTCCTTTCGTAGGAACCAGAGCAGCTTCCATGGCCGACTACAAAGGCAACAGCCACGTTCTGGCCAACAGCAGAGGGCACTTTCACCCGCAAAGCCCAGGCCAAGTCATCCCCAGGCAGAGGTCAGCGATTTGCAAAGTTGGCACAGCCTGTTGGATCAAGCGCTGTCACAGCATGACTCCTTCCCAGCCCCGCCCTCCACAGGATCAGCGGAAAAGAAAGTCGGGGGTCACGCCGCTACGCCACTTGCCAGGGTGGCAGTCGATCACCACCGACAGGTGGGTTCTGCAACTGGTCAAAAGGCCACTATATAGAATTTGTAGGCAGTCCACCCACAAGACCTCCCTGCTTTCCGATATTCGAGTCAGCATGCCCTGCTCACACAGCAGGAGGTGCTTGCGTTCTGGAAAAGGAAGCCTTAGAGCACGTTCCAGAGAACCAGACAGGACTAGGGTATTATTCTCACTTCCTCCTGGTTCCAAAGAAAACAGGGACCTCCGTCCAATACTGGACCTCAGCGACCTCAACCTGTCGGTGGATTTACAAATGCTTCCATGGTGACCCTTCGGGCCTAATTCCCATGCTGAAGCAAGGCGCCTTTCTGGCGTCTTTGGACATGCAGGGCGTACCTGCATATTCCGATCGATCAAGCACACCGTCGGTTCCTGCGCTTGAGTTTCAGAGCCGCCATTATCAGTTCAAGCTCTTCCCTTCAGGCTGTCGCCGGCACTTCGCGTATTCACGAAGTGCATGGCGGTCGTAGCGGCATCTCTGAAGAGACAAAGGCCACTACGTGTTCCCATACCTGGACGACTGGCTTCTCATGGCCCCTCCAGGGAGGCACTGATGACTGCCATTCACTGCACCCAGTCCTTTTTCAATCACTGGGTATTCTCATCAACTACGAAGTCACTCCTGGTGCCGTCCCAGAAACTGCAGCTTATAGGGCAGTCCTGGACACCATCAGAGGAAAGCTTTTCTTCCCTCGGACAGAGTGGAACACATCAGATCCCTCATCACGGGACTTGCTGGTGAGAAGACCGTCCCGGCCAGATCGGTCCTTTGCCTGCTCAGACACATGGCTGCGCCATTGCAACAGTCCCGCTGGCACGTCTCCACATGCGGGTAACCCAGTGGATGCTAAGGGTGCAATGGGACCAAGGCAAGACCATCTGCAGCAGCCAATCCGAATCCGAATGCCATAATTTGGGATTGGCAATGGTGGCTAAATCAGGGAACCTCTCCATGGGGTTCCCTTCACAATGCACCGTCTTCAACTGTGACACTCTCCACAGACGCCTCAGGGCTCGGGTGGAGGCACACCTGGATGGTGTTCGGTCTCAGGGCCTGTGGACAGCCCAGAAGTCTCATCTCCATGTCAACATTTTGGAAATTAGGGCAGTCCTTTATGCTCTGCAAGCCTTCCAGTCAGAGATTCCACTGGGTACACAGACAATCAGCGGTGATGCATTACCTCAACAAACAAGGAGGCACTCACTCCTACCCACTTTGCAGGAGACCATGAGGTGTGTGGTGGATATTGCAACACGGCGCAAACCTAATTGCAGTACACGTCCGGGAGTGGACAACACCGTCGAGACAGTCTGAGCCGCTCTCAGGCCAGAGTCCACAGTGGGAACTACAGGAGGTGGCAGAGGATCTGTTTCACAGATGGGGCACTCCAGAGTTAGATCTTTCGGCGTCCCCATCCAGCATAAAACTGCCCAATTTTGCTTTCGCTAGATCCAGGGCTTGGTGTTTCTGGCGAGACACGTTGTCCCCTCTCCTGGGCGGGCAGATTCCTCTATGCCTTCCCTCCTTTCCAGTTGATCCAGAGTTCTCTTAAAACTTCGCAGGTAGCAAGCAATGCTCATTTTGATCGCGCCTTCTGGCCCAGACAAATTTGGTTCCTCTTCTGCACCAGCTATCCGGGAACCTCCAGTTCCTTTGCCAATCAGCTCCCATCTATTGTCTCAGGAGGCGGGTTCATTGGTCACCCAGACTTACGTTCATTGAACCTGCGCTTGGCTCCTAGAGACATAGCCATGATGCGTCTGAGGGTCTCATAAGTGGCAGGCGTACTCTCTGCCACCAGAACCGACAACCCACTAGCGTACACCATGAAAGGCATAGATTCTGTTTGTGGGCTCAAGGTGCGGCTTTCGCTGTTAGACTGTCCCGAAAAGCTGGTTCTGGACTACTTGCTTTCCCTCTTCCACTCTGAACTGGCTTCCTCGATTAAAGTGCACCTTTGTGCAATTTCTGCTTACCATGCCCCAGTAGGCCATCAGACGGTGGCCCAGCTGGACACTACTCGTGCCTTCTTAAGGGAGTTCTCCACCTTAGGTCACCCATCAAAGATCCAGTTCCTCCTTGGGACTTACTTTTCATCCTGGAGCAGCTTACGCTGCCACCTTTTGAACCAGCCACAGATTGCAAGCTCGTTTTCTCTTGGAAAACATTATTTTTAGTTGCTGTTACTCGGCTAGAAGGATCTCAGAATTGCATGCTCTTATGTGCAAAGAGCCTTATTGGTTTTCTATCAGGACAGGGTATCCCTAAGGACAAACCCAAAGTTTCTGCCTAAGGTGGTTTCAGCCCTCACCCTTAACCAGGATATTGATTTACCAGTGTATTTCCCAAGGTACACTAATCGAGGAGAAGCCCTTCTGCACACCCTCAACATGCATCGGTGCCTCAGATATTATCTGACCAGAACCAAACAGCTCCAAAGTCAGACCAACTTTTCGTCTCCTTTGCTCACAGGATGAAAGAGCTCCTGTCTCCAAACAGTCACTCTTGAGGTGGCTCATCCAGTGCATCACTTTCTGTTATGACAAGCGCAATAAACCCTTACGGGCGCAGTCAAGGGTCATTCCACAAGAGGGGTGGCTACTTCTTTGCGGCATTAAAGAACGTCTCCACCTCAGCTATTTGCGCTACAGCTACTTAGGGCTCTGTGCATACCTTTATCAGGCATTACAGTCTGGACATTGTATCAAGGCGAAGAGCGGGGGTTCAGTCTGGCATCTTCAGGGACTTCTGTCCTAGGCTCGAGTAATATCCGAGATCTCTACCTTTCCTCCTCCCAGTGGCCATAATTGCCACTATTGCTTGAAATCAGTCCTAATGGTGTAACCTGCTGCAAGAGCTGTATCTCGAGTAAGATAGTACAGTTACGTAAGAACCTACCGTAACAGTAGATCTTCAAGAACAGCTCTTGCAGCAGTCTCCGCCCACCATCCCCTTCTTTTGGAGGTAGGTCATAGTCAAACACCCATCCTATGGGATGGAGCGTTCCTATTCTATAGTCTTGGCCATCTGGTGGTGGATCCTCGGTCTCCTCTTCTGATGTCATCCAGTGGCCGTGAGTCTCCGGTGGGAGAACTGAGGATTATGGGGAGACCGCCTGCTTATGTACTCACGCCTGACAGCGGCAGAGGACCGACGTCGGAAGCAGTCCCCACTGAAGACTGCTATTGTGAAAATTTCTGTGGGGTCCTGACGCCCACAGCTTCAGTCCTAAAGGTGTAACCTGCTGCAAGAGCTGTTCTCAAGTTCTACTGTTACGTAAGTTCTTAGGTAACTGTACTTTTTCACCATTTGAAATGCTGTATGGTAGGCAACCTAGAGGGTCACTAGATGTAATAAAAGAAACATGGGAAGATAACCCACTCAGAAAGATCTATTACATCTTATATGCGTGCCATGAGAAAAATATGTGGAATTGCTCATGGTAATCAGGAAGAGGCCGAAAACCAGCAGAAGGTGTATTATGGCCATGTGGCAAACGAAAAGTTTTTGAACTAGGTGAAAAGGCCTTGCTACTGTTACCACTACAGAAAATAAACTGTTAATGAAGTGGCAAGGGCCTTATAAAGTTCTTAGACATACTGGCACAGTTAACTAAGAGACTGAGACCCATGATAGGATAAATCCTACCAAATTATACCATGCTAACCTCCTCAAGAAATGGGCTGAAAAAAAAAAAACACCACAGGCTATATAGAAACATAGAAGTTGACGGCAGATAAGGACATAAGACCCATCCAGTCTGCCCATTTCTTTTCTACCTTATAAATGTGCCATCAGCCTTTGCTCTGTCAATGGCCTATCTATTCATACTCATCTGTATTGCTCCCTTATGCCTATCCCATGCCTGTTTGAAGCCCTGCACTCTATTCATATCCACCACTTCCTGAGGTAGGCCGTTCCATGCATCCACCACCCTTTCTGTGAAAAGAACTTCCTCACATTATCCCTTAATCAGCCTCCCTCTAATCTCATGCTGTGTCCTCTTGTCCTGTTATTTTTCTTACATTGAAACATATTAGACTCTTTCACCTTGTTAATGCCCTTAAGGTGTTTGAATGTTTTGATCATATCACCTCTCTCCTCCTTTGCTCTAGGGTATACATATTGAGCTCCGTTAATCTGTCCTCATATGTTTTCTGATGCAGTTCCTGCACCATTTGGTTGCCCTTCTCTGGACTGCCTCAATTTGGTTAATGTCCTTGTGAAGGTGTGGCCTCCAGTACTGCTGCATGAGGTACTCCAGATGGGAGCCTAACCAGTGTCTTGTAAAGAGGATTATTACCTCCCTCTTCTGACTTGTGATACCCTACTAATACACCCCAACATCCCCTAGCCTTATCTACTGCTTTAGTGGTCTGCTTGGATGATTTCAGGTCATTGGTGATGATGATGCCCAAGTCTCTTTCTTCACTTGTGACTGCCAGCATTTCCTCTCCCAGCCTATAGGTGGCTTCAGGTTTTCTCTTTCCTATGTGCATGATCTTGCACTTCTTTGCATTAAGCCCCAGTTGCCACTCTTCCGACCATTTTGCTAGTTTATCCAGATCTCTTCTCATTCTGCCCACCCCATCTGGATCATCCACTCTGTTGCAGATCTGGTGTCATCTGCAAACAGACAAACATTACCCTCCAGTCCATCTGCAATGTCACTAATGAAGATATTGAAGACGACTGGCTCCAGGACTGATCCTGAGGTACCACACTTGTGACCTGCATCTCTTCTGACTGTATCACCGTTTACCACCACTCACTGTTTTCTGCCTGTCAACCAGTTTGCCACCCAGTTGACCAAATTCTGACCCACCTCGAGCCTACCAAGCTTATTAATCAATCTTCTATGTGGAACAGTATGAAAGCTTTGATGAAGTCAAGGTAGGCGACATCTTCTCCCCTTGGTCCACCACTCTGGTTTGACTGGGTAGTCAAAGAACTCTATGAGATTAGTTTGACAGGACCTTCCTTTTGTAAACCCATGCTGTCTTGGATCCTGTGCTCCTATGGATTCCAGGTATTACACTATCCTTTCCTTAAGGAGTGCCTCCATAATGTTGCCCACTACTGAGGTAAGACTGACTGGTCTGTAGTTCCCTGCCTCTCCCTGCTACCACTCTTGTGGAGTAGGATCACATGAAACCCTTCTCCAGTCTTCGGTACCTCGTCTGTGCTCAGAGACTCACTAAACAGTTCTGATAATGGCTCTGCTAGTTCCACCTTTAGCTCCTTTAGTACTCTGGGATGTATGCCATCAGGTCCCATTGCCTTGTCCACCTTGAGTTATCAAGCTCTTGTAGGACCCTTTCTTTTGTGAAGGGACTAGTGCTCACCTCCTCCCCTGTCCATGGTGCTGAGCTGTGGGCCCTGCCCTACCTTCTCTTCAGTAAATACTGAGCAGAAGTATCTGTTTTGGATAGATGCTTTTACATGGTCCTCCTCCTCACATGTCCCCTTATCTCCTTTGATCTTTGCAATACCTCCTCTGGACTTTCTCCTTTCACTAATGTATCTATAGAAAGTCTTGTCACCTTCTTTTATTGTTTGTGCTAATGTTTCCTCAGTTTGGGCCTTTGCCCTTCTGCCTTCCTGCTTCCCCCAGGGAAGTTTGGTATGCCTCCTTATCTTCATCCCGCTGTGTACCCTTATATTTCCTGAAGGCCAGCCTTTTGGCTCTGACCTTTTCTGCTACTGTTTTGAGAACCAAAGTGGTTTCCTTCTTCTTTTGCACTTCATTTTCTCTATAACACAATGGGATGTTGCTTCAAGTATTGCATCCTAATGCTTGCCCACTTTGCCTGTCCCCCTCACCTGTATTTCTTTTTCCCAGGGCTAGCTTAACTCTGTTGGCCATCTTATCAAAGTCAGCTCGTCCTACTTCACTAGTTTTTCCAGAAACTGATAAAGAAGATATTGATACAGCTTATGACAGACTGGAACAAACTGTAACTGTTAATGTCGTAAAGGTGAATGTTTTCTTAACCTCCGAACAAACCGCAAAAATTTGTAACTTGTTAAAGACATTTAACAGTACTTTTACTACACTGCCAGGCTGAGCTAAAAGTGTCAAGCACATAATAGTGACAAGGAATGCTCACCCTATCAGACAAAAAACATGCAGATTACTAGAACAGTTAAGAGCAGACATGGTTAAGGAAATACAAATAATGAAATAATTGTGTATCACAGAAGAGTTGAGAATGCTTGGTCATCACCAATAGTGACTGTAAATAAAAAAGAGAGTGTAAGAATCTGCCTTGATTTTAGGAAACTTATGTGTCAGAATTTGACAGTTATTCTATGCCCAGGATAGATGATTTGGTGGACAGATTAGGGTGCCAAGCACAGCAGTACCTTCAATCTCATCAAGGGTTACTGGCAAATCCTCCTAGCTAGAGACAAAACTGCATTTTCACTCCAGTTGGATCTTTCAGTTCACCACCATGCCCTTTGGTTTACATGGTTCACCCGCTACATTCCAGTGGCACATTAATGTAATTTTATCCCTCACACTGGTTATTATGCTGCACACCTGGCGATGTTGTGGTGTATAGTCCAGACTGGAAGAGCTACCTGAAACACGTATGAGCAGTTATCCAATCTATAAAAAAGGCAGGTCTGATAATTAATCGTACCAAATGTGTATTGGGCATGCAGGAAACTAGATATTTGGGCTATGTTTTGGGAAATGGAGAAGTCAAGCCAGAGATTTCTAAGATAGAAGCTGTAGCTAACAGCCCTGTCACTAAAACAAAGAAATATGTTAGGTCATTTTAGGGCTGGCTGGTTATTATCGAGATTTGTTCCCAACTTTGCCCCACTATCTCCCCTCATTGAACTCATGAAGAAACAGTTTCGAACAGTATGAAATGAACCCCAGAGTGTGATGAAGCTTTTCGGGCCATCAAGGCTGCATTATGTTTCAGCCCTGCTTTAAGAAGCCTAAACACTGAGAAACAATTTTTTTTTACAGACTGTAGATGCATCAGAGGTAGCCTAGGTGCAGTCCTGAATCAAAATATAGATAGGAAAGAACATCATATTCTATATATCAATAGGAAGTTGCACAATAGAGAGAAGAGGTACTCCACCATTGAAAAGGAATGCCTTGCGGCAAAGTGCATCCATGAGTCCCTTAAGTTTTATTTGCTAGGCATCTTCCTGGAAAGCTTTAAAAGGGTTTGAAAACCTTTTTATTTCAAGCTGCCTTTGATTCTTGATTAGCAGAACTATTTACATTTTAGAAATCTGTTTTGAGGAATCTTTTATTCTTGATTTTACTAAAAGGCTAATCATGTGTTATGTTTACTGTTTGTTTATATTTGTAAGGGTGCCCAAAATAAATAAAATCTATTACTAATACTACTTTGTACTTATAACAGATCACACTCCTCTCTGTTGGCTTAACCAAATGAAGGATAAAAATTCCAGAATCACACGGTGATACCTGGTACCACAGCCATTTAAATTTAAAATGATGCACAAATCTGGGAAAGAGAATGTCAGTGCTCATTTTCTGTCAAGATATGGATCAGGACTTCAGAATTCCAAAGGTTAAAAAAATTGTTTGAGTTTAAACTTCTCTGTTTCCTATACTGCATATCACTGAACTGTAAAGGTTTTAAGCTAATGTAAGAAGAGAATTAATAGAAAGTTTTGGAAACCTGTTTTTTTTTGTTTGTTTTAACAGCTTTCCTCTTAGAGGTATGTGACAGGACTGAATAAGGTCCTCTCCCATTTGTTATGCAGAAAGAAAAATTACTCACCTTAGTAATTATGTTTCTTCTAGTGGAGTCTTGCTGTATTCTGACAATTGCGGTTAGCCCCAGCCTTTAAACTGCCCCACAGAACAAAGGTTAACTTTTCTATGCATGGCATAGAATGTTCATCTCAAGCTCGGTTGAAGCCTCTGCCTGTTGTTATTGAACTGCAACCGTCAGATCTTTCTGAGCAAAACTCACTAGGTGTTCTGTGGAAACTAACATTTTAACTAGCCAACTTCATGAAAAATAATGTTTTGGATTCTCAAAGGAAGACTCAAGTCAGGAAACCCAAAATAAAAACCAATCAAATGAAATAACATTTCACCCAAAGAGAACAGAGGGTGTAAAAAGGGCACCTCTAGGGTGCCGACCTCGCCTGCCCACCCACATCCAAAAATCTAGGTTCTGAGAGGGGAGGCGGGGAGGTCAGAATACAGCAAGACTCCACTAGAAGAAACATAATTACTAAGGTGAGTAATTTTTTCTTCAAACAACATGAAGTCTTGCTGTATTCTGACAATTACAGACTATCAACAGTACCTCCATGGAGGAGGACAGAACCTACTTTGGGAACAGGCTCTGAAGTACTGCTGTTCAAACCGAGCATCACTCCTAGCCTGGATATCCAGAGAGTAATGCTTGGTAAAAGTATGGACTGTATTCCAGGTGACTGCCTGACAAATTTCTAAAGAGGGATATCCCTGGCAGCAGCCAGGGAAGCAGCTGTACCTCTTGTGAAATGAGCCCTCAGGCCTGAGGGTGGAGTTTTACCCAGTTTTTCATAGCAGAATTATATACAAGAAACAATCCACCTGGCAATAGATCTCTTGGTGGCAGGTTTGCCTTCCCAACTTCTCCATAAGTGAGGAACAACTGAGGAGTCAAACCTGTGACCCTTGGTACTCTCTATGTAGTAGCTAAAGGCTCTTTTAACATCCAAACTGTATAGCCTCCTCTCTTCCGAGGAAGAATGATCAGTGAAAAACAGAGAGATATAGACTGATTCAGGTGGAAATCTGAAACCACTTGAGGCAAGAACTTTCTGTTAGTTCTAAGGACCACTTTATCTCTGTGAAAAGAGATGAAATCAGATTCCACTGACAAGGGCTTGCAATTCACTGATACGTCTAGCAGAAGTAATGGCTACCAAAAACACAGTTTTTCAAGTCAAGTACTTAAGCTCTGCTGAGGACAAAGGCTCAAAATGGGTTGCATAAGCTGAGCAATGCAAACATTAAGATCCCAAGCAGGAGCAGGAGCCCTAAAGGGGATTGGTGTGAAGCAATCCCTTGAAAAACTACAGGATGGGATGACAGTGAGGAAGACTTGCCTACTGACAGGAAAGCAGAAACAGCTACCAAGTGTACCTTGAGAGTAGCTAGTCTGAGACCTAGGCCATTGAGATGGACCATATAATCCAGAACCGTAGGCAATTCAGCAGAGTCTGGAGAAATATTCTTCTTAGAACACCAAATGCTGAATTTTTCCATTTGAGTTGTAAGTCTTTCTGGTGGAGGCTTTCAAGAAGCCTTAAGGATATCCAGAACCCCTTGGGAAAGATGCAGATCTGCAAACTCTAACTCTTCAAGAGCCAAGCCTTGAGTTTGAGAGACTGAAGATTGGGGTACCAAATCCTCCCTGAGAGGATGTTAACAGGTTGTAATTCCTGGGAAGAGACAGGGAAGATGGACTGCTAGGGACAGCAACAAGGGATACCATGGCTGCCTGGCCCAGTCTGGAGCAATCAGAATCACTTTGCATGGTTGTGACCTTATCTGACTAACACTTTGAACAGGAGAGGAAGGGGAAGCATACAGAAATTTCCCTTCCCAGTTCAGAATCAGAGCATCCAGGGGACTGAGCCCAAGACTGGGGGTCTGCAACAAAAACAGAAAGTTGGCGATTGTCTGGGGCTGCAAAAGATCTATCTTGGAGTGCCTCATCTTGAGAAAATCACCTTCAACACCAGAGGATCTAGGGCCCATTCGTGATAGCCTAGGATATTCTGCTCAGTGCATCTGCTAGAACATTGTCCTTTCCTGGAAGGTGAACTGCTATCAGAGAGGTTTGCAGGAATAAGCCAGGGACCACAACTTCATTGCTTCTGTGCACAAGGCCATTGACTGAGTGCCTCCTTGCTTGTTGATGTACCACATGATGGTGGTGTTGTCTGTTTTGACCTGAACCACCTTGTTCTGTACTGATTTGGAAAAAGCTTGCAGTGCCAGAAACACTGCCCTGAGTTCCAAAAGACTGATGTGTAGAAGGATTCCTGAGGCGACCACAGTCCCTGGGTGGTAAGTTCCCCAAATGAGCTCCCCAGCCCAGCAGGAAGCATCTGTGGTGAGGACCACTGAATGAGACTGAGTGGCAAATGGAACCCTTGCCTCAAATTGTCCTGAGCCTGCCACCATTGCAGGGCTTGGATCAGAGTTAGAGTCACTGGAATTAGTTTGGTAAGGAATCCTTTCTTTGGGACCAAAAGCTCTTAAGTGGAACTGAATGTCCCTCATTTGGAATCTTGCGCCTTGGACCACTGCTGTAGAAGCTGCCATGTGGCCCAATAGCTGAAGGAAGATGCCTTGCTGGTCGAGACACCTGAAGGCTGAATGAAGAGCCAGCTCCATGAGCCCTGCCTGTCCAGGGAAGGAAGGCTCTTCTCTTACCGTATCAAGCTCTGCCCCATGAAGGTGAGGAGCTGCACTGGTTCGAGAACTGACTTTGGTAGGTTGAGAAGAAATCCTAAAGAAGTGAGCTCTTGCTGGGTCACTTGCAGGTGTGACTTGACTTGGTTTGGGGACTGGCCCACTATGAGCCAGTCGTCCAAATATGGAAAAATGAAATCTTTGTCTTCTTAGGAAGGCAACAACTACTGCCAGGCACTTTGTGAAGACCCTTGGGCTGATGTTAGGCCAAAGGGCATTGCTCTGAACTGATAGTGGCCTGAGGGCAACAAACCTGAGGTACTTTCTGTGGGAGCACCTGATGGGAATATGAAAGTAGGCATCTTTGAGGTCCAGGGAGGCTAGCCAGTCCCTGGCCTTAGAAGGAAGGATAATTCCCAGAGTTATCATCTTGAACTTTGGCTTTAAAGATGTTTGTTCAGATATCTTAGGTCAGGATGGGTCATGCGCTCCTGTCTTTTGGGGTTAGGAAGTACCTGGAGTACAATGCTTTGCCCAGTGTAGGTGAGTACTCTCTCTATAGCTCTTAGAGCTGGGAGAAGAAACCTCTGCCTCTAGGGCAAGGGTTTCTGAGAGATTTGCAAGTGGAAAAGATCTGGCTCTCATCTTGGGAAATTTTTGAAGCTGAGAACCAGTCCCTGGCTTACTCTCAGGAACCACTTGTCTGATGTAACAGACATCCAGTCCTGGACAAAGTAAGCCAGCCTGCCCTACTGGGATAGGAGAATCGACCCGGGCAGACTCATCAGGGTGTCTGCTTGGCAGGGCTTTAGGCTGAGGGGTGGATGCAGGCCTGCTCATCCCCCTTCTGCCTCTCCCTCTGAAGAACCCCCTCTGTGAAAAGGAAGAAGATGCCTGTGCTGTAAAAGGCCTTGGAAAGGCCTGCCCTGCCCCTGGACTGCTGCCTTTGAGGAGTTGCTTGCCTTCCTTGGCCTGAGCACTCCATTAAGTGGTCCTGTATTCATCCATTTCTTCATGTAATTCTCTGTCTGCTCCCCAAACAGAGAATTACCGACTACAGGAAAATCCATGGCCTTAGCCTGGGTATCCTGTGAGAGGCTAGTACATCTGAGCCAAGCCATTCTCCAAAGAGCCACAGATGTAGCCATGACTCTTGATGATACATCATTGGAGTCTACAGCAGCAAGAAACTGAACTTTCGATGCCTCAGTCCCATCTGCAGCCACCTCCTCCAGCTCCTTGGCAAGCTGGGGGAAGCCTGTTTAGCCAGTGCCAGTACAGTGTCCCACCTGGACTTCTGGTACCTGGCTGCATAGGCCATATAATTAGCCTGCCTGAGTCCCAAAGATGATGCCATGTACTGCTTCTTTGCCAAGGCATCAATCTTCCTGTAGTCCTTGTCTGGGGGGTGTGATGCCAAGGGAATGCTTGCCTTATCACAGGCAGCAGCCTGTACAACTAACATGGCTGCATTGCTGATAAAGGAACTCCGTATCTGAGCCTGAAAAGAGTATACCTCTTGTCCATTCTTCTATCCACAGGAGGTATGGAATTGGGAGACTTAAGAATTTTTGTGTCTGTTTCCCAAAAGATTTGTGGAGAGAACAGACAGTCTCCCTGACTCTGGGATGTCCATCATCTCTCATAGTCAGGCTCTTCGTGATCCTCCACTGCCTCCTCCACAGGAAGCTGGAGGGTATCAGCCACCTTTCTGTAAAACATGAAGTGTGAAGGGACTCAGAAAGCCTAGGAGGAGAAACACCTGAAGGTCTGTCTGGTGAGATGTCTGGGTCAATAGGCACATCCAGACTTTCACCATCACCATAATCATCTTCCAACTCTCCTTCCTCCTCAAACTCCGGTTCATAAAACTCTTCCAGGGTATAATCTGGAACAGGGGAACCGACGAACAAGCCCCTGCAAGGCGCCAGATCAGTCAGAACCCGTGAGCGATTCCACCAACAGAATCGCTTTGGCTATTTCATCGGCGGTCAGAGTATGAGATTCTGGATCCCTAACCAGTCGACTTGTCTTTTCGTTTTCTTTTTTGGAGCTGATTCCTGGAATCAGCCTCCTTTGCCAGAGTTAGCACTTCGCCAGAGCACTCTTTCTGGTTGATCTGAACCGAACCGGGCTGGCCATCTGGGTCAGCGGACTTCTCGGCTTCCTTTCCCTCAGTCTACCTAATCTCTTTTCCAGGGTAGATTTTGGAAAATGTTTGCAAATTTGGCAGTCTGAATCGAGGTGGTCAAACCCCAGATAATAAACACTAAATAGCTTTAATTCACTATTTCTGTTTTCTCTGTGCATCAGGTCTAGCTAGCAGGAGTGTTTAACATCAAAACACAAATAATGAATTAGAGCTATTTAGCAGCTGTTTTCTTACAGAAACCCCAGTTAGATAGCTTTCAGGTATCTGCTAAACTAACTGTTGACATTTGTGATCCCTGGATAAGAACAGTTACAAGGCTCTGCTGTTGCTACACTCATTTTAAAGCAGTACACAAGCTAAATCTAAGGGCATGGCTACATCACTGTTACATGAGACAGGGCATCTAGGAGAAAGAAAGCCAATAAAACTATTTGTTATGGAGATCCCCATGGGTCGTAAAACTACCATACAGCAAGCAGGCAATTTAGGAAAAACTCCAAATAGCAGACAGAGGGAAGGACACACTAGGACTTAACATACATATTAAAACACTTTACATAACATATATTTTTGCACATTCTGGGTGGACTACTCCTTTAAAAACAATTTCAACCCCTCCCCATGACAGATTGCATTCTGGGAAGATTACCTTGGCAATATACTATAAAAACCTGAAAAACAGGTTTAATGGAGTGAATGCTGACATCCTATTTCTAGTGTCCATAATAAAATAAAAAATAGTTAAGATTTTTTATGTCAGCTCTGATCAGAATAGCTTTTAAAATCACCAATTGTTTTCTCGTTCAGTGTTTTCTAATACATCTCAAACTTAAAATAAAAACACACTTTATCATCAAAGTCTGTTTTCAGCTTCCTACCATACAATTCATTTGTAAAAAAAAAAAAATGATCTTGTCACAGATCACAATCAGCACTAACTACTAACAGAATGCTGATACCTACATTTACAATTTAGAAAATACTTGAAATCTGAGTGGGGTTTCTGTAAGAAAACAGCTAGAGTTGCTTAATTATAGAATTTTATAGCATTGATGATCTGGGCAGTTAGATCTGGGTTTGAATCCCACAGCCCCACAAAATCAAAAAACGAAAATGTTCTCACAGAACTAGATGTGTCTAGGTCTCCTTCTGAGGCCCAGGTGGCTCTGATAATCATTTGTTCCAAAGGATTTTTAAGTCAATTTGAAGGCATTAAATATCTTCTGTTCAGTTCTGTTCTCCACTGCACAGGCATGTCTGTTGGTTGATAAGGTTCCAAACTAGTGTATCTGGTTACAGCATGCTAGAGCTATCTCATGCCCTCCACATGAATCAGAAAAAGTTTAGGGCGGAGGTGGATCTTACTCCAAAAAAAAAAAAAAAACCTAATGCTGCCTCCCACTACTCAGGTTCCAGTTCTTGTACCACCCATTTAAGAAAGAAAATAATACCCTGCAACCATTGACTAACATGACAGCATATTTATTTGAGGGTGGAAAATATTGCTTGGAGGAGGGTAAGGTGGAGAGACTATTTACACCTTCAGTCAGTTCCACAGACAGAAAGAAAAATTACTCACCTTAGTAATGTTGTTTCTTCTAGTGGAGTCTTGCTGTATTCTGACATATGCAGTGATCACCACCCTTTGAACTGCCCGGAGAACAAAGAGTTAACTTTCCATGCAGGGTATGGGCACTGAGCTCGAGCTCGGTTGAAACCTCTGTCTGCTGTTGTTTAAACTTCAACCGTCAGATCTTTCTGAGCTATACTCACTGGAGTTCTGTGTGGAAACTGTAAACTCACACTAGCCAACTGGCAACTAAATTTGATAAAACAAAAGGGTTTTTATGGTTTCAAAGCAAAGACTCAAGTCAGGAAACCCAAAAGCAAAACACAACACACACCCGAAGTAAAGGAGGGTGAGGAAAAGGCACCTCTAGGTGCCAACACTGCTCCTGCCCATCCAAATCCCAAAAACAGGTTTGGAGGGAGGTGGGGAGGTCAGAATACAGCAAGACCCCACTAGAAGAAACAACATTACTAAGGTGAGTAATTTTTCTTCAAACAACATGAAGTTTTGCTGTATTCTGACATGCAGACTACTGCCAGCATACCTCCAAGGAGAGGACAGAACCTACTTTGGGAATAGGCTCTGAAGTAGTGTTGTGTTAAACCGAGCATCACTCCTAGCCTGGATATCCAGAGAGTAATGCTTGGTGAATGTATGGACTGTTTCCAGGTGGTTGCTTGACAAATTTCTAAGATGGGAATATCCCTGGCAGCAGCCAGGAAGTGGCTGTACCTCTAGTAGAGTGAGCCCTCAGGCCTGAGGATGGGGTTCTACCCAAATTCTCATAGCAGAATTGTATACAAGAGACAATCCACCTGGCAATATATCTTTTAGTGGCAGGTTTGCCCTACCGACCTCCCCATAAGTGAGGAACAACTGGGGGACTCAAACCTGTGACCCTCGTGCGCTCTGTAGTAGCTAAGGGCTCTTTTTACATCCAGGCTGTGCAACCTTCTCTCCCCAGAGGAGGAATGGTCAGTGAAGAAAACAGGAGAGATAGAGAATGATTAAGGTGGAAATCTGAAACCACCTTAGGCAAAACTTCCTGTTAGTTCTTAGGACCACTTTATCTCTATGGAAAGAGATGAAATCAGGCTCCATTGACAGGGCTTGCAATTCACTGATGCCTGGCAGAGGTAATGGCTACCAAAAACACAGTTTTCCAAGTCAAGTACTTAAGCTCTGCAGAGGACAAAGGCTCAAAGGGTGGTTGCATAAGCTCAGCAATGCAAAACATTAAGGTCCCAAGCAGGAGCAGGGTCCCTGAAGGAGGATTGGTGTGAAACAATCCCTTGAAGAATTAGCAAAATACAGGATGGGCTGATAGAGAAGAGGCTTGCCTACTGACAAAAAGCAGAAACAGCTGCCAAATGAACTTTGAGTGTAGCTGGTCTGAGTCCCAAGCCATTGAGATGAACCATATAGTCAGGACTGTATGCAACCCAGCAGATTCTGGAGAAATATGCTTACCAGAGCACCAAATAGTGAACCTTTTCCATTTGGAGTTGTAAGTCTTTCTGGTGGAAGGCTTCAGAAGCCCTAAGAATACCCAGAACACCTTGAAAAGGTACAGATCAGCAAACTCTAACTCTTCAAGAGCCAGGCCTTGAGATTGAGAGATTTGAGATTCGGATACAAATCCTTCCCTGAGAGGATGTCAACAGGTTGCAATTCCTGGGAAGAGACAGGGGTGGACTGCTAAGGACAGCAACAGTGGATACCAGGGCTGTCTGGCCCAGTCTGGAGTGATCAGAATCACTTTGCACGGTTGAGACCTGATCTTGACTAGCACCTTGAACAGGAGGGGAAGCATGCAAGAACTTCCTTCCCAATTGAGAACCAGAGCATCCAGGGGACTGAGCCCAAGACTGGGGGTCTGCAGCAAAATAGAGGAAGTTGGTGATTGTCTGGGGCTGCAAAAGATCTATCTGTGGAGTGCCCCATCTGGAGAACATCACTTTCAAAATTAGGGATCTAGAGACCATTAGTGGTGGCCCTGAGATATCCTGCTGAGAGCATCTGCTAGGACATTGTCCTTCCCTGGGAGGTGAACTGCTGTCAGAGAAGTTTGCAGGAATAGACCAGAGACCACAACTTCATTGCTTCTGCGCACAAGGCCGTGAGACCGTGTGCCCTTTGCTTGTTGATGTACCACATTGTGGTAGTATTGTCTGTTCTGATCTGGACTACTTTGTTCTGAACAGACTAGGAAAAGCTTGCAGTGCCAGAAACACTGCTCTGAGTTCCAAGAGATTGATGTGAAGCAGAGATTCTTGAAGTGACCACAGCCATTGGGTGGTAAGATCCCCAAGTGGGCTCCCCAGCCCAAGAGGGAGGCATCTGTGGTGAGGATTAGTGAATGAGACTAAGTGACAAAAGGAACTCCCTGCCTTAAATTGTCCTGATCCTGCCACCATTGCAAAGCCTGGATCAGGGTTCGAGTCACTGGGACTAGTTTGGTAAGGAATCCTTTCTCTGGGACCAGAAAGCTCTCAAATGGAACTGAATGTCCCTCATCTGAAATCTTGCCCCTGGACCACTGCTGTAGAGGCTGCCATGTGGCCCAGGAGCTGCAAGAAGTGCCTTGCTGGTCGAGACACCTGAAGAGTGAAAGAAGAGGCCAGTTCTATTAGTGTCCTTGCCCTGTCCAGGGAAGGAAGGCCTTTGCTCATAATGTATCCGCTCCGCCCCTATAAAGGTGAGGAGCTGTACTGGCTCAGAACTGACTTTGGAAGGTTTAGGAGGAATCCTAAGGAAGTGAGCAGTTGCTGAGTTATCTGAAGATGTGACTTGACTTGGTCTGGGGACTGACCCACTATGAGCCAGTCGTCCAGGTATGGAAAGATGGAGATCTTTTTTTCTCCTTAGGAAAGCAACCACTACTGCCAGGCACTTTGTAGAACAACCTTGGGTCTGATGTTAGACCAAAGGGCATTGCTCTGAATTGATAGTGGCCTGAGGCAACTGAACCTGAAGTACTTTCTGTGGGAGCACCTGATGGAATGTGAAAATATGCATCTTTGAGGTCCAGGGAGGCTAGCCAGTCCCATGGCCTTAGAGAGGGCAGAATTATTCCCAGAGTCACCATTTTGAATTTTGGCTTTAAAAGGTGCTTGTTTAAATATCTCAGATCCAGGATGGGCCGTCATTCTCCTGTCTTTTGGGGTTAGGAAGTACCTGGAGTACAATCATTTGCCCTGTGTAGGGTAGGAACCCTTTCTATGGCTCTGAGCCAAGAGGAAGAAACCTCTGCCTCTAGGGCAAGGGCCTCTGATGGATTTGCAGTGGAAAGGATCTGGTTCTCATCTTGGGAAATTTTTGAGCTGAGAACCAGTCCCTGGCTTACTACTTCCAGGACCCACTTGTCTGATGTTAAAGATTTCCAGTCCTGGACAAAGCAAGCCAGCCTGCCCCTACAGGTATTGGAGAATCGGCCTGGGCAGACCCATCAGGGTGTCTGCTTGGCAGGGGCTTTAGGTTGAGGGATGGAAGCAGGCCTGCTCATACCCCATCTGCCTCTCTCTAAAGAACCCTCTCTGAGCAAAAGCAGAAGAGGAGGCCTGGGCTTGGTAAAATGCCTTGAAATGGCCTGCCCCTGCCCCTGAATGCTGCCTCTGAGGAGTGGCTTGCCTTTCTTTGGCCTGACACCCTGTAGGTGGTCCTGTACTCATCCATCTTCTTCATGTAGTTCTCTGTCTGCTCCCCAAACAGAGAATTATCAATTACAGGAAAATCCATGGCCTTATCCTGGGTATCCTGTGATAGGCTAGTACATCTAAGCCAAGCCATCCTCCGAAGGGCCACAGATATAGCCATGACTCTAGATGAAACATCACTGGAGTCCACAGCACACGAAATTGCACCTTGGATGCCTCAATCCCATTCGCAGCCACCGCTCCAGCTCCTTGGCAAGCTGGTCAGGAGCCTGTTTAGCTAGAGCCAGCACAGTGTCCCACCTGGACTTCTGGTATCTAGCTGTGTAGGCCATATAGTTAGCCTGCCTGAGTCCCAAAGATGCTGCCATGTACTGTTTCTTTGCCATGGCATCAATCGTCCTGGAGTCCTTATCTGGGGGTGTGAAGCCAAGGGAATATTTGCCTTATCACAGGCAGCAGCCTGCTGTACCCCAACATGGCTGCATTGTTGGGAAAGGAACTCCGTGTCTGAGCCTGAAAGAGTATACCTCTTGTCCATTCTTCTGTCCACAGGAGGTATGGAATTAGGAGTTTTAGAATTTTAAATATCTGTTTCCCAAAAGATTTATGGAGGGAATAGACAATCTCCTGGACTCTGGGATGTCCATCATCTCAACAAAATCAGGCTCCTCCTTATCCTCTACTGCTTCTTCCATAGGAAGCTGGAGGATTTCAGCCACTTTCTTGTAAAACATAAAGTGGGAAGGGGACTCAAGAAAGCCTAGGAGGAGAAACACCTGAAGGTCTGTCTGGGGAGATGTCCGGGTCAATAGGCACATCCAGACTTTCATAATCACCATCATCATCATCATTATCTTCATATTCTCCCTCCTCCTCCTCCGGTTCATAAAATTCTTCTAAAGTATAATCTGGAACTGGGGAACCGACCGAACCGAGCCCCTGACAGATGGTGCGGTTCAGCCGGAACGAGTTAGCGACTGAACTATCCTATTGCTTTGGCTATCTCATCAGCGGTCGGAGAAAGAACTTGTGGATCCGAACGGATGATTTATCCTTTTCTTTCTTTTAACGAAACCGACTCCTCAGAATCGGTTCTCCTTTTACTCGAAGTTTCGCCCTGGTCAGAGGCTCCTCCTGGTTCAGTCGAACTGAACCGGGCAGCCACAGGTCAGCGGACTTCTCGGCCTCCCTTTCCCTCAGTCTACCTACTCTCTTATCCAGGGTAGCTTTGGGAAAACTTTACAAATTTGGCAGTCTGAATTGGGGTGGTCAAACCCCAGACAATAAACACAGGTGGTGTGGGGATCCGCCTTAGCAAAGGCTTCCCCACACACACTACAGTGTTGAAACCCAGTGGGCCTGGTTTTCTTGGGTTTCTCAGACATGGCCAATCCTAACCAAAACTTACCCTTTTTCGGCAATCCGCCAGGCAAGACACCCCTATCAGTTCCTGACCATGTTACGGGTCTTGGAAAAACCATAATGAAATCTGTTTTTTTTAGAACTGATACGGACCAGTTACCACACTCTAGTAAAGACAGAATTTTTTTTTTTTTTTTTTTTTACACAACCTGATCGGTTCAAACCGAACCAATCCAATGTTTACAAGTTCCACAGAAACTAATATAGAAAAACTATCTAGTACTCACGGTACCACAGACAGAGACTTAAACCGACAGGTTTAGAAGCAGAAATCGGTTGAAACCGGTGAAAAACGACACTTTAACCAACTTTTTGAACCGAGTGAAGGAGAAATCTCCGGAGCAACTGTTCAGTGAGGCGAGTAAAGAATCTGACGGTTGGAGTTTAAACAACAGCAGACAGAGGCTTCAACTGATCTCAAGCTCAGCGTTCCATGCCATGCATGGAAAGTTAACTCTTTGTTCTCGGGGCAGTTCAAAGGTTGGTGATCACTGCATATGTCAGACTACAGCAAGACTTCATGTTGTTTGAAACAGGACATCACTTCTTTTGTACATGCAATACTCCTGTAGGCTCCACCTACAGTCATAAAAAGTTACTTGCAAATGTTACAACTGCTCCTGGTTTTTCCTAGGTTTCCTGACCTGTGCCTCAATGACAAACCTGGGGGAAGGGGAAGTGGAGTACAAAGAAAATAAGAATTACAAGGCATTAGATTGTATATACATGGGCAAACATCAAAGTTGAAGGAGCTAGTGAGGAGAGTCAAGTAAAATTACAAACAGCGTGTATTAAAGCCAGGATATGTGGACAAACATGCTGCAGTACAAAAAGTGCAGTGCCTGTTGGGGAGAGGTGACACTACTATTGGGGTACAGAAATGAGAGAGAAGGACAAGAAGAAAAATTACTCACCTTAGTAATGTTGTTTCTTCTATAATGGAGTCTTGCTATATTATGACTGTTGCAGTTTGCCCAGCCCTAGAACTGCTCCGGAGGTGAAAGAGTTAACTTCCATGCAGAGCATGGAGCTTAGAGCGTGAGCTCGGTTCAGAGCTCTGTTTGGCTGGTTTCAAACCGAAACCGTCAGATCTTTACGAGCAAAACTCACTAAGGTTCGTGTGGAAGCTGTAACCCACACCAGCCAACTGGCCACTAATATATTAACACATTTTGCTGGTCCCAACACAAAGACTCAAGTCAGTGGACCAGAAAATTAAGATAGAATAACTAAATAAACACAACACCCAAACATGAAAGAGGGCATCAATAAATGCCAACAGAGGACTACCACCCCATACCCCAAAGTAGGAGTTCTGAGAGGGCAGGCTGAGGGGAGGTCATAATATAGCAAGACTCCATTAGAAGAAACAACATTACTAAGGTGAGTAATTTTTCTTCAAACAACATGAAGTCTTGCTATATTATGACTATTGCAGACTACACAGCAGTACCTCCATGGAGGAGGGACAAAACCTACTTAGGAATAGGCTCTGAAGCACGCTGTGCTAAACCGAGCATCCCTCCTGGCCTGAATATCCAGGGAGTAATGCTTGGTGAAAGTGTGTACTGTCTTCCAAGTAGCTGCCTGACATATCTCCAAGATAGGGATGTCTCTAGCAGCAGCTAGAGATGCAGCTGTACCTCTGGTAGATGAGCCCTCAGGCCTGAGGGAACCTTACCCAGCTTTTGATAGCAAAATTGGATACAAAGCGATCCACCTGGCAATGGATCTCTTAGTGGCAGGTCTCCCTTTCCAACCTCACCAGAAGTGAGAAACAGTTGGAGGAGTCAAACCTGTGACCCTTGGTACGCTCTATGTAGTAACTTAGGGCCCTCTTAACATCTAAGCTGTGCAGCCTCCTCTCACCAGAGGAGGAATGGTCAGTGAAGAACACTGGAAGTGAAATAGATTGGTTAAGGTGGAAATCTGAAACCACCTTAGGCAAAAACTTCCTGTTAGTCCTGAGGACCACTTTATCCCTGTGAAAGGAAATAAAGTCAGTTTCTACTGATAAAGCCTGTAACTCACTTATACGCCTGGCAGAAGTGATGGCTACCAGAAATACAGTTTTCTAAGTCAATACTTAAGCCTCTGCGAAGACAGAGGCTCAAAGGGGTTGCATTAGCTGAGCAATGCATACATTAAGATCCCAAGCCGGGCAGGGTCCCTGAATGGAGGATTGGTGTGAAGCAATCCTTTAAAAACTTGGAAAATACAGGATGAGCAGAAGAAGAGGCTTCCCTGCTGAAATGAAGGCAGAGACAGCAGCCAAGTGCACTTTCAGGGTGGCTGGTCTCAGTCCCAAAAATTAAGATGGACCATGTAGTCCAATATAGTGGGTAGATCAGCAGATTCTGGGAAACATGCTTCCAGAACACCATATGGAAAACCTTTTCCACTTGGAGTTATAGGTAGCTCTGGTGGAAGGCTTCCTAGCAGCCTTCAGGATTCGAGAACACTTTGAGAAAGTTGCAAATCAGCAAACTCTAACTGCTCAAGAGCCAAGCCTTGAGGTTGAGGATTTGAGATTTGGATACCAAACTCTCCCTGAGCACAGGTTAACAGATTGTGATTCCTGGGGAGACACTGGGGAAGATGGACTGCTAAGGACAGAAGGAGTGGGTACCAGGGCTGCCTGGCCCAGTCTGGAGCAATCAGGATCATTTGCAAGGCTGAGACCTGATTTTGACTAGTATTTTGAACAGGAGAGGGAAGGAGGAAAGGCATAAAGAAACTTCCCTTCCCAATCGAGAAAAAAGGCATCCAAGGAACTGAGCCCAACACTGGGGCCTGCAACAAAACAGTGGAAGTTGATAATTGTCTGGGGCTGAAAGATCTATCTGAGGAGTGCCCCATCTGGCAAACACTATCCCAGTACTAGGGGATCCAGTGACCATTCGTGATGGCCCTGGAAATCCTGCTGAGGGCATCTGCCAGGACATTGTCCTTGCCTGGGAGGCGAACTGCTATGAGGAAGTGTTCAGGAGTAAGCCAGAGACCACAACTTCATTGCCTCAGTGCACAAGGTCAAGACCGAGGCCCCTTGTTTGTTGATGTACCACATTATAGTGGTGTTGTCTGTTCTGACCTGTACCACCTTGTTCTGAACAGATGCAGAGAAACCTGAAGTGCTAGAAAAACAGCTCTGAGTTCCAACAGATTGATGTGAGCAGAGATTCCTGAGGGACCATAATCCCTGGGCGGAGAGGTCGCCCATGTGGCGCCATCCCAAGAGGATGCATCTGTAGTAAGGGTCAAGGAATGGGACAGAGGGATGAAAGGCACCCCTGTCTCAGATTGCTCTGATCCTGCCACCACTGAAGGGCCTGGATCAGGGTTCGAGTCACTGGGATTAATTTGGATAGAGGATCTCTTCTTTGAGACCAGAGCTCTCAAATGGAACTGAATGTCCCTCATCTGAAATCTTGCTCCTTGCACCACAGCTGTGGAGGCAGCCATGTGCCCTAGGAGCTGCAGGAAATGCCTTGCTGGTCGAGAGACCTGCAGAGTGAAGAGGAGCCAGGGCCATTAAGGTCCTTACCCTTTCCAAGGGAAGGAAGGCTCTGGCCTGCTTTGTATCAGTTCTGCGCCTATAAAGGTGAGTACCTGGACAGGTTACAAAACTGACTTTGGAAGATTGAGAAGAAATCCCAGAGAGGTAAGCAGCTGCTGGGTAACTAGCAGGTGTGATTTGACCTGGTCTGGAGACTGACCCACAATGAGCCAGTCGTCCAGGTAGGGAAAAATGGCAATCTTTGCCTTCTTAGGTGGCGACTGCTACTGCCAGACACTTTGTGAACACTCTTGGGGCAGAAGTGAGGCCGAGGGCATTGCTCTGAACTGATAATGGCCTGAGGGCAGTTCGAATCTGAGGTACTCCGATGGGAGCTTCTGATAAGAACATGGAAGTAGGCATCTTTGAGGTCCAGGAGGCTAGCCAGTCCCTGGCCTTAGGGAGGGTAAAATCATTCCCAGTGTCACCATTTTGAACTTTGGCTTTAAAGGTGCTTGTTTAGATATCTTAGATCCAGGATAGGCCGCCACTCTCCTGTTTTTGAAGTGAGGAAGTACCTGGAGTACAGACCCTGCCCTGGTGAAGGGAGAAACCTTTTCTACAGCTCTGAGAGCCAGGAGGGTTGAGACTTCTGTTTCAAAGCCAAGTCTCTAAAGGGTTTGTAGGTGGAAAAGATCTGGCTCTCATCTTTGGAAATTTCTTGAAGCTGAGAACCAGACCCTGGCTCACTACTTCCAGGACCCACCTGTCTGAAGTTAAAGACTGCCAGTCCTGGACGAAGTAACCAACCTGCCCACAGGTAGTGGAGAGCCGACCCTGGGCATCCCATCAGGGTGCCTGTTTGGCAGGGGCTTTAGGCTGAGGGTGGGAGCAGGCCTGCTCGAACCCGTCTGCCTCTCCTCTGAAGAACCCCCTCTGTACATAGGCTGAAGAGGAGGGCTTGAGTCTGGTAAAAAGGCCTGTGAAAAGGCCTACCCCTACCCTGAGAGCTGCCTCTGAGGAGTGGCTTGCCGTTCCTTGGCTTGTGCACTCCTGTAAGTAGTTCTATATTCATCCATTTTCTTCATATAATTCTCTGTCTGCTCCCCAAACAGAGAATTTCCCACCACAGGAAAATCCATAGCCTTAGACTGGGTATCCTGTGACAAAGTAGTACACCTGAGCCAGGCCAATCTCCGAAAAGCCACAGATGTAGCCATGACTCTAGAGGATACATCGTTAGAATCACTACAGCATGGAATTGCACCTTAGATGCCTCAATGCCATCAAGAGCCACCTGCTCCAGCTCCTTTGAGCTGGCCAGGGACCTGTTGGCTAAGGCCATGACAGTATCCATCTAGATTTCTGGTATCTTGCAACATAAGCCATATAGTTAGCTTGTCTGAGTCCCAAGGATGCTGCCATGTATTGTTTTTGGCCATGGCATCAGTCTTCCTGGAATCCTTGTCAGGAGTGATGTGGAGCCAGTGGAATATTAGCTTTATCACAGGCTGCAGCCTGAACTACTAACATGACTGCATTGCTGTGAAAGAAAATCTGTATCAGGACCTGACAAAGTGTACCTCCCTGTCCATCCTTTTATCCACAGGAGGCACAGAATTAGGAGCTTTTAAAATTTTATTGTTTGTTTTCTAAAGATTTATGTAAAGGATGGACAACCTCCTGGACTCTGGGATATCCATCATCTCCACATAGTCAGGCTCCTCTTGCTCATCCAAAGCCCTCTAAGGGAAGCTGGAGGGTCTCAGAAACTTTTAATAAAACAAAAATGAGAAGGGACTTAGAAAGCCTAGGGAGACTCACCTGAAGGTCTGTCTGGGAGATGTCCGTTCAATGGGCACATCCAGACTTTCAAAGTCACATTCACACTGATCATAATCCTCATCCCTCCTCTGGTTCATAGAACTCTTCTATATCATAATCCTGAACCACTGGAACTGACCGAACCGACCTTTTGCCAGACAGTGGCGGTTCGGAGGGAACCGGGGACAGGGACTGGACAATCTGTATTGCCCTGGCTATCTCAGCAGCAGTTGGAGAAGGAATTTTGGACTCCAAACCTGCTGATTTTTAGATTTCTTTGCTGGAACTGGCTCCTCAGAGCCAGCTTCCAGTCCCGAGGAAGTCTCGCCCTGGTCAGAGGGCATCCCTCCGTCTCGGTTGGCACCGAACCAGGCTGGCCATCCGGTCAGCAGACTTTTGGCCTCTCGCCCCTGAGCCTGCCCACTCTTGTCCAGGGTGGCTGCAGGGAAATTTTACAAATCTGGCAGTCTGAATTGAGGTGGTCAAACCCCAGACACATGACACATAGTGTGTGGGTCAGCCTTGGCAAAGGCTTCCCACAGACACTACAGTGTTGAAACCCAGTGGGCCCGGTTTTCTTTGGGTTTCTCAGACATGATGCCAGCCTAACCAACCAACTTGCCCTTTTGATGGCAGTGCCAGGCAAGACACCCTTATCGGTTCCAAACCGTGTCACAGGTCCTGGAAAAAAGCGTAATGAAATCCGTTTTTTTAGAACCGATAAGAACGGGAACTGCACTGTAAAAAGCCTTAAAGGCTTTAAACTTATATTTAAATACAACTCGATTGGTTCAACCAAACCGATAATACTTTACAAGTTCCACACAGAAAAAAAAAAAAACTTATCTATTACTTACGATTACCATAGACAGAGCCTGAACCGATCAGTTTGCGGTTAAAATAATGAAATTGTGGTTAAATTAAACCGAGAAATAGCGCTTTAAACGAAGAAATGAACCGAGCAACAGGAGGAATCTCCGGGCGACTGTTCAGTGAGTGAGTAAAGAATCTGACGGTTTGGTTTGAAACCAGCCAAACAGAGCTTCTGAACGAGCATGCGCTTAAGCTCCATGCTCTGCATGGAAGTTACTCTTCACCTCCGGAGCAGTTCTAAGGCTGGGGCAAACTGCAATAGTCATAATATAGCAAGACTTCATGTTGTTTGAAATGTCAGGAGGGTTGACTGGTATGGAGGAGCAGGAAAATACTCTAAATGCCAAGTGAGGCGCAGAGGTGGCGGGAAGAAGGAGCAGGTTCCAGAGGAGGGAGGCAGTAGAAGAAAGCAGCTTACCCAGCACATGGGTGAGGGGCGGGGATGGAGAAGATGTGGAGTCCCTAGAGTTGAAGAGAGCAAGAAGACAAGAGGATGGGAGAGAAGAGAAGAAAGGTAAGAGGAAGGACCCAAACCAATATTTAGCAATAAATGAGACACAGTGGGACTGGCCACATGAAAACAGTCAGAGGATGGAGAGGAAAAATAGAGGCAGCAGTGCTGAGTATGTGGGGAGAGTTGGTAGCGAAATGACAGAAGGCACTGCAGAGAGTATCCAGTCCGGCAAAGGAAGAGAAAGGGAGTGCCATAGACTATATCCGCATAGTCGAAGACCAGCTGAACCATTTTGGTTACCAACTCCGGCAGACCTGTAGGGAGGCAGTCTAATTATGTGCATGGACACAGAGTTTAGGGCAAAGTTTGGTATGGATGGCACTGACATGGGCCAAGAGGTCAAGCTTTTGTCATGCCACATCAAGGTACTTGAAGGCAGGGAATACCTCTAGTGGGGTGCCACCCAGAGTGGAAAAGAAAAATACTCACCATAGTAATGTTGTTTCTTCTAATGGAGTCTTGCTGTATTCTGACTACATGCAGTTAGCCCCAGCACTCGAACTGCCCCAGACAGTAAAGGTTAACTCTATGCAAAGGCATAGAACGTTGAGCTGGAGCTTGGTTTTCAAACCTCTGTCTGTGGTACTCTGAAGTGTAACCATCAGATTCTTACGAGCACTAAACTAACTAACTCAAAGGAAGAAATTGTTTCCAAAATGTTGTGCCAAATGGCAAAACAAAGCTTTAGGTCAGAAGACTCAAGTCGAGAACACCAAAAAGAACACAACAGGTAGTGGTTTACCAAAATGCTTAACAAACAACAAAAGAAACCCCTAAGAGATGGAGGCATGAACAGTACAACTCTGGGGTGCAGCACTGTGCCTGCCCCATCACATCCCAAAACTACTAGGTTCCAGGAGGAGGCAGGAGGAGGTCAGAATACAGCAAGACTCCATTAGAAGAAACATAATTACTAAGGTGAGTAATTTTTCTTTAAACAACATGAAGTCTTGCTGTATTCTGACTATTGCAGACTTCCAAGCAGCACCTCCATGGAGGAGGGAATCGAACCTACCTTGAAATAGGCTCTGCAGTACTGCTGTACCAAACCGAACATCACTCCTAGCCTGGATGTCCAGGTAGTAATGCTTGGTAAATGTTGGACTGTTTTCCAGGTGACTGCTTTACATATCTCTAGAAGGAATATCCCTGGCGCAGCCAGGAAGCAGCTGTACCTCTAGTCGAATGAGCCCTCAGGCCTGAGGAAGGTATTTTGCCTAGCCTCATAGCAGAATTGAATACAAGGACAATCCACCTGGCAATAGTTCTCTTAGTGGCAAGTCTGCCCTTCCCCACTTCCCAATAAGTGAGAAACAACTGGAGGAGTCAAACCTGTGAGCCTTAGTCGCTCAATGTAGTAACTAAGGGCTCTTTCAACATCCCAACTGTGTAAACCTCTTTCTCCTGAAGAAGACGATCAGTGAAGAACACAGGGAGAGATATAGATCAGTTCAGATGAAAATCTGAAACCACTTTAGGTAAAACCTCCTATTAGTTCTAAGGACCACCTTATCTCTATGGAATGAGATAAAAATCAGGCTCCACTGACAGAGCTTGCAATTCACTGATATGCCTGGCAGAGGTAATAGCTACCAGGAACACAGTTTTCCAAGTCAAGTTCTTGAGCTCTGCTGAAGACAAAGGCTCAAAAGGGGTTGCATAAGCTGAGCAATGCAAACATTAAGATCCCAAGCAATGGTAGGATCCTAAAGGGGGATTGGTGTGAAGCAATCCCTTGAAAACGTACAGAATACAGGGTGAGATGACAATGAGGAGGGCTTTCCCACTGACAGAAAAGCAGAAACAGCTGACAAAATGCGTTGAGAGTAGCTGGTCTGAGGCCTAGGCTATTAAGATGAACCATATAATCCAGAACTGTAGACAATTCAGCAGTGTCTGGGGATATATGTTCTTGGAACACCAAATGCTGAATCTTTCCCATTTGGAGTTATAGTTTTCTGGTGGCAGGCTTTTGAGAGCTTTGAGAATATCCAGAACCCCTTGGGACAGATGCAAATCTGCATATTCTAACTCTTCAAGAGCCATGCCTTGAGATTGAGAGACTGAAGATTGGGGTGCCAAATCCTCCCTCAGAGGAGGTTAACAGGTTTAATTCCGGAAGAGACGGTGAAGATGTCCTGCTAGTGACAGCAACAGGGGGCCAAAGCTGCCTGGCCCAGTCTGGAGCAATCAGAATCACTTGCAAGGTTGTGACCTTACCTTGACCAGAACCTTGAACAGTAGAGGAAAGGGAGGGAAGGCATATAGAAATTTCCTTTCCCAGTTCAAAATCAGAGCATCCAGAGGGACTGCATCTAAGACTGGAGGTCTGCAACAAAACAGAGGAAGTTGGTGATTGTCTGGGGCTGCAAAGAGATCTATCTCTGGAGTGCCCCACCTTGAAAAATCACTTTCGACACCAGAGGGTCGAGGACCATTCGTGATGGCCCTGGAGATCCTGCTCAATGCATCTGCTAGCACATTGTCCTTCCCTGGAAGGTGGACTGCTATCAGAGAGGTCTGCAGAGAAAAGCTAGGGATCACAGTTTCATGGCTTCCGTGCACAAGGCCATGGACCGAGTGCCTCCTGCTTGTTGATGTACCACATGGTGGTGGTGTTGTCGGTCCTTATCTGAACCACCTTGTTCTGCACTGACTGAGAGAAAGCTTGCAGGGCCAGAAAGACCACCCTGAGTTCCAAGAGACTGATATAAAGAAGGGATTCGGAGTGGACCTCAGTCCCTGGGCTGTGAGAGCCCCAGATGGGCTCTCCACCCCAATAGAGAAGCATCCGTGGTTAGGATCACAGAGTGAGACCGAGTGATGAATGGGACTCCTTGCCTGAGGTTGCCCTGATCCCACCACCATTGGAAAACCTGGATCAGAGTCTGTCACTGGAAATGAAAATTATGTACCTACTGTAATTCTTGATCTTCTCTTGTATTGTCACCATTCATTACTGCTTGAGTAGTGCTGGCAGCACCCGCTACAGGAGTTTTATTTTTAAGTCATCCATGGCCGCCCGAGGCGGCCAGCAGCGTCCATCACGAGGGCAGTCGTTAGGTACCACGAGACCTCCTCCATCTCAGTTCTGGTAGCGGAGAGGTGGAAACAAAGGGTAAGGAAAAAGAGGAGGTAAGAGAGCCGAGGACAGAAAAAGGAAAGGATAGAAACTGAAAAGTAATAAGCCGGTAGGGACAGAAAGAAGAGAGAGAATGCACCTACCTAAGGGACCTAGGGCCTCCCTTCTGGGCGGTTCCAAGGAGGAACAGATAAAGAGAAAAAGGAAGAAGAAGAAGAAAACAAGGGATGCTGAGAGGGAGAACACTGCCCATAGATACATTGGTTGAGAAGCTTATAAGCTCTGAACCAAAAACAAGGGAGCAAGAATCCTCCTGATAGGACTGAGAGAAGGTTCAACTGAACCGCTTGTACAGATTGGACAAAAGACAGATTCTCTAACCTCCCATCATCCCAACCCCTACACTCTAGCTGAGAGCTCACAGACTGCTCAGGCAGAAAATCTGTTCTGGAAGAAAGCCCAACTAGGAGGGGAATAAGCCCCTTAGCACCTTGTTAAGTGCTAACACCGAAGTGTGTGGGTGGGGTTAAGCCCCACAGGAAGGCAGCTTGTATAAAAGGATAGAGTGGGAACTCAATCAGACTCCCTTAAGACAAGGCAAGAACAACAGCTCAAGGTTAATGAAGTGCCAGAAGCACTAACCAGAAGAAGCTGACAATATTAAATAATACCTGCCAGAGGAACCTGAAAATTGAGTCCGAGCCACAGAGGATGGTCTCTTCAGCTGTGAACTGAACAACATGGCTAAGAAGCCAAGAGGTCACCCTAGGGCAATCAGAAAGAGTTCCCTCAGTATAGAATAAATCTTACTCGTTCCCTTTACCTTGAGGAAAATAATCCGTCCAGAGAAGAATGGAAAATCAAGATAGGGTTTTTTTTTTGGCATACAGGCCAACAAGGAGGAGAGGAACAAGTAGGAGGAGGAGACATCGCAGTAGGAGGCCACTGAGGGAAGGTGGGCGGGTATCAGTAATGAATGGTGAAGATGCAGAGAGATCAAGAATTACGGTAGGTAGTAATTTTCATATCTTCCCTTGTCAATCTTCACTCATTCATTACTGCTGGTGAGTACAAGCTCCCCACCTCCCAAGGGGAGGAATAATAGAAACCCTGAGGGAACAAGACCCCCAGGCTCCTGCTGGTGGGAAACAGGAGGGAAGACCTGGGCTAATCAGGCGAAAGCCTATGGTGGAGGAGAGCTAGGAGGTGTCCCCGGGATGGAGAGACGGAGGAAGCCCTGCAGAAGCCTCCTAGCCCTGAAGGAAAAAGACGGGTCCCCGAGGCGGAGCAAATCACCCTATGCTGGGCAGGGTGATAACATTGATAGAAGAAGCCATGCCGTCTGTCTAATACAGATCGCTGTCCCTGCATGCCTGGAAGCCACCTCATTGGCATTGTAAGATGCCCTTGGCTGGGTGTCTTGCCAGCTCCAGGCCTATAGCAGAGAGGGCAATAGTTTGTCTGGATTGCTCGTATCAGGCATTGATGCTAGGACTTGGGAGAGCATCGACCATAAATGCCTACTGTTGGCAGCATGGTGAGCCTGATGTGATGCAATGCATAACATCGCATGAGAGGAAGAGAATACTCTTCGCCCCCACCCGTCAAACTGTAGGGAATCTGAGTCCAGTGGGCAGTCGTAGCCAGGCGGTGGTGCCCAGAAGGAGTTTCCAGGTTGCCAATCCGAGGTGGGTTGGGAAGAGAACCTAGAGCTCCAGTGGGGCACAATACCTTCTTCTGCAGTCCGCCGGGCTGGAACAGGGGCAGCTGGTGACTGCCAGGAACGGATAGAGGCCTCCTGGAAGGAATAGGCCAGGATAGTACCACCAAATGCTGGGCACTGAATTCACTGAGGAATTCACGCCTCCCTGTTCGGGTATTGTCTCGCCCTAACAAAGGAGATACAAGATCCTCACCATCCTCGAAGGAATCGCTGATATTCAGTGAAATCAGCATCGGAGAGAGATGAGCAGTGGCTTCCTCTGCCTCGAGGAGAGAGAAGAGGATGATGGAGAGCAGGTGCCCAGAGGACTCCTGTGGTGGTGGGGATAAGCGAAATACCCGCTCATGCATATGTCGAACGATGAGGGAAGGCCGAGAACTCTGAACGCCTCCCAGGATAACGTGCCTGTTAGACCGACATGGCCTGGGAGAGAGGGGTGGCTGCAGAGGAATGGGAGAGGGACACCACGACGAGGCAACTGTCCTCTGCTGAGGCTCTGAAATCCGGAAAACGGAGCCCGAGCTGCGGGATCCCGGACAACAAACCAGGTCGCAGAACGGCACTCGGGATGTGAAGCCTGGAAGAGCCTGTAGGATCCTCCCCATGACAAACCTTGGGCAGCATGGGTCCAGGGGCAGCCCACAGCAACGCCACCAGAGGAGTCCCTGAGCTTGAGAGGGAAAGACGGGCCCAGCGCCATTTGCCCTACCTGTACCCCGAGGGGTGGCAGGTGAAGACTGAGGTACCTCAACCCGGCCCCTCAACCCCACCGACTCTGAGAGAACCCTCCCTGACCCCAGCGCACACCCCATCCCGAGCAGGTGCAGCAGCACTGGGATCGGCAGCTACCGCAACCCCCAGGAGGATAAGCCTTCCCCGCCTCTACACCATCCTCCTCCAGGGACCCCAGACCACCCCCAGCCTGGGAGGCCTCAGGAGAGGACAGCAGAGGACAGAGGAACAGGCCGCTGGGCGCCCCTAGCACTCTATCTCACTGGAGACCCTGACTCCGAAAAGTCAGGGTGCCAGGATGGGTCCACATCCGAATCATCCTCCGAGGAGGAGGAAGAGACCAGCTGGACCTCAATACTGGCCACCAGGGTCTCAGAGACATGGCACCACAAGCAGCGCCAGTGCCAGCAGTGGCGCCGGATGAATTTAGACCACCGTAATGCCCCAAACCTGGCCCTGACTCTAACGGCACCCGGTCAGACCACGGCACCACCCTGGTGCGGGACCTGACTTGGTGCCGCTAGGAAGACAATGGACCAGGTCCACAGCCATCGCAGGCAGCACAGAGACAATACAGCCGCCCGATCACCAGCACCGCCGAATGGCACCGGGATCCAAAGAGGCACCGGAAGGTGGCGTCAAGGGTCCACTGATGCCGGGTCCAGTAGACCTGGGCCTCAACACTGGGGAGCCTGCACCAAGAGGTGACTGCCGAGGTGGTGTCTCCACCACGGCTCCAGGAGGGACACGGCATTCCTCTGACACATGAAGAGGCCTCCTCCTCGGCAAGAGAAGATGAGGCCTCCCCTCTCAAGACGTATAGGCATGGGAGGGACCTGGAAGAAGGGCCTAGAGACCTTACCTGGGAATCCCTGAGCGGTGCTGTCCCCGAAAATTGGTGGAGCCTTGCTGATCTTGAACGCAAGGACTTCAGGACGACGACGGTCCATCGAGAAACAGGCGCCGCACGCATCCATATTATGGTTGGGTCCCAGGCAGCGAAGGCAACAACATGCCAGTCCGTGACGGAAAAATGCCAGCCACAGGAGCATAGGGCACGGTCTGCCTTAGACTTGCGTTTTGCCCCGAACCTGACACGATGCAAAACAATTAAGGAAAAAACAGAACAGTTCGGCGTCATCAGATATAATAGAAAAACAGAACGGTCTTACCAGTTGACGGCGTTGGGAAAAAGCGGATGAAGGAGAAGTCTATGAAAGACGGCATCGATGAGCGACAAATAGGTCTTGTGGCGCGAGTAACTATACTCTCCACAGCAGGTGCAGCCTTGACGGCGGGAGAAACAGAACTGAGATGGAGGAGGAGTCTGCAGCACCTAACGGCCGCCCCGCACATGATGCAGTACACCGCTGAGCCGACTCAAAAAAAAATCTCCTATAGCCGGTGCGCATCTGGCACTACCTAACAGTAATGAATGGTGAAGATTGACAAGGGAAGATCTAGTTTGGTTAGAGAATCTTTCTTCTGAGACCAGAAGGCCCTCAGGTGAAACTGAATGTCCCTCATCTGAAATCTGGCCCATTGGACCACTGCTGTAGAAGCTGCCATGTGGCCCACAAGCTGAAGGAAGTGCTTTGCTGGCCGAGAGACCAGAAGGTGGAATGAAGAAGCCAGCTCTACACTAACCTTGCCCTTTCCAGGGAAGTAATGCTCTTGCTTTGACTGTATCCAACTCTGCCCCTATGAAGGTGAGGAGCTGTACAGGCCTCGAGAACTGACTTGGGAAGATTGAGAAGGAATCCTAGGAAGTGAGCACTTGCTGAGTCACTTGAAGGTCTGTCTTGACTTGGTCTGGGGATTGACCCACAATGAGCCAGTTGTCCAGGTATGGAAATATTTTCCTTCTTAAAAGGCCACTACTACTGCTAGGCATTTTGTGGATACCCTTGAGCGGATGTCAGGCCGAAGGCATAGCTTTGAACTGATAATGGCCTGAAGGCAGTTTGAACCTGAGGTACTTTTGAGGGAGCACCTGATGGGAATGTGAAAATAGGCATCCTTGAGGTCCAGGGAGGCTAGCCAATCCCCTGGCCTTAGAGAGGAAGAATTATTCCCAGAGTCACCATTTTGAATTTTGGTTTTTAAAAGATGTTTGTTCAGGTATCTTAAGTCTAGGATGGGTCGCCACTCCCTGTCTTTTTGGGGTAAGAAAGTACCTGGAGTACAGACCTTTGCCCCTGTGCAATGTAGGAACTCTCTCTACAGCCTTTAGAGCCAGCAGAGATGAAACCTCTGCCTCTAGGGCAATGGTTTGGAGATGCTTGCAGGTGGAAAAGATCTGCCCTCAGCTTTGGAAATTTCTTGAACCCGAGAACCAGCCCCTGGCTTACCACCCAGAACCCACTTGTCTGAAGTAACAGACATCCAGTCCTGGACAAGTAAGCCAGCCTGCTTCCTACAGGAATGGGGAGTCGACCTGGGCTGACACATCAGGGGTGTCTGCTTGGCAGGAGCCTTAGGTTGAGGGATGGATGCAGCCCTGCTCATCCCCCTTCTGCCTCTCCCTCTGAAGAATCCCCTCTGAGGAAAGGAGAAGAGGCCTATTCTTGGTAGAAAGGCCTATGAAAGGCCTGCCCTGCCTCTAGCCTGCTGCCTTTGAGGAGCTGCCTGCTTTCCTTGGCCTGTGCACTCCTATAGGTGGTCCTATACTCATCCATCTTTTTCATGTAATTCTCTGTCTGCACCCCAAACAGAGAATTACCCATCCAGGGAAATCCATATCCTTAGCCTGGGTGTCCTGTGAGAGGCTAGTACATCTAAGCCAAGCCATTCTCCGAAGAGCCACAGATGTAGCCATAACTCTAGATAACACATCACTGGAGTCCACAGCAGCATGGAACTGTACCTTAGATGCCTCAGTCCCATCAACAGTCACCCCTCCAGCTCCTAGGCTAGGTGGGGAGGCCTGCTTAGCCAGTGTCAGTACAGTGTCCCACCTGGACTTCTGGTACCTGGCTGCATTGGCCATATAATTAGCCTGCCTGAGTCCCAAGGCGGGTGCCATGTACTGTTTCTCTGCCATGGCATCCAGCTTCCTAGAGTCTTTATCTGGGGGTGAAGCCAAGGGTATATTAGCCTTATCACAGGCTGCAGCCTGCACAACCCAAACATGGCTGCATTGTTGATACAAGTATTCTGTACCTGAACCTGATAAGGTGTACCTTTTGTCCATCCTTCTGTCGGCAAGGCGGACAGAATTTGGAGTTTTAAAATCTTTTGTGTCTGTTTCCCAAAAGACTTATGAAGGGGAATAAACAGTCTCATGGACTCTGGGATGTCCATCATCTCCACATAATCAGGTTCCTCTTGTTCCTCTACAGCTTCTTCCACAGGGAGCTGGAAGGTTTCTGCCACTTTCCTGTATAACGTGTAGTGGGAAGGGGACTCGGAGAAAGCCTAGGAGGAAACATCAGAAGGCCTGTCTGGGAGATGGCTCAACCCGACCTCCTACATCACCGTCATCAACATCATCATAATCTTCATCTCCTCAAATCCAGTTCATAGAAATCTTCAGGGCATAACCTTGAACCAGAGAACCAACCGCCTGCCAGAAGGCGCGGATAAGATGTAACGGGTGAAGCAATTCTACAATCCTTATCGCTTTGGCAATCTCTTCGGCAGTCAGAAAATGGGTCTCTGGATCCGAACGAGACGATCTTTCTTTTCTTTTTGTAGGAACTGATCCCTCAGGATCGGCTCTCCTCTTGCCGAAGAAGTATCGCCCCTGGTCAGAGGCACTCCCTCAGGTTGTCGGAACCGAACCGGGCTGGCCATCCAGTCAGCGGACTTCTTGGCCTCCTTATCCCTAAGCTTACCTAATCTTTTTCCAGGGTGGACTTACGAAATTTTTTTTTTTTTTTTCAGATTGGCAGTCTGAATCAAGGTGGTCAAACCCCAGACAATAAACACAGGTGGTGTGGGGATCAGCCTTAGCAAAGACCTCCCACATACACTGCAGTGTTGAAACCAGTGGGCCCGGTTTTCCTTTTGGGTTTCTCAGGCGTAGCCATCCTAACCACAAACTTGCCCTATTTATGGCAAACAACCAGGCAAGACACCCTTATTGGTTTCTAACCATGTCACGGGTATTGGAAAGAAACACAAGAAAATGCAGTTTTTAAAACCGATAAGGACCAGTAACCACACTCTAAGTTTAGAAACAAAGACAGAATATATTGGGAGGCAGTATAGCGCGGTGGTTTAAGGCTCTGAGCTGCAAATCTGGTGACATCCAGCAGACCAGACCTAGGTTTGAATCCCACAGCTTCCACTTGCATACTGTGTGACCCTGAGCAAGTCACTTAACTTCCTGGTGCTCCCAGGTCACTCCTGTAAAAAGCTTTCAGCTTAGTGTGCTACTCCTGGTTAAACTACTAAACAAAAAAATATATATATATAGTTCACTAAACGGCTGGTTCAGCCGAATCGGTTGAAAATTCTATTTTACAATTTCAGCAAGTTTACTATGTCTAGTTCACTATCTAGTACTGTACCACAGACAGATATCTGAACCGAAACTTGAGAAAAATAATTGGTAAAACCGAGGACTTTAACCGACTTTGAACCGTGAGCAAGGAGAAATCTCCGAGCAGCCGCTCAGTTAGGCGGAGTAAAGAATCTGACAGTTGCTTCAAAGTGCAGCAGACAAAGGTTTGAACCGAGCTCGAGCTCAACGTTTATGCTCTGCATAGAAATTAACCTTTACTCTCCAGGGCAGTTTGAGTGCTGGGGCTAACTGCAATAATCAGAATACAGCAAGACTTCATGTTGTTTGAAAGTAGCAGTATCAGCCAGCTCTGGCTTAATATGCCTACTGGAACACCAGAAACCAAATCTCTTCCATTTGGAGTTGTATGTCTTCCTAGTGGCAGGTTTCCTGCTAACTTTAAAATACCCAAGACTGATTGGGACAGATGCAAACTCATATTCTAGCTCTTCAAGAGCCAGGCCTTGAGCCTGAGAGTCTGAAGGTTGGGGTACAGAATCCTCCCCGAGAGGAGGTGAGGAGATTGTACTGCCTGGGAATACACAAGGGCAGTGTTACTGACAGTGACAACAGAAGAGGATACCAAGGCTGTCTGGCCCAGTCTGGAGCCACCAGAATCACCTTGCAAGGCCAGGACCTGATCTTTAACAGGACCATGAATATCAGAGAAAAGGAGGAAATGCATACAGAGACTTGTTCGTCCAGTCTAGTAGAAGAGCAACCTGAGGAAAAGAATCCAGAAGGGGTGGTCTGCAGCAATACAGAGGGAGTTGATTGTCTGGGGCTGCAAAGAGAGCTATCTCTGGGGTGCCCCATCTCCTGAAAATGACTTGAAGAATGACAGGATTCAGGGCCCATTCGTGGTGACCCTGAGAAATCCTGCTGAGAGCATCTGCTAGAATGTTGTCCTTCCTGGAGGTGCACAGCCATCAGGAAACCTGAAGGAATAAGCTAGAGACCAAATTTTCTGGCCTCTGTGCACAAGGTCATGGACGAGTGCCTCCCTGTTTGTTGATGTACCACATGGTTGCTGTATTGTCTGTTCTGATCTGCACCACTTTCCCTCGGACAACTGTTGAAAATGTCTGAAGTGCAAGAAAGACAGCTGTTAATTCGAGAAGATTTATGTGCAGATGGGACTTCTGGTGTGACCATGTTCCCTGAGCTGTGAGATTATCTAGGTGGGCCCCCACCCCAATAGAGAGCGTCTGTGGTGAGAATCACAGAAGGGACCTGACTAATGAAGGGACCCCTTGTCGAAGACTGTCCTCATCCAACCACCAGTGAAGGGCCTGGACCAAGGCTTTGGAGACTGGAACCAGTTTGGAGAGAGGGTCCTTTTTCCAAGACCAGAAAGATCTGAGATGAAACTGAATATCTCTCATTTTGAAATCTTGCTACCTGAACTACTGCTATGGAAGCTGCTATGTGTCCCAGCAGCTGTAGAAAGTGTCTGGCTGGACAAGACACCAGAGGATGAAAAAGGAGGCCAGAATGACCAGAGAATGAACCCTTGAGAGAAGAAGAAATGCTCTTGCTTGAACTGTATTTATTTCCACTCCTATGAAGGTGAGAAGCTGGGCTGGCTCCAGAACAGACTTCTCTAAATTTAGAATGAAGCCCAAGGATTCTAGAATTCTTTGGGTGACCTCTAAAGCTTACTTGACTTGGTCTGAGGACTGGCCCACTAGAAGCCAGTCATCCAGATATGGGAACAGAAGGATGCCCCGCCTCCTGAGGAATGCCACCACCACTGCAAGACACTTGGTGAACACCCTTGGAGCAGAAATTAGGCCAAGAGCATGGCCCTGAATAGGTAATGGCCTGAGGGCAACTCGAACCTGAGGTGCTTTCTGTGGGAATGTCTGACAGGTACGTGGAAGTAGGTGTCCCGAGATGCAGGAAGGCTAGCCAGTCTCCTGAGCTCAGAGAGGAAGAATTACTCCCAGAGTCACCGTCTTGAACTTTGGTTTTGTCAAATGTTTGTTCAGGGACCTTAAATCCAATATGGGTCGCCACTCCCCTGTCTTTTGGGGGTAAGGAAGTATCTTGAATACAGTCCTTTTCCCTGTGACAAAGAGGTACCTTCTCTACTGCTTGCAGAAGCAGAAGAGAGAGAGACCTCTCCTCTAGGGCCTTTGTCTCCAAGGCAGAGGGAGGACTGAAAGACTTTGCTCTCAATTTTGGGAACCTTTGAAACTGAGAGCAAGTCCCTGGCTCACTACTTCCAGGACCCATTTGTCTGAAGTAACAGACCCCAGGCCTGGGAGTAGTGAGCCAGCCTGCCCCTACTGGGATTAGGGAGGCGACCCTGACTGATACCTCAGGGTGTCTGCTTGGCAGGGGCTTGACTGAGTAGCTGATGGGGTCCTGGTCACCCCACATCTACCTCTTCCCTAAAGAACCCCTCTGCTGGAAAGAGAGAGGAGGCCTGAGCTTGGCAAAAGGCCTGTAAAAGGCCTGCCCCTGCCCCTAAACTGCTGCCTCTGAGGAGTGGTCTGCTTCTCTTTGGCTGCAGCACTCCTATAGGTGGTCCTGTACTCGTCCATTTTCTTCATGTAGTTCTCTGTTTGCTCCCCAAACAGAGAATTACCAGTTACAGAAAGTACATGGCCTTAGCCTGGGTATCCTGAGATAGGTTGGTACACCTAAGCCAAGCAAATCTCCTCATGGAGATAGATGTAGCCATGACCCTGGAATGAACATCATTGGAATCAACAGCAGTGTGGAATTGCACTTAGATGCCTCTATACCATTTGCAGCCACCTGCTCCAGCTCCTTGGCCAGCTGGGGGAGGGCACCCTAGCCAGTTCCAGAACCATATCCCATATAGATTTCTGGTACCTGGCAGGGTATGCCATGTAATTAGATTTCCTGAGTCCCAAAGATGATGCCAAATACTGTTTTTGCCATGACTTCCACTTTCCTGGAATCCTTATCGGGGGTGAGATGTCAAGGAATATCAGCCTTGTCACAGGCTGCAGCTTGTACTACCCCAACATGGCTGCTATGAGATGAAAGGAATTCTGTCCCAGGACCTGAAAGAGCATACCTCCTGTCCATTCTTTTTCCACAGGAGGAATGGATATAGGAAACTGTAGAATTTTTGTGTCTGCTTCCCCAAGGATTTGTGTAAAGGGACAGACACCCTCTTAGACTCTGGGACATCCATCATTTCCAGATAGTCAGGTTCTTCCTGATCCTGTTCAGCCTCTTCCATAGGAAGCTGAAGAGTCTCAGCCACTTTCTTGTAAAACAAGAAATGGGAAGGGACTCAGAAAGCCTGGGAGGAGAAGCCTGAGAAGGCCTGTCTTGGGAGATGCCAGAGTCTCTACTGGCTCATCTAGGCCTTCACATTGTTCCTCTTCATAATCTTCATCCTCCTCATAATCGGCCTCATAGTACACCTCAGGATCCAATTCTGAAGCAGGTACCTCTGACCGAACCAATCGGCTCTGAACACAGACCACAGAACCGTTCGGTCAGAACCGGCAAAGCGATTGAACAACTGAAATCGCTTTCGCTATTTCATCAGCAGTCATACCATGGGAAGTCGAATCCAAACTGGCTGATTTCCTTTCTTTTACTCAGAACCGATTCTGCAGAATCGCTCTCCGCTTGCCTAAAGAGGTATCACCCAGGTCAATGGTACCTCCTCAGGTTCAGCCGCAAACGAACCGGCTGGCCACCCGGTCAGTGGACTTCTCGGCCTCCTCTCCTTAGCCTACACAAACATTTTTCCAGAGTGGCTTTGGGAAAGTTCTTACACATTTGGCAGTCTTCCTTGAGGTGGTCAATCCCCAGACAATACACATACATAGAGGTGAAGGGTCGGCCTTAGCAAAGGCCTCCTTACCTCGGTACAGTGCTGAAACCCAGTGGATCCAGTTTTCTTTTGTGTTTCCAATATAAAGTCACCCCAAATAGCGGTTAAGCTGCATGACTGCAAACTTATCGGTTCCAACCATGTCACGGGTCGGTTAAAAAACCTAAAACCGGATTTTTTTAGGAACCGATAAGTACCAGAAAAAAAAAAAACACACAGTCAAACACAAAATATATAAACAGAATAGATTTCGTTCCAAACTGGACCGACCGGCAAAGAACTAAAAATAAAACAATTTCTTTAAGAAAACTACCACTACCTACAACTACCACTTACTGGTACGAGACAGAGGCAAGAATACTGATTTTCTAAAGAAGTGGGTTGAAAGAACCCACCAATTCGAACTTTACCGAACCGGAGTGCAGGAGGGATCTCGAGGCGACTTCACAGTTAAGCAGAGTAAGAAATCTGATGGTTACACTTCAGAGTACCACAGACAGAGGTTTGAAAACCGAGCTCGAGCTCAACGTTCTATGCCTTTGCATAGAGTTAATAACCTTTACTCTCGGGGCAGTTCAAGTGCTGGGGCTAACTGCATATAGTCAGAAGAAAAATTACTCACCTTAGTAATGTTGTTTCTTCTAATGGAGTCTTGCTATATTATGACATATGCAGTGAGTCCCAACCCTTCAACTGCTCCGAGGTGAAAGAGTTAACTTCCTCTCCAGGCATGGAACTTTGAGCACGAAGCTCGGTTGAAAGCTCTGTCTGTTGTTCTTCAAACTCAAACTGCCAGATCTTTATGAGCAAAACTTACTAAGGTTCTTTGTGAAGCTGTAAATCTACACTAGCCAACTGGCTACTAAATATAAGAACACATTTTTGGTCCCAAAACAAAGACTCAAGTCAGGGATCCAAAAGTAAAACACAACACCCAAACACACCAAAAATAAGAAGGTGAAAAAAACAAGGTGGGCATCTACTAAGTGCCAACACTGCACTGCCCACCCACATCCCAAAAGCAGAGGTTCTGAGAGGGCAGGCAGGGAGGTCATAATATAGCAAGACTCCATTAGAAGAAACAACATTACTAAGGGGAGTAATTTTTCTTCAAACAACATGAAGTCTTGCTATATTATGACTATGCAGACTACACAGCAGTACCTCCATGGAGGAGGGACAGAACCTACTTAGAAATAGGTTCTGAAGCACAGCTGTGTTAAACCGAAGCATCACTCCTAGCCTGGATGTCCAGGGAGTAATGCTTGGCAAAAGTGTGAACTGTTTTCCAGGTAGCTGCTTGACATATCTCTAAGATAGGGATGTCCTGGCAGCAGCCAGAGATGCAGCTGTACCTCTGTGAGAGTGAGCCCTCAGGCCTGAGGAGGAACCTTAACCAGTTTTTCATAGCAAAATTGGATACAAGAGACAATCCACCTGCAATGGATCTTTAGTGGCAGGTTCCTTTACCAACCTCACCATATGTGAGGAACAGTTGGAGGAGTCAAACCTGTGACCCTTGGTACGTTCTATGTAGTAACTAAGGGCTCTTTTGACATCTAAACTGTGCAGTCTCCTCTCGCCAGAGGAGGAATGGTCAGTGAAGTACACAGGAGGAGACACAGATTGATTAAGGTGGAAGTCTGAAACCACCTTAGGCAACAACTTTCTGTTAGGCCTGAGGACCACCTTATCTCTATGAAAGGAGATAAAATCAGGCTTCACTGACAATGCTTGTAATTCACTTATCGCCTGGCAGAAGTGATAGCTACCAAAACACAGTTTTCAAGTCAAGTACTTAAGCTCTGCTGAAGACAAGGGCTCAAAGGGTTGCATAAGCTGGGCAATGCCAATATTAAGATGCCAGGCAGGGCAGGGTCCCTGAATGGTGGGTTGGTGTGAGCAACCCTTGAAAAACTGGAGAATACAGGATGAGCTGAAAGAGAAGAGGTTTACCTGCTGATAAGAAAGCAGACACAGCTGCCAGGTGCACCTTCAGGGTAGCTGGTCTCAGCCCCAAAGTATTCAAATGCACCATATAATCCAGGACTGTGGGTAAGTCAGCAGATTCTGGGGAAATGTGCTTGCCAGAGCACCATATGGAAAACCTCTTCCATTTGGAATTATAAAGCAGCTTCTGGTGGAAGGCTCCTAGAAGCCTTCAGGATATCCAGTACACCTTGGGAAAGGTGTAGGTCAGCAAACTCTAACTCTTCAAGAGCCAGGCCTGAGATTGAGAGATTTGAGGTTTGGGTACCAAACTCTCCCTGAGCACAGGTTAACAGGTTGTGATTCTTGGGAAGACACAGGGAAGGTGGACTGCTAAGGACATAAGGAGTGGGTACCAGGGCTGTCTGGCCCAATCTGGAGCAATCAGGATCATCTTGCAGGGGTGAGATCTGATTTGGACTAGCACCTTGAACAGAAGAGGGAAGGGGGAAAGCATAGAGAAACTTCCTTCCCAACTGAGAAGGAAGGCATCCAGAGGGACTGAGCCCAACACTGGGGGCCTGCAACAAAAAAGGGGAAGTTGGTGATTGTCTGGGGCTGCAAAAGATCTATCACTGGGTGCCCCATCTGGCAAATACTACCTCCAGTACTAGGGGATCCAGTGACCATTCGTGATGGCCCTGGGTAATCCTGCTGAGAGCATCTGCCAGGACAGTGTCCTTGCCTGGGAGGTGAACTGCCGTGAAGGGAGGTGTTCAGGAATAAGCCAGAGACCACAACTTAATTGTTTGTGCACAAGGCGTAGACTGAGTGCCTCCTTGCTTGTTGATGTACCACATTGTAATAGTGTTGTCTGTTCTGACCTGTACAACTTTGTTCAGAACAGATGTGAAAAAACTTGAAGTCCTAGAAAACTGCTCTTGAGTTCCAACAGGTTGATGTGAGCAGAGATTCCTGAGGGACAACAATCCCTGGGTGAGTGAGGTCGCCCATGTGAGCTCCCCCCACCAAGAGGGATGCATCTGTAGTAAGGATTAAGGAGTGAGACTGAGGGGTGAAGGGGACCCCTGTCTCAGATTGCTCTGGTCCTGCCATCACTGGAAGGGCTTGGATCAGGATTCGAGTCACTGGGATCAATTTGGTTAGAGGGTCTCCTTTGAGACCAAAAGGCTGTCAAATGGAACTGGATGTCCCTCACCTGAAATCTTTCTCCTGCACCACTGCTGTAGAAGCAGCCATGTGCCCCAGGAGCTGCAGAAAATGCCTTGCTGGTCGAGAGACCTGCAGGGTGAAGGAGGAGTCCAGAGGACCAGGGTCCTTGCCTTTCCAGAGGAAGGAAGGCTCTAACATCTTTTGTGTTCAGTTCTGCACCTATGAAGGTGAGAAGCTGGACAGGCTCTAGAACTGACTTTGGAAGACTGAGAAGGAAACCTAGAGATGTGAGCAGTTGCTGAGTTACCTGAAGGTGTAGTTTGACTTGGTCTGGAGACTGGCCTACTATGAGCCAGTCGTCCAGGTAAGGAAAGATGGCAATCTTTGCCTTCTTAAGTGGGCAACTGCTACTGCCAGGCATTTTATGAATAACAGAGGTGAGGCCAAAGGGCATTGCTCTGAACTGATAATGCTTGACGCAGTTCGAATCTGAGGTACTTTCGATGGGAGCTTCTGATAAGAACATGGAAGTAGGCATCCTTGAGGTCCAGGGACGCTAGCCAGTCCCCGCCTTTAGAGAGGGTAAATAATTCCCAGAGTCACCATTCTGAATTTTGGATTTAAAAGGTGCTTGTTTAGGTATCTGAGATCCAGGATGGGCCGCCATTCTCCTGTCTTTTTGGGGCAAGGAAGTACCTGGAGTACAACCCTTTGCCTTGTGTGAGGGTGGAACCCTTTCCACAGCTCTGAGAGCCAGGAGGGTAGAAACTTCTGTTTGTAGGGCAAGTGCCTCCGATAGATTTGCAGGTGGAAAGGACCTGGTTCTCATCTTTGGAAATTTTTGAAGCTGAGAACCAGTCCCTGGCCTCTACTTCCAGGACCCACTTGTCTGATGTTAAAGACTTCCAGTCCTGGACAAAGTAAGCCAGCCTGCCCCTACAGGTGAGGGAGATCGGCTGGCCACCCCATCAGGGTGCCTGCTTGGCAGGGGCTTTAGGCTTAGGGGTGGAAGCAGGTCTGCTTGTACCCGCCTGCCTCTCCTCTAAAGAACCCCTCTGGGCATAAGCTGAAGAGGAGGCCTGAGCTTGGTAAAAGGCTCATGAAAGGTCTGCCCTGCCCTGGAAGGCTGCCTTTGAGAGTGGCCTGCCTTCCTTTGCCTGTGCACTCCTATAGGTGGTCCTATACTCAGCCATTTTCTTCATGTAATTGTCTGCTCCCAAACAGAGAATTACCCACAACAGGAAAATCCATGGCCTTAGTCTGGGTATCCTGTGACAGGCTAGTACATCTGAGCCAAGCCATTCTGCGAAGTGCCACAGATGTAGCCATGACTCTTGATGACACATCATTGAGTCTACTGCAGCATGGAATTGCACCTTGGATGCCTCAATACCATCAGCAGCCACCTGCTCCAGCTCCTGGCAAGCTGGCCAGGGACCTGTTTTGCTAGAGCCATAACAGTATCCCATCTGGATTTCTGATATCAGCAACATAAGCCATATAATTTGCCTGTCTGAGTCCCAAGGATGCTGCCATGTACTGTTCTTTGCCATGGCATCAATCCTCCTGGAGTCCTTGTCAGAGGCGTGAAGCCAAGGGAATATTTTGCCTTGTCACAGGCTGCAGCCTGCACTACTAACATGGCTGCATTGTTGTGTAAGGAACTCCGTATCAGAGCCTGACAATGTGTACTTCTTGTCCATTCTTTTATCCACAGGAGGTATAGTGTGAGGAGTTTTAGAATTTTACTGTCTTCTTCCCAAAAGATTTATGCAAAGGAATATACAGTCTCCTAGACTCTGTGATATCCATCATTTCTACATAGGCAGGTCCTCTTGATCATCCACAGCTTCCTCCACAGGGAGCTGGAGGGTTTCAGCCACTTTTATAAAACATAAAATGAGAGGGAGACTCGAAAGCCTAGGGGGAGACACTCCTGAAGGTCTGTCTGGGGAGATGTCCGGTTCAATGGGCACATCCAGACTTTCAAATCCACATTCACTCTCCTCATATCTCTTCCCCTCCTCCGGTTCATAAATTCCTCTAAATCATATTCTTGAACTGGGTGGAACCGACCCGAACCGTATGCTTACCTGATGGTGCGGTTCGGTCGGAACCGGGAAAGCGACTGGACAATTTTAATCGCTTTGGCTATTTCTTCAGCGTTGGAGATGGAAATTTTGGCTCCACACTGCTGATTTTCTAGTCCTGTTTGCTGGAACCAACTCTCAGAGTCGGCTCTCCTTTTGCCCGAGGAAGTCTCGCCTGGTCAGAGGGCACTCCCTCTGGTTCGGTTGCAACCAAACCGGCTGGCCATCCGGTCAGCAGACTTTTGGCCTCTCTTTCCTGAGCCTACCAACTCTCTTATCCAAGGTAGCTGCAGGAAAATTTTTGCAAAGCTGGCAGTCATCATTGAGGTGGTCAAACCCCAGACAACAAGAAAAATTACTCACCTTAGTAATGTTGTTTCTTCTAATGGAGTCTTGCTATATTATGACAATTGCAGTTTGTCTCACCATTAGAACTGCTCGGAGATGAAAGAGTTAACTACCATTCTAAGAATGGAGTTTAGAGCCGAGCTCGATTAGAGAAGCTCTGTCTGGATAATTTCAAACCTAAACTGTCAGATCTTTACGAGCAAAAACTCACTAAGGTTCTGTGTGAAGCTGTAACCTACACTAGCCAACTGGCTACCTAAATATAAACACATATTCCTGGTCCCAACACAAAGACTCAAGTCAGGGAACCAAAAATAATAAAGTAAGGTCAAATAAAACACCACACCCCAAAACCCCAAGAAGGGTGAAAAACATAAAATGGGCATAACCGGTGCCCATACTGGACTGCCCACCCCATACCCAAGTAGAAGTTCTGAGAGGTGCAGGCTGGGGAGGTTCAATACAGCAAGACTCCATTAGAAGAAACAACATTACTAAGGTGAGTAATTTTTCTTCAAACAACATGAAGTCTTGCTATATTATGACAATTGCAGAATACACAGCAGTACCTCCATGGAGCAGGGACAGAACCTACTTAGGAATAGGCTCTGAAGCACGGCTGTGCCAAATCTAGCATCCCTCCTGGCCTGGATATTCAGGAGTAATGCTTGGTGAAAGTGTGTACCGCTTTCCAGGTAGCTGCTTGACATATCTCTAAAATAGGATGTCTCTGGCAGCAGCTATAGACGCAGCTGTACCTCTGGTAGAGTGAGCCCTCAGGCCTGGAGGGGAATCTTCCCAGTTTTGATAACAAAATTGGATACAAGAGACAATCCACCTGGCAATGGATCTCTTAGTGGCAGGTTTACCTTTTCCAACCTCACCATAAGTGAGAAAAGTTGGAGGGATTGAACCTATGACCCTTAGTAGCTCTATATAGTAACTAAGGGCCTCTCTTAACATCTAAGCTGTGAGCCTCCTCTCACCAGAGGAGGAATAGTCAGTGAAGAACACTGGAAGGAGATAGATTGGTTAAGATGGAAGTCTGAAACCACCTTAGGCAAAAACCTGTTAGTCTAAGGACTACTTTATCCCTGTGAAAGGAAATAAAGTCAGTCTCCACTAACAAAGCTTGTAACTCACTTACGCCTGGCAGAAGTGATGGCTACTAGAAAACAGTTTTCCAAGTCAAATACTTGAGCTGTGCAGAAGACAGAGGTTCAAGGGGGTTGCATCAACTGAGCAATGCAAACATTAAGATCTCAGGCAGGGCCGGGTCCCTGAAAGGTGGATTAGTATGAAGTAATCCTTGAAAACTTGGAAAATACAGGGTGAGTGGAAAGGGAAGAGGGCTTTCCTGCTGAAATAAAAGCAGAGACAGCTGCCAAATGTACTGTCAGGGTAGCTGGTCTCAGGTCCAAGAATTAAGATGGACCATATAGTCCAAAACAATGGGCAAATCAGCAGATACCGGAAATATGCTTCCCGAGCACCAGATAGAAAACCTTTTCCATTTAGAATTATAAGTAGCCCTAGTGGAAGGCTTCCTAGAAGCCTTCAGGATGTCGAGAACACCTTGAGAAAGGTGTAGGTCAGCAAACTCTAACTCCTCAAGAGCCAGGCCTTGAGGTTGAGGGATTTGAGATTCGGATACCAAACTCTCCCTGGGCACAAGATAACAGATTGTGCCTCCTGGGGAGGCACAGGGAAGATGGACTGCTAAGGACAGAAGAGTGGGTACCAGGGCTGCCTGGCCCAATCTGGAGCAATCAGAATCATCCTGCAAGGCTGGGATCTGATTTTGACCAGCACCTTGAATAGGAGAGGAAGGAGGAAAAGCATATAGAAACTTCCCTTCCCAATCTAGGAGAAAGGCATCCAGAGGGACTGAGCCCATCACTGGGGGTCTGCAACAAAACAGTGGAAGTTGGTGATTGTCTGGGGCTGTGAAAAGGTCTATCTGAGGGTGCCCCATCTGGCAAAAACTATCCCCAGTATTTGGGGATCCAGTGACCATTCGTGATGGCCCTGGGAAATCCTGCTGAGAGCATCTGCCAGGACATTGTCCTTTCCTGGGAGGTGAACTGCTATGAGGAAGTGTTCAGGAATAAGCCAGAGACCACAACTTCATTGCTTGATTGCACAAGGCCGAAGACCGAGTGCCCCTTGTTTGTTGATGTACCACATTGTGGTGGTGTTGTCTGTTCTGACTTGTACCACTTTGTTCTGAACACATGCAGAAAACACTTGAAGTGCTAGAAAGACAGCTCTGAGTTCCAGCAAATTGATGTGGAGCAGAGATTCCTGAGGGACCACACTCCTGGGTAGAGAGGTGCCCATGTGAGCTCCCCATCCCAGAAGGGACCATCCATAGTGAGGGTCAAGGAATGAGATAGAGGATGAAGGGACCCTAATCTTAAATTGCTCTGATCCTGCCACCACTGAAGGGCCTGGATCAGGTTCGAGTCACTGGGATCAACTTGGAAAGGGATCTTTTCTCTGAGACCAAAAGGCTCTCAAGTGAAACTGAATGTCCCTCATCTGAAATCTTGCTCCTTGCACTACAGCTGCGGAGGCAGCCATGTGTCCTAGAAGCTGTAAGAAGTGCCTTGCTGGTCGAGAGACCTGCAGAGTGAAGGAGGAGGCCAGGGCCACCAAGTTCTTACCCTCTCTAAGGGTAGGAAGGCTCTGGCCTGCTTTGAGTCAATTCTGCACCTATGAAGGTGAGTACCTGAACAGGTTCCAGAACTGACTTTGGAAGATTGAGCAGGAAGCCCAGAGGAGTGAGCAGCTGCTGGGTAACTTGCAGGTGTGATCTGACCTGTTCCAGAGACTGGCCTACAATGAGCCAGTCGTCTAGATAGGGAAAGACAACAATTCTTTGCCTTCTTAAATGAGCAACTGCTACTGCCAGACATTTTGTGAATACCCTTGGGGCAGAGGTGAGGCCAAGGGCATTGCTCTGAACTGGTAATGACCTGAGGGCAGTTCGAATCTGAGGTACTCGGTGGGAGCTTCTGATTAGAACATGGAAATAGGCATCCTTATGGTCCAGGGAAGCTAGCCAGTCCCCTGGCCTTAGGGAAGGTAAAATCATTGCCAGAGTCACCATTTTGAACTTTGGTTTCAAAGGTGCTTGTTCAGATATCCTAGGTCTAAAATGGGCTGCCATTCTCCTGTCTTTTTGGGGTAAGGAAGTACCTGGAGCACAGACCCTTGCCCTGGTGTAGGAAACCTTTCTACAGCTCTGAGGGCTAGGATGGTTGAGACTTCTGATTCTAAGGCAAAGGTCTCTAGAGGGTTTGCAGGTGGAAAAATCTGGCTCTCATCTTTGGAAATGTTTTGAAGCTGAGAACCAGACCCTGCTACTACTTCCAGGACCCATTTGTCTGATGTTAGAGACTCCCAGTCCTGAGCAGAGTAAGCCAGCCTGCCCCCAGGTAGTGGAGAACTGCCTGGGCACCCCATCAGGGTGCCTGTTTGCAGGGACTTTGGGCTGAGGGGTGGAAGCAGACCTACTTGCACCCAGTCTGCCTCTGCCTCTGAAGAACCCCTCTGAGCATAAGCAGAAGAAGCCTGGGTTTTTAAAAGGCAGTGAAAGGGCCTACCTCTACCCCTGGGGTCTGCTTCTGAGGAGTGGCTTGCCGCCTCCTTGGCTTATGCACTCCTATAAGTTGTTCTGTATTCATCCATCTTCTTCATGTAATTCTCTGTCTGCTCCCCAAACAGAGAATTCCCACCACAGGAAAATCCATAGCCTTAGTCTGGGTATCCTGTGACAAATTAGTACACCTGAGCCAGGCTAACCTACGAAAAGCCACAGATGTAGCCATGATTCTAGAAGATACATCATTAGAATCCACAGCAGCATGAAATTGCACTTTGGATGCCTCAATACCATCAGCAGCCACCTGCTCCAGCTCCTTGCAAGCTGGCCAGGGGCCTGTTTGTAAAAGCCATGACAGTGTCCCATCTAGATTTTGGTATCTTGCCACATAGGCCATGTAATTTGCTTGTCTGAGTCCCAAGGACGCTGCCATGTATTGTTTTTAGCCATGGCATCAATCTTCCTGGAGTCCTTGTCAGGAGGATGTGAAGCCAGGGAAATGTTAGCTTTGTCACAGGCTGCAGCCTGAACTACCTAACATGACTGCATTGCTGTGAAAGAAAGTCTGTATCAGGACCTGACAAAGTGTACCTCCTGTTCATCTTTTGTCAACAGGAGGAACAGAATTAGGGCTTTAGAATCTTTATTGTTTGCTTCCTAAAAGATTTATGTAAGGGGATAGATAATCTCCTAGACTCTGGGATATCCATCATTTCCACAAAATCAGGTTCCTCAGAAAGCATAGGGGGATTCTAAAGGTCTTTCTGGGGAGATGTCCGGTTCAATTGGCACATCCAGACTCTCAAAGTTACATTCACACTGTTCATAATCCTCCTCCCCTCCTCTGGTTCATAAAAATCTCCAATATCATATTCCTGAACGGTGGAACAACCAAACCGACCTTTACCAGACAGAGGCGGTTCAGGCGGAACCAGAGAAAGTAACTGTACAATTTGTATAGCTTTTGCTATTTCTGCAGCAGTTGGAGAAGGAATTTTGGACTCCATGCCTGCTGATTTTCTAGTTTTCTTTGCTGGAACTGGCTCCTCAGAGCCAGCTTTACGTTGCCAGTCTCGCCCTGGTCAGAGGGCACTCCCTCCAGTTCGGTTGGCACGAACGGGCTGTCATCGGGTCAGTGGACTTTTTGGCCTCTCGTTCCCTGAGCCTGCCCACTCTCTTATCCAGGGTGGCTGCAGGGAAATTTTACAAATCTGGCAGTCTGAACTGAGGTGGTCAAACCCCAGACAATAAACACATGTAGTGTGTGGGTCAGCCTTGGCAAAGGCTTCCCCACAGACACTACGGTGTTGAAACCAGTGGGCCGGTTTTCTTTTGGGTTTCTCAGACAGGATGCCAGCCTAACCAATAAACTTGCCCTTTTAACGGCGGTGCCAGGCAGACACCTTATCAGTTCCCAACCGTGTCACGGGTCGTGGAAAAACCGTAATGAAATCCGGTTTTTAGAACCGATAAGAACGGGAACCGCACTCTAAAAGCTTTAAATGCTTATTTCTTTAAAGTTTTAAACAACCTGATTGGTTCGAACCGAACCGATAAACATTTACAAGTTCCACACAGAAATAAAACCTGTCATTACTTACAATACCACAGACAGAGCTTGAACCGATCGGTTTGCGGTTAAAATAATAATACTTGTGGTTGAATTAACCGAGAAAATACTGTTTAAACCGAGAAATGAACCGAGCAGAAGGAGAAATCTCCGGAGCGACTGTTCAGTGGTGAGGAGTAAAGAATCTGACAGTTTAGGTTTGAAATTATCCAGACAGAGCTTCTCTAACCGAGCTCGCACTCTAAACTCCATTCTTAGAATGGTAGTTAACTCTTTCACCTCCAGAGCAGTTCTAATGGTGGGACAAACTGCAATTGTCATAATATAGCAAGACTTCATGTTGTTTGAAACACAGGTGGTGTGGGGTCAGCCTTGGCAAAGGCTTCCCACAAACACTGCAGTGTTGAAACCCAGTGGACCAGTTTTCTTTTGGGTTTCTCAGACATAGTGCCAGCCTAACCAAAACTTGCCCGCTTATGCAATCCGCCAAGCAAGACCCTCTTATCGGTTCCCAACTGTGTCACGGGTCGTGGAAAAACTGGTAATGAAATCCGTTTTTTTAGAACCGATAAGAACGAGAACCGCACTCTAAAAGACAGATTTAATGAATTTTACAACAACCTGATCGGTTCAAACCGAACCGATAATACCGTTTACAAGTTCCACACAGAAATAATGTAAACCTATCTAGTACTTACGGTACCACAGACAGAGCTTGAACCGACCGGTTGTGGTTTAAATTCGGTAAAAAAAGGAAAACTTAATACTTTAACCGACAAAATGAACCGAGCAGAAGGAGAAATCGCGGAGGCGACTGTTCAGTGAGGCGGAGTAAAGAATCTGACAGTTTGAGTTTGAAGAACAACAGACAGAGCTTTCAACCGAGCTCGTGCTCAAAGCTGCATGCCTGGCATGGAAAGTTAACTCTTTCACCTCCGGAGCAGTTGAAGGTTGGGACTCACTGCATATGTCATAATATAGCAAGACTTCATGTTGTTTGAATACAGCAAGACTTCATGTTGTTTGAAAGAGAGGGTGACAGCCTGGTCAGTTTCTGGCTGATGCCAAAGGTCACAGACACAGTCTTCTTGGTGTTGAACCTAAGTTGGTTGGCGTGGAGCCAGTGCAGTACATTGCAGAAGTCCTGCTGGAGCGGACCAACCACAGCTGAAGTCAACAAGCCAGAGGTGTAGATGACTGTGTCATCCAGATACAGCAGTAGCCAGAGACATTGTCAGCTATTTCCTGATATTTCGCGATGTACATGTGGATGTGTGAAGAACACAGGCAGAGGAGGTCATTTAGGAAGATTAAGAACATGATAGGACCCAGGATGGAGCCCTGTGGGACCCCTGCCAGGATGGGGAGGACAGGATGCCTCCCACCTGTACGGACTGTTGGCTTGTGAGGTCTGAGCAGAACCAGTCAACAGGGGACATTAGGAGGCCAACAGAGCTTAGCTTGTCCACGAGGCATGGGTTAGACACCATGTCAAAGGCATTTATTTTCATGTATGACAGACAAAGTGGAAATAAATAATTTATTTATCATTATTTATTTCAATGTTAGGTGGGTCATCAGCATTTATTTCTACTTTAGGTTTGACACAAAGAAGTTCTTTACCAATGGGAGAACACCTTGCACAATGGCTGTCATCACAATCACCAGGGTGGGCAGACTGGATGAGCCAAGAGCCTTTTCTGCCATTGATGTCTATGCATCTATGTATCTCTGGTGCAGTTAAAAACAGAGCAGTGAAATCAAACAGAAAACAGTTAAGACTTCATGAAAAGATCTTATCTTGCCAGAGAGTCACTGTCATTGTATAAGTGGCATACCATGAGTTAGCTAAGAGTTTGACCCTATAGACCTCACTGCATGATGTGCTACTCATAAAGTTATAGAGGTCAAAAGCTGCAAGTAAAAAGCTGGCCCAGTGGCATGGAAGCTAAGATGCTGAGCGCCTTGCCTCCTGCCACTTCAGCAGACCATGTTCAGGAGCAGTATGGGTTGCGGGGGTCAGTGGTGGGGGGCTGGGAGAGGATTGAGTGGCCAACAGGCTGCTCTCCTCGCCCTGACTGAGGATATTGGCTGTATTGGCTCTTGTCTGCCACCAGATGAATGTCTGGTGGCAGCCCTTAAGAGTGGCAGAAGGCAGACAAATATAAGGCGAGAGGGAGAGGGCTGCAGTCTCAGGGTATATGTGCACTCTACACGCATCGTTCCTCAAGTATGCTGCAGCTGGGGAGAGGGTGATGGGAAATTCAAGAGGAAAACAGATGGACACGGCAGGGTATGATGCCCGCCCACTGCACCCCCCACCTGCCCCATCACGGGACAACCTCGTCAACAGACATGATTTCTTACATCAAAGGGTGGCCCTCCCTCCTGACCCGCTACAGGGGCAGTCTGTGAGGACTGCGCTGCCAGGTAAGCCGCAGGGAGCCTGAGGATGGTGGAGGGAGCGCGAGGTCTGGCATAAGGGAGTTTCCCCATCATGGCCCAGGAGGATAAATTGAAAAAAGAAATAAAAAGCTGCAGATAAAAAAAAAAAATGACATTTTCAGCCCATGTCATAGCGTATATAAATAAATCTATATGTATTTATTTATGCCATACCTGTGAGGTTAAAAATGGCAAATATCAGTGTATTTTTCCACTGGGGATCTACAGTAAGAACACCAATGCTATTCCCATTCTAGGGTCCATTTATCACGCACTAGCTCCAAAGTGGCAATGGAGATGCAGAGTGCCAGAGAACCTCTCCTCCATTCAATGAGGGTTAGCTGGGACATCACTGTTGAAGGTGGTCACCGAACAATCAGGACACATGATTTTTCCTGCCGTTGTTTAATAAAACATATGGCATAAATTAAATGCCATGGCCCTAATGAAAATATCACTGATATCTTCCCATATACACTCTGTTCTTTGACAAAACGCCATAAATACATATGTAATGAAATATATATAAGGAGGTGTGTATATATATATATATATATATATATATATACACACACACACACACACACACTACATATACCGTTCATATATATATATATATATATATATATATATGCACATAGCGAGATATAAGGGATATGCGATGGGAATCTGTGTGATACATCATTTATCTGCATAAAGGCAGTCTGACCTCCAGTTAACCTCATGAGTGGCGAAGCCTAAGTGATGGTGACTAAGGTCAAACTGTCCGGCAGATAAACGATGGTCACACAAGGTCCCCATCACATATTCCATTTATGCAATAGGGAAGGAACTTGTGTATGTTGTTTTTATTTTATTTTTTATTTGCTTTCTATTTATAAAACGTGTTTTTTTTGGTCAGAAAGTGTTTTTCATGGAGGTGACGCTGTTGCTATGGCTGTTGTCGCTGACATGCCATCATATGCCCGCGCTTGGTGCTGCAACATCTGAGCTCATAGGTGGTTGCAATGGGAGAATAGGAAAACCTCAACCAATATGGCAGCTGCTTTTATTGAACAGGGATCGGAGAGTTTTGTGGTCTGGAGATGGTGTGGTGGTCAGTTAAACTAGAGAAAAAAAACAAAGTGCCATTTTATTTATAGTGTATGGTGGAGCGTCGTTTCTCCACGAAATCGATCGTTTTGAAACCTTGTAGTCACACTAGTGGCGTTCGCAGTACAACAGAATGATGTTTTCTACTGTACTGCGAACGTCACACGTATCCTCACGCAGCATTTGACAGTTAGGGCTCACTCCATAGACAGGACACATGGCGCAAAGCAGCAATATCGGGGCAGTATTAATGGTTAGTGTGAAAACGTTCACAATGTAAATTCTTTTTCCTTCTAGTAACTGTTTTTTCCCCAAAAAGCGGCGTTCCACCATACACTATAAAGAAAAGTGCATGGGGAACAGTTGACAACAGGAGCATCTTTCACCTGCGTTGGCACTATGACAGCGGATTACCTCTCGAGCTGGCCTCGAGGTAATCTGTCATCATACTGCCAACTCGGTGAAAGAATAGCCCTGTTGTCAACCGTCCCCATGCACTATCATATGTTTTAATGGTGCAGCTGTGTTTGGAAAAGATGGCGTTTCTGTGTGGGAGCAAGATGGCTGCTGTGAAGGGAAGCCCACATAGCAAATGGAGGCAGGGGAATCCGTTTCAGAGTGGAACTTCGGCAGAGGTACTTCTGTTGAGAAAAAGACAATGAAAACTTCTAATATTTTTAAAAAATTTTGGGTTGGGGATATAGAGAATAATGGATAGGCAAGTGTGTGTTATGAATATTTTTTCACCCAAGGTTTATGTGGGCATCATGCACGAGGGTGTGAAAAATATTCATAGGCACACACCTGCCTATCTGTTATTTTTATAATTACTGGTGCATGGACTTTGTATGTAAAAGAACTTGGGTGAGAGAGAGAGAGAGAGAGAGAGAGAGGAGAGCCTGGCGGCGGGTGCTTGTTTCAGTAAATTATATGCCCCAAAATACACACAAGAGAAATGCCTTGTATAAAAAAATCATCACCTGTAGGTGCCACGCTATTTTTTCTTACTTTTGAGATACAGAAGCCGCTGAGTGGAGACTGATGAGGAAGCGAGTGACTCTGTGGCTTCAGAAGGCAGAATTCAAGCATGAATGAGTATCACTAGTAACACCCATTCACGCTGAATCTTGCCTTCTGAAGCCACTGAGTCGCCGCCTCCCCTCAATCTACACTCGCGGCTTCTGTATCTCAAAACTAAGAAAAATTAGTGTAGCACCACAAGTGATGCTTTTTTTTTATACAAGGCACTCATCTTTGTGGATTTTGGGGTATATAATTTAAGGAAACGAACACCACTCGCCACGCCTACCAGGTCAGAGAAAAGTGAAAGTGATCATCACGGACAGTGTAGGGAGAAGTGACTCAGAGCTAGTCAAATGCCATAATAGCCCGATTTCAGGTTATTACGGCATTTGAAGAGTATCTGAAGTCAGGTTGCTAAAGGGGTCACCAGTAATTATAGCTGATTTATGGTGCTGGTTATGCCAAGCAGTTTGGGAGCCAGTCTGGACTGGAACAAGCATGACTTGCTTGAGTGAAGTGTTAGTGATGGGTACACAGGTTGGTGGTAGTTTGGATGGATTTAAAAAAATATATATTCAGTTTTCATGTGCAATACTACTGATTGGTAAGAGAAATCAGGCTGTGACAGGGTGTTGGAATGAAGAAAAGAGCAGTTTTGTTGGGAGCACTGGAAAGCATTAAGGTGGGCATCAGCATGTCAGCTCTGATAAAAGTAGTGCCGGCAGGCAGGGGGTCTATGACGTGTCTACTATGTATATAAATCTGGATGACGTCTAATTTTATATAGATATATCAAAATTGATATAACTACTGTGGAAATACATGGATTTATCTGAGTTTTCTGTCCACGCCTACTGCATAAATATACAGTATATATATATTTACCGATATAATATATGGAATAAATGATGGCAAAGTGTGGTATATGAGGAATTATACAATGGCAAGTCAGAATACTAGTCTCTGATTGGTCAGTGTGCCGCTGGACCCGTGATGTTATCCCAGCATAACATCACGGCTCTAGTCCACGCACCAACAAGACCGCATGTCTTGTAAAACAGAAATCACTGCACACAGAATGACCCATTGTCCATGCTTGGCATGCAGATCCCCAGTCACTGAAGTCCAAAACCACCACCGAACCTGAAGCAGCGAGATAAAAGATAGAACCCCAATTCACTTAATACCTTGCAGTAGTTCTACCCATCACTGCTTTTGCTCTCCTGCTCTTCAGTCTAAACGGCACTGACACATCTGATTTTGAAAGGCACCAGAGCGACGGCTTTTTGTTTCCCCAAAACTGCCTGTCTGAGCTGTAACCAGGACAAGCGGCTGTGGCTTCCTACCAACCCATTCAAGGAAGCTTTTAACAGAAATGACCGCCCCCATTCTCCTCCTCTGAACATAAAGCTTACCATTTAAAACTTTGCTGTGTAGCGCTGCTGTTCGGCTGCCCGGCATCACATAACTGTGTAGCCTGGCCCTTCTTCCTTCTCTCCTCAGTCAGGTTAGCGGTCGTGCTGTCGCCCAAGAAATTGCCAAATATTTAGGCACAAGCAAATTATAAAAAAGAAACACATAACACAAGCTGGCACAGACAGATCTCTGTATGGCTGTGACCCCTTCTAATTTCTTTTAGCAATTGGCTAACTCCCTGCAGTCCACTCAGGATTGACTTACTGCCTGCCATGCAGATTGCTTTCAGAAAACAAACGGATAAGATGCACAACACAGACCTGTATGTACAAAACAAAACAAAACCTCAAGATACAGAAATACAAGACAGTTTGTACTGGCAGAACATCTAATGGGTAACACAGAAACTATGGACTATTTTTCTAAACATATTCCTACACACAGAAAAATGAAGGAAAACTAATTTAAAACACATTTTCATCTATTTTATTTTATTTTTTAATAGCGAGCCATTGTATAATAGGAATAATGCACTCCAGGGTGTGTCGTGCTGGGATAACATTACTTCTGGGTGATTAGTCACACTCGGCCCTGCGGCCTCGTACCTAATCACCCCAGGCGTGGCGCTATCCTAGCACAACACATCCTATCATGCATTATTCCTTTAATAATACCTTGAAGGGCTGAACAAGCCATAAAGCCCGAGACCTAAGGGCAAGTGGCCTTTATGAACTTGTTCAACCCCAAGATAGTATCATTTCATGAGTATGCCAGACTTTGCCATCTTTTATTGTATGTAACAGATTAGGTTGGACACTTTTGCTGTATCCTATGTGTTTCCACAGTGTAGAGCTTTTCCATGGTGTCATGATTTTGCATAGTGTGGTGGTATGTACCCTCTCGTAGGTACTTAGTGTTTTCTGTAGTGTAGTGGGTTAATTTTGGACTTTACTTTTGGTGTGCCAGTAGTGTTTCCGTGGTGCAAGGGCTTCCTATAAAGGGCGTGGCTCGGGTAGTCCTTCCCTTAGTATGCTATGGCAGTGGTGAGCTGTGTGACAGTTGGTCGGGAGTGGCGGTTGGTCGGCAGCAGCGTGCAGTTGGGCCTGGTATGTGGTCAGCTGAGAAGCACTGTGGTTTGTAGTTGGGAGCAGCGTTTTGTACTGTGGCATACTGTGAGCCACAGAAGGAGGTCGGGAGTATCATGGGTCCAGGGAAAACAAATGGCAGCAGCATGAAGGGCCTGTATGAGTCTTGCAGCTTCATGGGACAGCGTTGCTCAGTGAATGTGTTTTGAGGGAGGGTGCTGGGTGGAATTTTAATGTAGTCTATGGTAGTTTTTTACAGGTAGAGTTGTGGGGGTTTTAGGGTGGCTGTTACATGTGCTATTAAGGAGCTTGTTGCATGTGTTATTAAGAGGCATGTTAAGTTTAAGCAACAAGGTACAACGAGGGTTATGGTAATGTCCTGTTAATCACCCTGGTGGTGTAATGTGGCATGAGGCATAGCTGAGTGCCATATTGCCTCCAGGGGTGATTAACTGGACATTAACATAATACCCTGGAGTTCCTTATTGCTATTATTTTAATTGGGTACAGTTTTCTTACAGTTGTCTAATGTTTGGCGCTTTTTTGCTGTTATTCTTTCATTTTTCTGTCCTGTGTTTATCCTCCGGTGGGTGGCAACTTGTGCTGGCCATCCGACACTGGACTTCTGTGATCATTGGGCACCTCCTCCACTACCCAGCAGAACCACTGCAGCCATTGTATGGCTTCATCAGGCTGCAGCCCCGATTATCCATTTTCTCCCCTGTTCCCTGGAGCCCTCAGACAAGGTTGGAGTGTGCGTGAGAGGCACACATGTGCACCTTGGCCTGGGCCAACTCCGCTCAGCTCACACATGGCCTAGCACCCATGTCCGTGCCCTGCCTGCACTACCACCATCACGCCTCCAAGTGGTGGCGGTCAAAACCAGGAGGGCGACCTCCCTATCCGGGAAATAGAGCTGCCAGCGGCTGCTCGATCCTCCTGTGCCCCCAGCCAACCCCGGCCCCGTGCTTATTCCCAAATATGGGTCGCCGGCATGGTGAGAGGTAAGGCATGCAGCGCCTCAGCCCTCTATGCCACTGGGCGGCTTTACTGCAGTTATTCTTAATTACTGACATAAAATGGTCCCTCTGCCAAAGCTCAGCAACATTATCATGCTATATATTGTGAGTAACAGAATAGTAACATCTAAGAGAAGAAGCCCTTTCCTTTCCCACTGACATACCAGCATCACTGTTGACAATAAGAGCTGGATTGTGTTTGATTTGTGTTCGTGCAAATGCAGATCCCTCCCACTTGTCCACCTACTTTCATACTGGCAGCACTGGTGATTAAACTTAGCTGAATGTAAAATAAGAAACCCAGTCCCTCCTTCTCTCATACCAGCAGTGCTGGTGATGTCCATCATTTATGAAGCAGCTGATCAGATCCCCATCCCGCCACTCGCTCCTCTCTCCCTCCCTCCATCCATCTGACTGTCTGTGTGTCTCTCTCTCTCTCTCTCCAGCAGTGCTGGTGATAGTACTCAGCTGCTGAAAAGAAGAAACACTCCTTCTCCACTTTCCATACAGGCTGGTGATAGCAGAAGCTCAACTAAGTAGGTTTATGATGCAGTGCTGGAGAGATGAATGAGCACAGCTGCTGCATGATCTCCCCTCCCCACCAGGTCACCCACTCTCATACTGGAAGCACTGGTGATAGTAGCCCTGTACTGCTTGTCTCCCTCCTCAGCCTGGAATCACAAAGAGTACCTGTCCAAACTATCATCTCGACCTGCTGCAGTTTTACAGCAACAACTTAGCTGACAGCAGCACCAGTAATGTTAGCAGAAATCCCTATACCCACTCATATCAGCAGCAGCAGTGAACTCCATAGCTCAAGTGGTGGTGAAGAAATACACACACACACACACACACACACACACACACACAACTCTCCTATTAGCAGTGCCGGTGAACCCACTGAGCTTACCACATACAGATATAGCTCACAATATGCAGATGAAAGACTGCATCATGGAAGGAAGCAGGTGAAATGTTTTACACAGTTAGGGAAGCGGAGCACAGCAGGTGAAATATGTGGTGAGTGTTTCAATAAGCCTGTTTACACAGTTAGGAAAATGGATCACAGCATGTGAAATGTTTGGTGAGTGTTTCAGTAGGCCTGTTTTACAAGTTAGGAAATGGAGTACAGCATGTGAACTGTTTGGTGAGTATTTCAGTAGGCCTGTTTTACAGTTAGGAAAATGGATCACAGCATATGAAATGTTTGGTGAGTGTTTCAATAGGCCTGTTTTAACAGTTAGGAAGCAGGCGTAACATGTGAAATGTTTGATGAGTGCTTCAGTAGGCCTGTTTTGCAGTTAGGAAAATGGATCACAGCATGGGAAATGTGTGGTGCAGCGTTTCAGTAGGCCTGTTTACACAGGAAAATGAAGCTCAGCATGTGAAATGTTTGGAAAGTGTTTCAGGAGGCTTTTGTTTTATACAGTTTAACTTTGATTTCTATGTATGGCTGTTAGTTTGGCAAGCGATACGGAGGAGCAGTTAAAGTTGTTCATATTGATTTTGGGAGGCTGTTTTGCAGGGGCTGTTGTTGGAGAGGTTGTTAGGGCTGTAATGTGGGTGGTTAGTAGGTTTTCGTTACATGTGTTATTCAGGTGGTTGTTACACATGTTAACAGTTCCATAATAAGATGTATATTTTGTCCACACTTGTAACAGTAATAGAGTGTTAATAGTGTGTTAATTGTAATGTAATAGAGTGTTGTAATTACACAATGTAGTTAATTACCATCACATATGAGGGAACTACATGATGGGGGAATGTTGTTACATGTGTTATCCAGGTGGTTATTACACATGTTAATAGTTCCATAATAGCATGCATATTTTTGTCCACTTCACAATAGTAATAAAATGTTAGCAGCTTGCTGTCCGTGGACTGATATATCAGTCCAGAATTGTTATGCATTCTAATTTTGTCTACAGCCTAAAGGTTAGTAGTGTATTAATTGTAATGTAATAGAGTGTTGTAATTACATAATGTTAGTTAATTACCATCATACATGGGAAAATATATGATGTTTTTATAATGGGAAAAGTCCCAAACATGTAATGTATTTATATATCTATATATCTATACACATGCATACATACATATAGAGAGATGATACACAATGGCCTGACTCAGAATATGTAACTTATCTCCAAGTATGAGGGGCAGAACCATAACTCAGTAGTGGCACAGTCATGAGTCAGTTATGAAAGTCATGTCCCCTCACAAGTGGAGATAAAGGGCCAGATTCCCAAAGCCAGTAGAATGACACAAGATGCCGCATCAAGCGTAAATAATACAAGCGGCACATTGTGCCAAAAGATATGCCAGGAGCTATTCAGGAAAGCAGCCTGTGCTTGCACCACAAAATGGGTTGTGGCATGGCACTAGGGGCTTGCAGCAGATGCAGGCTGCCATATCCCTAATTTGACATTCACAAAACTCTCCCAGAGGACAAAGGTCTAAGTACCGTTAGACCAACCACGGGCTGGTCTAAGGTGCCAGGAATCCTGGGAGGGTTGTGGACATGTGTGCCAATGTGCCATGCCCCCAGCTCCAATTCCCTAAAAGAAAAGCCACATCCCTGGTGGTCTGGCAGACCCCCAGCCCGATTCCGCATATACAAATAAGTGCTCCCCTCAGCCCCGATCCGTGTGTAAAAATAAGCAGTTCCCCAGTCTTGATCCTTGTGCATGAAAATAAGCGGTCCCCTCAGCACCCTATCCTGTGTATGTCAATGAAATTCTGTCCCTGGTAGTGTAGCGGTCAACCCCAGCCCGATCCCCAATGTCCCCACAACCCTTTAAATGACAGTCCGTGGTGGTCTAGTAGTCCCCCACCCTGACAGGCGATGTGCCACCACCCTACTCCTCTTAGTTTCATTTACAGGAATCAGGGCTGGGGAGGTCATAGACCACTAGGGCTTTATTTATTCATAAACCGGAATTGGGGCGCTAGACCACAAGGGATGTGCCTTTTTTTTTTTTTTAAATATATTACTGGGGATTGGGGCTGGGGGGCACTGGCCACCAAGGGACTGCTGTCAAAAAGGTACTATTGCCGCATAGCCACACGTCACGACTTGGCACACCTTCCAGATCGCTGTCTGTTTGGAGCAGAGCCAGGGTTGCCACAAGACTTTGCCACCAGTAACCTACCTGACAGTTAACTGGGCACAGGGTCTCTGGCGCACCGGCGGTCGTCTCAAGGCAGCTTCGGTACAGCTTGTGCCGACTTTTGTGAATCAAGCCCAAAGTGTGTATTATGAGTCAACCTACTGTGCATTCTATTTATACAACATTAACAGTTATATTTTTTAAATCAGTTTTGTGTGTGAAGAAGTTACTGTTTTCTATGATTTATAAAATGGATCGGGTAATTCCTCGTCCTCACTGGCCAATAAGATTCTATAGCCATGTGTTTCAGGAAAAGAAACCCATGACTCTGCACTTCTTCAGGAACCAGAACACATCACATCCTAATAGTAATGCCTTGATCAACTTTTAAAAAACATTTGTGGCAGCCATGTTTGTAAAGTTAAGTCAGTACTTGCCTTTACATTACAAACCACCATAATCCAGCTTTTTATTTATTTATTTTATTTTTTTAATTCATTCATATTGCCTACTTCACCCACAGCATACAGTAATTTATATATAATTTATAAACTCCCCAGGCTTCTTAGGTTTCTTTCCCTACTTTCTAACAAAAGCCATACTAATTTCCGTTTGTAGTTGATTGCAGGAATGTTGGCAGACCTCCACCCTGCCCACATTCCTGCTCCACTGAAATTCTACCTTCTGCCCACAAACCTGACTCTCACACATGGCTCACAAAAAAAGAGCCATACTAACACTCTGAACTGCAACACAGCAAAATAGTAAGCAAGGGAGTGACAGAGAGTTAAAGTGAGGCATTACGTTTTGTTAAAGGGACACAGTCAGCTTTTTACATGTCTGCAGTCTGTGCTTTCTGTTGCCCTGCAGGTATTATTAATGGCCACATAATACATATATACTGCAGGATTTACCTAAATGTTATTTTCAATCATTCTGTAAGCTAAAATTAAATTGTGCACATCCCAACCTGAAGACCTGCTACCACCGGCTAATGCTCCCATCGTCCACAGAACCGAGCCGTGTGGAGCCATGGGAAAACTCATCCATGAGCGAGTTTTGAATATTTTAACAAACTTGAACAAACTACATCCTTCAATAGTACTCACTCTTCTGATGCTGGAAAAGTAACTCTGTTTTCAAAACAAAGCGCTGTAACCAGGTTAATTTGCTATTTGAAAATTGAAGCCGTGACTCTAGGCATGTGCATTAGCATTAATTGATTACAATTATTTGTTTTGATTTTAAAAAAACAAAAAAAACAATGGGATTGTGGGGGGCATGGATTGGCAGCAGACTGGAGTAGACACTCCTTTACAGAGCTCCCAAGGGACGAAGCGTTGTTATAAATAACAAAATAAAAAATAAACTTACTCTTTTTTGATGCCTTTTGCATCCCTCAATGGTATCTAATATCAGAAGGTCGAGGATGGACAAATCAAGAAATACTGTCACTCCTACTGACTTTTAAACCTGAATCATCACAGCCATGAGACAGCAGGCCGCAGCAGTTTGAAGAAGCCTCAGGGAAGTAGCACTGAACCAGATGAAGTGTCGCTAAGTACTGTGAACTCAACCTCGCAAAACTGGTCACAACAATCCAAGATATGGATAAGTAATTAGATGCCTTAACTCCCCAACTCAGCACATTAGAAACCTGGGTTGATGGAACAGAACAGACTGTGCAGTGTCGGAAGGTATGTTTCTCAAATCAATGGGCGCTACTACCAAACTGATAAAAGAAAACTCTGCTGAAACAAAGACTTGAGAATGTGGAAAACCAAGCTAGGAAAGAAATATTTGTGTCATCGGGCTCTCGAACAAGCTGAGGGTGAAGACTCTCTAAACTTTGTGCAGCGATGCTACCACAGATCTTGTGACTGGCGAAGACAAGCCATCTCGGCCCTGAACAAAGAAAAAATTACTTACCACAGTAATATTGTTTCTTCCAAGGATCTCCCAGTATGATTAAACGTATGCAGTCAGCCCAGAATCTCTGACTGCCCTGGAGCTGTAATGATGTAATGCAAAATGTATGCAAATAGTGGAACTGGAATGTTATTCAAATTGCTGCCTCTAGGTGGATTGTGTTCCATCTAACAGCCAGATTCATTTTTGTCGTTGAAAAATACTAGACTATCCAATTAATAAATTCCAACCAAAACTACAATAATACCCACCCCTGGTGAAGAGGATGGGTTTCCGAACAGGATAAGAAGAACATAAAGGAGTGCTAGGTCCCTAGTCATCTGATTGTGCATCAAAAACAGTAAGTCAGGCCAATGATTAATGGCAACATTAAAACCCTAATGAAAGTACTGTTGAACCTGATCCAGGTTTTGTAAGGGAGGTCTAATCATACTGGGAGATCCCTTGGAAGAAACAATATTACTATGGTAATTTTAATTCAAACCCCAGGAATCTCCCAGTATGATCAGACATATTCTGAACTACCAAGCAATGCCTTGGAAGGAGGTACAGAACCTACTTAGAAAAAGGTTCTGCAGTACTGCAGTGCCAAACCTTGCATCACTTCTGGACTGAACATCCAGGCAGTAGTGCTTTGTGAAGGTATGGACTGTACTCAGGTAGCAGCTTTACAGATTTCTAACAGGGGATGTTTCTTGCAGCTGCCACAGATGCAGCAGTTCCATGGGTGGAATGTGCTGAGGACCTGTGGTGGCTGTTTCTCAGCCTTACTATAACAGAACTGGATGCAGGATACTACCCAGTGTGCAACTGAACTCTTTGAGGCAGGCCTGCCCTTTCCCAACCTCACCACAGGTTTTGAACAGCTGTGACTGGAAACCACTGAGGTGCATTGTACAATTGGTATAGTAGCTGAGGGACCTCTTTACATCCAAACTATGAAGCTTCAGTTCCCTGAACTGGACTTAGCTGTGAAGAATATAGGAAGGGTGATGGATTGGTTTCAAATGAAACTCAGATACCACCTTGGGAAGAAATTTCCTGTTGGTCCTGAGGACCACCTTGTCCTATGGCAGATGATGTCGTTAGGATCAGTGCAGAGACCTTGGAGCTCACACACTCTTCTTGCTAGTAATTGTCACCAGGAAGACAGTCTTCAGGTGACATATTTCAGAACAGCCGTAGCCATTGGCTCAAGTGTGGGTTCCATGAGTTTGGCTATGCACAAATTCAGGTCCCAAGGGGAACTGGTTCCTTAACAGGAAGAAACAGATGTGCCAAGCCTTTGAAAACTTTCTAAAATAGGGTGTGAAGCTATTGTTTCTGAGCACCTGCAGACAAGTAAGCAGAGACTGCAGCCAAATGAACCTTAAGGGTTGCAGGCCTCAGGCCTAAGACCTGCAGGTGTACCAAGTAATCAAGCAGTATAGGTAAACCTGCCACACATTTGTTCCCATAGACACCATACGGCTTGGAACCATCCATTGCTACAGTAGCAGCCACAGACACTGCCAGCTATTTCCCAAAATTTCTGTGATATTTCAGATATATCTGATGCTTTCTCCATTTCTACAGTAGGGGCAGCAGAGAGAAACTCTTTAGAAATTTCACAAAATATCTGGCGATAGCTGGCAATGTCTGTGCTACTACTATAGATCCTACAAAATGGCCACTGGAAGCAAATGAGTTAAAAGGATTGACGTGCTAAGACCTGCACCAGATGGAAAATCTTTTCTATTTTGAAGCATAAGTCTTTCTGGTTGAAGTTTTCCTGGAAACTTTCAGGACCTTAAGGACTTCTTCTGACAGTTTAAATTCAGAAAATAAATTCTAGCTCCTCAAGAACCAGGCCTTCAGGTGAAGGGACTTAAGGTTCAGAATATTACCTGACCCTGAACGACTTTTAGAAGATTGTATCTCTGGGAAGCTGGATGAGTTGCTTGGTGGATGGGATGAGTAGCAGAGGGTACCATGGCTGCTTGGCCCAGTCTGGAGCAACCAGAATCATGGTTGCAGACTGACTCCTGAGTTTGAGAAGCACCCTCAACATCAGTAGAAATGATGGAAAAGCATAGAGGAATTTCCCTGTCAATCCAGGACCAATGCTTCCATGGGCACTGTGCCCAATGAGGAGCCTGCAACAATAAAGAGGAAGCTGATGGTTTTCTTTTGAGGCAATTAGATCTATCTCTGGAGAACCACAGCGTCTGAAAACTGTGTCCAACACTTGCTCGTTTAAAGCCCATTCGTGATGCTACTGAATGATTCTGCTGAGTGAATCCGCCAGTGTATTGTCCTTCCTGGAAGATGAATAGCAGACAAATGCACACCCAGGAAATATGCTAGGGACCAGATTTTCATTGCTTCTGTGCACAGCCTTGAGGATCTTGTACCTTGCTTGCTGATGTACCACATGATGGTTGTGTTGTCTGTCCTGACCTGGACTGATTGACCCCTCAACAGAGGAGCAAAGGCCTTTAGGGAGAAGAACTCGCTTAACTCTAAGAGGTTGATATGTACAGTAACTTGGATTCCTAAGGAGACCAAGTCCCACTAATGTGAGGTCACCTGTGTGCACACCCATCCTAGGAGGGAGGCATCTGTTGTTAGAACCACTGTATGGTGCTGTTACTGAAAGGAATGCCTTGCCTGAGGCTGTCCCTTGCTTTCCACCACTGCAGAGCCAGAAGCAGAGTTTTGTTACTGGCACAAGCTTTGAAAGAGGATCCTTCTTTCGGACCAATGGAACCTCAAGTAGTACTGGATGTCTCTCGTCTGAAACCTGGCACCTGATACTACTGTGGTAGTTGATGCCATGTGTCCCAGTAAAGCTAGGAACTGCCTTGCAGTCCTAGGCTGACAAGACAAAGGAGTTTGCTAGGGTTAGGCAGTCTGTTACCCTCTCCTGAGGAGAATGCCTTGCCTTGGACAGTATCCAGTTCTGATGCAATGAATTCCAGTAACTGAACTGGTTCCAGCTGAAACTTTTGTATATTATTAAGGAGGCCCAAAGATTCTAGAATGCTTTGGGTGACCCTGATGGAGTCCTTTACCTGTTGATATGACTCCCTACGACTAGTCAGTCATCCACTACAATTTCTTGTCTCCTGAGATAGGCTGCCACCACTGTTAGGCACTTTGTGAATATTCTTGGGGCAGAGGTAAGCCTGAAGAGGAATGCTGAGAACTGGTAGTGACCTGAGGGCAGAGTGAACCTTAGGTATTTTCTGTGGTAATGCCTGATTGGGATATGAAAGTAGGCATCTTTCAGATCCAGAGATGCCAACCAATTTCCTTACTTTAGAGGTAGGATAACGATGGCAAGTGTAACCATTTTGAACATGGGCTTTGCCAAGTGTTTGTTCAGGAATTTGAGGTCTAGGATTGGCCGACAATCCCCATTCTTCTTTTTTTTTTCATATTGAGTAAGCTTTATTGAGAAAATTGAAGCAACACGTTACATACTGTTTACAAATACAGGAAAAGAAAATACAAATATAAAAAGGAAAAGGAAAATTGACAGTACATTTTATATAACCCCTCCCCAACCCCCATGAACCCCCTCCCGCCCATGCCACAAGTCTGTCTGATCTATACCTGCTGAGTACCTAAGGAAAAGAGCTCAAATATGTTACTTTAGCTAAATGTGGTGAGAGTCCCATCAGGTAGGGGTCTTATTCAGGCTCAATAATACATACAAAGGGCTCCCAAGTGTATTTGTATTTATGGCGCTTACCCGTCATATTAGCTGTAAGATGTTCAGCTTGTAATCACGAACAACACTTCCCTATACCATTCGAGGTACTGGGGAGAGTTTGATCAACCAGTGTCAAGAATTACCTTCTTCGCACAGGCCAATATCAGGGTTATATGTGGTTATTGGTTACCAATCAAGGTATCCTGCATTCTCCCAAGAGACATATTTCAGGGAAGAATGCATCTGATAAACCAAGCAGGGGTTCACATTCTTCTTCTTCTTTTTGGTCAGGAAGTATCTGGAGTACATGCCCTTCCCCTTTGGGATAGAGGGACTGGCTCTATTGCTCTGGCTTGCAGAAGCTTTTAACCTCTAACTCCAGCAGAATTGTCTATGCAGGAGTTGATGGCCAGAAGACTCCGTGACCCTGAAGCTCTGGAAACTGCTTGAAATGTAGACAGAGACCCTGACTCACTACCTCCAGAACCCACTTGTCTGTGGTGATGTTTGTCCTGTCCTGGCAGTAATGAGCCAGCCTGTTCCCTACTAGAAGAAGGGTGGCGGCCTGTTTTGGGCAGTCAGGGGTTCTGTCCAGGCTGAGATCTAGGTGCTGGGGTTGAACCAGCCAGCTAGAGGCCTCCTGCCCCTGACCGTAGTAGCCTCTGACCAGAGTATAATCTACAGGCATAGAGACTGGGGCATACGCTCTGGGATAATATCCCTACCCTACCTCCCTTCCTGCAGATCTAAAGAAGTGGAGGTTCTTTCTCTTAATGGAATTATTTTTTTATTCTTTCTTTATGCTGCCCATGGTTGCAAGTCCTCAGCCCAGTCACGGACCCCTGGACCCTCACCTTCATACTAGCCGCGACTCTCGGCACCCCGGCTTTCCCCCTCAGGGTGGGGTTGCAGCACCTGAACTCAGTGCTGGCGTGGGATCAGAATCAGTAGCCCGGCCGGGGGCGGGCGTCATGCATAATGACATAAGTAAAATTTTTCTTGTTTGGGTCAGGCGGGGACATGCAATGGCGTCCTCGTCTGCCCGCCTCATGTAACTTCTTGGCCGCGGTGCTTGCGATTCCTCCTGGCCTCCACCAGGAGTTCTCGAGCAACAGACAGTCTCCCCAGCCCTCCCCTGGAGAAGGAGAGCAGCCCTGGGGGTGCTCAATCCTTCTCCTGACTGGCCTCAGCTCCCCAGGTCCATTCCCGAACCAAGTTTGCTGGCGTCATGGCAGAAAACCAACTGCTGCGCTTGTGAGAAGCACAATGGAATTACTTCTACAAGTGGTTTTGTACTCTTCCACCTTTTTCATGTATGCCTGTCTTGTCACCAAAAGAATTGTTTTCACAAGGAAAATCCATGGCCTTAACCGAGGTTCGTGGTAAGACTGGTTGTTCTTGAGCCAGGCAAACCTCCCCAGAGACACTGAAAGGGCCAACAACCTGGATGCAGTGTCATTTGCATCCACAGCCACGTGAAATTGGTATTGAGTGGCATCCAATGCTGTCCTGGCAGTGTCAGCCAGATGATGTGCCACATCACCTGGGACTCTGTCAGTTAATGCCAATACAGAGTTCAAGGACCTTCTCATATTATGCAGCATATGCCATAAAATATAGCTACTTCTTTGAGGAGAATGGAGGAAGCTAAATAACCCTTCTTCCCCATGGTGTCAATTTTCCTTGAATCTTTATCCAGGGATGAAATGAGAGAGGGACTCTAGCTTTATCATAGGCAGCAGTTTGTACCACACCCTCATGGTCTGGATGAGAATACAAATACTCAGCAAGCAGACCTATCAACCTGATTTTTTTCTCAATCTTCTTGTCCACCCCAGGAACAGAGGAAGGTGTTTGTAGAATTTTTAGAGTAGCTTTCTTAAGAGAACTGTGGATAGGAAGGAACAATCTTTAGTGGGGACCACACCTATCATATCTAGAAATGCCTCCTCCTCATCTTCCATAGACTCTTGAGAAGGAGGCCTAAAGTTTCAGAGATCTATCTTACAAAAGAAAAGTGAGATGAAAAATCATGTCCACGAGGAAGGGTACCAACATCTTGTTGTGGGATACCTCAGGTTCAATAGGTTCCCAAATCTGGATCTTCTCTTTCTCCTCAAAGTAAACTTCTTAACCTTGGTCTCTGGGAACCAGTGGTGGGATTTGAACCAGTGAACCCAGGATAGAACCTGCAGTTTGTAAGTCCTGAATGACCTTCAGGGCATTAGCAATGTCCTCAGCAGAGGGCATTTTGTTTTGTCTGCAGGGATCTCCCCTGCTTCTTTAGCAGGAGGTGCAGCAACATGTTTTCTTTATGGTTCTTTTGACAAGCACAGACTCTGAAGCCTGCTCAGTAGGTCTTTTGTGTTTACTGTGTTCAGACCCCTTTTAACTACTTTTAGGGTCTGAAGAATCTTTGAAGGTCTCTCCTTTGTTTAGGGTAAGAAGAAAAGGCCTCTTCAGGGTGATTAGGTGACACTGAGGTGGGAGCAGAAGCCATTTCCTTTAACCTTTTAGCACTTTTCTTAATGGTTTTAGGACAAACTTTACTGCACACTTCACAGTTAGAAAAATATGACTGGGACCAGGCACTCCAAACATAAATCGTGGCGATCAGCCTTTGGAAAGATTTGAAAACACTTTATACAGTTTTAAAACCTGTAGGTCTTGTCCTCTTTTAGGTCTTTCTGACATGCCAAATGTCAGTAAATTAAAAGAAACTCCCAAAAGGGAAAATATATAAAATCACAGTTAGTTCCCTGAGGAGAAAAGGAACTGCAATTAAATAAAACTTATTTTATTTTTATAACGTCATAATCGGTTCCTGAAAGAAAGGGAACAGAGTGCAAATAAGGTAAAGCAGTCCTAAAATGAGTAAAGTAAGGAGCTTTTAAGCCAAATTCATCGAGTTAAATAAAGCCGGTTAAAACCGCTAAAACAGAGACTAAACTGAGAAGGCTTTGGTTCTTGGGAACGAAGGAACCGCTAAGAACTGAGAAAAAAAATGATTATAAAAAAAAAAAAAAAAAAATGCTACTAGAGGTAGAAAAAACAAAATAGTGAAATAACACTTTTTGACAGAAATAAACAAACTTGCAGTGAAGCTGCTGAAGAAAGCTCTTCAGGGCATCTAGTTGTCTAAACAGAGACAAGCATTTGTCAATGCCGAACGTTCAGCTTGCAGGTATTTGCAGTGGTGTTTGGCACGATGGTGCTTACCCTAATGCCCTGTGCGATTGCTGGTATTTGCACAATACATTTTCAGCATGACCTTTTGTTACCCCCACCTCATAAAGCAGTTGAGACCTCTGCTGATTAACAGTCCCACTGTTATTTTGTTAATCTGTCCTGGCGTTGATTTCCCCAGTGACCACACGTTGTGCTCCACATGTGCAAAAACAAAGTTCAGGCAGGATGTGAAAAATGACAGCTGTAGCATTCATAGGGAGGTGTGAAGGGATGGCAATGTTGAACATCTGGGTGAAATACAACAATTTCGAACTTACGAGCGTACATGGAAACTGCTCAATGAGCGCTCATGACACAGTCATTTGTGGACTTTGTCACCAAATTTTCAATACAGGCATTGTGGGACCTCTGCTCATGAACAGTATCACTGTGATTTTCATAATCTGTCCTGAGCATTGATTTCTCACTGTGACCACACCATTGTCGCTGGATGTGCAAAACACATTTCAGCCAGGATGTGAAAAATGTCAGCTGTACTGTTCATAAGGAGGTGTGAAAAACATGCCAGTGTTGAAAATCTGGGTGAAAATACTTCAAATTCTGGAAGTTATGAGTATGCGTGGAAACTGCGCCCAATGCTGCCTTCGTAACTACAGTCATTTGACATTTTTTCACCAAATTTGCAACATAGGATTTTGGAAGCCCACCTCATTAACAGTGACACTGTTGTTTAGTTAATCACTCCCAAAAGGTGATTTTGTGCAGTGACCATGAAATCACCTTTGGGGACCGAATAACTCACAAGACAGTAACTGAATTCATGAGGTGGTGTCCAAGAACCCCTGTTGAAAATGTGGTGCCAAAATTGCAAAAATGCCAGAGATAGCCACCTAAGTTGGGAAAAAAAAAAAAAACATTTATGCCATTATACAGCTTACGTCATTTCTTCAGTTGCGTTCTGCTTTCAAGAGTGCAGACGTGTTCCCCTCCACTGAAGATCATTGCGCCAGGCTCGGAGGTAAGTATGGGGCGAGGAGGAGGTGGGGTATGCAGAGGTGGTGTGGGTTCGGGAGGGCACAAGACACAGCGAGGATGGTTTTCTGTTTTCACAGGTTTAAAAAACAAAAGATGTTGCGGGACAGTTTTCCTCTTACAGGGACAATGGGCATGCTGGGGTGGGCTCCAGCATGTCACCTGGAGTGTTTGTTGGGGGCCTGGAGACAATGGGCACTGTGCACTCCGTCTGCACATACAATGTGTTTGGTGGGGGCAATAACAAGGGAGCAGGGTAGATGGCAGCAGAGGGAGGAAGTGGGAGGGATTTTATTAGCAGCCAGAGGGAAAAGGGTAGCGTCAATATATGCTAAATACTGCCTGCGCTACCACGCTAATTGCAGTGGTGCTTTTCTTTTAACTGAAGACCACTGCAGCCAAACGCTGTCATAGACAGCTCATGCATCCACTGGTGCAGTAGGGTTGCACAGGTTACACTGGCACTGCATTGGACAGGAGGTCACACACCTTCAAAAAGTCGTACTGTCCCAAAGCGTTCCTTGCACATGCATGCAAGCGAATGCAAAAATAAACAAGCATTTGTCAATGCCAAATGTTGCTGCTTCTATGTACTGTTTAGGTATTTGGAAGTCATTGAAGTGCAAATATTGAAAATTCGCGAACTTCGGGCACGTAGGAACTGCGAAACGCACGCCGTAAAACAGTCATTTTTAGAATTTTTTCACCAAATTTTCAACATAGCCATTTTAAGACCTCTGCTCATGAACAGTGTCACTGTGATTTTGGTAATGTCCCATACATTGAGTTCGCACACCGACTGCGCCATTTAATGGCTTCATGGTGGAAACACGTTTTAGGCAGGATGTGAAAAATGACTGTACTGCTCATGAGGAGGTGTGTAAAATACCAATGTTGAAAATCTGGAGTGGAAATATTGAAATTGCGAACTTACGAGCCTGCATAGGGACTGTGCAATACTGCGCTCGTAAAACAGTCATTTTAGAATTTTGCACCAAATTTTTCAACATGGGTTTTGGGACCCTTCTCATGAATGATGTCACTGTCATGGCATTATTCGGCCCAAAGGGTGATTTCGCGCAGACTGCGAAATCACCCTTGACCAAATAACATCATGACAGTGACATCATTCATGAAAGGGTCCAAAACCCCTGTTAATGATGAAGCAAAATTAAAAAATACCTGAGATATGCAATAAGTTGAAAAACCCTATCTAGCCCATTATACGACTTACCGGCATTTCCTCAGTTCGCGGTAGGCTTTGAAGAGTGCAGGCGTGTTCCGGTCCACCGAAGATCGTCGCGCGAGGTCCGGAGGTAAGTATGGGGTAAGGGTGTGTGTGGGGAGGAGGGTGCGCAGTGGGTGGGTGAGGTTATGGGGGCTGGGAGGCGCCGTGGGACCGTTTTTATTTTCAGGTTAAAAAAAAAAAAAAGATGATCTGCGGGGCGTTTGTCAGCTGGGGTGGAACTCAGCATGGCACCCAAAGCTTTGGAGGGCGTTTGGGGGGCGTGGAGCCGATAGGGATATTGGCACCCCCGGCCGCAGACGACGTTGACATTTGCCACGCTGGGTGGGCCTCAGCGTGCACCAAAGCTTTGCGGGGCCTTTGGGGACGTGGAGCCGACAGGGATTGGGCACCACCATCGGCACAGGAGCGAGACGTTTGCCACGCTGGGGTGGGCTCCCAGCGTGGCACCAAAGCTTTGGCGTGAGGCCTACCAGCACTGTGTATGATAGCGGTGTTTTCTTTGAGCGAAGACCACCGCTGTCATACACAGCTCCCGCACCATTGGTGCAGGACACCACGCCTGCTCCAACGGAGCAGTGGATTGAACAGGAGGCACACCTCCAAAGTGTGCTACTCTCCAAAACGTTCCTTCTTGCGCGCGCGAAGTGAGCGTAAAATGAATCTGACTGTTAGATGGAACACAGTCCACCTTGAGGCAGCAGTTTGAATAACATTCCAGTTCCACTGCAGTATTTGCATACATTCCATATTACATCACTTCAGCTCCGGGCACTCACAGATTCTGGGCTGACTGCATATGTCTAATCATACTGGGAGATTCCTGGGGTTTGAAGCATATCATATCGCTCCCCACAGAGCAGCGCCAGGTGGTCTAGGGCTGAGAAACTGCTTGTGGTATGCAAAGGTGTGGAGCCCAGGACAGGATTTTTGCACTAGCTAAGAGAGGAGACAACTCTGTTATGGAGATGCAGAGTTTTCACTTTCCCGACCTGTCCTACCCGTGAGGCAATGTAGACAAGCCTTTGACAGGGTGTGAATGTCCACATACCCTAAAATTCAGCATCAGCTTCTTATTCTGGCCAAACTGAAGGTGCAGTGCAATGGCCATACCTATGTGTTGCCACGTCAGCTGAAGCCAATGCGCAGCAGAGGCATTGAAGCTGAAATGGCTGAGACTGAAGGAATCTCCTCAGGCGAGGAGGAAGCAGGAAGCGCAGTAGTTTTCATTCACTGAATGGCTCTGTGGCCATAAGTACTGCAAAACTGATGTCTTCCGTATAACATGGAGCCAACCTAAAAGTCTCTTTGACTTCTGCTAGAAATGGCTCCCATGACTGGCAAACAAGTTCCTGCATGGCTGCATCCATGATATTTAAAGACACTTCTAATCATTTCTCTAAGAACTACACACTTGTTTTTTACTATCTCTGTACCTCGATATAGAAGTGTGACTCTTTGTTCAATAAAGTCTAGTTTCTCACCTTGGCAGCTTAGCCACAGTTTATAGTTTAAGTTAGGGGTACAATTGTTGGAGAGTGTACTGAAAATTGAAATGTATGGTGGAAAGGTGGACCATAATATACAGACACCATTGCACCTACATATATATATATATATATATTATATACAGGAAATATGCAATGGGCTGGCTCAAAATATGCAATTTATTTTAGTATGTGATGGAGCATGACCATAACTCACGAAGGACAGAGCCACAAGTGAGTTATGAAAGTCCTGCTCACTCACAAGTGATCACAGATAGCCTAGTCTGAGTCAGGCTATTGTATATTTGAACTACACAACAGTAGTATACAATAACCTTAACAAATATCCATTGTGACAACAGTAATAGCAATATTACATGTTGTTGCTACTAATGTCACTAGCTAGACATCTTTTCATCTGGACATTTGACATTTTACAATCCCGTATATACATAAATACGGGGATATGCAATCGGACAAGTGTTATAACTTGTTCTAGCTGTACAAAACAGTTTGACCTTGGGTAACCTCATGAGTAGCGTAAGCTACAAGGGCTGTACCTGAGCTTAAACTGCTCAAGTGCACATAAAAAAGAAACAGTGAATGGGAGAGGGCTAATGTTCATGGAATTCAATGAATTCCTTGTGTTGTACCTAGTAATGACATCAAACAGCTGCTGTACTGTCTTGAGTACGCCACTACAAGGGTACAACAACATGCATGCCCTTGTGCACTCAGCTGTCCCTGTTGGTTGCGTCGCTCACTCATTTTGTTTCCTTGTCAGTTTCTAACTGTCACTTCTGACAAGAAAAAGGATGGATCAGCAATGGCTTCCATGGTCTTTTAAACTCTCCATTGCTGTGCAGAGTTGCCCATACACTATAAAGACAATGGATGGGCAACAGTGACTAACAATGCTGAGTTTACTTTTCAAGGTTGTCATGACAACCACAGACCTCTTGAAGCAAACACAGCATTGTTGTTCATGTTGCCCATCCATTATCCTGTATATAATGTATGGTAGAATGTTGTGTTACATGGAAATCCATGCCTAGAATAGCGTTGCAGTGCTGCAGTACTGACATCAGTATGTTGTGCTGCAGTAGCGATGTCACTATGGCAGCACAACTTAGAATGCCACCTTACAGCTGCTTTCCTCTAGCCAACTGAGCTGGAAGTTTTTTTCTTCAATCTTGAACTTACAGAAACAGCTGCAGCAGAGTAGCTAGCTGAACACTGAATCAGTAATTTCAGTCCTCCACCAGCCCTCAAGGTCCTCCTCCTCCCACAACTGCCAGATCACTGCAAGGTAGCGCAATGTCTGAAATGGGTATGGATGCCCTACACTATAAGAGATAATGTATGGATGTGCATACACAGGCAAGCCTGTGTCTTAATCTTGAGTTTTTACTGCAACCAGAAAACCTCTCAAGCTTTGCTGTCAAGGTTCCTGGTTGCTACAGATACCTCCTGGTACTAAATGAGAAAAGACCGAGGTAGAACGGTCAGTGGGGGATGCTGCAACAGAAGGTAAAGCCATCAAAAATGGAGAGCAATGAGTACCAATGTCTGTAGTCTGGGTAACAAGCTTCCTGAATTAGTGGCCTTGATGGAGGAGGAACATCTGGATAGCGTGGCAGTCACAGAAACATGGTACACACAAAACCATGACTGGGACGTAAACATACCAGGATACATTATCTACAGGAAGGACAGGGAGGGTAAAGAGGAGGAGGAGTAGCTCTTTACATAAGGGAAGGAATAAAAGCAACAGAACAAAGGGTAAACAGGAGAAGAAGCACTGTGGGTAAATTTGGAGACAGGCAATGGCACCACAATCCACACGGGTTGTATACAGACCCTTCTCGGGGAGGAAATGGACAAGGAAATGATAGAAAGTATACTTAGAATGGCAGAAAAGGGAGATATTGCTGATGGGTGATCTGAATATGCCAGATGTTAACTGGAGTGCAGTTGCAGCTGCCACTTGAAGAGTGGAGTTATTCTAGATGCCCTGGGGGCATGCCTTAGACAACTAGTACTGGAGCCCACTCGAAAGGGAGCAATATTAGACTTGATTCTCTCAAATGGAGATGGAGAGAGGATCACAGATGTAGAAGTGGGAGCCATCTGGGAACTAGCGACCATCGAACAGTATGGTTCACAATAAACACAGTAATGAGTCAAGCCATACAAAGACAAAAGTAGTGGATTTTAGGAGGCTGACTTTGCTCAAAATGGTGAGTGCCTAAGGAATGCACTAGCAAATGGGCAGGAAGGAGGGTGGAAGAACAATGGGGAATAATAAAACTGCCATCACAGAGTAACGAGCCTTTGTGTGAAGCAAATAAACAAAACAAAACGATGTAAGAAACCACTATGGTTCTCAAAGGAAGTGGCAGTGAAGGTTCAAGAGAAAAGAAAGCATCAGGAAGTACAAAGAATCGCAGAAGGAGCAGGACAGAGAACTGTATCAGTTAAAGCAAAGGAGGCTGGGAAGGCAGTCAGAACAGCAAAGGCCCAAACCGAGGAAAGATAGCCAACTCAGTTAAGAAGGGGATAAAACCTTTATAGGTACATCAGGAGCGAAGGAAGAAGACCAAGGGAGGGATAGTGAGGCTTAATAAAGGGAGGGAGGGGTGGCAGAAGGAGACTGTGAAAAGGCAGAGATACTAAACAAATATTTTGCTCAGTATTTACAAATGAAGAGGGAGGTACATAAAACAAACAGTAGAAACACTCTGGATACAGAAGTTGATACCAGCCCATTTACAGAAGAAAGGGTTCTGAAAGAACTCTTAAAACTGAAGGTGGACAAAGCAATGGGGCCTGATGGGATTCATCCCAGAATTCTAAAAGAACTAAGGGTAGAACTAGTGACACCACTGACTACCCTTTTAACAAATCATGGAGGATGGGGTGGTACCCGAGGACTGGAGGAGGGAAGATGTGATTCCCTTCACAAAAGTGGGAGCAAGGCAGAAGCAGAAACTACAGACCTGTTAGTTTAACCTCAGTGATAGGGAAAATGATGGAATCACTTGTGAAGGAAAGAACTGTCGAGTATCTAGATGCCAGAGGGCACAGGGACCGTAGGCAGCATGGATTCAAGCGGAAGGTCATGCCAGACTGAATCTGATAGATTTCTTTGACTGGGTGACCAAAGTAGTAGATCAGGGAGGGGCTGTGGACATGGCCTACCTAGACTCTTCAGCAAGGCATTTGACACAGTCCCACACAAAGATTAATATACAAGTTAGCCAGCCTGGGAGTGGGTCCCAAGATGACAGCCTGGGTAAAGAATTGGCTGGAGAATAGGACACAGAGAGTAATAGTAAATGGAGTCCACTCAGAAGAAAGGAGGGTTACTAGTGGGGTACCAGGTTCAGTATTAGGATCGGTCCTCTTCAATGTCTTTATAGCGACATTGCAGAAGGACTGGAAGGAAAAGTATGTCTCTTTGCAGATGACACAAAGATCTGCAACAGAGTTGATGCACAGGTGGGGTGGAAAGGATGAGAAGGACTTGGAAGGTTAGAGGAATGGTCAAATGTATGGCAGCTTAGATTCAATGCTAAGAAGTGCAGGTAGTGCACCTGGGAAACAAAAACCCAGGGAAGAGTACACAATGGGGGTGAGATACTAACATCAAAAAAAAATGGAAAGGGACCTGGGGGTAGTCATATCAGATGACCCAAAGGTGGGCAAGCAATGTGAGAGGGCAGCAAGGAGGGCTGGGGGATACTGGGATGCATAGGAAGAGGCATCACCAGTAGAAAACAAGTTATTATCCTCTGTACAGACAGCTGGTGAGACCCCATCTGGAGTACTGTGTGCAGTTCTGAGACCCAATCTCCACAAAGACATAGACAGGATGGAAGCTGTCCAGAAGAGGGCAACTAAAATGGTGCAGGGTCTGCACTGGAAGACATATGAAGAGAGATGAAAGGAGCTTAATATGTATAGCCTCGAGGAAAGGAGGAGGGGGGGACATGATGAAAAAATTACTCACCTTAGTAATTGCTTTTCTTCTCATGGAGTCTTGCTATATTATGACTATATGCAGTCAGCCACTGCAGCTGAACTGCCCCAGAGAGGAAAGAGTTAACTCCAGAGAGTCTGAGTTCCACAGCCAAGGGCGCTTATACTAAAGTTTCTATCTGGCCAGTTTCAAATGAAACTGTCAGATCTTCTAAGCTAACACTAAGCAACAAGTCTGCGTGGAAAGCTCTACACTAGCCAAGTGGCTACCTACTAGTAGGAATAACAACAATATAAACAGCAATAATAATAATAACAATGAATAATAGTATTATTAGTTTCTCCCTAACAAGCACTATTAGACCCCCTTCCCCCAAGACTCCAAGTCCAGGAAGGGGCCAACATATTACTTAAAACAGAAATACCTAATTCCCTAACCCCAAATAAAGGGGGTGAAGGAAGAACTAAAATGGCATGACACAGTGCTTGCACTAATTTGCCACCCTACCCAAGTAGAAGTTCTGAGAGGGGCAGGAGGGAGGTGGTCATAATATATGAAGACTCCATGAGAAGAAAAGCAATTACTAAGGTGAGTAATTTTCTTCCAAACACCATGAAGTCTTGCTATATTATGACTATATGCAGATACACAGCAGTACCTCCATGGAGGAGGTCAGAACCTACTTAGGAAATAGGCTCTGAAGCACAGCTGTGCCAAAACGAGCATCTCTCCTGGACTGAATATCCAGGGAATAATGCTTGTAAAAGTGTGAACTGTTTTCCAAGTAGCAGCTTGACAGATTTCAGAATGGGAATATCTCTAGCAGCCGCTAGAGATGCAGCTGTACCCCAGGTGGAGTGAGCCCTCAGTCCTGAGGGGGTTCTACCTAGTTTTTGATAACAAAATTGGATACAAGAGACAATCCACCTTGCAATTGTCCTCTTAGTGGCAGGTTTCCTTTGCCAACCTACGCCATAGGTAAGGAAGAGTTGGAGGATTCGAACCTGTGACCCTTGGTGCGTTCAAATAGTAGCTTAAGGCTCTTTTGACGTCCAAGCTGTGCAGACTCCTCTCTCACCTGAGGAAGAATGCTCAGTGAAAATACTGGAAGAGAGATGGATTGGTTCAGGTGGAAATCTGAAACCACTTTAGGCAAAACTTTCTGTTAGTCCTGAGGACTACCTTATCTCTGTGGAAAGAGATAAAATCTTCTTCCACTGACAGGGCCTGTAGTTCACATGCGTCTGGCAGAAGTGATAGCCACTAGGAAAACAGTTTTCCAAGTCAGAAACTTGAGCTCTGCTGAGGACAGAGGCTCAAAGGGGGTTGCATTAACTGAGCAATGCAAACATTCAGGTCCCAAGCGGAGCTGGTTCTCTAAAAGGAGGGTTGGTGTGAAGCAACCTTTAAAAACTTGGAAAGCACAGGGTGAGAAGAAAGGAAGCAGGGCTTCCTGCTGACAGAAAAGCAGACAGCTGCCAGATGAACCTTTATGTAGCTGGGCCTAAGGCCTAAGGGAATTTAAATGGACCAAATAGTCCAGTAAAATGGGCAGATCAGCAGATTCTGGGATAATCTGCTTCTCAGAGCACCAGATGGAAAACCTTTCCACTTAGAATTGTAAGTGGCCCTAGTGGAAGGCTTCCTTGAAGCCTTTAAAATATCAAAACACCTTGAGAAAGGTGTAAGTCAGCAATTCTAACTCCTCAAGAGCCATGCCTTGAGATGGAGGATTTGAGGTCTGGATACCACTCTCCCTTGTGCACAGGCCAGTAAGTCGTGGACTCTGGGCAAGCTCAGGGCAGGAGTGAACTGTCAAGGACAGAAGCAGTGGGTACCAGGGCTGTCTGGCCCAATCTGGAGCAATCAGAATCACCTTGCAGGGCTGAGATCTGATTTTTACTAGTACCCTGAAAAGAAGGGAAAGGGGAAAGGCATACAGGAACTTCCTTTCCAATCCAACTGAAAGGCGTCCAGGGGACTGATCCCAGCACTGAGGCCTGCAACAAAACAGAGGAAGTTGGTGGTTGTCTGGGGCTGCGAAAAGATCTATCTGAGGGTGCCCCATCTGGCAAAGACTACCCCAGCACCTGAGATTCAGAGCCCATTCGTGATGGCCTGAGAAATCCTGCAGAGGGCATCCGCCAGGACATTGTCCTTCCTGGAAGGTGAACTGCTATCAGGGAGGTGTTCAGGGAGTAAGCCAGAGACCACAACTTCATTGCTCGGTGCACAAGGCTGATGACCGAGTGCCCTTGCTTGTTGATGTACCACATTGTTGTGGTGTTGTCTGTCCTGACTTGAACTACTTTGTTCTGGACAGAAGCTGAAAATGCCTGAAGAGCTAAAAGGACAGCTCTGAGTTCCAAAAGATTGATGTGGAGCAGAGATTCTGGGAGACCACACTCCCTGAGTGGACAGGTCGCCCAAGTGAGCTCCCACCTAACAGGGAAGCAACCGTGGTGAGGGTGAGGGAGTGGGAAACGGAATGAAAGGAACCCTTGTTTTAGATTGCTTTGATCCTGCCACCAGTGTAAGGCCAGGATCAGGGTTTGAGTCACTGGAACCAATTTGGAAAGGGGTCCCTCCCTTGAGACCAATAGGCCCTCAAATGGAACTGAATGTCCCTCATCTGGAATCTTGCTCTTTGCACTACAGCTGTGGAAGCAGCCATGTGCCCTAGGAGTTGCAGAAAATGCCTTGCTGGTCGAGAGACCACTGGGAGTAAGGAGGATGCCAGGCAATGAGTCTGTCTACCCTTTCGAGGAAGAAATGCCCTGGCTAACTTTGTGTTCAATTCTGCACCTATGAAAGTTAGTACCTGAACTGGTTCGAGAACTGACTTTGGTAAATTCAGCAGGAATCCCAGGAAGTGAGAAGCTGCTGGGTGACTTGCAAGTGGGATTTTACCTGATCTGGGGACTGACCCACTATGAGCCAGTCGTCCAGGTAGGGAAACACAGCAATCCCTTGCCTTCTTAAATGAGCCACTACCACAGCTAGACATTTCGTTGAATACCCTTGGCGCAGAGGTAAGGCCGAAGGCATTGCCCTGAACTGGTAGTGGCCTGAGGTAGTTCGAACCTGAGGTACATTTGGTGAGAAGGCCTGATCAGAAAATGAAAATAGGCATCCTTGAGGTCCAGGAAGCTAACCAGTCCCCTGGCCTCAGGGAGACAAAATCATTGTCAGAGTTAACATTTTGAACTTTGGTTTCAAAGATGCTTGTTCAGGTACCTTAAATCTAAAATGGGCTGCCATTCTCCTGTCTTTTTTGGGGTAAGAAAGTATCTTGAGTACAGCCCCTTGCCCTGATGGCAGGAGGACCCTTTCTACTGCTTTGCAGTCCAAAGAGAAGAAACCTCTGCTTCCAAAGCAAGGCTTCTGAAAGGATTTGCAGGTGGAAAATGTCTGGCTCTCATCAGGAAACTGTTTGAAGCTGAGAACCAGACCCTGACCTATTACCTCCAGAACCCACCTGTCCGAGTTAGGGACACCCAGTTCTGGCTGAAATAAACCAACCTGCCCCCACTGGTACCGAGAATCGGCCTGGGCACCCCATCCAAGTGCCTGCTTAGCAATGGCATAGGCTGAGGGAGGGGGACGGTTTGCTTGTGCCCGTCTACCTCTGCCTCTAAAGAAAACCCTCTGTGCAAATGCAGAGGAGGCCTGAAAGTGGTAAAAGGCCTGTGGAAAGGCCTGCCCCTACCTCTGGGAGCGTGCCTCTGTGGAGTGGCATGCCTCTTCTTAGCCTGGCACTTTTGTAGGTAGTTCTGTATTCATCCATCTTTTCATATAGTTTTCTGTTTGTTCCCCAAACAGAGAATTACCCACAACAGGAAAATCCATAGCCTTTGACTGAGTATCTTGGGACAGATTAGTGCATCTGAGCCATGCCAACCTACGGAGCTACAGAAGTGGCCATGACCCTAGAGGAAACATCATTAACATCAACAGCAGTATGAAATTGAACTTTAGAGGCTTCAATGCCATCAGCAGCCACCTGTTCCAACTCACTAGCCAGCTGGCCATGGACCTGCTTGGCTAACTGCAATACTGTGTCCCACCTAGATTTCTGATATCTAGCCATAAGCCATATAATTTGCCTGCCTGAGTCCCAAAGAAGCTGCCATTTACTGTTTTTTCGCCATGGCATCAATCTTCCTGGAATCCTTATCAGGAGGATGTGAGGCCAGAGGAATATTAGCCTTGTCACAGGCTGCAGCTTGTACCACACCTACATGACTACACTGCTCAGTGAGGAAGTCTGTATCAGAGCCTGACAAGGTATATCTTCTGTCCATTTTTTATCTACAGGAGGGACAGAATGAGGATTTTTAAAATCTTTGTTGTTTGCTTCCTAAATGACTTATGCAAAGGAATAGACAACCTCCTAGACTCTGGTATATCCATCATTTCTACATAATCAGGCTCCTCTTGCTCATCCACAGCTTCCTCTAAAGGAAGCTGGAGGGTTTCTGCAACCTTTTGTAAAACATAAAGTGAGAAGGGACTCAGACAGAATAGGAGGAGATTCTAAGGTCTGTCTGGAGAAATGTCGGTTCAATGGGCACGTCCAGATCCTCCCAGCCACACATGTAATGATCAAATTCCTCCCTCCCTCTCCTGTGGTTCATAAAATTCCTCAACATCATACTCCTGAACCACTGGCACTGAACAAACCAACCTTTTACCAACTGTAGGTGGTCGGCAGGACCCTGAGACAGTGACTGGACAATCTGTATGGCTTTAGCTATTTCTGCAGCAGTTGGAGAGACAATTTTGGACTCCAAACCTACTGATTTCTTTGTCTTTTCACTGAGACTGGTTCCCTAAACCAGCCTTCCTTTTGCCGAGGAAGTCTCGCCCTGGTCAGAGGCACCCCTCTGGTCCAGTGGGTACTGGACCAGGCTGGCCATCCGGTCAGTGGACTTCTATCTCTCGCCCCTGAGCCGGCCCAATCTCTTTCCAGGTGGCTGCAGGAAATTTTTACACACCTGGCAGTCTGACAGGGAGGTGGTCAGCCCCAGACAATAAACACAAGTGGTGTGTGGGTCAGCCTTGGCAAAGGCTTCCCCACAGACATCACAGTGCTGAAACCCAGTGGGCGGGTTTTCTTTTGGGTTTCTCAGACATAATGCCAGCCTAACCAAAAACTTGCCCTTTTGATGGCAGTGCCAGGCAAGACACCCTTATCGGTTCCTAACCGTGTCACGGGTATTTGAAAAACCTATTTTAAAAGCAAGGTTTTTAGAACCGATAAGAACCAGGAACCGACTCTAAAAGCCCAACCACACTTTAAAGCGTTAAATTAAGAAACCGATCGGTTCAAAACCGAACCGATAATTGAATTTCCACAGACTTTAAATTTTCTACTTACTGTTTACCAGACAGAGCTTTTAACCGAAATGCGGTAAAATAAATACTTTTGCCGGTTCAAATGAACCGAAAATACCGCTGAACTGAGAAATGAACCGATGTGAAGGAGCTGATCTCGGAGCGACTGTTCAGTGAAGGAGTAAGAATCTGACAGTTTCATTTGAAACTGGCCAGATAGAGCTTTGTATAGCCTCGTGCTGTGGAACTCCAGACTCTCTGGAGTTAACTCTTTCCTCTCGGGGCAGTTCAGCTGCAGTGGCTGACTGCATATAGTCATAATATAGCAAGACTTCATGGTGTTTGAAAGAAGCGTTTAAGTACCTCAAGGGAATCAACAAAGTCCAAGAGGTAGCATCTTTCAAAAAGAGGTGTGCAAGAACAAGAGGGCACAATTTGAAGATGGGAGAAGCGGCTCAGAGGTAATTTAAGGAAGTATTTTTCACAGAGAGGGTTGTGGATGCATGGAACGGCCTTCCGGAGGAGGTTGTGGAGTCAAAATTAGTGGTGAAATTCAAGCATGCATAAGGCAATTCTAGGGGTGAGGTAGGAAGAAGTAGGCTGCTGGTTAACTAGGATCTACAGCTTATCCAGTAGGTAGGAAATGGGCAGACTGGGTGGGCCAAGCGGTCCTTATCTGCCGTCAAATTATATGTTTCTCTCAATGCAGACACATGCTTGTTGTGTATGGCTGCACATACATTATCCTATATATCACACTGGTGTCCCCATTACATATTCAATTTATACAACAGGGAACACTCAGAGGGTGGAGGTGGTTTTAGTTGTTTTCCTTTCTTTAATAAAGTAGAAAATATAGAGGACTTTCTTGTCTGCTGTGTATTGTATCCTCTGACTGTAAAGGCTGCTAGGTATTGCCAAGGATGCAGTGTGTCACTGGGACATTGTGATATCCTGACATCCATTTATATAGGTGGAGTTGGTGGTCTTCAGATATTTTCAGAACAAGATGGCACGCTCTTAGCAGTGGGGTAGGAATCTTGGAGTCACGGCATCAGCTCCTTCCAACAGGCAGCTGGCGGGAACAGCTGCTGTTTGTCTTTTTTTTTTTTAATTGATATATCAGTTTTGTGTACTGCACTGTTTCAGAGGTTTAGAAAGAGCGTTGCAGCAGCAGTGACCAGACTTAGAAGAAGTGGTACCACAATACTTTAGAAAGCAAGTGTGTTTGTCAGTTTCAGTAGTAATTTACTAAAAAAAAAAAAAAGAAAAAAAGCAACTTCTGTTTGTTTATCGTGTGAGCTGCTCTGTTGCGGTGATCAAAGCAGAATACAAGTGGGAGCCTATGAGCGTTAAAACGAAAAAGAGACAAAGGTACTTTCTCTCTCTTTTCTTTTAACAGAAATGCCTTGGTAACTTTTTTTTTTTTTTTTTTTTAACAAGATAGACATGACTTTGGTGCTAATTCAGAAAGAAGGAAAATAAATTAATTTTGTTTGTCAATGCTGTGATGGGGATCAAGGTAGCTGTTAGAGTTTGAGCTCCCAGAAGTAGTGCCAGCGGGCAGGCAGGGGTGGGAGGGATTTTTGATAAGTTTACTACGGGATAAATCTAAGAATGCAGATTAATCACATTGTAGCTCAGATAAACACATTTATCACATAGATTTTGAGTCCATGTCTATTACATAAATATAAATATATACAGTACGATACTATATGTACGTAATAAACCTATGACAAGGTTAGACATAGGATTTTAATGCACAACCCAGGGGCATAGTGAGGCACGAAGTTGAAAGCACAATGTCTTTATCCCCAGTGAAGTGCATTAAAAATAGTAATACAACCTGGAGTGGCTCATCACACTTATAAAATAACACATTTTTTTCAACTTTCTTTTGCCCTTTACTCACGGTGCTTGAGCCTCTCTCTGGTATGGTTTCTCAGGAGCCGACCTTCTCCCGCACCCCTGAAGTCCCATCGGCATCCTGGTCTGGACCCACCTCCAATCTCGCTCCTCTGACTACTGATCCCCCAGCTCCGAGTCTCCCAGGGCAGGACCGCTGACTCTTACTGGTGCTGTATCTATAATCCAGATGAGCGACCAGGGAGTGGAGGAAGAACCAGGAGCTAATCGGAGGACTTCGGTATGTGTGTGGGGGCGTCCCATTGGACCCACCATCGCCTGTCAAGCAACCAGGGCTTTTCCATTTAGCTATCCCCCACTGGCCCGGCAGTGCAAAGCGTGTCAGCGTGGTGCATGTGTGCTCCCATGCACACCCACAGGAGCACCGCAGAGACCAATCCCTGAGCTGGAATCTCGACTGTTACAGTACCTCAGTCTCTACTGGAGTCGCCAGACATCGGATTACTCACCCTCCCTCCCAGGAAAGGAGAGCAGTCCTCCGATGCTCAATCCTATCCCGATGACCTGCATCCGCTCCTGAACCAGGGTTGCTGGCGTGGCACGCTGTGTGCATCCAGCGCTCAACCTCAGTGCCACTGGGCCAGTCCAACAAAATTTTAAATAGAAATTATCTTTCTGTGTTAAAAAAGTTTATAGTGCCTTAGTACTGCTTAGAAATGCAGTAAGTAACTAAATAGTTCCATTTAAGCAGCAGGTGGCACTGCTGACAGAGTTTATTGACAGGTTTTTATAGGTACATTATTTTAGGTCAGTTTATTTGCTGCAGAGCAGTGTTTGGCTATTGTAGTGACCGAAGGGTGATTGTAAACAGTGGTGGAGTTAGGTCTCAGCATATTAAATGTAGGCAGCTGCTCATTACGACTGTAATGGAGAACGGGAGCAAATGTTTGGTATGAAGCACAAGAGCAGGTATGAGTGTGATGGCTGTCTAATGTGAAGCAGCTTGGAGATGGGGAACTTTTCAAGCTCTTGCTTCTTGCTTACTGATGCCAACACCATCCGCACTGTTTACTTTGCTGTGGCTAACAAGTCTTTTTGTTGCTTTTAAACACGTGGCTGTTGTCAGTCTTGGAGCAGTTGTTGCTCTCACTGCCTGCTTCTTTTTTTTTATTTGTTTATCCTCCTCGACTTGTAGGCAGGGCATCAGTCCACCTCCAGACTCCCTGTCGCCACTCCCCTGGTACCCGAGCCCTGGATCCACCCCCAGAGTACCCCTGTGCAGGGCGGAGGGCCGCCTTCCCTCTCCCATGACACATATCCGGATCAGGCTATACGGCCAGTCCTGAGGCAGTGGGCGCCTGCATACTCTGGGACTTCATGTAGCCTGCAGCTGTGGTGTGTTTTCTACTTTCTGTTCCCTCCCTTGCAGCCGTGAACGCCACACACGTCACAATGCCATGCCTCTAGTCTCCCTTGCCCAGACCTCCACCAGGAGGCAGCCATCCAGCAGGACGACATGCCCACCCGCCCCCAGGAGAGGAGAGCGGCCGTCAGATGCTCAATCCTCTCCTCCCTGCTGACCCCGGTGGCCCGAGCCCGCTCCTGAACTCAGATCGCCAGCGTGGCACGAGGTGTGGCTTCAGCTCTCAACCCTCAGCGCCACCGGCTGGCCCACTGCCTGCTTCTAATCCCAACACCCACCTTAATAAGGTTTTACTGCCTTTGTAATATGATCGGGAGCCTGACTGTGCAGGGCTAGGAATTTAATGGCCCTGTCAGGCGAAGTCTCTAGGCCAATGAAGTTTCTAGATTTTTTGTGTCATTTTATAAATATTATATATATATATATAAATAAAATAAAGAATATGTAATATTTCTTTTTTACTGCAAAACATGTAGTGCTAGTGAAAAATGGGAACTAATATCACTGCAGACTGAAGTTCTCCGCTTACCATTAGATCACTATATATGGGAAAAGTATTAGATCACTCAGCACAATAACCTAAATGAAGAGTGGGGTGTACTCCATCATACAGTGTGAGAATTATGTACTCCACCTTCAACAGACCCTTGGTGTTTCTGGAGCAAAGACCACCATATGTATCACCATACCACATAGGCCCTGACCTACCGCTTCCTCATCATGCTCCTGCTCTGTCCCTCTGCAGACACTTTGGCAAACAGTCCCTTATGAACCTCGGCCATTTCAGTAAGTAAGAGACGCCTCGGCTCATCCCGCAGGGTGTCCATTTTCTTCGAGAACAATAATCTCTTCACATCCTTGCTGATGTCTTCAAAGATATCCACGACATCCTGGGGTCGCTCATCTAGGATCTTCGCCAACACGGCTAGGTGATCATAGCTAAAGTAAAAAAATTGAAGCAGACCCATGTTATGCAATGGTAATACTGCTGTGTCATTTATCTCTAGCTTAAAACTGGTGTTTTCTGCCTCCAGCCCACCAAAATGACAGGAACCAGATTTCCAATTACAAGTTGTTTTTATTTAGCTTTTTTGACGGGAAAGGAGGACTACAATTCTGCCTATTTTCAGCCTCGTCCGGGAAGGGAAGTTAAAGATGCAGTTCATGTTATGCTAACATTGTGCACTCCTTTTTTCTGTTTTAGATTTGCATGCCCTTGTAAGATGCCCCTGTTTTTCAGTTTTGGTTCTGCATTAGCAATTTTCTTAGACTTTTCAGTAATCAAAAGCAAAAACAAACAGAAGAGATCAACAGTGATGGTTGTAAAGGAGTGCAGCTTGTTAACATGGATGACATTAAGTAAAATTCAGTCTAAACAGAATGAACATAGCAACTGTACTTCTGTATATATTTTATGTGATGGTAAAAATAAATCTGGTAGTTGGGATTTCACTCTAGCTGGATTTCAAAATAATGGAAGGAATTCCTGCTTTAGGATCTGCAGCTTATCCAGTAGGTAGGAGATGGGCAGACTAGGTGGGCCAGCGGTCCTTATTTGCTGTCAAAGTCTATGTTTCTATGTAAACAGGGGTATGTGGATGTGCATCTATGAGATATAGAATTTAACTTTTTGAATGGTTAGTGATCTCATGACCCTCATTAGTGGCAAAGCCACTGAGTATATAAGAGGTCAGTGACCATGAATGAAGATAAATACCATATCTCATGGACGCACATCACATGTAGAGTTTATACAATATATCAGTGTTCCACAATTAACACTTAGAGGAAAAAAAAAACACTTCAAGTTCACTGTTTGCAATGTTCATGCTGACGGCGTGATTTAAAGCAGCTGAGGCACAGCAGTAAACAGCAGTTTGTGCTAGTGACGACCCCACTAGCAAGACAAACAAGCATTTGTCAATGCCAAATGTTTGCTTGCTGGCATTAGCAGCGGAAGTGCAGAAGTTAGACAGATGCAGTATAGGAATGGCAGTGATGTATTGAACTGACACCAACTCCATCCCCACCCAACAGAGATGGACAGGCATTGGGGTGTGCCTTTGGGTTGTCACCCTAACGGTCACAACATTTCACCTCACCCTACCCTGCTGATACTGACCAGTGTCAAGGTGTGCCTTGGGGTGTTCAGGCTTTACACTCACCTCATTCCATAAGGAAATATGCTGAAATGGGTGCAGTATAGGATAATGGCGTGAATTCTGGGGCCAGAGAGTCCAAGGTGCACCTCGATACCTGTCACTGGCTGCAAGGTGGGGGTGTGGGTGGAATGGCGTGAGCATTACTGTCGACAATCCCAGGTCACACCCCTGACTCCTGTCGGTCCCTACAGAGTAGGGGCGGACGCCTGTCAGACCCTACAGGGTAGGGCGTTATGGTCAGAAACCCTAAGGCCCTGGGCGTTTCTTGGTATTTTACTCTATGTTTTCAACATGGGCTTTTTTGACCCCACCGCATGAACAGTGACACTATCAGTTTGTTAGCCAAAGGTGATTTTGCACAGTGACCGCCATTGGCACCATAGATGCAAAACACATTTCAAACATGATGTGAAAATGACAGCTGTACTGTTCATGAGGAGGGTAAAAATGGCAATGCTGAAAATCTGGAGGAAAATATAAAAAAAACTGGTGAAGTCACGAGCATGCATAGAAACTGCGCAATGCACACCTGTAATGCAATTATTTGGGAATTTTTGCACCAGATTTTCAATGTACACATTTTGGGACCTCCACTCATGAACAGTGTTGCTGTGATTTTCTTAATCTGTCCCAAACACTGATTTCCCAGAGCAACTACACTATTCTGCACTGGAAGTGTGAAAACACTTTTCAGCCAGGATGTGAAAATGACAGTTGTACTGTTCATAAGGATGTGGAAAATGCCAATGTTGAAAATCTGGAGGAAAATATTACAAATGTGTGAAGTTACAAGGGCGAAGAAACTGCGCAATGCACGCCTGTAATACAGTCATTTTATGGACTTTGTGACCAACTTTTCAACACAGGCAGTTTATGACCTCTGCTCATGAACAGTGTCACTGTGATTTTCCTAATCTGTCCCGAACACTGATTTCCTACAGTGGGCGGCTATTCTGCGCTGGAGTGCGAAACATATTTCAGACAGGATGTGAAAATGACAGCTGTACTGTTCATCAGGAGGTGTGAAAAATGCCAATGTTGAAAATCTGGACTGAAAATATTACAGATTCGCGAGTGTGCGTGGAACTGTGCAACGACGCTCATAACACAGTCATTTTGGGGAATTTTTCACCAAATTTGCAACATAGGCTTTTGAGAGCCCTTCTCATGAACAGTGACACTGTCCTTTATTCGGTCCTGAAAGGTGATTCCATGCAGTGATCGCAAAATCATCTTTCAGGACCAAATAACCAAATGACAGTCACTGAATTCATGAGGTGGGGTCCTAAGAACCCATTTGTTCAAAATTTGGTGCAAAACTTTTAAAATGACCGAGATATGCACCAAAGTTGAAAAACCCTATTTATGCCATTATACAGCTTACCGGCATTTCTTCAGTTCACGGTCAGCTTTGAAGAGTGCAGATGTGTTCCCACTTCACCGAAGATCATCATGCCAGGCCCGGAGGTAAGTATGGGGTGGGGGTGTGGGTAGGTGGGGTATGCAGAGGGTGGGCACAGGTTGGGGGAAGGGGCAAGAGAGTCAATGAAGGGTGAGATACTGACAACAGTAAAATGGAAAGGACCTGGGGTAATTATATCAGATGACCTAAAAGTGGGCAAGCAATGTGAGAAGGCAGCAAGGAAGGCTGGGGATACTGGGATGCATAGGGAGAGGCATCAATAATAGAAAACAGGAAGTTGTTATCCTCTGTACAGACAGTTGGTGAGAGCCCATCTGAAGTACTGTGTACAGTTCTGGAGACCCCATCTCCGCAAACACATAGACAGAGTGGAGGCTGTCCAGAGTAGGGAACAAAGGTGCAGGATCTGCACCAGAAGACATACTGAAGAAAGACTAAAGGAGCTTAATATGTATACCCTTGAGGAAAGAAGGAGAGAGGGGACATGTTAGAAACTTCAAGTACCTCAAGGGAATCAACAAAGTCCAAGAGGGTAGCATCTTTCAGAAAAAGATGTGCAAGAACAAGGTAATGTGAGGAAGTATTTTTCACAGAGAGGGTTGTGGATGCATGGAACAGCCTCCTGAGGAGGTTATGGAGTCAAGAACAGTGGGAAATTCAAGAATGCATGGGACAGACATAAGGCAGTCCTAGTGGGGTAGGAGGAAGTAAGCTGTTGTTAACTAGGATCTGCAGCTTATCTGTTAAGTAGGAAAATGGGCAGACTAGGTGGGCCAAGCGGTCCTTATTCAAGGCCAAATTTATGTTTCTATGTTTAGGGACCATTTTCTTTTGTTACATGTTTTTATTTACAAAGGCAGCGTGGGACTTTTGCCACTGGGTAGGCTCAAGCGTGGCACCTGAGATTTGGTGGGGGTAGTGGAGCCACGGGGACTGGGCACCCCGTTGGCTACTACAGTGTGGGGGGACACATGAGGATGTTGGATTTTGCCACACTGGGGTGGGCTCCCAGTGTGGCACCTGAAATTTTTTTTTGGGGGGGCACTGGACCCCACAGGATTGGAGCACCCCTGTTGGACAAACATGTGCTGGGGGCAGAATGTGCATGAGCCATAGATAGGCACCCTCGGCACACAACAAATGGAGGGTGCATACAATGACTGCTACAGTCAGCGGTGGTGACATGTAGGCAGTTTGCATACTGGGAATATGGTGGATGTTGCACAGTTCCATTTGCTGTAGGGCAGTGCTCCACACTGCTCACTTCAACACAAATGTAGTGAAGTAAGCAGTGCGGCCACACTTGTACAGCAAATGGAGCCAGGCTTCATCCGCCATATTCCCAATTCACGGACTTTACAAAATAAAAATAAGTGGCAACTCATGAAAAAGGGCTTTTCTGTGCAAAAAGCTAATCGGGGTAAGCCTTTGGGGAGGGGAATTTGCAATTAGGACAGCTTTCCTTTAAGACAAGAACTGATTCTTGTGTAAACCTTTGTCAGGTTCTAGACGGGAGACAGAGTCGAGGGTAAGGATCACTTATTGATTCTGAGAAGAAACAACATTACTGTGGTGAGTAACGTTTTCTTGAAACAACAGGAATCCATCAATGAGATGCCTTACAAACAGCAGACTCACTAGTAGTACCTTGGGAGTATGGGCCTAGCACCTATTTAGGAAAATGGTTCTGTAAGATGACAATTCCAAAACTGGCATCTCTCCAGGACTGTATGTTCAGACAGTAGTGCTTTGTGAAGGTGTATGTTATTTTCCAGGTAGCTGCTTCACAACTTTCTTGGAGAGGATGCCCTTGTGGCTGCCACAGAGGCAGATCATAGAAACATAGACCTTGACAGCAGATAAGGACCATTTGGCACCTAGTCTGCCCATTTCCTACCTAGAGGATAGGCCTAGATCCTAGTTAACCAACAGCGATTTCTTCCTACCCCCACAAAATTGCCTTATGTCTGTCCCATGCATTCTTGAATTCTCCCACAGTTTTAGACCCCACAACCTCCTCAGGAAGGCTGTTCCGTCGTCCACCACCCTCTCTGTGAAAAAATACTTCCTCACAAATTCCCTAGCCAGTCCCCCTATCTTCAAATTGTGTCCCTTGTTCTTGCATCTCTTTTTCTAAAGGTGCTACCCTCTTGGACTTTGTTGATTCCACTGAGGTACTTAAAATTTCTAACATGTCCCCCTTTCCTCCTTTTCTCAAGGGTATACATAGTAAGCTCCTTTAGCCTCTCATCGTATGGCTTCTCTTGCAGACCCTGCACCATTTTAGTTGCCCTCCTCTGAACTGTCTCCATCCTGTCTATGTCCTTGTGGAGATGGGGTCTCCAGAACTGGACGCAGTACTCAGATGGGGTCTCACAACTGCAACTGTCTGTGAAGGGGATAACAACTTCCTTGTTTTCTGCTGGTGATGCCTCTCCCTATAAATCCCAGTATCCCCTGAGCCCTCCCTACCACATTCTCACATTGCTTGCCAACCTTAAGGTCATCTGATAATATTACCCCCAGGTCCCTTTACATTTTGTTGTTGTTACTACCTCCCCATTGTGTAATCTTCCCTGGTTTTCGCTCCCAGGTGCATTACTTGCACTTCTTTGCATTGAATCCAAGCTGCCATACTTCTGACCATTCCTCCAACCTTGTCAAGTCCTTCTCATCCTTTCCACACTTCCTTGTGTATCAACGCTGTTGCAGATCTTTGCGTCATCTGCAAAGAGGCATACTTTTCCTCCCGGTCCCTCTGCAATGTCACTTATAAAGACATCAAAAAGGACTGGACCCAGTACTGAACCCTGTGGTACCCCACTAGTAACCCTCTTTCTTCAGAGTGGACTCGATTACAATTACCTTCTGTGTCCTGTTGTTCAGTCAATGTTTTACCTAGGCTACCACCCTGGGACCCACTCCAAGGCTAGTTAATTTGACTACTAATCTTTTGTGTGGGACTGTGTCAAATGCCTTGCTAAAGCATAGGTAGGCCATGTCCACAGCCCCTCCCTGGTCTACTACTTTGGTCACCCAGTCAAAGAAATCAATTAGATTCCTCTGACATGACCTTCCTGTTGTGAACCCTTGTGACTGTGCTCATAGGCCCTGGGGGTATCTTGCCAGGTTTTCCATAACAGAACTGTATGCAGAAAACTATCAAATGAGATTGTCTTCCTAGCTGCTGGCACACCTTGCCAACCTCCGCAAGGGTTAGAAAAAAGCTGTGTACTCTGGGATCTGACATCCCTTGTCCAGTCTATGTAGTGACCTAGTGCTCTTTTTACATCCAGTCAGTGCACTTTTGCTCACCTGTACTGGAATGTTCATGATAGAGAACATGAAGAGTAACTGAGGGGTTAAATGGAAAACTGATAGCACCTTAGGTAGGAACTTCCAATTGGTCCTAAGGACTTAGGACTACCTTGTTCCTGTGGAATACTATGTAGTTTGGGTCTGTTCACAGGGCTTGCAGTTCACTTACCCTCCTGGCAGAAGTTATGACTATCAGGAAGACTGTTTTCCGTGTGACATACTTAAAGTCGGCTGTATCCATAAACTCAAGAGGAGCCCACCACATGGGCTGGACAGATGTTTATGTCCCATAGAGGACTGGTTCCTTACACAGGGAAGAAGATGGTTGAAGCCTTTGAAAACCTTTTAAAACAGCTTGCAAGGTCAAGGACCTGTCTTTCCTGCTGATGTGTAGGCTGACATAGTTGCCAGGTGTACCTTCAGTGCTGAAGGTCTGAGACCTAAGGACTATAAATGTATCAGGTAGTCCAGAACTGTAGACAACCCTACCTGCATTGGGATTATTTTCCTGGGGAACACCTGTATGAGAATCTCTTCCACTTGAAGGAATTTCCTTGTTTTTTTTTTTTTTTTTTTTAATACTTGGGCCCAGATATTCAAAGGGTTGCGCCATGCAACAGAGTGCTTGCCAGCGCAAGTCGAAAATGCACCATTCTGCAATATTCAGCGGAGGCACGTCGCATAAATTGCAATGCGCGAACAGCACAATGGCAATAAATGCATGCGCAACCGTAGGGGAGGGAACCATGAAGTAGTGCGATATTCAACAGCATGCGCCATGCGCAACAGGGGAGCAAGCAGAAGTTGTGCAGCGAAATGATCCAAAATAAAAAGGAACAAGAGAGAGGTGCAAGAATGCTATAGGAAGCCAGAGGTGGAAGCAAGGTGACAGGAACAGAAAAGAGGGTAGCAGTGAGTGGGATTGGAAAGGAGCAGGACAGGGCACACCTGGGAACAAACAGCAACAGGACAGGAGTGAGGAGCCTGTGCCACTGTGCAGGAGAGACTGGGGAAGTGCCACTGTGACTGAGGGCAGTGGCAGTGGGCAGGACAGCCAAAGTTTGGAGGTGTAGCAGTGCAGGGGGAGAATCACAAAGGACAGCGGGGAACAGGATAACAGCTGCCGGGGGACACCAGCCAGGGACATGGCCAGTGCCACCTTTCAGATGGAGATGGTAATGAGGGGTGTGAGAAGGCAGGTAGCAGGGGCCGGCCGTGGAAGGGACCATCGGCGGTATGCCCCAACAGGCAGTACCGAGCCCGCACCAGCTTTTAGCACTACAGTGACAGAGATTGTGGGCCGGCACCGCCTGAACCGGGCGATCCTGAGGCGACTGTGAGCTGTGCAGTGGTGAGATGCAGGCACCCACACGACGGAGCCATGCTCTGTCAGTGGAGACAAGGTAACAGCTGTCATGCCTGCTCGTCACAGGCACCTTCCAGAGACCAACAGGGGACACAACAGGCATAACCCAGTTGGCCACGCATGCCTACTCACACAATTCCTCAGCGCACTGCTGCCACGCGCTGTGGAGTACATCCATTTTCCCAGCACACCGGCGGAGCACACAGCATACATACAAGAGTTCCAAAGGGTAGCACGCACGCCTGGCATGCTCGGGGCCATTGACTGCACCCATGTGGCCATCCGCATGCCACCTGGCCCAGAAGGTGCCGCTTACATCAACTGGAAGGGCTATGCCAGCATCAACTGCCAGGTGGTGTGCAATGCTAGGGGGTATAACCAATGTCTGTGCCACGCACCCTGGGGAGCACAAGATGCCTTCATCTGGCACCAGTCTACACTGTGCCACAGGTTCAAAAGTGAGGACATCCCCACTGGTCATCTAGTGGGTGAGTATGCAAATCACACAGGATGACATGGATTTTGGGGGGGGATAGTCAGAGGTGCCATGGGTACTGACCTTGATGGCCCATGGCACAGTGACGCTGACCACCATACTAATGTCCACCCTCTACACACAGGTGACAGTGGCTATCCACTCTGTCCCTGGCTGCTCACGCCATACCAGCGCCCGCGACCCCATCGCAGCAAAGGTACAATGAGGACATGCCACCATGCAATGTCATACAGCGGGTGTTCGGGATACTGAAGGCACGTTTCCGTTGCCTGGACACATCTGGCGGTGCCCAAAGTACAGCCCCTCGAGGCCCATAGCTATTCATGGCCTGTTGCATCCTGCACAACATGGCCAACAACTGTGGGATAGCTGTAGAGGTCGAAGAGGGGACAGGATGGGGACGATGGAGGATGCCGGCAGACGGTGATGGCAGCCTCATTGGGCTAAGGAACCCCGCCTGATCCGGATGTCGCAGCTGCACCGGGACACCATCATAGAGGACACTTCAACCAACCCAGGTAAGTCATGGGCCATGTGCAACCACCAATAGCAAGGGCACAACCCACAAACCTGCATGGATGAACCCCAGGGCGCATGGCGGCAAGGGAATTGGCTGAGCGTGGAACCGCACACGCCGTCAGGGATGGGCAAGGCCTAACACAACACGCAGTCACACACACACACAAACACCCCCACAAGACATGCACAAGGGGTAGAAGGCACGCTGACCCGACCATTGTCCTAGCCACACACAGGTCCACAGACAACCACACCCACTGCCCATCACTGTGCGTGTCTCAGGACGCTGGGCACCACTGCACAGTGGCAGGCAGCGCAACGCAGACATCATCATGCACATGCACAGCGGCAGCGCCGGGAGGGTGTACATGGACCTGTGTGTGTGTGTGTGTGTGTGTGTGTGTGCCAGGCCGGGTACCCACCCGTGCATCTCATGTTGAACAACACACTGCACACAGGACAGCGCCAGACAGTAGCCATGGTGGGAGACAGGTCAGTCACGCGGCACAGTGCCATGGCAGCCACAGATGCGGGCGGCCTTGCCTAAGACCTGCCAGCCGTGACAGGCTGACCATTGGCCTCATGGGTGGCACCGGACGGTCCCCGCGGTGACGCTATGGAACGTGACCGTGCTGGAGCAGGGTCTGCAGCCCACCGAACGCACTCCGTGCCAGGCGTGCTCGGATGCCCACAGCTGGAACCTGGTGTCCACATGGAGGGTGTCGACAACGCCGGAATGGGGTGACATGACACTGCATGGTGTCTGCGGTGCATGGGCAACAAACCGCGTGCCCAACGTGGCCATGACAGCTGTGAATGCACGTGTTCGCCTGTCAATGGCAGCGGTCACATCCTCCACTGCCGGGCCATCTCTGCAAGCAGAGCATGGTCTTTGCTGCACCGCCTCCTCTGCCTGGGCAAAACCGCACTGAGTGTGTCCACTGCCCAGACAAGCTGCGACTGCTGATCCACAGAAGCCTGGAGTAGTCGGCTGTGCTCATCAAAGAGGTCATCCGCTGGATCGGCATGACATCCCTCGCGGTGTTCCTGGCCCTGCTGGGTATCACCCCTGATGATGGGCACTGCACACCAGAGCCATGCCGGGAATGGCCACACGCAGTGCACTGATGCTGCCCCCGACATTGTCCCCGCCGCCATTGGCCGACTGCTGATACTGCCCTCCAGCCGCCCACCAGGGCTCAACAGTGCCCGCAGCAGCTGCAACAGCCCCACGCCTGGACGCACACCAGTGCTGCCCCACTGGTGCAGACAGGCACAGGCTGGGACTATGATGTCATGCAGGCCTCCATGGCAGCACCACCCATGGCTATGCCCGTACTGTTACCTGCTGTGGGGCCATCCCACGCCCACACGTATCACTGTCCATGATGTGAGCTCCATCATCATCGGTGACGGATCCAGCACCAGTCAGACTTCAGCATGCTGGCATCCATGGATGCTGTCACGCTGGAACATGGGCAGGGCCTCCTCACCAGCTCCACCAACTTCAGTCCGGACAGACAAGCGGGTACATTGTTGTCCTGACCTCGGACACCTGTGGAGGTGGATGGGCACCTCTGTGTCCAGGGTATCGCCTCAGTGGATCGAACCCACCATCGCTGACTCACATAGGTGCTCAGGAGCTATAAGGGAACACAGCAGCATTAATGTCTCTGCCCTACCCTGTGGCATTCCCCCCCCCACCCCACAGTGACAGATCAGGACCTACCATGCAGTGACGGGCTGCCACCCGTCTGGAAGCCACCACCTGAACGCCTCTCAGGGCACAACGCCACATGCTGCCAGCCACCCGCCTTCCTGTGGCGCCAGGCGAGGCACAGCCGGCTGTCCACCACCAGTCACAGCATGTGCTGCCCTGATGGCAGCCACCTTATCTTTTATCCTCCACTTGTCCGTGCCACCTTCTTCTTGCACTCCTGCATGGACCGCTGGTGGCTGCCACGCTGGTTGATGGCACGCGCCACTCATCCCATGCTGCAGCAGGGCCTGTGGTGTTCCTCGCCTCCGCTGAGCAGCGGTTCCTGGTCAAAGTAGGCCTCAAACAGGGCATCTGATTCTGCCCAGGTGAAGTTGGGCCTCCTCCGCCTCCCACGCCTCTGTTCCTCCTCCTCACGCTCGGTCATTATTGATCCTGTGGGAATGACAGGTGTTACCTCTGAATGTGCAGTCCCATGCATCTCCCACACACCACCGTCCACACTGGCAAACAGCATGCAACCCACCACAATAGACTGCAATACCAGACTATGGCCTCTGCAGCCCCATGTCACATTTATATAGCACAACGCATACAAATGAGGCGAGACTCAATTTTAGTGGAAGCTAATGCAGTAGCTGCACCATGGAATTGCTGATGAGCAGATTTGCATATGCCGCTGAATATCACACTGTTGCACCTGCGCATTGTGTTGAATGTGCTCAGGCAGGGCACAGCTCGTGACGCGTACAGCAGACACTGCACAGCGCATGCCCAGGGTGCTGACGCCTGTCGCGCGGCGGACGTGTTGAGAGAAGGAGGCAGTGCAGGGCACGCCCACCACTGCACCAGTGGCGCTTAGTGCGCTGTTCACATGTATAGCGCCTTGCCCTGGGCACCATTGGCGCTGTGGTGCCACAACGCAGTAGGCCACTACAGGAAGTCCCACACAGGCACCCTACTGTGCTACATGCGTGAATACCAATCGCGCTGTGGCAGTCCATGTGTGAGAGACCCTTGACCCTGTGCCCGACCTTTGCCCCCTAGGCGCCATGCGTCCGCATGGCTGCACCCATCACGCTGTTCGGTGACAGCACAATAGGGAATGGTAGTGCAGTACCGCACAGCATCCATGCGTGGTGGACATGTGCTAGGAGCTCTGCTTTAAATCAGAGACGGTCCAAAGATGTCACATTGACGAGCAGCAATCTGGAGCCAGGTAGAACTGGCAAACCTAGCTGCACTGGTTGAGCCCATGCTGGTGCTCTGCTTGGTGAGGCACCGGACAGGGCCAGGAGTGCCGGTGGGAGGAGGTGGCGGTGCGCTGGAGGAGGCGACAGGGATACAGAGGACAGCTGAGCAGTGCCAACACCGTGCAGGGGACCTACAGTGAAGGGACCTGGACAGGCTTGCCCGCAGGCGCCAGAAGAGGCGTTGTTCCACGGCCAGGTAGGTGCCCCATCCATACACTGGTTGCGTCTCGACGGGTATCAGGTGGCATGTGTCCACCACATGGGGGTGGTCCATCCAGTGTGGGCAGTGGCGGGTGGTGGTGGTATGGGGTGGGGGCTAAATGGTTTGGCTGTGTGGGATTGCACACACCTGGGGTTGGGGGCCTTTGCTACTGGATTGTACTGATGTTCCTCTCCATGTTTGCACCCTAGGCCCTGAAGAGCGCCGACGGTGAGGGAGGAGAGGCAAAGACATGAGCTACATCCCCATGCCAGAGGTCCCATACAGGCTCAGCGCCAGGACCAGCCCAATGAAGGTGAGTGCCTTACATCCAGGATTTTCTGTGCATGCTGTGTAGCAGGGCAGGCGGCGGGCATGGCCACCATCCACTGACACCACTACCATGCACGCCACATGGTACAGTTAGCACTGTCCAGTGGCACTGCATGTCTGGGTGTGCATCACTGGTAGTCCATGAGTGCACGGGTACATGGCTGTGCCACTGCCTTCGCACCGCAAAACCATGTCACTGTACAGCCACGGTGGTGCTGTGTGCGGACTTGGGCAGTGGTGTGTGCAGCGGTCTGCATGGCTGTGTGCGCTGGGTGGGCAGATCTTGTGGACACGATCACTGTGGTGGTCGACACCATCACAGGGGCGTGTCCAATGGCTGTATGCCATGCACAAAGGGTGGGCTGCAGGGGCTGTGCATTCATGCATATTGACTCTGCTCCCTTGGTCCTAGTGGACGGGCGGATGGTGCGATTGAGAGGGCGCTGCAGGAGCTACTTCAGGTGGCCAGGACCTCCCTGGAAACCCTACAGAGGGTGGAGCAGCGCGGAGTGAGAAGGAGGCATGCCAGGAGGTGCCATAGAGCCGGGCTCCTGCTGAAATACATCCACACCTGGACTACACCTCCCTCCCCGACCCACCTCCACCTCTTTCCTCTCCCATATGTTCACCCTGCGCCTTACCCACCCCCACCCGGTTTGTGGCCCTCACCCCTTTTGTTTTGTATATATCTGTACATAGTTTTGTTTATACTGTTCCAATACATTGGTTTAGTTATGCCTACTGTGGTGGTCTCTGATTTGCAGCAGGCTAATGGTGCTCAGCTGCAGTGGTGTGCATGGCGTCGGGGTGGTGCTCTCATGGGTGTGTGTGTGTGTGTGTGTCCGTAGGGGAGGTGAGTTTGGTGTGGGCATAGCTCTCAGTCACTGTCTGTGGTTTGTGTGTGTTCCCTGTGCACTGGATGACTGTGTGCAGTGGTATACAGTGTGCATGCACTGTGTCCATGGCGCACCTGTCAGACCGCCCATGGCCTGTGCAGCTGCCACCCTTGCATGTCTGTGACCTACACAGTCCGCTGGCATGTCAGTGGTGGCTGCCCATGCTGGACAGCCACTGTACCCAGCATGATGCCAGGTTGCCTCCTGTCACTGGTGTGGTGCATGCCTGCCCTGGTGGCACGGTTGCCTCCGCTGTTGTTGGCCCACCTCATTGCTGTCACTTGTGTCTGTTGCAGGGATGTGCTCCACTGTCCGTCACTTGTGCTCCAGCCGCATGCTGGTGGTGTATGGCATCGTGGTGCCTGCACAGGGTTGCTGGCACACCTGTGCTGTAGAAGGGTTCAGGCCATGTGTATATGGCTGCAGTGGCCACATGCCGGGGCTTGGTTGACCCACTACTGTGTCCCTGTGTTGGTGTGCCTTTGGGTATGGGTGGTTGTTTGTGCACTGTGTTGCATCCTGTGTGGTGCATGCTTCCAAGCAGCACTGTGGGTGTCTGTGCTGGCTGTTGTGGCCAGTGCTGGGATGGGGTGTGTCCTTGGGAGGGTGTGCAGGGTGCTGTACCACTGGTGGTGGGGTCCGGGGCATGCCCTGCTCACATCTAGGGTACCCTCGTGTGCCCGGCCGCATGAGTCGGTCTCACAGCAGCAGCTGTGCAGCGGGCGTGTGTGGCGGCACTGTGTATGCAGTCGGTTGCATCGCTGTCTGCCGCCCGCTGAAGGTGCACATGGTGGGGTGCCTTGCATGGTTCTGTGGTGCACAGGGTTGTATTGTCACAGTGGGGGTGGTGGCATGCTTGGGGTGTCCTGCACTGTTGGGCACTACTCCTGGGCAGGGTGTATGGGGATCATGGTGCAGGGTGTGCTCTGCATTGGTGGGATGGTGTGGCACAGGGTGGATGGGCATCCACGGTGATGGTCACAGCTTGCAAGGGGTGTGCTGGGGCACCGCCCCGGGCGTGGGTTTGTTGCTGGTGTCCCTGGGCCAGTGGTTCTTCCTGCTCTCCTCCAGTTGTGCAGTGCATGGGTGTTAGCGGCGTCTGTTCTGCTGTGTGCTCCTCTGTCCATCCCTATCATGGGTGGTGGGCCCCTGCATCCTGTCCCTCAGCATCCCTGGTTGTGCTGTTGTGCTGCTGCCCTGCTCCACTGGGTGTCCCTGGTTGTGCTATTGCGCATCTGACCTGAGCCACTGCACATCCCTGGTTGTGCTATGGCGCAGTTGGCACGATATTCAGTCAGATGTTGCAGGCGATCTTGACCATGAAGTGTTTGAATATCGCACGTGGTTGCCTTAGTGTGCGCAGTTGACGTACCTGCTCTCCTATTGTGCACCTTTGTGGCTAGTTTGAATATGTGGGCCTTTATGTTTATTGGTTTGCCATCAAACATGCAGTTGATTACCAACATTTAATATGAGGATGCCACTTCTCAATATGCTCGCTAAGCCCATTCAATTTTAAAAGATACATCTTTGAGAGGTACAACAAGAATTACATACAAGTGTCATAAAGCAATTTTGACTGCTGTATAAGAACCCATGAACTATATGGTGACTAATAAAGTATAAACAAAGTCACTTGAAGTCTGGTATCCTTCACAACTAAGGGAAAAGGAGAATTCCACCATGCTTCAACCCACGAATATGCACTGAGAAAAGGAATCAGACAATGATTGTCACTCTACTCTAAGGTCCATAAAATATTAATTAAATGACTACTGAGAGTAAGACCATAACTGGCAGTGGTCATTATGTCAGGACTACTTCCTTACATGCCTACACATCATATTATTTCTAAAACAAACGAGCTAAGGCGCAAAAAATAGCATGCACTGTCAACATGTATGGTTAATATAGAACTGCCCAAATTAACCAGGTCTTCATTACTGGTATAAGGGAATAAGAGAGAGAACAAACCCAAAGTCTCTAGTCCAACACTGAATGATTATATATTCATATTTTAAGTAAAGGGAAACATTTTGGGGGGCATTAACTCCCTCCCTCCTTTTCACCTCAAACAAGGAGTAGTTTATGAAAAATGTACCAGTCCATGGTCAAGGGATGTCTTCATCCGATGAAAGATTGTCCTCCGGTACTGCCTGAGGCTGGAGCAGCATGTCACTGGTACCATTTCTGGGCCTCCAGGATCAGAAAACACATATATTTTACTTTGGTGGGTGGGAACATAGGCCATGTGAAATGTTCCTCCTTAACATTGTGCTTGCTCCATCAAAATGCTTCCTCGCTTTGTCGAGTAATGTAGGACAAGTCAGGGAACATCCATGTTTGTTGACCGCTGTGTAGCAAGGTCCATTTCTTCTAACAAGGCGAGCAGGAAATCTCTGGAGCCAATGCCACCAGTAACAATTACCACGTTCTCGGGCATTGGGATTGTCTTGACGGCCCGGGTGTCACCCGCTTGCTTTCTGGAAATTTTTAATGGTCGTGGCAGCTTCTTCCCCAGCTGTTGAACCATCAATTCTTGCAAACATAACATGGTCACCTCACAGCCCTCCTCGAATCCAAAGAGTCTAAGGTTGTTGGCTCGCTGGTTCTCTGAAGTTTCAAGGCGAGAACGGAGGTGAGTGTTCTCTTTGATTACCGCATTGATGGCTCCCAGAACTGTATGTGCTTTTTTGTTAGATTCTACAGTGGCTGTAGTGATCGTTTCAACATTTGTTTCTACCTGGGCCACCCTATTAGTAAGGGCATCGAATTTGTCGGACAGTCCAGACATCGATGCTGTCATGCAATTCAATTTTGCACCCAAGGTTTGCAGCATTTCTTCCTGGGTTCCTCTCATGTACACGCTCACAGCCTTGCACAGCTCGTGGTGGAAGCTCTAGAGATGGTTTTGCTTTTAGTTCCATCTCCTGACGCTTTATCTCGTTGAGGGTTCCCTATCCTAACCGGGTAATATTCAGCTGCAGTTTTATTCAATTTAAGGTGTGCTGCTTTTGAAAATCTTATAGTTTAAAAATTAGTATGTTGGACTGAGTTGCAGAGCTCAATCAGGGTGCAGCCATCTTGCTCAGGCTCCAAAGTGCCCTCCCCACGGAATTTCCTTGTTGATAGTTTTCTGGAAACTTTCAGAACCCTTAGTACTTTCTCTGACAGATTCAAACTAGAGAATTCTAGCTCTTCACACACAGTTCCGTCAGACACAGTGTCCTGAGGTCTGGAATGTTATCCTGCCCTGAAATAGTGTCAACAGGTTGTATCTCAGCAGGCTGATTGGAATGCTGTTGAATATGGTCAGAATCACTAAGTGCCATGCTTGTCTGGCCCAGACTGGGACTATCAGGATCACTGTTGCTGCTTCTCTCCTGAGCTTTGTGACACTTTCTGTATGAGTGGGAATGGTGGGAATGCATACAGGAACTTCCCTATCAATCCAGGGACAGGGCATCCTCTGGAACTATGCTCCAGGCTAGTACCTGCAACAAAAAGCCTAGAAGTTGACTGTTCTCCCAAGAGGCAAGCAGGTGATCTATTTCTGGTGTACCCCATCTTCTGAAGACAGAGGCCAATACTTGCTGGGTTCTAGGTCCATTTGTGGTTTCTCTGACCTAAAACTGCTATGATAATTAAAAAAAAAAAAAAAAAAGTTAATGATTTTTCCATAAAATGGGGTTGGTTTCAGAAAACCACTAAAGAATTATAAAATAAACTAAAACACTCTAATGCAGAGTAATTGAAAATTAACATTAACAAAACACTTGTAATAACAAATTAAAGAAATAACTACAAGGCTGCAGATGACTTTGGGGCAACCGTTCTCTTCGAGCCAAGAAACAAATCTGACATTAAGCCAGTAGGGGCATATGACCACAGTGCATAGTTTGAACTTCATTCCACATTCCATAGTTTACATAAAGTTCTATCTCCAGGGCAGCACACTCCCATGGACTAATGCACTTTGTATTAGGCATCACTGATGGATTCCTGTTGTTAGAATAACCTCTTTTCTTCTCCTAGCAAATCCCTCCCTATGCATCCCAACACCCTATTTGCTTTCCCTGTAGCCTTCTGGTATTTTGCATGGGGCTTCAGACTGTCACTAATAATGATCCCAGGTCCCTTTACTCCGATGTTTGCTTCAGCCTCACTCCCCCAACCAGTACTCTGTTTACACAAATACATAGCCATTGACAGCAGATAAAGTCCTCCCAGTCTATCCAATCTGCCCAACTCTGCTCTAGCTCTAGTGACCATCCCACCACTTGATTTGCCTCTCCTGTGACTAAGCCCATATGCCTATTCTAGCCCCCCTTGAAATTGCCAACCAATACGGCCTTGCCACTTCTTCAGGTAACTTTGCCACTTTTCCACCACTCTTTGCATTATAAAAGTGTTTACAGACATTCTTGCATCTGCCTCCTGCTAGTCTGAGTGAATTTCTCGTCCTGTATTTGAGCTCAAGCAGAATACATCCTTGAAGTCAATCCTGTTTATCCAGTGCATGTATTTGTTCTTGTCTATCATTTTGCTCCTGTCTCTTTTCTTCTTAATGGTATACATATTTAAGTCATGCAGCCTTTTCTCAAGTGTCATGACCCGGATCTTGGACCCTGTTGGTTGCCCTGTGCTGTACTCACGTCCACTTTATTGCAGTCTTTCCTTAGGTGTGGACTTCAGCACCTTGCACAGTATTCTAGAAGGACTTTTGCCAATGCCCATGATTTTACATTTTGACAATAAATTTGAGTTGCCATATCTTGGATCACCTTTCCAGTCTGTTCAGGTCAATTTCCATTCCCTGTATTCCTGCCACTGTACCCACTCTGCTTCCAATTTTGTATCATCAGCAAAGAGACTGATTTTATTCTGTATTCTCTCCTATAACACAGAAGAATATATTAAAAGGAAAGGCCCCAAGACCAACCCCTGAGGTGCCCCACTGTTGACCTCTTTTACACCTAAGCATTCACCAGTGACAACTACCATGAGTTCCTCCCAAGCCAGTTACTAATCCAACCAGTGAATTTGCCTCCATCCCCAGATCTCTCAGCTTTTTCATAAGTCTCTTATGTGGCACAGAGTCAAGGCCTTGCTAAAGTCCAGATATAGTATGTCTACTACTTGGCCCCTATCGAGTACCTTCATGACCCCATTGATGAAGTCAATCAAGTCTGTCTCGCATGATCTCGTGACACAAACCCATGCTGCCTGTTGTCCTGGAGCCAGCTGGCTTCCAGCCATTCAGCTATATGCTCTTTTATAATCAGTGGTTTCTGCCAGTTTCCCCAGGTCTGAAATCAGGCTGACTAGTCTGTTGTTCCTGGTCCGCTTACTACCACTCTTGTGGAGTGGAACCACATTGGCCTCCCACCAATCTGCTGTATCCACCTGAGCAGTTATAAAGGTCAGTAAAGGTTCCACCAGAAACCGACAACCTCCTTAGCACACTAGGGCGCAACCACCTGAGCCTGATAACTTGTCCACCTTCAGGGTCCTGAGCCCTTAAAACAGCAGTGCATGTTAAGTTCATCTCAATCTAATGCCCTAACCCAGGGTTTTATTTAACTCCAAAATTGATTACAGTTTTGCTCATAAAAGTGCTAAAACATTGTGAAAATGCATAGCACTTGCCTTACTGTGTTTAACAAACATAACACTTCTAGGAAACCCATATAAATACTTTCTGTACAGTTAGCACTGTCCCAAGAAAAAAACTGCTAATCAATTATTTAAAACCCTGTAACCAGTTACACAGCTCGATCAACAGTTGTGTAAAACTTCTAAATGTACCTTCAGTTCTGGCAATATGAATCCGATGTAGCATCGCTAGTTTGTTTGACTCAGAGATTGCCATAAATATCCGCCAGGATTGCCATATTTGAAATTACTCCATAGCTGATGTCGCACATACGCGCTTGGAATATGCACATGAAGATCCAATCAGTCAGCATGGCTTGCAAGGAATGACTGAAGTGCATGCTAATGTTTGAGAAAGCATATAGGCATACCACGAGCCATTCAAAGCTCCAGCAAGTCTGTGCATTGATCTGAGCTGCACTAAAAGATGCCAGTCTTTCATTTTCTTTGTTATAAAATTTAAAATAATTCAGCGAATGGAGCAGAATAAAAACACCACAGACCCAAGCGATGAAGTCCACAGATTTATTCTTAAATATGTATTGAATACCCTCATAATTATCAACAGTCCTTGCACTGCTGTTTTAAGTACTCATTCCATTGCTAGCCACAGTCATAGGATCATCATGTAACCCCAATGACCACATTATCAGAGGACTTTGTAAGAACCAGAACCCATCCAGAACCAGAATGCACAAATCCCATTCCACTGTCTGTTCCACCTTTCAGGTCACTGGTTCCATCCTAAAGTGGATGGACCAAGGCCACTTTACAACTGCCATCTTTATCGACCCAGCTAAGGCATTCAATACCTCCATGCTCAGCTCCATCCTTCTGGATAAGCCTGGGGATGTGGGACAGTCTGCCCTTGCATTCAGCTGGTTCTGCAACTACTGTGCAGACCAGCATGTCGATTCAGGCTGGCAACACTTCATCTCCCTTCCTATCAGATGTCGTGTCCTACAGAGCTCCATTCTGGACTCCATCCTCTTTTCGATTTCCTTTCATGATCTCCCCTCAGTTGGTATCTCCTCACACACACACACACACACACACACACACATATATATATGTAAGAGGGCGACACCATACTTGTTACTTGAGAAGCCATAGTTGCTGAGCTGGAATTGTCACCACAGTATGATTTTGATGATGTCCATTGGTTCTGCTCAAATAGCTCTCTATTAATGCCAACAATATTGTGCTTGTGACTTCTGGCACAAAAGCAGAGTCTATCTGACTTCATTCAACCCTATCATCAAGATCCTTGATGGCACCTGAATTCAAGATGCCCCCTTCATGTACCTAGGCATGTGGCTGGACTGAAGCCTTGATTTCTCCACAAAAGACACCATGCACACTAAATTATGTCCTAAGCTTGCACACTATACTGCAAAAATCCTCCTTCCACTTCCAGTTTGCCAGGTGATCCTCCTTAAGACGATCTTGCTGTTATTTCACTACGCGTACATGGTATGAAAAAATTACCCACCTTAGTAATTGTGCTTATTCTAATGGAGTCTTCCTGTATTCTGACATTATGCAGTTAGCCCCAGCACTTGAACTGCTCCGGAGATGAAAGAGTTAACTGTATGCCAAAGCATAGAACGTAGAGCTCAAGCCTAGTTCAAACCTCTGCTGCACTTTGAAGTGTAACCATCAGATTCTTACAAGCTAACACTAACTAACTACCCCCACTATGTGGAAATTGTAAATACACTAGCCAAAGGCAACCAAATGTTCTGGATCCCCAAAAGACTCAGGTCAAGAAATCCAAAACAGACAACTAGGTACTGAACAATATATAATTATCAAAACATAAAATTAAAATAACCACTCCCCTGTCTAAAAGGGAAAGTGCAAAATACATCCCTGACGTGCAACACTGTGCCTGCCAGCTCATTTCCCAAAAACAGGTTCTGAGAGGAGAGGCAGGGAGGGATGTCAGAATACAGCAAAACTCCATTAGAAGAAACACAATTACTAAGGTGAATAATTTTTTCTTCAAAACAACATGAAGTCTTGCTGTATTCTGACATTATCAGACTACCAGCAGTACCTCCCTGGAAGTGTACGAACCTATTCTGGGAATAGGCTCTGCAGTACTGCTGTACCAAACCTAGCATCACTCTAGCCTGGATATCCAGGAGTAATGCTTGGTGAGCGTATGGACTGTTTTCCAGGTGGCTGCCTTGCAGATCTCTAACAAGGGTTTATCTCTGGCTACAGCCAGAGAAGCAGCTGTACCTCTAGTCGAATGAGCCCTCAGGCCTGAGGGGTGTACTTTGCCTAGCTTTCATAGCAGAATTGTATACAGAGACAATCCACCTGAAATAGTTCTCTTTAGTAGCAGGTTTACTCTTCCCCACTTCACCATAAGTGAGGAACAACTGAGGAGTCAAACCTAAGTGCTTAGTACACTCAATGTAGTAGCTAAGAGCCCTTTTAACATCCAAACTGTGTAAACTTCTTTCTCCTGAAAAGAATGATCAGTAAAGAACACAGGAAGAGACATGGATTGGTTCAGATGAAAATCTGAAACCACTTTGGGTAACAACCTTCTGTTGGTTCTAAGGACCACTTTATCTCTATGGAATGAGATAAAATCAGGTTCCACTGACAGGGCTTGCAATTCACTATCGCCTGGCAGAGGTAATAGCTACCATGAACACCGTTTTCCAAGTCAGGTGCTTATGTTCTGCTGAGGCCAAAGGCTCAAGGGTTGCATAAGCTGAGCAATGCAAACATTAAGATCCTAAGCAGGAGTAGGATCCTAAAGGGGATTGATATGAAGCAATCCTTTGAAGAGCTTACAGAAAACAGGGTGAGATGCCAGTGAGGAGGGCTTTCCCACTGACAGAAAAGCAGAAACAGCTGAAAAGTGTACCTTGAGGGTAGGTGGTCTGAGGTCTAAGCCATTAAGATGAACCACGTAATCCAGAACTGTAGACAAGTCAGCAGTATCTGGGATATGTGCTTATTGGAACACCAAATGCTGAATCTTTTCCCTTTGGAGTTATAAGTTTTCTGGTGGCAGGTCTTGAGAGGCTTTGAGAATGTCCAGAACCCCTTGAGACAGATGCAAATTTGCATATTCTAGCTCTTCAAGAGCCTTGCCTTGAGACTGAGAGACCGAAGATTGGGGTACCAGATCCTCCCTGAGAGGAGGTTAACAGATTGTGATTCCTGGGGAGGAGAGACAGGGAAGATAGACTACTAGGAACAGCAACAGAGGATACCAAGACTGTCTGGCCCAGTCTGTGGCAATCAGGATCACTTTGCAAGATTGCGACCTTATCTTGACCAGAACTCTGAAAGCAGAGAAAAAGGAGGAAAGGCATAAAGAGACTTTCCCTCCCAATCCAGAATTAGAGCATCCAGGGGACTGAACCGAAGACTGGGGTCTGCAACAAAAGAGGAAGTTTGTGATTGTCTGGGGCTGCAAAGAGATCTATCTCTGGAGTGCCCCACCTCGAAAATATCACTTTCAACACTAGGGGATCCAGGGACCATTTGTGGTGTCCCTGGAAATCCTGCTCAATGCATCTGCTAGCACATTGTCCTTCCCTGGAAGGTGGACTGCTACCAGAGAGGTCTGTAGAGAATAAGCCAGGGACCATAATTTCATGGCTTCCGTGCACAAGGCCGTAGACAGAGTGCCTCCTGCTTGTTGATGTACCACATGGTGGTGGTGTTGTCTGTCCTGACCTGCAACCACCTTGTTCTGTACTGAGTCCGAGAAGGCTTGAAGAGCCAGGTACACTACCCTGAGCTCCAGAAGATTGATGTGGAGAACAGACTCCTGAGGGGACCACACTCCTTAAGCTGTGAGGGCTCCCAGGTGAGCTGCCCACCCAGGAGAGAAGCAGCTGTGGTTAGAACCACAGAATGAGACAGAGATGAATGGGACCCCTTGCCTGAGATTGTCCTGATCCAACCACCATTGGAGAGCCTGGATCAGAGTCTGAGTCACTGGAATTAGTTTGGTTAGAGGATCTTTTTCTGAGACCAAAAGTCCTCAAATGGAACTGACTGTCCCTCATCTGAAATCTGGGCCCTTGGACCACTGCAGTGGAAGCTGCCATGTGGCCCAGGAGCTGAAGGAAATGCCTTGCTGGTCAAGAAACCAGAGGGTGAAAAGAAGCCGCAGCTCTCGAAGGCCTTTACCCTTGCTAAAGGGAGAAAGGCTCTTGCTTGACAGTATCCAACTCTACCCCTATGAAGGTCAAAGAGTTGCACTGGTTCGAGAACTGATTTTGGAAGATTGAGAAGGAATCCTAGAAGTGAGCACTTGCTGGGTCACTTGCAAGTTTGACTTGACATGGTCTGGAGACTGACTCACGATGAGCCAGTCGTCCAGGTATGGGAATATGGAAATGTTTTGTCTCCTTAGAAAGGCCACTCTACTGCTAGGCATTTTGTGAACACCATTGGGGCTGATGTTGGGCAGAGGGCATTGCTCTGAACTGATAATGGCCTGAGGGCAGTTCCGAACCTGAGGTACTTTCTGTGGGAGCACCTGAAGGGAATGTGAAAATAGGCATCCTTTAAGTCCAGGAGGCTAGCCAATCCCTGGCCTGAGAGGAGGAAGAATTATTCCAGAATCACCATTTTGAATTTTGGCTTTACTAGGTGCTTGTTTAAGTATCTTAAATCTAGGATGGGCTGCCACTCTGTTTTTTTCGGGTTGAAAGTATCTGGAGTACAAACCTTTGCCTCTAGGGCAATGGTTTGGAGATGTTGCAGGTGGAAAAGACCTGACCCTCAGCCTTGGAAATTTTTGAAGCTGAGGGCCAGTCCCTAACTTAAAACCTCCAGGACCCACTTGTCTGAGGTAACAGACTTCCAGTCCTGGAGTAGTAAACCAGCTTGCCTCCTACAGGAATTGGGAGTCGAGGCGAGCTGACACATCAGGGTGTCTGCTTGGCAGGAGTCTTAGACTGAGAGGAGGATGCAGCCCTGCTCATCCCCTTTCTGCCTCCCCTCTGAAGAACCCCTCTGAGGAAAAGGAGAGGAAGCCTGTGCCTGGTAGAAGTCCTGTAAAAGGGCCTGCCCTGCCCCTAGATTGCTGCTTCTAAGGAGTTGCCTGCTTTCTTTGGCCTGTGCACTCCTGTAGGTGGTCCTGTATTCGTCCATTTCTTCATATAATTCTCTGTCTGCTCCTCAAACAAGAGAATTCTCGATGACTGGGAAATCCATGGCCTCAGCCTGGGTGTCCTGTGATAGGCTAGTACATCTGAGCCAAGCCAGTCTCCAAGAGCCACAGATGTAGCCCTGACTCTTGATGACACATCACTGGAGTCCATAGCAGCATGAAACTGGATCTTAGATGCCTCAATCCCATCAGCAGCCACCTCCTCCAGCTCCTTGGTCAGCTGTGGGAGGCCTGTTTAGCCAGTTCCAGAACAGTATCATCTGGACTTCTGGTGTCTGGCTGTGTGAGGCCATGTAGTTAGGCTGCCTGAGTCCCAAGGAGGATGCCATGTGCTGTTTTCAGCCATGGCATCCAGCTTCCTGGAGTCTTTATCTGGGGTGTGAAGCCAAGGTATGTTAGCCTTATCACAGGCTGCAGCTTGCACAACCCCAACATGGCTGCATTATGGTACAAGTACTCCGTGCCTGGATGGGACAACATATACCTCTTGTCCATTCGCCTGTCCACAGGAGATAAAGAATTTGGAGTTTTAAGTAACTTCTGTGTCTGTTTCCCAAAGATTTGTGAAGGGAATAGACAATCTCTGGACTCTGGGATGTCATCTCCACATAGTCAGGCTCCTCTTGCTCCTCAACAGCTTCACCTATTGAGAGATGGAGGTTTCTGCCACTTTTTGTAGAACATAAAAGTGGGAAGGGGACTCAAGCCTAGGAGGAAACACCAGAAGGTCTGTCTGGGGAGATGTCCGGTTCTATGGGCTCATCCAGACCTTCAACATCATCATCATCATCCCCTCTAAATCCGGTTCATAATAGTCTTCTGGGAATAATCTGGAACATGGGGGCCGGCCAGACGAGCGCCTACTGGGGCGTCGGATCAGCCAGAATCAAGCGGAGTGATTCAACTATACTAATCGCCCTGGCAATTTCCTCGGCGGTTGGAGCGATGCGGTTCTGTATCCGAACGGCGATTTCTTTTTCTTTCTTTATGCAGAACCGACCCCTCAGGATCGGCTCTCCTTTTGCCTGAAGGAGTCGCCCAGGTCAGTGGGCACTCCCTCAGGTTCAGTTGGAAACTAACCGGGCTGGCCATCCGGGTCAGCGGACTTCTCGACCTCCTTTTCCTAAGCCTACCCAATATTTTCTCCAGGGTGGCCTTAGGAAATATTACATATCTGGTAGTCTGAAACAAGGTGGTCAAAACCCAGACAGCAAACACAGGTGGTGTGGGGATCAGCCTTAGCAAAGGCCTCCCACTCACTGCAATATTGAAACCATGAGCCCGTTTTTTTTGGGTTTCTCAGACAAAGCCATCCTACAACTTACCCTTTTCGGCAAAAGCCAGGCAAGACCCCTTATCGGTTCCTAACCATACCACGGTGTTTGAAAAAACATTAAAAATACATTTTTTTTTAGAACCCATAGGACCAGTACCTCACACTAAATTCAGAAACCAAAGTAAACTTCAAGAAAAATGACAAACAATCGGTTCAGCCGAACCGATTGAAAATATTACTTTACAATTTCCACAGAATAGCACTAGTGCACTGCCTAAGTACTTACTGTACGCATACAGGATCTGAACCAAAATAAATGAGAAAACAGTGGTTTTAAAACCGACATTTTACTAGACTGAACTGATAGCGAAGGAGAGATCCCGGAGTGACTGTTCAGTTAGCGAGAATAAAAATCTGCAGGTTACACTTCAAAGTGCAGCAGACAGAGGTTTGAACAGAGCTCAAGCTCAACGTTCTATGCTTTGGCATAGAGTTAACTCTTTCCTTTCGGACCAGTTCAAGTGCTGGGACTAACTGCATAATGTCAGAATACAGCAAGACTTCATATTGTTAGAAACAGTGCTTGACCTCCTTTTCCACTCACTCTGTTGCTGTACTCTAAATGCCCCACCTCCTACCCTTCACTGTTCCCTCTACATAAACCTTGCTCTTCCTTTACTTCAATCTCAGCATCTCATCCATTTATCTTTTCTTGCTAAATACTGCCTTTCTTTACCCCTTCCTATCTGTTTGCTCGCCTCTCTTCATTCCTTTCTTCTATTCTCAACCTTTGCTTCTCAACACCGTTCTTTCTTCATCTCTCACTTCAAAACTTCTTTGGGTCAGTCTGTCCCTTCTGTCTACCTCCTAACCTCAGGTACTGCCTCCCTCTCCTATACATCTCTCCTCCTTTATTCCAGCCCTCAATCTCTTCTAAATGCTCCTTTACAGCCCCCAACTCCTGCAGCTAGTCTACCATGATGGTTGTTCTCCTTATCGAATGGTTTGGGCCCAGCCAATGTTTTTGCAACTATTTTTTGCTACATAATGTACGCATTTTGTAATTTATTTTATTTTACTCTTTTCGCAAACTACAGCCTGTGTTTCTTCCACCAGCATCACCAGCCCATCACCCCACTGTCCCCAGGACTTACCTTTGCCTGATGCCCCATAGTGTACTCCCACCCCACCACCACGGTGAGGCCACCGGATGAGACCAGGTCCCAGAAGTAAAAGAATTTGTGTGCAGCACAGCCTGGTCGGTGAGTACAGGGCCTGTGGGACAATGGTATCGCCCTGTGTCTAGGCAAAGATTTACTGTGTTTCTGTCCTCTTCCTCGAGTTGGTGGCATGCACGCATACATGCATGCACATTACAGGCATATTGCAAGCCAGTCAATCTCCCACCCTTCTGCAGGCTGAGTAGAACTGCACCGCCTGTGCTTCCAAGGAAGTGAACATGCAGTGGCACGGTCAGTCATCTGTTCCTCAGAGAGAGTAAAATATGCTGGGACGCCATTCCTCTCCACCCAGCAACTCGATTCATCCCAAACACAATCACTCATGCCATGAACAACAGCCCTACCAACCGCTGGCCATATTGTAATTTTATTTATTTTGTATTATTTATTTTTTTCCCAAATGTATTTTGCCATTTTTTCGGTTTTCTCCCGACCCTTGCATCCCTATTAGCGCATGTGAGTAGAGGCATGATCAAGGCCACACACACACGAATGCCCAACTTACCAGTCGCCTCCATTACCACCTGCCACTGATTTCCATACGGTGACGCAGGACTGCAGATGGGTGCCCCCTCCAGGAGAGGTGAGCAGTGCTTAATCCTTGCTCCCACCCCCATGCTGTAGCTCGCGACCTGAGGTCGTTCCCGAACCTGGAGTCGCCCGGTAGCTACAGTGAAGAGCATCCAGTGCCTCAGCACCACCGGGCCAGCTGATTTATTTCATATTATAAAATGTCAAGAATCTAAAAAACTTACTGGTTAAAGCCATCACCTGACCATGGTTTAATTAAAGGAAAGCGGTCACCATTATACTAGAACCCCACTTCCAAGTGTGGGTGCTAGTCCAAATTTGTACTTAATGTGCAAACCCTTTTTTTTTTTTTTTTTTAACTTACTGTTTACTGCAGTATAAAAGGTTGTATTAGATTGATTCTGCCGACTTGCAGATCAGAGGAGAGCAACAGCAGCGGAAAACTCAATAGCACATGTTAGAAAGTTTTATAAGCTCTGATCTTTTGTTTGCTGGTTCTGCTGTCCTCCCTAGGGTAAGTACAGTCACAGAAGTGTTTGTTCATCACAGCACAGCAAACACCCTGTTTTCTTTCCCTCCCTCTGTCATGGGTGAGGATGATCTCCCCATTCAGCACCCGGATCATTCTCTTGGTCCTCCACTGGCTGCCCAGCTGGGGGTAAACCGTGCTTGCCCCCCAAGGCGGGGCTCCTCCGGGCTACTGGGGCAGAAACCAGTTCAACCAGAGGCCCCAGGTAAGGGTAATGCCTGGGGCATCACATGGGAAGCAGTCTTGAGGCACCATGGAGCTCCGTGACAGGAGATTGCTTTTCTCCTCTGGCATGTGCAGGCGTGCAAGGAGTGCAATGTCGTACTCCGACTGGGCAGAGACAGCGCTAGTGCTTTGTCACGTCCCTTCCCATTTACTGAGCCTCATGCGCCCCATCTAGACTCCTCCAGATGGCAGCCAAGCAGCGAGGCACAGAATCCCTTCCAAGGGAGGAGAGCAGTCCTCCTGACGCTCAATCCTCCCTCTCCTGGTCAACACCCAAATAACCCAAGCCTGTTACCGGCATGGGATGAGGTAAGGCACTCATGGTGCCTCAGCTCTCTGCACCACTGGGCCGGCTGCATAGCAGACACCTTGTTGTGTGCTATTGCTTACCAAGTTCCACCACCTAAAGAAGACAGCTTCCCCAATCATATATCTAGAAGTGGAGTTTCCCACCTAAACATTTACAATTTAACCACTGCTCCTGTCTATCTACCTTAATTGAAGCCTTCTGCACAGAGCTAACCTCACACAAATGTGCTTTAGCTTGCAATCAGCAGTGCACAACAACCCAAATCTACCAAATGTTTGTTAAAGGAGCAAAATCTGGGGAATCACAGAGGACAGAGAGCAGCAGGGAACTTAGCTAGTACTCCCCAGAAATGGGGTCTAGGAACAGTGGGTATGAAAGCAGCAGGGCAGGGGTCCATAATGAGAGTCAAGTAAGGTGGCAGGGAGGGTGCTCATAAAACCAGCAGGTAAGAGGAAACCAGAATGTTAAGGAGAGAGTAGAGGACAAAGGAGAGAACGCACAAGAGGAAATGGCATAGGCACAAGCTAGAAGTTAGTCTGTTTATACAGAAACACAGAATTCATCGACAGAAAATGTCCACTTGGCCCACCCACTCTGCCCAGTTGTTCCCTGCCTATTTTGTCACAGCAGACCCTAACTGGTCTTCAGCAACCTCCCAACCCTTTTACTAGTATTCCCCTATGTCTAGCCCATGCAAGTTTGAACCCCCACTCCCATACGTTTTGCCACTACTAGTTCTGGTGGTAGACTGTTCTGGGTGTCCACCACTCAATCAGTGAAGTAGTATTTCCTCATATCCTTCCTAAATTTTCCCTTTCCACCTTTGTTGCATGCCTCTTGTTCTTCTGCACTTCCTCATTTAAAACAGGCTCTCCACCTGTACCTTGCTCACTCCATGAGGTCCTTGTAGGTCTCTATCATGTCACCTTTATCCCTCCTCTCCTCCAGGATGTACATACTGAGATCCCTCAGTCTCTTCATATGGTTTCTCATGCAACCCATGTACCATTTTGCTGCTCTTCTCTGAACTGCCTCTACCCTGTCCATGTCTTTTCTGAGATGTGACCTCCAGAACTGTACACAGTATTCCAGGTGTGGTCTCCCAATGCTCTATACAGTGGTAATATGTCTCCTTCTGCTTGTGATACCTTTCTCTATGCAGCCCTGCATTCCACTGGCCCTCCTACTGCCCTGTCGCACTGCCCTGCCATGCTGAGGTCATCAAATATTATAACACCAAGGTCCCTTTCCTTCTTAGTGACTGACAGTACCCACCACCCCATCTTACACTCAGTTCCTGAGTTTCTACCCCGGGTGCAGGATTTTGCACTTTCTGGCACTGAACCTCCAGCTGCCATATCATTGACCATGCCTCAAGTTTTCTAAGGTGCCTACTCATTTCTCCACCCCCTCCTGAGTATCCACCCTGTTACAGACCTTGGTGTCCTCTGTAGAAAGGCATGCCTTCCCTTGAAGCTCTTCTGCAATGTCACTTATGAAGATGATGAACAGGACCAGTCCTAATACTGAACACTGTGGCACCCGTTGGTCACTCTCCCTCATTAAAGTGAGTGCCAGTTAGTACCACCCTCTGCCCCCTATCCATTAACCAGTTTTTACCCAGTTTACATCTTTGTCTCCTACTCCTAGATTATTCAGTGTCTTTATCAGTCTCCTACGTGCTACAGTGTGAAGGCTTTGCTGAAGTCCAATCAGGCCACGTCCACTGCCCTTCCCTGATCTATTTCCCTAGTCACCAGGTCAAAGAAATTGATCATATTTGTCTGACAAGACCTCCCCTTGTGAACCATTCTGTCTTTGGTCTTGCAACCCTGGATTCAAGATATTCCACTAGCCTTTCTTTTAACAGGGTTTCCATTAATTTCCCCACAACTGAAGTGAGCCTGACCAGTCCACAGATGCTAGACTCCTCCCTGCTGTCGCTTTTATGGAGAACTACACGGCTCTCCTTCAGTTCCCTGGAACCCTCCTGTTTCCAGTGATATGTTGAATAAGGCTGCCAGTAGTGGAGTCTAAATGCCAGGAGCCTGAGAAATAAGATTAGTACATTTCATATGATGGTGGCTGTTGTGGGATTAGACCTTGCAGCCATTACAGAAACTTGGTCCACTGGAAATACCAGCAGGGACCTGGCAGTATTAGGGTACATCATGTACAGGAGAGATACTGCTGAGGGAAAAGTAAGGTAGCCCTCTGTGTCAAAGAAGGCACAGAGACGATAGAGGATGGGTCCATCTGGGGAGAAATGGTGAGACAGAATCACTGTGGGTACAGCTCACAACAACATCAGGAAAGAAGTACAGCAGGTTCGTGACAAGAAGGTCTTGCCAGACCAATCTGATAGTATTCTTTGACTGGGTAACAAAGTTGGTGGACAAGGACAAACACTAGATTTTCTCTATTTCCACTTCAGTAAAGCAACTGACTTGGTGCCACACAGAAGCTTGTTGAAGAAATTAGAGGATCTGGGAACAGCAAAGACCTAGTTAGATGGGCGGGATGTTGGCTAGAGGAGACAGCAGAGGGTGAGGATAACAGAGTCAAACTGGGGAGACAGAGGTCACAAGTGAGCGCTGCAGTAGTCAGTCCTGGGACCAGTCCTTTTCAATATGTTCATCAAACAAGCATTGAAAACGTACTTATGGAATAAGGCTTATGGTGATGGTGCTGAAGATGACAGACTAGAATTGTTTTGTATGTTTTATAATGAAGAAGTATTGTTTTAATCCATTTTAACTGTGTACTGCGCCTTGATATTTGAAAGGCGCATTAAAAATAAGTTTATTATTATCAGCAACACAGGAGAAGGGATACAGGCAAGATGCATCTCTTTGTAGATGATACTAAGCTCTGTGGCAGAGCAGACAGCAAGGAGGGGAGTAAGGGAGTTGCAGTGGGACCTGCAATGGTTAGAGGTGGTACAAGGTCTGGCTGTTGAAATTCAATGTCAAAAAATGCACAGTAGGTGATGTACATATGGAACAACCCTGGAAGAAATACTGGATGAGACAGTTAAGCTGGGCACTACTTCAGAGGAAAAGGACAAGGAGTCAAGATAAATAACTCCTATAACAAACTAGCCAGTGTAACAAGGCTTACAGCAAGGCAATCAGAATGCTGTGGTGTACTAGAAGGATTTTGACAGCAGAAGGAAAGAGGAATACTACCTCTCTACAGGTCACTAGTGAGACCTCATCCACAATAATGTGCTCAGTTCTGGAGCCCTCACCTGAGGACAGATAGACAGACAGACAGACAGACAGACAATGGTGGAGTGTAGAGTAACCAAAATGATTCAGGGCCAACAGGACATCTCCTATGAAGATTGGTTCAGGGCAATGAATGTGCACTCACTGGAGGCCACAGTGGGGGTAGGGGCAAACAAAGACCTTCAAGTTCCTGAAAGGAGAAAAACAGGTAATCTATGAGGAACTATTTAGCTAGGAATGGTGGGTTGAAAACAAAGGGATGTGAAAGCTGGGGGAAGCTTCAGGAGGGATGTGAGAAGTTTTACTTTACAAAGGGGCCACTGAAACAATCTACCGGCAGAAGTGGAGAACACAAATACAATTAAAGGGTTCAAGCACGGCTAGAACAGAGTAAAGGGCTGAATAGTTACTAATGGGGGTAACAGTAAGGCAGGAAGCCGGTGGGGAGGGTTCAAGGGCATAAACCTGTCTAGACAGTAGGTCACAGGGTAGTCTAGGGTAAAACTGGGCAGACTAGATGGACTGATGGCTCGGTCTGATGCTCTTTTCTGCAACACTGTGTATGTTTGTATGTTTAAAATGTATTCTGTTGCTTAACAAATAATTTTTCCTAGATAGCATCAAACCATGTTTCTGTATATTTCAGTAAACTACAGCCTCAAAGTACCCTTTCATAAGTGAAATAAGCCACTCCAGGTTGTGGTTTAAAGAATTTCAGTCCACTTCCAGGGCCATAAGGCCACTTGGTCTTCGACCTGGTGTCCTTCCGTCACTAGGACATGCATGGAAATCCTTTAAATCACAGTGTTGTGGTTTATTCCTTACTTAATTGCATGCATGTCTCATCTGCATTTATAATGTTTACTGTACTGTAAGATTGTAAGGAGGAAGATTTAAAGCAGCAAAACTGAAGTGCGATGTTTTAAAGCAGCAGTACTATGAAATCAGGAAGTGAGCTATCAAAATTCTGTTTTTATGCTAAGCATGCAGCCAAATTTCTAGTTTCCATACCTGTAAATGTTTTTTTCAGTCATCTTTAGTTTTAGATATTTGCAATTTATTTGAATTGTTGTAGCACTACAAAAATATGGCAGCTGACTAATTTTCGGCTGCACTTTTTCTTCAAGTCACATCACTTCTTTTGACAACAGCAGAGGGACCCTCTGCTGACCATTCCGATGTCCCTGCAAGTCATTCACATGAGCAGTTGGCAGCAGGGGCTCCAGTGCAACATGCTGGGTGGCAGACATGTAAACAAAAGCAGAGAATAACTGAGCAAATTACCGAGCGATAGTACAATGCCGGGCAAGAAGAGTACGGGTATATGATTAGCAGGGCACAAGGAATAAACTATCAAAAAGCTTTTTTTTTCCGTAGTACTGCTGCTTTAAATGGGCCTGCGGTCAGTAAAACTTCGGTTTCTGATAAACGTTTGTTGTTTTGCTGAAAAGGAGTATTAAAATTATATTTGTTAAAACTGTATATTAATTCCATAAAATAACTAACCCACGACATGTTTGTAGTCCAAATTTTACTCCCACAATGCCACTGGAGCGTATAGTGTTGTTTGTGCATGCTCAACCCCATTGTTTCGGGAAAACAAAAGTGGAATTCACAGAATGGCTGCAGGCTGGGTTTATTACACTGCCTCCCCATCTGTAACCCAAATCATTAGTTAACCTCCTACTTCCTCCCCATCTAGAAGAAGAAGAAAATCAGCATTTATATGCGCTTTTCATACACAGTATCCCAAAGCGCTTTACAAACAATGCTAGACTGGTAGTGAAGACTGAATGTGTGGTGGCAGCCATATCGCACATCAACACCACACACAGCCTGGATAATTACATGAACATCTACCCTGTTTTCATTCATCTGCAATTGGCTTACACCTCGTCTTGTCACAACTACCGCCACAGAATGACAGTTTACAATTGGGTTTACCGTATTCTTATTTTAAATATGCTTGGATGCTGGAGGAGTTTGCCCGTTCCTCTAGTTTCAGCCCATAAATCAGAATATGGAGCAGCAGTAGACAATGCACTTCAGCCAGACACAGTTTGATTATTTTACACATAAACTGCACATGCACTATATGGTCCAGTCAAAACAAAACTCCGTTGTAATTATGGTGGCTAGTGGATGAATTAGAACACTGGAGTTTAAATGCTGAATTTCAATAGTCTTGACTGACCAAAAAAGCATATAAATGAGGCATATAATAACTCCATTCTCAAATGGTGATGAATTGCAGTATTCTTATTCATCCACTAACCACCACAATTACAACTGAGTTTTGTTTTGTTACTGGAACTAGAAACCCAGTAGAATGTTAGTGTTTTCCCAGCAGTGGTTTTCTGTTGGAAATGCTGTGGGCTATGCAGGAAGTGCAGCATTCAAAACAGTTGAGACTACAACACTGGAGACTGCCATCTGTGTAAATGCTCTTCGAGGGTGTAGCATATGGAGCTGCGACAGACTGTAGTAGACTAGAACGCTACCCTGCAGGTATATAGTGTACATACAGTGCACATTTCGGCCTTGCTGTTCTCTTATTTTACCACACAAAGTCATTATTATTTGCAAATCTACCTCAGACAGCAGCAATTGGCAGCAAATGTCAGCTCAGACAATTATAACTGTGAATGGAAATATGGCGCAAAAACACTAAATTCAATATCTGTGCACCAGCCCTCAGACTTGACTCAAGTTTTAAGTCTGGTCCCCACTCAAAAAGTTGTGCACCACTGATTTATACTCAAATAGCAACAACTGTTGCCTTGTTTTACTGCTGTGCGAGAAACCATTTTAGGTCTCTGCTTTAATACTGTCTCATGCTGTGGTCACGGCAGTATGGTGACTTCGCAGGTCAGGCAGGATGTGTTAAATATCAACACTACGGCAAACGTGGTGCTTCGTACATGTGGGCTGCACAACTACAGGTGGAAGTTTACAATCTCTTTACAGTCATCACAGAACAGAACCAACACTGGTCAGCAGGTTTTGAAAAATGTTATACTTTATTCTTAAAATAAAAAAATAAAATCACACATGCTAGTGCACACATCTAATAGGCAGGCAACTGCAATCAGATGAAGTGGTGGCAGAGCCGCTGATAACTCACCGCTACTGGGCTCTACCACCACTTTATCTGATTGTAATTGCACTACCGCTAAATATGTACTAGTAAGTGTGTTTTGTTTCTTATCAAGAATAAAGTATAATCTTTTTGCAAAGCCTGCCCAGTGCCGGGTCTGTTCTGTGCTGACTGTTCAGCTTGTCCTATGCAGGGATTTGTGGAGTGGACTGCGGGACTGTGCTCCTCAAAAGATTTCTTCACAGTGTACAAATCAAGAAATGAGCAGCGCTCTCACAAGCTGCATCAGACACTCTCACGCTCAGGTCAAATGGGAGTGCTGGACGTGCTAACTGACTGGGTTTTAGTGCTTATATGCAATGCACATGTCTAATACTCAGCAGGATTCAACATGGCGATCCCACGGAGGATTATTACAATGTCCGATAATTAAAAGTTAGTGACTCAAAAATGGATAACCTTAAGATGTACATATGGTGCCATTCATATTTATTTCTAGCCCCAAACAGAACAGTGTAGTACATTTCTCAATTGACTTTGTTGCACTGCTGCTTTAAAGGTAATGTAAGGGGTGTTATTTCACTGAGAGGGTGCTTGAATCCTGGAACAGATTACCTGACAAGGTGGTAGGTGTCGAAACAGTGAAAGGATTCAAGAGAGCATGGGATAGACATATGGGGTTGGTTAGAGAACAGATAGTCTCCTTATGCACCGGTGACACGTGGGGAGGAGGAGATGGGCAGACTGGATGGGCCAGGATGGTCCTTTCCGCTGAAACATTACTATGATACTATGATTATACAATGGGATCTGAGAATTCTCTAATCTGATTGACTGACTGGCACCTTTTACCCGTGGTAAATCCTGGCATAACCCACAGGAAAAGGTGCCAGTCAGCCGCATCTCAAGAGAATCAGTCCGTCCCCGAAGTCAAACATGAAAGCCACCATATTAACTACCTGGTAAACCTGGTGCGAGAGTGGGACATTCAAAATAAATACTCTTTCCAGTCCAAACTGCCAAACACTCAATCCTACCCTAAAATAAAAATCTAATCTTGCATGTTTCATTCCCTGGTGAACCATCATGGAAAACAGCAGTTGCAAACTCGGAGTTCAGCGAAAAAAGAGAAACTCTGAATCAGCTTTCTCCTACAACCACCATATTAGTCTGTCATCTCTCCTGCTCTCTCAAGCACCACTATCCTGATCAGAGCCCCAAAAAAAAAAGACCTAAAACATTTAAGCAACATAGGTGGCTGGGAAATGTACAGAGCAAGCAGCAATGAAAAAAAATGTTACACACTGGCTCTTTCTGTTTACCACCCCAATATTCCCGACATAAAGTAAAGTGGCGTGTTTCCTCTCTCTTTGTCAGAGTTCCCACATTATGCTGACTGATTTTGCCTAATTTAATAATGTATCAAACTTTTTTTACTGATCATGATCGCTGGTTTTCTGTCTTCTCACTCCTGGCTACAGACAGTTGCCCACCTGCCCTTCAGTTTGCCGTGACTCCTAACTACTTCCACTGCAGCAAGGAATCCTCTGTAGATAACAATGAGACTTGGTCCAGGCTTTCTCTATGAAAAAAAAAAAAAAACGCTCAAACCCGCTCTTGGGTTTCCCTCCCGTGCAGTCTGTACCTACTGAATAGCGGAGACACACTGCCTGCCTCTCGCTCTCCCAGCCGCTCATATTGCCAGTATCCACCTCCAATATGTGGTTATAAAGAAAAAATGAAAGTAAAAAAAATAAATAAATAAAACTGTACAGTACTTCACTAAACATATGCCTACTTCAGTTTTAAGGGATAAGGGCATCTTCTCAATATTTTACCTGTGAAAAGGGAACTATTTTTCTGACGCAAGATAAATGAAATAAAAATGATTTAAACAGCAAAAACTGTATTTTGTTTTCAAAACAAAAAGTGAAGGTACATTATATGATCGCAATAAACCACTCCGGGTGTGGGTTGTGCTGGGATTACTGCGCCTGATGGTTTGGTCACTCGGCCTATGGCCTTGTGACTAACCACGTCAAGCACGGGTAAATCCTAGCATAACCCCACATCCTGTCGTGTTTTTATTGCTTAATTATCTTCTTACCCCCCAACCCAGGTCACTCCTAGAATGATCATCAATTCAGTTTGCCTATCATGGTCACAGAATTTTAAATACCGTAGCTGTTTCTCTGACCAATCCTATTTTTATTTGGTGGCTTCGCATAAGCGTCTTAGGGACAATAATGGGAAAATGAGGTGTGTCACTGCCAAACCAATTACAGCTGAAACTGCAATGGGTTTGGCAGTACCACCTATGACCAGGCACTCTGATCATGACTCAAGTTCAGCTTTGCTGGCGTGAAGCGTGAAGGAGTTGAAATGGAGCACTTCATTTCTTCCTGTAGCCCATGCACTTTCAGCAAACACTAATGGGCATGGCTGGAGTTAAGGTTACAACTTTCACCTGCCGCCATTGCCAGACAGTTTCCAGTGTTCAGATCTTTGCCTCCTCGGTGTTCAGTCCTTTGCGACCCCCGCTACAAGATAAGGTGCGGTCGCGGCTTTACATATGCTGCAGCGGTTGCACACTCCCTGACCTTCAGGTATAGGAGGTATTGGGAAGAAGTAAGCTGTTGGTTAATTAGGATCTGAAGCTTATCTGTTAGGTAGGAAAATGGGCAGACTAGGTGGGCCAGCGGTCCTTATCTGCTGTCAAATTCTATGTTTCTTCAGTCCTCTGACCCCCAGGTCAACATATGCCGCCATAGCTGCACACTTCCGGTCTTCAGTCCTCTGACCGTCCCTAACCCCCAATCACCATATGCATAGCATCGCTTTCCAAACTGGCATCTCCTGCCACTGCCACACACTCACCAGTCTTTGGTTCTCGGACTCCACCCCACTCAGTGAACAAATGCCACGGAGCGACTTTCTGTTTGCTGCTGCTCATTGCTCTCTCTCTTCTCAGCTTTGCGTTTGCTGCTGCTACTGCTTGTTGTTCTCTTTCCTTCAGTGTAGCGCTTCTAGTGCAACAGCAGCATGCATGAGATGGATGGTCCAGACTGGGTCCATGACGAAGGATGAGAGGAGTCGGCCTGGGTGGGGCAGCAGGCGTGCACTGGCGGTGGCCGACCCACACGGCCCTGGATGAGAGACTGGAGCAGAGGGTGGGCAGAAGAGGAGCGGGACCATGAATTCGACGAGAAAAAGGACTCAGGGTCAGGAGAAGCCTGCCAGCTGCTGCAGGCCACGGAGAGCAAACCAGAAGCAGAGCCTGGCTGGAGGTGAGGTACAGTAATTATTCTTATGGTCAGAGGATGGACTGATCTGAAAGGATGACCATTTCTTTTCTTTTTTTTTTAAATTAGTATGCTTTTTCATCCGAGCTGGACCGTTAGGATCAGTCCCTGGTCAGGCCCACCAGTCACTCCTGGCTTGCCCCTAGAGGTGGGGTTGCAGCCCGTCCCAGTACCGGGCCACACTGTGTCTGGTGGGAGGAACCGGCTGAGGTGACTGAGGCCTTTGGGGGCGTCATAGGGCGTCCAGCTGGTGTCCCCCATTAGCAGGGGCAGGGGCGTGCAATGGCGCCAGTGTCCGTCCCACCCCTCACACATGCGGCGCCAGGCGCGTGGGATCTCCAGCCTCCACCAGGAGTCCTCAGTGCGCCAGCACACAGCCTCACCTCCCTCCTGGAGAGGGAGGCAGTCCATAGGATGATCACTCCTTCTCCCGGGTCTGTTTCCAAACCCAGGTCGCCAGCGTCATGAGCGGAAATCTAACTGCCGGCAGGCCAGACAGGACGATAATTTCTTCTGCCGAATGCCATTAAAACCGGAGAGGCGCGGAGGGAGAACAGAGACACTAAGGCTCAATCAGATTACTATATCATTCCATCAGCAGTCTGAAGTGGTTATCGCACAAAGCTGTGAAATGAGGCCCTGGGTTGGAATTTCACCACCATAGCGGCTGACTTTATGACCCTGAGCAAGATACATGACCTTCCTCCGTTTCAGTATCTCCAGCTGTAGAACTGGATAGAAACAGTTCCGTCTACAACTGAAAGAGATGTAACATCACTAGGAAAGTAAATGATATACCCCAAACTAATCAGTAAAACATATTTACAATTACCTGGATTTCTGTGGTCATACTTGTGCAGTATGTATGGAATCCTTGGAAACCCACTGTACCCCAGTCTCCAACTTTCCCTCTGGTGCTGCTCACTTCAATGAGTTTTCACCACTTGTGCTCTCCCCTCCCCAGGATCCTCTCCTCTCCTTCGCCTCCACTGTTCTCTTCACCCTACCCTCCCAGGGTTTCATTCCCCTCATCACTATCCATGATGACCTGAACCCTAATCTTTCCATCTGTCAGCTCTGGCCAACACCTAACCCCTCACTCATCTCCTCAACCTCTCCTTCACCCTCTATGCTGTCCCTCAATTATGGAAGACTGCCAAAGTTCTCCCCTCCACAAAGGGTGGAGCAACTATCTCCCTCCTTTTCCTCTTCAAAGCTGCAAGAGAAACTTGTCTACTCCAGGCTTGATTACTTTCTCCACTCATCCTAACTTCCTCTCCTTTCCAGTCTGGTTTTCAAGTGCACCATTCACTGTTTCCTCCATGCTATGTGTCACTGGTTCCATCCTCAGTGAATGGATCAGGGCACTTCAATTAGTTCTACCAAGTCTTGTCGACAACAAAGTTGTTGATGGACACAACACAGAGACACAAATTTGCCAAAAACATTACACTTGCTGGCAAAAGTGTCAACATAGAAACATAGAATTTGACGGCAGATAAGGACCGCTTGGCCCACCTAGTCTGCCCATTTTCCTACTTAACAGATAAGCTGCAGATCCTAGTTAACAAACAGCTTACTTCCTCCTACCCCCACCAGGACTGCCTTATGTCTGTCTCATGCATTCTTGAATTCCCCACTGTTCTTGGCCCACAACCTCCTCAGAGGCTGTTTCATTCATCCACAACCCTCTCTGTGAAAAATACTTCCTCATATTACCTCTGAGCTGCCCCTTGTTCTTGCACACCTCTTTTCTAAAAGAAACTGACCACAGTGCTGCTCCATGCAGCGGGGCACATTTCAAATGTTTATGGGTGGCTGTGGCCCCCACACCCCCCATGCAGATCTTTTCTTTCCTCTGGAAAAAATCTTTTGGCAGTTCCTGCTTGTCTGGTGTTTTCAGTTTTTTTTTTTTACTCTTTTCATCCTATATTCGCTCCTTGGTTGTCACCAGTCCCTTATCCCTACCCCACCCAACCTCATGACCCACCATCACTGGGACTTACTAGGTTTAAGCCAGTACCCAATAGGTGATCACGGAGCCTCACGGCAGGCTAGCCATCCTCCTGGCTGATGGGGTTTTCTGCCGTTTTCCAGGATAAAAATACTGAAAAAAATATAACGCCGGCCCAGTGGTGCAGAGGGTTGAGGCACTGGCACCTTACCTTGAACCACGCCAGCAACCCGGGTTCAAGTAGCGGACTCAGGGCGTTGGGGTCTGGCAGGGGAGGAGAGGACTGAGTGTCCGTGGGACTGCTCTCCTCTCTAGGGTGGGCACAGGGGTAGTGTCGCTCTGCTGCGCCCCGGTGGAGACCAGAAGCAGTGCAGATGCAACATAGGAGGGAATGCCACTAGAAAAGTGGAAATACCGGCTCCATGTTCAGCCAGATGACAGCTGCCTGGCTGTCCGAGGCCATCGATGTTCCACAGAGCCATCTTTTCCAGCAGCACCTGGGGCCAAGCATTGCGCTGGTTACGTGAGGGGTTACCCTGGGGTCGGCTGCTATATGGGACGGTGGCTTCGGGAGTGAGATGGGTCGGATTCAGCCTTAGCTCATGCCTGAAGGAGTGGCTGAGATGGAGCACGTAGGTGGGATAATAAAGAGAGAATCGAAAAAAATAAAACTGGACAAAAGATCTCTGTGGGGTCATTATTAACCCCCCACCAAACTGCCACTCAGCACCCACCCCTTAATTACCCCCACCAGGCTCCGTCACCGTAATACTTTCTAGACTGCAGACACATCTTCACTCTTCACTTCGGACCACAACCTGAGAAATCAGGTATGCAGTTCACCAAGCATCAAACGTTCTGCATTGATAGGGTTACCACCTTTTATAAAGCCTGAAGTGGGACATTTCTTATTGAAACATTATTTTTCTGCTATAATGTCAGGACATGTAGTATTTTTCATGTTTTTTTTTTTTTTTGCAGGACACAGCTGCTCAAATCAGGACTGGCCTGCGAAAATAGGGACAGTTGGTAACCCTATGCATTGACAAATGCTTGTTTCTAAACGGCATCATGAGCCTCAATGAAATAAACACAGTGAGTAATGCATTTCTCATTCAAACAGATGGTTTACTTTACATGTTTTATGTGTGTGTGTATGAAGACACAATTAAATAAAACTGCTTATTTGAGATCACGCGAGAGTTCGCAACTTTGATCTGGCGGCACTCTGACTTCAGTCCTACTCTGTCACTATCCGCGGTCGGTATACACTAGTACTCACAGGCTGAGATTAGATTTAGTGCTGGTCTTCAGCAGGAACGCTTTAGCGTTCTCCACCGTCAACTCCTTCTGGACCCGCTGGTTTTCCAATTCCGCCATCTTTCAGAATTTTTGAACCAAACACCGTTTCTTCTTACACTCCACGCCACTCGAACAGACTTCTGCCTCAAAGCACTAGTCCCTTTCGATCTGTGAAACGTTCTCTCGCCCTCTGTTATCCTTAGCGGGATTCCCCATGGACACCAGCGCAGTCCTTTCAGGATCACACCTGCCCTCCTCCCACAGTCTCTGCTATCCTTTAGAAGTAGGACTCGCTGCGTCTGTCTCCGTCTCAGGTCGATGGTGTGCTTCTCTGGTGTCACCCTGGTAACACCTGCTACACGTGGAGTTGTTGCTACGGTAAACTGTTCGGTTGCTATGCGTTCTACTTCACATCCGAAGGCAACCCTCCCTGTCATGTGACCTTGTCAGCGCGAATAGTAGTACAAGAAGAGTAGTAGCAAGGCATGTCAGGAATGGTCATCATACCTCACAACCCCTGTGGAACGTTGTACTTTAAAATGTGGTAAAAAGGCAGAATGTAAAACACCTCATCAAATGACAAAGACAGAAGCTCAGAACAATATGTAAATGTATGTTTCCACACATTGCCAAAGTGTTCTGTTTATTGAGAAACACATTTCTTCACATTCTTGTTTATTTCTGCTTAAAATGTCATAAAATGTGGGACACTACCCACTCAATGTGGAACAGAGTGCTTTTCGGAGGTGAAATGAGAAACTGTTCCTCAATGTGGGACAGTTGAGAGGTGTGGGAATGGTGGACTTTTTGTATTTACACAATTGTGTTTCATTTTCTTTTGTAGTTAAACAGTTTTAGTAATTTTAGCAAACAAAAGAACAGGAAACAATTTATGCATCAAGGATATAGCTACGAGTAACATACATGTGTAATAGGGATGGGCAGACCCAAAAGGTCCTGGCCCTTATTATCAGGATCAGTACCCAGGCCAAAGTCCTGATTAGTTCTGATTTAAATCAGAACCTTTTCTAAAACATGAGGAAAACTGTAAATCTGTCATCAAATTGCAAAAAATGGCACCACGATTTATGACACACACATGGAATTGTGAACAGAGTTTCAGGAAATGGAAACTGTGAGCTTATGGTACTGATGTGCTGGTCAATTAAATACATGGCAGTCATGTAGTTCTCTTAGTCAGCATCCACAGTGGTGTAACTGTAAACAGACCTGTCTGACCATAGAGTGAGATCCCATTCCCATTTTGTAGTATCCAGTGGATATTTGACAGTTTGCCATTGTTGCCCTAGCTCCTCTCTGCACAGGAGACAGTGACAGAGCACAACTGCCACAGTACAAGTTCAGGAGGTACTGACTGTCACAGATTCACTCAGCAGGTCAAGCCCTCTACTCCCAAAGTACCAACCTCTGAGCGCAGTCTTGTGAACAGTGTAACAGACAAGGTAACCTCTTGTCCGTTTTTGTGAGTTTGGATCACCCTTTGGTCTCAGTTCTGGAGGGATTCAAACTGTTAACCTCTTGCTAGCATACCCAATGCACAGGCTCAGATATAACGCTTCTCTTTCCAGTTTGATACCACCATTCAAGCTTATGTCTGTTGTCTGCTATAACCATGGAATTTTCTTAGCAAAAAAGCAATTCAAAGACAGACCAGGTTTGCTCTAAAATTAGAGTTTTACTAAAATATATAATAGTATGTCAAACATACAGTACAGAACTCTTATATCAAAAGACATACAAATCTTTTAAAAGAAACAAGGTTTAAACAGTGAAGATTTCTACTACAGTACTTAGTCTCTAAATACTTGCTTAAGTGCTCCCAAGATGTTTCGTGGTCAGAGTCCGGGTCAAAATGTAAGTCTCTGTAAAACAGAATTATTCCTTAAACAACTGTATTGGCCAACCCTTTTGGTGAGGTCAGCTAGCTCCTCCTCTGTCAGATTATATTTAAAAATATATATCTTATACAACCACAGGATGTATTTTCAAAGTATTACATCCTGCAATCCTCAGCATAACTCGTGTGTCAAATGACATCTCTTTGATATTTAAACAGTATCCTCTGTCACACAGACACCAAAGCATTTATGATCTCACATTAATGCATCACAACCTGCTTTTCTTCCTCTGGAAGCGTCATAAAATGGATATGCTGAACATCCAGCTTCTTAACCTTATAATTAGCTTCAGGCTTTTCCACGTAACACATTGGCCCAGATATTCAAAGGGTTGCGCATGGTGCAACAGTGATATGCCCGGTAGCGATATTCAAAAGGAAAAGTCGCGGCACAAATCCCGATCGCCTGAGCAGATCAGTAATGTATGCAGGCACAGGTGGGGTGTGCCCATGCATAACCTGCACAGTCCGATATTCAGCCCAGGATGTGCAGAGCCATGCATCTCGCAACCCCTACCTGCACCAGCACAAAGTTAGCCTAAAAAAGGAACAACTGATGGCCACCCACAGGTGAGCTGCTGCATTGTAGGGTGCACACGGCAGCTGCCACCTGTGGTGGCCTACCGATTACAGCTGCCTGGTGGCACCCCTCATGCCCGATCGCAGGTATGTTTTAAAATAATTTCCCGTCCTATATCCCTGGTGGTCCAGTGGACGCTCTGCCCGATGCGGGCATATGTTTAAAATAAATTCCTTATCCTATATCCTGGTGGTCCAGTGGACTCTCTGCCGATCGCGGGCATCTGTTGTAATAAAGACCCCCGTCCAATGTCCGCTTTCTACCCGATCGCGGGCATCTGTTGTAATAAAGAAAACCCCCTCAATATCCGCTTTCTGCCTGATCGCGGGCATCTGTGTAATCAAAGAACCCCCGTCCAATATCCCTGGTGGTCTAGTGGTACCCCCCCTCCCACCCACCCACTGGGCCCCATCACCCGCTCCCCCCAAGTCAGTCAGCGGGCGGCAGCACCTACCCACCTGCCGCCCCACCGCCTGCCGACTGACAGCTCGATAGGGTTGCACACCCATTGGTTCTGGCGTGAGCCAATGGGCATGTAACCCTACCATACTACATTCAGATATGTGAATGAATCATTCACATATCTGGGAGATAATAATGCACAATAAGGATACATGCCATTAGCTCACGCTATGAGCATGAAAACATCCGGCTACCGGCTATCGATGCGTAAGCCGGAAAGTGAGTAAGTGCTGCCTTCGCCGGCTGACCCGGAGGAGGCGGGGAATGAGGGCTCAGTTGGGGGTGGGAGGGGTACCACTAGACCACCAGGGATATTGGAGCGAGGGTTCTTTTATTACAACAGATGCCCACGATCAGGCAGATTATGGTCCACTGGATCACCAGGGATATTGGACTGGGGGTTCTTTTTATTACAACAGATGCCCGCGATCGGACAGAAAGCGGGATAATAGGGGTTCTTTTATTGCAACAGATGCCGTGATCAGGCAGAAAGTGGGATATTGGATGGGGGTTCTTTTATTACAACAGATGCCCCCGATCGGGCAGAAAGCAGTCCACTGGACCACCAGAGATATAGGATGGAATTTATTTTTAAACATATGCCTACGATTGGGCAGACAGCGGTCCACTGGACCACCAGGGATATAGGACGAGAATTTATTTTTAAACATATGCCTGCGATCGGGCTGCAGGGGTGTCGGTCCCCGCCGGCTGCTGCCTGGCAGGCGCCAGGCGCAAGTTGCCAGGATCGGCGCACCTGCATGCAAGTGGGATGCAAATGGGGCCATAATGACATACAAATGGACATTGACATGCAAATGGCCCCATGTCGCCTTACATACATTATAGCCCCATTGTATGTCACCTTTTGAATATCGCTGGTGCTTTGAATGGCACTTAGCTAGCGCATCTCCATGCTCCCTCTGGCCACTTGCGCTGGCGCAGTGCCACTGCACCATACACACTGGGGTGGCCAGGGTGTGATATTCAAAGCTGCTGAGCCATGGTGCAGGTCCATTGAATATCGCAGACCACACCCTGCGCGTAGATGTTGAGCTGCGCCTATGCTTCATGCCCACAGCTCATGCAGTTTGAATATCCCGGCCACTGTCTCTAAAATCTGTTTGTGTATAATCTCACTTGCTGTCTCAGCATTTGTCTCATGGCATCCATCCTTCAGCTGGAATCTGGGGGGTGAGTGAGGTCATTCCTAGAGCATTTGAATTTTCAGCAGAGACATTAATACATTTTATATTAAAAATATAATACAGCACTCAGAACTGGCTGCCTACGTCACACTGACTACCAGTGAGCACTGAAGCTCTGTCTTTTGGCCTTGGCCTTCCTATCCCTTACCCCTACCAGGTTAATCTGTATTTTTTATTCCCCATGGCCCTTTTGTTCATTTTAGCTTGCGTACTCCTGTCTCCTTTGACTGTGCCCCCAATTGAGCCCCTGAATGCAGAAGAAACCAGCAGTCAGCCACCAAAGTTCCCAGCTGCACCTCCCCATCGCTGCTTGTTCACCCAATGGCCACAAATCAGTCCTTGGTGTCTAGTGTCAGTGGCATGGCACCCCTCCAAGATTGCTGCTGCAGTGTCTTTGTCTGCCTGTATTGTAAAAACAAGCCCCATCTCCTATTCTCTGGTGTCTAGTGTCAGTGGCATGGCACCCGCCCCCCAAGATTGCTGCTGCAGTGCCTGGGTCTGCCTGTATTGTAAAACAAGCCCCATCTCCTATTCTCTGGTGTCTAGTGGACCCCACCCCACCCTTTCTCCGATCATGCCAGCCACAAAATAAATATACAGACATTGTGCTAGTGGCACTATGCCATCCATGAAGCCTCTCACCCCTGAGACTGACACCAGTCCCTAAATTTGTTTTGTGAGCATCAGAACATGCAGGGAAACGTCTTGAGAGATCCCACACACTTCAGGTTTGAGGTTCTGAAACTCTAGCTGAGTCTTACAACTCAAATGTTAATTTTTTACTGTGCTTATTCAAGGGGCTTAACAAACTACTTGAATTCCAGCTTGCCTGGTTCAAGTTCAAGCTATTTTATGAAATAATTTTTTCAATAAACATTTAATCCCCCTCCCAGTGAACACACTCAGCTGAAATACAAAAAGAATGACAGATCGGAGCCCAAGACCCACAGCCATCACAAGCTGATTTGAAGCCTGTAAAAAATAAAGCTTTTCAAATAACCCATCATTGGTGGTCAGTTTATAACTGGAGACAAAGAGACCATCCTAATAAAAATGTAGCAAATAAAGCCCATGTCTCTAAACTGTGTTATATTTATTGGTGGTCAGTAGGAAAGACCCATACCAAAGTACATTTTTTTCCAATTCCTACCTTGACTCCTGTAATTTCAGCCCAGGAGACCATTCTTGTACGGAGACAGACCGTCATTTACACAGTTGCGCGCAATTGTTGAGCCGGTTTCACGGACACTTTGATCAGTCGTCTCACCCTCTCAGGACATGATAGTGTGGTGGCAAAGTATGAGCGGAGCTGGTGTGTCTTTCAACCCAGTGCACACATGATTGTCGGCGTGGTCAGCCAGTAAGTGCCCCACAGTGCCTAGCAGCTTCCAGCTGGAAAGAGCTTTCTTGATCATCTAGCCATACGTGGCGGTGGACCCGGACTCGGTACTTTTACAATGAGTTTTTGTTGATCTTGGTCCGCGGCCACATTGGATCCGTCATGGGTTCTGATTTTAGGAGGGTCAGTCCACCCATCCCTAGTAACCCCGCATAAATAGAGGTTCCTAAATTGTCTTCCTTGGTGTGCCTAAATACCCACTGCCAGGCTGGTGTCCTGTGTCTAGCAGGTTTAAAAGTGTTTGCACGTAGCGCCCAATTAGTCTCCATGCCTGTCTCTTTAAGAGCTGCCTATCTCTTAGTTTATAACTAATCTGGGTGGTGGCCAAGTGTTTCTAGGCTCGAGTCCTGCCGGGCTGCAGTACAGCCACTTCATTTTGCCATCGCCAGTTGCTAAGAGGGAGCCTCTACTAAACTCTCTGATGGATCGCTGATTATCTGTTTTAATAATAATGATAATGTAGTTTGTCTAACCTGCCTTCCTTTGCAGCATGGTTCTGGACTGCCAATCTGCACAATCAGTACCTTTGGGGGCTCTAAAATGGAGCCTGCCCCAGAGGCCTATGGGAGTAAATTTCTGTAGGAATTGTAATTTTCCCCTTTGGCACCTAAATGGACCTGGAGGGGTAGGTCAAGCTGTGACAGACAGATGGATCAAGAACCAAACCTTTTGGATCACTAGGAGCCCGGTGCTGCCTACAGCAGAGTCACAGTGGAGTAAGAGTTGAGAGAGTGAGGAGCTTGAGGGAATTTTAAGCAGCTGCTCCTGTGTAGTGCGTGAGGGAAAAATTGTTGGGAAGGCCGTGTTTGGCCTACCTGCTACTATCTTCCTAAAGTGAAGAGACTTAATCAGACCATCTGACTTTATCGAATTTGTGACCTTCATTCTAAATTGTGACTAATTTCACCTAAAGAGGACCAAAGACTTGCTTTTGTGCGATCGGCCTATCAGAACTTTCACCACGACCACAGCGTACAGTTTGCACAGGGACACTGTGAACTGCAACGGACTGTCATCCGAACTGCTGTATTTGTGTGCCTTTACTATAAGTGTGCTGAATGCGGACAGTGGGTTGGGATTGGTTCCCCACTTTGCTGAATGTGTCACACTTGCTGAAAGCTGCATCCAGCAACCTTACAGACTGCATTCAAACTGTTCTCCCAGTCTGGGCCCTGCCATCCTAGCCCAGACACCGCTCATGCTGCAGAGAAGATCCGAGGAGAGACCCATCCAAATCGGCTCCTGATCAACAACACCGAACAGGATCGAGTGCCACGTCGCATCATGTGGGCCCTGTTTGTCATGGCCATCCAGCTCTTCATCTTGAGGTCTCCATTTTTTCCATCCTGCATCCAATTTTGAGTAGCGTGAGTAAAACCAGGGTAGCTCTCTGCAACCCAGCTAATAATCACAGTGTGTCATCTGATTTAATTGTTGTTAAGATTTTGTGGACTGAGCCATCGGCTCCGGATTACAAATTGTGGATTACAGTGCATGCATGTTTCTTTCCATCACAGGGGCCCCAACCAGCTGCAATGCGGTCTACCCCAAGCAACGCAGTTCAGGCTAGCCTCTAGTTCCAACTGGGTACCCAGAGTGTGTGTGACTGTGTTCAAGGGACCTTTAAGTGCATGCCTTATAGCCGAATCAATCAGATCTAAAATCAACCACCAGATTACTGCCCTCCTTGTTCACATCCCCAATAAATCAGATCTGGATCTTTTGCAGTTAAACTGGGTGTGGTGTACCTCTGTATAAAAGTACTACATCAACTTTGTTTAATTGTTACAGGTCTTGTTTTCCAGGGGTCTCAGGGTGTCCCAGATGATTATAGCCCTGGTGGTAAGTGGCTACAAGGAGGGATTCACTGTGTGTTGCAAAAGTGTGTTGGTTTGGGTAGCTGCAAGCTTAGCCAGGCCACTAGGGGTAGAGATGGGGTATCAGTGTCCCGGAGGGCTGTACCCAGGGCAGTCACGTTGCCAACAACCCTGTCCTCCGTGGAAGCACCCATTTCAAGAGCCCAGGCCCCTCAACCTGCAGGCTACTGTGCAGGCAGGGGTATTAACCCTCGGAGTAGTGCCATCTCACGGGTTACACATGTATTTTCCTCATCTTATTTTAAGGTTACCACCTGTCCTAATTTTGCATACGACAGTCCTGATTTGGACAGCTGTGTCCTACAAAAACATGAAAAATATGGTGTTAGTGTATATTACTATCACTGTATATCACTCTTGAAGTTAAAGGGACACTGTCAACCCCCTTAGGCCTCAGTATGTCCCTAGTTTAAAAAACACATTTATGATTGCCAGCATTCTGTAGAGACTGCTGATGTCACTGTAGTTTGATTCTGATTCATTTTTCTTTTAAAAAGTGAAAAACAGACTGCCCACCAAATTAGTGTTACGCATAAAAACAGATTTGTTTAAATTCCTTGATCAACTCCCTGCATCTTTCCTGGACTTAGGAACATCCCAGCATAGTCTAGCCCCTCATGATGCAGTGGGAGTTTAAAACTATTGCACCATGAATGACTGCGCTGTTCAGAGGTGTTTATAATGTTCAGGAAGTATTCAGTAAGAATGGTTGCAGGATTTGAAACAAACGTTGTTTATAAATATACATTAGCATGCTTTTTGGGTCTACTAAACAAGCAGACAGACAAAACAACCAGCAACATCAATGATTTTGGAGAATGTAAGCAATCATAAAATGTGGGGTTTAGCTAGAAATAATATTTTATTTATTTATTTATTTATTGAAGTAATCAGTTTTACAACCTTTGAGTCAGCGACTCGTTTACAAAGTACCTCGTCATTAGGCGGGGAGACAACAATTAAGTGAGGTTTAGGACAGGGATTACATACAGGTGAGATACATAAATTCACACGTGGAGTTACAGGCAGCAATTGTACAGGTACATGCATATGTTGAGTTACACAGCATCATGTAACATTTACACTTCATTATATGACATCATTATTACGGTCTGTTTTATTGTACCAGTATCCACTCGTATATGTGACCCAAAGGGCATAGGGCTATCTGAGACATGGTTTCTAGTCAACTATAGGCATTTACAACATTGACTGTCAATAATATGTTGGCGGAGGGCGATTTTGAACCGACCAATCCCAGGGATCTTAGTGATAGCCTCAGGAAGGAGTTAAACCAAGGGGCTTTATGATGAAAGGATCTTTGGCAGCGAGAGGTCCTTGCCCTGGGAACTATGAAGGTGGCTGCGGTGGAGTTCACGGTTGGCAGGGGCTGGACAGCCAGCTGTAGAGATGCAGAGACCCCTGGTGGGCAAAGCCCTGACATGGATTTTTGGCCAGCAGGCAGGTATGATATTTCAGTCTTTCCTCAAGAGTGAGTATGTTAGCGGTAGTATAGCAGATAGGTGTGAGTTCTGCTGTGTGCACCGTGAGGAGCCTACAGGCTTTGTTAATAGAGGTCTGGATTTTTGATAAGGAGGAGGGGTCAGCCGCTGCGTAAATTGGAAGTCCGTGGTCGGCCAGTGACAACACCGATGAGGTAATGGCTAGTTTTAATGCAGATTCGGGAGGCAATCTTTGTGGCGGTAGAGGCCCGATCCTGGAGTTCATGGCCGATGACAGGGCTTTTAGGTGGGCTTGGAATGTAAGGCCTGGGTCAAAGGTGACACCCAGGTACTTGTATGTAGTTACCTGTTCTAGTGTGAGGAGCATGCTGGTGGTGATGTGAAGGGAGTGTCCTTGGCGCTGTTTTGCCGATGTGAGAACAGCATTGACTTTGTTTTCTTCAGGTTCAGGACTAGTCGATGTTTATTGAACCATTTTTTGGCTTGAGGAAGGTGCTTTGCAGCGTGCCTTGGTGTAGGAGTGGGTCAGAGTGTGATGCTAGGATTACTGCATCATCAGCATAGAAACAGTATTTTGTTGGAACAGGAGCTAGAGAGGGTGTTTAGGAATAGACTGAAAAGGGTGGGTCCAAGGATGGAGCCTTGCAGGACCCTAAGAGTACTAGTAGGTTGGAGGAGAGGGTCCCATTTAGCTTAACTCTTTAGGATCTGTTATGCAGGTAGCTAGAGAACCAATTCAGAGGGCGGATGAGAATCCCAGTTGGCATAGGGAGTTTAACAGCAAGGGGTGGCACACAGTGTCGAATGCCTTGGATAGGTCTATGAATACTGCCCTGCAAGTTGACCCTTGTCAAGCACAGAGTATGTGGTGGGAGAATTCCAGAAGGGCAGTGGACGTGCTGTGTACGGACAGAAACCCATGTTGCTCAGGACATAGAAGGTTGTATTTAGTTAGGTATTCGGTGAGCTGTGTGTTTATTATTTTCTAAAGCTTTGGATGGGGGAGGATGGAGATGGGCCTGTAGTTATTTGGTAGTATCGTTCCCCAGACTTGTGGATGGGGATTACTTCAGCGTGCTTCCAAGCATCCGGAAGTGGCCTAAGCATAAGGATTTGTTTATGATAAGCGTGAGGGATAAGCATGACATCCAGCGTAAGGTGGAGCATCCTAGAGTCAAGAGGGTCGTTACTTGGGTTATGAGAGGCGAGTGACTTTATAAAAAAGTTTGGCATCGCAGGGTGAGATCATTCGGAAGTGGAATTGTGGCCTGGAAGTGTGAGTGTGGGTGGGCGTGCAACCGGGTCAAAAAAAGTGGGCAGGAGAACTGCACTTAAGTCCGTGAAGGTTTTATTAAGGCAGTCTGCAATACATGTTAGGTCCGTCGAGACAGCCCTATTTATGACAATCTGAGGCGGGGGAGCGGGATTTACCATTCAGTTCTTTAATGTTGTCCCAGAAAGCTCTGGATGAGCCCCAGGAGGATGTCAACGCAGCCCGATAGTATTTAGCTTTGCCTGCTTGATGTCCCAGGTGCATTGGTTACGGGCTGCCCTATAGGCTTGTCTGTCAACCACACTACCAGAGTCGTTGCTATGTTGCCAGATTATCTCACTTTTTAGTTGCTGGATCAGTGCAGGGGATATCCATGCAGCAGTCCGTTTTTTTTCTAGATGTGGTGATGGGGCAAACAGATCACAGGCGTGGTTGAAGGCCGTAGTGAGGTGGAGTTAGGGCAGAGTTTATGTCAGAAGCACAGGCCACTGGGGTCCAGTTGACTTGTGCGAGGTGCGCTTTGAGGTTGTCGAGACCCTGGGAGAAATCTGCATCGAGGGGTGCTGCTGTACACAGGGCTGAGTGTGGGGAGGACCAAAAGCAGATGACAGGGGAGTGGTCGCTAAGTGAGTCCGCAAGGACTTGTACAGGATGCCACTTTATGTGGCGGGTTAGAGAGGACTACGCCAGGAGGGAGCTGGTGCCCGTTGCTTTATTAAGTCTAGTGGGCCAAGTGACCATTTGAGACAGGTCAAGAGCAGCAAGCTCATCCTTTATAATATCCTTAATATGATGCAAAAAGGTTGACAATGTCCCTTTAAAGTATAGACTTAGGCTCAAGCTCTGTAATACAGCTTATGTATCATACAGATTGAAGAGAATCAGTTACAGGGCAACATTCCATATGGCATCACATCATACAGTTGGATGGAAACAGCCTGACATGCTGTTACAGCTGTTATGTAAGCAATAATAACCTGACAGGGTGGGCTGTATTGTGCTATACTGGACTCCCAGGGACGTAATGAGGCCTGACACTGCGGGCAGAAGGCCTTTAGCCCCGGAAGGTCTAGTAGCATAATACGCCCCGCCACCCTGGAGGGTATTATTGTGCTTAGAAAATGGGCACTGGAAAAAAAAACAAGTTTGATAAAAATGTTAATAAAAATTATTTTAAAGTAAGTTTTGTCCGCAGCCCTGTGGCACAGAGGGTTGAGGCACTGGTGCCTTACCTCATACTATGCTGACGACCTGGGTTCAGGAGCGGACTCAGGTCACCAGGGGGTCGGCAGGAAGGAGAGGATTGAGCATCCGTGGGACTGCTGTCCTTTCCTGGGATGGGCTACAGGGCGCAGCACTCTGCAGCATCCCTGGTAGAGACCAGGAGCACTAGAAGCGCGCAATGTGTGGGAAGTACCAGAAAACAGAAAATTGCTCTGGATTGGCCGGATCACAGCATCCAGTCCACTGACACCCTCCAGGCTCTGCAGGCCAAATTTGCCTCAGCAGCGCCCCAAAGGCTGAAGAAAATATAGTGTGCTGGGCTATCTCCACCAGTGCCTTCCTCTCGGAGGAGAGGGACCCACTGAAAAGGGTAATGGCGAGCTACCCCAGGGGTTGGCTGCGCGTATGGCGCCAGGGCCTGAGGGAGTTAATGGAGGAGTGCTAGTGACCTAGGGCCTGAAGGAAGGAGAGGTAGATCCGGAGCATGGTAGGGAGAAAATAAATAACTCAGAAAAAAAATCCTGCACCAATCCCTGCCCCGACAGCTTTTCGTTGCAATGGAGGCTCGCTGCCATTTTCTGCCTGCCGCGATCCGGCATCGATCTGATTGATGGCTTAATTTTTTTCTTTCATTCTTTTTTTAAATGTGTGGCTGTCATTAATATCAATGAAAGGCAAAGGGGGGGCTTGAGACAGTCAAGCAGCCGCCTGAGTCGCTTCACGTGGGAGAACTGTGGAAAGGCCTGAGTTGTGCCCTGCATGTCTGCTGCTGCCCTGAGAGGAAGAGAAGAGAATTATTTCGGACTAAATCCAAGTTTGTGAGAATGAAGTAAGCCACTGATTTTTTACCAAGCTCATACCTGAAGAAGACCGAAGATTTGCTGAATGCGATCGGCCTGTCAGGGATTTCCAGCTGCTTTTGAATCCCCGGTTTGTGCAGAGATTTATGATCGTGGACCGAGAACGGTTTGCCTGGTACAGTAGAATTTCCTTCCATGTAAATGCGCTGTGTATTGAAAGTGGGTCGTGATTTGGTTCCCACTGTGTGAACTGTGTTCTGCTTGCTGGAAGCTTTATCTAGCCTAATCGGACTGAATCCACATTCATCTCCATTCGCCTGGGCCATGCCACACTGACCCTGCCAGACTACCCCACTACACAGAGAAAGTCACCGACGAGAGACCTGCCTGGGATCAGTCCCCTGCTCCACACTTGAACAGGAAGGACGCCTCGCGAATCGTGTGAGCCCTGCTTCTCCTGGCACTCCAGATTAACCACCTACTGTCTCGATTTTCAGTCCAGCCTGTGTCCAGTCTTAGGTATCATGAGTAATCATCAGGGTAGCTCCCTGCAACAACAGCCTAATCTAAAAGTGTGTCATCTGATTGTCTTGTTTTCTTCTCACGAGTGATCCCTCTGGCTCGGATTACAAATAGTGTGTTGTGCATGTTGTTTTCTTCCATCACAGGGCCCCAACCAGCTGCAACGTTCCTGGCTAGCCCACTGTTCTCCATCTGGGTACCCAGAGTATGTGACTGTTTATGGACCCCGAAGTGAATGCATAACTGTTTGATTGATAGAGCCTTTAAGCAAATTAACCTGATTATGCCCCTCCCTTGTTCAAGCCCTTAAATAAATCAGATCTAAATCTTTTTGCATTTACCCTGACTGTGGTTCCAGTTTGTGCAAGAGTACTGTACTGCTGTTATTTGCTGTGTATAACCTTGTTTTACAGAGTTCCCAGGGCCGGGCAGAGGAAACCCTGGTGGTAAGTGCAAACAGTGTGGGTACTTGTGTGGTGTATCAGGGTATTGTGAAAGTTATTATTGTGTATTGTTCTGGCCACTAGTAAGGAAAAAGTGGGGTTACAGTGTCCCGGAGGGCTTCTCAGGTTAGCATGACCACTACCAACCCTGACCCTCCGGGTGGAGGCACCCATTTCTGAACTCAGGCCCCTTAACCTGCTACTAGCCAAGCAGGTAGGGGTAGTAGCCTGGGATAGGGGCCACCTAGGGGTTACATTTTGAGGCTCACCGCTGGAATTTTGTGCCTTCTAGTGGCCAAAATTACAGTTATTGTTAAAGATTAATGGCTACCCAGTAGAAATGGCTGTACACCAGTTGGTGGGTGGTGTACTGGGCAGGAGATCGACCCCAAAATGCTCTACTTATACTGGATATTCCCTAGGTACCAGTAAAGACACTGTAGAGGAGCACTCTCCAATGTTAAATGTTTAAAAACCCTGTGGTGGTGGGTCGACAGGCTGATTTGATCGCCCAAACTTTCATAGCCTTGGTAGAGTGTAGTGACCTCGTGGACAGCCCCAAAGTGCCACAGACTATTGCCCCAGAAGGGGATCCAGCTGCCTGGAGTGATATCAAAAGACAGTGAAGACCCTGTGAAGGATGAGCTCCACCATTATCTGAGACTTTTGAGGAGAAATTTGCTAAGGTGTTGCTGGAGGAGGGAAAACGTAGAGGACTTTAAGAAACTATTCCTGCCACCTGGGGTGTTCCTTCCCCAACGCCCTCCACTCCAGCACCTGTTACTGCCCGCCTTCTGTGCCCATGCCAATGCTGGCCTCTATATCTGTACCTGCCATTAGTCACGACTCCTACAGAAGGCTAGGAATCTTCTCGGCACCCTCCCCATCCCCCATGGGGAGGATGACTGGGAGACTTGATAGACTATGTTGCTCCTCTAGTACTTGAATGGCAATGCTCAGAAGCAGAGAAATGAAAGAGGTTGAGTGAGAGCCTCCGAGGTCCTGCCCTGGCTACCATCCGTGCAAGCGGGCTAATAACTCAAGCAACTGCACAGGACTATTTTGATGCATTGGAAAATGTGTATGGGAGCCAGGATTCAGATGAAGATCTGTGGTGGAGAGTAAGACACCCTCAGCAGTACCAGGAGCCATTGTCTGTGTATGTACCTCGGCTTGAAAAGCTGCTACAAGAGTGCCTCAGAAAGGGTAGTTTGACATCAAATTAATTAGATCGAACTAGGCTGGACTGGATCCTTAAGTCTGCTCCATTTTCAGAATTGTTACTGCTTCAGTTGCACCTTGCCACCTGACTTGAATCGCTCCTATGATGAGCTGATGAAAGAAATTCGGGAGTTGAGCAAAGGCGACCCCTGTGGGGAATTGCACCCATATCTGCTGCTGCTGCTGTGCAAGTGATCGAGAGTGATCAGCCAAGTGAGGCTCGGGGACAAAGTCGGCACTTAACGAGCACTCTGAGAATGCAAAGGACTTCCCACCCTGGGCCCAGCATTGGAAAGACGAGCTACTAAAGGAAGTCAGAGCGTTGAAGATGGGTGTCTCTGCAAGGGTTTCCCCATGGAACAAGATTCTAGTCCCTTTCAGGATGTGACTGCCATGGGGTGGGGTGCACCCTCAGGCATCTGCTACTAGAGTGTCTCCAAGGCTGAGATCACGGATTGACTGCCACTCTAAAGGAACTGTTAAGACATGCTGCACCACTCTCCGCTGCAAGCAGATACTAGACTCAATCTCTTATTACTGCTTCAGTTCCTCATACAATGTTCTCTCCCAGGATGACCCTGAGTCTATCATTTGTCACAACTGTGGAAAGGATGGCCATATGAAAAGAGAATGCGGTCTCAGAAGGACTTAGAAAGAGTAATAAACAGACTCCAAGGGAGCTCCAAAAGCAAATCAATGGCCAAAGGGTGCCTGAAATGACCACAGTGATGGTTCAAGAAACCCTAACTCAAATTTCTTTGTAGGTAAATCGTCTGTCCAGGCCTCTACTGCCTCTCAGACTGGTCCAAAATAGTGGGCCCTTCATTGGAGACTACGGTGACTGTGAATGGTATTCATACTCGGGCTGTGCATGACAGTGGGTGCAAGTGACCATTGTATTCCAGGACTGGTATGACAAACTTTAACCTGATGTGCCTTTGCAATCCCTGGAAGGCCTACATGTGTGGGGCCTGATCGACAAGTCTTATCCTACCTAGGTATGTCCACCTCTGGTTGTCTTTTCCTGCAACTGTAACATGTATAGAGGAGTGAGTAGAGACATTGGCCCCAGTGTGTCCCCCACCGGTATGTATGATGGGGTCCCCCTGTTAATTGGGACAAGCGCCCATATGTTTGGGAGACTAGCGCAACTCTGTCATGAGAAACAAGGGCAATGGACTGGGAGGGCCCTGAGAATTCCGGCTCTGATCAAGTGGGCCTATGATTTGCAACAGAAACATGAGGAAGTAGACTAGGATGAACTGGTGGGGATCGTGTGGAAGAAGGATCCGATTCAATGGTACTGGCCCTAAGCCCAGTGTACCATTCAAGGGGAGGTCCACCTCGGAAAGATGTCAAGAGCAAAATACTGATGTTGGATGCACCAGGCAATGGAAAATGCCAGAAGGATTATTGGTCAAGCCAGCATCTTGCCTGCTCGTGCCCATGCCTATGTACAAGCAGTGATGGTCCAGATTCATAATGTGTCAGATTGGAGATCGGGTGAACAGAGGGTGCACCTAGCTATGGTACACTGTGCAGACACTGCAGTATTGCCCAGCAACAAACACCCTGGTGAGAAGGAAGAATGACCCCATACTTGTTTGACTTTGGTGACTCCCCTTGCCAGCTGAATGGAAGGCTAAGAATTAGCAAAGAGACTTGCTCAGAGACACAATGTTTTCATTGAAGGAATGGGATGTGGGATGTGTCCGGTACTGAGCATCACATACGCCTGCACGATGAACAGCCATTTTGAGAGGTCCCAACTCCTTGCCCCAGCAGACATAGATGATGTGAAAGAAACCTGCAGGAAATGCTCTGCTGGCGTGATACAAGAATCCAGGAGCCCATACACCTCTCCATTGTGGCTGTGCGTAAGAATGGATCTGTGAGGATGTGTGTTGATTATCGAACCTTGAACCAGCAGACCGTCCCAGATCAATACACAATGCCTCGTATGTAAGATGACTTGGACTGCTTGAATGGGAGCAAATGGTTCTCGGTGTTGGATCTTCGCAGCGGATACTACCAGATCCCGATGGCCCGGAAGACCATGAGAAAACAGCCTTCATCTGTCCACTATGAGTTTCTGAGGATGCCACAGGGATATTGACACCCCAGCCACCTTTCAGCAACTGATGGAAAGTGTGGTGGATATGAATTTGCTGAAATGCTCTGGTGTACTTGGACAATATCATTGTGTTTGGGAGCACCTTGAGGAGCATGAGAACAACTGTTTTAAGTCCTAGACCGACTGGAAGACTTGACCTCAAGCTATCCATTCCAAACCTCCGTGAAGTATGGGGCATAGTATCTACAAAGGGATAGAGACTGATCTCAGTAAGGTTGAAGCACTGACTACTTGGCCCCAGCCCCATAATCTGAAAAGAACTACAATGTTTCTTGGGGTTCTATGGCTACTACCATGAGTTCATAAAGACTATTCCAAGGTGATTCGCCACTCTTGAACCTTATCCAGGGTTACCCTTCTACCAATTGTAAATACAAAAAGGGGCAGTTAAAGAACCAGAAAAGTATACTTCCACCCAGATGAACTCTTCGGCCCTGCTGGATGCCCGACTATGAAGCAACCTTCCATGAGATCATATACCAGCTCAGTCATGCCCCATCCTCGCCTATGCTGACCCCACCAAACCCTAGTGCTGCATGCAGACGCTAGTCTGCAGAGTCTAGAAGCGGTGCTGTATCAAGACCATGAGGATGGCCTGAGACCAGTAGCTTTCACCAGTAGGAGCTGACCCGTCCAGACAAACTACCTGTGCATGAGTTGGAGTTCCTTGTGCTAAAATGGGCCATCATCGACCAGTTTCATGAATACTCTATGGGGCAAAGATATTGGTGAAGACTGACAATAACCTGTTTACCTATGTACAGACTTCAGCTAAGTTGAGACCCACTGAGCACGGTGGCTTCTGCATATCAACCTATGATTGTGCTGCGAATACAGACTGGCCTGACCATATTGATGTTCCGCCCTATCCACGAAGGCCCACTTCAAGAGTGATTGGGTCAGCCTATGTGAACCTGACATTGAGCATTGTGCCAAAAGTTTGATAGAGATGAACAGATGTCTGCGGACACAGTGAACTGTTTAGTAGATTGCTTGGGCCTTCTGACACCTGCATACCAGCTGCTTATTGCCACTCTGTGCTCTAGATATTAGTGTACTACCTCAATTTGACAATGACAGCATTCAGTGGGCTCAATCCAAGATCCTATGATTCAGCCAGCACTTGATGCCCTGAAGTGCGGGAAAGATTTACTAAGTTCGTTCCACTGGCTTGTGAACTGCTTTATTGTTTAAAGAAGGCCCCAGATTGAAGTTGCTAAATCAATTGTTATATAGAGACAATAGATTGTAGTGGCAAATTAGACAAGCAACAATTGGTCCTGCCACTCTTTAAATATTTGGTACTGAGGTCCTCCACAATCACATAGGGCACCTCGGTATTGACAGAACCCTTGACCTGGTGCAGTCTAAGCTTCTACTGGCCCAAAATGGGGCCGATGTTGAGCACCATGTAAGACCTGTAGTCGCGCTGCAGAAAAGCCCCTGCCTCAGAAGGCTGCCCATGTTAATATTACTACCAGTGCCCCCATGGAACTAGACTGCATAGACTTCTTGTGTTTAGAACCTGATCAGCAGAACACTGGCAATGTGTTAGTGGTTACAGATCATTTCACATGGTATGCACAAGCTTTTCCCACCAAAGATCAAAGGCATCTACCATGGCCAAGGTGCTGGTGGAAGATTCTTGATCCCTCGATGGTGCCCCAAGCAGTTCATTCCGATCAATGCAGAGACTTTGAAAGTCGGCTAATCAAAATACTTTCTCTATGGGGGTGAAGAGTCAAGAACCACCCCATCACCCACAGGAGACCCTCAATCAGAACATTTTAATCGCACCCTTTAGACATGCTGGGCACCCTCCACCCAAAAGGCAAGCAAAATGGAGCCAGCAGATTGGCACCTTGGTACACATACAATTGCACGAAAAATGATGCTACTAGGTTCTCCCCTACTGCCTCATGTTCAGGGAAAGGCCCGGCTGCCAGTTGATGTCTGTTTTGGGGTTTCTCCAGATGGTGTCGAACTGAAAACTACTTGCAATATGTACAAAACTGAAAGCTCAATTGTACCATGCCTATCAACTGGCCCAGACAATGGCCACCAGAAATCTAGCCAACAAAGGCATGATAAAAAGTAAAGCTCAAGAGCTCGACCTGGAGACCGTATGTTGTTACACAATTTGGGACTGCATGGTAAACACAAAATTCTTGATCGGGTGGCACCATCTTCCCATGTAGTAGTTGGAAAGTTGGATGATTTACGTGTGTACAAAGTGCGCCCAGAGAACAGCTCCAAAACTATTAAGACCATGCACTGTAACCACTTGCTACCTGCTCGTAAGAAGTCGCAGTTGAGGCTGAACCCCCAGAAATTGAGCCCCTAGGCAGTGACTCATGCTGCTGCAAAGAAGGAGACAGAGGAAACCTACCCCAGTGGTCACATATTTAAGGTTTCCTCACAACAGGCCCAGAATGATAGTGACTGTCAGTCCACTTCTGATGAAAGTGAGTGCGACTATCCTATGCCCCTCTTATAGACTGGGTCAACTGTTTGAGGTAACCCCACTTGATTAATTGTGGGGGATGAAGCTGGGCCTTCTGGACTGCGTAACCCCAGCTTTGTCCTGAGCCAATGCTCCCTGAAAGTGAAGTGCAAAGCATCACATCCAAGATGCTGAGTGTCCAGTGCTGTGGAACCTGTATGACTTGCCTGAGGGAGGGTTGATGGAATGAGTCTTTCTGGTGACATACCAGAACTTAAAGAACAGTATGAGAGTGCTGACCACCTCCTTCAGTGCCTCAAAAGCATGACTGTGCCTGAGCCTCCATAAAATGAGTCAAGTGTTGTAGAAACAGAGCCTGCAGAGTAAGGAGCGATGGTTCCCCAAGTTTGGATGTTCCCACCCAGGCAGAGGCACCCTCACAAGTGACGAGAGTCCCAGACCAGTGCTGAGGTACAGAGACTGTAGTTGTCCCCCTCAGAAAGACTGGTTGAGCTGTCAAGCCAGTAGCATGCCTCAGTTATGATTCTCCCGGGAGGCCAATGGATTTGCCTCTCTATGTGGTGCACAAAGGTGTTTATGTCTCACCAAGCTCACTGCCCAAATTGAGCTTGACAGCCAATTCAAGGTTATTTGTCTTTCTCTCTCACTATGGTGCCCTGCCCCTCTAGCCCCAAGTTAGCTGGTAAGGAAGGCCCCCTCTTGCATTGTTTAAGGTACAAAGTTATTACCTGATTCAGTATAGTAATGTTCAATTTACCTGTATGAAATATGCATAGTGTTTTGTCAGAATGGATATAGTGTCATGAAATGTACTGAATATGTATAGTAAAGTAATAAGTTTATGTTAACTGATGCATGATGGCACAGACTTGACACGGACGCCAAGTTTTCTCCAAGCAGGGAAGGGTATAACCCCACTACAAATGGGGGTCCCAAAAGTCTTCCTCGAGCTTGCCTAAATGCTCACTACCTGGCTGGTGTTTTATTTATTTATTTATTTATTTAGTTAAACATCAGTTTAGAAACCTTTGAGCTAGAGGCTCATTTACAAAGGTACCTCGTTACAAAAGGACATCAGAACAGTAGTACAAGGGACACAGTACCTACAAACAAAAGTTACAGTTCAATTACAATTTTGTTACAATAGAATACAATCTCCAACGAAGCAAAAGATAACAAAGGTGCAAAACTTATGGTCGGGGGACAGCTGGTGGGGTAGAAGGGAGGAGATAGGGGAGGAGGAATTAGTAGGGAAAGGAAGGGAGACGCTCAGTGAGCATTGTCAAACAGTATATATTTTTTTTTTACACTAGGCTAGCGGCAGTTGCATTTACGAGCTAAGCAGGAAGTTTCTGAGCCTGGGCTTAAAGCAAGCTAAGGTTAGTGAGTTTGAGACACTGCAGGGAGGAGTTATACCAGTGGGGCCGCAGTGAGGGGAATGCCCTCTGACCTTGAGAGGTCTGGCTCTCGGAATAACTAGGGTAGCTCTTGGCGAGCTCTGGCGTGATCAGGGTCGGTGCAGTACAGCAGATGGAGTTGGATAGGCCTATGGGGGATAGGCCAGCGGGGCTTTAAAGGTGAGCTGGCATGTCTGATACATGTGCTCTTCCAGGTTGAGTAGGGTAGCCAGGGTGTACAGCTCACATGTGTGAGTGAGTCTGGGAGCACCAGTGATAAGTCTGCAGGCCTTATTAACTGTGAGGCGAACCTTGTTGAGGCAGTCTGATCTGCTGGAGCTACAGACCGAAGGCCAGTCAATGAGAGACATGACAGAGGAGGTGACAGCCAGGCGGGAGGGCATCAGGAGGGAGGCATTTTTGTGCCGTAAAGAATGCCTAGCCGTGAGTTGGCTGACAGAATTTAGGCAGATATGTCCATGGAATGAAAGTGCAGAGTTAAAGTTATACAAGATATTTATAGGACTGCACCTGGTCAATGATGAGATTGGGTGGAGTGGACGGCTAAGGGAAACTTGCTGTACTTATTTTGGGGTGGGAGAAGAGCATCGTTTTGTTTTCTTAAGGTTGATAACAAGTCGGTGCTCAGTGAACCAGGTAGCTGCAGAGTCAAAGACTAGTTGGAGGAGTTCTGTAGCAGCATGGGGTCATTGTGGAAGCTAACGAGAACAGCATCATCAGCATGAAAGCATCTTACCCATTACAACTGCTGGGTAGGGAGTTTAGAAAGAGTGAGAATAGTGAGGGTCCAAGAATGAGCCCCTGCGGCACCCCAAGCCGAATGGGGCATGTTTCGAGAGAGTACCGTTGACTTTCACACATTGGGAGCCGGGCGGAGAGATAGCTGGTGCACCAGGAACGGGTCCTGAGGCAAAGCCTATTAGGTCGAGGGTGGAGAGCAAAAGAGATGCGAACTGCATCTAATGCTTTTGACAGGTCATGAATATAGCACTAGCCAGGGCACCAGAGTCCAAGGAGGCATGGAGGAAGTTGGAAAATTCCAGGAGGCTATTGGTACTATGACCTGCTCTAAACCCAGTATGTTCAGGGCAGAGAACATTGTACTTACAGAGGTAGTCAGAGACTTGGGACGCCACAATTTTCTCTAACGCTTAGGGGGAAGAGGGATTGAGATGGGTGGTAGTTACCTGGAAGAGTCCTGTCACCACCTTTATGGACAGGGGTAACTGTGGCAATCTTCCAGGCAGAGGGTATCCGAGACAGAGTGATTTGTTGAAAATGCACATAATAGGTGAGAGGACCTGATCCAGGACCTGGCGGTAAAGGCAGGTATCAAGTGAGTCATTACCGATGGTGTTACCTTTTAGGGCTTTTAGCAAGTAAGGCCTAGCTGCTGCATGGTGACACGATGCAGGTGGAAAGAGGGCGGGCAATGGGTGGTAGGCACAGATGGAGGAGGTGGACTGAAAAGATTTACCAGGAAGTACTGAGCTAAGGTCGGTAAAGGAGTTATTGAGGTGGGTGGAATGAGGCAGGGTCAGAGGAGACGGTACCCATTGATGTTGATTGCCCTGTCAGAGGGACCAATCAGTGTGGGCAAGGAAGCGCTTAGGCCTATGAGTCCCCAGGCCTAGCCGCCGAGCGAGGTGGTTTGACCGGGGATGAGGGTCGAGGGTTTCCAGTTGAAAAGCACAGGGAGTGGTCACTGTGGCAGTCAGGGAGGATTTGGATGCTGTGGATGCGGATTGGCCTGTTGGTGAGGACCACATCCAGGAGGTGCTTGTCCCCCCTAGGGTTTTTCTAGTAGGCTGTGTGACCAGGCTGAGTTAGGTCAGTTGAATCGAAGCCTCACGGTGGGAGGAGGACGAGGGGCAGAGCCAGTTTATATTCAAGGCAGCCCACAAGATTTGGTCCGACGAGTTGGGTAGGGAGGTGAGGTAGTCAATTGGTGAGCCCAGGGCCTGGGATTGGTTCTTGGGGTATGTAGGCTACGGTTGGAATAATGGGCCTCTAGCTGGGTCCAGGGGACAGCTTTAGAGTAAGTCCCTGGGCCTTATGGTGAGGTCAGGCGGGGGAGTGGTAGCCCATGAGAGAATCCTTCAAATAGAACAGCCCCCACCTCTCCTGCCGACACGGTCCAACCGGTGGGAGAGGTGCCAGGGAGAGACAGAGTTAGGAGTGGAGGGAGACAGCCAGTAGTTTCAACCAGGGCAACAACATCAGGTTTATGGAAGGCCACCCAGCAGTGTAGAGTCCAGTTTTTTCAGGAGGCTACAGATGTTCATAGAAGCAATGCAGCCCAGGAGATTTCAGGGGAGGACCAGTGCTGCCAGGCCCGGGATTGCAGTGGACATTGCCTGACAGGGCAGGAGGAGGAGGCTGATCTGGGGAGTGCACAATGGCTGGATAGCTTACCATTGGAGGGGGTGATGAGGGGGTGATCACCAAGAAAACAGCTACTAGAGAGCAGTAAATGTGACAAGTGAGGTATTGGGGAGCAAATTGTTCAAATCTAATCAGCCCCTCTAGTGGCAAAACAATATAAGAGCTATAATGGAGAAAAAAAAGATCAAGTAGAAATTACAATGTGTGTCTCATGTGCAGCGACTCTCAGTTTTAAATACAGTTACAGGCAAAATGCAAATAGTTTTAGCTGGTCAATTGGGCTGTGGGCTATCAGGTACTATTGTGATTCAAAAAGAAGGTGATTACTAGCAGGGCAAACTGAAATTCTGCACACTGGAAATGCACTTAGAGTTAAACAGTCCCCAAATGAGTTTTTCACAGGGGGTAATTCAGTTACAACTGGAAATGCACTTACAAATTAACAAACAGTCCCCAGTAGAGATTTGCACAGAGGGTTTCAGATAGAACACAGATCCTGGGCTTGCAGTGACTCTAAGCTTTTAAATACAGTTACAGGCAAATGCAAATAGTTTTAGCTGGTTCATTTTAAAGTTTCAAAATCAGGCACAAAATGTAACAGTTCTGCTCCGTTTGAGCCTGGGCAGCAACTCGAGGTGCTACTCTGGCCAGGATTCATCGCTGAGCAGGAGCTTGTAGCCGTTTCAGAAAAAGCCAGATATTAATGATGGTGGCAGCAGCCTGGATCAAGGTAGAAATTACCTGGTGTGTCTCGGGTTCGGGGCTTCTGCGGGCAGGGAGGGCTTCAGAGCAGGCCCTCGTGACCTCGGTCTCCTCAGGGAGGGTGGTCTCTGGTGTGTCTCGGGTTCGGGGCTTCTGCGGGCAGGGAGGCTTCAGAGCAGGCCCTCGCAACCTCTGGTCTCCTCAGGGGAGGGTGGTCTCTGGTGTGTCTCGGGTTCGGGGCTTCTGTGGGCAGGGAGGGCTTCAGAGCAGGCCTCGTGACCTCCGGTCTCCTCAGGAGGGTGGTCTCTGGTGTGTCTCGGGTTGGGGCTTCTGCGGGCAGGGAGGGCTTCAGAACAGGCCCTCGCGACCTCCGGTCTCCTCAGGGGAGGGGTGGTCTCCTGTGTCCTGTGTTTTAGCAGTTTAAATGTGATTGCCAGAGAGTGCCTGTATAGCCTCTGTGTACTGTCTCTTTAAGAGCTGCCTGGATTGCAGTCATAAGTAATCTGAGAGGGAGCTCTGTTGAAAGACTATTTGCTGAAAATCATTTAGAGTGATAATGATAATGTAGTTTGTCTAACCTGCCTTCTTTGCAGCAAGGACTGTTTTGTTTATCTCCACTATCTTGGTCCTAGACTGCGAATTGGACCAATCAGTTCTGAGTGGGGCCTAAAATGGAGCCGGACTACAGGAGCTGTCTGGAGTCAAAATCTGTAGGATTTGTAGTTTTGGGCTTTGGTGCCTTTTTGCACCTGAAGGGACCTTTGTTGTGACTGACAGACAGATCAGCCAACCAAACCTTTTGGATTCTGTGGACAGTCCCTGGCTTGCTGGCAGTTGAGTCAGATCTCAGTTGGGAGCTGAATGAGCAGGAACTTGAGACAGTCAAGCAGCCGTCTGAGTCGTTTTGTGTGGGAGAACTGTGGAAAGGCCTGAGTTGTGGCCTGCATGTCTGCCTGCTGCCCTGAGAGGGAGAGAAGAGAATTATTTCGAACTAAATCCAAGTTTGTGAGAGCCAAGTAAGCCACTGATTTTTACCAGGCTCATACCTGAAGAAGACCAAAGATTTGCTGAATGCAATCGGCCTGTCAGGATTTCCAGCTGCTTTTGAATCCCAGTTTGTGCAGAGACTTTGCGATCGTGACTGGAGAGCAGTTTGCGGGTATAGTAGAATTTCCTTCCATGTCAATGTGCTGTGTATTGAGAGTGGGTCATGATTTGGTTCCCCACTGTGAACTGTGTTCTGCTTGCTGGTAGCATAGAATCCTTTACATGTAAATGTGCTGTGTATTGAAAGTGGGTTGTGATTTGGTTCCCCACTGTGTGAACTGTGTTCTGCTTGCTGGAAGCTTTATCCAGCCTAATCGGACTGAATCTGATTTCATCTCCACTCGGCCTGGGCCATGCCATGCTAGCCCTGCAGACTACCCACTGCACAGAAAGCCACCAATGAGAGACCTGCCTGGGGATCAGCCCCTGTTCCACGCTTGAACAGGGCGATGCCTCAGGAATCGTGTGGGCCCTGCTTCTCCTGGCACTCCAGATTAACCACCTGCTGTCTCGATTTTTGTCCAGCCTGTGTCCAGTCTTGGGTATCGTGAGTAATCATCAGGGTAGCTCCTGCAACAACAGCCTAATCTAAAGTGTATCATCTGATTGTCTTTTCTTTTCACAAACTGAGCCCTCCAGCTCCGGATTACAAATAGTGTGTGTTGTGCATGTTGTTTTCTTCCATCACAGGGCCCTAACCAGCTGCAACGTTCCTGGCTAGCCCACCATTCTCCATCTGGGTACCCAGAGTGTGTCACTGTTTATGGACCCTGAAGTGCATGCATAACTGTTTGATTGATAGAGCCTTTAAGCAAATTAACCTGATTACGCCCTCCTTGTTCAAGCACCTTAAATAAATCAGATCAAACTCTTTTTGCAGTTACCTGACTGTGGTTCCAGTTTGTGCAAGAGTACTGTACTGCTGTTATTTGCTGTGTATAACCTTGTTTTACAGAGTTCCCCAGGGCGGGCCAGAGGAAAGCCCTGGTGGTAAGTGCAAACAGTGTGGGTACTTGTGTGTGTGGTGTATCAGGGGTATTGTGAAAGTGATTATTGTGTATTGTTCCAGTCACTAGTAAGGAAGAGGGGTTACAGTGTCCTGGAGGCTGTGCCCAGGTTAAACTGACCACTACCAACCCTGACCTCCGGGTCAGGACTCAGGCCCATAACCTGCTACTAGCCAAGCTGGCAGGGGTAGTAGCCCTTGGATAACACCACCTAGGGGTTACATAAGCATTTGGTCTCTAATTTTTCCCTACACTTTCTGTTCTTACCCCTTCAGCAACGTTTATTTAGTCGAGATGTCCCTTCCTTCACTCCCCCATCTGGTGCTCACCTCTTAGTTGGTGTTACAACCCACCTCTATACTAGCACATGAGTTGTTTGATTTTCTTTTTTGACTCCCAGGTCTCCTTGCTCCCTATTCCACCTTTTCAATGCCCCAGTAGGAGCAGTTCACAAACTTTTAATTTTACTAGCTGTCTTTATGGGTGTCAGACAGGAAACTCCTGACTGCCCTCTCAAGGTTATGGAAAAATATATTTTTTTAAATGTGTATACACAAACTTATGCTCTGTCTGATCCCAGAGGTTCTTTCCATGCTTGTGGAGGAGTGCTTTAATATTGGATGGTGTCCTTTTCCCCATTCACCATAATACCTCCTCTGCGGGAGTGGAAGAAAGTGATGTAAAGGGAGAGTAGTACCATTAGCGTTCATAGAAACATAGAAACATAGAATTTGACGGCAGATAAGGACCGCTTGGCCCACCTAGTCTGCCCATTTCCTACCTAATGGATAAGCTGCAGATCCTAGTTAACCAACAGCTTACTTCCTCCTACCCCACTAGAATTGCCTTATGTCTGTCCATGCATTCTTGAATTCCCCAATGTTTTTGACTCTACAACCTCCTCAGGAAGGATGTTCCATGTATCCACAACCCTCTCTGTGAAGAAATACTTCCTCACATTACCTCTGAGCTGTCCTCCCTCTATCTTCAAATTGTGCCCCTTGTTTTGCACATCTCTTTTCTGAAAGATGCTATCCTCTTGGACTTTACTGATTCCCTTGTGGTATTTGAAAGTTTCTATCATGTACCCCCTCTCCTCCTTTCCTCGAGGCTATACATCTTTAGTTTCTTTAGTCTTTCTTTATATGTCTTCTGATGCAGACCTTGCATCATTTTGGTCTCCCTCCTCTGGACAGCCTCCACCCTGTCTATGTCTTTTCTGGAGATGGGGTCTCCAGAACTGTACACAGTACTCAGATGTGGTCTTACCAACTGTTTGTACAGAGGGCCAACAACTTCCTGTTTTCTGCTGGTGATGCCTCTCCTATGCATCCCAGTATCCCCCAACCCTCCTTACTGCCTTCTCACATTGCTGGCCCACCTTCACGTCATCTGATATGACTACCCCCAGGTCCTTTCCATTTTGTTGTTGTCAGTATCTCACCCCCATTGTGCTCTTCCCTGGGTTTTGTTTCCCAGGTGCATTACTTGCACTTTTTGCATTGAATCTAAGCTGCCATACATTTGACCATTCCTCCAACCTTGCCAAGTCCCTTTTCATCCTTTCCACCTCACCTTGTGTATCAACCCTGTTGCAGATCTTTGTGTCATCTGCAGAGAGACATCTTTTCCTTCGGTCCCTCTGCAATGTCACTTATAAAGACATTAAAAGGACCGCCTCAGTACTGAATCTCAGGTACCCCACTAGTAACCCTCCTTCTTCATCTGGACTCCATTTACTATTACCCACTGTGTCCTGTTGTTCAACCAGTGTTTTACCCAGGCTACCACCCTAGGACCCACTCCCAGGCTGGCTAATTTGTTTATTAATGTTTGTGCAGGACTGTGTCAAATGCCTTGCTAAAGTCTAGGTAGGTCATGTCCACAGCCCTCCCTGGTCTACTGCTTTGGCCACCCAGTCAAAGAAATCAGTTAGATTTGTCTGACACGACCTTCCCGCTGTGAATCCATGCTGCCTTGGGTCCTGTGCCCCACTGGCCTCTAGGTACTCAACAATTCTTTCCTTCAGAAGTGATTCCATCATTTCCCTACCACTGACGTCAAACTGACAGGTCTGTAGTTTCCTGCCTCTGTCTTGCTCCCCTTTTGTGAAGGGGAATCACATCCGCCCTCCTCCAGTCCTCAGGTACCACCCCATCCTCCCATGATTTATTAAAAGGGTAGTCAGTGGTGTTACTAGTTCTTTTAAAATTCTGGGGTGAATCCCATCAGGCCCCATTGCTTTATCCACCTTCAGTTTTAAGAGTTCTTTCAGAACCCTTTCTTCTGTGAAAGGACTAATATCAACCCCTATCCAGAGTGCTTCTATTGACCGGATTAGAATTTCCCCTGCTTTTCCATTGTGAATACTGAGCAAGTATTTGTTCAGTATCCCTGCTTTCACTGTCGCCCTCTGCCCAACCACCTTCCTCTTTGTTCAGCCTCAGTATCCCTGCCTTAGTCTTTCTTTGCTCCCTAATGTACCTATAAAGGTTTTATCCCCTTCTTAACCGAGTTGGCTATCTTTTCCTCAGTTTGGGCCTTTGCTATTCTGACTGCCTTACCCGCTTCCTTCTGTTTTAACAGGTACAGTTCTCTGTCCTGCTCCTTCTGTGTTTCCTTATACTTCCTGAATGCTATCTTTTCCCTTCCTTCCTGCTACTTCTTTTGAGAACCATAGTGGTTTTCTTTCATTTGATTTGTTTATTTGCTTCACACAAGACTTGTTGCCTCTGTGATGGCGGTTTTGATGTTTCCCATTGTTGCTCCACCCACCTTCTTGCCTGTTTGCTAGTGCTTTTCTGAGGCACTCTCCCATTTGACAAAATCAGCCCTCCTGAAGTCAGTACTTTCACTTTTGTGTGGCCTGACTCTACAGCTAAGTTTATCGTGAACCACACTGTTTGGTGGTTGCTTGTTCCCAGATGGCTACCCACTTCAAGATCAGAGATCCTCTCTCCGTCCCCATTTTGAGAGTACCAGGTCTAAGATTGCTCTCTCCCAGTGGGTTCCAAAACTAGCTGTCTGAGGCATGCCCTGTGGGACTTTGTCGAGAATGGCCCTGCTCTTGGATGTGGCTGCAGCAAAGGTGCTCCAGTCAACATCTGGCATATTCAGGTCCCCAGTCAGCAATATCTCCCTTTCTGTGCCATCCCAAGGATGCCTTCTATCATTTTCTTGTCCATTCCCCGAGATGGGGTCTGTATACAACCCTGTTGCAGATTGTGTAGCCATTTCCAGTCTCCAGGGTGACCTACAGTGCCTCCTCTCCTCCCTGTTTACGCTTTAGTTCTGTTGCTTTTATCCCTTCCCTTACATAGACAGCTACTCCTCCTCCTCTTCTTCCCTCCCTGTCCCTCCTGTAGGTTGTGTACCCTGGTATGTTGACATCCCAGTCATGGTTCTCTGTGTACCATGTTTCTGTGACCACCACAATATCCAGGCATCCCTCTTCCATCAAGGCCACCATTTCAGGGAGCTTTTTACCTAGACTATGGGCATTGGTACTCGTTACCCTCCAATTTTTATGGCTTTATTTCTTTTGCCCCATCCCTGTCTCTACTGCCTTTGTCTTTTCTCCATTTACCCCTGCCCTTCTCCTCTGCGTAGGATTTAAGATGTCGAGGGAGGACTTCCAGTGATGTCATGACCCTGATGGCTACTCTGTCTTAGAGCTCCTCAACTCCCACTAAACAGTCCCTTCCAGAACAGCAACAAAACAACTTAAAATGACTTACCGTGGCATCTGGGCAATCTGGAGGAACAGATTTGGTAGGTCCTGGACCAAAAATGCGCTAAGCAAAAGTATGGTGGAGGATTTGTAGACCAAGATACACCCAGCCACAGCTGTCCCCGGCAAGCACTGCAGGCCACAAAATAGACACAGACACAGAAACATAGCGCCTGTCTCAGTCGAGATTTGAAACCCTGTTATCTGAGATAAAGAAGTTCAGGGCAGAAAGCAAACAAGAATTCAAGCCTTGAATACCAGACTGAAAGAAGTCAAAGAAAGTGTGAAATCATCACAGAACCACGTGGCAGCAGTAGAAGCAGAGACTGCATGCAGCAGTCAGTTTCCTGGTGGACCATCCGGAGGCCATGCACAGTAAACTCCTGGATCTGGAAGCCCGTTTGAGGAGAAATAACATCCATATGTGATCTCCCAGAGGCTCAGAGACTGGCAAGATGGAGGAATTTCTGGAGGACCTCTTGCGAGGCGTTTTGGATCTGCCTCAATTCTTCAAGTTCTGCATCGTTACATGCGTACCAAGTACTGACTGCTAAACCAACGGACCCGACTGCTAGGCCATGCTCAGTAGTGCTGAAACTGTCCCGTTTTAGAGATAAGGAAGAGATCCTGAGAACAGCTTGAACTCAAAAGATTACCAAATACAATGCAGCTCAGTTAGTCTTTGACCACGATTACCTGACAGAAATCTTAAAACAACACATAGCTTATTGGCGATCCTCAGAACCCTGAAAGATCACAAGGTCCGATTCCAAACGCTGTATCCGGCCAAGTTAAAAATGTTCTGGGACTCAGGTATGGTTACCTACCATTCTCGGAGGAAGTACAATGCACATTACAGGAGAAGGGTTGGAATGCAGTAGTGGATCCCCAAAGGAGCGCCCTTGACCTGCCGCTCAGAGTGGATACCGGGAACCATGCACCACCATAAAAACAAAGCAAGATCCACAGCACCCAGAACTCTTCAAGACATCAGAAAGATCCTCCAGAACATGCAGGCCACACGACCCACCAAAACAGCAGGTCAGAAAGCAGCAGACACCTGAACAATCTCTGGTATGCTTTTACTTTTGTGAATAACTCTCTGATGGTCATTGGATTGTTCATCTGATGGGGCTGCTGGCCAAAGACCCCCCCTCTGAACCGGAGGCGGGGGTGGAGGGTGGATGGCTTATTTTTCCTGGGCTGGTCAACTCCCTATAACTGAAATTAGGCCCAGAAACATAAGGAGACATTTCATTGATCTGGATATACCCTTGATTATAGCCGCCCAGCACACTTGAAGGACGAATATGCAGAGAATTTGAACTCATTTCAGAGACCATTTTAATACATTTCAACCTGACCCTGCTGATGGTGGGCTTGAATTGGGTTCCTGTTATGCTGAGTCTCATGAGAGGATGCAACCTCTAACTGTAAGATTCACGATATGTATGAAAAGAGAGCGTGACAGCAATGGGGAGCATAGATATAGGTTGAGTTCCTCCTTGATCTCCTGTGAGTGGGCTGGGTTTCAGATAACAGTTATGACTTTTAATAGAGGTGAAAAACTAACTGAAAATGTGGCGGGGATGCTGCGGGAGTAAAGGGTAGGTAAAAGTATGGACCTTCATGTGTATATATAAGGAGAGCCTGATTATAGGTGACCTCTGATTTGGAGCATGGAAGGGATTTGCTGTTGGACTGGGCAAATATAATATTTTGTATATGAAGAAAATGGGACACGGTGCTCTTCCTGAACCTGAGCTGTCAGTTTGGGTGAAAGGTCTTTCAGCTCTGGCTGGGTGGGACAATTATACAGCGAGGAGGCGGGGAGGCTCTCTCCTCCTGCTGATTGCTGTGGGAGGGGCATCCATCACAGTGTTTTCCCACCTCCACCTCTACCCTTTAAAACCTAAGACACTTGACATCATCCCCACAGGGTAACTCATAAGGGGACCTTACTAACTGATCATAAAAATCATACAGTGGGAATTGTCAGATATAATGCAAAATACTACACTAAGATCCCAGGGACATGAAGGTTTCCTCGGATCTTATTGGAGATGATCTTCATGTTAATTTACACCTTGTTCGGGTCCAGCATTGTCTGAGCCCAGGGAGGCCTGTCGATTTCCTTTGCCACACTACCTTCCTTTCATGTAGGGACTCCAATGGGTACCCTACCTCGATCCTACAGAAGATACACTTGGAAACCCTCCTACCTTGAAGTGGTTATCTTATAAAGTTATGCTGTTATGTTACATGTTCTTGGAGTGTTCGATGTTTGTTCAAAGTTAAGCTTAGCAAGTTAAGCTTTATATATATATATATATATCTCAGGCATTATTTAAAACAAGGATGTATTGGTTCTTTGGTGATGCTTTGCTAGAGAAAATTACTATATGGTTTTACAAGAAAAGAAGGGGACATAAAGAAATGGAAAAGCAAAAGAAAGCAATACTGTATAGGGCATCTGAAGGGGGCCCTTTGGGGTACCCAGATGAGGAGGGATTGACGGGATGGCTACAAAACTACAGGTGGTTATCAGTTCACAAAATATGAGCAGGTTAAACAACCTGGTAAAACATATAAGGTTATTTCCTCAATTAAGAAGCAGAAGCCAACATTTCTTATGCTACAAGAGACTCACCTAAGTAAGCTGAAGTTGAAGTTTGAGTTTATTGCAGGAATAACTCCATTGAGCAAGCTCATTCACTAGGAGATCTTGAAGACATCTAACAGTTAAATATACAGGCAAGACAAATTAAATACAACCAGTCGAATTCCAAGGATAAAGTATAAGATACATATAAAAAAGCACACAAAAGAAATGCAGCAACTGTACAACAATAATAGAACATACTGACTGCATTGCAGTAAGAAGGGTAGCAACATTCAAGGGCATGGAAATGAGTACATATGAAATGAGATAAAAGAAAAGAGTGTGAGAAGGAGAGAGGAGAAGGACATTCGATGGAGGTCCAGAAAAGGGAGAACACAGTGTTCAGGTGTGAATAGGCCAGCGTGGCGAAGATGAGGAGGGGAAGAAACACTGGGTATGCAGGAGGATTAGCGGGGAAGGGATATTGATTGTGAGACAGCAGTCAAAGACTAGTGGCAGCAACATGTTTCTTTCAGTTTGGTTGCAGCTAAGGTTTAAAGCGAGGTGATAGAGACTAGGCTGGAGAATTTGAATACAGACTGAAGCTGATTCCACGCAACAGGAAGGGCACAAGAGATGGCACGTTTATCAAAAGAGGTATGAGTCCTAGGCACCTCTAAGAGGATAAGGTTAGACTTCCTAAGGGAATAACAACTGTGGGAGATGCGAACAAGGGAGGACAAATATTCTGGGAGATGGTTCAAGAGGATTTTGAGTGTTCAGGTACTTGAATGGATCAGGCGTCTGGTGGTGGCGAGGTCCATCCGACAGCTGCATACAGATCGCAGGGATGAATATGAAAGGGGAATTGGTTATAAATCATAGCCACAGTGACAGAGGACATCCAGCTTGTTCAAATACACAGTGGGGCAGGAATTGTAGGTTATGTCGCCATAGTCAAGTAAGGGCAGGAAGGTAGCCTGGACGAGCCTGAGTCTAGTCTCATTTGGGAAAAGGACCGATTCCTTAAGAAAAAGCCAATTCTAGACTTCAACTTACCAATCAGATAGCCAGTGTGGATGTTGAAGGTGAGTTTATTATCTAGCCAAATGCCCAGATATTTGCATTTGGGGACAACCTCGAGGGGTGCACCTAGGGAGGTAGAAATAAACTCAATAGGCGGGTGGAAGGTGGAGGAGGAGGAGGAGTTTTTCAGGGTAAAGATCATTGCCTTAGTTTTTGGCATTGAGAGGAGTTTAGCATTTACAGCAGGGTTCTGTTAGGGCTATTAGCAGTCAGCTTTTAGTATATTTCTTACGTTGGATAAAGTTGAGCCAGAGGCGTACAGGACTGTGTCTTCAGCAAAAAGTGGAGTTTGGATTTGGTGATGTTATAGTCAAGGTTGTTTATACAGAGGGAAAAAGGATAGGACCCAAGATAGAACCTTGTGGAACACCTTGAAATTGGGAGGAGGTTGAGAAAAGACCATCAGCTTTAACTTTCTGGACCCTCCTGACAGATAGCTGGTAAACCGCTTGGCAGTGGAAGGAGTGGCTCCAATGTTAATAAGGCTGCTGACAACTAGGTTAGGATCGACAGTGTCGAACACCTTACTAAGGTCTAAGAATCATGCACCTGTGGTCTTTTTAGAGTCCAAGGATGTGACCAGTCATTGGTGACTTTGGCAAGGCAGAGATAGTACTGTGTCTGGATCAGAACCCGGATTGTGCTGGGTTAAGGAGGGAGTAGGTTTCAAGATGGTGTCTGAGTTGAGAGTAGATCAGCTTTTCAAGGATTTTGGAGGACAGGAAGGATAGAGATGGGCCTATAATTGTTTACATCACAGGAGTCACCAGATTTAAATAAAGGGAGGATATATACAGATTTCCAGCAGGCTGGTACTGTGGCCGAGTCAATTGAAAGATTGAATATATATGGAGGGCGGGGCAGTTAAATAGTAGTAGCCAAGTTTTAAGAAAAAAGGCTCCAGACCATCTTCGCCCCACTTTTCCTGGTGTCTAACTTAATGAGCAGATCTTCAACCTCTTTGAAGGAGACCTGGCACAACTGAAAGGGGTAGGATGAAGGGAGAACCTCAGGGTTAGTCCTGTCCTGGGGTGGTTCATAAGTTCAGCATAAGGGGATGAATCAAAGGCCAGACCAGCTGTGGCGAAATGCAAGTTTAGTTCTTCTAGGATTTGGCTATTATTTTCAATGGCCTTACCTTGGATGAGGATCTTGGCTGGAATAGAGGAGGAGCCTGCCATCCCTCAATTGATTTTAAGGTTCTCTAGATTTTGTGTGCATTCCTTTGGCTTGCTCTAGGGTGAAGATGTTAAAATTTGACTTGGCGGCGCAGTATATGATTAACACAGGCATTTCTAACCACCCCAAAGGATTGCCAATCAGATGGATTCTTGGTTTGCCTAGCATGGGACCAGAGTTTATCTCTATTTGTAAGAGCAGCTTCAAGGTCTGGTATAAACCAAGGATGAGAGGATTTACATGTTCTAGATTTGATGAACAGGGCATGTTTGTTGGCCAGGAAGTAAGACTGTTGTTTAGGATTGTGACAGCCTTGTCACGGTTTTGGCTAGGTATAGGTTTGCCAATGTAGATTACATAGATTGGACAGGTAACTGAAGCATTAAACTTGCGGAATGACTGTTTAGTAACCAATCTGGGTTGGTGCTGGCCCCTTCGTTGTGCGCTGACACAAACTACAATCCCATGATCGCTCATGTTGTTAAGTGAAAATGGCGGGTGGAGAATTTTCTGAGGGTGCCTAGATAATATGACATTGAGGAGGAGTTATTGGTGCTGTTAGCGGTATTTAACTTAGTAGGCTCAGTGATGACTTGCGATAGGCCAAGCTCATCACAAAGATGTTAAGGCCGTTAGATTTAGAGGTGAGCCAGTCCATGGTTAAGTCCCCTAGGATGATGGTTTCATTATTAGTCGAGGATGTTAAAGAGTTAAGAATTGTGAGAATGTCAGTACCACCAGCGGGGGTCTATAGCAGCCAATAATGGAATTAATATCCATAGAAGGAAGGTGAAGCTTAAGAGATACGATTTCATATTCCTTAGGTTTGGACGTACACTAGACATCGCTGATTTTGTACTTATCCTTAGAATATATGATTGCTTCACCCCCAGATTCCCTGTCTGCCCTATGCATCCTATAATCAGGAAGGGAGACTTGCTGGTCTGTGTTAACCCTTTTAGCCATGTCTCACTAATTACGATAAGGTTGGGCTCAGTATGAGCAACCCACGCTTGTAACTGCATGAATTTCTTAGTTAGGTTGAGGATATTAACTAGCATCAATTTAAATCCTGAGGCAGATGCAAAGTCAGTGGAGAGGCAAGGGTGAAGGAGGACCTGGATTGAGTTCCACATTTCCTGAGCATAGGAGGAGTAAGAGCAGCAGTTTCTTAAGAAAGCACTTGGCAGAAGTTAGTTATTTCTTTCTTTCTTTGAGAACGCCCTTGTGTCAAGGACAGAGATAGTGGTTTTGGGGTTGAGGTGATGAAATTAAAATCATAATAAAGTGAAATTACTGAAAGTGCTCTTATAGTCATAGGAGAGAAAAGTAAATGGGAAGGTGGAGGCAAAGGAGAAAGAGATAAGGGAGAGAAAAATGAAGGAGGGAGAGATGTGCAGTGCATAGGTAAGAAAGAGGGAATAGGGAGGGTTTAAATAAGGAGAAGTGTCCATTTGTGGTGTAATGGTTTAAGTTGTCAGAGAGACATACAAGGGATATTAATATAACAGCGATAATGAGTGACATGGCACACGATATGGAGGAATCGAGAATATGTAATATATGTCCCTTGATAGAGGAACAAAAGTTAAGCAGTGTGACAACACACAAAAGATGGTGGGGAACAAGTGATTAGGTGTAGCTCAGAAGAAGGTTTGAGGATCCAACATGGTTGGAGGGCTTACTTGATATCAGTCATGCACAGCTGCACCCACCTACAGTACAGTATGCAGTTTTGTGTTTCACATCACCTTGGTATTGATCTATATCCTTTGGACCCAGTCCCTAATGAAGCAGAACTCTTCCTCCTGCACCATTCTTTCAGCCAAGTGCTGAAGCTCCTGGTGCAGGGTACCCTAGTCTCTCCATGCCCATAGACAGGTAGCACCTCAGTAAATGCAGCCATTCAGGCTACATGCCTTAGGATCCTCCACAGTTCCCTGAACTCTCCCTGTACTACACCAGCCCCTCCTTCACTGGGTCATTTGTCCCCAGGTGAACAATGACATCCTGTTCTCCACCCTGTCCTGCCACCCTAGCAATCCTTAGGGTCCGCTGTCCATTCTCGAGCCGAGGCACCACATGGGCACATAACCTCCCTCTTTCCTTCCTTCTATTCCCCTCTACAATTGAGGCCCCCACAGGAGCTGCTTCCTCCTCTGCTGGGGTCCTCTATCTCCATCGGGGACCCCAACATCCTCCCTTGACACCACTACAGGTGCCTCCTCACAGCAATCCTGTCCAACCAGAATGGCAAAGGAATTATAGAGGCACAGGCTGAAAAATTTGTCCTGACCTGCCACCCTAACCCTCCCAGAGCCCACAAGGTCCAGCTGGTCCTCCTCTGTCTAGGCAACCACTGGGGAGGTGGCTGATTCAGTAACCTCTGGGTGGGGCAGAGGTTCTCTTGATTCTAGCCAGCTCGGCACAGAGACACGTGACCTCCACCCTCAACCAAGAGCAGTGTGTGCAGATGGGCCAGCACCTCAAGTATCCAGAATGCCTCCAAGAAAACTGCAGCACCATAGCCCTCGCACTGCCCTCTCATGTCTGCTAGTATCAGTCACTCCCTTCTGTTTTTGAATGTAACTTTCCCTACTGTCCCTCCCTTTATTTTCTCCTTTCCAACTACACCTCAGTTAGAATCTAGATTATCACCTTACCATAGATAGGTTATCTGTTTTCCTTTAAACAGTTGCTATTTTAAGGTAAAGCTTTTCCTATACCATCCTGCCTTTTCACTCCTCTGTTTTGCTAACTCCCCATTATTGTCATTCCTGAACTATTACTTTACTCCAGATAGGGTTGTCTCTATACTGCCATCTATATCTGTTATCTGCCTGCTTTTCCTGTACTGATTACCTACCCCACTACCTGTAGCAACCTGTATAGTTTAACAGTAAGTAATAATAGTTTTCCGGTACCTTACCTTTTCCTTTGTCCGACTGGTAGAGCCCCTTGCTTGCCTGCGTCGCCTGTGGACACCTGCCAATGCCTATGATGTCAGTAGCCTGTTGCACTCCTGCTCTACTCCACTCACATTCTAGGACACGCGCATGCTGGGACACGCTGGATGGAAGGATTAAATACTGTTGCAAAGGGCTTTCTGAGCAGCCCTGATTGGTTCCCCTGTGCAACTTGGTCTGCCTTCCCACCTAAACAATCTCAGTGTCCTGACCCTGAATGTAGCTCCTGCAACAGAAACAAACTGCTCAGAGCCAAAATGTCTGTGGAGAGCTTTTGGGATGCTTTACCCATTATACTAATATACTATTTGCCAGCAGATTAGGCCTTACGGTCTATGAGTCTGCTTGAACCTCAGATCCCTAGTTGGGTGCGAGGCCTCCCTCCCTTGTGTTCCAGAAACCCCTATCATCCATCCCCACCCCTGGGACAGGCCATCATCTGATACATCCACTTTCTGTGTCTGTCCCACCCTCTCTTGAAGCCCTCCACTATGGATCTCGAACCAGCTCGCCAGGCAGTGCATTCCAAGGGTCCACCACCTCTCAGTGAAAACCTCCTCCTTTTCCCCCCTCACCCTTCCCTCCTTCCAACTTCAAACCATGCCCTCTGGTAATACCTTCCTGCTTTAGTCTAAAGATCCCTCCATGTTTACCCTATTTATTCCCTAGGTACTTGAAGCCTCAATCATGTCCCCTGTCTCTCCTCTCCTCCAATGAAAACAGGCAGAGCTCCTCAAGTCTGTCCTCATGTCAAATCCTCTAGCCCTCGTATCATCTTAGTTGCCCTCCTCTGTACCCTCCAGGAGCTGTATGTCCCTCTTCAAGTGTGGTCTCCAGTACTGCATACAGTACTCAAGGTGTGGTCTAACCAGTCCATTGTACAGCGGCAAAATCACTTCCTTGCTCCTAGAGGTGATCCCCTTCTGATGCATCCCAACATCCTGTTTGCCTTGCTAGCCGCTCTCCTGCACTGCTCAGAGTTATTCAACATGCATCCACCACTGACCCCTAGGTCTTTTTCCCTAATTGAGGCCTCCAGTGCCTCCTCCCAGGTGTACCTGTGTTTAGGGTTTCCCACCCAAGATGCAACACCTTGCACTTGGTGATACTAAAATTTAATTTCCATGTGTGAGCCCAGCTTTCCAGGGTGTCCAGGTCCCCTGCAGGGCCAGCCTCCCTCTTCTCCCTCACTTCTGCTCCCATCTTGGAGTCATCAGCGAAGAGACTCATTTCCACCCTATACCCTCCCTGATGTCAGATATGTATGCATTAAATAGGATCGCGCCCAGGACGAGCCCCTCGTGCCCATACCAACCTCTCTGGGGTTCGAGAGGTCCCCACAGACCACTACTCTCTGGTGCGTCCAGCTGGCCAGTTTTCAATCCATCTGACCATCAAAGGGCCTACTCCTAACCCCATCAGTTTCTCAACCAGACCATTGTGGGGACAGAGTCAAATGCCTTGCTGAAGTCCAAGAATAATACATCCACAGGCTTTCCCTGTCCAGTTCTGATGTTACCCATTCATAGAACTCCACAAGATTGGTTTGACATGATGTACCTGGCACAAACCCATGTTGCCGACTATCCAGACCTCCACCTCCTTCAAGTACACCCCAATCGTTCCTTTAGTATACTCTCCATTCATTTTCCACCACCGAGGTCAAACTGATGGGTCTATAGTTACCTGGTACTTCCCTCGACCTCCCGTTTATGGATTGGCACCACATGTGCCTCTTGCCATTCCTAAGTACCCTCCCTGTCTCAAGTGACCTGTTGAAGAGCTCCACGGGTGCAGCCAGTGTTCCACCAATTCCCACAGTACTCGGTTGAATGCCATCCGCCCAGGAGATTTGTCTTTCTTTAGGGCCTTGAGGGCTAACCACACCCTTTGGCGGAGATAGCATCATCCATCCCTCCACCTTACTGGCCTTTTATCCTTGTCCAGATGTGACACCCTGGGGTACCTCTCCCTCCCTCTTGCTCCATTTCTGTTGCTCCCTGATTCCACTTACTGCCTTCTATCCCATCATGCCTTGCTTTGTAGATATCCCATCCCTCCTAGTGAACACAGAGGCAAAGTGCTCATTAAATACCTCTGCCTGGTCCTCGCCTCTTCCACCCACCCTCCTTCTGATCTCAATCTGCTGAGATGGCCCTTAGATTTTCTCCTCTCCCAATGTACCCGGAAGAACCCCTTTTCCCCTCCATGTATCCCTGTGCCAGCGCTGCTCTTAACTGGACTTTGCTCCCTTCACCATCCGGGTGACTTTTCTAAATGCAAGATGGTACATTTCCTTATCCCTATCCCTCTTGTTTTTTATATTTTTGTAGGCCGCTTCTTTTTCTCTGACCGCTACCTGTGCCTCACTGGATCACCAGCATGGTTTATGTGACCTTGCTCCCTTACGTTTCAACTAGCGCAGATCCTGACTGCCTCCTATGAAGTCCCGTTTATGACCTCCATCTCCCTTCCACACTTGTCATTGATGTAATCCCTTCAATTGATCCTTGTGAATATTTCCCATGCCACAAAGTCTGCCCCTGAAGTCCACTGCCAGTGTCCTAGATCTCCTCCTCTCCCCATGCTTATTTGAAACCAGATGGTATTGTGGTGCTCCCAGTCAGGGGGTCCTCTACAACCAGGTCCCTTACAGATCCCCATCTGCCAGAACCACGTCCAGGACATGCCCTCCCTTGTGGGCTCCATCACATGCTGTGTTAGAACACATCCTGGAAGCCATCCAGCAGCCTCTGCTCCTTGGCCACCTTAGAGGACATGGTTCCCCAGTTAGTACCTGGCATATTAGGTCCCCATCACTCCACTCCTTCCCTTTGGTCCACACTGGGCAATGATGTTGTCCAGCAAACCCATCCTCTAGAACATCACTCATCCCGGGGGCCTATACTACACCCAGCTTGACCTTATCTCCTGCTGGGGATCATAAGGTGACCATAAGGCCTCCATGTTTCCCTCTGCCTCTTCTACCCTAGCAATTTCTATGTCATCTCTAATGAACATAGCCACTCCACCTCCTCTGCCTCCTTTCTATCCTTCCTAAGCATAGTGTACCCCGCATGTTTAGGGTCCCAGTCATGGTTTTGTTGGTACGTCTCCGTGACCACTGCCACATCCACCCCCAAACAGCATGGCCTGGAACTCTGGCAACTTGTTTCCCAAGCTCCTAGCATTTACTAACACCAACCCCACCCCTTATCCCTGATCCCTTGTCAAACCCCACCCAGGTTCCTTATACTTCCATCCACCCTCTGCTCCTCCTGAAACCTCCATCCCAGTCTGTTTCTCCCCTCCCCTTGGGTTTGAGGCTACTCCCTCATTCTGGAGAGGGCTTCTGGTCAGCCCTCCCTTATCCCTCCCCCCTCACAAGTTTAAACCCCACCTTTCTTGAATGTAGTCAGCCATCCCTGTTTAAGGACTTCCTTCCCTAATGGGGCAAGATGAAGCCTGTCCTTGCATACATTCCCCTTATCCTCCCAAACTCCTTTCCAGTTCCCTAACACTTAACCACTCTCTTCACCCCACTTCCTGAGCCAGTCATTAACCTCTGTGATCTTAATTTTTTCTCCACTGAGGCCTTTGGTACTGGCAATATCTCAAAGAAAATGTTGCATCCGTTATCCCGACAGACTCTGGCAAGTTCTTGGAACCTTGCTGGATTTCCAAAACGCTATTTCCTCTAGATCGTTAGTTCCCAAATGCACCAGAAATCCGGTTTCCTCCACATCCCTAACCAGTTCATACACCATGAACTTTGCACTGTGCACTGTCAGCCCAGAGATACTCACTACCTTCACCTGGCTATGCATCCACCCCTGTCCCTCCCACTGGATACCCTAATCATCCAGTCTCCCAATAACAGAACCTTAACACTGCCATCATCCTTGGTTACCTCCACTATGCCCTCTCAGCCTCCCATCCCCTTTATTCATGATCTCAATTCCATGGGAGTCTTCCTGCCTTATTTGAGACCCCTTGTCACCTCCCCTTTCTGCCTCCTCATTATTTTGCCCACTTAACTCAAACCCCTCTGAATAGGTGTCCCTTTCTCTCTTATTCGAACCATTTATCCTGCCCCTGATGGTTTCCCTTCCCCACACCACCATCCTCCCCTTGTAATAGTACCCTGCCTCAGAGGCTCTCTGTGGGTCCCTTTAGCTAGGGCCCCATCCTTGTACTGACCCCCTGCTGAAGGGCTCCTCTCACCTCCTTGTCTCCCAGTTTCTCTCCAGTCATGCTCTCCTCCCTCATGTCTGCAATATGTTGCATCTCCCCATCTGCTTAACATTTATGTGTCCCTTCTCCCTCTGGGACTATTTCTATCCTTTCCATTGCCGATCTGTGATGCCTGATGGGTATCTGACTCCCTCCCCTGCCTCTGTATCAGTTTCCTCATTTCCACCAACCCTTCCTCCCCTCTTGGTTGCTTAGTAGCTCAAATTTATTGTGACACTCTATGTCAGCCTCCATCAAGTAACCCAGGTTTCCCCTGACTGCACATCTAAACTGCCCTCTTCTTCCCTCTTGCTCTGTTCTCCTTAGAGCTTTGTTACCACAGTCTGCTGTTTTAGGCTTCCCACAACAGCCCTCCTTCTCAATGTCTGCTCTACTAGGCTTCCCCACAACAGCCCCTCCTGACTCTTTCCCTCCACTCTCTTTGTATTTGGAATGTTCACCCGTACACTTTCCCCTTAAGCGTCAACATCCCTATCTAAGGGTCCTCTGTCCCTAATACCCCCTGCTTGCTGTAACATAACGTCCTGTAATTTCAGAGTGTTGCCCCAGCCTCCCTCAGACCCACCCTCTGCTGCCCATATCCACACCCCTTATCCATGGACACCCCCAGCTCCCCCAGCTTACTCCTTAACCAATATACCTCACTCCTGATACAAGATAGCTGTCTACAGAGTGGGCAGCCTCCCTCTCCAGGCTCAATTGAAATTATTGCCATCCCATAGCCTGTGCAGCCTAAACCTTCCGAAGATGCCTGCCATGGTGGAATATGGCCACCCTTGTTTGTCCCCTCTGTTTATAATGGCACACCCCTTTTCTCAGTCCCTTCCCCTGGAATACAGTTTTCTCTCTATACTGACTGCAGTTATTTACAAACCAATTTCAACCCCACCAATAAAGTTCCCAAGTCTCACAAACACATACAGTCCAGTGTGTCCAGTCCCTAACAGTGTGTGTATGCAGACATCAGGTACCGTATGATGTCACAGGCCACCAGTTCCTGTTGCTTTGTATTTCAGTCCCAAACAGAAATACACAGCCCTTCAATCCCAACCCCCAGTGGCTTTCAGTATTTAAAGCAAACATCACATTTAAATTACACTCTAATTATCACTGCCAAACAAGTGTTCCCAAGCCTCAAAAGTTACAATATCACAGCCCAAGTAACAGTTCTAACTCAAAGTAGTATTTTTAACACATAGAACTAATTTCACACACAAAACTATTCAAATATTTCAGTTAAAACAGAATATAACCCCAGACCTCTGTCCTTACCAGCCTCCTGCTTATGTTCCCAAGTGAACAATGAAAGATAAGGTGATTTCTAATTTCCCTCCCTAACACCAGGCAAACATCACATTTAAATTACGCTCTAATTATCACTGCCAAACAAGTGTTCCCAAGCCTCAAAAAGTTACAATATCACAGCCCAAGTAACAGTTCTAACTCAAAGTAGTAATTTTTAACACATAGAACTAATTTCACGCACAAAACTATTCAAATATTTCAGTTAAAATAGAGTATAACCCCAGACCTCTGTCCTTACCAGCCTCCTGCATATGTTCCCAAGTGAACAATTATTTCTAATGAATTCGCACAATGCAGATCTGCTGAGAGAGCAGTTTCAGTGTGGTCTTCCTTTTACACATTTTACAATGTGTTTTCCTAGAATATGCCTGCTGATGTACTGTATGTTTAGCCTGGATAGTTCACAGAAGACATGGCATCTTATTTTGATGGGGCTCTACATCTACACAATATTATGCTGCATTACGTAAAATCAGGATACACTGAAAACAATATTTTATGTCTGGACTAGGCTACACTGAATAAATACATTATAAAATGGTAAAATCATGACCCCACTGAAAACAAGATATTGCATCTAATCGGGGACATCCTGAGTAAATACAGTGCAAAAATGTGTAAATGAAGTTCCTATGACATGAGATATAGCATCTCCCTGCACTATCCAAGATACAAATATAGGATAAGAAATATTTAAAGGAAATCTACTGTCAACTGAACTTCACTGTGTTAGCTGACATAAACAAACAGTTTATTTATTGTTTTATTACATATTAGATTGCAGTATTTATTTTGAATGTTGTGGCCATGAAGATGGTGTGTGATGTGTGTGTGTGTGTGTGTGTGTGTGTGTGTGTGTGTGTGTGTGGTGTTGTGAGTGTGTGTTTGCTGTAGCTCAATATATTTTTTTCCCAAAAAGCATAGTAAAAATGCCTGCTGATTGCTTATGTTTATCCTGGATAGTTCACAGAAGACCTGGCATATGTCTGAGACAGTGCTTATCAGATAGTGTCTTAAGAGGTTAAAAACCAGTGTAAATCTTTTTAGATTCATTGCTGGGAAAGGTGGACATTATGAGGTATGAATCTTTCTTGAAACACAATACCTGCCCAACTGAAGCTAGCAGCAAGAAAATGTTTAAATGCTAAGTATTTAAATGTGCAAGTTGTTGCATTTAGAGAGGAGTGAACAAATCTCCAGTTTAATAGGCAACCAATATTTAACAAGCTGTTTCAGTTTCCTAATGGCCATCTGATAAGCAGCTTGGAGTTATGTCTCCAACATTCTAAACAGAAAAGAGGGAGTATTTTATTTCAATTGGCGTAGTGATTTGTAGATGTGGAAGGATACATTGAAATCTCCAAAAGGTGTTCCACGATGCTCCATTTTCCAGCTACAGACAGCAAGATGGCTGTAGGCTCCACCCACAGCCATAAAAAGTACCACAAAATCAGGTCAGTTTTTTATAGCAAGCCCCCAACCCATGCTTACTCGATTCTGTTAAATGTCAGATTGAAAGATGGAAAACAGCTGATTTGCTTGATGGCTTGTCAGTTTCACTCCGACAGCTAATTGCAATGTGACAGTTGAGCAATCCTCCTGTTCCCTGTCTGGTCTGTGTTACAGTCATCAGCAGTTAATATAGTAATTACTTTAATTAGTTTGAACTGTTAAATGCAGGCCCCCTTCAGTTTACCAGTATGCTTATTCACTGCTGTCACAATGAAGAGATACGGGTACACAGTCGAAACAAAGCTTGCTCTCCTGGACCAGCTAAAGAGAGGAGAGGGCCTTGCAAAACTTTCCCATGAGACAGGATTTTCAAAATCCACCATCTGCACCTGGAAAAGCAGGAAAGTGCATTAAGGAGTTTGCTGACAAATGTTCTGAAGTCAGTGGTCTGTCTTGGAAAAAAACTAAGGAGGCCAGATGAGGGTGAGCTAGACCAAGTAAACAGCTCTGGTTCTCACAGCAGCGGGCAAATGGAGTGCATTTGTCACGGTGCATCATGAAGGCTGAGCAATTCGCAAAGGAGATTCATGGCCTGACACAAAAGTATAAATCCTCCTCAGGTTGGTTGTGGAGGTTTCAGGCTGTCATGGTATCCACAGAGTGTGCATCACAGGAAAGCAGAGGTCTTGTGATGACACTGCTGCTGTCAAATTCATTTCCAGAATCTATGACATTCTAGTTAAGGAGGTTACCTGCCAGAGCAGGTGTACAATGACAATGGGACTGGCTTGTTCTGACTGTGCCTTTCTGACATCACGCTGGCCAGTAAGTCTGAAGAAAATATATCTAAGGGCTTTAAGATAAACAAGGACCGTGTCGCACTGCTGTTTTGCACCAATGCCACAGGTTCACACAAAGTTTGCTCACTGTGCATAGAGAAATCTGAAAATCTAAAGTGTTTCCACCATGTGTCAGTGGCCCCCTACTTGTCGGCTATGACAGTAGCCAAAATGCATGGATGACAGCTGACATCTTTCGACAGTGTTTTTGAAAGTTTATCCCATCTGCCAGAGCCCAACTCAGACAGAAAAAGCTGCCAAACAAAGCTCTGCTTCTCCTTGATCAATATCCTGCCCACCCTCAAAAAGTGAGCTTAAATCATAAGATGGCTGTATCTGTGTTCTATGCCTACCTAAAATACAACTTATGTTATTAGATATGTACAGATCATTGGTGAGACCTCATTTGGAATATGGTGTACAGTTCTGGAGGCTGCATCCCCATAAGGACATGAACAGGGTGGAGGCAGTTCAAAGTAGGGCAACAAAGATGGTGCAGGGCCTGCACCAAAAGTCATATGAAGAGAGACTGAGAACCTCAATGTGTATACCCTGGAGGAGAGAAAAGACAGGGGAGATATGATAGAAACCTTCAAATATTTAAAAGGCATAAATAGGGTACTGGAGGGTATCATCTTTCAGAAAGGAGATGTCCAGGAACGAGGGGCATGATATGAGGTTGGAAGGGGTAGACAAAGGTAGCACGGAAAGTATTTCTTCACAGAAGGGTAGTGGATACATGGCATAGACTCCCAGCAGAGGTGGTGGGAGCAAACACAATGGGGGATTCAAGGTGTGCATGGGATAGGCATAGGGCAACCTAGCAATTGGAACAAGGAGGTAAGCCGGAGATCAAGTAGGTCTGTGGCTTTTACGGTAAGCAGGAAAATGGGCAGACTAGATGGGCCTAGCGGTCCTTATTTGCCATCAATTTCTATGTTTCTATATGGGTGGGGTCTCATTCTCAGCAGGTCATGCAGCCTTAGCCCATGATGGGCTTTTGAGGTCTCAGTGGGTTGTGAATGGAAGACAGGCACTTGGGGATTTATTATGATCTTTGCCATTTACATTTTTATGTTTGCTTGCGGCGCATGAAGTAACATTATGTAGCAGCTTAGAGAGAAGCGAGTTGTGGAGGTGCGGCACTGTGGCAGCCAGTGATGGCACTGCATTTGGGGGCTTGGCACTGGTGGACCAGTGCAGGCACACTGTGCTGATGACACTGGATTCCAAAGGTGCCACCAAGTTGAAATGATTTCGCCACAGCAATGAGGTGCGCCTGCGTCATTGCAGCGTCAGCCATTCCGCTGCAATGAGGAGCGACCTGTCATTACAGGCGGTCTATACCTGATATAACATTCCCTAAACATGGCGGCGGCCTTGCGCCTCACAACTCATAAAGCCGACTGATTGGGGTGCCTAATCCCCTGTCAGCATACCCTGACCCAGTTCATTTGCCGACAGGGGAGCCCACTCCTCGGCATAATGTAACCGCTCCCCATTTGTTGTGTGCGAGGTGCCCAATCCCCTCGGCATCTTGCCCCAAAACAGTCGTTAAGCCGACAGAGGGGCCCAATCCCCATCGGCTTAAGTCCCCCACCCCAAAAGCAGGTGGAAAACTGGGAGCCCACCCCAGTGTGCTGAAAGCAAGCCTGAAAGAAAAAAAACTTCCCGCGATGTCTTTGTTTTTTCTCCCTGAAAAAGAGCGATCCCACGCTGGTCGGATCCTCCCCAACCCACACCCACTGTGCCCTACCTCCCCACACCCCTCACCCCATACTTTCCTCTGGAGCTTGGTGCGATGATCTTCAGTGGACCAGGAACATGTCTGCACTCTTCAAAGCCGACCGCGAACTGAAGAAATGCTGGTAAGTATATAATGGCATAAATAGGATTTTTCAACTTTGGTGCATATCTCAGGCATTTTGGGAATTTTGGCACCAAATTTTTCAACATGGGCTTATTGGGACCCCTCCTCATGAATTCAGCCACTCTCATGGCATTATTTGGTCCTGAAGCTGATTTCCCAGTCACTCGCGGAATCATCTTTCAGGACTGATCTGAAATGACAGTGCCAGTGTTCATGAGGTGGGCTCTCAAAAGCCTATGTTATAAATTTGATGAAATAAATCCCAAAAATGACTGTTCTGGCGTGTGTTGCGCGGTTTCCCACGCACTCGTAATTTCGTGAAATTTGTAATATTTTCACCTCAGATTTTCAGCATTGGCATTTTTCCACACCTCATTGTGAACAGTATAGCTGTAATTTTCGTGATCCTGACCAAATGTGTTTTCGCACTTCTGACGCAGAATAGCATGATCGCTGTGGGAAATCAGTGTTGGAACACATTAAGAAAATCACAGTGACACTGTTCATGAGCAGAGGTCCTAAAATGCCTGTGTTGAAAATTTGGTGACAAAAGTCCAGAAATGACTGTGTTATTTAGCATGCGCTGCATAGTTTCCATGCACAGCCATAACTTTGCAATTTGTAATATTTTCACTCCAGATTTTCAACTTTGGCATTTTCCATACCTCCTTATGAACAATACAGCTGTCATTTTCACATCTAGGCCAAAATGTGTTTTGCACTTCTGGCACAGAATAGCGTGGTCACTGTGGGAGATCAGTGTTTGGGACACATTAAGAAAATTACAGTGACACTGTTCATGAGCAGAGGTGCTAAAATGCGTATGTTGAAAATTTGGTGACAAAAAGTTCATGAAATGACTGTAGTTACGCACATGCGTTGTGCAGTTTCCATGTATGCTCGGAAGTGCAAGCATTTTAATATTCCCACTACAGAGTTTCAACATTGCCATCTCTTCACACCTCCCTATGGATGGTACAGCTGTCCTTCTTCATATCCTGCCTGATCTGTGTTTTCATACATCTGGTGCAGAATGGTACTGTCGCTGTTGGAACTCAAAGTTCAGGACACATTGACAAAATCACACTGCCACTCTTCATGAGAAGAGGTCCCAAATGCTTTCATGAGGTGGGGTCACAAAAGGCCATGTTGAAATTTGTACTGCAAATACCAACAAATGCCCAGGGCATTAGGGTTTCTAACCATAACGTCCCACCCTGTACAGACTGACAGGCATCGGGGTGTGCCTTTGGATTGCCGACTGTAATGCTCATGCCATCCCACCCCACCCCCAGCCAGTGACAGGCATCGAGGTGTACCTTGGACTCTTCAGCCCCAGATTTCCACCATTCTCCTATACTGCACCCATTTCAGAGTATGTCCTTATGGAATGGTGTGACTGTAAAGCTGAACACCCCAAGGCACACCTCAACACATGTCGGTGTCTGCAGGATGGGTGAGGTGAGGTGACATGGCATGAACGTCATGGGCGATGACCCAAACACATACCCCAATGCCTGTCCATCTCTGGAGATGGAGGTGGGGTTGGCATGAAGTTCAGTACTTCACTGCTATTCCTATTCTGCATCTGTCTAACTCCTGCATTTCCAATGCTAATGCCAGCAAGCAAACATTCAGCATTGACGAATGCTTGTTTTAAATCCATGATTCCTATTGCAATATATTTTGGTTGTACAGTGATCGCCAGCTCTCCTTACAATACTCGTTCATAACAACGCCACTCAGCTGCTTGCTGAGGCGTCATGTAGATGAAAGGATCAAGCCACTCTGTGATAGGAGCAGCTCATTCCTTCCACCTACACAAAGCTTTCACACAGCAAGCAGATAATAGCATCATGATCAGCCTCACTAATCATTGGGCTGTGGTTGTCAAGCGCCCTGAACTGCATTAGACCTGACAGCGACACACCACTGAAACCTGTTATTGTAACAAGATGTTTGCTTTGCATGTGCAAGGAAACAGAAATGTGGTTACCATGGCAGGCAACACGTGGGCAAATGTCACAGAGGCCACAGTAGTGCACTGTTAGAATGTCTTTCAGCGATCTGCTAAGCCACCCCAATGCTGAAGCTGATGAACCAGTTGACACAAAGAAACCACTGCTGTTGCCACAGAGCTGCATATCATTGTTGGATCTATGAACACTATAAAAATTATCGAGGAATGATTGTTAGTGGATGACAAAATGCAAACTACTGACGGATGACTGGCAGCAAAATTTTTGCACCATGATGAATGACAGCAGGGCAAAGGAGGAGTCTGGTGAGGAAATGGATGAGACAGAGGAGATGCAGATACCCACCTAAAATCAAGCTATCTGTGGGTTGCAGCAAGTTGTGGACTGGTTACAAGCTCAAGAGGCAGAACCAATCAAGGTCCTTCAACCCGTCACTTGATCTCATATGGCACTGACCTGGTGAGCAAAACCTCCAAGCATTCACAGATCATACATTTTTCAAGCAGCAGATATGCGAGTAAGTATGTAAAGTTTAGAGTACAGATCAAGTTTCAGTGCAGCTTTAATTTTTACCTTTTCACTTTACATAAATAATGATTAAACTTATTCACTGCATAGGAGCATTTGCATTGCATTTATTAATTATAACAACTGTCTGCCACTGCAACAGATTCACTCTGTGACGTCCATCGATATAACAAACATGTTGCTATAACAAACACGTTGTCTGGACCCCAAAATGTTTGTTATAGCGAGGTCAACTGTACAAAAGTAGCTTGACTACTCAGTCACTGCAGGATATCTTCCTCCCCAATTGCCTGCTAATACACACCATCTGTGGGGCACTCTGAACCACTAGTACCCAGAGGTCTGCAGTGCCTCTTTTCTGGCTCAGTCCATACATGCCAGGCAACCAGGGTACCAACTCCCATGCCCACACCAGGCATCCAGGAGGAATATGAGGGTCTTCCTGTATCATTCTTCACCATTCATCACTGGTGGGTAGCCAAGGTGCCAGGACCACGGAAGTTTTAGCTTTAAAAGCTTTTCTGCTAGGAGGAGGGGCGATGTCAAAGGCAGGCGCTGCCCTCAAGGCTGATGCATTGCATGGTGCTTGGGTTGGCCAGTAACCGGCGTTGTTCCCTCCACTATCTCAGTTCTGCTTTTAGCACCATAGGGCTGCAAGCAACTCTGTGGGACAGCGTTTTCAGAGGAATTAACTGCACCACTACCAGTTCTGATGAACTTCTGCTCGTCTTTGACTTACTCAGCGCCGTGGTTTACACTGTTTTGTTGTTTTCTATTTCTTGCTTAGTCAGCATCAAGTTCTTTAACTTTAGTTACATTTTCAGTTAGTGCGGTTGGTATCATGTTGGGTTTGGGCGTAAAAGTTCTAAGGTAGGGACTTCCCTGATGCATTGGTGCTCCTGAGAAGTCTGTTCACCATAACAGACTTGCATGACCGATGTTTCACTTGTCTGGGGTGAACCGACATGGAAAATTTGTGACACCTGCTTCAGCATGGACTACAACACCCTTGAACTCTGCACAGCGAGCTTGGGACATGACCCCTGACCTTCAGTGGATGGCATCGAATGAGGGCCGCTAAGACAAGAACTTTGGGCCCAGGCCACCCCCACTGCCGCCTTTGGGGGAGAGCAGGCGCCACAGGCTCACGTTTCACTGAGCCTGGGTGCCTGGGTGAGTGGTCAGGGGTGGTCGGCCACCTCCAGGGCTGACTGCTGATCACTCAAGGCCTGGTTCCCCAAAGGAGAACTGGCCGACCCGGTGTCAAGGCCCCAGCTACATGTGGGGCCTACATCAGAGGTCCCTTTGGGGGCTTCAAAGGGGTCGGCTTTGGCTCCTGACACCAATTTTGGTGTTGGTAGCGAGGTCAACCCTCCGGTGCTGGAGTCCCTTCCGACACTGCTCTCGGTGCTGGGATGGGCCAGGTGATTAGGGTTGCTTCTCTTAGGGTCTCTGTGGTCTACACCTCAGATTCGGAGGATGACCAGGATAACCCCAACTGGTGACCAAGTTCTTTGGAGCAGTCATCCCTGGATTCCACTCGAGGTCTTCATCAGTGGGATCCGGCCTTAGTTTGACACCATTGGCGACACCGCCCTTTCCTCTGTCGGTGCCACAGAAGACACTGGTGCCATCTCTGGCGGCGATGCGCTTGCGACAGCGTGCGGGTGGTGGTGCAGCAGATGGTGCTGGGTGGATGACAGTGCCACGGTTGATGCCGTACCTGGCAATGGCGCCATAGTCAGCGCTGTGCTCAGTGTCAGTGCCATGGCCAGTGCCATGTCGGGAAGCTGGTGCTATGGTCAACACCATCTACGATGTCGGTGCCACTTCCAGTGTCAACACTGCGGTCGGTGTCGATGTCGACGCCGGTGCCACTTCTAGTGGAATCATTGAGGTCAGTGCCATGGTTGGCTGTGGGGCTGTTTTCAGTGCCGTTTTTGGGAAGGTGCCACTGGGCATGACTTCATGGAAGAGGACATTTTGGCGCCAAGTCATTCTTCGGTACCACGCGAGGTAGGGGAGTCGGAGGCCAATCCTGGGGCTGGCTTCTCTCTCCTCCTCCTTCAGATCGATGGCCATTGTGGGGCCTTGCTCTGGGGCAGGTCTCTGTCAGGGGATGGGGCCGGTTGTACTCCATTCTGCTTGGGTGGCCTCAGTGACTTGGTGAGTAGGTGCTGGGCCTAGCACTCCTTCCTCCTCTAGGGAGCAGAGTTTTGCACTGAGTGGGGACAGGGCCCACCCTGTTGGGCTCATTGGGCTCTGGTCTCCCCACGAGGGGTCTTCTCCCTTGGGCTTCCCTCTGCTGGCTTGGGGATGGTTGAGCAGCAGGTGGGGTCTGGGCAGCACTCCCTTATTACAGAGGGGTCCCGCTTGTGCCCACAGGCCTGGCAGGGAGGCGCGGTTTCTCATAACCACTCTGCCTGACCTTGCCCCTCTGCACCCTCCCTCCATTCTCCAGGTCTCTCTGATCCCTGGGGCTCCTTACCTGGGAACAATATAGGGCCATGGTGAGTGCTTTTCCCACCTTTAAAGGGCCATGGATGAGATGGTCTTTGCATCTCCTTGTACAACACCATCATTCCCTATGCAGAGCCCGCCATCATCGGCTTCCTCCTCTGAGGAAGAGGACTCCTCATCATTCCGGTTGTCTGATGCTGACTTTACAGAGTATCATCGGTTCCTGGTGATGATGTTGAGGAGTTCAATTTAACCCCTGTCCAACAATGCAATAGTGCACATGTGACTATGGTGTTCCTTGAAGAGTACAGCCATGAATCATTAATGATCCCTCCATGGCCTCGGCATTTTGTGGAGGAGTCGCACAGTGTCTGACAGTCACCCACCTCCGCTTCTCCAACCCCTGGGGATTGCCAGCGCCAGTATTGCACTCTGTCAGGATCTCCAGGGTCATTGCCCCACCCCACTTCAGGTCTGGAGTGGCTGGAAACCCTTCTTGGTGTCTGCACTCAACAAGAGACCATCCTGCAAATGCAGACTCTGTGGAGTTTGACCGCTGGGGTAGGCGGATTTTGCCTCGGCGTGTCTCTTGTTATCTATTGCAGCACATCAGATGCACATGATGGCTATGAGATGCACCTATGGGCCGTGATGGGACAGTTGCTAGTGGCCTTGCCTGATGGTGAGGCAACCAGGTGAGCCATTTCCATCACCACAGGGGTCTGGAGCTAGCAAGACACCAGGTGCAGGCATTGTATGATGCCAACACGGTAGCCTCCAGAATGGCGGGATCTGCGGTCTGCATTAGGTGGGTGGCATGGCTTTGCCTTTCCCAGTTGTCACCTTTGGCCCAGCGTGGGGTGACTGCCTCACCCTTCTGGGGGCGGTTTTCTCCATGGAACCAGGCAGGAACTGTCAGGGCACCCTCCTTCTCCTGCTGGTCAAGAGACCTATCCTGGCTCTCATCAGTAGCGGGTCTGGCCAGGCCCATGATGGGCCTCTCTCCTCATGACTGTCCCACAAGGGCTGAAAGATGGTCCAGCCTTCAGGAGATACGGTCCAATTGTGGGCTTGGTACTCACCACCATTGATGAATGGTGAAGATTGATACAAGGAAGATATGAAATTACATACCACCGTAATTCTTCATCTTTCTGTATCTTCACCATTCATTACTGCTTCCTGCCCTCCATCCCATCTTGGGCCTCAGCTTCTGGGCAGTGCCTTCTCCTGCTTGCCTCCCCACCCAATTGAGGCTATTTGTGAGCACAATCCCACTGGTACCTCCAGACTCCCTGCCACTTCTCTGAAGCAACGGGACCCACTTAGGGGCATATGGACTCTGACCCTTTTCTCCCTTGGCTCCCCAGGGCCCTCTTTACAGTAGCTAGGGTGCTCAGGTCTCCTTAAGTCCTGCATCAGGTTCTGCCTCTCAGGGTCCAGTCATATTGGCACCTCTATTGAAACTAGGGCCCGGAGCCCTCTATCTTTACTATAACTCCTTACAAGGGACTTCTCTCAGGGTCCCTTGTTATAATTTCAGTCCCTTCAGACTTCAAGCTATAAGAACCTCCCTCGGTTATTTTCCTGATAATCACCTCCTCCTGGTGGTGCTGTGTTTAAGGGATTCGATCCTTTTTCACTCCGGGTCTCCCTTGGGTGCCAAGGTGATCCCTGGCTAGGTGCAGTTCTCTCTGCCTCCAGCCTCAAAGAGGTAGGGAGAAGGTGCGTTAAAACCTGGTGTTCTCCCTAGTGGACCGGGAGGCTAGCTTTGGCCTGTCAGCCCTGTCTTCTGTCAAACCCTCTTGTGGGTGAAGGTTAAACTTCCCTCTCCTTTTGGGATACCCCAGGTATCTGGGTTAATGCCTTCAGGCTCTCCTAAAAAAAAAAAAAAAAAGTTTTTTCTGTTTCTCAAGGTGGGGTAAACCCAGACAACTTAGTCCACATGGGTTCTAGAATGTGGGGTATGGTCCATCCTCCCATCTCATCTCCTTCTGCCTCTTTCTTTCTTTCTTTCTTCTTTCTTTCTTTCTTTCTTTCTTTCTTTCTTTCTTTCTTTCTTTCTTTCCTTCCATTTTCTGTCTCTCTCCATCTATCCTCCCTACCTGCCCAGTGATTGGGGGCCCTCCTCCAGACCCAGCTAGGCACCAACCTCCTTAAAAGCTGTACTCTCTGGTGGCTTATTCCTTTTCAGTTTATATCCTTTCCTTTTGCTGTCCCTTATGCTGTCTTGCCCTCCACCCTTGTTTTCTCTTTCTGTTTTTCCTTTCCAGCAAGCAGAACTAAGGTAGTGGAGGAATTGCATTGGTTACTGGCCAACCCATGAGCGCCACGCAGTGTGTCGGGTCTTGAGGGTGGTGCCATCTTCAACATTGTCCCTCCTCCTAGCAGAAAAGCTTTTAAAGATAAAATGTTTCCTCACAGGGTCCTGGTGCCTCCAGCTTGAATGCACCAGTGATGAATGGTGAATATATAGGAAGATCAAGAATTACAGTAGGTACCTATTTTTCATTTATTTCCAGTAACCAGCCATCATGCACCTCTCTGCCCGTATGTGGGTAGGCACATCTAGCTTTCCCAGGGTTACTCCTCAGCCCAGAAAGGGCCTTTTTCCTGGGGGTGTCCAAGCCCACTACTGATGTTCTGTGAGTCCCCTTCCTATGGATCACTGACCTACACAGGCCCATCCAGCCTCCAGCAACCCAGTTCTGCTCTCCGCTCAGTTGACCATCAGTCTACAATAGTCCATTCTAACACTAACCAATCTTTGTCCCTGTAAAGGCGCTAAGGATGCACATGCTCAAAAATGTTCTTTCACTTTACTGTTAATTAGCAGGAATTATTGCATTACACATGGTTTATGCTTGATTTAAAAGATGCATATATATATATATATATATATATATATATATATATATATATATATATATACCGCACGTATTAAAGCAGCAGTGCATGATAGCAATGAAAATTTTGACCTTATTTTTAATGCTTAGTGTTCCTTTTATTATGGCTAGGACAAAGCTTTTATCAGTATTCTCAGCTGTTTTGTACACCTCTTGCCCCATAATGTCAGAGAGAAGTGTCAACTGCCTGCTAGTTCATTTACTCACATGCAAAATGATGTTAAACAATGGGTGTTCAAAAACAACACAGGATACTGATGAAAACCTAGTTTGAGCCATATTAAAAGAAACACTCCTCTTACTATTTCAACTGTTAATAAAAGTGGTAAAGCAGAATCAAAATGGGTAAAAAAAGTATCATGCAAGTCTGGAGATAAGAAGCAATCTAAAATAGAATAAAAAGTATAGGCTGGGGCGTTCGGTTGCTGACCAGAGAGACAGATCAGACATCCTTAAGAGGGAGGAGGGCATCTCTTTCTGTTGCATGATCGCCCCCTGGTGATCCAGGGAGAGGAGTGTTGAGCAGGAAGGAACAAGTGAGTCCCTCTGGGGTGACCTCACGTTGGTATGCATCCACCGCCTGGCAGGCACTGCGGAGGTGTCGCCTGTCCAGAGTGTGGTCAGCAGAGAAGTTCTGAAGGTGGGAGGGCTTAACCATCCTTTCTACTTCCTAATAGGTGGATGCTGGATCACCTCTCAGGACCACGCACTGGGAGGGCATAGCAGGGTTACTTCAACTCCTCCACACTCGCTGGCTCCTTCTCACGGGCCTTGACTGTCGAGTGAAGTATTTCCTCCTGGCTTGGGAAACCAGGGTCCCCCTGTGGGGATAAGCTGTGGGTTATGGTTGAGGTATCCGGGAAGGTTGTTGACGAAGGCTGGTGGTGGGTAGGACCACCGAAGGACTCCAGTGGCAGTAGTAGTAGTAGTATTCTTTAATTGTTCAATCTAAAATGATATTTACAATAATATACACATACAAAACATAGTAAACATAGAGTATCAAATTTAAAATACATACACTCGCTTATTACACATAATTACACTAAAGTGCTCATTAAAATATTTTAAAATAACTTTCAGTTAATAATTGCCTTGACCCTCATTCTTATTTGTTGTGCATTTACTAAGACATTCGCCACTCTAGTTATTATGAGCTCATCTTCTTGTTAGTAATATATTTAATTTCACAGCTTCAACACATGAAATGAGAGAGTAAAGAATCTCTTTTAACCACTTTTTGTAGCCCTTCATACCATGGGCATCTGAGAATAACATGGGTATTATTTTCTACCTCTTGGCCCCACAGTAACAATATGAATGTACGGATCTGTGACTTTTGAAATTTTGACAATAATACATTTGACTCAAAGATTTGGTCCTAAACTTTGTGTAGGTTTTCTTTATATTGGATCCTCTAGTACATCTAGATAATATTTAAATTTATGTGTAAGAACATTATTCCTATACCATCCAGAGAATCAGGATATTCTTATTTCCTTTATATCCTCCTGGTTATGCTTCTTAACCGGTAACCTTTTTATACTGCACTGAGATGATGATATCTTTAAATGTTAAGTCCAGCAAATTTTCAAGTCCAGTTGACGCAGTATGTCCCTAACTTTTATTAACTAGTGAGATTTCCAATAACGCTTAACCATCTACTTTTTTCCTCTAGACATTTTCTGGCCAGTCTATCTCCTGATTGTTCACCCAATCTTATCCAAAAGTTTATCACCCTTGATTCTGCTAATGCTGTCAGGTTTGTAAGGCCTCTTTTGACTCTTACATACATAGAAGGAATTATAGAAACCAAGGAGCTCTTAGCAAACAAATTATGGGTTTTCTAATTGCTGAACATATTTATGTTCCCATAGTTCTACCCATATAATATTTGGAAATTATATTTGGCTTCCACTGCTATTAGTAATGGTCTTATAGAATGGCCCCATAATGTAGGTTGAATCTCCTCAGAGCCAGTGCTGTATTAGTAGCCTTATTCAACATTGAGGTACAATGGATTTCCAACTCAGATTCCTGGAGAAAACAATGCCCATATAGGTATAGCTTTGTATAGTTTCCAATAGTGTGATTTTAAATACCATTTACTTGCATATTTTTATTTCCAAATAATATGATATTAGATTTGGACATATTTATTGCTAGACTCATCTTATCTGCAAAATAATCCAGTAAATTTAATTTTTCCTGTAAGCTCTTAGCTGTCAATGAAAATAGCATGAGGTTGTCTGCATACACAAGGCCTGGACATATCTCCTTTCCTATTCTAGGTGAATCTATGTTTGATTTTGTAAAATATCTAACGGGGTCAATATAAATTGAAAACAATGTAGGGGCTAAGATGTAGCCTTGTCTTACACCCTACTTGTTGAAAATAGAACAGAAAAATTACTAACCAGATCAAACTTAACTACCCAAGTATTAGAGTACAGCAGTTTTATTATGTTAATCGTGGTTAAATCCAACCCTTTGTTTCCATTACTTCCCATAACATACTCCTATTAATAGTATCAAATGCAATCAAAATATCAATACATGCTGCAAAAGTCTCTGTCTTCATAGTTTTATATATTTTCACATGAATGATATAAAATAAAACAGTTATCCAATGTCGAATATGTTTAGTGGAAGCCTGCTTGAAATGATGAGAAGCCCCATTTTTACTTTTATCCTTTATCATTCTCCCAATAATACTGTGCAAAAATCTTCCCTATTATGTCTAAGAGACTAATAGCCCTACAATTTTTAGGTTCTTGTTCATTATCTTTTTTATAAATAGGGTTATTACCACTCCTCTCCAGGAATCGGGATATAATTTTCCAATATACAGTTGTTGAAAAAAGCACCAGAATTTGTGACCACCTTTGAGTCTCACACTTAAGTAGTTCACCTGGTATCATATCTGGGCCTGGAGCTTTATTATTTTTAGATTTTGTATTCGTCCATCACCTCCAATTCAGAAATAGGAAGAACATTTATTTTAATCATGATTTTATCTAAATGTGGCCATGACCTATTCTCGCGTTTAATCAACATTACTTCTGAGAAATGTTCTACCCATTTCTCTGGTGCAATATAATTTTCTATTTCTGTTTGAGATCTTTACATCCATGTAGATCTAAAACCTTTACTATCTTTTGACTCAATAGCCTCTATCATATATTCCCACTGTAAGGCATAGTATTCTTTGCTCTTAACACCTAAAAATTGGCTATCTTTTTACCTTGTACTTTTCAGTATGTCTCTACTTTGTTGTGTACAATTTTGTTTATAATCTCTTAAACATTTTGTTAACTGTCTCTTCATGGATTTTACATTCCTTATCAAACCAACTCTTAACTTCTTTTTGGTTGTAAGCTACCATATTTACATAAATTAGATTGTATCTGTTTAAAAGAAATCTAATAAGTCATTTGGAGTCCCAGTTCTCTATTTTATCCAGTACATCTACCAAAAAATCCTCCAGATGGTCTTTAATGTGAGGTTCAACCTGGTCTGCCCATATCAGTCTTTTCCTTTACCTTATTTCTGTCTGTTTAGAGCTAATATCAGTCTTCACCAAATCAGCATTCCCTTTTATTAAGGTGGTATACAGGATCACTGGAAGGTGGTCACTATCCACTCTAACTGGAATGAATAAGTATTTCTACCAATCCAGTGGACCTCTCCAACATGCTAAGTCTAATTCTGTTTCCATTTCAGGGTTTTAAATAATTGATTAGCAGTTTTTTCTTGGGATGATACTAACTGTGCAGAAAGTATTTATATAGATTTTCTAGAAGTGCTGTGTTTGTTGAACACAGTGAGGCAAGAGCTATGCATTTTCACAAAGATTTAGCACTTTTATGAGCAAAACGCTAATCAATTTTTAGAGTTATATAAATCCCTGCATTTTCAGATAAAAAGCAACTGCGCCTTTTCTGTCACCCGTTAATCTACCATTTGGTATACATAGACCGTTATTCTTTAAAATTATCTAATTTTTCCCATTGTTATTAATCTTTCCATCTTTTGTGTTTCTCTTACACCTCGCTTCCGGGTACATCAGTTCATAACTGTGTTGTCTAATATTCCATCAGATCTTCCTACCTAGCATTCACATCTCCAACCAGACATAAAAATCTTCTATTGCAGAGGAAATTTGTAAAATTACTTTTTATGGTCATTAGGTTAGAAACAACTTTGGAAAATTAATATTGCTTTCCTGCTATATACCACCTGTCAAATCTTGACACTATAAGGATAATGTATGGAATCTGTTGGAAAAGTGATTTTTGAAGCTGTGGCAGGTATAAGGGCTTGGATAGGTGGAAGGAGGTCCGCAGCTGGTGGCAAAATGGGGACAAAAATAGAAAGTAAAAAAAGTGCAGGCCAACATTTTCACTACTTTCATGCACCTGCTTTTAAAATATTTATGTGCAAAAATATAAAATTGGTTTGAGTGTTAAAATGTCCTACTGCTCTGTCCCATGGGTATTCCATGAAGACAGTGATAAGCAAAAACAACAAGGATAGAAAAGGCAATGGAAAACAAGCGCAGCCACATAAGCGTGAGTAGGAAAAAACAGCGATCGCGAAAATGGCAACCTCGGTGTTTCCCCCTCCATGAGTTGTGTCCCCAGGAGTTGATTATATTTAGTAAGTGGGGTGCAGGGGTGAAGACCCCATTAGAAAAGCACTGTGGCACTGTTGTCGCGTTTCAGCGATCACTGTTTTTGCCACTCACCATATGTGGCTGCACTGTTTCCTTAGCCCTTTTCATCCTCACCTAGTTTCCTTCGCTGTTATCACATAGAGCCGTCCCCATGTCCATTGCCTCAGGGTGACCACCTCCTGCTTCCACTGATGAATGGCTTTTCCGACAGTTTTCCTCTACTCTAGGTTTCCATTCGGTGATTTTTGAGAAGGCTGGGGTATTGAAATTGGAAATTCTGACATACACCTCATAATCTCAAGGTTTTTGGAGCCCTAGCTATGCTAGAAGAGGAATACTAGTCTCGGTGGCAATAGCCATGACTATAACTCAGCTGTTTAAACTTATTTTTAACTTAAAACTGTTACCAGGAGGGTAAAACCTACAAATCACCACTGCTAATGCTGAAATTTAAAATTCGGAAGTTACAAGTAGCGAGTGAACACCTGGAATTGTAAACTACTTCCGGTAGCACTCACTACTTAAACAGTCCTGCAGGAGCAGGATCCTCTAGATAACTTATTTGGCACGTATTCTATTACCAGTGCTGAGAGCCTGCTTTTAGATGGAATTTAATGTTTTATGCAGATACTTTTATGTGTATTGAAATTGTGAAATTCTGACATACACCTCGTAATCTCACGAGGTTTTGGAGCCTTAGCTGCACTAGGAGAGGAGTACTAGTCTCGTGGCAATAGCCCTGACTACAACTCAGCTGTTTAAACTTACTTTTAACTTAAAACTGTTACCAGGAGGGATAAAACCTACAAATCACCACTGCTAGTGCTGAAATTTAAAATGTGGAGTTATAAGTAGTGAGTGAACACCCAGAATTGTAAGCTACTTCTGGGTAGCTTTCGCTTTAAACAGCCTTCTGGCAAATCAGGGCGGACGCGTGCGAAGACACACACTTAGACACACGTGTCGTGTGTCCGCGTGTCAAGAGTGTAAAGAGTGAGGCCTATACACAAAGTTCTACAACTTGTAAGTACATTAAAACTTTGATATCTAGAAGTAGAATTAAGATAGTCTTGAGTATGGCTGACCAAATTGCACTGGAAACCAAACTGGAGGTTAGAGCAATACAAAGATACCAGAAAATGTCTCTAAGAGAGATGTAATTATAACCTTAGATGGAGAAACAGGTTCAAATGCAACACCTGCCTTATGCATGCATTGTTTGTTACTCTTCCCCAAACCCGTTCTTTATATGTGACAAATATATAAACAATAGTGTCCTGAGGAGGATATAGATGACTTTCATAGGAGGTTGTCAGTTATTGAACACTATCAAGATAATCAAAGTAAAATGCCAATAAACGCTATCCTAACTAGTACAGAGGATAATACAGGCACCTGTAATGGAGAGTGTGAAAAGAAGTGTCTGGTAAAGATGGTACTTATGAGAAGAGGAGAAATGAGTCTTATAATAGCTGTTCTAATAGTGAGGTAGATGAATGGACTACAGTTACCATTGGCCATAAATCCAAATCCTGAAGGAGGCAATAGACCACAATATCTGTTTATCTAATAGATATAATACACTAATCGAATTGGATAAACCAGATTCTGGGAAATAGGACCAGTGAAGCTAATTATATACCAACTCACCAAACTGATTCAAATGATTCCTTGTTTGACATGGAATCAAATGGAATGAGACACAAGTACAGGGATCCAGACATGATAGTACTGACCCTAGTAAAATGGGACATTTAATAGAAAGAGTTCAGCCTAACCTGGAGGAAGAGAGTAAAGCCAAGGACACTGAAGCACTGGATAGTGTATGCAGACAATTTTGTCTTGGGGATTCACTAGTTAAATATACTGATAGAATTGTATGCAGATCGGACAAACAAAACATCACATGTTCTTCTTTTCGGGTGCTGGCATTAAAGACATAGATAAAATGTGTCCAGATATTTTGTATAACTCAGGTCACAATCCTCTAGTCATCTTACATGCAGTACAAATGACTTAAAGAAATTGACTAGTGAGGAAATCAAGCAGGACTACATAAATATCGGTAAAACTCTATCGAATTAAATTGTGAAATCACGTTCTCTGAGATTCTCCCAGTCCCCAGAGCAAATTATTACACAACCTGTAAGATTAAAACCATAAATGAATGGCTAAGAAAATGGACACTTAATGAAGGTTATAAAACCATCCCCTCTGGGAAAACTTCAACAACTCATTTTCACTATTCAGTTGGGACGGACTGCATTTAAGTCGACAGGGCACCTATAAACTGGGCAGGACATTCGAGAACATTATTCTGAATAATTTAAACTAGAATATAAGGGGACGAGGGCTCTAAAATTAAATTGCCTTATGCCACCAAACCAAAAATACAACCAACTTTAAAAAACAAAAGTACTAAAAATTGAAAATTTGGCTCATTAATGCAAGAAGTTTGAATAACACCAAATTAAGCGAACTTAAAATTTGAATTAAAACCACAATGTGGACATTATATGTGTAACAGAGACCTGGTGGGATGAAAGAAACAATTGGTCAAACAATATACACAGTTTCAACTTTATACTATAAATCGTAAAGATAGGAAGGGTGGTGGAGTACTGCTATGTTTCTGAGTCAGTATGCAGCCAGGAAATCAAATTAAATAAATATATGGATAACTCTCCTGAAAATCTATGGTTAAGTATTGTTTTCCCCATTCGTGAAAATTTATTCAGGGATCTGTTATAGACCACCAAATAGTAACAACATCTTAAACAATAATTTACTGGAGGAGATCAGTAAAATAGCCAATTTAGGGACTTTTTAATTTTAGGGACTTTAATACCCCGGCATCTCATGGATAAGCGCAAAGGAAATGCAGTATTGAAAAACACTAATTGATACTATAACCACCCAGGGATATTATCAATTGGTTGAAGCTCAACTAGGGGTTTACTATATTAGATCTTGCTATCACTAACACTATCGGTAGGATTGACAAAGTAGACATCCTACCACATCTGAGAACTAGTGATCACAATATTGTAGAATGTACTAGTCAAACTGGCAATTACCAAACTAGTAAATGTACATTATCCTTAACTAAAAAAACAGACTGGAATAAAATTAAGGATGTATTTTGAAAATTAGACTGGGGGATGCATTTTGTAAACTAGGAGTAAATTCCATGTGGGAGGATTTAAAAATAAAATACAAACAATTATAATAAATCTTATTCCTACACACAAAACTTATAATAGTAAAGGATTTATTCCTCACTGGTTTAACAAAGATATAAAAAACAAATTAGGAGGAAAAATAAAGCATTCAAAAATACAAAATTCAACCTACAGATATTAATCTTATTAAATATAAAAAACAGCAGTGCTTGCTTAAAACCATTATTAAGAAAGGTAAGATTAAATTTGAAAATAAACTGGCCATAAACAAAAATCTAAAGGCTTTTTATGCATACATAAATAACAACAAACAACAAAGCAAAGGATTGCTTCAGTAATAGTAAATGGGAAACTATAATAAACAACAAAGAAATAGCTGACAGGTTTAATGAGTATTTTGTTACCACTTATCAGGTTCATAATGCTAATATAAATATTATAGGTGAAAGTAACTCAGATCCTCTCTATATTAGTCATGAGTCTGTTAGGCTCGAGCTGTCTAAAATAAAACATCTTCTTCCTCAGGACCTGACAATATTGATTCAATTGTTTGGAAAAATCTTGCTGGCGTATTAGTTGAGCCTCTGACAATAATATTTAATGAATCTATCTCCACTGGTGAGTTCCCTAGATTGGAGAAAAGCTATAGTTGTACCTATTCATAAAAGGGGATAAATCATGTCTGTTAAACTATAGGCCTATTAGCTTGACATCCGCTTTGTTGCAAAATTCTGGAAAGATTGATCAAAACAGTATTGAAAAAGACATTTCAAGATTAAAATTACAGGATATTACACAGCATTGGTTCAAAAAGGGCTTTTCTGTAATACAAATCTATTGGCCTTCTACAATTTTATTAGTGTCAATCTGGATAGAGGTAAACCTATGGACGTAATTTTTTGGATTTGGGAAAGGCCTTGATACCATCCCTCATTATAAATTAATAAATAAATTGATAAAACTTGGTATAAACACAACTATAATAAGGTGGATTAGAAATTGGTTGTCCGATCGGACATGAGAGTGCGTATAAATGGTATGCTTTGGAGGAAGGGAGGGTGGCAGTGGGGTTCCCAAGGATCCGTGCTGGGTCCATTACTGTTTGGGTTGTATATCAGTGATATGAATGATGGGGTTAAATCCACATAACTAAATTCGCCGATGATACCAAAATAGGTGGGGAAATTCGACTGTTGGTGATTTTGAAGAATTAAGAAATAACTAAGCACAATAGAAAAATGGGGTAGACATAATGGTATGAAATTTAATGAGAATAAGTGTGCAGTGATTCATTTTGGAAAAATAACCCCAAGTATCCCTACCTTTTGAATAACAAAATGTTAAAAATAGCAATCTAGAGAAGGATCTGGGTATTTGGATAGATTCAAAATTATCATTCAATATGCATATGTCAAAATGATAGGAAATGTAATGTATTATTCACTCCATCAAAAGGATTCATATCAAGGAACAAAAGTGTGTGCTTAAACTTTATAGGACCTATATACTTCCCCTTCTGGATTATGGTTCCCTATATGGAGCCCCTATTTAAAGAAAGATATACTTAAAGTAGAAAGAATCCAAAGACGTTTAACCAAATCCATAAAAGGATTACAGAATAGGGTATATGACAACAGATTATTAGCATTAAATCTGTATCCACTAGAATTGAGATGAATTAGGGAGATTTATTATTCCTATATCACATTTTGGAAGACATAACACTAATGGAGCAATGTAATATAATAAGAATTATAAAACCTTCAATTCTAGATCCCATGACAACCAAATACTTATGAATATTACAAAAACAAATAGACATTTACATTTTTTAATTCACGATCTTCTCATATATGGAATAGTCTTCAAACATGTGGCAGGAGCAACTACATTTAATTCCTTTAAAAAAATTGGATGCACATTTGCTCTCAAATGGTAAACATTATATTAGTAAATAAACCCACTAGAGTCGAGACAATTAAATGGGCCTTGGCCTACTTTGTCTCGCTACCAAGTTCCAAGTTACTCCACAGATGCCTGCACTGAATGCATTGATTCCACCTCCATTTTACTAAGGAACACAACATAGCATGCATATTTAAAATCCTGTTTTGTTTTATTCAAGTCATACATTTGCACGTTTTCATGACAGCAATGTCCTCCTATATTCAATAAAGTCATTTTTTCACTGGAATTGCAACTGTGTGCCAGTAGGCATCAGTAAAAAGTCTGACAATGGGGTTTGCCTTGAAAAGTCTCTAGTCCAGCTGGCCCAGTGGTGTGGAGGGCTGAGGCACTCTGTGCATTACCTCCTATCACGTTTTTAGGGTAGCTTCTCTTTCTTGGCAAAGGCTGAGAAGTGACTCCTGAAATAAAGTCTTTTGCAGAGTTAGGAAAGCAACAATTCTGGAATCAGAAAACAGATTATAGCTGGTTCGTCTGTGAAGTGGAGGTCAGGTAAGTTAGCATAGCAAAGAGTAAAAGTGGTATACGATTTGCTGTTTGCTCTCTTGGTCTTCTGGGACCAAAGTCACATAGAGCACAACGTGGTGTCCTTCATTGGTCCAGCAACAGTGTTTTTAATTTTCTCATTGGCACAGCTCAGTATCCAGGCAAATGTTATTGTCTGATTGGATAGTCTCTCAGGTTCCTTATTTTGGTCCTAACCGCATGACAGCAGTTAGCAAAGTCATGTATGCATGAGCTGTCTTGCGTGCCTTGTGACATGAAATGAGGGATATCAGAACAGATGTCCAGAAGGATGGTAACGGTGGTTAGCTTACGGCCTCATAGCTACCATTAGTGGCTTGTAACATGAAATGGTGGTAAGTCATGAGTCATTGGCAGTTGGTGGTGAACTAATATCTGTTAGTGAAATCTCTGAGTTCATGCAAGGGTCTGTTGCAGTTGGCAGAAAAATAATTCTAGAATAATTCATCTTGTATCAGGCACTCAGAACAGGTCAGTAGCTTGTTAGGCCAATGTATATAAAACTAACATTTTGCCAGGATGCCTGGGCTTGTAGGCCTCGGAGTTGTGCCTACAGTGTCTGAAATGCAGCTCTACAATAAACCTACCATATTACCAATACTCAACCCATTTCTGGCTTGTCTCACCTGTGGGGGTGTGAAATACCACACTGCGCATCCTAATGCTCAAAAGGGCTTCATTAGCTAAAAATGAATTTGAGGCATTCCTCATATTCTTGGCAAAAGTCCACTATGTGGTATGTTGTTCCTCTGCCTCACCACAACCCAACAGTGCACCAAAGCCAAATAGACATGTACAGGAAATCATACCCCATCTCTCCTGGACCCGATCTGCAATTTGTTTGTCCATCTGGCACAGCTTTGTCAGGGTACTGGGTCCTCAGACTAGGACTAATCAGCACTCCATGGCCTCCTCACGTTGAATTCTGGCCACATTTAGAAAAAGCGATGGTGAGCATGAAGCTTTTGCTCACTGAATCTGTCACTTTGATGTCTGCACTGTCAGCCAATACATGGCAGGCTGGGACAGTCTCTCCAGGTTGTAGGAGTATGTCTCATCCTTGGATCTTGGTCTGTTTGTCACTGTCTGGCTCCTCAGAAGGTAGAGAATGGTTACTTGCTGAGCGGATGGTCATCTGACTCCAACTGCTATAGATGACATTCCTCTTCCTGGTGTCCCATTGGGACTTTCTTGATGTGGTGTGGAGTCGGTCTTAACAGGGCACATGCACCATGATCCTGGTTACAACTGTTCCCTCAGTTTTCATTTCAGCTCTTGCTGGCAAAGAAATGCAAGGGAAATCCAGCAAAATGGTGGTGTCCCTTATATTTGAACCTGTTGTCTTCATCACTGAACAGAGTTACAGGAATGTTACATAGACAAGATCCACTCAGAGTAGAGGTGCAAGTAAACAAATGGAAGTCACTTATAATTTCAGCATTCACCACCAAGTAGTCTGCATAAAGGTTTAGTGCTTCTGTAACCCCTCAGTGGCGCTATCCCAAGGGCTACTACCCTGCCTGTAACTACTAACAGGTTGAGGGCCTAGGTCCAATGGCAGGTGCCTCCACCCAGAGGTCAGGGTTTGCAGTAGTTAAACTAACTTGGTCACAGCCCTCTGGGACACTGTAACCCCTTTCTTCCCACTAGTGGCCCATACAATGTATCAGGAATATCTTCACAATGTACACTTACCCCCAGGACTGGCTCTGTCAACTGGACTCTGGAGACCCCCTGTAAAACAAGATGATACAGTGCAAAACCACAGTACAATACTTTAACATAAACAAATACCTCAGTCAGTGTAACTTTGCTGAAAACCAACAGATCTGATTTATTTAGGAGCTGTAACAAGGAAGGGAAATCAAGTTAATTAGGTTAAACACATTAATAATCACAGTACTGTGCACATATTCAGAGTCCCAAATTGTCACTTTCACTAGGTACCCAGGATGGGGGCTAGCCAGGATCGGTGCAGCTGGATGGGACCCTGTGATGGAAAAACACTTGCACAATACCCAATTGTAATCCGAGCCGGAGGGCTCAGTTCGTGAAAAGAAAAAAAAAAACAATTAGATTACACACTTGCGATTTGATAAACAGATGGCAGGGAGCTGCCCTGCTTTGTACTCACAAACTCAAGGCTGGGAACTGGATGGAAGGCTGATTGTCCTGGATTGCCAGGAGGAGCAGACCATGTGGACAAGGTCCTTGTGACTGGACCCCACTGCAGTTTAGAGCAAATGGATGTAGTCTGGATTAAGCTGGGGTTTACTTCCAGCTTCATGCACTCAATTCACTGTACAGGGGATTTGACGCGATTCCCCACAAGCACTATACACATTTATATGTAAAGGAAAGTACTATACCAAGCAGGCTGCTTCTCGATCCTGATATCAATTACTGCACAATATCCGGGAGAACACACAGCAGATTCAGTTCCTGACAGACCAAGCGCGATTCAGCAATTTCTCCAGTCTTCTACAGCGTGAGCCTGGTTTCTACTCTTCAGATCTCCTTGATTCTCTTCACAGGTTGGATTCAGTCCAGCAGCGCTTGCACAAGCTGCAGACCCGAAACTTAGGGCCTCACACGCACTTACTGTGTGGAACTATTCAGCGAGAAGCTCACAGCTCCTTGTCTCTTCACTGCCCCAAACTGATCTGATCTTTCCAGTAGACACAGCCGGGCATTTCCATTGAGCTCCTTCCAGTTCAGTTGGCTGGTTTGGCTGTCACTCACAGTAAACCCTCCCTGTTGGTGGAAAAAAGGCGAAGTCCAAACTACAATTCCCAGAAGCATTGGCCATACAGTACATAGGTGGCTGGCTCCACAATGAGAGTCCAAGTTCTGATTTGCCAGCAGCAGGCTCCATTTCAAAGGTTCCCCACACTGATTGGTCCAGTTCAGCAGTTCAAAACCAGAATGGGGACTAGGCAAACACAGTTCTGACTGCAAAGAAAAGCAGGTTAGACAAGCGGTATTTTCGTTATTACTCTAAATGATTTCTGGCAAACAGTTACACCTTGAAAAGGCTCACTCTGCCCGCTTAGTGACAGCAGAAATGGAGCGATTTGGCAGCAGCTCGAGTGTGACTCAAGCAGTGAAACACACAGACCCCCATCCAAATTAATTATGTCTGCAGGCAGACAGCTCTTAATGAGACAGTACCAGAGGCTCTAAAAGCACTCACAGATAAGCGGCTTAGGCGCCGAACACCATCAGGCTTGGAGCATTCAAGCAAGCTCCTGGAAGGCTTTTTGGGAACCCCCATTTGCAGGGGTTACACTTCTATTGCCTCTAATTTGGTGAAAAACTCCCCACAGGGAAAGACAGTAACACAGGCACAAAATGACACCCTAGTTTCACCCTTCAGATCTTTGTCAATGGGACAGCAGCTCCTAGTGGCTAGCTCCTTTTATAGTACCTGAAGTGCTCCAAACTGCAATTACAATTACAGTGAGTGTGTAATGGTTTACTGTTATAAAATGGGCAAATAAATTCCTGAAACCTGACTGGTTGAAAGCCTTTTTCATCCGTGTTCTTAACAAGACATAACCATACAATAGGCACTATTTGTCCAACCAAACCCAACACTACGATAAAATCAATCAGTGTCACCACTCACCTGCTGCAGCTCCTCCGCACTTCACAGTAGAAAAATGAGCATGATCTTCAAACTGTTCTGCTGGTGCAACACCGATATGGAAAACACCCACCCCACAGACACACACAAACTGTGTATTTTGTAGCAAGTGCACAGCATGATGCGATGGGCATGAAACATTTCAAAATGAAACTCTGACCTGCATTTTAGGGTAGAGATGAGTGCAATCTCCAAAGCTGTTCACAGAACCTCTCCTCCGTTCATCTTTTAAACATAACTGAAAACAGTCACTATTTCTTGTCTCTGATCCAGTTGTGGTAGTTACTGTCTCTGAAAATACAGGACCTCCCCCATCCATGAAACAACAAACCCAAGAAATAAAGTAAAGTAAAAAACAATGTCCAATGGCACCATGAAGTTACGGTTTGAAATTGCAAAACAAGGAAACGGTTTCGTATGGTGGTCGAAAAGGGCACGCTGCAGTCTGAGTGAAGGGACTTGAAACTAAATGAAACAGCAAACTAAATCAGAGACAAAGATTTAAAAAAGCATAAAGGAAAACAAATGATTTGTGTATCTTGTTGGGGAGGGGTGACGAAACATCAGACGCACCGAATTCAGAAACACTCGCACTGCTTGCTGTAACTGAAACTGAGTGGGCAGTCAGTCACTCCTGAGACACACAGACAGAGGCAAACAGCTTCCTTCTCTCCTATCTCAAAGACAAGCTGTTCTCCCACTTCTCACTCCCCTCTACCTAGAATAACATCTGACTGTAACCTGAACCCCATGTTCTCTAACCAAATGCAGTTGAATCTGGCTATCCTTAGTTATCTTGCTGTTTAAATTGTTGACATCTGGTATGTGAATGGCATAAATGTCCCTGCACTTGGTATAAAATGTTAATCTGCCTTCTGCCACCTGGCTACCAACAAACTGCCTGTAATCCTGAATCCTTTGGTTATTGCCTACCTCGGGTACTGTTGTTATTTACCTATGACTTCACTGTATATTATGACTCGGCTGTACTATTCTGTGTGCATTACTGTATTATATTTTGTTCTTGGAATGCTTTATTCCTTAGGTCGTCACTGAAAAAGGACTTTGTCTCAGTTGACCTATCCGGTTATCAAATTCAAGTAAATAAAATAGACAAACTAATAAATGTGGAAAAAATTAAAACTTTAAATGTTTAGGACTTGTGCAGGAATGGGGACCTTATACACTCTAGTATGTTTCTACTTTCTACCTCAGGAATACATAGGAAGCCCTCTGCTGCCAATAAACAGTTGTTTCAATAGGGTACTATTTTTACTATATGACCTATTGAAACCGCCATTTTATATTTCTGACTTTTTATTTGTTCTTTTTATATAATTATCTGGGGCCCATTTTATAAGTACAGTAAGACCCTCCAAGATGTGGGTCATAGCCTGATAAGAGCACTTCCCAGGTGCTAAGGCACTTGACGGTGCCTCATAACACCTGGTGCATGCTCTTATCATAACTCCACCTCATCATGTCTTATTGCTTGCATTTGCTCTTATCACTGAGAAAAATAGCCAACCCATTAAAAACCACTACACATTTACACTGCAGCCATGGATACTTATACATTTATTTTTGACACATGCAGTGTCTGTAATTTAGAAAGATTTTGTGATGAATGGCTGCAAAAAGAACCTTTGCCAATGACATACATGGACAACAATAACACCAGAATTTCAAAACTTCCTAAAAATATTTTTCCTAATTCAGTTTGAAGATTTCTGCTAGATAGATAGATAGATAATTACTATTGGAACTATAAAGGGTATGTATAATATGAAAACACCCAATTACATACTTGTAAGGTGTATCCCATACACAGTACCACATCTAAACATTACAGGTACTGCAACTGGGCATACAATTAATCCATTGACAGTGAATACATACATACAGTAGACTGAGACTTTTTCATAACAATACAAGACTAGAAAGAGAATATCTAGAGTGAGATATTGACCCAGTTGGGCATAAATTCCTAAGGTAACTATACGTTTATACCAGGAAGGGGTTAGCTCAATTTGGCCATTAGGACCCTGACCTTACGAGGATTCCTCTCCGGCTGATCCTGATAAAATTAGTCATTTTCTTAATACGCCCCCCATCCTAAATTAACTTATGCCCAGCAGGAGCTTAAGTCTCCATTACTAGTAAGGAAATTCTAGCCCAGTTACACTCGTGAAAAATGAAAATTACGTATCTACGTAATTCTTGATCTTACTTATATCTTCATCATTCATCACTGTTGGGTAAGACGCAGAGGACCCCACAGGAGTTACTAGCATAGAATTTTTTTCTCTAGGGGAGGAACTGGCCTCGAGGCCGACATATAGCATGGTGCTCAAGGGTTGGTCAGTAACTGATGCCTACTCCTCCTCAGTTCTGCAAGCTGGAGAGAGTGGAAAATAAGAGACAGAGAAAAGAAGGAGGCGGGGCAAGGGAGCCCGAGGAGAGTAAAAGGAAAGGATATAAACAGAAAAAGAATAAAGCCAGCCACAAGAGGAGAGGAAGTTACCTAGGAGTCTGGGACAAGGGCCCCAACCACTGGGCAGGCCAAGGGAGGGATAGGGGAAGGGGAGGGGAGGAATAGAAAAAGAGTGAGAGAGAGGAAATGAGAGACACATATGGAACACCCAGTAGAAATGCAAAGGGACTCTTGGGGACCAGAAAAAGGACCTTACCGCTTAGCTCCTTCCTCACATAAACCATAACAGGAGAGAGAGAGAGAGAGAGAGTGCACAGAGGCCTTCAGGCTGGATAGAACTGAAGGCAAGTCAAGGATGCTGTACAAGCTGGACACAACCCAGCAGAGCAGTCTAAAAGGCAGGGCATTAACCTTGAAGGTGCACCAGGAGTCCACAGGTCTCTAATTCCTGTCCCTAAAATAACTAGGAGTGGGGACAGGACCTAACCCAGGGCAAGATCACCTAACCCAAACCTCTTTGATAGAAGATGTTTTAGCTCTAAGAGGAAGGGCATCACCTACTCCTAGCCTGGAATGGTGAGAGGGGACCTAAAGTTGTCCAAGTGGAGTCCCTCTTGAGGATTAGGAGGGAACCTGTCCCAGGTTAACCCATACAGGTAAACTCAAAAGAAGGAGTAGAGGCTCCAGGAAGTGAGAGGGTTGGGGCTCCCCAGAGCCCCTCCACCCTTGCACAGCCAAGATAGGGGATCCCTGAGCCAACTTGAGACCCGGCTGGATGTCTGGGCCTCTTCAGGAGAAAAGGCCAAAACTTGAAAAGGAGTTCCCATCAGGATCACAAGGGAGTGGGCCAGTAGCCCCTTCCCTATGAGGCAAGCCCCTGCTTGCCTCCTCCCAAGGTGGGACCCTGTCACTTATGTGAAGGATCAGTGGACCTGGAGGTCCAGCAGGACTTTCCCACAATTGGCCTCAATTGGGGGATGGCAGACAGGGAGGTGGCATTGTCCAGAGGCTGAGGCCCACGAAAGGAAAGGTGGCGGGATGCAGTGATGAATGTTGAAGATATACTGTAAGATCTAGAATTATGGTAGGTATGTAATTTTCATATCTTAACTGTATGTATCTTCACCATTCATCACTGTTAATGATACCAAGCACCAAGCATTGGCACCTCCCTGAGGACTGAAACTTCCTCAGCCCCCAGCCCCCTGTGGGAAGAACACAGGAGGAAGGAGCCTTTACAGGCCTGGTGAGGCCTGCTACTGTCAAGGTGAGACAGGACTCCCAATGCCTCGGAGAAGGAAGGCGCCCTGCTAACTCCTGTCTTACCCTGTGGGAGAAAAATGTGCTCCCAGGAAAGGGAGGCAATCGCCCTAAGCCAGGCCAAGAGCAATAACTGGCAGAGGCAAAGCCACGCCATCTGCCTAATGCAGACCACAGTTCCTGCCACCCATAGAAGCTACCTCACTGGCATCATAAGACACCTTGTCTGGTGCCTCACTAAGTGTAGGCCTCTGGCAGAAAGGCAGATGGTTTGCCTGGTTGCCTCTATGTTAGGCAAGGTCACTAGGGTTGTCCCACTACCATCCATAGGTGCCTCGCATGGGCAGCCATATGTGCCTGATGCGCTGAAACACATAAAAGAAGATGCGCAGCAGAGAAGACTCTCCTCCCAGTGGTCTGACTCTGTTGAGTTAGACTCGGGCGGTCATGTCTTGGATGACGATGCCCAGAAGGGGTGTCCAGGAGCTCTATCCCAGAGGAAGGGTGAGGCGTGGAACCTGGTGACCCTGGGGTGCATAATACCTGCACTGGTGGCCTCTCAGGGCTGGAGAAGGGGCAGAGGGGGTCTGCCAGACCCGATGCAATGCTTCCAAGAAAGGAACTGGCCACGGAGGGATAACAGTGTTCTCAGGTTGAACTCCCAAGGAGACCACACGTCACATGGGCAGGATTGTGACTAGTGAAATGTGAGATATGGAGCTCTCCAACAGCCTCAACAGGAACCGCTGATAGCTGGTGATAATCAGCATCTGAGGACAGGTGGATTGAGGAATCCTCTTCTTCTGAGGAGAAAGACGAGGAGGCAGAGGAGCTCAGTTCAGGCTCTACTCCTGTTATTTTACAATGGGGTACTCATCAAGGCTGACCACTGTCACTCATGTTATTTGACTTATTTTTAGAACCATTAGCTATAGCCATGCATCTTAGTGAGTGGTTAGAAGGCATTCTGCTAGGCAGTGTGGCATACAAAATTGCGTTATATGATGATATTCTTTTAACAGTACTGGACCTGGATCCTCTATTCCTGAATTCTGGTCTCTTATACAAACCTACGGGGACCTCTTGGGTTTAGGCTTAATTTACACAAGACTAATATCTTATTTTATAATTATTCCTCCTCCTCATGTTTGTGCAGCCTTCCTTTGGTGTTGGCATAACACAAAACTTAAATATCTAGGGATTACTATCCCACATGATTTACGTAATCTTGGTCTTATAAATTATGAACCCCTTACAGTGGATTAAAGACAACCTGGACTCTTGAGGCAGACTGGGCCTTTCCTTTTCCTTTAAAATAGAAACTATCACTCTCCTGATCTTCTCTGCAACTCTTTATTTTGATTTCTGGAATAAACTGATTTCTTGATCTCTTTTGGGAGGCAGCAAACGTCCATGACTTCTTTATAGTATTCTTCAACTTCCCTTGGTGAAAGGTGGCATGATCTCCAAACCTTTTCAATTATGCACAGGTGCACATTTGAATATCATCTTTATTTGGCTTCTTCCTCAAGCCACCCCCACCTGGAAAAATATAGAACTGACCATTAATGATCTGTTTGATTTGTGTCCTATCCTTTTCTCAGCCCAGACCCTCACTCCCTCCCTCCTTGCTGACTTCACATATTTCACAGCCCAGACTTTGAAGGTCTGGGATAGGATCAAACATCATCCAACTTTGCCCTGATTTTCTATTTCAGTAGAGTTTTGGCAACAGATGATGACTTTCTTTCCTCGGCAATGGATCTTACTTTTCACAGATGGAGATACTACATTCTCACATACATATACCAATTTCTGGATGATAGCGGGTGGTTTCTTTTGAGACACTTCAAAAAATGATGGACTTACTGGTAGGGAACATTATTGGTACTTGCAAGTCCTTATATACCTGCTTCATAAATGTAAAGAATATATTAAACTTCCCACCATACTTCCTTTACCTTTGGTTATGATTATGGATCTCCAAAACAATTGCCCAAGGTACGTGATAATCAATGTGTATAAGGGACTGCAAGAATTCACTACTGAGTTGACCTGGTTGGTCCTGGACAAATGGAATCAGGAACTTCAAGTTTCAGTAAATTACCCTACTGGGAGAAATATGCTGCAATAGCTGCTTGCCCTGTGCCAATGAACCCCCACCCTCTTGGTGCTTTAGTTCTAACACATTTTTGTACTATAGATACCTTACCTTGTACTAATTTTTCTTTTCTCCTTTTGACTTTCGTATATACAGCATGTGATAGGCACCAAACCCTGTTATTCTTTTATGTTACAAACAGTACATCATTTTTGCTGTTCTGATCTTGTTCTTGGATATGCTCTGTGGTGTTAAATTTTAAATAAAAAAAGACCTGACCTTCACATGCCCCTACTGTGTGTATCCAATAGGAATCATGATTGACCAGCTCCCATTAACTATCCCCAAAGTTAGCACATGTTCTCTCTCTCTTTGCAGTTTCTAATATTGTGCAACCAGTGCATATTTCAAATTGCCTTTTCCACTGCCATGACATTCTCTCCACTATTATTTTTTAGCTTTCGCTTCATGCTCCTCACACAATACAGATAACAGCTACATATGGTCATGTATATAATGAACATGGTGTCACACTTGATAAATGATTTTATCTACAACTACTGGTTGTTTGTGGATTCCTGAAGCTATTTCCTTCGTTCAGTGCAGGGTAGTATTTACAGTGGCCACAACATTTGCATCTGCTGGCAGGGGAGTCAGTGCTTTGGTTTCTCCATGGGCTGTACAGAATGTACAACTGTGTCAACCAGGTTCTTTGTCAGTTGGTACACTACTCTTGGGGGAGTTTTGCTACCTTTCTGAGTCTTCTGTCAGACCCCAGGACCTACCAATTTTGTGTATGATCCATCTGATGTTCCATGCTTTTGTATGTAGGTGGTGACAAAATGGACTGGGTCTGAAGTTTCCACTTTAGTCTTCTGAACCAGAGTGGAAACTCTATCCGGATTGTTCCCGTAATCCTCTGCACTACCAATAAACTCTATACTGTACCCCTCTCTTGGAACTGTTTTCCAGATTGCCTGATTCTCACATGTAATCTTCCGCTGACTGCAGTTCCTTCTGGTACACTCATCCTGACTCTTAGGGATGTTATTTATGTGTGGCAGGAGGTGGAAATTCCTGGCTGAGAGAATAGTGTTGCAGTCTGTTGGCTTCCAATGCACCTCTATATAGTCTACCATATTGTTGCTTTTCACAAGTATGTTAAGAAATAGCCAGCCTAGTGGCATGGAGGGCTGAGGCATCATGCCTTACCTCCTGTCATGCAGTGACCCGTGTTAAATAAATGCAGGCTGGTTGCTGGCAAGGGTAACGAGAATTTCCATTTTGTACACAATCTCAACAGTTACACCTCCCAAATAAAAACTTACACATCCTTTCCAAATAGCACCCCTTCCAAACAAGTCAGATTGTTGTCAGATGATTCCTCTACTCTAAAGAGGTTATACATGTATGGACACTCCTCAGTGGCCTACTAACCCAAATACTACAGATTAGAATAATAATATTAACAGAGTGGCTTATGATTTGTGACAGGCACTCAACAAACTGTACACAAATGTACAGTGAGTATGCCTGTCTACACCCTTGGTTGCCGAAGGTCGGCCAGGGTGGGAGAGGATTGGATGTTCGGAGGACAGCTTTCCTCTCCTGGGAGAGTAGGACTGGCGATCGGTGCATGCCTGGCACCCTAGTGGCAACTGGAGGCTAACACACTGATCCCACAGGACAGCAGTGGAGACAAAGCAGATGCCGGCATGCCGCATGGAAGGCGCACTCGGCCATTGGTGTCATTGCATGGCAAGTCCCGCACTTGGGGAAATGGGAGAAACTTGAGGCAGAAAACACCGTGGACTGGCAGGATGATCCCGCCCTCCACAGGCGTCGCACCCGCCAGCTGGCAACTCAAGCCAGAGAGAGTACCAGTGGATGCTGGGGTGATGGGGCTGGGGGCCAGAGGAAGGGCTAGTCCCCAGGAGCAGAAAGAAATCAAGTAAAAAAACAACCCAAAACAAGTATGTTAAGAAATGAAATTTCGTACAAAGTACAATTCATAGTGAACCTAAGTTCATTGTTGCTATCATGCAGGTGTTGTAGAGGCATAGGTCAGGATGCATAGGCAGACCAGAAGTTATAGAACTCCCAGGTAGCATTTTATTATTATTAATAACAATCAGAAAAAAAAGAATAACATTGAGCAGAATATCTCTTACACAGGCAGTTCAAACAAAACAAAGTCCTTCATCTAAGGGTATCTCTAAATCTAAATCGCAATCTCTCCAACTCTAAACAAACATTGTGCTTTTTTACATTTTCACCTGGCAATTAAATTCTGCATCTTGTTCTCATTAAGCTATAGCTCCTGTTTCACACAATAACAAATGTTGTCAATTTCTTTCCTTGAACCAGTACATCCAGTCTTCTCAATAGGTGCAGACAATTAAGACATTCTGGCCAGAGCTGGTTTTCCTGTTGACTGCTCTGCAAACAAGCTTATGAAAGGTCAAAAGATTTCTCAAAGTCCACCCCTGTGTTCCAGTTTGCTATCTTGTCTAACAAACTCCAAACAGCTTTCTGCAATTCATATAAAGAACAGTTACATAAGAACTTACTGTAATAGTAGATCTTGAGAAATCTCAGTCATCAGGTCACACACATGGAACTTCACCATTGGTGAAGCAGGATCCCAGATGGAAGATTTTAAGCAGTACCACTGGGGCCGCCCATGCTGACATCACCTGCCGACATCACCAACCCTATAAAGGAGTAAGCAGCCCCTTCCTCCCTCAGTTCTTTCTCCTGGAGACTAGGAGCAAACTCATACCATGGGGACGGAGAGAGAGAGAGAGAGAGATGCCCAGGCCAAAATAAAAGGCTGGATACACCATTAAGCTAATTTGAGAAGAGAACCCCATAAGAGGGGAAGGAGGGAAGGCAGACCTGATGACCGAGATCCCTTGAAGATCTCCTGTTATGACATGTTTTTGTAACTGTTCTATCTTTTCGTGGGTATCTCAGTCATCAGTTCACACATATGGAATGATTCTGAAGCAGTTACTGGTGCAGCAAGACAGCTGGAAGGAAGGCCAACCAAAGCCTAGGACTGGAGACCCTGCAGGACAACCCGGCTAAAGCTTGCTTGGGCTCTAGAAACAATGTCCAGAATGGAGTGCTTGGTGAAAGTATGGACAATACTCCATGTAGCAGCAGCACAAATGTCAATGGCTGAGACCCACTTGAAACAGGCCACAAAGTAGCCATGCCCTAGTGGAGTGGGCTTTTACCACCCCAGGCAACTCTTTGTGATGCTCATTGTAGCAGAACACAATACAATGGGCCAACCATTTGGACAGACATTGTTTGGAAACCTGAATGCCCTCTTTTCCTGGGGCAAAGAAACAAAAGTTTCTTAGACTTTCTGCAGTTCTTAGTTTGGAGTAGATAGTACTTCAAAATTGCACACATTTAACATTTGGAGTAGTGCTTCCCCTCGATTGCCAAGCTCAGGAAAATAAACAGGTAGGTGGATAGACTGGTTTAGGGTAAACTCAGATACCACCTTAGGGAGAAACTTAGGATTTGTGCACAAAGACACCCTGTCTTTCTGAAAATCAAATAAGGCTCCTCACACCAAAGAGCCTGAAGCTCGAAATCCTTCAAGCAGAGGTAATAGCAACCAAAAATAATGCTTTACAAGAAAGGAAGCATAGCTCACAAGTTGCAGCTGGCTCAAATGGAGATAGGGTTAACTTCTCCAAAACAAAATTCAAATCCCAAGCTGGAACAGGGAATGGATTGGAGGTTTCAGATGCAGAATGCCCCTGAGAAAGGTATGGGACACATCTAGCTGAGCCACGGTGCAACCTCCACAGGCTCATGAAAGGCAGAGATGGTCAAAAGTTGCACCTTGAGGAGGAGTACTGGACACCTAAGTCCGACAGAGATATTAGGTAGTCCAGAATCTGGCTCACTGGACAAGAGAAAGGTCCAGATGATATTTTGCAGCCCAGATGGCAAACCTCTTACACTTGTGGCATATGTAGCTCAAGTGGAGGGCTTCCTAGCTGCCATGAGGACACCCGCCCTCTCTGGGACACCCCAAACTGGCAAAGGCTATTTCCTCAGGAGCCAGGCATGCAGTCGAAGGGACTTGAGATTGGGGTGTACCAGGGTCCCTTGAGTCTGCATCAGCAGATCCCTGCACAGGGGAGAGGGACCAACGGTTCCTTCACTAACTGTTGCAGCAATGGAAACCATATCTGCCATGGCCAGAATGGTGTACGATCAAGATCCTCTGAATCAGAGGAAATGGAAGGAAGGCATAAAGGAAGCTCCTGCTCCAGGAGAGGACAATGCATCTCACAGAAAACTCCAGGCCCTGGATCTAGCAAGCAGAAACTGGGCAGTTTTGCATTGAGTGGAGATACAAAAGGACCAACTCTGGACAACCCTCTGGTGAACAGATCTTTGGTGATGGATGAGAGAAGCTCCTATTCGTGCATGCTGGACTGCATCCTCCTGAGGATGTCTGCTAGGGTGTTCAGCATGCCTGAGATGTGGACCACCAAGAGAACCAGACTGTGGTCTAATGCCCAGTATCATACTACCATGGCCTCCCTGCATAGGAGTATGAATGCATCCCCCTTGCTTGTTGATATAATAGACAACACTGAGATTGTCTGACTGGATCAACAGCTGACCCAGGAGTAGATAATTCTGAAAAGCCTGCATGGCATACAGGACCACCTGCATCTCTAGGACATTGATATGCAGGAGGATTTGATCTGGGAACATATTCTCTGGGTTTAAAAGGGACCCAGTTGCACCCCTCCAGCCCAAACCAGGGGCATCCATGGTGAGGACCTGCTGGGGAGGAGATCTGGATTTGGACCCCCGAGACAGGTTTTGTGGATTCATCCACCACTGGAGCACCTTGCAGACTGGGGAGGAGACCAGCACTAACTGGTCTAAGTCATCCTTGCGTTGGTCCCATTGCACTGTGAGTGTCAACTGGAGGACTCACATGTTCCGTCTGTCCCAAGGGAACCATGGCAATGGCTGTGACCGTAGACCCAATAGCCCCAGGTACACCTTCGAGGGAATATAATGGCTCTGGATGACCTCCTGAGCCTGGGCAATCAGGCACTTCACCCTGTTGAGAGGAAGAAGGCCTTGCCCTGCACCGAGTCCAGGACCACTCTATATACTGCAACCTCTGGGACAGGATCAGGAAAGACTTAGACAGACTGACAGTAATGCCCAGGGAGAAACAGCTGAAGGGTTCTCTCAAGGTCCAAAGAAACTGTTCTCTGGACAGAGCCTTTAGGAGCCAGTCATCCAGGTAGGGGAAAATGTACAGTCCCTCCCTCCAGAGAGTGCAGTTATCATTGCTAAAGCACTTCGTAAGACCCATGGTGCAGAGGATAAGCCAAAGGGCAGTACTTTGAATTGGTAGGCTCGCCCTGAAAAGAAATCGGAGGAACCTCCTGTGGCGTAAATAATGAGATATGCAGGAAGCATCCTGCATATCCAGGGAGCACAACCAGTTTCCCTGCTTGGGTAAGGGCAGCAGGCCTGGCAGAGTGACCATACGGAATTTTTGTACTGGATATAAAAATTGAGGTCCTTCAGATCTAGAATGGGCTTCAAATCTTCGGTTCTTTTGGGGACCAGGAAGAACCTGGAGTAAAATCCCTGTTCCTTTGGCACCTGAGCACTGGTTTGATGGCCTTTTTCTGGAAGGACTGTACCTCCTTCCGGAGGATGGTCAGATGAGCTGGGGTATAGGTGGAGGGGACCGGAGCAGTCTCTGGAGGCATTTCTACAAGTTCCAGAGTGTGACCCCTCTCTATAATCTGAAGAATCCAGGCATCTGAAGTTATGGTTCTCCATTGATTGAGATGGAGAGAACTGACCTCTGACTGGGTGGGGTGTCTGGCAAGGAATCAAACTGAGATGGATCCAGCCACTGGGACTGATCCGTCACCCTGAGACACTTTGCTGCAGCGATAGAGGAGGAGGGGTAGGCAGGGTTGAGAGGCCTTTCTCTTACCCTGAGGATGGGAGGCTGCCCGGACTTGTGGGACACCATGCAAAATGGGCGCTGCCTGATCCTAGGCTGCATGAGGTAAAGGGAGTGGACAGACTTGATAGCCCTGCCAGAAGTCTGCAGGTCATTGATGATGTCCTGAACATCTGGCCCGAATAACTTAGAGCCATTGTAGGGGCCGTTGAGCACCTTCTGCTTGACATCTGCAGCAAAACCTGAGACCCTCAGCCAGGAGTGTCTATGAAGGCAGATGGCTGTGAGCAGCCCTGGCACCCGTATCAAAGATATCATGCAAGGCTCTGAGGAGATGCTTGCTAATATCCTCAGCATTCTGCAAGCATTTAAGAACCTCCTGTTTCTGGGAGCACTCTGGGAGGCCTGGGCAGCCACCTTGCCCTTCTTCCAGATAGTATTCTGGTATTTAACCACACATGAGAGATAATTAGCAATCCACAGCCTCAAGGTAGAGGAGGCGTATACCTCTTAACCCAAAGGTCAATCCACCTAGATTCCCTGTCAGAGGGAGGGAGCAAGCACCTTGGACCTGTCATGAGCTGCCTTAATGACCACAGAATCCGTCTTGGGTTGGGCAGCATAGTAAGGTAGGCCTGATACAACTTATCTGTCTGGCGGGGCATGGCAGGGACCATTTCTGCTCTATGCCAGGCAGCAGTAGTGGCATTCCTCAAGGCTGGGAGGATAGGCAGAATGACTTTAGGAGGAGATTCTGGATTTCCAGAAACTCCACCAGCTCCCACCTGGTAGCATCCTCTTCCTCAGTATAGAAACCCATGGCTGTGGACAGCTGTTTCATGACATTAAAGAAAGTAGTATCCTCTGGAGGAGACCTGGGAGTATCTGTGACAGAGTCCTCACTCACTGAGGAGGCAGTGGACCTGTCAGAGGAAGAGGTTCCTCCTCTTCCTCAGGCAGGATGAGGTGAGGATGGTACTCCTCCTCGGCCTGACCTGCTCCAACTGGAGGTCAAGCAAGTGAGAGACTGACGATGGCCCATGAGGAACCATCCAAGAAGGTCAAAGTGGCATCGATGATGGAGCCATTGATGGCAAAGGGACACAGGCCTGTAGGCTCCCAGTTGGTGGACTAGGACTGTAGTGAACTTGGCCAGAATATCACAGAGGTTGACAACAAGAGACTGGTGAGTTGATGGAGGAGGGGTTGCCCGCACAGGGTGCGATGACCCATCCATCGTGACCTGGGAGTCCTAAGAACCTGATGGCTATGGGCCTGGAGGTATCAGGCTGCGATGGAAGGGATATTGACAAGCCAAGCATTGACTAATCAGGACCAATGACCCTAGGGTCAACAACCGCCGCCCTGAGAGGCGAGCAGCAGCACTGTCATTATGGGCCTAGTAGGAGCAGAGGCCTGGACAGCCACAGCCTTCGATGCAACCACAACTGATAGAGTACCCCGAGGAGCAAGAAGAGGCCTTTGGGGATTGGGAATGGCGCTGGGGAGTGATTCCATTCTCGGTCTTTCTTGTGACTTTCCCGAGGACTTGTCTTGAGCCTTTGTTGCCTGGGAGCTCGATGAACACACCAGCGACTGTGAGGAAGGCCACCGAGAACCCCTGCTCAGAACTGGCTACCTGTTGTTCCATCAGGAATATTTTGAGAGCCTTGTTTTGTCACCTAAGGGTGGTTTGATTAAATTTCTGGAAGAGCTCACAGTCCGAGACATCATGGTCAGGCCCAGACAGCAGACACAAAGGATATGGTCACCTGAAGAAGCAATTTTCTTTCCATAGCGGCAGAAGAGAAAAGTGGAAGGATTAACTCTCAACATAAACAGGTAGGAGATCTCTTTTGAAAAGGAGATTCTAAAGACTAAAATAAAAGTAAGTAGAGGCGAAAATGGCCTTGAAACTGCATCAGAGCTTCTGCAGAGACCAATGCGAACAGAGAGTAGATGGCCTGAAAGAACTGAGAGTGTGAGCGGCCACACACATTTATAGGGTTGGTGATGTCTGCAGGTGTTGTCGGTGTGGATGGCCCAGTGGTACTGCTGAAAATCTTTCATGTGGATCCTAGTCACAATGGTAAAGTTCAATATGTGTGACCTAATGACTGAGATACCCCTAAGTAGATCTATATGCATTCTCAAACCAATGGATCTCAGTTTCTCATAAAGATTCACATATAGGTTTTAATTGCAGAGAAGCAAGTGGAGAAAGAAGGAAGGAAGGACAGAAAGAAAAGAAAGAAAGAAAGAAAGAAAGAAAAGGAAGGGAGATAACAGGGAAATTGTGGACCAGCTGGAGTGGCCAATTCCAAGGTTCCACAAGGAAAATTTGATCACGCAGTCAGACAGACAAAAGACAGACAAGTAGCAGAATAAGAGAGGTCAGAAAAGTAGATCCTTGCTCTTTGTCTATATAACTCAAATGGGACAGGGTCTTACACAACCCTGTCACATACCTAAAGAGAGAACCTTTTTTCTTTTAAAACAGGTTTCTAAACCTTTTTTCAATTCCTTTTAACATTACCTTATAGTAGTAACAGATATTTGTATATGCAGTCTAGCCCTTTTTCATGACACCTATTACAGCAAACATTTCAGTTAAGCGTACATTTTTTTCAACCTTCTGAATTCTCAATTTCTGAACCATATCTTGACAGAAAACCAGTATTGACATTCTCTTTTCGGATTTGTGCTTCACTTTGAATTTAAATGGCTGTAGTGCAAGGTACAACCTTGTGATTCTGGGATTTCTATCCTATATTTGGTTAAGCCAACAGAGAGGAACGTGGTCTGTTATAGTACAATGTCAGCCCCAAGCAAATAAAACTTAAGGGACTGAACGGTGGGTGGGCAGAGGGGACAGTGAAAAGCAGGAATACTGAACGAATATTTCTGCTCAGTATTCAGAAAAGAGGAGGAAGTACCTAATCCAATTAACAGAAGCACTCTTGATAGGGGGTCGATCCCAGTCCTTTCACAGAAGAAAGGGTTCTGCAAGAACCCTAAAACTGAAGGTGGACAAAGCAATGGGTCCTGATGGAATTCACCCTGAATTCTAAAAGAATTAAGGAAGGAACTAGTGAAACCACTGCTACTCTTTTAATAAATCATGGGAGGATGGTGTGGTACCCGAGGACTGGAGGAGGTGGATGTGATTCCCCTTCACAAAAGTGGGACCAAGACAGGGCAGGAAACTACAGACCTGTCAGTCTGACCTCTGTGGTAGGGAAAGTGATGGAGTCACTTCTGAAGGAAAGAATAGTTGAGTACCTAGAGGTCAGTGGAGCACAGGATCCAAGGCAGCATGGGTTCACAGTGGGAAGGTCATGTCCAGATGAATCTAATAGATTTCTTTGACTGGGTGACCAAAGTAGTAGACCAGGGAGGGGCTGTGGACATGGCCTACCTAGACTTTAGCAAGGCATTTGACACAGTCCCACACAAAGATTGATAGTCAAATTAACCAGCCTGGGAGTGGGTCCCAGGGTGGTAGCCTAGGTAAAACACTGGCTGGACAACAGGACACAGAAGGTAATTGTAAATGGAGTCCACTCTGAAGAAAGGGCGGTTACTAGTGGGGTACTGAGAGGGTTCAGTATTGGGTCCAGTCCTTTTAATGTTTTCATCAGTGACATTGCAGAGGGACTGGAAGGAAAAGTATGCCTTTGCAGATGACACAAAGATCTGCAACAGGGTTGATACACAAGGAGGCGTGGAAAGGATGAAAAGGACTTGGCAAGGTTGGAGGAATGGTCAGACGATGGCAGCTAGGATTCAATGCAAAGTGCAAAATAATGCACCTGGGAAACAAGAACCCAGGGAAGAATACACAATGGGTGGGGAGGTAGTAACAACAACAAAACAGGAAAGGGACCTGGGGTAATCATATCAGATGACCTTAAGGTTAGCAAGCAATGTGAGAAGGCAGTAGGAGGGCCAGGGTATACTGGGATGTATAGGAGAGGCATCAGCAGCAGAAAACAGGAAGTTGTTATCCCTCTGTACAGACAGTTGGTGAGACCCCATCCGAATACTGTGTCCAGTTCTGGAGACCCCATCTCCAGTAAGGACATAGACAGGATAGAGGCAGTCCAGAGGAGGGCAACTAAAATGGTGCAGGGTCTGCAAGAGAAGCCGATGAGGAGAGACTAAAGGAGCTTAATATATGTATACCCTTGAGGAAAGAAGGAGAGGGGACATGATAGAAACTTTCAAGCACCTCAAGGGAATCAACAAAGTCCAAGATGGTAGCATCTTTCAGAAAAAGAGACTTGCAAGAACAAGGGGACACAATTTAAAAGATAGAAGGAGGGTGGTTCAGGGCAATGTGAGGAAGTATTATTTCACAGAGAGGTAGTGGATGCATGGAACAGCCTTCCTGAGGAAGTTGTGGGGTCTAAAACTGTGGGAGAATTCAAGAATGCATGGGACAGACATAAGGCAATTCTTGTGGGGGGCAGGAAGATAAAGGCTGTTGGTTAACTAGGATCTGCAGCCTATCCTGTAGGTAGGGAAATGGGCAGACTAGATGGGCCCATGGTCCCATTCTCCGTCAAAGTCTATGTTTCTATGTTTCTATGACTCCACTGCCCATTTCACAGCAAGGCATTCTGTTTCAATAGTGGAGTACTTTTGCTCCCTGTTGTGCAACTTCCTACCGATATACAGAATTGGATGTTCCTTCCCATCTATATTCTGACTCAGGACTGCACCTAGGCCTACCTCTGATGCATCTGTCTACAACAGAAATTGTTTCTCAAAGTTTGGGATTCTTAAAACAGGGCTGAATATAATGCAGCCTTGATGGCCCAAAAGCCTCATCACACTCTGGGGACAATTTCACATTTTGGGTACTGTTTTTCATGAGTTCATTGAGGGAGTAGCTAACTGGGCAAAGTTGGGAACAAATCTCCAGTAGTAACCAGTCAGACCTAAAAGTGACCTGACATATTTCTTTGTTTTACAGACAGGACTGTCAGCAATAGCTTCTGTCTTGGAAATCTTTGGCTTCATTCTCCATTTCCCAAAATATAACCCAAATATTTGGTTTCCTGCATGCCCAATGCACACTTGGTAGGATTAATGGTCAGACTTGCATTTTGAAAGATTGGATAACTGCTAAAAAGTGTTCCAGGTGACTTTTCAGTCTGGACTGTACACCACAACATCATCCAGGCAAACAGCATAATAACCAGCGTGAGTAGCTAAAATTATATCCATGTACCACTAGAATGTAGTGGGCACCACGAAACCAAACAGCATGATGCTAAAATGAAAGAAACCAACTGGAGTGGAAAATGCAGTTTGTCTTTGGGCTCTTTAGCTAGGGAGATTTGCCAGTAACCCTTGATGAGATCGGGGGTACTGATGTACAGCACTTCCCAATCTGTCCACCAAATCATCTATCCTGGGCATAGGATAGCTGGCAAATCTGGACACTTGATTGAGTTTCTTAAATCAAGGCAAATTGTTACACCCCTTCTTTTTTACAATCACCATTGGTGATGACCGAAGCTTCTTGATTCTTCTACAATACCCAACTCTTTCATTTTTGTATTTCCTTAACCACGTCTGCTTTTAACCACTCTGGTAATCTGTATGTCTTTTGTCTGATAAAGCGAGCATTCTCTGACACTATTATGTGCTCAACCCCATTTGCTTGGTCTGGCACTGTGGTAAAGTACTTTGAAATGTCCTTACCAAGTTACAATTTCTGCAGTTTGTTCTGTAGATAAGGAAACACCTACCTTTATGACATCAGAAATTACAGTTTGTTCCAGTAAGTCACAAGCTATATCAATATTTTCTTTAACAGTTTCTTTCTTCACAAGGTTAGCATGATATATCTTGGTAGCGTTTTTCCTATCAGGGTCTCAATCTCATAGTTAACTGTACCAGTACATCTAATCACTTTATAAGGCCCTTGCCACTTCATTAACAGTTTGTTTTCTGTAGTGAGTAACAGTAACAAGACTTTTCATCTGGTTCAAAAACGTTTTCTTTTATCCCATGGCCATAATACACCTTCTGCTGTTTTGGGCTTCTTCCTTGTTACTGTGGGCAATTTCACAAAGTTTGCCAGTTTCTTTCTCAGCACACACATAAGATGTAATAGATTCTTTCTGAGAGGGTTATCTTCCATTGTTTACTTTATTACATCTAGTGACCCTCTAAGTTGTCTACCATACAGCATTTCCAAAGGGTGAAAACCTGTCGATGCTTGTGGCACTTCTTTGTAAGCAAAAGCAGATAAGGTAAGGGTTGGTGCCAATCTTTCCCTTCCCTTTCACAAACCTTTTAACATACATTTTAGGATTCGATTAAAATGCTCAACAAGGCCTCTGTCTGAGGGTGATAAGGGAGGTTCTCATGGCAGTGATATCTAGTAGTCGGTACAGCTCCTTCAGTAATTCAACACCAAAATTATTACCCTGATCAGTAATAATCTCTTTAGGTACACCTATCCTGCTGAACATTTTGGCAAGCTCTGCTGCCACTTTTAGGACTGTGACAGTATGCATTGGAATTGATTCTGGTGTCGAGTGGCATAGTCACATGCTACCAAACTGTATCAATTACCCTTTCCGTTTGTCCAAGGGCCAACCACATCAACTGCAGTTCTCTCAAAAGACACATCTGTCAAGGGTAGGGGCATGAGGGGTACCTTGTCTTTGTAGTCACTGGGACTACTTTCATTCAACACAAGAACAGCAATAGATAGCAACATCGTCATGAATCAACAGCCAGTAAAATCTGTACAGCAATCTGGCAAGGGTGTGATCCCTCCCAAATGACCAGCCATAGGACTATCATGTGCTGTCTGTAACAAATCAGTTCTATACTTCTTTGATATAACCAATTTTATGTTGGCTGATGCTTGCGTGCCAGCCACCATATTGCATTTATAGCAGATTTGGGTAGCGATCACTGTTGCGTTATGTACAGGGCGCGCATCAGTTGAATTAGATCCCTCATTCCCCAATAAGCCAGCATGCAGGCACCATGCCAGGAATACATAATGTGGTGAGCACATCTAGGAAAGGTCTGCTGCAATGAGAGCAAAGCTCGTCATATGCAGCGGCACCTCAGACGTGCCTTCCCTGGTGAAACATTAAAGTAAACATGGCGGCACACTGCCTGCCACGATGCTGACTTCGGGGTGCCCAATCCCCTGTCAGCATGCCCTGACCAGTTTATGTGCCGAGGGGGTGCCCAATCCCCTCAGCTCTTGCCCCTTCGGTATGTGCCAGTGGGGCTGCCCAATCCCCGTTGGCTAGTCCCCAAACATTCAGGTGGCATGCTGGGAGCCAACCCAGCGCATCAAATGCTCTGTAAAAAAAAAAAAAAAAGTCATGCAATTTTTTTTTAACTTGCAAAAGAACAAAATGGTCCTCGTGGTCTGTCCAGCTCCTGCCCCAACCCGCACCCACCCTCTCGCACCCTGCCTCCACACACCCCTCACCCCATACTTACCTCCAGAGTCCGGTGCAATGATCTTGCGTGGACGGGACATGTCTGCACTCTTCAAAGCCGACCACGAACTGAAGAAATGCTGGTAAGCTGTATAATGGCACAAATAGTTTTTCAGCTTTGGTGCATATCTCAGGCGTTTTTGGAATTTTGCACCAAATTTTCAACATGGGGTTGTTGGGGCCCCTCCTCATGAATTCAGTCACTGTCATGGTGTTATTCAGTCCTGAAAGGTGATTTCGCAGTCACTACGTGGAATCACCTTTCGGACCCAGTAACAAAACAACAGTGCCACTGTTCATGAGGGGCTCAAAAAGCCTGTGTTGCAAATTTGGTGAAAAAATCAAAAAATGGCTGTTTTACAAGCTGCATTGTGTCTGTTTCCATGCAGGCTCATAACTTCGTGAATTTGTAATATTTTCACTCCAGATTTTCAAAATTGTCATTTTTCCACACTCCTTATGAACAGTACAGCTGTCAGTTTACATATCCTGGCCAAAATGTGTTTTTGCACATCTGGTGCAGAATAATAGACAGTGACACTGTTCATGAGCAGAAGTTCTAGAATGCCTATGTTGAAAATTTGGTGACAAAAGTCCATAAAATGACTGTATTACAAGCGATGTATGCAGTTTCCACGCACCCTTGTAACTTCACAAATTTGCAATATTTTCATGCCAGATTTTCAACACTGGCATTTTTTCACCTCCTTATGAACAGTACAGCTGTCATTTTTCACAGCCTGCCCAAAATGTGTTTCCGCACCTGTGGAGCACGATGGGCGGGTCGCTGTGGGAAATCAACTTTGGGACAGATTAACAAAATCACATGTTCATGAGGGGAGGTTCCAAAATGCCTATGTTGAAAATGTAGCTAAAAATCCCCAAATAATTGGGTTACGGACGTGTGTTAGTTTCTATGCATGCTCATGATTTCACCAATTTTTCATATTTTCACTCCAGATTTTCAACATTGCCATTTTTATGTTTCCTCATGAACAATACAGTTGTCATTTCTCACAACCTGCCTAAAATGTGTTTTTGTCCCTGTGTTGCCAAATGGCATAGCCACTGTGCAAAACCACCTTTCAGCTAACAAACTGGTATTGTGCGGCTCTTCATGAGGTGGGGTCACAAAAAGCCTATGTTGAAAATTTGGAGTAAATGCCAACAAACGCCTACAATGTTAGGGTTTCTAACTGTAACACCCCACCCTGTAGAGACAGCTAGGCATCAGGGGTGTGACTTGGGATCATTGGCTGTAATGCTCACGCCATTCCACCCCCACCTTGCAGCCAGTGACGGCATCGAGGTGTGCCTTAGAGTGTTTGGCTCTAAAGTTCACCCCATTCTCCTATACTGCACCTGTCTCAGTGTATTTCCTTATGGAATGGGGTAAGTATAAGGCCCAAAGACCCCAAACACACCACAACACTTGTCAGTGTCTACAGGGTAGGGTGAGTAAAATGGCACAAACATTATAGCTGACGCCTCAAAGGCACAGCCCAGCACCTGTCGGTCTCTGCAGGTGGGTGGGGTTGGCGTCAGTTCCATACATCACTGCCATTCCTATTATGCATCTCTAACTCCTGCACTACCAATGCCAGTGCTAGCAAGACAACATTTGGCATTGACAAATGCTTATTCTATCTGTTCTGCATCTGAGGGTTAACCCAAACTCTGTACAGTAGCCCATTACATTTCTAAACATTGGTTCACCCTGTGTTTTTTTTTTCACCCCAGCTCTTAAAATAACCTGTGATAAACATTGTTAGTTTGCTCCAGAAACAAAATCACAATGAATTATAAGTTTAGTTTCTGGATTTCCATATATCAGCCACATATGTCCATCAGTATTTTGTTGCCACTGTTTTCAGGCATCGTCTTTCTTTCCTGGATTTCAGATGTTGGAGCTGGGGTCAAACAAGTCTGAATCAAAGTCACCAAAGGAAAAGAGTCCCCAACATCTGAGGCTTTCTTTGCCTGTGCTGTTGTTATCACTGCTGACCCAGCAAGATTTACACTCCTTGTGATTCACTTTGCAAATCCTGGAAAGTCATTTCCAATAATCACAGGTACAGGTAACTCGGGTACTACCCACTTTCATTTGGTGTGACACCCCATTAATGCTCAGAGTCACTTGGGTAATTGGGTTAGTATCGAGTGTCCCCATGTATGCAGTTAACCCCAGTACCTGGTCCTTTATGCAGTCTTTTCTCAGAACTTCAACATGCACCAGGGTCTGCTGGCTTCCCAATCTATAAGTCCCTCCCTCCTTATTTTTATGGCCGTTTCTTGCAGTATGGCCTGGCTTATTACAGTTATAGTAAATAAAGTCTTTGTATGCAGATTTGTTACCCTCTTCAGAGTTCTTATCTGACCTGGAGTTGAATTGGGAAAATGAGGGCTGTTGCAGTGTCTGTCTGGCAATTTGATATTCTTTATTGCCAAGGACAGCCTTTTCCCCACTTTATGGTTGATGTTCATGTACACATAGCTGCAGGTCTGTAGGAGGGATGTTGATGAACTGCTCCATCACAAATATGTTAATGATTTGTGGTACTGTTATGCCATCTGGTTGGAGCCATTTAATGAGGAGTTCTCTGAGTTGGGTGAAGGCTTCTCCAGAATTGTCGACTGAATGGTACTTCAGGGATCAGAATCTCTGCTTATAGTTCTCTTCTGAGATGTAATATATTTTAAGGTTTCTCTTTCCACTAGATCATAGTTTTCTGACTGCGCCAGTATCCATATTGCTGTAGGCAGGATTGAAACTACCTGTCAATTAAGGGGCCAGCCTGATTGCCTATTGCTATTTTAATGATAGCGAGCTCCAGCGACTCATTCAAAAGTTGTCAGGTGTGCATCGATATCATCACTGGGGCACAATTTTGTAAGTGTAATGTCTTTTAAGTTGTTTGAGTTTTGTTGATCTGCTGGACCTGTACCAGATCCTCCAGCTTTCATAGCTTGCAAGGCATCCAGCCACTGCTGATCTCTTCTTTCTCTGCTTTTCCTATCACTGCAGCTCTTCTTGTCTGTGCTTCTCTGCCTCTCTTTGTTGTTTGTACAGCCCACCATTTAATTTCATGTTTTATACTTGAAAGCACAATGCTGCCTGTTTTCATATATGCTACAGTGTACAAAAACATCAAACATTACAAAGACATCATACAATAAATACATCACAAATAGACAAATAAATTAGCAACAGTATGGAACCTATAATGTAGAAAAGTACTTTCATCAGAATTAGTGAGCCGTTTTAAAAGTTTTTTAAATAGGTGGAGAGTGGAACAATTAACAATATTGAGAGAAGTGCATTAAACAATAAGGAAGTTTGTATAATGCTGACCTTTGACCAAGAGATTTTTTACATAATGGGACTGAAAATGTAAGCCTGCTCTGGGATTGGGTCCCACAACCATTCAAAGCCTTTGAAAATAGGGCATAAGAACAGTGAAACCCACCAGGATGAAGTGCAGCACTGCAGAATTTTGCAGTAGAGTTACTGCAGCAAACAATGCAATTTCAATGGGAGTTAATCCTTTTAGTCATGCAGTAAACCTGTGACATTGTGCTTCATCCTGGTGGGTTTCACCAGATGAGGGTAACAGGCCCAAAGTACCTTAAAAGGAAGAGCCCAGACTTAAAACGACTCTGTTTTGAAAGGACAAACAACCTGACAGTTTCAAAGTTCACACAAATGAGTACGATATGAAGACCCTGTCACAAATCTCAGAATTCAGTTGTAAGTAACCTAAGCTTATCCAGATTTTTGGTAGCAGCAGTATAAACAATTAGACCATAAACTATTAAACTGAACAACAAAACTATGTGTTGGGGTATACGTGATTCATTTGTGAGAAATGGTTTAACCCTATATAATAAGCCTATTCTTTGATTTAATATTTTCTTTAGAGACAGGATGTGGGGCTCAAAAGACAAATGAGAATCAAAAGAATACCCAGATATTTAAAGTTTCAACACACTCTATGACCTCACCTCCAAGATCAACTTTTGGAGATAAAGGTTGGGGTTTCATCCTGGACCCGTGAAAAGCATAATTTTAGTCTTTTTGAATTCAGCACCATGCACCAGGAGATGAGCCAGTTCTGAAAGCAAAACAAGTCATCCTGAACATTCCTCAGGGCAGAACAAGGTCATCAGAGATGCCAAACAGAACTGTATCATCTGCATAAAAGCGTCATAGATGTATGGAGTGCAACTTTGGGGTGCTGAATTCATAAAAAGTGAAAAAAATGGGGGCCAGGATGGATCCCTGGAGACCCCACAACAAATCTCTCTAGATGAATAAAAGTACCTTCAATCATAATTCTGTGACATCGGTTACTTAAACAGTCAGATAACAAAAATAACATCTTATGAAAAATAAAATTCTGACATAACTACCAATAAAGAGTGTTCAACCAAATCGAAGGCCTTGGTGAGGGTCCACGAAAATACTGCAACAGAGCCCTTATCAAGGGCACTCTGAATGCAGCCAGTGAACCCCTACCAAGGTCAGCTCTCTGTGTTGTGTTTGATTTAAACCATGTTGAAACTCAGGAGCAAACTGTTGCTATCCAAAAATTCCACAATCTGATCAAAAATGATTTTTTTATTGATTTCTCAGATTACAACCTTTGGGCTACAAGCTCATTTACAAAGGTTCCACATCAGGAAGAAAATGTGAACATACAATAGTAAGACACAGGGTTACAATGAACATTAACCAATAGTAAAACACAGGGTTACAATGAACATTAAACAACTGACGTGAGTACATGGATAGGGATTGTGCCTTAACAAACAGGCAAAGTCAGAGCTGCAGCAGAAATAACTCAAGAGAGTGGGGAGGGGAGGGAGGAGGTTCAAGAGTGAAGGAGGGAAAATGGGAGGTGTTCAGCTTGCAGGAACCACTGGCTAAAGTCACCTTGTCAGGAAAGGGTAGGGAGTGGAAGGACAGGGGTTGTGAGATAGGTGGGGCATGGATCCCTGGGAAAAGAGGGGTGTGGGACTGGGGCTGAGGTCAGGGGAAAGGGTTGGTGGAGGAGGGTAGGAGAGAAGTATCAGATTGGGTGATTGCTAAGTGCGCATTGGTGAAGTAGTCAGGGAATTTTAACCAGGTGGGTTGGTCAAGTAGGGCAGGTGCATTTCCCTTGGCTGGACAGGTGGATCTAAGTGCAGATTTGATCAAGCCGATTTTGCTAATAGTGGCTAGTTCTGGCAGGAGTAAGGTAAGCCACAGCGGGCCCCGTATTCAAAGGATCGCTGACCTTGGGTGGTGTGACGGGAGGATCTTGATGGAGATCTTATTGGATGTCCTTGTAGTCCTTGTATGGCGCGACCTGGTGTATGAGGGAGCTGGGCCTCCAGAGGCAGTAGGCCCAGAGTTGCTTTTGGCAAGGGAGACAGGTTTAATAGTGGGCCCTGTCATTCAGATTTAGCCAACCGTTTGCTGGTAGAGGTGGCAGGTATGGGTCAGCCATGGGACTCCAAGTGCAAGTCTGCAGGCTTTGTTGAGCGTGGTGGTGAGTCACCTGAGGGTACTGTCAGAGGCTGCACTGTAGATAGCAAGGCCATAATCAATGGTTGAGAAGACCAAGTGGGTTATGGCAAGCTAGAGAGCTTTATCAGAGAGGCAGCTTCGGTGCTTATATAGCGAGCTGAGCTTCCTGTTAGCTGTAGTGGCCACATGATCGATATATGCGGCATATGAGAAGGAGCTGTCAAGGGTGAGGCCCAGGTATTTGAATTTGGGGACCATTTCAATGGCTATCTTTTGTAGATTCTGGATGTTCAGGGTTGCAGCCCTGTGGCGGCTGTGCACAGGGCAAAGAACATGGTCTTCGTCTTTCTATGGTTGACTAGGAGTTTAACTTTGTTAAACCAGTCTTTAACATTGTAAAAGTCCTGTTGAAGACGCTGCTCCCGTGCAATAGGGTCAGAATGACTGGAGTAGATCACCGCATCATCAGCGTAGAAGGATTTTTGTTGACAGGCTAGTGGTAGGTTGTTTAGAAAGAGGCTGAAGAGGAGGGGCCCAGGATGGATCCTCGGGGACTCGATGGACACTTGAAGGGGTCAGAGAGTACACACTGCATAATTTTACCTGCTGAACACGTCCAGAGAGGTAGCTCTGGAACCAGCACAGTGAGTCAGAGGAGGCTCAATTACATCTAATTGGGCCAGGAGGAGGTCGTGGTTGACCATATCAAAGGCCTTGGTGAGGTTGATAAAGGTTGCCCCTACCAAGTGCCCTGGTTGAAGGTGCTGTGAATGTAACCCATGAACTCGAGAAGCACTGTGGTAGTGCTGTGGTGTTGATGGAAGCCATGCTGCTGCTGGCATTGTAGTTGGTATTTGTCAAGGTGTTCCACCAGCTGATTGTAGACTATACGCTCCGAGGGCTTTTGAGATAGGTGGTAGGACTGAAACTGGGCGGTGAGTTGGCATGGTCAGACTTAATCCTGCTTTATGGACTGGGGTTACGATTGCAGCTTTCCAGAGTTTTGGGAAGGTACCTGTGGTGAGGGACAGATTTATGATGCAGGTCAGTGGGGTTAGCAGTTCATCAAGGGTAAGAGAGATTAATTTTAGATCGAGGCCCTCGGAGCTGTGCCTGGACTTCCAAGGACTTTGGAGAGATGTTTTTACCTCACCTTTAGATAGTACTCTGAGGTAGACTGGGGGCTTGGAGCATTGTGGGGAACTTTGGGGCTGGGCTGGTTGGTACCGGCTTGGTCTTGGAAACTGGGGAGCACTGTACTGAGGTCAGTGAAGGCTTTGTTGAAGATGTCTGCAATGGATCTGGGGTCTTGTGTAAGGGATCCATTGTGGCTCAGTGTTGTGGGTGCTGAGGTATCTTTCCCATCGATTACATTAATGCTATCCCAGAACGGTGGCTGTCCCCCCTGGTGGAGTTAAGCGCGAGTCTGTGGAAGTTAGCTTTAGCCTGACGGATTGCAATGGTGCATTTATTCCGTGCAGCCTTGTAGTTTTGCATATCCTGGTCAGAGAGTAGTTTTTGTACTTATACCATAGGTGGTCCCTGGAGTTCATCACGGCAAGGAGGTGAGGGTTATCCACGTTTTGTGAGCCACTGATTTTCCTTTTACATAAGGGGCAAATATATCACAAGCAGTATTGAAGCTAGCTATAAATTTACTCAGAGCTGGGTCATCATCTTTGGCAATTAGGATAGGTGCCCAGCTCAGTTGCAGAAGGTGTTGCTTAAAGAGCCCTAACATGCCCTTTTTTAGTATGCGGGATGTTATCAACTTCATGTATGGTTTAGGGCCTTGTTGGACCAGGTGAAGATGATGGGTAAATGGTCATTTAGGGAGTCTGGGAGCACTTTTAGGCGAGAGATACGTTCTGGGTGGTTAGTTAGTACCCAGTCTAACAAGGTACTGGTGCCTGATCTGTGGTTTATACGGGTGGGTTGTTCCCTGAGCTGAAAGAAGTTGATTGAGGAGACCGCATCCTTATATGTGGCAGAGTCCTGAGACAACCAATTGATGTTCAAATCCCCAGCACTGTGACTTAGCTACTAGAGCGGATGTCAGCTAGATGCTCATGCAGTACTCTAAATCCTCAACTACTTCCCTAGGGGTAAGTAGGCTGAGATGAGTAAGACCCTTGCCCTGGGTGCCCAGGGTTAAGTGCCAGAAGAGTAACTGAATGTTTTTCCCGTACTTAAATGTGGGAGCTATCCCCTGCAGGTAGTCTTTTATATAGATTATGTAGCCACCGCCCCTCTTTCTTAGCTGATTGTAGGCGGAAGGGGGTTCCCGTGGAGCTGGACTTGGCTGTCCTTGGTCCTGGGAGTAAGCCATGTTTCAGTTAAGGCCAGGATGTCTGGGTTGTGTTGCACTACCCAGGCTTGCAGCAAGTCAAGTTTGGTAGCAGAATGCAGATATTAAGGGATGCTATGGTGATCAGATGACTTTTCCTGGTTTGCCCTGAGGCATTATGTCGGGGCCAAGGTTAGGATGACTATTGCCAAGAGCATTAAGAGTAGCCAGGCTACTCTGATCGTAAGAAGTTTGAGTTGTTTGAATGAGCAAGGTGGAAGGCATTGGGACTGGGTTTGGTTACTAGTGTTGTGAGCAAAGAGACTTGTTAGTGTAGTAGGAGCGGGATAGGATAGTGGTGGTCAGCAGTTTGTGAGACACAGTGACCCTAACATCAGGGCCTTTGGCCATTGGGATACCAGGCTCTGTTGTGGAGTTAGGGATCCCATCCCTGTATATAGGAAGCGGTCCCAGAGCTGTATTACAGCAGGTGTGCAGCAAGGCAGTAGGAAGTAGATAGAAGGCCATGAGAGATGTTACTAGCCAGACTGCACGTGGTGGCATTGCTGGTTTTATAGTGTCAGACATTGCTGGTTGGTGTGGGTGCACTATGGGAGTTTGATCTGCGGTTCAGACAGTGGGGTTTTTTTTTTTTGTCTTGGGCGCATATACTTTCTTAATGTAGATTGGGATTGGATCCTGGGCAGCCATTCTCCAGAGATAACACATATGTTCCAGGGACTGCTGGGTGCAGATCCACCTGTGTGTATATGATCTGTAGGTAGTGCACCCGGTGAGATAGGAGTACCGTTTGACTTCTAGGGCAGTGCCTGCTTTTAAGTGAATTACTCAGATGGGCAGGGTGCAGAGAAGAGGAGTGGTAGAGAACTGAGTGGGAGGAGTAATAGCGTATTTAAAGGAGGCCTGGAAGGGGTGGGGGACAGGAGAAAATACCACTGCTTTAGCAGCAGACAGAACAAGCTGAGGTGCCCAAAGTCCTATGCAAAGTCAATACAAAAGGCGCCCAATCAGTGAGACACTGAGAGGAGACCGTCCAATCAGGATTTGCCGAAAGCACCACGCCCAATCGGAAGCATTGGCTCCATTAGACCTGCTGGTGGCACAATACCTGGGGTAGTGATCTGATGAGGAGAACCACGGGGTGCCGGAGAAGCAGGAGAGTGGTCGAGGCGGCAGCCTTGAATTCGGCCTGTGATGCCTGCCTTTCAGCTGTGGTGTGCCGCTTCAGTGAGCAGGACCCTGGGGAGAAAGGGAGACAACACAGAGAATTATAGACTTTGAGATAGTAGGCGGGTGTTTGGTGGCAGTTCGTCAGTTGGGGAGGGTGATTACAGGTAGACAAAGGCAGAGGAGATGCAGAGTACAGATGGGAGGAGGAGTTGGGGAGGATCTCTTGGAAAGTGGAGCTAGTGATATTGGGCGATAATTAGTAACTAAAGAGGATTTCCACTTTTAGTATGGTTTTATTGTATCCATTTTCCACAAAGTGGGAAAAACTCCAGAATGTGTAGAAATTAAAATTACTGATAACTGGATAGAAAAGGAATCAATCCCAAGTTTAATAAATCTGTAATCAATATTATCATGTGCTCTTAAAGGTCTGGGATCCAATTTTAATATGTATTCTCTAATCTGTTCAGGTGAGATATCCTAAAATGAAATTTAGGGTGAGATTGTAAATTTCCATTCTATAAATTAGGTAACAAAACTGAGGGTGGGTTATCCTAAAATTATCCAAATGACCAACAATTCATTAAAGATCTGGGAGACCTGTGTTGGGTCACTTGTAATTTGATCACCAAGTTCAAGGGTAATGGATACATCTTTATGTTCTCTCCCTAAGAGACTATTTAGGGCCTGTTATGTTTTTGAGGGTTTCCTGCAAATTGTCTCTGCTGGGACAAACAGTACTGCTTTTTGCTTTCCTAAGTTTGACTTTACATTTGTTCCTTAACATTTTACAATTCTGCAAAGAACTAACGTCCCTAAATTTTTATATTTTCTCCAAGCATTATCCCTGGTTTCATTAGTTTCAAAAGATCCCAATTAATCCATTTATTTTTATGTGGGCTCTCTCATCTTCTTTTTAGGGCCACACTATCTATAATTGAAAAGTAGTAGTTGGAGAAGGATTTCAAAATGAATCAGTATCATTAATTGAGTCCAACTGGGACCAATCTACATTTTACAAGCCTCATTAACAGTCTTTGAATCAAGACACTTGAAATTTCTAAACTCAGTAATCCTTGGGGAGCCCCATGGACCTGGCAGACCACTCACAAAACTCAGGCAATGATCACTGATAGCATCTGGCATAACAACAGATGTAAGTATTTTATTATTAAAGGGGACAACTATCCAATCAAGGATAGTTCCCTTACCAGATTTATAGTTGGGCCTGGTGATATCAGTAGTCATCTGTTGCAAGCCATGGCCCATGAGAAGCTCCCATAGGTCACCATTCAAGTCAGAGGCCCAATCACTATAAAATCACCCATTAAGATCCATTCTCCATGACCCGGTGGCGTGAGGGTTGAGGTGCTGGACACCACACCTCATACCACTTTTCGGCGACCAGGTTTGGGAATGAACTCCAGGCTACAGGGGCTGGCAGGTGGCAGGAAGATCAAGCGTCCTGCAACAGCTCTCCTTCCTTCGGGGTGGGTGAGGGACGTCATGTGCTGCAGTGACACCCAGCGGGGCCTGGGTATTGAACACAGTGTGAGGCATCTACATGGGGAGAAGTCGCCGGACGTCTGCACATCAGTGCATTGACGTTATTACGTCCGGCTCTCCAATGGAGCAAAAACAGGAAAACTCAAGGGTGTCTTCGCCTCTATGAAGCCCTCCGGGCTTCAATGCCCTCTGTCGCCAGATCCCCAACCAGATATTGGTTCCATGGGCTGGATAGGGGACCAGTCCAGCCCCTCTCCGGGGAGAGCCGGGGGTGACTGGGGATCACAGTGAGACAGTAGGTGGAAGACCAGGGCCGTGACTAGGGTGGAAATCTGGGGGAGCCCGCAAAAAAAAAAGATCCATTCTCTGTTTAAAGGAAGATTTATTTTTTATATCCACCACTAAATTCCAACCAAGTTTGAAACATCCAGGGGACTGTATAGAGAGCTAACAGTGAGATGTTTATTATACCCTAAAAGGAAGAAGACATGATTTCAGGTTCTGTCCTGCCTGTTCTTCTTCCATCACTGGCTCTGGCTGTACAGTCTCAGCTTGGACTTTTGTTTCTGCTTCTAGCTTGGCTACCATTCTTCTGGTGCTCAGTCCTGGGCTTATTGTTACAGGATCCATTCCTTTCTTCAATGCTTCCCTGGTACCAGGTCTAGTACCCACTCACAAAACACCTGGCTTAGAGTATGCACAGCGTACATCCACCTGCTAACACCAACTGTCATCAAGGCATAGGTCTGGAATCATGGGCAAACCAGGAGAAGTCATAACACTTGCAAGTAGTGTTTTTATTATTAATAACAGTAAAATAAAAATAAAATTGTGCAGGATAGCTTTTTACAAGCAGTTCAAACAAAACAAAGTCCTTCATCTGAGGGTATCTCTAAATCTAAATCTCAATCTCCAACACTCTCTAAACAAGCATTGCTCTCTTTTATAAGATGTTTTCACCTGGCAGTTAAATTCTGCATCTTGTTCTCTTTAAGCTATATTTCCTGTTTTTACACAGTGTACCAAAATGTTCCAGTTTCTGTCCTGTGACCAGTACATCCAGACTTCTCAACAGGTGCAGCCAATTAAGAACATTCTGGCCAGAGCTGGTTTTCCTGCTGATAGCTCTGCAAAGAAGCTTGTGGAACGTCAACAGATTCCTCAAGGTCACCCCTCCCAATATTTCAGCTTGCTATCTTGTCTAACAAACCCCAAACAGCTTTCTACAAGTCATTTCAACAATATAACTATATACATTCTTAAACCAAAGGGATCTCAGTTGCTCATAAAGATTCACATATAGGTTTTAATCACTGAGAAGCAAGGTGGAAAAGAACGAACAGAAACAGCAAGTAAAGAAAGGAAAATAATGGGAAATTGGGACCATCAGAGGTGCTACAAGGAAAGTTTGATTACGCAATCAGACAGACAAGAGATAGACAAGTGACAGAATAGGAGAGGACAGAAAAATAGATCCTTGCTTTTAACTCTCTGTATAACAAATGTGACAGGGTCTTATACAGCCCTGTCACAGTAAGTATTACACAAATTATTGAAGCTCAACAGCTTACATGTACCACATCATAGATATGTTGTTAATGTACTGTCTTGACATGACAACATTCTCAAAGATGGGATTTATACTGGGATTGTTAACCACAGGCTCCTCCCAAAACCCAAGAAAAGATTTGCACAGTTGAGCATGTCTGAGTACTGAGTGAGTAGTGAGTATTTGCTGCAGTGAGATTTGAATCTGTGATCTCCTGTACAGGAAAGAAAGACACTGGGATCTTTTTGTCAGAGAAGGGCTAAAACAGCATAGAAGGGTTTCATCAATAATAGAGATAAAGGTGGCAAGAATTCTTTGCCTGAAATAGACATGTTAGGTACAGATAAAGTTGTTGAGAGGAGCACCATCCCAACTGTAGAGAAACTCCCCATGGCAACTGGAAAAAGATAGTAGATGAAGGTCTTTCAGAGTCTGGTTCAAGTATTATAGACTTGAACTCGGTTCCTCTGTTGAAGATTATTACTATCAAAGAAATGTAAATTACATACCTACCGTAATTCTTGATCTTCTTGGGCAAAGTCTCACCACTCATCCACACTAGTGGGACTACACGGAGGTGCTAGGACCAAGTGGGAGCCAAAAATCTTCAGGAGGGCTGGCGCCATGGTAGGACTGTGCATGCATGGTGCCATGAGACTGGCTCACACTGTATAGGCTATCTCAGTGTCGACCCTCCAACCTCCTCAGTACCTTTTTACCATGGAGGTGCAGCATAAACCAGCCTAGTAAAACTAACCCATGTCAGATATAAGATAGTCCATATGACCCATGTAAGAAGGGTCAACTCAGCAGTGTCTTCACAGCCCAGCCAACGAGGGAGTGAAGAGTAAAAACAAAATAAGTGAGCTCGGAGATGGTGGGTGGGCATGTGAATGAGTGGTGGAGACTTGGTCAAGAAGATCAAGAATTACGGTGAGATACGTAGTTTACATATCTTCCTGGACATAAAGTCTCCATCACCCATTGACACTAGTGGGAGAGTACCGAGCCAAAATAATCCCGAGAAGGGTGGCAGGAAAGAGAAGAGCACACTCAGGACAGAAGTCCATAAGGATTGTCCTGCCAAAGGATGGATGAGAAAAGACCGAGGTAGAAAGGTCTGTGGGGATGCTGCAACAGAAGGTAAAACCATCAAAAATGGAAAGCAATGAGTACCAATGCCCGTAGTCTGGGTAACAAGCTTCCTGAATTAGTGGCCTTGATGGAGGAGGAACATCTGGATATCGTGGCAGTCACAGAAACATGGTACACACAAACCATGACTGGGACATAAACATACCAGGATACACTATCTACAGGAGGACAGGGAGGGTAAAAGAGGAGGAGGAGTAGCTCTTTACATAAGGGAAGGAATCAAAGCAACAGAACAAAAGGGTAAACAGAGAGGGAGAAGAAGCACTGTGGGTAAATTTGAGACAGGTAATGGCACCACAATCCGCAGCATAGGTTAGACACAGACCCCTTTTCAGGGGAGGAAAAAATGGATAAGGAAATGATAGAAAGTATACTTAGAATGGCAGAAAAGGGAGATATTGCTGATGGGTGATCTGAATATGTCAGATGTTAACTGGAGTGCAGTTGCAGCAGCCACTTGAAGAGTGGGATTATTCTAGATGCCCTACAGGGGCAGGCCTTAGACAACTAATATTGGAGCCCACTCGAGAGGAGCAATCTTAGACCTGGTTCTCTCAAATAGAGATGGAGAGAGGATCACAGATGTAGAAGTGGGTAGCCATCTGGGAACTAGCGACCATCGAACAGTATGAGTTCACAATAAACACAGCAATAGAGAGTCAAGCAATACAAAGGCAAAAGTAATGGTCTTTAGGAGGGCTGACTTTGCTAAAATAAGTGAGTGCCTAAGGAATGCACTAGCAAATGGGCAGGAAGGAGGGTGGAAGAACAATGGGAATAATAAAACTGCTATCACAGAGGTATCGAGCCTTTGTGTGAAGCAAATAAAACAAACGATGTAAGAAACCACTATGGTTCTCAAAGAAAGTGGCAGTGAAGGTTCAAGAGAAAAAGCATTCAGGAAGTACAAGGAATCACAGAAGGAGCAGGACAGAGAACTGTATCAGTTAAAGCAAAAGGAAGCTGGGAAGGCAGTCAGAACAGCAAAGGCCCAAACCGAGGAAAAGATAGCCAACTCAGTTAAGAGGGGATAAAACCTTTATAGGTACATCAGGGAGCGAAGGAAGACCAAGGGAGGATAGTGAGGCTTAATAAAGGGAGGGAGGGTGGGCAGAGGAGACCGTGAAAAGGCAGAGATACTAAACAATATTTTTGCTCAGTATTTACAAATGAATAAGGGAAGTACCTAAAACAAACAGTAGAAACACTCTAGATACAGAGTTGATACCAGCCCATTTACAGAAGAAAGGGTTCTGAAAGGACTCTTAAAACTGAAGGTGGACAAAGCAATGGGGCCTGATGGGATTCATCCCAGAATTCTGAAAAGCACTAAGGTAGAACTAGTGACACCACTGACTACCCTCTTTAACAAATCATGGGAGGATGGGGTGGTACCGAGGACTGGAGGAGGGCAGATGTGATTCCCTTCACAAAAGTGGGGCAAGGCAGAAGCGGAAACTACAGACCTGTTAGTTTAACCTCAGTGATAGGGAAAATGATGGAATCACTTCTGAAGGAAAGAATTGTTGAGTATCTAGAGGCCAGAGGGCACAGGACCCAGGCAGCATGGATTCACAGCAGGAAGGTCATGTCAGACAGAATCTGATAGATTTCTTTGACTGGGTGACCAAAGTAGTAGATCAGGAGGGCTGTGGACATGGCCTACCTAGACTTTAGCAAGGCATTTGACATAGTCCCACACAGAAGATTAATATACAAGTTAGCCAGCCTGGGAGTGGGTCCCAAGATGACAGTCTGGGTAAAGAATTGGCTGGAGAATAGGACACAGAGAGTAATAGTAAATGGAGTCCACTCTGAAGAAAGGTGGGAAACTAGTAGAGTACCTCAGGGTTCAGTATTAGGACTGGTCCTCTTCAATGTCTTTATAAAGCGACATTGCAGATGGACTGGAAGGAAAAGTATGTCTCTTTGCAGATGACACAAAGATCTGCAACAGAGTTGGTGCACAAGGTGGGGTGGAAAGGATGAGAAGGGACTGGCAAGGTTAGAGGAATGGTCAAATGTATGGCAGCTTAGATTCAATGCTAAGAAGTGCAAGGTAATGCACCTGGGAAACAAAAACCCAGGGAAGAGTACACAATGGGGGTGAGATACTAACAACAACAAAAATGGAAAGGAACCTGGGGTAGTCATATCAGATGACCTAAAGGTGGGCAAGCAATGTGAGAGGGCAGCAAGGAGGGTTGGGGGATACTGGGATGCATAGGGAGATGCATCACCAGTAGAAAACAGGAAGTTATTATCCTCTGTACAGACAGCTGGTGAGACCCCATCTGGAGTATTGCGTGCAGTTCTGGAGACCCAATCTCCACAAAGACATAGACAGGATGGAAGCTGTCCAGAGGAGGGCAACTAAAATGGTGCAGGGTCTGCACGGAAGACATATGAGAGAGACTAAAGGAGCTTAATATGTATAGCCTCGAGGAAAGGAGGAGAGGGGACATGATAGAAACTTTCAAGTACCTCAAGGGAATCAACAAAGTCCAAGAGGGTAGCATCTTTCAAAAAGAGGTGTGCAAGAACAAGGGGCACAATTTGAAGATGGGGGCAGCTCAAGAGGTAATTTAAGGAAGTATTTTTCACAGAGGAGGTTGTGGATGCATGGGAACGCCCTCCGGAGGAGGTTGTGGAGTCAAAACAGTGGTGGAATTCAAGCATGCATGGGACAGTCATAAGGCCATTCTAGGGGTGGGGTAGGAAGAAGTAGGCTGCTGGTTAACTAGGATCTGCAGCTTATCCAGTAGGTGGGGAAATGGGCAGACTGGTGGGCCATGGGTCCTTATCTGCCATCAAATTCTATGTTTCTATGTTTCTATGGATACTGTCTGGCATGGACATCCAAGTAGTGCTTCACAAAGGTGTGCACAGAGCTCCAAGTGGCCACATTGCAGATGTCTACAATGGGCACGCTCCAAATTTCTGCCAGAAATGCCGTGACTGCTCTGATAGAGTGAGCGTACACCCTGCCTTCCAGCTTGACCTCGCCACCCAATAGCAATGGCAGAGACATGCTACCAGCCATGCTGAAAGGTACCTGATGGCAAAAGGCTGGCCCAGCCGGCCATGCTGAATGAGATAAAGAGTTACTTGGATTTGTGAATCTCCTTCGTTCTATCAATGTAGAACCACAAAACCCTTTTCACATCCAGAGAATAGAATGTAATGTACAGTCCCTTCATTCTGAATGTTCCAAAGTAGGTCGGAAGGACCAAGGGCTGGTTCAGGTGGAATTCTGAGACTACTTTTGAAGAAACCTAGGGTGAGTTCTGAGAATCACCTTGTCCTTGTGAAATACTGTATACAGTGGGTCTGTGACCAGGGCATGTATTTCAGACACCCTGCAGAGCAGAAGTAATGGCTACAAGGAAGGCAGCCTTCCAGGTCAGGAACTTCAACTTCAGGGTTGCTAGAGGCTTGATTGGTTTACAGGCGAGCATGTCTTGCACAAGGTTGATATCCCTAGTGGCTACCAGTCTCCTGACTGGTGGCTTAGTGTGGAGGATACCTTTAAAGAACCTCTTGACCAAGGGCAGCTGAGTCACTGACATATTGTGGATAGGCTTGTGGTAAGCTGAAATTGCACAGAGGTGTACTTTCGCTGTCGTGTATTGCAGTCTTGCATTTGATAGGTCTAGCAGGTACTCTAACACCTTGTTTGGTGAGTGAGAAAAGGGGTCCAGGGAGGACTTTGCACACCAGACGGTGAATTGTTTCCACTTTGCTGTGTAGGTTTTCCTAGTGGATGGTTTACATTGCTAGGAGAATATCTGAGATTCTATGGGAGACATGGAACCTACCTACTTCTATCTCCTCAGGAGCCAGTCATGGAGATGAAGGACCTCAGGTTGGAATGGACCACTGTGCCCTGGGTCAGGAGGTCCATCTGAAGTGGTAGCTGTCTTGGTGAAACCTCCGTAATCTGTTGATTAACAGAAACCATATCAGACGAGGCCAGTATGGGGTGATAAGAATCATGCTGCCCTTCTGAGCCTCAGCAGTGCAGCACCCTCTGAATTAATGGAAGAGGAGGAATGCGTACAGAAGCATCCTGTCCACCACAGTCTGAATGCATCCTGACAGAAAATGCCAGGTTCTGGATTTCTGGAGCAGAATGGAGCAGTTTTGCATTGAGTGGGGCACAAAGGTCCAGGTCCGGAGTGCCTCACTCTTTGAAGAGCGACTGCTAGCGTTTGAGTTGAGAGACTACTCTTGTGGATCCGCTTCCATTCTGCTGAGTTGATCCACCAGATCATTCTGGATTCTCAGCAGGTAGACTGCCTGGATCAGGGCTTCGTGCTCAAGGCACCATTCCCACCTCTCATGGCTTCCCTGCACAGAGGGTAAGGTATGCTCCACCCTGTTTGTTGATGTAATACATCACTGCCTAGTTGTCCGTCTGAAGGAGAATTACTTTGTGACAGAGGATATCCTTCAGGGCTTGGACAGAGTATAGGACAGCTCATTTCCAGGAGATTTATGTGTAGCTGAGACTTGTCCTGACTCCACAGGCCCTGGGTGTGGAGATCCTGACAATGAGCTCCCCAACCAATCAGAGATACATATGTGGTGATGGTGATCTGTGTCTTCAGTGGGGCAAAGGAAAACCTTGAGAAGGTTGTCCTCCTGAGTCCACCAAGTGAGTGACCTCATTAGAGGTTCCGTCACCTTGATGTGAAAGGACTCGGATGTGTGGTCGGAGACCACTGAGTACTGAGCATCCATTGTGTGGTTCTCATGTGCAAACAAGCCAGGGCACTGTGAACAACAATGGCGCCATGAGACTCAGCATCTGCTGCATTGAGAAAGCTCAAACCAAGTTGTTTTCCTTGATGAAGCAAGCCATCTGGAGAATATCATTTCTTCTATCTTCTGGGAGGAAGGTTCTTGCCTGGAGGTGTCCAGGAGAGCTTTATGAAGAGGAGCTGTTGAGAGGGCTGAAACTGCGATTTTCTAGATTCAGAAGAACTCCCATGGATGTGAGGAACTTGGAAGCCATGGCCACCACTTCCTTTGTCCATTGAGAGGAGGAACTCACACTAGGAACCAATCGTCCGAGATGCGGAACACTTGAACTCTGGGTTCCTGAGATGCACTGCGAGTACTGCAAAGCACTTTGTAAAGACCCGAGGCATCGAGGACAGCCCAAAGGGCAGGACTCTGAATTGAGTAGCCTGGGCCCAGAGCCACAAATCAGGTAGGTACTTGTGGTGGCTTGGGTGCACCAGGACATGTTGGTAGGCATCCTGCATGTCCATGGAAGCCAGCCAATCATTTTGATGAATCAGAGGTAGGTGCGTACCTAGTGATATCATCTTGAATTTCTCTTTGAAGAGGAATTTGTTTAACTTCCTTAGGTCTAGAATAGGTTCATGCCACCTCTTTTCTTTGAAACTAGGAAGTAGTGGGAGTAGAAACCAGTGTCCCATTCTGCTTGTGGAACCACTTCTACTGCCCTGTTGTTCAGAAGGCCCTGAATCTCGGAAGCAAGGAGGTCTGACTGAGTGATAGACAGTTTGGGCTGTCATTTGGGTGGATGATCCAGAGGGTATCTGAAAATTTAGAGAGTAACCTCTTGAATTATCCTGAGGACTCATTTGTCCATTGTGACTGACTTCCACTGGTTGTAAAACTGAGTCAGACACCCCTACTACTGAAGATGAGTCCCCTCGGGCAGCTGAGGTGGCACATGGGCTGGGTCTTCAGAGGGTGGCACTGGGCACCTTTGGGCTCTGTGTCTTTTGCTGCATTTTCTTTTGTGATTGAGGAGCTTGTGTCTTGTGAAAAGTCCTTGGCCTTTACGAAAGGACTGATGGTTATAAGAACTGCCAGTGGTTTCCACCCCTGCTGAGGGCAGCAGGGGTCGGTCTCTGTCATCTTAATAGCAGTCCTAGTTTTGGGTTTTTTAGTTTCTTTATTTGCGGTGCCTTACCTCCTCAGCAGGGGTGTTCCCAATGGTTCCTCTATCCAGGCTTACTCGGTGTCACCTGCACGGGCATGAGTCGAGCTCGACCTCCTCCGTCACCCCTTTCTCAGGTCGCTTCATGGCCCCACAGCATGGAACACTGACGGGTCAGGACAGAGGGAGCACCTAGGAGCATCCAGTGCAGCGCCGCAGACAGCCCTTCACAAGTGCTAGAGGTTTAGGGCATTTTGCCCCTGAGTTCTCTCCCCACAACACGGGCGTGCAATGATGCCAAGGACATTGCTGCATGCACTTCGAGCGCCACATGTCAGATGTCTGCCCGCACTGACCCCACTAGTGTGCTGCGATTTGCACTACCCCTAGCCACCACCAGGAGCCAGCACCATCATGGAAGTCCCTCCCCACCCTCCCTGGAGAAGGAGAGCAGTCCTGGGACGCTCAATCCTCCTCCCTCCAGCCGACTCCAGTCCTACTTTTCTGAGTGGCCTCTAGTGCCTGCTCACTTGTGGGTCAAACAGATAAACTCCATCAAATGGAAAGTTCATGACATTCTGTTGAGCATCATTTGTGAACCCTGAAGTCCTTAACCAAGAGTGGCCGGGTACATATCCAGCGGCTGCTGCTCTAGAAGCAGTGTCGAAGGCATCCATAGCCATCTTAAGCTGCTGATTGTTGACTCAATGCCTCTAGTAATGGTCTGGTGATGCTCTGAACTAACGCCCAACTCCGGAAGAGCCTCCACAGTGGCTTTGAGCGAATGCCAGAGGGTAAGCTCATACTGAGAGAAATAGCCCTGGTAGCTAGCAATATGCATTCCTAGGGTAGCAGCAGAGAACACTTGCTTCTAGAGTGTCGATCTTACATAGAAACATAGAATTTGATGGCAGATAAGGACCGCTTGGCCCACCTAGTCTGCCCATTTCTCTACCTAACGGATAAGCTGCAGATCCTAGTTAACCAAGAGCCTTCTTCCTCCTACCACCCACTAGAATTGCCTTATGTCTGTCCCATGCATTCTTGAATTCCCCACTGTTTTTGACTCTATGACCTCCTCAGGAAGGCTGTTCCATGCATCTACAACCCTCTCTGTGAAGAAATACTTCCTCACATTACCTCTGAGCCATCCCCTCTACCTTCAAATTGTGCCTCCTTGTTCTTTATTTACTGGATGAGCCATAGATTCCTGAGGAACAATGGCTTTGTCATTCTCTGCCAAGACCACTATGGCATCCACAAAGGCTTGAGAGGCAAGGATTGGCCTATCCTTGGGGGCGTATTTCTGTCTATGGACTTAGCCACAGAAGGAATGAGTGCCATACTGTCCCACACCATCTGTGAAAGAGTCTCGAAAGAGGGCTGCACTGGAGGTGTCAATTCCACAGGGTTTTCAGGAACACGGAATACTAAAGGCACAACAGCTTCCCAGGATCGACCTCAGAAGTCTGGAAGAAAGGGTGGAATTCATATTCTTCAGAAGAGACTAAAAATAAAGGTCCTCAACCAAGGGCTCTGCTGAAGAAAGGCTTACTTTCCACTCCAAAGGATGAATCCTCATCCAAATCGTCCCCTAATCGTAGATCAGGATCAGATTCAATATTATCTCCTACTAGTCCAGAAGGGATAATATAGAAAGGAAGAGGAAGAAGAAGAGCAGGGGCGCTCCCTGAATCAGAGTCAAAACCAAGCACCAAGGTGGCACCGGCACCATGCGTGGCAACAGGAGTGGCGCTGACAAGAGGCGGTGCTGCAACCGGTGCCGGACAAGTGCCTGGAGACCCCAACACTGGGGCACCCAAGGCTGGAGACCTGAAATTTGAGGAGTAGTAGGAGAAAGCAGTACCTGTGCAAGCCCCTGCGTCGCAGCCATGTGAGGAAAAAGCATGACGCAGCGGTGTCAACGGCTCCAAAGAAGGTGTTGCGCTGATCAAGTTGACTAACTTTGCGGATCCGCGGGCCCCCAGGCCTCAAAGGCCCCAGGGTCGGCTCTCAGGCATGGGAAGTTGGGACAACTGCCTGACCCACTGCTCCATAAAAGCAGCCAATGATGTACCAGAGGATGACCTCGAGTGGTACCGTTTCTTCTTTAACGGTGGGACAAAGAAGATCTCAAGACCAAGCGGTGCGGGTCCCGACCTCGTTCAGAAATGGGCCCACTTCTTTTTGTGCTTTCAAGAGGACCGCCCTTCCTCCCGAGCACTGGACTGCCTATGGTCAGACCCCCAAAGGGGTGGCGGACCAGACCCAGTCCTGCTGCTAAAACAGCTTTCAAGTGAAGTCTCCCTACCGTCACCAGCCCGTTCATGGTCGACTCCGTCAAGGCTGGCTGAAGAAGACTTTATCTGCTCTTCATTAAAAAAGAATAAACTTTAAAAAATAAATAAATATACTAAAAACTAATCAAATACTGAATAACTATACTGCTGTCGTATAGACATGAAGGTCTGACTCCGGCAGGCGAGACGTTGTCACTGAAGTGCACTTGACAGCTGAAAAAGGAACTGAGGCAGTTGGAGGGTCGATGCCAAGATAACCTAGATTACGTGAGGCAGTCTCTCAGCCGCGGTATGCACGTCCTACCTTGACGCTGGCCCCATTAAAGATTTTTGCCTCAGTCAGTCCCAGTGCCTTTGGCGTAGTCCCACTAGTGTGAATGAGTGGTGGAGACTTTATGTCTCGGAAGATCAACAATTTACCACGACTATTTATTTAAAATTATAAAATGGCAAGAAAAATCTAGAAATCGCATTGGCCAAGAGACATCAGCTGACTGTACATTAAATCTCTTTATACGCACAGTCATCCTGGTCCTAAATCACATCACACAATGGACAAATCAGTCCTCCTACAGCCAGAACTATCTCCCATCAGTCCCTGCAACCAGAACTGGTCTTCCATCACAAACATTGCTGCTACCTTTACACTGTAAAACCTTCAACTGGGCCCTAAAAATAAAAGTATGTTAAATAAAAATAAAACAAATTAATTAAATGTTGTTTCCCTGATCATCACACTCTCCTTGCACACATAAACAAATTAGAGACATTAAGTATTGTTTATAGTTTTCATTACAACTGTCTCTTTACTGACAGTGAAAAATCCCCTTCTGTCTTTACCTGCTCATCAGGGAACTCTCTTCTGCTTACCCTGGCAGTGAGATAATTGAGTCTGTGGCTCTAAAACAGGCATTTGTTGTCTGTGTGTATAGTATGTTAGGAGAGTAACATTCTACCAGTGCAACAGAGCAGAATTTTGAATACCTGTATTCCATGGTAAACATTCCATGAAAAACATTCTATGTCTTGAATGTAGGAAACACAGAGGAAAAAAAACAGGATGAAGAAAGTAGGCAATACAGTAAGTAAGCAATAAGACATGATGGGGTGTGCATTAGACAGTTCTAATGCACGGCTAGAGAGGATAGTTGAGGCACGAGGCCACAGGCCGAGTGTATCCAGTCTCTAGCTGCATTAGAACTGTTCCAATGGCCATCCCTGGAGTGGCTTATTGAGCTTATAAAATGGGCCTGTGTATTCTAAATGGGGTTTCTAGTTTTAGCTGTGCATTAGACACATCTAATGCACGGCTAACACCAATCAGATTGCTTGAAATCCTTTGCCCATTTTATAATACTTTATAAACAAAGAGAAAAGGTGGAAAACACAATGTACATAGGCAGAGGCAGACTCAAACTGCTCAAATATATTGCTGATGTTTATAAAAGCACATACATTTGAATCATATAGAGGTGTGTTCAAGTGAAATGTACCCCTTTCCCCACCAAAAAAAGACAACTTGGCAGGTTTAACGTTTTTCTTTCCTTACTAACCTTTCACCTCAGTCTTATAGCAGTTTTCCTTTTATGTACTGGACCATAACACATATGTGAAAAACAAAAATAAAGAGAAGGTTGCCTTCAATGAAACTATATAACTACAGTGTAATGAAAATTAAGTTTTAAACACTGCTTGTGTTTTACATAATTTACAGATATTACAGTGCACTTATATCATAAAATGTACATGTCACATAGAAAATATTTATTTTCAACCAACTCCACTAATAAATACTTTAACTGCAAAGTACTGCAATAATTAACCTATTGCTGAGATATGCTATTTTATGCATTAATAGGGACTACTTTTCCATTTTAGATGTTTTAGAGGTAATGTATTGTACACTCTTGAAAATAGAAAATACGTTTTACTCCCTATCAGAGTAAATCAAATTAATTTTTTATGATGGTGGCCCATTTTATAAGTGTGATAAGCCACTCCAGGGTGTGTATTAAAGTTTTAATGCACTTCCGAAGCGTAGGACACTTGGCCTTTGCCTCATGCCTTAGCATACCCTGGGGCATGCATTAAAATCCTTTAATGCACACCCTGTCGTGGCTTATACTTACTTAAACCTTAAAAAGGAAAAAGGCTGGTTGAGCTATCATTCATTTATTCATTAGCTTTTAGTTTTCCCAGGGCATTTATTCACATCAACAACATTTTAGCTAAGTTTCGTAATTAAAACTTGATACTATATAATCAGAAAATGCAATAACTCATTTGCACCTTTCTAATAAAACAACTATTTACCTTCACCTGGGGTAGGGTTGATTCCATTGTGCCATATTCAGATTCCCTAGCCTGTTACTGAACATATAGTAGTGTTATTATAGACTGTCACATTTTTTAACTCTGAACATATTGGGGTGTGAGATCTCATTTGCATGGGGGTTCTTGACAGATCTATTTACATTAGGCTAATATTGTAGTGATTTGTGGAAATGTAGGTATGTTAGGCCTCTTGTCTTACACATGCTTTATATTTACTTCTAGTTACCTTACCCTGTGGAGGCGAAAGTTTTATTTCATTGTGGTTCTATCCAGAATCCTTGGAGATGTTACTGTGCAGATAGGAGTAAGGTTAAACAGTGTCACATTTTACTCTGTAGCTATTAGGATACATGATCCCTTTTACTTGGGATTTCATGACAAGTTGAATTCCTTTGGGTAACAATTGCAGTGACTGATGTGAATGACTGTGCATTAGGGTGTGTGTGTGTGTGTGTGTGTGTGTGTGTGTGTATCTCTTAAAATTAGTTACCCCCATGTTATGTGGATGTGGGGTGGGGTAGGTGCTATTGTGTGTGTGGAGGGAGGAGAGAATTTAATTTTAGTCCTTATTCAGATTCCTTAGACATTTTCAGTACATCAAGTTATTATACACTGAGAATTTATTGACATCAGTACATACCAGGCTGCATGGTCTTCATTCCTTGGTGGTCCTTGACAAGAGTTTTTGTTTGACACTAACACTGTTAATTTATATTTATATTATCATTTATAAAGTCCTGTTACTACACTATAGGCTTTTGAAGTTTGTGGGCATACTATCTAGCTGGAGAGTATAGCTGGGTAATGAGTCTAGCTAAGTTTTATACTGTATATCATACAGTGTGTAACTATTGATCTATTTAAGAAGGCTTACTAGTTACTCTTTTGTCTGTAATACATTCATATTTGCTTCTTGTAGTTCTAAAATAATCTTAGTATGTCTTTAATCTGGGTGGAGGTTGTTTTCAGTAATTGCATTCTTATACACATTGAGACACTCATAATTTGATTTAAGAACCATCTGCTCAAGCAGTTGTTATCTCATATGTCAGTTTAATTTATATGCAGTAGAGTTCTTTGTATGTCTTTTGCACTAAGCATCTTTTACACTGAGACTCTCCCAACTTAAGGTGACATGGTACTGTTAAGCTTCTCTGACATCATCTTCTGTTTTTTTAATGAGTATTTTAAACCAGTGGGGATTTTTTCTGTTTTTTCTGCATGCTTTGGGTGTTAAAAGTATTGTTTTTTCTAAATAACTGTCACTACGCTTCTGACGAAGGACTTGTTGGTCCAAAAGCTAGAAGCACTTTGTTCTTGTTATTACATCTATGTCAGTCCATTAAAAGGTATCAAATAATTTGCTTCTGGATCTAATAAAACAAAGAAATGTAGGGATAGTGCTGAAAATAGTAGCATTACACGTAAACCAGTCTATGACATTTCTGTTGTGCCCACTAGGTGGTGCTGTTTACTCAGAAACAATGATACATAAAACAAGCTTATTTACAGTTCATGTACACAGGCCTTAGATGGAAGGAATCACACAGCTGACATAACAGTTGTTCAGGGTACCTTCTTCGAGCTAATAAGGAATATTGCACCTTGGGGTTTCACTACTACCCAATACAGGCTACGACTTGCAGCTTAGGTGACAAATACCAGAAGTCCAGGATGGACTTTGAATATAAAGCACTAGATGAGCACCTGGCTATCTCAGCTCTTATGTCAGAGATAGATACATTCTGTGTAACGTGCTTTTAGCTACAGTCTAGGCTTTCCATGACCCTCCCGTCTCCTCTCCTGACCAGTGTGGATTAAGCCTTTACACATTCCCCCTCCCCACAGGCGGGATTAAATGTGAACACCTCTCCTTCCAGTAGTACTGAATGGAACCACGGTCACCCAGTATTTCTCTATCCTCCCCATTCTCTTCTGCCTTACCCTGGGTGGTCACTTTCTGAACACCGTCTTGCCTTGGTGGCATACCAGGCAGGCAGACCACTAGGCTGGGCTCTATGGGCTCCAATGGACATTTACTTTCAGTTCTCTGCATCAACCTCTGCTAGCTCATTTATATCCTGAGGCCAGACTCCTCTACCATGGGAGAGCACTTATACTTTAATCTCTTCCATTCCCAGGTCTTGCTGGGTGCATTCCAGGACTGCTTGCTGATATAGTTAGTTAAGGAGCCCCAGGCAGACTGCAGTTCTTGATGTGGTGGTATTCAACTTGGAGGTGATATGAGCTATGGGAGCAGGGAGCCATTAGGGAACAGTAACCATAACTCGGAGGCAGTATAGTGCAGTGGTTTAAGGCTCTGGGCTGCAAACATGGAGACCTGAGTTTGAATCCTACAGCCCTACTAGCATACTGTGTGACCTAAGCAAGTCACTTAACTTCCTTGTGCTCCCTAGAGTTGCTGCTGTAAACAAGCTTTCAGTTAGTGTGTCTCTCCTGGTAAAAAAAAAAAAAAAAATATGATAAAACTCTGTTTGAAGTGACCCTCGGGTCTGGTAAGCCACAGTTGGGGCTGAAGTCTTTGATTTTAGAAGAGTGGACTTCAATAGGCTGAGGAAGGTGGTCAGAGATAAGTTAGTAGGGATGGACAACACAGACTGGGTGGAAGAGAGAGATGGGGCAATTGGGGGATCATTCTCAGGCATCTAAGGTATGCATGATAACAGTAACCCCCAAAAAACAGGCTCAAGAGACCACTGTGGTTGTTGGCAAGGGTCAGGAAGCAGTGAGAGCTAAGAAAAAGGCCTTCTATAAAGTTAAAGAAAAGCAGTGGGGGAGAATGGGAAGAATATTTGCTGGAAAATAGGGAGGCAAAGGGGACAGTTGGGAGGCAAAAGCAGACACAGAGCTGCATATTGCAGTGGTGGCCAAGAGCAGAGAAAAAAATGTCTTCAGATATATTAGTGAACAAGCATTTGTCAATGCCGAATGTTTGCTTGCTGGCATTGGTAGTGTAGGAGTTACACTGCTGTATAATAGGAATGGCAGTGAAGTATTGAACTGAAGCCAACCCCATCACCACCACTGCAGATAGTGACAGGCATTGGGGTGTGCCTCTGGGTGAAGTCAGGCATAAAGGCCCGCCATTTCACCACCCTACCGTGCAGACACCGACCAGTGTCACGGTGTGCTTGAGGGTCTTTGGCTTCTATCGCACTCCCATTCTATCAGGAAATGTGGTGAGATGGGTGCGGTATAGAGAATGGGGTGAACCTGGGGCCAAAGAGTTCAAGGTACACCCTGATGCCTCTCAGTGGCTGCAGGGTGCGGGTGGGGTGGAATGGTATGAGCATTGCAGGCGACAATCCCAAGTCACAGCCCTGATACCTGTCATTCTCTACAGGGTGGGGCGTTATGGTCGGAAACCCTAATGCCTCAGGCATTCATTGGTATTTTCACTCCAAATTTTCAACATGTTTTTTTTGTGACCACCACCTCGCTGAACAGTGGCAATATCAGTTTGTTAGCCAAAAGTTGCTTTTGTACAAGTGACTACGCATTTGTCACCACAGGTGCAAAACACATTCTGAACAGGATGTGAAAATGACAGCTGTACTGTTCATGGGGAGGTGTAAAAATGGCAGGTTGAAATCTGCAGGAAAATATTAAAAACTGGTGAAGTCATGGCGTGCATAGAAACTGTGCAACGACACCCGTAATGTAATTAGTTTGGGGATATTTTACAGCAGTTTGTCAACAGAGGCATTTGGGACCTCTAGTCATGAACAGTGTCACTGTGATTTTCTTTATCTGTCCCGAACAATGATTTCCCACAACCACCACTCATTTCTGTGCTGAAAGTGTGAAAACACATTTCGCCATGTTGTGAAAACAGCTGTACTGTTCATAAGGAAGTGTGGAAAATGCCACTGGTGCAAATCTGGACTGAAAATATTACAAAAATCATGAACGATGAGGTGCGTGGAAACTGCACAATGCTCACCGTAACACTGTCATTTGATGGACTTTTGTCACCAAATTTTCAACATAGCCATTTTAGACCTCTGCTCATGACCAGTGTCACTGTGATTTTCTTAATCTGTTCCCAAACATTGCTTGCACACACCGACTGCGCCATTATGGGTTACATGTGCAGAAACACATTTTGTGAGAGATGTGAAAAATGGCAGCTGTACTGCTCATAAGGAAGTATGGTAAAATGGCAATGTTGAAAATCTAGCGTCTAAATATTAAAAATTTGCAAACTTGTGGCGTGTGTAGGAACTGTGCAACATGCGCTCGAAAACAGTAATTTTGGGAATTTTTCACTAAATTTTCAACATAGCCATTTAAGACCTCTGCTCATGAACAGTGTCACTGTGATTTCCTTAATGTGTCCCATACATTGATTTTGCACACACGACTTGCCATTGTGCGCTATACGCGCCGGAAACAAATTGGGGGAGTAGATGTGAAAATGACAGCTGTACTGCTCATAAGGAGGTGTGGTAAAATGGCAATGTAGAAAATCTGGAGTGCAAATATTAAAATTAGTGAACTTACGAGCATGCATAGGAACTGCGTAACGCACGCCAAAACAGTCATTTTAGAATTGTTTCACCAAATTTGCAACATACACTTTTGAGAGCCCACTTATGAACACTGGCACTGTTGTTTCCTTAATTGGTCCCAAAAGGTGATTTCATTCAGTGATCACGAAATCACCCTTCGGGTCCGATTAACACCATGACAGTTCAAGAATTCATGAGGAGGGTCCCAAAACCCCATGTTGAAAATGTGGTGCCAAAATTCAAAAAATGCCTGAGAAATGCATCAAAGTTGAAAAAACCCTATTTATTATATTATACAGCTTACGGCATTTCCTCAGTTCACGGATGGCTTTGAAAGTGCGGGCGTGTTCCGAGTCCACGAAGAGCATTGTGCCAGACTTCGGAGGTAAGTATGGTGTGAGGGGTGTGGGGAGGCAGGGGCACAGTGGGTGGGTGTGGGTGGGGCAGGGAGACTACAAGGACCTTTTTGTTTACTTTTTTTTTGAAGATGACGTGGACGTTTGCCACGCTGAGGTAGCTCCCAGCATGTCAGCTGGAAGGCTGTTTTAGGAGGCCTGGGCCGGCAGTGGATTAGGCACCCTCATCAGCAACTAACAATTTTTGCCACGCTGGGGTGGGCTCCCAGCGTGGCAGCACAAACTTGTTTTGGGGGTGCGTGAAGCTGACAGGGATTGGGGCACCCCGTCGGCCATACAGTGTTCGGCGTGGGGAAGCGATGAGCATGCACATGCGTGCATGCATGCATGTGTGGGTGGGGAGAGGGCGCTGCTCACTCAAGCGGTGCTCTTCCTTTCAACTGTATGGCACTGCATTTTGATTGTCGCACTATGTTTCTTGCACATGCTGCAAGCAAACATAAAAGGAAGACAGGAAGGGGAAATGTGAGGCCAACAGAGGGGACTAGGGTGATTGAGGGAGAGGGACAAAAGGCCGCCATCCCAACCATTGTTTTGCTCAGTTTTCATTAGGAAATGGTGGGCCTTGCCAGAGAGTGGCATCAAAGTGACCATTAACGGAGTCCCACAGAAGAGGCAGCCAGCATTTACTAGCAAGGGAGGGTCCTGAAAGGGCTGAAAGCCCTAAAATTGATGGCCCCAGGACTAGATAGGTTGCATCCAAGGATACTCAGGGAACTGACAGCAGAACTGGCTGATCCCTAGGTAGGTCTGTTCAACAGCTGTCTAAGGGCAGGGTGGTTCCAAAGGAGTGGAGGGTGACAGACATAGTTTCACCCATAAGGGGGTAGGAGACAAGGAAAGCAAGGAACTACAGACCTGTTAGTCTTCCTCTTTTGTAGGACAACTCACTGGTCAAAGAAGATCTAGTGGACTACTTGAGAAGCAATGGTCTCCAAGATAGTAAACAGCACAGATTCGTGGCAGGGATGCCTTGTCAGACTAACTTGATAGTGTTCTTTGACTGAGTGACAAGGGAATTGGATAGGGGCCATGGTGTGGATTTTTCTACTTTGACTTCAGCAAGGCTTTTGACTCAGTACCTCACAGATGCTTACTAAAGAAGATGGAAGTTCTGTGTGCGGCTAAGGTCATAGTAAACTGGATAGGTAACTGGCCAAAGGGAGGCAGCAGAGGGTAATGGTCAGGGGTTAAATCAGAAGAGAGGAGGTCACAAGTGGGGTTCCACAGATATGTATGTCTTGGGTTTAGTCCTCTTCAACATGTTGATCAGCAACACTGGTGAAGGGATTCAGGCAGGCCAGTGTATCTTGTAGATAACACTAAGCTCTGTAGGAGGGTGGATAATGATGAGGGAATACAAGAAATGCAGAGAGACTTGCAAAGCTGGAGGGGTGGTCAAAGGTTTGGCAGTTGAAATTCAGTGCCAAAAGTGCAAGGTGATGCACCTAGGGAAGAAGAATCTCATGACGGAGTACTGGATAGGAGGGTAAGGCAGCAATTTATCTGCGCCCAATCCCAGAGGCTCTTGCCCGATAATAAAACATTCTATCAATAGGAAGTAATATCAAATAAAATGAATAATAATAGTAAAAGAAACACATATTTAAACAGCATAAATAAATATATTATTTGGGACACAAAGCTCTCTAAAATAGTCAGAGAAGAGAACAAAAGGCAGGACTCCCAAATAACTAATATGTCTGGTCCAGGAAGGCTTGATTAAACAAAGGGCCTTGAGGCTGGTCTTAAAACCCCAACTGAAGAGGTCTTCGAACAGATGGAGAAGCAAATTCCACAGGATGGGGCCAGCGACACTAAACGCCCTGTCACAGGCAGTTTTCAACCTCGTCTTGGGAATTGCCAGGAGGCCCCTAGAGGAAGGAAGGAGGAGCAGACCAAGACAGCAGGTGTAAGGAGGTCCAACAGATAGCCAGGACCCAACCCATGTAGGGTCTTATAGGTGAGCAAGCCCACCTTGAAGAGTACTCTCCACAGCACTGGCAGCCAGTGCAGTGCACTAACACCAGGGGTTATGTGGCAGAATTTTGACTGCCCTGTCAACAACCTGGCAGCTGTGTTCTGCACTAGCTGCAGTCGGTGGAGGTCACCCCAAGGAGGAGTGCATTACAGTAATCAAGTGTGGACGTCACAAAGGCATGTACTAAGGTGGGGAGGTCCATGGATGGAAATAGGGCTTGACCCTGGCAATATTCCTAAGATGGTAAAGGCTGGTCTCGACAGTGGATGACACCTGAGATTCAAGCGTCAAACCACTGTCAAAGGTCATCGCAAGTTTCACATCCTAGAGGAGGCCTTCAATGACACAGATCCCAGAAATAAACTGGTTTTGACACCAGAGGCCACACTATTCTGTCCTCTGTTCAACTCCACCACCAGTACCTCCGTCTTATCTGGGTTCAGTTGCAATCAGCTAGAGGCCATCCAATCATTGATCTCATGAGGCAGTTGTTAAGTACTTCCACTGCACTGGATGTTCCAGGGCAAAGGAAAATACAGCTAATTATCATCAGCATAGCAATGAAAACCCAAACCGTACTTCCTAATGAGTTCACTCAGGGGCAACATATACACGGCAAACAACACTGGCGACAAGATCGAACCCTGAGGTACTCCACACGACAGTAGGCTAGGGAGGAGGAAAATTCCCCAGCACTACCCATTGCCTTCTATTCGTGAGGAGGACTCAAACCAGCAGATGACAGAGCTGGTAAGTCCACAGAAATTCCCTCAAGCGGTCAAACACACAATGGCCCACCATGTCAAAGGCTGAAGAGAGATCAAGGAGAACAAGAATTGTCCCTCCCTCTATCTCTAGTCCTGAGGAGGTCATTTTGCACCTGAGCTAGTGTGGTTCCTGTACTATGCCTCGTCAAAACCAGACTAGAAAGGCTAATAGAGATCAAAAGCCACAAGGTGTTTCCCAAGTTGCTGCACCACAACCTTCTCCAACAACTTTCCCGAAAAATAGGAGGTTGGAGCTGGAACAGTAATTCACCTTGATGTCAGGGTCCAAGAGACTCCTTCAAGAGGGATGAACCAGTGCCTCCTTCAAGGCATCTGGAACAATCCCCTCTGACAAGCAGCACTGAACAATCAAGGTGAACACCCGCCAACAGTGTCAACACATCTCATCAAGGAATGGGTCGGCACCAGGTCCAGTTCGCAATATGTGTGCTTTTAATTTGGAGACCACTCTGATGCCTCCACTGATTTTAAACTCCCCAACTAGAAGGAGTGCTCAGCAGGCAACCCAGACGATCACTGTAGGCCACAGAAAGGCTCACTGATGGAACACCGAGCCAGATGGTGGACACCCTGTCCAAGAAGAATCGAGCAAATGCCTCACAAAGAGCGTCAGAAAAAGTATTTTTCAGCTGAAGACAGGCTGGATTTAAGAGCCTGTCCAGTCCCAAAAAGTGTAGTTGGTCGATTCTTCCTGGCAGCAATCACTCTGGACAAGAACTCTGCCTTCTTATGAGTGATTCCCCTGATACTCAGTATAATGTGAGCGCAGGGCCAGTCTGTCCATCTCCAGCCTGGATTTCTGCCAGCAACGCTCCAACCTTCAACCCATGATCTTCATCCTCTTGAGGTCCCCATCAAACCAAGGGGACCTCAAGTGAGAGGATGGGACATAAACAGGTTGGTGCAAGGGAGTCCAGAGTAGCTGCCTACACCCTATTATAGGTGGCAACAGCCTCATCCGAACCCCAACGCATGCACTAACCACACTGGATAGGTCAGCTGCCACCAGAAATCCCTCTGGGTCAAACCACCAAAGGGCAGTAGCTGACCCTCTCTGCAGGGGAGGGCTCTCGGGGGTCCCCAACTGAGAACCCACCGTGCAATAATTGGACCAAGCACCTGATCAGGCTTGAGGTTATTAACCTCAAGCCCCAGTGAGAAAACCAGGTCCAACATATGGCCATCTTGATGGGTCACAGAGAAACTTCCTGCTTCAGGCCCAGAGAGATGACATTGTCTGGAGGAAGTTGTAACTTAGCCTAGATGATCTGGTCAGTCAGGTCCAGGCATTGAAATCTCCCAGGATCAAGCACCAGAGGGTCTCCAACGTATCACCAAAGACAAAATTGGCTACTTCCTGTAGGAATTCACCTGCTGCCCTGGGGGGTGGTAAATCAGGAGAATCCTACAGCCTGCGCCCTGGATCTCCACGTATGGCCACACATTCAAATGAACCTGGTTTTCCCACTGGGCACGGAGAAGCCAAGCTCAGATCTAAAACAGATGGCCACTCCCCCACCCCTGCATTCCATTCTGGGGCAGTGCACTACCATATACCCAGGGGGTTGAATGCCTCTAGAAATGAGCCAGCATCATCACCACCCAGGTCTTCAGTAATGCAAGCCAGATCAACTGAGGAAATCAAGCCCACAATAATGGCAGTCTTGTTCCTAATCGATCTGGCATTGCATAGCACTGCCCTCAGGGATTGGCAGAAGGTGTAGCCCCTCTGGCTACCTGCCCACTCAGTCTGGTAGAATCCTCAGGGATGGGGACCAGACACATCTCTCCTCTCCCAAGGTCCCGTCGATGTCCAGGGTGCCTTCTTCACCTGACAGCCTCAATCCTGCCCCCCTTTGGTGAAGGGGCACCCCACCACAATCGATCCATATGGCTCCTATTTATCCCAATCTCATGACAGCAACGTGGTGTGGTAGTAGACACAGGGAGGTCAGTAAAGGGCCACAGATCAAGTAGCAGGGATGCCCTGTACACCATCCAACCTGTCCCAGGCCCCCAGTCTCCCCAGACACATGGTGTCCCATGAAAGGTCCCAAAACCATTAACTAACTCAGTCGCCAAATCCAGCCACACCACTAATACAACAAAATAACCCTAACCAATGAAACATCCATCCACGCAACCTACACTAAAACCTCAATCCCCACAAAGTAAACCACCCCACCCTATCACACAAATAAATAAGTTATTAAGAGACAACAAGGGAGAATGCAAGCAATGAGCACGTGCCACAGCAAATTCAGAAAATACAAAAGTGAAATGTTCAGAGTCAATAAAGTTAATTATCCAATCCAAAATCCAAGCCCTTTAGGGCTGGTAACTATATCAGGGTGCAGCAAGGATTTAGGTGCTCACACCACCAGTATTCCTCAGATTTTAATACTGCACAATCATTCAAGAAAAGATTGCAGATATCAGGAGCCCTCCAGGAACACGAATTCAGAAGCAGCTCTAAGACTCAGTACCACTGATGCTTGGATGTATCAGGAGGGTATTGATAACAGAAAAGGGAGACAACACTTTCCTGTATAGATTTATTTAGTTGTTTAACCAGGTATAGCATACTAAGCTGAAAGCTTTTTTACAGGAGCGACCTGGGAGCACAAGGAGAATAAGTGACTTGCTCAGGGTCACACAGTATGCAAGTGGAAGCTGTTGGATTCAAACCCAGGTCTGGTCTGCTGGATGTCACCAGATTTGCAGCTCAGAGCCATAGTCCACTGCGCTATACTGCCTCCTAGATCTTTGGTGAGGCCACACCAGCAGTATTGTGCTCATTTCTGGGCTTCTCACCTCAGTAAGGATAGGGTAGGCACAAGATGCTGCAGGACAAGGTAGAAAAATGATTCATGGCCAGCAGGGCATGTCCCATGAGGAGCCCCTCAAGGCACTGAACATACTGTATACACTCACTGGTGACCAGAGGGAAAGGGAGATATGATACAGACCTTCAAATTCTAAGAGGAATTAGCAGGGTGAACTGCTGGGAACTATTTAACTTGAATACCTGCTAGCGGTCATATAGTTTAGTGGAAACTAACAGGATGTAGGTTGAATGTGAGGAAATACTGTTTTATGGAAATGGCGGTGGAGCTGTGAGACAGACTGCCAGCCGAGCTAGTGGTACAAAAAGACATTAGTGGTTTTAAGCATGGCTGGGACAGAATGAGGGGTACAGTGGATGCTCGGGATGTAAGAATCGGGGAGGGACTGGAGAGGGTAGGGTGGGGTAGGGCCCTGGAGGAAAAGTAGGCCTCAAGGCTAAATAGGGAACTCAGGCAGAATGGTTGAACCTTTGTCTTTTTCTGTTGTCATTGTCTATGTTTCTATGTTTCTATAGAACTGAAGTGGAACTACTGACTTTTTTTTTTCCTTTAAAAGTTTTATTAAGAATTTTCAAACAATAAATACATACATGAACTGCACAAAACAAAGAAAAACAACTATATTACACTACGAGTTCTGTGGCAACATATAAGATATAGAATACTGTCATGGTATTAGCTCATTGACTGTGTTATATAAGCTACTAGGTCAGCTTGCACTGGTATAATTATATTTGTCCCTGAACTGTTAACTTTATTTCTTGTTGGCTCTTAAGTTGAGAAAAGGGGCCCAGCTTGTTATAAGACAGTAATTTGTTAATAGCAGGGAAAGAAGCCCTCGGCTCAAAGTTTGGGCCATTCGTTAAAGAAGAATCAGCATTTATATAGTGCTTTTCATACACAATGCATCCAAAGCACTTTACAAGCAATGCTAGACTGGTAGTGAAGCGACTGAATGTGTAGTGGTGGCCATATCACACATCAACACCCACACACAGCCTGAACAATTGCATGGATTCGGTTTGGGAAGGGAATGTTGGCCAGCCCAGACACCAGGAATATCCCTGCTCTTTGAAGAGTGCCCTGGGTTCTTTTATTTCCACCTGTACACCCACCAGGACAGCACCAGGATGGGTAGAAGGGCCTTGGTTTAATGTCTCATCCGAAGGACGGCACACCCCAGCAGTACAGCACCCCCCAATACTGTACTGGATGCCAGCATTTTAGGTATGAGTCCAATCCCGTGTGGGACGAGAACCGACAACCTTCTGATCCAGAGGCGGATGTGCTACCAACTGAGCCACACTGACACCTGGTGGGTACATCATGGAACTACTGACTTTTGATGTCATGTGGATCAGGAAACACGGCTACAATGTTGCCATCTAGACAAACCCCTTGGTGAGAACCTCCTACTGGCCTTCACCATTCCTCTAGTGTCATCTTATCATGTTGTGTAGGTAGGCCCTCTGGGGATTGGATCTAATTGTAGACTTGTGCAATGCAAACCATGTTGCCAGCCTCTGAATCTGTCAAATCCGCCTCCCTAACCAGACACAGCCAGAACCACTAGCAGGTCAAACTCTGGTGGGCTCTCTGTTGAGATCTCCTCTTGCACCTCTACTGCTTTTCACTCTCTCCTTCTAGCCCTTCTCCAGGCCATTCCTGCCAAGAACAGCAAGAGGAAGAAGATGCTATTAGAACTTTACTACTCTACTGGGACTAAAGAACTAGAACTCTACTACTGAGACCTTCAATTTAGAGTAAAACAAACAAAAAAGAGTTAGTGTGTTTGTCTGAATTGGGTGAAAGGAACTGTTATCTGTGCAGTTAGCTAGGTGAAGAAATGAAACTGTGAATTAGGGGAGTGGCTTAGGCAGAAGGAAGGCAGGTGTTAAGATTTAAAAACTGCCCTAGATAACTTTGGCAGAGAACAGAAAGAGGAAGGAGGTGCTGTTAGAACTTTACTACTGTACTGGGACTAAAGAACTAGAACTCTACTACTGGGACCTTCAATTTAGAGTAAAACAAACAAAAAGTGTGTTTGTCTGAGTTGGGTGAAAGGAATTGTTATCTGTGCAGTTAGCTAGGTGAAGAAGGAAACTGTGAATTCGGGGAGTGGCTTAGGCAGAAGGAAGGCAGGTGTTAGGATTTAAAACTACCCTAGATAACTTTTGCAGATAACAGAAGAGGAAGGAGGTGTTGTTTAAGCAATAATGCATTACAGGGTATGGGTTGTGCTGGGATAACCTCACACCTGGGTGGTTGGGCATGAGAGCAGCGGGCAGTGCGTCAACATCCCAGAAGGGAGGTTATCCCAGCTCAACCACACCCTGGAGTGCATTAGTAGCTATATACAATGGCTGATTGTTATACAAAATAAAAACAAAATTTAAAAAATGTTTTTAGTAGATTTTTAGTGTGGCCATGTATCTTTGTTTCTTAAGAAAATAATAATAATGGAGGATGGAATCAACAAATCAGTACAATGAGGTTGTGCTCAGATAACCTCACTGTTGCAAAGGGCAGACAGCCAATCAGGGTCCAGGATTTTTTATTGCCATTGTATAATAGAACTTTACTACTCTACTGGGACTAAAGAACTAGAACTCTACTACTGGGACCTTCAATTTAGGGTAAAACAAACAAACAAAAGAGTTAGTGTGTTTGTCTGAGCTGGGTGAAGGAATTGTTATCTGTGCAGTTAGCTAGGTGAAGAAGGAAACTGTGGATTAGGGGAGTGGTTTAGGCAGAAGGAAGCCAGGTGTTAGGATTTAAAACTGCCCTAGATAACCTTTGGCAGAGAACAGAAAGAGGAAGGAGGTGCTGTTAGAACTTTACTACTCTACTCTACTGGGACTAAATTGCCCTCCATCCTCCCCTCCACCCTCCCACTCTTAGCCAGTTCTACTTTTATAGGCACAGGATTTGAGTGAAAGAGGAACTTCCTGTTTGGGAGCAGGAAGGAGTGATCACAGAGGCACAAAAGACTCACCATCCTAGGAGGAAAGAGTAGCTCCATCCCCCAGCTGCTGGAGGTCTGACTCTGAGCAAGTAAGAAGGAGACTGCTGAGGAATATAGGAACTTCCTGTCCTAGAACAGGAAGATCAGGAACTTTAAGAGCACAGGAGGCAGTAGGAAAGTAGGGAGAAAAAAATAATTAAAAAAATTATATAAAATAAAGAAAAAGGAAACACAGAGAGGAAAGAGCAAGTATACTAAACAACAGTTAAGGGACACAAATAAGACATGATGGGAGTGGTGCAGTGCAGTAGCTGTGGAGCAACAGTCTTCCGAGAGACATTCTGGAGGATGTGGTGTTGTCGAATCTGCAGGCACCTCTCTGGGCTGAGGGAAGGAGGTTGCTCATCTCCAGGCTGAGTTGTCCAGGATTCAAGGAACCTCCTGTCCCACCCAGGGACCACCAGAGCCACCAGCTGCCTTACAGGTTTCAAGAAAGAGGAGTGGTTGGACCACAGTGGGCTCAGGGAGGGTGAGGTGGTGGAACAGTGGCGCATCCCTCCAGCTGTACCTCTCCACAATTCATATGCCATTCTGGCAGAGTGTGGTTTCTCTATGGAAGCACCCACAGTGGAGAGCAAGGAGGATGCTGGAACCTCCTAAGGAGACCCACAGGAGGTGGCATGGGACCCCACAGGGAAGGAAACAACTCCTGGTGGGGATTCCATTGTTAGGAGGGTAGGACTGGGGAGGGAGAGGGAGGTAAGGTGCCTGCCTGGCACCATGGCTTGGAGGGACAGGGAGCGAGTCCACAGGATCATGGGAGCAGCTGCATTGGGAGAGAGCTGGATGTCCTTGTCCACCTAGGGACAAATGACCTGGCTGGGAAAGGGATGAGTGCAGTGCAGGAGGAGTTTGAGGAGTTGGGGGAGGGCCTTAGACAGGTAGCATACACGGTAACCTTCATGGAGCTGCTATGGCATGGGTGAGGCTTGGGTGCTCCGCACCATGGGATTCAATCAGTGGTTGAAAGCTGGTGCAGAGCTCAGGGTTTTAGCTTCACTGGGGACTGGGGTCCATCTGGAGTGATGCAGGCCTACACTGGTGTGATGGTCTGCATCTGTCCAGGAGGGAATCAGGATCATAGGTGATAGGTTTGAGTGCTTCATTGGCAAGCATTTAAACTAGCCAAGGGGCACTGAAAGGAGCAGGAAAATCTAGCCCCAAAAAAATCAAGATAGTTAGTGAGTTAAACACCAAGATAGAAAGTCGATAGGGAGAAGGGCAGGGTAAATGCAGAAAAAGGCAAAGGCAGTAAGGACAGAGATGATGCAAAAAGGGTGAAGCCATCACAGAATAGAGGTAATGAGTACCAATGCCCGTAGTCTAGGTAACAAGCTCCTGAACTGGTGGCCTTGGTGGAAGAGGGATGCATGGATATTGTGGCAGTCACAGAAACATGGTACACAGAGAACCATGACTGGGATGTCAACATACCAGGTACACAATCTACGGAGAGACAGGGAGGGCAGAAGAGAGGAGGAGGAGTAGCTCTTTATGTAAGAGAATGGATCAAAGCAACAGAACAGAATGCTAAACAGGAGGAGAGGACACATGGGCTTACCCTGGAGACTGGAAATGGCACCATAATCTGCACAGGGGTTGTATACAGACCCCATCCTCAGGGGATGAAATGGACAAGGAATTGATAGAAGGCATCCTTAGGATGGCAGAGAAAGGAGATATTGTTGATGGGGACCTGAATATTCCAGATGTTAACTGGAGCACACTTGCTGCAGCCACATCCAAGAGCAGGGCCATTCTTGATGCCTGCGGAGGCATGCCTCAGACAGCTAGTGTTGGAACCCACTCAAGAGGGAGCAATCCTAGACCTGGTACTCTCAAATGGGGACGGAGAGAGGATCTCAGATCTAGAAGTGGGTAGCCATCTGGGAACAAGTGACCCAACTGTGTGGTTCATGATAAACTCAGCTGCAGAGTCAAGTCATACAAAAATGAGGGTACTGGACTTCAGGAGGGCTGATTTTGTCAAAATGGGAGAGTGCCTCAGAAAAGCACTAGCAAACATGCAAGAAGGCGGGGTGGAGCAACAATGGGAAAACATCAAAACTGCCATCACAGAGGCAACAAGCCTTTTGTGAATCAAATAAACAAATCAAATGAAGAAAGAAAAACACTGTGGTTCTCAAAAGGGTGGCGGGGAAGGTTAGGAGAAAAAGATAGCATTCAGGAAGTATAAGGAAACACAGAGGAGCAGGACAGAGAACTGTACCAGTTAAAGCAGAAGGAAGCAGGAAGGCAGTCAGAATAGCAAAGGCCCAAACTAAGGAAAAGACAGCCAACTTGGTAAGAAGGGGCTAAAACCTTTACAGGTACATTAGAGAGTGAAGAAAGACAAAGGGATGGATAATGAGGCTGAATAAAGGAAGGGTATGGGCAGAGAGGACAGTGAAAAAAGCAGGGATACCGAGCACGTACTTCTGCTCAGTATTCACAAAAGAGGAGGAGGGAGGTACCTATTCCAATCAATAGAAGCACTCTGGATAGGGGATTGATACCAGTCCTTTTACAGAAGAAAGGGTTCTGAAAGAACTCCTAAAACTGAAGGTGGACCAAGCAATGGGCCTGATGGGATTCACCCCAGAATTGTAAAATAACTAAGGGAGAACTAGTGACACCATTGACTACCCCTCTGAACAAATCATGGGAGGAGATGGTGTGGTACCTGAGGACTGGAGGAGGGCAGATGTGATTCCCTTCACAAAGTGGGAGCAAGACAGAGGCAGGAAACTACAGACCTGTCAGTTTGACCTCAGTGATATGGAAAATGATGGAATCACTTCTGAAGGAAAGAATTATTGAGTACCTAGAGGCCAGTGGGGCACAGCACCCAAGGCAGCATGGATTCACAGCAGGAAGTCATGTCAGATGAATCTAATCAATTTCTTTGACTGGGTGACCAAAGTAGTAGACCAGGGAGGTGCTGTGGACATGGTCTACCTAGACTTAGCAAGGCATTTGACACAGTCCTACTCAAAAGATTGATAAAAAATTAGCCAGCCTGGGAGGGGGTCCCAGGGTCATACCCTGGGTAAAACATTGGCTGGACAACAGGACACAATGGTGACCAATAGTAAACTGAGTCCGCTCTGAAGAAAAGGGGTTACTAGTGGGGTACCACAGGATTCAGTACTGGGTCCGTCCTTTTAATGTCTTTATAAGTGACATTGCAGAGGACTGGAAGGAAAAGTATGCCTCTTTGCAGACTACACAAAGATCTGTAACAGAGTTGGTACACAGAGGTGGGGTGGAAAGGATGAGAAGGGACTTGGCAAGGTTGGAGGAATGGTCAGAAGTATGGCAACTTAGATTCAATGCAAAGAAGTGCAAAGTAATGCACCTGGAAAACAAAAACCCAGGGAAGAGTACACAATGGGTGGGGCGGTAGTAACGACAACAGAAATGGAAAAGAACCTTGGAGTAGTCATATCAGATGACCTAAGGTGGGCAAGCAGTGTGAGAAGGCAGTAAGGAAGGCTGGGGGATACTGGGATGCATAAGGAGAGGCATCAATAGTAGAAAACAGAAGTTATTATCCCTCTGTACAGACAATTGGTGAGACCCCACCAGAGTACTGTGTGCAGTTCTGGAGGACCCCATCTCTGCAAAGACATAGACAGAGTGGAGGCTGTCCAAGGAGGGCAACCAAAATGGTGCAGAGTCTGCACCAGAAGACATATGAAGAAAGAGTAAAGGAGTTTAATATGTATATCCTTGAGGAAAGAAGGGAGAGAGGGACATGATAGAAACTTTCAAGTAGCTCAAGGGACTCAACAAAGTCCAAGAGGTTGCATCTTTCAGAAAAAAAGATGTACAAGAACAAGGGCACAATTTGAAGATAGAGGGGATGGCTCAGAGGTAATGTGAGAAGTATTTTTCATGGACAGAGTTGTGGATGCATGGAACAGCCTCCTGAGGAGGTTGTGTAGTCAAGAACAGTGGGGAATTCAAGAATGCATGGGACAGACATAAGGCAGTCCTAGTGGGGGTAGGAGGAAGTAAGCTGTTGGTTAACTAGGATCTGCAGCTTATCTGTTAGGTAGGAAAATGGGTAGACTAGGTGGGCCAAGCGGTCCTTATCTGCCGTCAAATTCTATGTTTCTATGTTTCATGTGGAGAGGGTGGAGCGAGTTCTGAGGAGGGCAACCAAAAATGGTATGGGGCTCGATCACTTACACACGAAGACTGCGGACCTAAGCATGTAGTCACTGGAGCAGAGGAGGGAGAGGGGTGACATGATTGAGATATTTAAATACTTAAAGAGTATCAATAAAGTGCCTGTGGGAGCATTTTCCAATTAAAGGAGTGACATAGGATGAGGGGACATGAATTCCAAATCAAAGGGGGAATTTAGGGAAAATATTAGGAAGTACTTCTTCACTGAGAGGGTGGTGGGCACCTGGAATGGGCTGCCGAGGGAAGTGGTGGGGAGAGGATGGTGAAAGGGTTCAAGAGGCATGGGACAAGCACAGAGGGCAGTTGGCATGGGGGGACACAGGCAAAAAAAACACATCCAGGAAGAGCAACTGGTGTTAGCACATATAGAAAAAGGGTCGGCAGACACAGTATAGTGCATAAGTGCAAAGGAGCCTCGGCTACTATGCCCCAGCGCTGGTCTTACTCATGATCCTTCATCAGGGGTGGCCTGAGTGCTACCAATGCTGTTTTTATCACCAAAAATGTTAAGTGATTGTTGCAGTGCAGAACATCTTCACATACATAAAGACATTTGTAAAAAAAAAAATGTTTTATATATATAAATATTCAATCCAGCAAAGAACTCATGCACATTTCAGTGCAGGCACTAACTTATACAAGATTCAAAGTCAAAGCCTTTAAAACCTAAATTTCATTCTTAAACTACTACAATTATTCATACCTTACAAATTCCAAGTTTATTTCTAAAGCCATTTGGTGGGGAGGCAAAATGACAGACCTAAATTACTTTTAAAATACTATATCCAGATTATCTTTAGTCCATTTGGATACAAGGCTTTCATAATGTAAATCCAACTTTGTTCACCGTGCTAATTTATTTAATCTATCACCCTCTCATATTTTCTGGAATGTGGTCCACTCCCATAAACTTGAAGCATTTCAAGTCTTTCTGATGAAATATCTCAAAGCGAACACCTATGGGTGTGTTAAGCGTCCTCTTTTAATTGCATGTACATGCCCTTGCATGTCTCCCTTAATGTTCTTTTTTGTACGTTCTACATAAATATGTAGACAGTACATTGTACAATATAAACAACATATGTTGTCGAACAATTAATGAAATGTTGGACATTGATGCTTTTCTGAACTAGGATAGGATGTTGAAATTTAACACCCTGTTGATTAAATTTGCAACCATTACAGTGTCCACATTTATAGCACCCAATAGGTTTTGGAGACAGTCAGGTTCTAGTCCCTCCACTTGGTTCCACATACATACTATGGGTCAGAGGTCAGATAAATTCTTCCACCTTCTGTAGGAGACTATGGGCTTGTTCCCTATAGTACCCCTTAAATCTGGGCCAGCTTCTAACACATTCCAATGTTTTGTTATTATCTCCGTTATTTTATTGCTTACCATGAAAGCATTACATCCAAATGGACTAAATGATTATCTGGATATAACAGTATTTTTATAAGTAATTAAGGTCTGTCATTTTGCCTCCCAAAATGGCTGTAGAAAATAAGCTTGGAATTTGTAAGGTATGAATAATTGTAGCAGTGTAAGAATGACATTTAGATTTTAAATGCTTTGACTTTGAACCTTGTATAAGTTAGTGCCTGCACTGAAGTGTGTATACGTTCTTTGCTGGATTGAATATTTATATATAAATATATATATATATTTTTTACAAATGTCTTTATGTATGTGTGGTGTTTTTTTGTATGGTCCACCACTAAAAGACCCTTACCTTCTCTGTCGTCTGCCAGACCCTTCGGTTGCTGCAGGAGCTGCTGGTGAGGACCCCATCTGGACCGTCATGAATGACTAGACGGACACATAAAATAAAGAATAAAGTAGGTTTATTCGCTGTACCAGATTGTTCTCTGAGGGGTCTAGCCCCAGATTGACAAATCTCTGACTGACAGGCCAACATGGCACTGCCAGGCTAGTGCAACAATGGGCTAAGCAGGTTCTAAGTGATCTTAAAGCGGCAGCTAAACATTAAGCCCCATGCTTAATATGTGCTTCAAATATGTGAAGATGTTTTGCACTGCAACTGTCACTTTAAATTTTTGGTAATAAAGCAGCAATGCTAGCACTCCAGCCACTCCCCTGATGAAGGGTCACAAGTAACACCTGAAGCACTGGGCATAGTAACCATGAGCTCCCTTTGCACTTATGCACTATATTGTATCTGACAACTCTTTTTCTATATGAGCTAACACCAGTTGCTCTTCCTGGATGTGTTTTTTGCTTGCAAATTTTGAATGAGCACCTGTCTCTTTGCAGAGCTCCCATTTGTGAGTTTTCGGGAGGACTACAGGACAGGCCTAGTGGATATCTAGGCAAACTGGGCAGACTAGGTGGGCCTGGTGGTCCTTTTCTGCTGTCACATTCCTATGAGCTAGCCCTTTTTCACCTCAAAGGCAGGATGCTTTGGTCCAGGAAATTTCATGGTATATTGCCTTTCATGAGATGAAAGGAAAGGACAGAAATATCCATTTTGGCAGCTATTGCAAATTCTCTTACCGGTGTCATAACTGTCAGGAAGTATGACATCATAAGGTAGCCAGAAATCGTGTTGTGGGAAAGCATAAGAGTGACATCTACTGGCCTTAAGGTTAGGACAGACCAGGGTTTGTTTGACACTATATGAAGAGCTTGAAATCCAGGGGCTCGCTCTCATTTTGCTGAGCATTTTCAAGGGACACTCTACTCCTGACACACAAGAAGCAAGACTGCTATCAAAGGAAACTGAAATGTTCATTTATTTTCCTGGACTTCAATCCACTACAAAGTTAAGGTAGAACTTGGCTAATAGTTTTAAGGCATTTATTTGCATATACATGTCCACTTTTATTTGTGTTATTCTGTGACCAAATTGATCAAACCTTTTGTTGTAATGTATGACAATTATGTAATTATTTAGTAAAGACATTTGTTTTGTTTAAGAAACCTGCCTGAGTGAGAGTTCCATATTGCGTGTGTGACTGTGGGATGTTTCAGTAATAATCTGTGACTAAACTGTTATTGCTAAGGAGTGCCATCATAAGCTACCAATCAAAGGATCTGAAAAGGAAAGTCTGGCTAAAGATGAGGGAATACCAAAGTCTCAAGGAAGGGTTTGTGGGTATTTGAATCAGGTTATTTCACGTCTTGTGGGAGAAGGCAGAATCAGGGTTACAACTCTACTCCGAAGAGGTTGTAGCTCTGGATCTTCCCCTTTGTGTAACAACCAGAAACAGTTCATATTTGGCTTGACTAGTATTGTACCCTGATCCAGAGTAAAGAGGGACCCTGGGACTTCATGGCAAGTGTTCAGTTGTGAAAACAGCGAGCACTGTAGAAGGACATGAAGAGGGTATCCCTAGTTTCCCCCTCCTGTCACGGATTGCACTTAGGGGTGGGCACTGTGAGCTCAGTGGACCTGACCCTCAGGAGTGGGTTCATGACATGAACAACTATACAGAACAAGGTTGCAAATCCATCTAGGGATGAGATGATGTCATAGACTACAAGAGTAAAGCTCCAGAGGTCTCTATGATGTCATCTCACCCATGAAGGAAACATCAACCTTGTTGAATATGACTGCCCATACATTGTTTGGTATAGTATATGTTTAATTAATTTACCTTCTTTCTAACTCTGTTTTGAACTGTGGTCAAATAAACAGACAAACAGAATAAGTAATAGCTACATGACTTGGTAACATTTCTGGTAGTTAATCTTTTCATAAACATAAACAAACAGTTCAATTGGGGTGTTTCGGTCTTGCTGATATCTTCTTTATAAGGAATCTGTAGTGAAGGAATGCATGAACAGTCTAATGGGCATGATATTCTATGCTGCTGTGCCACATTACTATACAGGTGTGGTTGTGCCTATGTATTAGGGTTCCGGTAAGCACTTTAACATTAAACCCCAATTTTTGCATCTTAATAACTTCCTCCATTCAACCCATTTACATGAAATTTGGAAAGTACAGCATTGGTGCCAGGCCTCTGGATCCTGAAAATTTTGTGGGGATCAGTTCAGTCTCGGGCAAAGTTAAAGAGGTGCAAAAAAACAAATCACCAAATTCTGCCCTTTTTTTTTTTGCTCAACTAAAAACTAGTATTTGAAACATGAAACTAGCAGGCTTCATGGAGTTTGAGCCAAGGTGTGTGCGTTTGTGTTTTTATGTCCCAAAGTTAAGTCGCTTTTAAATTTAAAAAACCTACTGACAACATCCAATACCATAATCCTCTCTGGACCGGAGATATATCTTCACTGTTCAATGCTGAAGCAGGAACGAGGAAAACATGTAAGTGCTATACAATGTATTTTGGTGGTGTTTTTAACATATCTTCATACGTGGTCATTTAACAAATCTTTTCACCAAATTTTCAACATGGCCTTTTGGGACGCCACCTCATGAGCACTGGCAGTGAAATTAAGTTAATTGGGCCTGGAAGATGATTTTGTGGTCACTGCATGAAACACCTTTCAGGCCCATTAACATAATTTAATAGCAGTGCTCATGAGGTGGGATCCCAAAAGGCCATGTTGAAAATTTGGTTAAAAATATGTAACAAGCGACCAAGTTATGAGTACACTGAAAGTTTCAATGCACACTCATGACTTTGGTAATTTCAATATTTTGACCCCAAATTTTCAACAAAGTCATTTTTCACACCACCTCATGAACATTACAACTGTCCTTTTTCACATTCTGGCTGAAATGTGTTTTTGCATCTGTGGCGCAAAATGACGTTTCAGCAGAGATTCGAAATATTCACCTACCAGGTTCATGGGATGGGGTCATAGAAGACTATGATGAAAGTTTGGGGTCAAAATATTAAAATTAACAATGTTGACTGGCACAGCAGTAGGCTTTCGCTTGAGATGCTGGTGACCGGGTTGGGAACGGACCCAGGTCATGAGAGGGCCAGCGAGGGAGAAGGACTGCTCCTCTTCTCCAGGGGAGGGTGGCGTACGCTTGGTGCTGGAGTGACACCTGGCAGAGTCTGGGTCCGTCGCATAGCACCGATGCCAATTCACTCTGGGGTGAGGTGGATAGTTGGTCGTCATTGCACGTTCCACCCCAGCCTATAGGGAGAAAATCCTCGCTGGCCATCTCTGTGAAGCCCTGCCCCAGGTTTCGATTAGCCTCCTAGCCGGGCTCTCCCAGCCAGTATCAGTTCGTGGCACTGGTAGCCAGATCTCGGTGCCCGACTCCACCTCTGGGGGAGCAAGCCAGGGGTGACTGGGAAAACACCGCAATCTAGGAGGTGGAGGCATGAAGGGCACTGTGACCAGGGCAGATGAACTGACAGCTGGAGCAGTAAAAGTATAGTAAATAAAATAAAAAATTAACATCTTGAGATATGTTGCAATTTTTCTATGCACGCCCATAACTTTGGTAATTTTCAATATTTAATCCCCAAATGTTGCCATTTTGTCACATCACCTCATGAACGTGACAGCTGTTATTTTTCAAATCTTGTCCAACATGTGATTTTGCACTGCTGGTGTGAAATTGCATTTTGTCCAATACAATATTAAAGGACACCTCTCATGTTCAGAAGGAGGATCATAAAAAGACTGTTGAAATTGTGGGGTCAAAATGTCACTAAAAATGATTTTGAACTAACATTGTTTGAGGGATGTCTGTTGGCCCAGTAGGGACCAGATTGCCTTCCTGTGTGTCAGTGACCTGGGTTTGTTTGTGAACTCAGTGAGCAGTTTCATGGCACAGGGCTAGTAGGGAAGGTGCTGCAGTGTGCAGCACCAGCCCTAACCTGGGTAGGGTGGAGCAGTTTTTGGTGCAGACACAACATCCTATGGTGAGCAGGGGAGCCTTCTCTCACAAGGTATCCTGACATGCATGTCGAGGCTTGATGGGCCCATGCACTGGGTCAGGACTTCTCCAGTATTGTATTTATTTCATTTTGCACAGGTCCCAAAGGTGCAAATGAGGATACAATTCCACTATCAGAAAAAGAAGGAAATTAATTGCAAAAACTGCATTGATGCAGACATTAGGGTTGAACAATGCAAATTGCTCAAAGTAGGAAATGAAAAACATTAGGGTTTTGGGTCTCCGGAATATTGGCAAATCAGTGGTGGGGTCTTCCCTATTGTTGTCAGCCCTAATGCCCACTGCCTTCCCTCAGCAAATGAGGTCAGATGTCAGGCCTTCGTGAAAAAGCTACAACAGAATCTGTTGGAAACACGTGGCAATACACTTCTCTACCCTTGAAGGTGTATCACTATGAGGCACTGGCTTGGGCTGTACCTTGTGCTTTGGACAGGAGGCTACAGGTGGGTGGGTATTGGATTGGCATCCCCAAGGAACACCCCACCACTGAATCATAGAAACACAGAAGATGATGGCAGAAGGGGAACTGCAGTCCATCTAGTCTGTCCAAGCGAGGTATCCCAGGACCTATTGTGCACCAGTGTTCTGTCCTCCTAGACACCCAACCTAGCCCTTGCCAGTGCCATGTGTTTGTTCCCAATACTTGTCCCACCTATGCTTAAAGTTTGATACTGACTTTGCAGCCACCACCTCAGGAGGTAATCTATTTCAAGGTTCCACCACCCTCTCTGAGAAGTAATACTTTCTGATGTCCCTCTTGAACACTCCGTCCTTCAATTTCTGCTTATGCCCTCTTGTGATAGAATTGACTTTCCGTAAAACTGCGCTTCTGACACCTTGTTGATGCCTTTAAGGAACTTGAAGGTCTTAATCATCTCCCCCTCTCCTTCTAGTTTCTAGCAGTATAATTTCAGAGTCCCAAGCCTCTCTTCATAGGTGATTTCCTGAAGGCCATGTATCACTTTTGTTGTCCTTCTCTGGATCACTTCTAATCTATTAATGTCCTTTCTTAGGTGAGGCCTCCAGGATGTACACTGTACTCCAGATGAGGCCTCACTAATGACCAAGTAAAGTGGTAGTATCACTCCCTGTCCCTGCTGTCTATCCCCTGCCAATGCATCCTAACACCCTGCTAGCCCTGCTGTAAACCTTATTGCACTGACTTTGCTGCTTGAGGTGGAGTCCCTAATGATGACTCCCAGATCATGTTCCTCAGCAGAGCAGCTCAGCTGGGCTCCGTTTAGCCAGTATTCTTCCTTGGGCTTGGCCATACCCAGGTGTATCACCTTACACTTCTTAGCATTGAAGTTTAACTGCCTGATTGTGACCACCTTTCCAACTTCTTACAGCCCTCCTGCAGCTGTCTGATGCCCCTCCATACTATCCACTCTTCCACTGTGTTTCGTGTCATCCATAAACAGGGTGATGTTGCCATCTATGCCCTCACTGATGTCACTAATGAATACATTGAAGAGGACCGGCCCCTGAGGCACCCCACTAGTGACCTGCCTTTCATTAGATTTCACCCCATTTACTACCACCCTTTGTTTTCTGTCCCTCAGCCAACAGTACCCACTTTACTATCTGTTCTGCTACCCCAAGGTCTTCTAGCTTTTCAAGAAGCATCTATGCGGGACTGTGTCAGATGCTTACTGAAGTCAAAGTAAAGCAAGTCCACCGCATGACCCCTGTCCAACTTCTTGGTCACGTCATCAAAGAACGTAATAAGGTACATTTGACATGACCTGCACATCACAAACCTGTGTTGTTTGTAGTTCTGGAGGTGATTTACTTGAGGTATTCCACTAGATTTTGCTTGATAAGGGCCTCCATAAGTTTACTCACTACTGATGTGAGACTGACTGGCCTATAGTTACCCTCTATCTTCCCTGTCTCCCACTTTTGTGTGAGTGGCACCACGTCAGCCACCCTCCAGTCACCTGAGACACCTCTGACTCCAGTGACCTGTTGAATGGGTGCACAAGAGATGCTGCCAGCTCTTCTGCAAGCTCCCGAGCACTCTAGGGTGTAAACCATCAGGGCCAGGGGCCTTGTCGGGTCTGATGTCTGAAAGGCCCTTCCTGCCCTGTCTGTGGAGAACTCCTGGGTGCACATTCTCTGAATCCTCTGGTCTCAGCTCTGATGCTGTTGTCTGGCAGTGGGCCTGATTCTCCCTCGTGAATACTGAGCAAAGTATTCATTTAGGCCCTCAGCTTTTGTCTGCTGTCCTCCAGAGCTTCACCTCCCACTTTTAACCTTACAGTTCCTCCCTTTCTTCCTTTATCACTGATATAGCGGAAAAGGTTTTCCCCTGATTTGACTCCACAAGCAATGTGCAGCTCTTTTGCTGCCCTGGCCTCCCTCACTATTTTCCTGGCCTCCTTACTGTTCTGAGTGTAATCCTCCCACCCCTGTCCCTTCATGTTGCCCGAACCATTTGTACGCATTCCATTTGGCCCTGATTGCCTCTCTTACTGGATGGGAGAACCACATTGGTCTGTTAAACCCTATTTTTCTTTGTTGTAGACCTGAAGCAGAGTCTTGTTGCCTCTATAACAGTATCCGTAATATCTTTCCTATTTCCTCCACGTCTGGCTTGTCTCTGATGTTTGTTAACTTATCCCTCACTATCTGCCTCAAGCTACCAAATTCAGCCTTCTGAAAGTACAGCACCACTGTGCTTGAAGTGGTTTTAGTAGTGCCATGGTTATTCAAACCAGACTGTATTGTGATCGCTATTTGCCAAGGGTCCTTCCATCCTCGTGGATCTAATTTCTTCAGAGTTTGGGAGGATCAGATCCAAGATGGCATCTCCTGGTCAGGTCCTTCACTAGTTGAGACAGCAGGCAGTCCTGGAATGTGTCCAGTAAGGTCTGACTTCTGGAGCTCTTGGCTGCTGGAATATTCCAGTCCACATCTGGCAGGTTATGGTCCCCAACTGCCACTATGTCACCTTACCAGCCATCTTTGTAACTCCTCAGCTAATTGTTCAGCTTTCCCCTCTCCTGTCCTGGGGGTCTGTATATCACACCATGCACAATTTCTTTCTTGCACGGTGGCTAAATGGACCCAGAGTGACTCCAAGCCCCCTCCTCTAGCCTTGGTGCTTATCCTCCGTTGCATCGATGCCCTCCCTCACACAGAGGGCAACCCCTCCACCCCCACCTCTCCTCACCTGTCTGTCCCTTCTAAACAGTGTGTAGCCTGGGATGGCCAGGTCCCCGCTCATTGTTGTCCATGGCCCAGCTTTCAGTAATAGCTACCAGATCAACCTTTGTGTCTGCTACTAGAACCTGGAGGTCACTGATCTTGTTGCCCAGGTTCTAGCATTGAAGGCAGACTGCTCGCCCATGAGCTAGCATCATGATTTTTGTTGGGAGATTTTGTTCCCTTTTTCCTGCTGATGATCCTTGTGTTGTTTTCTGATGCTGGCCCTTTATTGTATGCTTTGTTTGTCCCTAATGTGATTGGTGCACGTTCTGCTCTCAGTTTTCCTGTTGAGGGAGGGTTTGGCACGGCACACTATCTGTTTCCATGCCTTAGTCTCCCCTCGATTAGTTTAAATGGTCCAAGTATACTTCCATCTTCTCAGGCCAGTGCTCTTATTCCCTCTTGTATGAGGTGGCGTCCATCCGTTTGAAGAGTGATCTATTCCAGAAATTCCCCAGGATCCAATAAAATGGAAACCTTTGTCTGGTACCAGCTCTTTAACTAGTTGTTGAATTCATCTATTTCCTCCAGTCTGATTCTTCCATGCTGCCATCATTACCCTTACAGACAAGACTTCTGAGAAGGCTACTGTGGTTGCAGTTGTATCTCCCAGCTTTCGATACTCCATTTTGCATCCTCCAATGTCTGATCAGCCAGATCGTTGTTCCAATGTTTACCAGTATTCCCATGTCTCCTTCCTCTCTGTCCACAATTCTCCCAATGTACTCGCAGTCTCTTGTTGCTGAGGTACTAGGAAGGCATCTGACTGTCACCTTCTTCTGTGAGTATTTGTGTATCCAGATTCCATTCCTCTGATCATGGAGTCCCGATTACCAGGATCTTCTTGGTTGCTTGACTGGCCTGCTGAGGTCTGCTGATGGTTGTTGAGGTTGCTGCACTCTTCACCCCTTGATGGTTCCTTGACTGTCCTGCTGAGGTCTGCTGCTGTTTGTTGAGGTTGCTGCAATCTTCACCCTCTTGATGGGACTAGCATCCCCTAAGCGGAGCTGAACTGATTCCCTTCTGCTAGTAGCTCAAAGTGATTTGTTGTCCTAATTGGGGTTCTCTAGTTGTGTTGTCCATGGTTTTCTTTGCTGGCTTCCCATGTCCTCTTTTCACCACCTTCCAGCCTCCTGGTCCTGTAGATCTTTGAGATGGGGGATGGAGTGCTCCAAGTCAAATGTTGCCAAAGCCTTTCAATTTAATTCAGGCTGCTACCAGCTGGGCCTGCAGGTCATGTATCTTCATGCATACTGGGCAATGACCTGTCCTCCAGAGGTGCTCCTGGGAGATGAGTACTCACAGACATCATGGAGTAGTATCCCTAAGTTGAACATTCTGGCAAGGTATTTTCTATATGGTGATGAGATTTTGTAAGATTAGTGCCTTTGTTTCAAATGCAGCTTATTTGAACTATTTGCTTATTGTTTGTTTTCTTTTCCCCTTTTTCTGTTTTTTGTTATGCTATAGACAGAGTTGACGTTCTCTGTCACCAGGAAGTGTTCAGCAGGAGTCATGTCACAGGTCCCACATATAAAGGAAATATAGGCGCTAGGGGTGGGTGAGGTGAGGGGTAGGGGGTGGAGACAAACCGCTGCACCCAGAAACAATCAGTCACACACAAAAAGTAGAGAAAGATGTCCCCTTCCTCCAAAATGAGGTACTCTTAAAGCAAATGCTAACTCCTTTTAACTGCTAGCTTCCTCTCCAAATTGAGGTGCTTTTAAAAGCAAATGCTAGTTCCTTTCAGCTTCTAGCTGCTGCTTCTAAAACTGAAGCAAAATGGAGTTCTGCAGACAGTAAGGCTAGGGCTGGACTGTTCTTGGCATATACCTCCTAGGGTTGCCCTTGGTGTCTGATCTGTTGCTTCGGCTGAGAGCTTTCTATTAGCCAACCACTATTTCAGTAGTGGTTTGGTGAAGATCAGCAGACAGTAAGGCTAGGGGCTGGACTTCTCTTGGCGTATGCCTCCTAGGGCTGCCCTTTGTATCTGAGCTGTTGCTTCCAGCTGAGAACTTTCTATTAGCCAACCACTATTTCAGTAGCGGTACAACAGTACAAATGCTGATTTACATACAGCACCCAGGAATTCTGTGTAAGGGTTCCAACTGCTCTGTATACTGAGACAGCAGCTGCTGGCTGGATCTGAGCAGAGCGAGCAAGGAGAGGAGTCACCTCAGTGCAGAAAGAAGCCCAGACTGTGCACTCCAAGGGAATTCTCCCAGGTAGAGCTGCTGTCAAGGAATCCCTAGTTCTGTGCCTGTCAGTCTGCCTTCCTTCTGAGATTGGTCTCTCTCCCTAGTTTGTGAAGATCAGTGAAGCTCAGCAGACAGTAAGGCTAAGGGCTGGACGCTCTTGGCGATATGCCTTCTAGGGTTGCCCTTTGTGTCTGAGCTGTTACTTCCCACTGAGGCGTTCTATTAGCAGACCACTATTTCAGTAGTGGGTTGGAGAAGATCAGCAGACAGTAAGGCTAGGGACTGTGCCGTGCTTGGCATATGCCTCCTAGGGCTGCCCTTGGTGTCTGAGCTGTTGCTTCCAACTGAGAATTTTCTATTAGCTGACCACTATTTCAGTAATGCGGTACAGCAGTACAAATGCTGATTTACACACAGCCAGAGAATTCTGGTAAAGTTTTCCAACTGCGCCTTATGCTGAGAGAGCAGTCGCTGGCTGAGTCTGAGCAGAGTGAGCGAGGAGAGAAGTTGCCTCAGTGGAGAAAGGAACCGGGACTCTGCACTCAGGGGGTTCTCTCAGCTAGAGCTGCTGTCAAGGAATCTCTTCTGTGCCTGTCAGAGTCAGCCTTCCCTCTGTGACTGGTCTCTCTCTCTTAGTTGGTGAAGATCAATGAAGCTCAGCAGACAGTAAGGCTAGGCTGGACCGCCAGTTGGTGTATGCCTCCCAGAGTTGCCTTTGTGTCTGAGCTGTTGCTTCCAGATGAGAAGTTTCTATTAGCTGACCACTATTTCAGTAGTGGGTTGGTGAAGATCAACAGACAGTAAGGCTAGGGGCTGGACCCTCTTGGCGTATGCCTCCTAGGGTTGCTTTTTATTCGCCAATACCCTGAGACCCAAACCCTAATGTTCTTTCATTACCTTACTTTGTGCACTTTGCTTTCTTCAGCCCTAATGCCTGCATTAACACAGTTTATTTGCAATTAGTTAGTAATATAGTTACTGTGCAAACATTATTTGCAAGTGTATGATTTTCCTACACAGCTATCTTAGACCATCTCAGTCTGTACAGTGGTGGGGCTAATGACAGTCCTTGCCAGTGCCTAAACACTTTTAAAAACTTAAAAACCAGCTTATAGGTCTCTGTACATTTTATTACAATGAAGCTGACCTTTGGGGAGAAGATAATTTTTATTCTTCACCATTGTCTAGCAACTGGGCCTGCTACCAGTGTAAAATCTACTTGTAGCAGAAGGGCTGTTTTGGCAGCATTTGTCCTTGATAAGAACTGTAATATTGCACTGCATGAGGTGCTTGTAGAGACTGTAATATTATTTTGTAAGCAGTGCTTTTTATTGTGTGGGGCTTAGCAGGAGTTTGGAAATTCTACTTCTGGATTCTCACTACTTAAGCGAGTCCCTCGTCGGTGGGGCAGTTCAGTAGGGCATCGCAGGATCGCATGCAGAGACATGTATGTCTGCTGTGTCCGCTGTAGGATGCAGGAACAAGGCCATAACAGAAGGTACAACAAGTAAACTGTAAGTAGGTGCAATTATCAGTCTTAAGATTAGGGCAACAAGATGGAACTGGAATATACCCAATGTAAAGGTGTATGATGTTTGAGAAAGGAAAATATGAAGATGGCTATATTTGTACAAAGTGTGAGCAAGTTAAAGGTCTCATAAAAGAGATAGAGGAATTAAAGAACAGGCTGGAAACAAACAAAATATAGTAGCTTTAGAAAATGTTATTGATTCTATGGCGAAGAAATAACTAAAGAGGAAGTAAGTCATAGAAGAGGATGTGCAAGTGGGCTATAGTTAATAAAATGAAGCAAGAATATAACAGTACTCCTGTTCCAACACTAACCACTTCAGTGTACTGGATATTGCAAATGAGATGAGAGATGGATGAACCCTAGCACAAATCCAAAATTTGAAATAAATGAAAAAGCTTTGACAAGGAATAAAGACAGAAAAAGGATGGAGGAGTAACCAAAATAAACACTAGGCCCCAAAATTGTAAAACAGTAAAGACACAGACACCAGTTTCAAACAAAACACAAAATCAAAGAAAAAAGACATAAATGAGGATGGTGGAAAAACAAAAGAAATACCAGGCCCCAAAATCCTAATGCAGAAAAGACTCAGACACCAGTTCCAAATAAGACACACAAAAACTAAAGAGATTATAGTACTTGGAGATTCCACTATAAGAGGGATTGCTGAAATTGTGTAGAGACAACAATACAAACACTATAGTTAGTATGTTTCAAGGGCCCAGATATTCCAAGGCAACCCCCAATCGCCCTGGCGTGATATTCAAAGGGGCAGGTTAAAGGCGCAACTCCTGATATGCTGGGATGCATTGGTAATGTATGCAGCACAGATGCAGGGGCATGCCCATGCATATACAGCACATCCCGTATTCAGCCGGGATGTGCAGTGGGTATGCTGGAGCAACCTCTACGTGTGCGCACTAGTGCTCAAAGTTGAGCCAAAATAAAAGGCTCAAATGCTGGCCACCCACAGGTGGTGTCTCTATTACAAGCAACACAACAACAGCCAACCGTGGGTGGCCACCCGCCCAACAGGAACACCGTCCACAAGCACCCAGACCCTTCCTGGTAGTCTAGTGGACCCCCTCCCTCCCATATGCCTGATCGCGTGCTGTTGTAAAATAAATATTAACCTGGTGGTTCAGTGGTACCCTCCCACCCACCCACAGAGGATCCCCAGCCACCCAGCACCCCCCATCGCCGGTGGGTGGCGGCAACCTGCCCGCCACCACCTGGGTGCCCACCAAATGACAGCGTACAGTATGATCTGTATGCCTATTGGTCCAGTGTGGAACAATGGTCTTACAGACCATGCTGTACTACCTGGACCAGATATGTGAATGAATGAATACATTCCATTCCACATATCTAATCTAATAACTCTATTTAACATAGTCTGCAAGCCAACAATCCCACACTGTAGCCCAACAAACATACAGATCATTATCTATATCTGGCTCAGAAAAACGAATGTCGTCTGGCAGCATCTTGAGAAGTGCTACCACTGCGATAATGGGGGAGTGCTGGGTGGCTGGGAGTCCTCTGTGAGTGGGTGGGAGGGGTACCAGTGGACCACCAGGTTAATATTTATGTTTACAATAGCCCACAATCAGGCATAATGAGGAGGGAAACCACTGGACCACGGTTAATATTTATTTTTACAACAGCTTACGTATCAGGCATACAGTGAGGGAACCACTAGACCACCAGGTTAATTTTAATTTTACAACAGCCGACGATCGGGCATACAGGGGAACCACTAGACCACCAGGTTAATTTTAATTTTACAACAGCCTGCGATTGGGCATATGGGTAGGGAACCACTAGACCATCCGTTAATTTTAATTTTACAACAGGCCAAGGTGGTGTATGGGTGGGGAGGAGTTACAATAGCTCACCAGGGACCCATCCCCAGATGACAGCAGTTGGACAGGGTGCCAGGCGCAGTTCACCAGGACGCCCAGTAACGATGCAATGGGGTTATAATGACATGCAAATGGCCCCATTTGCATCTTGCATATATATGGCCTCATTTGCATGCCCCTGGCTGAATATCGCAGGTGATGCACCTAGCACAACTGCACTTGCACTGGCACATCCCGTGCTCCTCTCTGTGGCTTGCACTGGTGCAGTGCCACTGTGCCATGCACAGTATGTGCACAACCCTCTTTATATTCAATGGTGCTGCGCCATGGTGCATCACCGTCGAAAATCACCTGGTCTGGTCCTGGCCTGGCGCGGCCAGTTTGCACTACAGGCAGGCTTGTGCCACTGCCCAGACACAGCCTGGAATATCTGGGCCCAGGTATAAAAAATTCAGGAATTAAAAGATCTATTGGACGTTGTTTAAAAAATACCAAAATCCTCTGGTGATCATACAAACTGGGGTAAATGATATATTAACCATAAGAGGGTACCTTGGAAAAATATGAAGAATTAATCCTAGAGGTAAAAAAATACACAAATGATTATTATATCTGGTATTTACCACCTTTGCTTTATTATCAATACAAAAATGGAAATTATAGAGTTAAACATTAAGTTACGGAATTGTGTGTCATAGAGAGGGATTGGGTATATAGACACACTTATTATTTTCAGAAATGGTTCCGTGCACAAAATGATGGATTACACTTAAACAAGATGGGATCAAGATCCTTGAAACACAATAAAAGAATTATACTGAACCATTTAAACTGGTCATGGGGGTAGAAAAATTGGGGTATAGATTGAGAAAATCAAACCACCAATTCAAATATAGAAAGGACTATTTGGATTTATTAAATCTCAATATCCTGGTTCAAACAGTGAAATAAAACACTAGGAAACAACATATTGGACATCATCTTGACTAACATGGGGAGAGAATAATTAACACTAGGGTAGGGTCACCATTGGGAAATAGTGACCTTCAGATTGTCTAATTTCAATTAGTAGATCTGGGAAACTAAAATTCCAAACTTTAAAAAGTGAATTTTGAACAAATTAGAAAGTCTATAAAAATTGGGATTGGAAAACAGCTTTTAAAAATTTGTCTGTAAATGAAATGTAGGATTTATTGATAAATAAAATAAAAACAGCAACATACAAAATATTAAATATAGATCTAAATATAGTAAAAAGGAAAATAATCCAAGATGGTTAAATCATAAACTCAAAAACTTATAAATCTTAAAATAGAATGTTTAAACATTTAAAACAAAACAAAATTAGTCATTCTAAATATAGGGACTACCAAAGGAAAGTAAAAAGCTATAATGGTGGCTAAGGCTACATTTGATGAACAGCTGGCTAAAAACAGTACTGATAATTATAAAAGTTTATTTTCATATATAAACAACAAGAAAGGAAATAAACATAGTATAGGTCCTTTAAGGATGAGCAGGGAAATAGTAAAGGAAAAGGACATGGCAAATATACAGAACAAATACTTGGTTCAGTATTTAATCATAAAGAACAGTTGACTAAAGATATCAATTACACCAGATCAAGAGCAAATCAAATTGTAATAGATATAAAGGATGTATCAAATAGACAAAAATAAATAAATAAGAATAAATCACTGTGGCGGATGATACCCATCCTAGAGTAGTTGCTGAAATTTCAACGAATTAGCTCCATCTGTGACATAGTATTCCAGAGATCATTGTACAGTGAGGAGGTGGCTGATAAATGGAAGGAAGCCCATGTTGTACCAATCTACAAACAAAGGAAAGAGGACTACCCTGAAAATTATAGACCAGTAAGCTTGACCTCAGTTTTGGGAAAATTCTTGAAGGAATAATTAAAGAACATGTTCTCCTAATACTAGAAGAAAACCAAAAACTGGACCAAAGCTACATGGTTTTACAAAGGCAAGATCTTGCTAAACCAATCTATTACAATTTTATGAAAAAGTGAGTAAGGCTTTTGATGAGGGGAGTTCAGTGGATGTGGATGCATTGGACTTCTCAAAGGCTTTTGATAAACTACCGCATCCTGAATTAATTGGAACCCTTTACTAACAAAATATACAGACAAACATTATAAATTGGATAAGAGCATGGTTGAATAATAGAAGGCAGAGGGTTACTGTAAATGGTGTACAATCTGATTTGATTACAGTGTTAAGTAGGGTCCCACAGGGATCGGTTTTGGGACCATGTTTGTTCAATATGTACATATCCAGCTTACAGTGCAAAATAGATAATATTTGGATTACAAAATTTGCAGTTGATTGCCACGTGGAAGTGTAATAAAACCACCACAAGACCAAAATAAACTTCAAGAGTTTCTTTCTTACATTGAGCTTTGGACACAGAAGTATAAGCTTAAGCTAATGAGACTGGCCGCCCAGCTGATAGGTAGAGATACAGAGAGGCTTGGAACAAATATCATTAGGCATATGCAAAGCCGAGGCTGAGCACTACAAAAGCTGCCCTCACTGCTACCTGGGGCACAGGCAAATTCTGGAACAATATCAAAGAAATCGGGGCAAAATCCTACCCCCAACCAGATAGCGGTGGATGGGCATCTGGTTTGCGACCCCTCCAGCATAGCCTTGGCCTTCAGCCAAGCTTTCACCAATCTAAGCCATGTCCTCCCACCAAACTTCTTCTACCGCCCCCTGACCAACCCCCAGCCTAACCCTCCCTTCCACCTACGGTTGCATCTCCTAGGCTGCAGAGCCCTATCTTATAAGCGCCTCAAGTAACTATAGTAGTGACTGCCTGGATCCGAGGCTCACTCTCCAAGAAGTACTCTACCCTCTCACCCATATTATCAACCGCTCTCTCTGCCAAGGTAGATTCCTGTCTCTGGAAATCTGTCTCCATTACCCCATATTTAAGAGTGGAGACCGTACTGACACCAATAACTACCGCCCATCTCCATCCCCCCACCATCCAAAGCTCTCGGCGCATTGTCTATGACCAGCTCACTGACCACCTTAACAAACGTGATCTTCTCTGTAAACAACAACATCGCTTCCCAAGAAAGGGCACAGTACTACTACTGCCCTTCTGGAATTCACCACACATCCACTCAGCATTAGACAAAGGCCACAACACCAGCGCTGTCTTTGTTGACCTTACTAAGGCGTCAACACTGTCAATCACTCCTCTTACTAGTCACTCTTCCAACTTTGGCTTCTCACAGGATGCCCTACTCTGGTTCACTGACTACTTAACAGGCAGGTGCCAACAGGTCAGAATCGGTACTGCCTTATCCGACAGGCTACCAATTCCCTCAGGAGTCCCCCAAGTGTTCCTTCCTTTGGTCCCCTTCTCTTCAGTCTATACCTTAACTCACTCCCTATCTCCTGCACTTCCAGCCTACTGCTATATGCGGATGATGCTGTCATTTATGCCTCCAGCCATGACCCTCTGCAACTCCACCAAACCCTCCAGTCCTCTTTCAACTAAGCCGAAAGGTGGTTCACTACACAGCGCCTCATATTGAACTACAAGAAGACAAAGTTCATGATTTTCTCCCATCCCAGAACACTAAGCAGAAACTCTGCCCGCCGATTATAACTGCTGACCTAACCCCTCTCGAACAGGTTAACTCCTTCAGATATCTAGGCATCACACTGGACCAGCTCTCAACTTCCACCAGCACATACATCTCCTGTCCACAGCTCTTAATATCTGCCTAGGCCTGCTCTACCACTTTAAACACTGCCTTTACCCAAGACGCCCTCCGACTTGCCATCTTGTCTTCTATCCTCTTCCTCCTTGACTACAGTATACTCATTTATAGCGTGCCTCCAACTCAGCACTAAATAGACTCGTCTCTCCTCAACAAGTCTTGTCGCCTTGTTCTGAACTGCGACCACCTCACCCATACCTGCACACTGTATAACTCCACCAACTGGCTTAACCTGGACAATAGGATTAAATTCCACACCTGTCTTATGGCTAAAAAATCATCCAAGGGCTCTCCCTCCAGGTCTCACCCCCTACTCTATCCATCCACTGCCCTAAAGTAACATGTACTGTAGCTCCAGTAGAAACTTCTCACAATTCCCCAATGTCAAACCTCCCAATTTCAAAGGTCCTTCAGCTACAAGGCCCTCCTGGATGAATGGCCTACCTAGCTCCATCACAAACGAAAACTCTATTGGCCTCTTCAAGTCCTACCTCAAGGGTCATCTCCAGTCCTCAAACAGATGTGACTGCTACTGAACCGCCTCCCATCTCCCCCACAATGACAATGGCCTCTGGCTGGCTTAACCCCCACTTTTCATTTTTCCTTCTACTAAATGCCTACCTGAGTCTCCATATAACTGTTTAGTTACTGATTTGAGCCTCATTGTTGTACTGTTTCCATGTATCAAAGTGTATGTTACCTTAATTTCTGTATTGTCCAATCTACAGTATGTGACGTGGAACCTTTGTAAATGAGTCTCTGACTCAAAGGTACTTTCAAATCACAGTAAATAAATAAATGGGAAAACTGTATTGTTCTTCATTTTGAAAAGAAGCATACCACATATGGACATAGGATTGGTACAAATATGCTTAAACAGTCCATGGCTGAGAGAGACCTGGGTGTCATTATTAAAATGACCTTACTTTTAAAAACGCTAATAGAATATTAAACTGCATCTTAAAGCATATAAAGTAGTGCCAAAGAGGTTTTGATGTCCCTTATGGGTCTCTAGTGAGAACACAACTTGAGTATTGTTCTCAAGTATGGGTGCCGTCACAAGAGGGGAGGTTGATAGGGTGAGAGAGACCAGAGGAGAGCTACTAGAGCAATAAAGGGTTTGGATAATGTGACACAGGAGAGGATGAGAAGTTTAAATCTTTACTCATTAGCGTATAGGCGGTGGAGGGGACATGATATTAGTTTATAAAGCTTTTCATGATCATAGTCTGAGAGCAGATTTAGGATTTGAAGCAAATCTAAAGACCTATAGAACTAGAACTCTTAATCTACAGATAGATTCACAAAGGTGGAATTGCAGAAGCGTAAATATTGGTTTAGTCAAGGGTAATACCGCATTGGAACACACTTCAAATAGTAGTAGTTGAAAGTCCGTCACTAGAAAGTTTCAAAGAAAGATTGACGCTATAGCAAAATAACATATATGAGTTCTAAATTCAACATAAATTGGGTAGATAGCAAGCAAATGGACACAAGTTCAATTAAGCTTTGTATTGACTATGATACTATAATGTACTGTAAAACAGTTAACAACCAACCACATACAGCATGCGGAGTTTAGATTACAATACTCCATTCTATATAAATGGTAACTAATCAAACGTAATATTGAGGTAGTTAGTAGACCCTTCCAAACAGCCAAAGTAATCCAATCAAAAATAATGGGAGTTCAGTAAGACTGGAAAAGGGTAAAAGTGAGCCACAATGTTTAAAATGTCCTCCCAATGAAGATGATTTGTGGAGAACATACTACTAAGTGAGCCTGAAGCTTCTTCATGCTCAAAAGGTTTGAAAGAAAAATTCTACCCTTTTGGAAAAGGCACCACCCTAGGTTTGGGAAAGTACTGTATTTGTGAGGCATCCTTCCAGAGCTGAGGGCACCATAGAACATTGTAAGCAGGGTAGCTATACAAAATATAAGCAGAAACCCAGTGACATCAGCAGCTGCGGAAGCCTGAAGTGAAGCTTTTCATGCAGGGCTTCTGCTCAACTGATGTCACTGGATTCAGGACCTGTTAAATAAATCAAAACTAAATATTTTTTTCATAGTGAATATTTTATTTTCCAATGCTTTTGAAGGCTATGCATGCAAGAGCATTGGATGATTAAGGGTTTCTCAAGGAAAATGAAGATTTTGTGCAACGTGATTAAACCACTTTGAAATACTTTATCATGCTCAAATGTATATCATTACTGCTTATTTTTAATGTATATAAACCAAAAATCAGAAAATGTTGAAAAGATTTTTTTTATAAAAAAAATCTGTTACTTCCTACATAGAAAATAATGCATAGGCGACAGAGTGTTATGGATTTTGTTTATACACCTGGGGTGTATGATGACTCATAAACCTCGAGAGTGAAGCTCAAGAGGTTTATGAGGTCACTGCACACCAGGGTGCATAAAAAATCCATAGACACACAGCTGTCTATGTTTTACTTTTAATAATTACTGGTGCAAGGAGTCCACATTGGAGAAAGTGAGAGGAGACAATTGTGAATGCATAGACACTGTTTTAAATAAGGGTTGAAATGCAAAGTGCAGAGCACTGTCAGTAAGTTAATTTCTTGTCTATGTAAGCACTTTAAGCTGTATTATTTTATTTCGTTTTTGTTTACCAGGTAAGTGCACTAGCCAGAAAATTATTATTTTCAGGCATGACCGAGGAGAGAACAAAACTAGATGGACAAATACAAACATTTGACAGATACAGAGCAACATTACACTATACATCATGGAGTGCAGTTTACAGTAATACAATATTAGGACAGAAAGAAACACAATAATAACAAGCAACATAACACTTTGCATCATAGGAAAACAGTGAATAGTAATACAACATTTGTTCAAAAACACAATAATAAACACGCTGATAGGGCAACTACCAGAGCCCTAGATAATAAAACATGTAACACAGTGCTTGGAGATACAACATTTAACACTGGAGGATTTACTTTAAAAGGGGACGCAAGAGGTAGGCAACTGAAGAAGATAGTAAGGCAAGAGGGGAAGGAAGCTAGGTTTGAAGCAGAAACCACCTGAGGTATTCGGGTGGGGGATAACTGCAAGAGGAGGGGAAGCTCAGAAGGCAGGGGACCAGATGAAAGGTGGGATGGTTAGTTAGATAGATAGATAGATAGATAGACAGACAGATAGACAGATAGATAGATGGACAGACAGACAGACACGTGTTAAGGCAGAAACGAGAGGAAGTAGGTTCTGAGAACCTTAAGAAAACACAGAGGATAGTATGAGCAATCATAAACAACAAGACTGTTTTTCAATCAGTAGGTTTCTGTGGTAACTGGAGACCTCGAGATGCAGCTCGAGAGGTTTTGTTACTAAGGAAAACCTCAAGATTGAAAAACAGTTTGTTGTGTATGAGATTGCTCTGCTAGTATTGTCTTTATAGTGTATAAGGGAGCCATAAGTTCACACTGTGCCCTTACTGTTTATTCTTTCAGTGCTGCTCTCTTCTGGGGCCAGCTCTCACTGCATAGCCGTTTCACCAAAGGCGGAGTTTCGCAATGTCTGCAGCGAAGATGTTAGAGGCTGTTGTGCTACAGTAGCTATGTATCTAGTGCAGCACAACAAACAAAATGACGTCACTACTGCAGCACAACAACATTGTTCTACTTAGAACAATGTTCCACCATATACTACAAACGTTTATTAACTGTTTCCACTTGTTTTGACTCATTCTTTTTGCTACTCACAGCACTTTTCTGACATTGTGTTAGCTTCTGTAGTAGAAAAACATTGCTGAAAATGAGAGGATTGATCTCAAACATGAACTTTTAAGCTGTCAAAACTTTAGAGTCTGTTTTGCATACTTTGCTGTTCAGATAGCTCAACAGCTGTTCAGCATGCTTACTTATTGCAAATGGCAGGCTTAGGGTGATCATAGAAATTTGATGGCAGAAAAGGACCACACCGGTCCATCTAGTCTGCCCCTTACCCCTACTCATCCCTCCTTCCGCTGGCTCCCACCCTCCCTGCTATTCAGCCCCATATGTCTGTCCCATGCCCTCTTGATTCCTCCACCATTTCAGCCCCTCCAGCTCTTCTGGTAGTCTGTTCCAGGCCTCCACCACCCTCTCCATGAAGAATCACCCCTCACAATGCCTCTGTATCTTCCTCCCAACAGTCTGAGCCTATGCCCTCTAGTTCTAGCCCCTCCTTCTTTTTAAGTAAGCACCCTTCCCTTACTTTGTTGATTCCCTTCACATACTTAAGGTTTCAATCATGTCCCTCTTTCCCTCTAGTCTCCAACAGTACAGATCCAGTTCCTTACACCTCTGCTTGTATGTCATCCCTTGGATACCCTGCACCATCTTGGTTGCCCTCTCTGAACCCTCTCCATCCCATCTATGTCCTTATGTAGGTGCGGTCTCCAGAACTGGACCCCATACTTCAGGTGCTGCGTTACCATGGCTCTGTGAGGGGCATCAGTACCTCCTCTTTCTACTAGTAATGCCCTGCCGATGCATGCCAACATTCCATTGCCTCCCACTGCCCTGCTACATTGGTTACCTACCTTAAGATTGGATGAAACTATAATCCCCAGATCACTCTCCTGTTCTGTTACTTTGATCTCCTCCACTCCTAGGATGTATCCTGCTCGTGGGCTCCTTTGCCTTACGTGCATCACAGCACGTTTTGGTATTTAATTTCAGTTCCACATTTTGACCCTCCTCAAGTGTCTTCAGGTTCTGCCTCATGTCCTCTACACACCACTGGGGTATATACACTATTGAAGATCTTCAGATTATCAGCAAATAGGCACACCCTCCCCTTAGTCCCTGCATTATATCACTGATGTAAATGTTCAAAGGTGGGGTCCCAGTACTGACCCCTGGGCACCCTCATTCGTCACCCCCATCCTGGAGTACACCGCATTTAGCACCCTCTCTGGCTTCTGCCTGCCAACCAGTTCTCCACCCACCCACCTGTTTTTTTCCTCCCACTCCTACACTTTCCAGCTTGTTTACCAACCTTCCGTGAGGGCGGTGTCGAAGGCCTTACTGAAGTCCAGATAGACCACGTCCACTGCCCCCCCTGGTTGACCACCTGCATCACCCAATCAAAGAATGCAGTCAGGTTTATCTGGCATGACTTTCCTTTGTGAACCCATGCTGCCTGTCATCCTGCAAGCCACTCCTGTCCTGGTAGTCCACCGCCTCTCCTTGATTAGTACCTACATGACCTTCCCCACCACTGAGGTGAGGCTGACCAGGTGATAGTTCTCCATCACCTCCCTACTACCCCCTTGTGCAAAGGCACCACGTCCGCCCACCTCCAGCCCTTTGGCACCTTCCGAATCCAGAGACAAGTTGAATAGCTTTATAGTGTATGGTGGAACGTTGTTCCACATGGAAATCCATGCCTGGAACAGCATTGTTTTTTCTGCACTTGTGCGTCATGATCTTGTTGTGCTGCACCAGTACGCCACCACTGCAGCACAACAAGATCGAACACATCTCGCATGCGCAATTGAGCGCGCACGCAACGCTGGAAGCAAGCGGCAGAAACAGAAGTGTTTTTTTTTGACAGATACTTGCTCCTGTGTTCACGAAGTACCGCGATGGTTGCCCATACACTATAAAGATTGTATGAGCAACCATACACAAACAAGGCAGTCGTAGATCTTGAGGTTTCGTGGTAGCGGACCTCTCGAAACTCACGCTCTCGAGGTCTCTGGTTACCTCGAAAACCTCGCGATCACACTGCCTTGTTGTGTATGCTTGCTCATACACAATCCTCTATGTCAGTGGGGTGACCAGCTCCTCCTTCAGTTCCCTGATCACCCTGGGGTACAACCCATCTGGCCCCATTGCCTTGTCCACTTTCAAACTGCCTAGTTCCTCCTTAACCCTGTCAACACTGAATGGGCTCTGAGCCACCTTTTGCCCTCCATCCCCTCCCTCTAAGCTCTGGTCCCTGCCTCTACCTCCTCCGTAAATACTGAGCAAAGTACTTATTTAACTCTTCTGCTTTTCACAATCCCTACCAGTTGTATCCTCCTCCCCTCAGTCTTGTAATCCCTGCCTTGCCTTCCTCCTTTCCCTCAAATATCTAAAATAGTTTTGTCTCCCTTTTGGCCTGTTTAGCTATCTCTCTTCAGTATACAGTTTTGCCCTCCTTATCTTCTGCCCTGCTAGTCTCTTCTCCCTATAAGCCTCCCTGTCCTTCCCCTCAGTGACCTCTTATATTTCCTGAAAGCTCTCCTCCTGTCCCAGACCACTCCTGCTACCTCCCTTGTAAACCAAAGTGGTCTCCTCCTTTTCTGCTCTTCTTAACCTACTTTATGCACATTTCCGTGGCTTTCAGAACTCCTTCTTTAATAGTTTCCCATAACTCCTCCACTTCCTCTATATTCTCCATTCCTCCAGGTTTCCCTCACTATCCTTTTCATCCTGTCAAAGTCCATGTGCCTGGAGTCCATAACTGCTGGGCTGGTCGGGTTGACTCCTCCTGCCCTTACTCTGAACCTTACAATCCTGTGATCACTGGTGCCCAGAATTTCTCCCACCTCACCTCCTCCACACTCTCCCTATTTGTCAGGGCCACATCCAGTAGGCTGTTGCCCCTTATTGGCTCGCTGACCAGCTGCTATGAGCATACACCCTGTGGTGCCTGTGTTATCTCCCCTGCTCCTAGTCGATACTGCCTCAGGTGTACCCCCAGTCTATATCTAGAATTTAGGTCCCCCACCAGAAGTAGTTTCCCTTTGAGGGCTATCAGCGTTACTTCCTGTATCAGCTGTCTATCCCTTCCTCCCCTGTGTGGAGGTGTGTAAACCACCCCAATCACGAGGATTCTCCAGTCTTTCTGTCCAGTGTTACCCACAGTAGCTCAGACTCCCTATCTTCCTCATGTCCCTTGGTTACTCTTATGTCGTCCCTGATGAATAACGCAACCCCCACCCACCTGTCCCTTCTAAACAGTCTGTAGCCTGGGATAGTTGTCTCCACCAAGTCTCGCTTATTACTGCTATATCCAGCCCTTCATCCTCCATGATGGCCTCTAAGTCCACCATTTTGTTCTCTCAGCTCCTGGCGTTGGCTGCTAAACCCTTCCACCAAATCCCCATCCACCTACCCTTTGACACCTTTTGCCTAACATGCTTTCACTATCCTGGGAGGAGGCTGGTAGCCCCATTTCTCCTGTCTTGTGGTGTGGATTTTTGTAACCCCGATATAGTTTAAATTATCACGTTTCCTCTATAGAACTCTCCTAGTTTACTCTCCAGTACTCTACTCCCTCCTTTTTAGGTGCAGTCTGTTTGGGGTAAATAGGCTGTTGTCCTCCACGTTGATCCCCAGTCCACCACTAACCCATACCCCCATCTTCCTGCACCATCCCATCAGCCATTTATTAAACTTCTCAATCCTCAGCCTTCTTGCAGTACTAGCTTTTGACACAGGCAACACTTCTGAAAAGCCACAGATTGGAACCCCAGACTGCTACTGTACCTAGCAAGCTCCTGAATTGTGCCTGCACCTCCATCAGGCTATTCCCTCTAGATCATTTGTTTGTAGGTGGAAAACTAGGTGTGTTTTCCCATCCTGCTGTTTCCTCCATGAGGAAAATATGAACAATATAAACAAGCCAGCAGAAGAAGGCCATTTGGTCTATCAAGTCTGCTCATATTGCAGGTCCACAGCTTGAGCTAATGTCCCTGCCCTCCATCCCCACTCCTCCCATCCTCTTTACCCATGATCCTTACCTTCCCCATGCCTATCCCAGCCTCTCTTAAAGCTGCTCACTGTCTTCAACGAGATGACCTCTTCCGCAGCGCATTCCAGGTGTCCACTACCTTCTCTGTGAAGAAGTACTTCCTGACCTCCCTCCTAAACCTTCCACCTTCCAGCTTAAGACTGTGCCCTCCTCATGTTATGGTTGCCACTCAGCTTTAAGAGACTGTCCTTATCAACCTTATTTATTCCTTTCAAGTACTTGAAGGTCCCAATCATGTCCCCTGTCTCTCCTGTCTTCCAGGAGTACATGTTCAGTGCCCTCAATCTCTCTCGTATGCCTTACCCTGCTGACCCGCTGTCATCTTTGTAGCCTTCTCTGGACCTTCTTCAGCAGGTTAATGTCCTTTTGAGGTGTGGGCACCAGTACTGAACTCCATACTCTAGCTGTGGCCTTACCAGTGACCTGTACAAGGCGAGTATAAACTCCTCTCTCCTACTACTGATCCCCTAGATATGCATCCCAACATCTTGTTTGCCTTTGTTGCTGCTTTCTTTTTCGTGGGTGCTTCAGATCAATAGTGATCATCACTCCCAGGCCCTTCTCCTCCTATGATGCAGATACTCGGACTCCACCCAGGTAGTACTCTGTCCTGGGATGCTTGGCTCCAATATGCATAACTTTGCATTTCTTAGCATTGAAGCCAAGCTGCCAGATCCTAGACCATTTCCCCAGTTTTTCCAGATCTTTCTGTAGGTCCTGTATCCTTCAGCTATGTCCACGCTTCCACAGAGCTTGGTATCTTCCGTGAATAGGCACATTTTGCCCTTAATGCCATCTTCAGTGTCATTGATGAAGACATTGAATAACACTGACCCCAGCACTGAGCCCTCGGGACCCACTGGTTACCTCTCTGGTGCCAGATAACTCTCCCCCACAACCACCCTTTGGGTTCTCTCCCTCACCCAGTTTTCCACCCATCTGGCCATCTTTTCCCCAATCCCGAGATCTACCAACTTCCTGATCAGCCTTTTGGGGGCACAGAGTCAAAGACCTTGCTGAAATCAAGATAGAGGATGTCTACCGCTTGGCCCCTGTCTACTGTCTTAGTGACACAGTCAATGGGGAGTCGCTATCTATGTCACCATGCTATTAGCTGTAAATGTCTAACTTACACTACTGTGTCTTTTTATGTGTTTACTTTTTCCACCAAGCTAGGCTAGATGACTGATATGAGGTGCTCCACCTCAAGCCTGTCCTACTTCTGAATTGTTATATTACTGTTTACCATTATCTGTGCTTTGCATTAATGTCTGTGAGCTCAACCTCTGATGTATCACAACCCTGACTGTAATTATTATACCTAGTTGTTGTTTTGCACTGTACTGTTGTCATTTCTGTATTCTCAATTTTGTACTCTCCCGGTTGTGCCTGAAAATAGCAGGATTGTTGCCTAGCGCACTTAGCTGGGTTACCAAAAGCTAATAAATAAAAATTAAGAAAGAAGTCAATCAGATTTGTTTGACACAATCTCCCCCAATGAACCCATGCTGCCTCTCATCCTGAAGACTATGTTCCTCAGAAATTTTACCAACCTTTCCTTTAATACGGTCTCCATGAGCTTGCCCACAATGGAGGTCAGACTGACTGGTCTGTAATTCCTGAGTCATCCTTGGGGCTGCTTTTGGAGGGCACTACATGTGCTGTTCTCCAGTCCTCATGGTACCACTCCTGACTCTAGTGAACTATTAAATAGGTCTGAGAAGTATTCATTTAGTATCTCTGCTTTTCCCCATTATCCTCCACCCTCTCCACTACTTTCTTAAGCCTAACAATCCCTTCCTTCTTGTCCTTTTCTCCCTTATATATCGAAGAAAGCCTTCTCCCTTCTTAATTCCTTCAGCTATCTGCCACTCCTTCTGTGCCTTTGCTCTCTGGACTTTCTTACTTGACTCACTAGCCAACCTTAGATAATTTTCCTATCCACCTCTCTATTGGTCTTCCCAAATTTTCTATAGGCCAACCTCTTTTCCCTTACTGCTTGGGCAACCCCAGAACTGAATCAGCTGGGCGCTTTGGCCTTGGGTTCTTCCCCTGAGCCTAATGCACTCATCTGTAACAACCAATATTCCTTCCTTAATGATGGACCACCTTTGGTCCACTCCATATCTGCTCTGATGCCCGCCAGATGGCTCCTTAGCACTTCGCCCATTTTCCTGAAGTCCGCCTCCTGAAATCCAAGATTTTGGTCTTAGTCGGGAGGCTTTCTCTGCCCATATCCAACTGGAACCACACTGTGCAATGGTCACTTCCACCCAGTGGCTCCCTGCCCATTATTTCCTGTACATGCTCCCCATTTGTGAGCACCAGATCCAAAAGTGCCTCAGCATTTCCACTTACGACCTTGGCTGACCCGGGTTCGGGGAGCGGATCCGGGTCGTCGGGCCCGGCTTGGGGGAGTAGATCGAGCATCTGCTGGACAGCCTCCTTCTCGCGGGAGGGTGTGGTAGCACTCGGTGCTGGGACTTCCCGGCGGAGGCCAGGAGTTCCACGCAGGCCGACGCTGACGTGGGAGGCGGGCAGACGCTGGCGTCATTGCACGCCCCCTCCTCTGGGGAGAAAATAAGGAGGAAAAGATGGCGGGGCAGGACCACCAATGGATGAAGCCCTCCCTGGAGAGGCCTCGTATCGCCACCACGCTCACGGGACCCCAACCAGTCACAGTTCTGGGAGTCAAAGAGGTGGCCAGCGCCCCACCCTCCGGGGCAAGCCGGGGTGACCGAGGGTCCTCTGCAGCTATAGGCGGTGGTAGAGGTCTCCGGGAGCCGTGACCAGGGCGGAGGATATAGCCGGTGGTCCTGCCAGAAAAAGGTAAATAAAAAAAAAAAAATTGCCTCAGCAGCTGGCCCACGGTGCAGCGGTTGGATTTCCACTTGCCGCCCGGCCGGGTTCGGGAATGGACCTGGGTCATCGGGACTGACCAGGGAGAAAGGATCGGCGTCCATGGACTGCTCTCCTTCTCTGGGGGAGGTGGGGCATGTCCAGTGCTGGAGGGACCCCTGGTGGAGGCTGGGGTGCCACAGCAGCCACCGTGAGCAAGTTCCTGAGGGGCGGGACTGATGCGGGTGTAATTGCGCTCCCTGCCCCCCTTACGGAAAATCACCGCTCCAGCGCCTTGATGGTGCCCACCTCACCATGCCCCAATTGCTCCCAGGCCGGGAATCCCTCGACCTACCCTGTTGTCTGTGGTGCTTGAGCTGGTGCGCAACTCCGCCCTGGAAAGCCAGAGAGATCGAGGGGAGTAGTGGCTCATGTGGATAGCGAGGCGGCAAGGGCCATGACAGGGCAGAGGTACCATCGCTGGATGGGGCCCAAAAGTTATATAAAAAAAGAATTGCCTCCGCTCTTGTTGGTTCAGTGACACCCTGGGTCAGGAACCCACTCTGCAGTTCTTCCAGGATCACCTGACTCCTAGCACATGTTGTAGATGGTATGCTGCAGTCCACCTTGGGCAGGATGAAGTCTGCTACAATTACCACTTCTCCTTTCCTGCAGCTTTCAATATTTGTGAGTTCCGTTCCCTGTCCCTCTCCTCATCCTGACTGGGTGGTCTGTAAACCACCCCCAACCTCACTTTTTCTCCTTTATTGGACCTTAACTGAATCATAATGCCTCCACCTCCCTTCCTCAGCTCACTCCCTCGTGCAGGATTATTCCATCCTGATATAAACTGCCACCTTCCACCTTCTGACTACCCGTCCCTCCTGTATAGTTTATATCCCAGGATCGCAAGGTCCCAGTCATGGTGTGATGTTGCCCAAGTCTCGTTACTGCAGCTATGTCCACCCCTGTCTGCTAATAGTGTCTGCATGTCGTCCATCTTGTTTCCAAGACTCTCGCATACAGAGACACCACCTCCACCTAGAATCTGACCTTCCTTCTCTTCCCTCTATTCTTCTAGTCACATTTACCCCTCTTGTGCACCCTCCACGCACCTTGTTATGTGTGCTCACCCCTCCATTCTTTGCTGTGTTCTTGCTCCTTCCACCTCCTCCCTCTAGACCTGTTCCATCACTGTGGGGGTTCACTGACCTCTGCCTCTCAGAGTCTGTGGGCCTGCATGCCCGCTGTCCCAAGCCCATGCCCTCCAGAAACAGTCAGCCACAGTTCTGACCCACCACCTCATACTCCTCTGTTCCACTACTTCCAGTGATTCAGCTAGCAAAGCTGGTTCCTGTTAGTTTCTCTCCCTACTCCCAAAGCCAATTGATCTGTAGTTTCCTGACTCAACTACACAGCATAGAATTTCAAACAGTAACAGCTCCCAATATTCTAAACAGAATTAATTAAATATTCCAGCACTAAATGACTCTCAGTAACAGTTCATCCCACAGCACTAATTAATTTCACCACCACATTTTACCCTCACAGTACAGACTATTCCAATATCAGAATGAAAAGAAATCAAACTTCCCTACTGTTGTTTGCTTCTCAGGTCCACTGCTTCCCACTGATTCAGCTAGCAAAGCTGGCTCCTGCTAGTTTCTGTACAAAATGGAGGGGGGCCTTGACCAATTCAAAAACAAGTTCTCTGTGATGTAATTTCTTTTTATTGTGTACAGTCCCCTACGTTTCACCCACAAAATGGGCTTGTTCAGGATATAGACTTGTAGATACTGTTTTCTCTATTTTCTGTAAATTAATTAAAACACACTGTTATTAATATATGCTCATATAAATTTACAATATGCTTATAAGGTAACTTCAAAATATTAGCAATCCTCATACCTTACTAAAATGGGAGGTTCAGGAGATAATGCCTGTGGTGGGAATAGGGTGGAGAGGAGCACAGGGGAAACAGGACTCGGGATGCAATAGGCAAGGAAACTGAGAAAGGGAAGTAATAGGGATACAAAGGAGCTAGGGAGAGGAACAGAAGAGCAATACAAACAGAAGGTAAAGGGAGCAGGGTCCTTTGTAACTTTGTACTTTGTAACTAAAAGCACTTTTCCTACCTTATTCCTGGAAGAGGAATATAAGAGCTCTTGAGCAGTAACAAACAACAGCAGCCATCTTTTAGGTACAGAGGGTTGAAATAATGGAGGAAACCTTTTCAAAAAAGCAATTGAGTAAGTAACTAAAACTCACATTTTCAACTACAATAATACTTAGTATGATATGTCCTTAAAGAAAGTTATAAAACTGTATTTAACATCATAAATAGTTTAAGAGAGTTAAAACTTTACTATTATGGCTTTTTGCAGAAATGAATTTAGTAGCTTAAAAGCAGATTCCCAGTACCAAACAGAGCACATTGAATAAGGTAGGAAAAGTGCTTTTAGTTACAAAGTAGCACAAGTTCTTTATGAACTGTGAGTAACAAGACTGCTACTGTGAATGCTATATTTATATTTATTTTTATTTTTATTTTTGCAGAGCATTGAATGCTATTTTGGCTTGTTTAAAAAACATATTACTACTACAGTAACAGCCTGCATTTTTACTAAGGTATGAGGGATTGCTAATATTTTGAAGTTACCTTATAAGCATATTGTAAATTTATATGAGCATATATTAATAACAGTGTGTTTTAATTAATTTACAGAAAAATGAGAAAACAGTATCTACAAGTCTATATCCCTGTGAATAAGCCCATTTTGTGGGTGAAACATAGGGACTGTACACAATAAAAAGAATTACATCACAGAGAACTTGTTTTGAATTTGTCAAGGCCCTCCCCATTTTGTACAGTTGTATTCAGAGCCTCTTTGGGGGGCTGAAGAAGTTCCAATAAGAACATTGATCCATTACCCACCATACCCTTGTTTTGCGTATCCTGCTAGTTTCTCCTCCCTACTACAAAAGCCAACTGATCTGTAATTTCCTGACTCAGCTACACAGCATCTATATAGAATATAGTGCCTTATCTCTAGTGCATCATACCTGGCAGGCACTCAACCTAAACTGCACTTCTCATGTCACCTCTGCCCTCATCCTGATTCCCTTTATTATTGAGTCCCCAACAAGTAGGACCCTGCTCCCTTTACCTTCTGTTTGTATTGCTCTTCTGTTAGTCTCCTAGCTCCTTGTATCCCTATTACTTCCCTTTTCTCAGTTTCCTTTGCCTATTGCATCCCCTGAGTCCTGTTTCCCCTGTGCTCCTCCCACCCTATTGCCACCACAGGCATTATCTCCTGAACCTCCCACCCTGCCTCCCATTCCTCAAGCCCCTATCTTCCCTTTTCCCTGCTTAATACCTGTGTTCTGACTGATTCTCTCAGTGAGCAGATAACCCCCTCCTTCCCCACTTGGTTGGCCCCACCAATCCTGTGCTTGCCTGCCTTCCCCTCTGTGGGGTTGTCCCATTCAGAGTGTGCTCATTTCCATGCCCTTTCATATGTTTACTACCTTCTTGGTTCTTTCGCAAAGGGCGCCCCCTTTCCCTCTCCTTCTGAACATACCTTTTTGTTTGCCACTTCTGGTTCCCCTAAGGCCTCTTCACCACTCTTCTTCTGCTTCTCTTCTTTGTGTGTCCCCAGGGTGTGGACCTGTTTTCTTGCTCTATGCCCACTGTCTGCATCCTGCTGACTGGGGGCACCTCCTACTTTCTCACCTTTTTTCCTTCTGTGCAGGCTTTGTGCCTTTGTTCCTTGTGCCTGCCATTCCCCCTGGTCTTTCTTGTACCTTGCCACCTTTACTCAAACCCCTGCTTCCCTCTTATGCCCACCTGTACCTCCCACCTGCTTGCACCCTTTTGTTTTCTTCCAGTTCCCTCCTTCTTCCCCTGACTATTGCTGAATTGTTTTAGTTCCCCACAGCTCTCCCTGTGGTCAATCTGCTGCCCCACCACTCTTACTCCCACAGCGGATCCCTGCCGTCCTCCCCTCTTCCCCTCCCTTAACCAGCATAGTGTCCATCTCAACTGCCTTACCTCCTCCTTAGCCGTTCAAGCCAATGACATACCATGGAGCCCTCCCAGATTCCATGCTATAGCCAACACCATGACCGCCCACAACCATTGCACCCTCACCACCCTTCCAAAGCTGCCTCTTGCCCTTGTAGCTTGGGGAACATACCCAAGACCTGCCCGCCCCCGTCCAGCTGCCCTCCAACTCGGCTGCCCTCCATTTTCCTGAGTCCTGAAGCAAGAAGTTTCCCTAAATCATACTTATAAAGCCCTTTCCCCTTTATGCAGTTTTCCATTCAAAATCTCAGTACCTTATAAGAATAGATCACAGTACCTTACGCAATTTCCCATTCAAAGTCACAGTACCCATATAAAATCACAGTACCTTATATTATTTCCCCATTTGAGTCCCAAAACAGAAGGCTCCTTTTCCCCTTAGGCTGTGTGCTAAAGACAGTACCTTAAGTAATTTAGCTGTGTGCTAAAGACAGTACCTTAAGCAATTTCCCCATTCAGAGTCCTAGTACCCATAGAGAGTCACAGTACCTTATGTTGTTTTCCTTTCAAGTCACAGTGCCCCATTTATGTTCCAGGTATCTACAGTACATAATTTCCTAGCTCCTTTAGTGATTACACTCCTTTCAGCACCCTTTCTGCCTGGCCCTTGGAACTGTCGAGACTTTCCTCTTCTGGTCTCCCAAAAGCTGTCCTCCTGAGGGTGGTGAAGTCCTTCCTGGCTGCTGCCCTGAGTAGCTGATTTTCCTGAGGTGGTGAATTCCAGCATACTGCCCCTTTCCTAGTTACCAAATCCCAGGCAACGTGGTGCAGTCCAGCATTCCTCCCTTTTCCTAGTTGCCCAATCCCAGGTGACTTAGTCCTCCTCTATAACTCTCCACCTATCTCTTCGTTTGGTACTTAGTATTTTACAGAGGTCGGGACCCGGGTGGGTGGGCAGAAGAAAAATCAAATCAAAATCCGTAGCTCCTGATGCAGCTTGTGGCTGTGGCACTTTCTCCTTCACTGGCGCTGGGACCAGTGAATGGCGGCCGCCTCTACTGCACTCCTCTGCAGCGAGCGGGGTCCAATACTGAGGAGAGAAGCCTGAGTAGCTGGCACTGCTCCCAGACCCCTGTAGATCTTCTAGGTCTGGCAGCAGTGGCTTCTGGTGGCTGCAGATGTGGAGCCCCTTTTAAAGGTGGCAGCCATGTTCAAGTTTGGCACTGGCACTACAGCTCTTTGTGACTGGCCAGGCAAACTCCCATAGCTCCTGATGCAGCCTTGCAGCTGCAGCGCTTTCTCCTTCACTGGCACTGGGACCAGTGAGTGGTGGCCGCCTCTACTGCACTCCTCTGTGACGAGTGGGGTCTGATGCTGGGGAGAGCAGCCTGAAGAAGCTGGCATTGGTCCCAGACCCTGTAGATCCTTCAGGTCTGGCAGCAGCGGCTTCTGGTGGCGCAGATGTGGAGCTGCTTTTAAAGCTGGTGTAACCCCTGTACAAATGGGGGTTCCTGAAAGCCTTCCGAGCTAGCCTAAATGCTCCCTACCGAACTGGTGTTGGCTCAGTGCCACCTAAATGTGGGTGTTGTGAGTGCTTGCAAAGCCTCCAGTACTGTCTCTTTAAGAGCTGCCTGCTCGCAGGCTCTAGTGGGCTTGTACAAGGAGTTGGGGTTTCCTCTCGAATCCCACCTGAGCTGCGCGTAAATCGCTTCCTTTGTTGGTAGTCGCTGTTTGTGCCGAGGAGCCCTTTCGGATGATGTAGCTGTTTGAAGTAACTAGCTATCCTGTTGATGGGATTATAGTTTGTTTAACCTGTTTCTTTTGCGGCTGAGACTGTGTGTGCTGTGCCCTCCATTTTGGACCAGGACGTTCTGAAGGGTCCAATAGGGGCAGGGGTATCTCAAATGGAGTAACTGGTGACCAACCAGAGTAGGACTCTTTAGGAGTCAGCTGACCAATGAAGATACAGCTAGTAATTGTGGAAGTGGAGTCTGGACCATGCGCTTTTGCACCACTGAGAGCAAGAGTAAGTGACTGGCATCTGTAGCCAACCAATAGGATCGGGTGGCACCCAAGCTGAGAGGATTGCCCCATACTGCCAAGGGCAGAGGTGTTGTGGCTGTGGGTGAGGAAGGAGCTCTGGGCTCCTGCGCCGTTGAGTGTTCACGTGGAAGCGAGTGAAAGGCCTGAGTCGGTCGTTTGAATAGCCAGCGAGCTTCAGACTGTATCCGTGAGGCGGCGATCAGAGGAGGCTGTGAAAAGCACTGCTACCTACCAGGCTCAACCTGAGGGGACTGGAGAATCTGCTGAATCACGCTCAGTCTGTCAGGAGAGTGAAGCTGCAGTGAGATTCCGATAACTGCAAGTTCGGTCGGGCCCTGGGAGCAGCTGCCTGGTATTGTACCCTCTGTTGTTTTCCATATAAATGTGTGGAGAAGTATTTGAAGATCAGGCTCAGCCCTGTGAGTGGTGTGAGCAGGTTTTCTCTGGAGTTGTGAGTACTAAAGCAGGGTAGCTCCCTGTTACATATTTCTAGCCAGGGCAAGATCTTCAGGTTGCTTTGCTGACTGCACTAACTGAGCCTGCTGGCTCCATCTACTCTTCATAGGAATTAAATGCTCATTTGTGTCAGGGGCCCAACCAGCTGCATTGAGGAACTAGCCTTTAGGGCTTGGGTACCCATAGACAGCAATTTATAGGTTAGGCCTGTGCACAGAGCCCTAGGTAGATACTCATATATATTGTAGTGGTAAGCCAATCACTCTGATTTCCCCGGTCCTTGTTACTCCCCTTAAATAAATCCGATTGCTTGTTCTGCAAAAGTACACTGGCTGGTTTGCGTATTGATGATGAAATACTGCACAGTGAATATTGTGTAACTGTACCTTACTTTCAGGGGTCCCAGGTGAGCTGAGTGGTTTGAGCTGGGGGGTATGTTTTTATGGTAGGGCACTGCAACTGAACTGTGTGGGCCACTAGTGGGAAGAAGGGTTGCAGCAACCAGAGGGCTGTGACCAAGTCAACCTCGACTGTTCTAACCCGACCTCTGGGTGGAGGCACCCGTTAATGGATCTGTGCCCCTCACCGTTACATTTAAGGCAAGCAGGAGTAGTAACTTTTGGGATAGCGCCCTGGGGGTTACAAATGGAGGCACTGCTGGGATTAGCATCCCTAGTGGCGAGTGGGCGAAGTGCATAACTATGGATAACCTAAAGGAAAAACCTGGAAGGGATATCATGGTTAAGATTAAGCTGGACCCTATTAAAACGATGGTACATAAATTGATGGGGTGGGGTGAAGCCGAAGAACTGGACTTTCAGAGAATTGCGTTACTACTAGATGTACCTCTGGGGACAACGACCGTTGACATCATTTCTGCCGTGGAGGCGTGTCAAATGTTTGGGCAAGGTAGAAGTGAAGGCGTATGGCTGACCTGCTTAATCAGACTTTGCAGGTGTTACTCTTGTGTAGCATAGCCATCAACCCTGAGAGGGTACCCCAGTGATTTACCCAGAAGGTACCCAACCGGGGTGGAGGGTCATTCATGTTCGAGGTGGGTAGGTCACCCGGGTCTCCCCAGACTAATAGTTTCAAAGATAAGCTACTTAAATTGTTAGCTTGGAAGGAGGACTACCCAAGAGTTAATGCAGGCTTTGGACCTTTCCAGTGAACCCACCCCTCAGGCTTCCCCTGGTACTTCTCCGGAGCCCCCAAGAGTTCTATCTTGGCTCCACCACCCTAGTGGTTCCTTCTATACAGCTGGATTCTTACCGTAGGCTAAAACTTTTCTCTGGCACAGTGCCCGTGCCTTCAGGGAGGATGATTTGGGCGTGGATGGACTACACCACCCCTCTAGTCCAGGAGTGGCAATGCTCTGGGGGACAAATGGAAGAAACTGATGGAGAGCCTGCGGGGTCCAGCTTAGAAGCCATTCGTTTTGCAGGCACTAGCCTGGAAGCTATCACCGAGAGTATCTTTCTGCTCTAGAGGGAGTATTTGGGAGCACAGAAACTGGGGAAGACTTACTGTGGAAATTCAAGTCTGCTAAGCAGTGGAGGAATGAGAAGCTTCGCCTTTGTTACTAGGGTGGAAAGGGCTTTACAAAAGGCCTATCGAAAAGGGATCGCTGCCCCAGCCTTGAACCAGGTCAGGCTGGAACATGTTCTAAAGTCTGCCAGATTTTCCAGTGTGATACTGTTAAAACTTAAGTTGCAAGATGGCGAGCTGCCCCACCTGAATACTGTCAATTGATGAGTGAGATTTAGAAGTGGAGACTGATGAGGAGGAGTGGAACCCTATGTGAGGGGTGTGAATTTGAGCCAACCCCTGAGTCTAGTGAACCCGATGAGACCCACCCTTCGAGGCGGATGTATCCCCAGAGTTACAGGGAGAGGTGGGGTGCATGCCATTTCCTCTGATCCCAAGTAGAAAGTGGATTGAGGGTCGAGGTCAGGAATTTACGAGAACTGGTGAGGGACTTGAAGTGATCCACTACCTGCCCTGTTAGGTCTGGGGAACCTGAGTTATCTAGAAACCCATGCCCTGGCCCAGGGAATCCCTCGACCCCCAGAGGGCCTCCAACAATGAAGTATCCCCTCAAATAGAGAACCCGGGACCCCAAGTTCTGTTACCATTGTGGGGAGGATGGACACTTTCAGACTGAGTGCCAGTTGCCGGAGAATTTAAGGAAGGTCAACAGCAGACTGATCACTTGGCATCGTAGGGCCCCATCAAACCCCCAGGAAGGGTTTGTGACCCAGGCCAATGCCCAAGCAACTGTTAATACTGTGCCCCTGAGTGGTCTGATGTGGTCGGGCCTTCGATGGAGCCCTGGTGCAGGTAAATGGGATTCCCACCCGAGCTGTATTGGATAGTGGCTCTCAGGTGACCATTATGTTTCAGGTCTGATATCAGACACATCTACTTGAAGTGCCCCTACAACCCTTGGATGGTCTACATGTATGGGGACTGAGTGACAAAGGCTTATCTGTATTTGGGGTATATCCGGATCTGGTTGTCATTTCCTACTTCTGTGGCTGGGGTGGACGAGCAGGTGGAAACTTTGCCTTAGTCTGCCCCCCACTGGACTGTATGATGGGGTACCCATGTTGATTGGGACCAAAGCTCACATGTTTGGCCGATTAGCACAGTTGTGTTCTGAAAAGCAGGTGTCAGGACTGGGCGAGCTCTTAGGATACCCGTTTTGATCCAAAAGGCCTACGAGACTCAGAGAAAAGCTGGTCAGGAGGAGCTTGAAGGCCGGTGGGTGTTGTCTGGAGGAAGGATCCAGAGCCGTTGCTATTAGCTCCAAATGCCCAGTGTGTCTTGCAAGGGAGGTTCGGCTTAAAAGATGTAAAAATAGACTATTGATGCTGGTTGCACCTGGGAAGGGAAGTTGCCTGGAGGACTGCTGGTTAAACCCAGTATCTTGCCTGCTAGAGCCCATGCTTATGCCAGGAGAGTAATAGTTCAAGTTCATAATGTGTCTGACAAAGAGATTCAGAGTAAATAGGGGCTGCACCTTGGCTAGTGTGCATTGTGCAGATACTGCAGTGCTCCCTCATAGCAAGGGTTTGTGGAAAGGTGACAGCGTCCGCCAGACTTGTTCGATTTTGGTGACTCCCGTTGCCTGCTGAATGGAAAGTAAAAGTCAGTGAGAAGCTTGCCAAAGAGACCAGGTTTTTCCTAAAGGAATGGGACATGGGTTGTGTGCGGGGCCGAACACCACATTCGACTGCATGATGAAAGGACTTTTCAAGAGAGTCTCGGCGCTTGGCCCTGCTGATATAGATGATGTGAGATGGCATCTGCAAGAGATGCTTGCTGCTGGGGTGATACAAGAATCCAGGAGCCCTTATGCTTCCCCATTGTTGTAGTGAGGAAAAAGAATGAGGCTGTTCGGATGTGTGGATTACCGTACCCTAAACTGACGGACCATCCCTGACCAGTATACCATGCCACGCATACAGGATGCCTTGGACTGTCTGAACGGCAGTAAGTGGTTCTCTGTGTAGATCTCGCAGTGGGTACTATCAGATCCCTATGGCTCCAGGGGACCGAGAAGACTCGTTCATTTGCCCCCTAGGTTTCTATGAGTTCATCCGGATGCCTCAGCTACCTTTCAGCACCTGATGGAACATGCTGTGGGGACATGAATCTGCTCAGTGTTTGGTTTACTTAGATGATGTCATAGTGTTTGGCAGTTCATTGGAAGAACATGAAGGTCGATTGTTCAAGGTCCTGGATCGGCTGGAGGATTTCAGTCTTAAATTATCTATAGACAAGTGCCAATTCTTTTAAACTTCTGTGAAGTATGTGGGCCACATAGTATCCACTGAAGGCATACAGACTGACCCCAGCAAAGTGGAGGCTTTGACTACTTGGTCTCAGCCAAAAATTTGAAAAGAACTGCAGCGGTTCCTGAGGTTTTGTGGATATTATAGGTGGTTTGTCAAAGACTATTCTCAAGTGATCCGCCCCTCCTCAACCTTACTCAGGGGTACCCTCCACCCACAACAAGTATAAAGCTGTGCTCTCTGAGACTGAGAAAAATATTTTCGTGTGAATGATGTGTTTGGAAACTGCTGGACTACTGAGTGTGAGGAAGCTTTCTATGACATATATATCAACTTACCCATGCACCAGTGCTGGCCTAAGCTGACCGGCCAAGCCGTACGTTCTCCACACCGACGCAGCCTACAAGGATTGGGGGCTGTGTTATATCAGGAGCATCCAAACAGGCTAAGACCTGCAGCTTTGCCAGCAGAAGTCTGACTCCTTCAGAAAAAACTATCCAGTGCACAAACTAGAGTTCCTGGCCCTGAAGTGGGCCATTGTTGATCAATTTCATGACTACTTGTATGGTGCTAAGATATTGGTGAAGACTGATAACAATCCTCTGACATATGTGCAGACCTCAGCTAAGTTGGATGCCACTGGCCATAGGTGGCTCTCTGCCTTGGCCACCTATGACTATGCTGTTGAGTACAGAGCAGGCCTAAACCATATAGATGCGGATGCTCTCTCTTGAGGCCTGTGCCCTGAACAGACTGGGTCAGATTGTCAGAATCTGACATAAGAGCCCTTTGCCAAAAGTTTGACAAGGAGGAACAGGTGTCTCCTGATGTTGTGGACTGCATGGTGGATTGCTTAGGGACATCCAAGAACTGCATACCTGCTGCCTACTGTCACTTTTCTGCATTAGATACTGGCGTGCTGCCCCAATTCAACAATGATAGTCTCCAACGGCTCAGTCCGAGACCTCATGAAAAAACTGTTTTGGAGGCTCTGCAAGCAGGGAGAGATGTGTCCCGACTGCGGTCCGCTGAACTGAGAACTGCCTTGTTATACAAAGAAGGCCCAAAATTGAAGTTGAACAATAGACTGTTATATAGGGAGACTGTAGACAAAGAGGGCGAATAGACAAGCAACAACTGGTGTTGCCCACAGCTTTAGAGAAATGGTGCTGAGGTCCCTGCATGACCATATGGGGCATCTTGGCATAGACTGAACTCTTGACCTGATACGGACCCGATTTTTACTGGCCAAAAATGAGTGCAGACATAGGAGTAGTATGTCAAGACCTGTGGCGATGGTTGCAAAGAAAAGCCTTACCTCAGAGAGCTGTCCCACGGTCAATATCACCACCAGCACACTGAGTTGGTCTGCATTGATTCCTGAGCTTAGAACCTGATCTGAAAAATATCAGCAACATATTGGTGGTCATTGATCATTTTACCCAGTATGCCCAGGCTTTACTACTAAAGATCAGAAAGCATGCACGGTGGCTAAAGTACTTGTTGAGAACTTCTTTGTTCATTATAGGGCCCCCCAGAGAATCCATTCCGACCAGGGAGGGACTTTGAAACCGCCTGATTAAAGAAATGCTATCTTTGTAGAATCTGAAAGTCAAGAACCACCCCATATCATCCCCAGGGAGATCCTCAACCTGAAAGGTTTAACCTCACATTGCTTGATATGTTGGGCACACTGCACCCTAAAGACAAGCCTAGATGGAGCCAGCAGATTAGCCTTGGTACATGCTTATAACTGCACCAAAAGTGATGCCACTGGATTTTCCTGTGCAGACTGATGTTTGGGAGAGAGGCTAGACTGCCGGTGGATGTGTGTTTTGGGGTTTCCCTGATGGCGTGCAAGCAGCAAATCATCTACAGTATGTACAGAAGTTGAAGGCCCAATTAAACCATGCCTACCAACTGGCCCAGACCATGGCTGCTAAGCGAAACCTGGCCAATAAGGAGAGCTATGATAAGAAAGTGAAAGCAGTGGAACTGAGAGAAGGGATAGAGTGCTATTGAGGAATCTGGGACTGCATGGCAAGCATAAGATTGCTGACAGATGGCATCACCTTCCTCATATTGTCATGGGAAAACTAGAAGATTTACCCTGTATACAAAATGAGGCCTGAAAACAATTAAAAATGTAAAAACTATACAGAAATCATCTGCTGCCAATCGGACAGATTCTGATAGCAGCTGAACCTCTCAATGCCACCCCGGCCTGTGACTAGAGCTGCTGCAGGAAAAACTAAGATCGCTGAATCTTCAGAAATCAAACTACAGAGGCCTTCTCCACCCCTCTGATGAAGTTGATTGCCAATCTGTGTCTGAAGACAGTGAGAACAATATTGAGTATTACCCCTCTTATGAACTGAGCCAACTGTTTAGGGGCAATCCCTAATTAACTCTGAGGATGAAGTTGGGCTTTCTGGACTGTCTGAGCCTCCAGCTCGTCTCGAGCCAATGCTCCCAGAGGATGAAGCAAGTGGCCTCCAGGTTGTAGGGTGGGTTCTTTGAGCCTGGCTGAACTGTCTGGCCTGGCTGAACTGTCTGACTTTTCCAAAGAAGGAAGTGATGTGGGGAACAAGCCAGCGATATGCCGAACCTGAAGAATATTTTGAGTGCCCTGATGGTTCCCTGCCAGTACCCGAGCTCTTCCCAGCTCAGCCAAGTAGTGTGGGGCCTGATATAGGGGTCCTGTCCCGAAAGTACTATGGGCCGGGGTCCCTTGCTCCTGTAGAGGTTCCCTCTGCTAGTCTAGATGAGGCAGCAATGGAGCCAGGACCTGTAGCAGCCTGTAATGAGACCCCTAGGCACTGGCCGGAAGTACGGCCTGTGATAAGGTTGAGTTATGAGTCCCTGGGTCAGCCTGTGGACCTGCCGTTAAATGTAGTCCATAAAGGGGTGTATGTGTGCCCGAGCTCCTTGCCCAAGTTAGCCTTGGGAAATGACTCCAGACTGTTAGTACTGCCCTCTGAGTATGGTACCCCTGCCCCAGTTAGCCATGGGTAGCTGATAGGAAGGGCCCCTCTTTCCAGGTGTCATGGGCAGGAAGTAATGACCTGATTTACAGAGAAAATGGTTGTCTATCTGAAAAATTGCATAAACAATAATAAGCTGTGAATACAGTGCCAATGTATGTAATAAAGGTCTAATGTACTGTCAATTTAACTGTTTTACCTTAAAGTGATTTAAGGAGTAACTACTTGGCAGCGGACGTACAAGTTCTTTCAAACCAGGAAAGGGTGTAACCTGTACAAATGGGGGTTCCTGAAAGCCTTCCCAGAGCTTGCCTAAATGCTCCCTACCCGAACTGGTGTTGACTCAAGCGCCCCCTAAATGTGGGTGTTGTGAGTGCTTCCAAAGCCTCCAGTACTGTCTCTTCTAAGAGCTGCCTGCTTGCAGGCTCAGCGAGCTTGTACAAGGGGATTGGGGTTTTCCTTCTCGAATCCACCTGAGCTGCAATGAAAGCTCCTTTGTTGGCAGTCGCTGTATGTGCAGAGAGAGCCCTTTTGGATGATGTAGCTGTTTGGCAGTAACTAGCTAGCCTGTTGATGGGATTACAGTTTGTTTAAACTGTTTCTTTTGCAACTGAGACTGTGTGTGCTGTGCCCCTCCATTTTGGACCAGGACATTCTGAAGGGTCCAATAGGGGCAGGGGTACCTCAAATGGAGTAACTGGTGACCAACCAGAAGTAGGACTCTTTGGGAGTCGGCTGACCAATGAAGATACAGCTAGTAATTGTGGGAAGTGGAGTCTGGACCATGGCGCCTTTTTCGCACCACTGAGAGCAAAGTAAGTGACTGGCATCTGTAGCCAACCAATGGGATCGGGTGGCGCCTGAGCTGAGGATTGCCCCATACTGCCAAGGGGCAGAGGTGTTGTGGCTGTAGGTGAGGAAGGAGCTCTGGGCTCCTGCCCTGTTGAGTGTTCATGGGAGCGTGAAGGCCTGAGTCGGTCATTTGAATAGCCAGCTAGCTCGGACTGAACGTGAGTCGGTGATCAGAGGAGGCTGTGTAAAAGCACAGCTACCTACCAGGCTCAACCTGTAGAGAACTGGAGAATCTGCTGAATCGCACTCGGTCTGTCAGGAGAGTGAAGCTGCAGTCAGATTCCCGATAAGTGTGAGTTCGGTCCGGGCCTGGGAGCAGCTGCCTGGTATGGTACCCCTCTGCTGTTTTCCATGTAAATGTGTGGAGAAGTATTTGAAGATCAGGCTCAGCCCTGCAAGTGGTGTGAGAGCGGGTTTTCTCTGGGTTGTGAGTACTAAAGCAGGGTAGCTCCCTGTTACATATTTCTAGCCAGGGCAAGATCTTCAGGTTGCTTTGCTGACTGCACTAACTGAGCCTGCTGGCTCCATCTACTCTTCATAGGAATTAAATGCTCATTTGTGTCAGGGCCCCAACCAGCTGCATCAAGGAACTAGTCTTTGGGCTTGGGTACCCATAGACAACAATTTATAGGTTAGGCCTGTGCACAGAGCCCTAGGTAGATACTCATATATTGTGAGTGGTAAGCCAATCACTCTGATTTCCCCGGTCCTTGTTACTCCCCTTAAATAAATCTGATTGCTTGTTCTGCAAAAAGTACACTGGCTGGTTTGCATATTGATGGTGAAATACTGCACAGTGAATATTGTGTAACTGTACCTTACTTTTCAGGGGTCCCCAGAGTGAGCTGAGTGGTTTGAGCCGGGGGGTGAGTTTTATGGTAAGGACACTGCAACTGAACTGTGTAGGCCACTAGTGGGAAGAAAGTGGGGTTGCAGCAACCCAGGGCTGTGACCAAGTCAACCTCGACTGTTCTAACCCCAACCTCTGGGTGGGCACCACAAGGGATCTGGGCCCCTCACCCTGTTACAGTTAAGGCAGGCAGAGGTAGTATCCTTTGGGATAGTGCCCCTGGGGTTACACTGGCAACCAGGTTCATGTTTGGTGCTGGTACCACAGCTCTTTTGTGATTGGCCAAGCAAAATTCCATAGCTCCCTGATGCGTCTTGTGACTGCAGCGCTTTCTCCTTCACTGGCACTGGAACCAGTGAGTGGTGGCCACCTCTACTGCACTCCTTTGTGGTGAGCAGGGTCCTAAGCTGGGAGAGCAGCCTGAAGTAGCTTGTGCTGCTTCCAGACCCCATAGAAACTCTAGGTCTGGCAGCAGGGCTTCTGGTGGCCGCAGATGTGGAGCCCTTTTAAAACTGGCAGCCAGGTTCAAGTTAAGCACTGGCACTACAGCTGTTTGTGATTGGCCAAGCAAATCCCATAGCTCCCTGATGCCGCTTGTGGCATCTTACAGCTACAGCGCTTTCTCCTTCACTGGCTCTGGGACCAGTGAATGGCGGCTACTCTACTGCACTCCTCTGCGGCAAGCGGGTCCAATACTGGGGAGAACAGCCTGAAGTAGCTGCCACTGCTCCCAGACCCTGTAGATCCTCTAGGTCTGGCGGAAGCGGCTTCTGGTGGCTGCAGATGTGGAGCCCTTTTAGAGCTAGCAGCCATGTTCAAGTTTGGCACTGGCTTTTCAGCTCTTTTGTGACTGGCCAAGCAAACTCCCATAGCTCCGCTTTCTCCTTCACTGGCACTGGGACCAGTGAGTGGCGGCCCTCTACTGCACTCCTCTGTGATGAGTGGGGTCCGATGCTGGGAGAGCAGTCTGAAGAAACTGGCATTGGTCCCAGACCCTGTAGATCCTTTAGGTCTGGCAGCAGCGGCTTCTGGTGGCCACAGATGTGGAGCTGCTTTTAAAGCTGGCAACCAGGTCCACGTTTTATGCCGGCACTACAGCTCTTTTGTGATTGGCCAAGCAAATCCTATAGCTCTCTGATGCATCTTGTGGCTGCAGTGCTTTCTCTTTCACTGGCACTGGGACCAGTGAGTGTTGCCACCTCTACTGCACTCCTCTGTGGCGAGCAGGGTCTGATGCTGGGGAGAGCAGCCTGAAGTAGCTAGTGCTGCTTCCAGACCCCATGGAGTCCTCTAGGTCTGGCAGCAGCGGGCTTCTAGTGGCCGCAGATGTGGACCCCTTTTTAAAACTGGCAGCCAGGTTCAAGTTAAGCACTGGCGCTACAGCTGTTTTGTGATTGGCCAAGCAAAATCCCCATAGCTCCCTGATGCAGCTTGTGGCATCTTGCGGCTGCAGTGCTTTCTCCCCTTCACTGGCGCTAGGACCAGTGAGCAGGGAGCCACCTTTACTGGACTCCTCTATGGTGAGTGGGGTCTGATGCTGGGAGAGCAGTCTGAAGTAGCTGGTGCTGCTCCCAGACCCCTGTAGGTCCTCTAGGTCCAATGACACAGAACTTTTAAAACTTCCTTTCTTGCTGCAGCTTAGTATAACACTGCTTGGTTCTACAGAATCAGCTGCTGCAGGTCTGCTCTCAGGAAGTATGGATCTCTTTTTCCACAGATACTAAGGCTGCCCACTTGAATAAAATGCAGATGTCTGTTTAGAGGCACATGATTACATGCCAATACTGGTGCTCTGACCAATCAGAAAGTAGTTATGTAAGAACTTACTGTAACAGTAGATCTTGACGGATCTCTTGCAGCAGGCCACACCAAAAGGACAGGCATTAGAACCACATGAAAACATTCTAGCTAGCAGTCTATCAGAGGGCACCCACCTCTGACGTCACCCTCTGACATTGGCCTATCCTGTAGAGTGGGCAGTCCCCATAGCCTCCTCAGTTCTCCTGCTGGAGACCAAAAGCAGGAGCCCGTTAGGGAACCAAAGAAGTAGCCGAGGTAACCATAGGGCGAAAGGAAAAGGAAAGCAGAAGAATCTCCACCATGGAAAAGGAGAGCTAGATAAAGGCTGAAAGACCAGAAAAAGAGTAAAGGGGAAGGAGGGAGGAAAAGCATGGCCTACTGCAAGAAATCCTTTTGAAGATCTACTGTTACGGTAAGTTCTTACGTAACTGTACTATCTTACTCAAGGGTATCTCTTGCAGCAAGCCACACCAGTAGAATGAGTCCCAAGCAGTTCTGGCAAGACTAACATTCCAGTCAGTTGGTCGAAAGGACCTCTGAGAGAAGGCCTTGTAGAACAGCGAGGCTGACATTTGCACTGCGCCAGAAGCGATGTCCAAACTGTAATATTTGGTAAAGGTAAGGGCAGTGCACCAGGTAGCTGCACAGATCTCCACAGCTGAAACATTATGGAGACATGCCATGGAGGTGGCCGTACCTCTGGTGGAGTGGCAATGAACCACACCTGGAAGTTCCTTACCATACCTCCTGTAACAGAAAACAACGTAATTTCCCAACCATTTGGATAAACACTGTTTGGACACAGGGATAAAGGAAACAAATAATTGTGAGGACTTTCTGCAGCCCTTTGTCCGGTGTGTATAGTACCGCAAACTTCTATCGCATCAAAGTGTGGAGAAATGCTTCTCCTGGACTGGCATGCTCAGGGTAACAGACGGGTAGGTGGATGGGTTGATTCAGAGTAAGTTCAGACACCGCCTTGAGGAAGAAACTTAGGATTAGTGCGTAAAGACACCTGTCCTTGCAGAAAATCAAATCGGCTGCTCACACATGAGCACTTAAACCTCAGAAATCCTTCAAGCAGAAGTAATAGCAGCTATAAATAACGCTTTCCACAACAGATAGTATAGCTGTAACTCGTGGCAGGTTCAAATGGTGGCAGGGGGCGTTTCTAAACAAATTTAAGTTCCAAGCCGGGACTGAATTGCAGATTGGAGGCTTCAAGTGCGGGTTGCTTCTCAAAAACATGTAAGACATGTCAAGTTGCGTCCTGAAGCGGCCATTGATAGGTACATGATAAGCAGAAATAGCTGAGAGATGTACCTTGATGGAGAGTACTTCAGACCACAGTCTGAGAGGAGAACAAATACTCAAGATCTGATTCATAGGACAGGTGAAGGGTCTGAGTGGTGCGAGACAGCCCATATAGCAAAATGCTTCACCTTAATGGAATAGGTGGCCCTGATGGATGGTTTCTAGCTGCCACCAAAACATCCGCCACCTTAGAGGTTAGCTGAAAGCTTGTGATGGCTACTTCCATAGGAGCCAAGCATGAAGGTGAAGAGATTTGAGGTCTGGATGGACCAGGGTGCCCTGTTCCTGGGAGAGCAAGCCTGTGCAAGGGCAGAGGCACTGGGGTTCCACTGCCAGCTACTGAAGCTAGGGGAACCATATCTGACGAGGCCAGAAAAGGGCAATCAGGATCATATGGCTGCCCTAGTTCGCTCAGAACCTCTGAAGGAGGCGGGAAGGGAGGAAGGCATAGAGGAACCTCCCTTTCCTAGAGAGGGACAACGTGTCTTGCCAGAAAACTCCAGGCCATGGGTGGGCAAGCACAAAAGTGGCAGTTTTGCATTAAGTGGGGGCCTTAAAAAGGTCCAACTCTGGATGACCCGCCAGTCCAACAATTCTTCCACCATGGGTATCAAAGCTCCCACTTGTGAGTTTGAAACTGAGACTGGCTTTAGGCTGTCTGCCAAGATGTTTTGTTCACCGGGAACATGCATGGTCGAGTTCCAGGCCATGGTCTATGGTCCAATACCAGATGCTCATTGCTTCCTGACACAGAAAATAAGAATGAGTCCCCCTTGTTTTTGATGTAATAAACCTCACTGGTGTTGTCTATTTGAATCAGCAGTGGGCCCAGAGGTGCTCGGTCTGGAAGGCCTGCAAGGCATACAGAACTGCTCGCATCCCCAGGACATTTATGTGGAGATCGACTTCTGCCATAGACTGTGTCCCTTGAGTCTAGTGGGCCCCAGGTGAGCCCTCCCAGCCCAGGGCCCGAAGCTCAGTGGTGAGGATCTGCTGGGGAGGTGGAATGAAAATGTCACCCATTTCAGGAGGTTGGTAGGCTCTAGCCACCACAACAGCACTTTCTTGACTGGATCTGAGACCAGGACTGGCTGTTCTAGCTCATCCGTGTGCTGGTCTCACTGGACCCACAGGGTCCAATGAGAATCCTCATATGCAGCCTGGCTAGAGGAACCGTAATTGTTGCTGCAGCCATGAGCCACAGGAGGTGCAGAAAAGCCTGAGCTGAAACCTGCCAGGTGGAGTAGAGCTGACAGGCCTGGTTCATCAGGCCCTCCGCTCTGTCTTGAGGCAGAAGGCCATCCCTTGGGCTGTACCAAACACCACCCGATGTACTGAAGTCATTGGCAGGGGTCAGAAACAACTTGGGCAGACTGATAATGATTCCCAAATCCTGAAACAGGTGGCAGGTATGAGAAAGGGTTTGGAGTAGGCGCTCACTGGATGGCGCTGCTAGCAGCCAGTCATTCAGGTAGGGAAAACATAGAACCCTTCCATCTGAGGGCAGCTTCCACCACTGCCAAACACTTAGTGAACACCCAGGAGGCTGAAAATAAATCAAATGGCAGGGCTCTGAACTGGAAATGGGCCCCTGAAATGAAATCGAAGGAAGCGCCTGTGGAGGTGCAAACCTTGATAAGCAGATGGGCATCCTGCATATCCAGGGAGCAAATCCAGTCCCTTTGGTGCAATAGGTGCCACAGACCCTGAAGGGTGACTATTTTGTACCTTCTGCATTGGATTAACAGGTTCAGCTCGCTGAGGTCCAGGATGGGTCGGAGGTCCCCGTCCATTTGGGAACCAGAAAGAAGTGGAGTAAAACCCATCCCTTGCTGAGACTGTGGAATGGGTTCTATGGCCTTTTTCAAAGCAAGGCTTGTATTTCATCCCAGATCAGAGGGACGTGACCTGGAAGGTACAAGGACTGAACTGGGGATTGTCCGGAGGCCACTCTAAAAGTTCCAGGAAGTGTCCGTGCTTGATGAGCTGCAGCACCCAATTGTCTGAAATGATCTCACCGCCACCTGGCCAGAAGGAGGAAGAAGCAACCCCATATGACCACCTCCTGCTTTTTCTGGAGGGAGGGAGGGTCCAGCAAGGAGTCAGGAAGGGAGGACTGCCACAGCCGGGGCTGTGGGAGTTTCCTCGAGAGCTCTTACTGGTGGAGGGATGGGGGTGGACAGAGCAGTTGCTGTCACCCACTGCTTTCCCTGAGGTTTGCTGCACCCAGGTGTGTCTGTGGTAGCCCAACTAAAGGGCGCCTCTGCCTAGACTTGGTTTTGTATAATACATGGAATGGACCAATTTCAGGTGGGTCCAGAAGCTTGTAGGTGGGTGAGGATATCTTCCATGTCCCTGCCGAACAATCTGTACCTTCTAAAGGGGACATTCATGATGGACAGCTTGACATTTTGGGCAATCCAGGACACTTCGAAGCCAAGCGTGACAGTGCATACAAATGCTGGTCACATGGTTTGGGCTGATGCATCCACAGCATCATAGGCAGCCTGAGCAAGTAGGTACTGACATCAGAGGCTGACTTGAGGGAACCCATGGCCTGCTGTTTGGCAGGATCATCTGGTAAAGATTGGACTGCATCCTGGCCTGATCCCTTGGAGCATTTGATACTGTAGCATGTGAGCCAAGTAATTGAGGCATGGATTGCCAAAGTAGAAGAGGCGAATGCCTTCTTGCTCAGAAGGTCCAACTGATGAGACTATTTATTGGGTGGCAATGAGCTAAGATGTTAGTCCATTTAGTGCGATTAGGTGAGCGGCGTTTATCACCACAAAGTCTGCCTGCGCCTGCTCTCTGAGAAAAGGTTTCCCAGCTGGGGCATGGTACAGTCTATTGGCCTTCTTGGACATGGCTGGGATCAAATTAGGCTGATGCCAGGTGGCCCAAGTGGGATCCTCATAAATGTCTATAAGAGGAAGGACCACCAATGGAGGAGTTTCCAGCTGTCGAAGGAAGGAGGCAAGCCGGCATTGCTCCAGATCCTGCTCCTCCATCTTGAGCCCCACAGGCTCTTGGATGTGCCTCATAACTTCTGTAAATGAGGGGTCACCTGGTGAAGACATGGGGACAGACCTGGGGTGCCCTTGCCTTCAGAGGAGCCTGTGGGGGTAGGCAAGCCACTGACATTGCCATTGTCTCCCGTCATCAACCTAATCATCATCATCAGGCAGATAGAGGTCAGGGTGGTACTCATCCCTGTCATCTGCAGAACACCTAAGGGTATGAACCGGTCTAGGAGGCAGCATGGGACGTGGAAGCACTGGGTGGATGGCCCAGAGAGGGCCCTTGGGGGTGGTGGGCACAAGGCCCTGTAGCAGGGGACCTGTGACCTCATTAAAACCCAAAGGGATGTGTAGGCTTGCAAATCAACAGTAACTGCATTGGTCCAGTGGGCGCTGGGTAAGGATAGGCAGGTATTGGTTCTCGCGGGACCCGACTGAGGGTAAAGCAGCACAGACCCTGCAGGCACTGGAAGTGGGTAGGCCAGTGTTGGACCAACAGGCGCCAGTTGAAGATAGACTGGCACGGGCTGACGGGCATCAGCTGGAGATGGAGGGCAAGGCCTGGATGCGAGCTGGCTGAGGCAGACCCGCAGAGGCCCAACAGGCTCGAAAGAGGCGAGGCCAGTGAGGGTCCCAAGGTCGCCAGTTGAAGGAGAACAGGAGATAGCAAAGAAGAAGCCCTGATAGGCAAAAAGCAGAGGAGGGCTCAGGCCGAGGGAAGTGCCAGTGTCTTGTAGCATCTGCTCCAAGGCTAGAGGACGGGTGGCGGACCTTGATGAAGAGGCTGTCCACATGAGTCACAGGTGGGAGTTAGAAACAAGCCCGGCATTCGCTAGACCTGCAATGGCTAAAGAAACGCCCGGTAGAGCCAGTATGCTGTATGCCCAAAGGTAGCAAGGGCCTAGTAGAAGGGGCTGGGAGGCCGGGATTGAGCCCTGACCTGAAAGGCCTCCGCCTGAAATGGTGTCCATGGCACCATTGGTAGCCCTAGAAGAGGGTGTGCAGGGTGGATAAAACCGCCCCCTGGCGGAGGAAGGCCCTTCGTGGTCAATGAATGATGGCGAGACTGCGACTGGGAGGAGGAACAGGGCCTATTCTGGTCCTTGTCTCAATGTTTGTGTTTCCCACTAGCCTTGTCCTGGGATTTTGATGACTGGGAGCCCAAGGGCAGGGTTGGGAGGCCGAGCTCTGTACTGCAGCTCACGTTCCATGGAGGTGACCTTCCGCTGTAGGAGAAAGTCCTCAAGGTCCACTGGTAGCAGTGCTGGGTGGCCAGGTTGAATCCCAGGCAGACCTGGCAGGTTTGGATGTCATGAGTTGGGACTAGGCAGCAGACACAAGCTGAATGGCCGTCCTTCTTAGGGGAGGGTTGTTTTCCACAGGCACACTTGGTTTTGGAGTGGTCCGAGGCTGATGATAGTTTAGAAGACATAAAAGAGAAAAATAATGAAAAGGAACTACAGCGAGAAAAGTAAAATAGAAACGCTGAGAGTGTGTGAAAATGGCGGTCGACTGAAACTGCGGCAGTTTCCACAGGTCTGGCGTACATTGGTCGATGGTGGGAAAAGAACTGAGGAGGCTATGGGGCCACCCACTCTTATAGATAGCCGACATCGGAGGGTGATGTCGGAGGTGGGTGGCCCCTCAGGTAGACTGCTAGCTAGAAAGTATTCCGTGTGGTCCTAGTGCCTGGCAGCTAAATCCTACCGGTGTGGCCTGCTGCAAGAGATCCTCTCAAGTAAGATCACTTGATTTTTCTTACATTATAAACTGATATACTGTACTGGTGAATTGATGTGCTTTGTGAATCACTCAGTTGTTTTACATCAGTGTATTTTCTGAGGCCAAAATCACTGTAGCTGTACACATTAGAAGGTATGCACTATACTGTTGGAAAGGTGACAGGCCTTTTGGAATGGTGTTTTAGACTCTAGCATGTACAGTTCAAATGACATTCATTTGTAATTTTAAACTGTCATTATTGATTAAAGACTACATATCAATGTAAATATTAGTTTATGGATACTGTATGTAAGCATTGCATTGATATGCTGTAGTCATGTCGACCTGACAAGCTGTAATTAAAAAAGTTATTTTTTTATTTTTCATATTGTTTTCTTTTCCACAGTGGGACCAGGCACTGTGGGACCAGAAACAGCTTATCAGCCCTATCCCCACATCCGTGGACCAGTGCCTGCCTCCCCAGGACCTACTACCTTACAGTTGGGCATCCCCAAGATCCCCCATGGTGGGTCAGGGGACAGAGAGGCAGTCCTCTTCCCACCAAAACCCAATCCAGTTCAGACCATGGTGGTCCAAGTGGCAGTATGGGTCCACGGATGGGCGTGCAGGGCTTCAGTAGGTTGCAGCGCCCATTTTCCACTTTTCTCCCATCTTTGCTGTGTCTGACGTGAAGCATGCATGTGAAAGCATACACATCACCAAGCCATAGCCCCTCCCTTCCATGCCACCCTAGCCTGCAGTACTACCAGACCTCCACCTGGTGGCAGTCAGAGGCCAGGCAAGCAAGCCTTCCCTCCCAGGAGAGGAGAGCAGTCCCTCGGATACTCGATCCTACCCCCACCCCGGCTGACCCTGGCAACCCAAGTCTACTTCGAACTCAGGTTGCTGGCATGGAGTAGGATTGGCATCCAACACCTCGATCCTCAGCTCTACTGGGATGGATAAAATACAAAGTTCTCGCTAACGGTTTCAAAGTTAGCTGATTTTACAGTTAAGTTATTTGGAAAGGGTTAGCTTTGGAACCATTTGGTTAGGAACTATAAGTTATTCACCTGTAATCCTAGTTCTAGGGGTGGTATACAGTTCACATCCACGGTCTGGCAGTTTCCTGGAAATAGGCAGCTCATCAGAAGTCTTCAAGCTATGCTCCTCCCACCATCTGGGTGACATATCCTCTGGCTCCATCCGTGACATCAAATCTTTGCACAGTGGAAGCAGGAATCCTGGTGCCACTTGTCAGGGAAGGTCAGGAGGGTTGTGTGAATGTGAACTGTACACCACCCAGAACTTTGGTTACAGATGAGTACAGATAGGCTACTCACCTGTAACTGTTGCTCTAGGAGTGGTATATAATTCACATCTTCACTCTAGCAGTTCCCTGGAAGTGCTGATTTATTGGACATCTTTAAGCTAAGCTCCTCTAACCACCCCAGCAGTATATCCTCCGGCTCCACTTTGTGACGTCAGATCTTTGGATGCTGGAAGCAGGTATACATATGCCACTTGCCAGGGGAGGCTGGCTGGGTTGTGTAGATGTGAACTGTATACCCTCCTGAGAACTACAGTTACGGGTGAGTAACCTTTCTGTCTAGGAATCGGATACAGTTCACTATCCACACGCCTGGCAGACTCTTAGCAGTTCTCCAGTAGGATGGAGCAAGAAATGCACCACTATTTGGTGAACAGAGACTGGAGAAAATACAGTTAAGAATTTACCATAACATTAGATCTTCAAGAGGATCTCTTGCAGCAGGCCACACTGGTAGGACTTAGTAGCCAGGCACTAGGACCATACAGAAACTTTCTAGCTAGCAGTCTGCCAGGGGCTGCCCACCACCGACATCCCCTCTGACATCGGCCTATCCTATAAGAGTGGGCAGCCCAAACAGCCTACTCAGTTCTCAAGCCAGAGACCAGAAAGCAAAAGCCCGTTGGAACTGAGGAGGGAGTCCAGGGTAACTATATCGGGACAAGAAAAAAGCAAAAGGCTCTCCTCCATGGAAGGGAGAGCTAGCCAGAAAGGCCCAAAGGCCCAAAAAAGTAAAGAAGAGGGAAGGTGGAGGGAAAACATGGCCCGCTGCAAGAGATACTCTTGAAGATCTACTGTTAGGGTAAGTTCTTGTGTAACTGTACTACCTTACTTTGAGGGTATCTCTTACAGCAGGCCACACCAGTAAGATAAATCCCAAGCAGTTCTGGCAAAAACTGACAGACAGATCGGGTGGTTGGTCGTTCCAACCTAAGAGGCCTTGTAGAACAGCCAGGCCAAAACTGGCCCTGCACCTAGAGGCAATGTCCAGCCTGTAGTGTTTAGGAGCATATATTAGGAGCATAGGCACATAGGAGGATATGAGTCAAGTAGCCATGGGCCATAAAGACTCAACTTCTGTTAAACCACCATACACCATCCTAGCATTCCCCATGTGTCTATCTAGAGCCATCTAGTGACATTTTGAAGGTGCTTAGTGTGTTGCTTTCGACTATACTGGCTGGCAAGCGATTCCATGGGTCCAGCTACCCTCTGGTTGAACGATTTACCTCTTCTGTTTGGTGAAGGCATGGATGGTGCTCCAAGTGGCAGCTGCAGGAGATGGCTGTGGGAAACATTTCTGAAGTGGTAATGGAAGTGGCCACACCGCTGGTTGAATGGTCACGAACCACACATGGAAATACAGTACCTACTGTAATTCTTGATCTTCTTAGACAATGTCTTCACCATTCATTCACACTAATGGGACTACGTTGGAGGTGCTAGGACCCAGTGGGGCCAAAAATCTTCAGGAAGGCCGGTGCTGAGGTAGGACCATGCATGCGCGCTTTCACGAGAGCTGGCTCGCACCTGTATGGGCTATCTAGCATCAATCCTGCAACTGCCTCAGTTCCTTTTGACCGAGGAGGTGCAGCGTAAACTAACCTAGGAAACACCTAATCTAATCTGGGCATAAAATAGCCCAGATGACCCGTATGGGTCTACTCAACAGCATCTTCACAGCCCAAGCCGAGGGAGTGAAAACCAGAAGCAGGATGAGTGAGCTGGGGGATGGTGGGTGGGTGTGTGAATGAATGGTGAAGACTTCATCCAAGAAGATCAAGAATTATGTAGGTATGTAATTTCCATATCTTCCTGGACTAAAGTCTTTACCATTCATTCACACTAATGAAGTACCAAGCTAAAACCAATCCCTGAGTAGGGCAGCAGGAGACAGAGCTCACTCAGGACAGAGTAGTGGCAGAACTCACGTCCTGTCAGTCACATAACCCCAGTGGAGGGATGCCTTTCTTATCTTCTTCTTTTTCTACTGAAATATGTTGCGCTAACAGTATCTTCCTGCACTATACTTTACCTTTTTCTACCCCTGGCATAGGTTGACCACCTACATTAGTCTTTTCTATTTTCTCACTACATCTTTTTCCTACTACTTTTATTTCTAGTTTATATATATCCATCCCTCAACGAGAATGCCCCAAAATAATACACCAAGCTAAGGCCAGCTGGCAGGAATGAAATAAGTGCATTTATGGATTAAATGCAAAATATATAAAGTGCCTTTAAGTATATAAGGTGCTGGTTGAATAAAGTGCATTTTTGAAATAAAGTGCATTTTGTGCCCTTTAATGAGTTTAAAGTGCTGCAGTGTAATTAAGTTAATGCTTATGTCATTTTTTGTATATGGTGCAGGAATGTTTAAAAATGTTTAAAATGACAGTTAAATACAAACTAATGTCCACTTAGACAGATGGATTATGGATACAAATGGAGCGGCATTATGCTTATGTTGTTTGAGTTGTTTGCTGCTGCTCCGTTGTTTGTAGAATGTTATGCCAAAGAAACCCTGCATGAAGCAGGAACTGTTTGAACCAAGTGGCAAACTTTACTTTTGCTGATGCTCGGTATCTCTGTAATAGTAATTACTGATGCCCTGTATTATTAGGACTCCCGGCTGCTGGCTTTGTATAAAATATGCTGTTGAATTGTGCCAACTAGCCATGGAGGAGTCTGTGGCATGTGCAGCCAGTCCAGGTTGCTAGAGGTGAAGCTTCCCTGGGTAATCTGTGTGCTCTGAGCGGCGCTGAAAATAAAAATGGACTGGGCCACCGGTGCAGCAGTGGGATTTCCGCTTGAGGCGATGGTGACCTGGGTTTGGAAATGGATCCAGGTCATCAGAGGAAACCAGCAGTGAAGGATCGGCGTCCCTAGGACGTTCTCCTTCTCCAGGGGAGGTGGTGTGTGCTCGGTGCAGGAGGCGACACCTGGCGGAGGCTGGGCTCATTGCCTTGTACTGACATAAAAGTAACTCTGGGGTGGGACAGAGGATGTTGTACACGTCCCGCCCCAGCCTACAGAAGGAAAAAAACTCTGTGGCCAGCCATCTCCATGAAGCTCTGCCCGAGCTTGATTAGCCTCTAGCTGGCTCTCCCAACCAGTCCCAGATTCGCGAGACTGGTGGCCCAGTATGGTGCCGTGAACCCGCCCCTTGGGGCAAATCAGGAGTGACCCGGAGGCGTGAGGAAAATATAGGAGGTGGAAGCGGGAGGAGTGCCGTGACCAGGGCAGAGACATGACTGCGGAGCAGGAAAAAATAAAATAAATATTAAATAAATAGAAATGGACTATGCTGTCCCTGTACATAAAAGCTATATAGAGCCCCAAAGCAGAGCGGCTAGATAATGATTGTTTAGTGATCTGCTGCTCTGCTACAACATAGAAAACAAATTTAAAGGGACAGGAATGTCCCTTTGTATGTAGAAATGCTATACAGTTGAAGTAACCCTCAGAATAAGGAGAGGGCTGCAAAATAAACACAATAAAAAAATTTAACAAATTAAAGAATAAAGAGACACTGCAGGTCTCTAAAGGGCATATATATATATATATATATATATATATATATATATATATATATATATGAGATATAAAGGGCTAGTGTCCATATACTATAACAATATAGCACTTGTATAAATACAATAAATGTTTGCACTGTTTGCATATATAGAAAATAAGGTACTGACCTGTTAGCAAGACCTCAGGAAAGGGATTTCTTATAGAGGACTTCCCATAAGTAAAACTTCATTATGTATTAGAGGAGGAGTTTCCCTATTTCAGGACCCTTCTGGAACTAATTGGATGTTATGGGAGGGACGTTTCCATAAGAGGGAGGGCTATATAAGCCCTCTTCAAACACCAAGAGTCAGATGAGCTGAGAAGTTAGTCTCACTTGCTTGGAGTGAAGGCAAGAGGAAGGATCTATACCTGAACAGGTACTGACAATATCGCAGGACAACTGAAGTATTGAATTGTCTTTTGAAACCTGAAGTAAGGTGATTTTGTTCGAACATAGCATTGGGCTATTTTTCTTTTCTTTTTGGAATATCTTTATTTCTATTTATTTGCTTTTATACTGCTTTTGTATAAAAAATAGAAACACCAGTGGTGTGTTGTACTGGATTACTGTGTCCGAGTTTTCCTTTCCCACAAAGCTATTACATTTGGTGTTAGCAGTGGGATATATTGGAAGTCCTAAGTGAAGAGGGGATTTCAATAGGTATCAGACCTGATACCACAGAGTACCCAGTGGCACAGTGGCACTGAATAGATGATGACCCCTGTGAGGCCCCCTCTGACCAGAGCAATGGCTGAGTACTCAGGAGAGCAATTGCTTCCGGCCTGGACTTTGGGACAAAACCCAAGACCAAACCGAGTGTCAGTCCACAGACAACTATGAAGAGGATGTCAGAGAGGAGGAACAGGCCGAGGTACTCGTGGAGGAACTGCCAGAGGACATGGGCAAACTCCTGAAGTGGCTTGCCAGAAAACAGCTGGAGATGGAGCACCTATGGCTACAAGATATTCAGGAGCAAGAGAAGGAATGACTACAACAGGATGAGCGATGGGCAGACACCATGAGGCCCTCCAGGTTATTGAGACATCTAAAACCACGGATGGTACTCATACCACCCCAATGGACATAAAACTCACAAAATGTCCCCATTGATGACATTGAGGCATACCTTACCATTTCTGAATGAGTGGCTAAGGCATGTGCATAGTCTCTCCAGTTCACAGGGTGGTCAGATTAGCTCCCCTACCTCACAGGTTGAGCCCAGTTGGCTTATAGCCATATCGACCACAGGAGCGCTTTAGAAATATGACTTAGTCAAAAAGAAATATTGAAACGTTTCAATATCAGCACTGAAATGTATAGACAGCGCTTCTGTTCCTCAAAACATCAAGGTATGACACCCTAAGAGAGACTTACACCTGAATGAATGAGCTCTGCAGCCAGAAGGAAAACCTTATTGGACATCAAAGAGGCAGTTGCGATGGAACAGTGCTTCCAGATTTTGCCAGCAGCTGTCCAGATCTGGTTCAGGAACATCACCTGGAAACTATGGAGTTGCCATCTCCTTGGTGGAGGATTTCCTGGTGGCCTGGCAACCAGCAAGGAAGGGATATAAAACCACTGACCCACCCTCACCCTGACCCAGCAACCAGTAAGAACATCTACATTTATTCCTTCACGTTCATCGGGAAGAAATGTGAGGAAGGCTTGAAGGAGAGGGGTGACCTCATAACCCCGATATAATTTGTAGGTACTGTTTTAGAAAAGGGCACATAGAGATATATTGCTGCAAAACAACAAGCATTGGTCAGTACCAAGCGTTAAACACAGGTATTTGCAGTGGTATTTAACATGAACATGGCTTAAAAAATAATTGACAAAGAAGTAAAATGAGGGACACAGTTTAACAATTGGTTCTATCCTGAAGCAGGCAGCATAAGGGTATTGGTGTAAATATTTTGTCTGCAGAACAGCAAGTCTGTAATTCTGTTTGACAATATTGTCCAGCCTCATCACCTTGTCCTCCTTCAGCTTCAAGAGTTCATCTCTTTTCTGTGAATGGTCTGGTGTCCACCCTCTTCCCTATGTGTGGCTGATGGATAGTTCGGTCCCTGTTCCTCCCTTCTTTCGTGAATACTGAGTAAAAGTATTAGTTCAGTATCTCAAGTTTTCCAGGTCCCCTCCATACTCCCTCTCCTTTATTTAGCCTCACTATCCTTCCCTTGGCCTTTCTTCTTTCCGTTATGTACCTGTAGAGTTTTGTCTCCCACACCTTCAGTGTCTGACCTATCCTTTCTTCTGTTTGTGCCTTTGCACATCTGACTATTTTCCTTCTTCCTTCTGCTTAGTCTGATACAGTTCCCTGTCTTCCTCCCTCTGCATTTCCTTGTATTTTCTGAATGCCACTGTAACCTCCCTACAAATGAGGGTTCCCAAAAACTTTTCCTTGAGCTTGCCTAAATGCTCACTGCCAGGCTAGTGTCCTGCGTTTTAGCAGTTTAAATGTGATTACCAGAGCTTGTATAGCCTCTGTGTACTGTCTCTTTAAGAGCTGCCTAATTGCAGCTTAAGTAATCTGAGAGGGAGCTCTGTTGAAAGATGTAACTATTTACTGAAACTCATTTAGTGATAATGATAATGTAGTTTGTCTAACCTGCTTTCTTTGTAGCAAGGACTGTTTTGTTTGTCTCCACTATCTTGGTCCTGGACTGCAAATTGGACCAAACAGTACTGGTAGGACCTAAATGTAGCCGGACTGCAGGAGCTGTCTGAATTAAGATCTCTAGGAACTTTAGTTTGGAGTTTTGCGCCTTTTTGCAACTGAAGGGGAGCTCTTGCTTTGACTGACAGCCAAATCAGCCAACCAAATCTTTTAGATCTTGGGAAGTCCGGGCTGCTTGTAGTTTTCAGTTAGAACTAAGCTGGAAGCTGAGCAAGAAGGAGCTGCTGAAGTGTTTCTGAGCAGCAATTCTTAAGCGGATTCGCATGGGAGAACTCTGAAAAGGCTAAGTTTTGGCCTGCATGCCTGTGTACTGCTTCTGAGAGGGAGAAGAGAATTATTTTGGACTAAATCCAAGTTTATGTGACTAAAGTAAGCTACTGAAGTGGGCCAGGCACAACCTGAAGAAGACCGAATATTTTTGCTGAATGCGACCGGCCTGTCAGGAGTTCCAGCTACCCCTAAGCCCCTGTGTGTGCAGAGACTTTGCGATTGTGCCCGGGAGCGCACTGCCTGGACACAGTAGAATTCTCATACATGTAAATGTGCTATGAGCTGCTAGTGGGGTGTGAGTTAGTTCCCCACTGTGTGAACTGTGTTCTGCTTGCTGAAAGCTGTATCCAGCCAAAACAAACTGCTTCCAAACTTGTCTCCATGTGGTCTGGGCTTTACAGACTGGCCCAGCCAGACTACCCACTGCACAGAGAAGCCATGGACGACAGACTTGCCTGGGGATCAGCCCCTGCTCCATGCTTGAACAAGAACGATGCCTCTGCAACTTGTTGGGCCCTGCTTCTCCTGGCATACCAGATCAACCACCTGCAGTTTCGATTTTCATCCAGCCTGTGTCCAGTCTTGGTATCGTGAGTAAATACCAGGGTAGCTCCCTACAACAACAGCTTAATCTGAGTGTGTCATCTGATTGTCTTGTTGTTTCATTTCCTTCTGAACTGAGACCTCTGGCTCTGGATTACAAATATTGTGTACTGTGCATGTTGTGTTTTCCATCACAGGGTCCCAACCAGCTGCAACCCCAGGCAACTGTCCTGGCTAGCCCATCTCTTCTCTACCTGGTTACCCAGAGGTGGACTGTGTGCGGGGACTCAAAGTGCATGCATAACTGCTTGATTGATATAACCTTTAAGCTAATTAACCTGATTTTGCACCCCCTGCTTGTTCAAGTCCCTGAATAAATCAGATCTAACTTTTTCTGCATGTAATCTGACTGTGGTTCCAGTTTGTGCTCAAAGTACTGTACTATTGCTATTTGCTGTGCTTAACCTTGTTTTACAGGGCCCCAGGGTTGAGCCAGAGGAACCAGCCCTGCTGTTAAGTGCAAACAGTGTGGGTACTTGTGTGGTGTACCAGGGCATTGTGAAAGTAATTATTGTACAGTGTTCAGGCCACTAGATGGGAAGAGAGGGGTTACAGTGTCCCAGAGGGCTGTGCCCAGGTTAGCTTGACCACTACCAACCCTGACCTCCAGGTGGAGGCACCTGTTTCAGAACTCAGGCCCCTTAACCTGCTACTAGCCAAGCAGGCAGGGTAGTAGCCCTTGGGATAAGCGCCACCTGGGGTAACAACACTTTTTCTCTGTAACCATCCCTACCACTTCTTTTGAAAACCATAATGGTTTTCAAAGTCTTCTTTGCTAACTTGCTACAAAAAAGGCATTGCCTCTGTTATAGCTTTCTTGAGGTTCTTCCTCTGTAACTCTTCCCTCCTCGCCCTTTGCCAGTGTTTTCTTGAGGCATTCTCCCATTTAGCATAGTTGGCCTTTAGAGTCTAGGACTCATGATTTTGTGTGGCTTGACTCTTCCGCTGTCTTTACTTTGCACCATACTGTATGGTGGTTGCTGGACCCCAGATGGCTGCCCACTGATACATCTGTTATTCTGTCTCCTTTATAAGCAGTAGGTCCACTATTGCCCCTCCTGGGTGGGTTCCATTACTGGCTCGTGAGGCATGCCCCTGCAGGAGCATCCAGGATGACCCTGCTCATTGATGTGACCACAGCATAGGTGTTCCAGTTAACACCAGAAATAATAAGGGCTCCTACCAATGACATTTCCTCCTTTTTGCAATTTGTATAAGGACCTGTGTCCATTGTCATGTCCTTCGTGCCCTTATCTTTCATTTTATCACATTCCTGACTCCTTCTCCTCCATGAAATCCAAGCAGAAGTGTTTGTTCAGTATATTCACCTTTTTGATGACATCATCTACACTCCCTAGTCATCTCATTTCAGCTTCATTGTTTCATGGATTTAATTGAATTTGTTATTACTTTTCCACAGAATTTGCCAAAAGTTCCTCTGTGTGAGACTGTGAGGGACACAGCATTGCTGATCCAGCTTCAGGCACCTCTCGAAGTGAGCACTGAGGTTGGCACTCTTTAGGGCCGTGTTGTCTGGCTTGCTGCAGACTTTTGTCCATAACCAGAATACCAATATTACCTCCACTACCTGAATGGATGCTCTGAAGGAGGTTGATGGATCACTGTATGGCTCAGGGGAGGAGGGGTGGGACACAGACACATCCCCATGAGGTCTAACTTAGAAACTCCTTTCTGTTCTGGATGAGCGGGAGACTCCCAGAAGGACACTTAATTTTGCAACCAAGGAGGATGAGCGGGCCTTCCTATAGTGAGACCTGGAGGTGGGGCCAGAGACCCTAAAGAAAGAGAATCAATTTCTGGTGGGGACTCAATAGTCTGGTGGAAAGATTTGCTCACATGTAGTGATGGGAGAGGTTGGTAAGTGCCTTCCATGAGGTACAGGTCAGCGTGATGAGGAGTGGATTATGAGAATCGATGGAGCAGTATCAAGGAGGAGGTGCTGGAGATCGTTGTTTATCTGGGGACATTGACCAAGCCAGGGACAAGGTAGATAGAGCTGGTTAAGGAGAAATTCAGGAGGTTAGGTAGGTGACTTGAGAGGTAGGGAGCTCTGTGGCATTCTCAGAGGTGCTACCATTGCTTGGCAAGGACGCTACAATTGTTCACATCAAAGACGCCAACATCTGATTGAGGAACTGGTACAGAGAGGTGTGTGTAAGCTTCAAGGAAGGTGGAGGACCCACTTGGAGTGAGCTAAGCCTGTCTAAGGGTGACAGCCAACACCCATCGAGGAGGCACAACAGTTTACAGTGAGGTCTGGATAGCTTTATAGATGAATATAGAGTGGTGGAATAGGAGAGCAGGGGACTGAGCCTGCCCACCCCCAAAGGTTGAGCAGTTAATTGGGAAGATAAGTGGTAAGACAATGCCAGGAATAAAACTGCTAAGGCAGAGGAGGAGATGATCAGCAAAGAAAGTATATATAGTTTCTAATAGGTGTCTGGAGTGCTAAAGGCGGGAAGAGCAGGATGGCAGGTAGCAATTGTTGGAAGGACATGTATATCAATGTGCATGATCTTGAAATGAAATCACAGACCTTGTGGCCTAGATGGCTCAGGCTGGCATGGATCTAGTGACAGTAGCCAAGATGTGGATCACTGGACGCCATGACTAGGAGGTCACTGTTCCAGGTTATATGTATTCAGGAAGGATACAGAGGTTAAAGAGGGGTCAGCATGTGATGTGCTGTGTCACTGATGGCAGTGAAGCAGTTGCAGGTACAGGGAATAGTCAGGTGGGAAGGATGATACACTGTGAGTTACCTTATAGGTGGGGTTATGGCAAAGCTGGTGCATGGGTGAGATTTACATTTCTCCAGCACGGGGAAGGAGGAGTGGGTGCTGGTGGGAAAAAAACATGGCATTGCAGGAAATGAGGCAGTACTGATTATGGGTGATTTCAACATGCCCGTTGCAAATTGGACATCACCTTGTAATAGCATTAAGGTAGTACTGGAGTTACATTTACAGTCAGTTAATCACTCCTTTGGGGCAGTGTGGCACTTGACTGTGCCTCCTGCCTCATTACAACCTTAGTGGGTGAGTAACAGCTTGTTACTCTCACCCTGGTCATGTCTTATTGCTTATGAAAGCAGAGAGTAGTGGCAAATGAGGTACAATCTGAGAGAGGGTTGACCAGTGGCTCACAAGAAGGAACAGTTCTGGTTCCAGCCTTTTGATGTCCTCATCAATGATATTTGTGAAGGGCATGAGGGAAGGTTAGTATGTTTGACAATGACACCAAGATTTGTAACAGGCTGAGGAAGGACAACGGTTTTGAATTGTGGCTACTGGAATGCAGTGCAAAAGAAGCTGAAAGTCATGCTCCTTGCAATATCTGCAAGTAGGCATACCTCTATCTCTGCCCCTTTCAGAATGTCACTAATGAAAGCCATTAAAATGGACTGGCCCCAGGACTGAACCCTGAGAAACCCCACTGGTAACCCCTTCCTTTGGCTGGATCCATTTACCACAATATGCTTCCTGACCCATGCCCAGATCCCGCCAACTCATCACGATTTTTGCCCACCCCACAAGCTGTCCAACTTCTTAAACACTCTTCCATGTGGTGCAGCATCAAATTGCTTGCTGAAGTCAAGTAGGTGACATATGCGCTCCCCTGATAAATCACCTTTGTCACCCAGTCCAAAAACTATCATATTTGTTTGACAAATCATTCCGACTCTGAAGCCAGGATACCTTGAAACTTGGACTCTATTGTCTTCTAGTTAAGTCACAACTATATTGTTGAGTAGTGCATCCACTACCTTCCCTTCCCCAAGGTGAACCTGACTGACCTACAGTCTCCACCTCCTACCTGGTTCCACACTGGTGTTGAGGAACAACATGTGCCTTTCTCAAGTCCTCCAGAAATAACACCATATTTAGGGAATCCTAAAAAATTGCTACTGTGGCTTCCAGCTCCATATGTAGCTGGTTTTAATACCTAGAATGTATGCCATCCAGTGCCAATGCCTTGAACATCATCATTTAGTAAGCACCCCAGGAGACTCACATCTATGACTAGATTGACATTCACCTGCCCCTTACCCATGTTCGTGTTTCCTAGCTGTGGTGCATTGGCCTCATCAGTGAATGCTGAACAAGAAAATGAAAATGACACCTCTACCGTAATTCTGATCTTTCTGTGTATCTTCACCATTCATCACGTCTGGGTATAGTGGCTGGAGGGTAGCGACCCCACTGGAGTTGTTGTTTTTTTTTATGGGCAGAGTTGGCGCACCATCAGGCGCTACCCTGGAGGCCGGCGCATTGCATGGCGCTCATGAGGTTGGCCGTTAGGTGTCGTCGACCCCCAGCAGTTCTGAGTCGCCCGTAGCATAAGAAAGGTTGGAGGCAAGAGAATCAAGGGACAGATAAAGGAAAGATATACAAACTAAAAGGAGAAATAAATGACTGATAGGACAGAGGCTGGAAGTCTAAGAGTTGGGAAGGGCCCCAATCTCTGGAGAGAAGAAGAGGAAGGAGGGAGGGAGGGAAGAATGTAGAAATAAGGATGTGGGGGGAGGAAACATACCCTGGAACCTTAACCTGTCTCCAGATTGTATAGGACTACGAAGGAGTAGCCAGAAGGCTATACTGCCAGAATTCAAGGCACAGAATCATTGGCAATAACTCAACATAAGCAGAAGCAGCTATTCTGGAAGAAAGACAGGATACAGGGCCCCTCGAAATCAAGTTTTGGTGTAGAAAACTAGTTTCTTAAATTAATTTGAGGGTTGAGTCCTTAAGGACAAAGACAAGGGAGAAAGCTGATGGGAGAGAGAGAGAGAACAGAAAAGAGCAACCATCAACCCCCACCCCACAGAGGTGAAGCCGAGGCACTGAGAAAAGTGCCCCCTATCCTGACCACTCTCCCCTTAGAATGTAAAACATCCCCCCTATTGCCCAAGGTTACCCGCTTCTGACCAATGGAAAGGAGGGGAAAATAGAACACAGAGAGGAGGACAGAGACTGAGGCCCCAGAGGGATGGAGCATGGGATTGTGAGTAGATGGTGAAGAAGATACAGAAATATCAGAATTATGAGTAGGTACAGTAATTTTCATATCTTATCTGTGTCAATCTTAGCCATTCATCCACCTCTAATGAAGGCCTAAAGCCTCGAAGAACCCCCAACCCTAAGGACTGAGTTCCTTAGCTCTCAGTGGGTGGCACACGAGAGAGAGAGAGAACCTTCCACAGGTCTGGAGGCCGAGACTTGGAAAGAGTGAGACAGGGACCCCTGGAGTGCTGGGTTTGCTAACAGTGCTGCCTCACCCTGTGGGAGAAAAAGATGGGTCTCTGGTGGCGAACCAAAATGACCCTATGCCGGGCCAAGGGTGACAACGGGAGAGATGCAGCCATGCTGTCCGCCTAGTGCAGATCGCTGTCCCTATGAACCTGGAAGCTACCTTGTTGGCATTGTAAGATGCCTCGCTTGGTGCCTTGCTAGCTCCAGGCCACATGCAGAGAGTGCAATGGTTGTCTGGTTACCTCTGTATCAGGCATCGAGGCTAGGAGTTGACTAGTCAGCCCACAGGAACCTATCATAGTAGCATAGTGGGCCTGATGTGCAGCTATAAGAAAGAGCAACCATGTCAAGTAGAAAGTCCTCTTACCCCAGAAGTCAAAATCCATGGAATCTGCATCTGGGGGCTGGTCACAGTAGAAGGGCACAAAGCTCATGTGGAGTGTCGGTGTGTGTGTCAGTCCTGAGCAAAGATGAGCCAAACTACCTGGAGACTCCGGGGGCACAATACCTCTGGCAGAGATCCCTAGGGGCTGGGATTCGAGGAAAGGGTCTCTGCCAGAAGTGCAATGATGCCTCGAGAAAGGGAGTAGGCCAGGGGCACTACAAGAGTGTCCGAACTGAAATCGCCTAAGAAGGCATGTGTCCCATGCTCGGATTGTGTGCTGAGTGGGTGGGGTGATATACAGGTCCTCCAGCTTCCTCACGAGGAAATGCTGATGCTCCGTGAGAGTGCAGCAGGGGGAGATGGACAGATGGTTCCTCCTGAAGAGGAGGAGGATGAAAAAGCGGAGGACCCTCAAAGATTCAGTGGCTGGTTGCTCAGGGAAGGTTGGAAAACCTGCCTGTCCATAGCCCTAACATAAGAGGGAAAATGAGCAGCCACAGCCTTGAACTACTCCCAGGAGAGAGGTCTGCTAGGACCAAGAATGTCTCGAGAGCAGGAGAAGGTGACAGAGAGTGGGGGCAGAGGCAACAACAGAAATGGCTGTCCACTGCCTGGGCCAGAGGCGCACCTGGAGGCCCCAAGGGAAGAGAGCTCTGGAAAACTCAACAGCTGACAGCTGGTCAACCATACTGGAACTGCCTAGACTGTGCCCTGAGATATTCCCCTGTGAGGTGACCGGGCCGTGGAACTCCAAAAGGATGGTCCTATACCTCCAAAGAACAGGACCTCTCGAGGAGACCCGAAAGGAAGGGCTAAGGTCCACACTACAACTCCTTATGGAACCCAGGTGGGTCCCAGAAAAGGGTCGCCATGACAAACCCCAACCCCTCAACCCTCAGAGTCGATTAGAGCCCTTCTCCTCGAAAATGCCAGTCTAGGCAGCTGGAAACTCTGGTCAGTCCCGAAGGAACTATCCGGGAGCAGCACCTCCCCTCCTGTGGGTGCTCCGATCGGCCCAAAGTTGGGCGATCCAGGCACACCACCTGAGGGGTACCACCACTGAAGGGTTAGAAAACCTCCGAGGCAAGGCTGCAGAGCAATAGTGGCCTGAACCACTGTCTGCTGGTCAGCACCCCTTACCCCCTGGACCTACGAGCAACTGTCCGCTCCTCAGAGGGCTAGTTCCAGTCTGTGGCGACACTACCAGGGTGTCCATGTGAGCAGCCAGCTTCAAAGAGTCAGACCACCTGTCTGACTCAGAGTCCAACCTCCTCCAAGGAGGTGGAGACAAGTCCAGTGCCAGACGGTACGTGGACACCCGCTGCCATCCCGAGCGAATGGGGTACCAGTCTGGGGACTGCACCAGAGTCAGCGCCAAAGCTCCCAACGCACTCTGAATGGTACAAGAAAGAACACTGCGCTAGGGTGGCAGCAATATTGGAGCGAGCCTGTCATGGTGCTGCCCCAACCCACGGCGCAAACCAAACAACACATCAAAATACTCGCCTGTTGACATATGTTATCAACACGTGCAAGTGACAGACTACAGCAGTATTGTATACCATGTAGAACAAAGTGTCTCATATGAGTGCCACTGAAAACAAAGCATGTATGACCTCACTAGAGTTACATCTAAATAAAAAGCTATTGACTACATTGCATTTGATGCACATAACATCTGTAATAAAGAAAACAAATTAATAAGTAGATAACAATACAATATTCTAAGAAAACATCACAATGCCTGGGATCATGAAGACAGGCTGTCAAATGGAAATGAAAGACAGTTAATTTCAGACACAGTGAAATGAATTTAGAGCTCTCAAAGAACCACAACAAAGGCTAGGGAGAGGTCAAGATAATGTTTCATATGCTTACTAACTGTAGTGCAGAGGACATAAAGTGTTCACAGAATTGCAGCTGAAAATGATAACATATATTTTAAACAATATATAGGACATAGCATGAGGACACTTTCATGGCTAGTCTGACAAGGAACATAGTAAAGGACATGGAATAGTGGGAATGGGGCATAGGATAAAACAAGCATTACAACTACCTGTGAACACAATGAAAAACTAAAACAAACAAACAGTAGTGTGCCTCACAACTAAATGATAAAAGATAGTCTACCACCATCACACACACACACCATAATGCAATTTTGACAACAGCTTTTCATTACCTGTCAGTCGTTTTCCACCCCCAAAAAAAACACAGCTGTTTACTTTTGCAAGTCACAAACAAAGACATAAGGACCACTATATCATCATACAGCTGTACACACAGAGAAGGATACTAAGAAAATTAGAAAAAAAACATTATGAGGTCAAGGATAGATTTCACAGTGGACATGCATCAGAAAACTCATATGGACATTACACTACCACATACCAGAAAAGCCGCAAGCATGTACTAATTTGTACATGCTACTGTACAACATTTTTTACATTCTTCTATTAAAAATATTTTGTTTTATTTACGTTTTCATTTCAATTCATGAAACGTTCAGCAGATGGAAGCCATAGTGAACATCTATAATGTACCAGATCCTTCAAAAATAAATAAATAAAATAAATAAATAAATAATAAAAATTACTCAGATGCATAGCTGGGTTCAAGCAACACTTATACAATACAAACGTGTGTCAGATAGCTAGCTTCCACCACAGGAGTTTTGAGTTGAGCAAGTAACTACCTCATTTCAGGACCGGGTTCAAGATTTCACATTTCTGTAGGAGGGAAAATAAACCAGTCTCAAACAAGAAGGGCTATGAGTTTCAATACAAGTAAATGATGGAATTAAAAAACATAAACAAGTACTTTTCAGAGAAAGCATGAGTAGAACACTATAGCAAGAACATCCACCCTGATACTGTATTGTTCAGCGCTTGAGTCACAGAGACAAAAGAAAACAAAACAAAACACTTTAGTAATGGAGACATAAGGAAAAAATTGTGATGAGACTTACCCTTACCAAGTCAATGGCAAATTGCTAGCCACAGGCAAGACCGCCTCTCGATGAATTACTTTTGGACTGAAAACTCCACTTGAGCACCGCCGAGCAACAGGCTCAAATGAGTATGGATAGGTTGTGCTAGGAACAGAAATATAGGGCAATCTCTTCGTATCTTCAGAAGTCATTGTAATTTCAAATAATTGCTGACTTTGAAATATCAAAACTGTACCCACATAAAGTGACATTTGCAGAACAGACACCCTGCGAAAGCAATTGAAGGCCACTCAAACAGACGGTCAATACTTAAGCGTGAACTGGAGCTGAAAACAATGATGTCAGACCACCAGTTGCATCATCACTCACAAGCAGCATTGAAGCAAGTGACGTAATTCCTTAGCACTTGGATTTACGCACAGTCCCCAAAACATCTTCCCTTACTAAATGGCACCATGACCACGATTTAAAAGCAAAATTATTCATACAGTCAAACAGCCACCTCTGTTATAACATCCTAGCTCAAGTAACAATATGCACTATTTGCCATTGATCTTTAAGGCCCTGGACACACAGGAAACTTAAAATGGTTTAAGTGCCTTAAAACTGTTTAAATCCCCTAGCACTGTTTGCAGACAGACTACAATGTCCTTAAAACGTTTTAACAAAAGTGTTTTAAACTCTGCTAGATACCTAGTCTTAAAACCATTTTAAAAATGTTTTGAGCTAGTATAGTTTTACTCACAGGTCTGTCCAGGAGTAAAAAGTTTTAAGCTGTAATGGTTTAACTAAAACAGTTCTAGCTGCAGTGTGTCCAGGCAAGCACAGTTCTATGTGTTGGACTTAACACAAATAGTTACAAGGAGAACAGGTTTAACACTAGCAGTGTGGCCACACTAAACTGTTATCAAAAATGGTTACTGAGTAGTGTGGCTGCACTGAAATGGTTTAGCTAAACATGGACAATGGTACAAGTCTGAAATGACATTAGATGATGATATGGCTAATTGTTGTCATCACTGTATCAATATATAATTTGCTGTGTTTGTCTTTACAGTATTTTATGATCTTTCACTAGATGAGGAGAGAGGACAGCATTTGGACAAACAAGCTGGGCAGCAGTTGGTTTAAAGTGCAGCATGGGTCACCATCTCTAATAAGGAGACTGACGATTGATGATAACTTTAAATCCCAAAAGCAAATTCCACAACATCAACAAGCATTTGTCAATGCCGAATGTTGTCGCGCTGGCATTGGCTTTGGTAGTGCAGTGCAGAAACACATTTTGGCAGGATGAAAATGACAGCTGTACTGTTCATAAGGAGGTTTTAAAATGGTTTTCAAAAAAGTTCTGTAGTGCGTCCAGGGCCTTAATGACCAAACCAGCTCAGTTGAAGAGCAGGGAACATACTGAACATACTGAAATTTGCCAGCAGATAAAGGCCTAGAGGTCTATCAAGTCTGCTCAAATGTGCAGCTAGCACCCTTATTCTGCAGCTGCCCCTCCTTCCACCCTTCCCTTCATTAACCCTCCCCCCTTGTCCTGTCCATCCTCGTTTGAAGCAGTCCACTGTTCTACTGCATACCACTTCAGCAGGTAACGCATTCCACCCAGCCACCACCCTCTCTGTAAAAAGTGTCTCCTCATCTCCCTCCTGAACCTTCCTCGCTCCAGTCTCATATCATTGGCCCCTGGTGGCCCTCCCTCCTGCACATTGAACAGCCCCTCTGTACCCGTCTTGTTTATTCCTTTCTTGTATTTAAAGGTTTCAATCATGTCACCCTGTCTCGCCTCTCCTCCAGTGAGTACATGTTCAAATCCTTCAACCTCCTCTCGTATGATAAGTCCCCCAGCCCCTTGATCATCTTTGTCGCTATCGCTGCACCCCTCCAGTAACTTAATGTCCCTCTTCAGATACGAGGCGCCAGTACTGCACGCAGTACTCCAGGTGTGTCTAACTAATGACCTATACAGTGGCAGAATCACCTCCTCCCTCCTCGAGGATATACCTTAGCAATACAACCCAGCATTTTGTTGACCTTTGCAGCTGCCTTCCTACATTGTCCGAGTTGTTCATTGACCCTGTAATGAGCATACCCAGATCCTTCTCCTCCTCTGTCTGGGCTAGCTGCACTCCCCCTAGCTGGTAACTCCTCCTTGGGTTCTTCATCCCAAAATGCAGCACCTTGCACTTTTTGGCATTAAAGCCCAGTTGCCAGGTGTCTGACCAGGTTTCAAGCTTTGCCAGATCATCCTGCAACCCCTGCCATCCCCCTAGGTCATCCACCACCGCCTACCTTTGTATCATCAGCAAACAGACTGATCTTGCTCTTGATGTCCCATGATATGTCTGCAATGAATATCCCAAACAACACTGGTCCCAACACTGAGCCCTGTGGAACACCGGGCTGTCACTGCCCTTGGGTGTGAGAGCTCCCACCCACCACCACCCGCTGTTGCCTTCCCTGCAGCCAGTTTCCTACCCATCTCACCAGCTTTGCACCGCCCCTGTGCCTACTAACTTCCTTCCCATCCTTCCATGTGGCACTGGAGTGAATGCCTTACTGAAGTCCAGATACAGGACATCCACTGCATGGCCCCTGTCCAGTTGCCTAGTTACCCAGTCATAGAACTCAACCAGGTTGGTTTGGCAGGATCTGCCACATATGAAGCCATGCTGTCTGCTGTCCTGCAGCCTTTGGCGGCTCTAGGAGGGCCACCAGCCTCTCCTTCAGTATAGCCTCCATTAGCTTACCCACGATGCATGTGAGGCTCACTGGTCTGTAGTTTCCAGTTCATCCTTGGGGCCACTCTTGTGGAGGAACACCACATGAGCCATCCTCCAGTCCTGAGGGTACACACCTGAATGTAGTGAGGGCATTAAATAGGTCTGCAAAGGTCCTGCAAGGACCTCTGCCAACAACTTCCAGTACCCTGGGGTGGATGCCATCTGGGCCTAGCGCCTTGTCCACCCTCAGTGCCTTCAAACCCTCTCGAACTCTGCTCTCCATGATTTCCCCATCTGTCACCACTTCCCCAGCGCTTCTGCCATTTCTCCCACCTTAGGTGTCACCCCCCTTCTCTTTAGTAAATACTGAGCAGAAGTACTCATTTAGTGCTTCCGTCTTATCGCACCCTGCTTCCACCCAGCCCCCTCCTTCCTAATCCTTACTATGTGGTCCTTACAGCTCCTTTTCTCCCGATGTACTTAAGAGTCCTTCTCCCCTTCTTAATGCCTTGTGCCAGCCTGAGTTCCGTAGATGCTTTGGCTCCCCTTACTGCCCTTGTCACCTCCTTGATTCTGTCAAGTACTCCTCCCTGTCCTCCTCCTCTTTTCTTGTACTTCCTAAAGGCAGCTCTTTTCCTCCTTACCTTTTCATGACCTCCTTGCTCAACCAGATCGGTTTTAGCCCTAGCCTTCTTGCTCTGGGCTTTGCAGCAAGTTTGGTTGCCTCCACTATCCCCAGCTTTATGGCCCCACCTCTGGTTAGTGTCCATACTAGATTGAATTCTGGCCAGGTACCCTTTACCACTTCCCCCATCCTCCCAAAGTCGTCCCTCCTGAAGTCCAGCACTATTGTGCCAGATTCCCTCCTTCCTTGCCCATATCCAATGTGAGCCATACTGAGCGGTGGTCACTCCCTGACAGCGGTTCCTCCACTGTAAGTTCTCTCACAAAGTCCCCATTTGCCAGCACAAGGTCAAGGGTATTTCCTAACCTGGTTGGTTCACTGACCATTTGCAGCAGGAAGCTGTCCTGGAAGGCATTCAGCAGTACCTGCTCCCTTCTGTTCCTGGTTGTTGGGGTGCTCCAGTCCACTCCTGGCATGTTGAAGTCCCCTACAATCATCACACTACCCTTCACTGAGTTCTCCTGATCTGTCCCTGCTAGTTCCCTGTCTAACTCCTCCGTCTGAGATGGTGGCCTGTACCACTCCCATTCTAAGAATCCTATTTTTGGAATCCTGGATTTGCATCCAAAGTGACTCCATACTACCCTCCTCCCTTCCTCCCTTACACACTTCAGTCCTTCCTTCACATATAGTGCCACCCCTTTCCCAATCACTCTGTCCCTATGAAATAATCTGTACCCTGGTACAGACAGGTCCCAATCATTGTATTGGGTGGCCCATGTTTCATGATGACTGCAATGTCCACGTCTCCCTCTGCCATGAGAACCTGTAACTCTGCCGTTTTCCTCCCAGGGCTCCCTAGCATTAAGGGTAACCACCTTCCACCCTTTCCCCCCTCCCATCCTGCCCTCCTTTCCTAGCATCACCAACAGTACTTGCCATTTGTCCTTTGTCACTGTTATGGGGTAAGCTCATATGGTTTCCCAACCTGTGGTCTCTGCATATCTCTTCCCCAACTGCCACCCCCACTCCTAGTTTAAATTAACTTCCTCTATGTCAGCAGCATACTGTAAATCGTGATGATGTTTCACAGACTAAGACCAGTTAATTAGAAACAGAACTTGGTTTTCATACTTCTGTAGTAATCATTTTATGGCTGCGCTGACTACCTTTTATAGTAGCAGTGAACACATATACTGTAGATAGGAATGGAGAGCAAAACCATGAAGTACTGAAGCTAGAGAATATAACTTCATTTAACAAGAGATGGAGAGGGTCACTGAATAACTACTGTTTTTATGTTGGCGCTCTTGTGCAGCCAACATCTTGGGCAGTGCAGATTTGGAGCCCGGTCGCTGTTGTGCAAATGCAGAGCACGCACCAGTAGGTGCGTCCCTCATTCCCAATCAGCCTGCATGCCAGCGCCACACCAACCGAGGCGAGCACATCTAAGAGAAAGGTCCTCTGCAATGCGAGCAAAGCTGCGTCACATGCAGCGGGCCCTTCCTACGTTCACTCACCAGCTGGAAACATGGCGGCACAGTGTGCTGCAAACTGCCAACTTCAAGGGTGCCCAATCCCCGGTCGGATTACCTGCCCAAGTATGTGCCGATGGGGAGCCCACTCCCCATCGGCAGACTGTGTCTCCCCGCTACGTTGTTTGCCGGCGGGGTGCCCAATCCCTGTTGGCATCCGTCCCCCCGTCCCAGTTTAATGTGCCGGCGGGAGCCCACTACCATTGGCATGATGTCCCCCCTTCTTCTGTGCCAACAGGGTGCCCAATCCCTGTCGGCTACTGTACCACAAAAGAAACCACCTGTAAAGAAAACCATCTGCGATGTGTTTTAGTACCTGTAAGCAGAAAACAGTCCTCGTAGTCTCCCTACCCACACCCACCCACTGTGCACCCTGCCTCCCACACCCCTCACCCCATACTTACCTCTGCAGCCTGAAGTGGATGATCTTTGGTGGACCGGAACATGTCTTCACTCTTCAAAGCCGACCACGAACTGAGGAAATGCCGTAAGCTGTATAATGGAATAAATAGGACTTTTCAACTTTGATGCATATCTCAGGCATTTTTGGAATTTTGCACCAAATTTTCAACATGAGGTTTTGGGACCCCTCCTCATGAATTCTGTCACAGTTATGACATGGTTGGTCCCAAAGGTGATTTCGCAGTCACTGCGTGGAATCATCCTTTCGGGACCATTAATCTAGGACAGTGGCGGGGTTCATAGGTGAGCTCTCAAAAAGCCTATGTTACAAATTCAGTGGGCATCAAATAACCTTTCTGACATCGTTCGCGGTTGCTTCATGCTTCGTAACTCAAATTCACAATATTTTAATGCCAGATTTTCAACATTGTCATTTTCTACCTCCTTGAACAGCACAGCTGTCATTTTCCACATCCTGGCCAAAATGTGTTTCCACACTTCCGCGCATAATACATGATGCTGTGGGAAATCAGTGTTTGAGGCAGATTATGAAAATGACAGTGACACTGTTCATGAGCAGAGGTCCTAAAATGCCAATGTTGAAAATTTGGTGTGATACTTCATAAAATGACGTATTCTGTCGTTGCTTGGTTGCATGCAGCTAAATAGCAGTTGTCATTGATTATAATATTTTCACTCTGGATTTTCACCATTGGCATTTTTCCACCTCTTGATGAACAGTATAGCTGTCATTTTATATATCCTGCCCAACGCATGTTTTCGCATGTCTGGTGCAGAGTAGCGAATACTGGTGTGAAATCACTTTTTGGGACAGTTTGAGGAATGACAGTGACACTGTACATAAGCAGAGGTGCTAAAATGCCTGTGTTGAAAATTCGGTGCCAGAACTCCATAAAATGACTGTGTAACAAGTGTGCATTGCGCATTTCCACGCACCCTTGTAACTTTGCAAATTTGCTATATTTACATGCCACATTTTCACCACTGCCATTTTTACACCTCCTTATGAACAGTACAGCTGTCATTTTCACATGCTGCCAAAATGTGTTTCTGCACTGCACCACCAAGCCAATGCCAGCGCGACAACATTCGCATTGACAAATGCTTGTTGATGCTGCTGAATTTGCTTTGGGATTTAAAGTTATCATCAATCGTCAGTCTCCTTATTAGAGATGGTGACCCATGCTGCACTTTTAAACCAACTGCTGCCCGGCTTGTTTGTCCAAATGCTGTCCTCTCCTCACCTAGTGAAAGGAGATCATAAAATACTGTAAAGATGAACACAGCAAATTATATATTGATACAGTGATGACACCAATTAGCCATATCATCATCTAATGTCATTTTCAGACCTGTACCATTGTCCATGTTTTGTGACTGGTCTGGTATAGTACTTATACATCCCCTTGAGTTGGATGAAGTGGAAGCTGAACTCGAGCAAAGCTTTGCCATTGGCAAAGAAAACATGGACAATGGAGGAATTTTCCTTTGAAAAGTTCAGACTTAAAGCAGTCCCATAGCCAGGATATCGACACAGAGGGGCAGAGTGTATAACTGGAGGATACTGTGTTGCCTTTATGTACGGTCTACGAAACTGGAAAAAAACTGAAACACACAGGGGGGCACAAATAAGTTGGGGATGCCCTCTCATGTTCCCCTGTAGCTATGGGCCTGGTTATGTCTCATTCACATCCTGCTCTGGTTGATTCACTCTGTTTGGTTTTGCTTTGTAAATAAGGTCGCCAAAACTGAAGGAGATGGTGGTTAATACTATTGAAATTCCCTGTTAGTTTTGTTTTACCTGATCAGGAAAATATACTAGAACATCTTATCTGTATGCACAGTATCCCTCTCATACAGCAGTAGCTACCAAGTCTGTCGAAGTTCTGGGGATTGTGTTTGGTAGATGGTGGCAGCCACTCCCTGTATTTAACAAATGCTTCACCAGGAAAGGCAGGTCAGGAGGTGTGTCATCAGTGCTGCTGCATGACAAGCTTGTCTCCGCTACAGCAGCACTTTTCTTAGAAATTGTGTTCACTTTACATAATGTTGGTGTCAGCGCTAGCATGCTGGCTTATTGGGCAATGAGGGATGCACCTACTGTAGCGTGCCTGCATTGTAGCCAACACAGACACACCTCAGAAATGTGCTACTAGCACAAGCCGCCTTATGCTCAAGCAAGCGAAAAATGAGGCAACCCATCTGGCCCTCTTGAACTGGGGCAACTTTGCTACCCAAGTAAAAATCAAAGATAAAATAATGATGGGTTTAATTGATATCAGAAGCCGACAGACCCTAGTTCATCCAGATGTTCTAGAAAACACCTAAAACAGAAACTATTACTGGTGTTATTTGTGTCTATGGGGATATTCATCGTTATCTAGCCGCAAACTAACTTTGGACATAGAGGAAAAGAGCATAATGACTGTGGGAGTGTGCCAAAATTACTAGTACCTGTAGTGATTGGGCAGGATTGTCCTTATTTTGAAGAACTAATTGCTCCAGCTAAAGAACAATTGATGGCTGTAACTACCAGGTCTCAGACCATGGCCCAAAGACTGGGGATACGTTTTTCTTGAGGGGAAGTGTTTGAGACCCCAGGGAAAGTTACCAACACAAAAGGGCCAAGAAAAAGCAGCAAGACTGGAAAATTATTGTAATTGACAATGTCTTTGATGATTGTGATATTGCTGCAGAACTAAATAAGGATGTGTCCATTGCTGAATTATTTTCACAGATCGGAAAAGTAAAAACCCAAGGGCCCCAGAATACAAATGTGAAAATAACATATTGTATAGAGTATATACCTATGCCCAAACAGGGGAACAGGTTAAACAATTGGCAGTCCCTGACAAGTAGAAAACAACTTTTGCATTTAGGGCATGATCTTCCCTGGACAGGGCATGCAGGAGAGGCAGAACTCTATCACAATTCACCAACGTTTTTATTGGCCCAATATACATGACGATGTGGCTGAATATTGTAGAGCTTACCCTGAGTGCCAAAAGGTAGCCCAGGTAACCAAAAGTGACACGTGCCCTCATGCCCTTACCCATAGTGAGTACCCTTTTGACAGGATGGCGTGGACATTGTTGGCCCATTACAAAAGAGCAGTAGAGGTCATAAGTATATACTGGTAATTTGTGATTATGCTACCAGATACCCTGAAGCCATCCCCTGAGAATGGACAACACTCCCAAAATAGCAGAAGAACTGATTAAAGTTTTTAGCAGGTTTGGGGTACTGAAAAAGATCCCTTACTGATCAGGGAGTAATTTCCAAGCAGCACTTCTAAAAGAGATGCACCATTTGTTAGGGGTGAGCGCCATAAGAACTACACCATACCACCCACAAACTGATGAGTTGGTAGAGATTTAATCAGACATTGAAGCATATGCTTAAAAATGTGTCCATGATGAAGGGAGAGACTGGGACAGTACTTACCCTTACTGTTATTTGCATACTGAGAGGTTCCCAGGCAGTGACAGGGTATTCCCCTTTGCATTACTATAGGGAGGAACCTCTGTGGTCCTTGGACATTGTAAAGAGTATTGGGAGGAGGAAAAAAGTTGGGCAGACCACCATAGAGGTATATGGTACAACTGAGAAAGAGGCTGGTGGACTGTACCAAAAGGGCCTACCAGAACTTCATAAATGCCCAAAGTCAACAGAAAAATATTATGATTTGAATTGTAAATCAAAGGGACTACAGGAAGGGATAAAGCCCTGTTATTGCTCCCAACCACCCAGAATAAACTTCTGATGAAATGGCAAGGGCCCTACACCATCCTGAGTCAGCTTGGACCAGTGACCTATGAACTCAGAACCCCAGACAAATGCCCAGGCAAGAAGGTGTATCATGCCAACCTATTAAAGAAATGGTAGAAAGAAAGAAAACCCTGTTAGTCTGTATATACAGTCTGAAACAGAAGAGTCTGAGCTGGAGGAAGTGTATCGAGGTTTAGATGAACATGACAGCCTAACAGAGATACATGTTAACCCCACACTCCAAGCACACAGAGGGATGATATGCAGTGGATTTTACGTAGATTTGCACCCATGTTTACTAGTGTGCCAGGAAGGCCAATGGGGTAGAACCCACATAAGGATAGAAGCCCTCCCATCAGACAAAAGCCATGCAGACTGCCAGAAAAGGTTAAAACTAGGGGCCAAGAAGGAGATTGAAAACTTAGATGGCTAGACATTATAGAACCATCCAATAGTGCCTGGTCCTTTCCCATTGTAGTGGAACCAAAGAAGAAGGGTGGAATCAGACTGTGTCTGGACTTTCGGAAGGTTAATCAAGTTTCCACCTTTGATAGTTATCCAATGCCAAGAATCAATGACATCATAGATAACATAGGAATGCCAAGTATATCACCACCTAGACCTGACCAAAGGTATTGGCAGATCAATTAGTACCTGAGTCCAAGGAAAACAGCATTCAGTTCCCCTTAGGGTTGTTTGAATTTACCACCATGCCTTTCAGCTTACATGGGGCCCCAGCCACATTACAGAGACTAATGGACAAAATCCTGACCCCTCATAGACCATATTGTGCTGCATACATAGAGGGACATGGTCATTTACAGTCCCAACTGGCCTGCACATCTCACACAGTTGACCATTGTTCTACCGTCCCTACAACAGACAGGTCAAATGATCAACCCAGCAAAGTGTGCAGTGGTAATGACAGAACAAAGTATCTAGGCTTCATGTTAGGCAATGGAAGTGTACGACCAGAGAGAGGAAAAGTAGAGGCAGTTGCCAAAAGCCCTGTTCCACAAACAAAAAGCATATACGGTCTTTTCTAGGACTAGCGGGGTACTATAGGAGGTTTATTCCAAACTTTGCCACCATAGTTATCCCCTTGACAGACTTAACTAAGAAGAGTGTAGTAATGTTGTTAAGTGGACAGATGCACGTGATGAAGCATTTCGGGTGATTAAAGCTGCCCTCTCTGTGTGTCACGAGTCCTGAAATGTCCTAGATTTGATCTTCCCTTCGAGGTCCACACTGATGCCTTGGAGAGTGGCACTGGTGCAGCGTTAAGTCAGATTGTAGATGGGAAGAGCATATACATAAGTAGGAAACTCCATGACAGAGAGCAGAAGTATGCCACCATCAAAAAGGAGTGCCATGCAATAAAGTGGGCCATTGAAGCATTACGCTTCTAATTATAGAGTACAAAGTTTACTCTGCTGACAGATCACAACCCCCTTTGTTGGATCAACCAGATGAAGGACCAGAATGCACTATTATGTGGGTACTTCACCTTACAACCGTATAAATTTGTGGTGAAACATAGGCCAGGAAGCCAACATAAGCGCGGATTTCTTGTCCGACATGAGTGCTGGTATATTGAAATCAGAACTTAAGACACCCTGTAAAATGATTTATGTTATTTGGAATGTACTATGATCATTAATAGTGCAGTTTTTAAGCCCCAAGATAATGAAGTAATTACAGTGCATACAGTAAAGACTGTATTGTAATTTGTTTATTGTTCAATGGGACCCTAGGGCAGATCTTCTAAAGCGTGGGTGGGTGGAGCTCCAACCCAAACCCCCATCAGTACAGAACATTACATACATTCTGGGGTTTGTTGCTAAAACTAGTTGTTAAGAGTTACTGTTTTTTTCTTAAAGAGGGAAGTGTGGCAGAACTGCGTTCTGTCAGTCCGATAACCCCAGTGGAGGAATGCCTTTCTTATCTTCTTCTTTTCCTACTGAAATCTGTTGCATAGCAGTATCTTCCTATACTATACTTTACCTTTTCCCGCCCTGGCGTGGGTGGGCCACCTACGTCAGTCTTTCTATTTTCTCACTAAATCTTTTTCCTACTATTTTTATTTCTAGTTTCTGTATATCCATCCCTCACCAAGAATGCCCCAAAATAATGCATTAGGCTAAGGCCAGCTGGCAGGAATGAAATAGGTGCATTTATGGCATTAAATGTAAAAGATATAAAGTGCCTTTATGTATATAAGGAGCTGGTTCACTAAAGTGCATCTTTTGAAATAAAGTGTATTTTGTGCCCTTTAATGAGTTTAAAAGTACTGCAGTGCTTAATTAAGTTAATTCTTATGCCATTTTATGTATATGGTGCAGGAATGTTTAGAAATGTTTAAAATGGCAGTTAAATACAAAATAATGCCCACTTAGATGGATTATGGATACAAACAGAGCGGTATTATGCTTATATGTTGTTTGAATTATTTTGCTGTCGTTCCATTGTTATGTAGAATGTTATGCCAAAGAAACCCTGCATCGAAGCAGGAACTGTTTCAACAGTGGCAAACTTACTTTTGCTGCCGCTTGGTATCTGTGTAAATAATTACTGATGTCCCTGTATTATTAGGGCTCTCAGCTGCTGGCTTTGTATAAATATGCTGTAGAATTGTACCAGCTGTGGCGAGGAAGGCCGTGGTATGTGTGCAGCCTGGCCAGTCTGCTGAGAAGCATGCTTCTCCAAATAATCTATGCGCTCTGAAAAGCGGCTTGAAAATAAAAGGGACTATACTGTCCCTGGACATAAAAAGCTATACAGAGCCCCAAAGCAGAGTGGCTAGATGATTGTTTAACAGTCTGCCACTCTGCTACAACACAGAAAACAAATAATTTAAAGGGACAGGAACATCCCTATGTATGTGAAATGCTATACATAGTTGAAGTAGCCCTCAGAATAAGGAGAGGGCTGCAAAATAAACACAATAAAGAAATTCAACAAATTAAAGATTAAAGAGACACTGCAGGTCTCTAATGGAGTCTCATTATATATAGAGGCCTTGAGCTATAAAGGGCTAGTGTCCATATACTATAACAATACAGCACATGTATGAATACAATAAATGTTTGCACTGTTTGCATATATGGAAAATAAGGTGCTGACCTGTTAGCAAGACCTCAGGAAAGGGATTTCCTATAGAGGACTTCCCATTAGTAAAACCTCATTAAGTAACAGAGGAGGAGTTTTCCTATTTAGGGACCATTCTAGAACTAATTGGATGTTATGGGAGGGACTTCATGAACATACATACTCATAAATAGATCCATACTTGAGGAGTTGTCCCTGACATGTGGAAGCAGGTCCATGTGGTCCCCATCCACAAGGGGTGGCCCCAGGAACCTATTGGCAACTACAGGCCTATCTCCGTACTCTGTACCCTTGCAAAAATCCAGGAAAGGCTAGTCTGTGGCGAAATCTGTGACTACCTCGAGACTCAGCAACTACTAGCTCCCTCCCAACATAGTTTCAGAACAAATCATGGAACAGACACTGCCCTGATAAAGTTCACGGCAGATGTACTGAGTGCCATGGACAAAGGGATCCCAACTGGGGTGGTCTCCACCAACCTATCCAAGGACTTTGACCTTGTCAACCACCAACTCCTGCTGACAAAGTTGGGTAAACTAGGCCCTAGATCCCACTCTCTCACATGGTTTGGGAGTTACCTATCTGGTAGAACACAGAGAGTCAATTGGAAAACAACAATATCCGATCCATTTCCCCTCAAGGAGGGCATGCTGCAAGGGTCAGTATTGGACCCTCTCCTCTTCTCCTGTTCACCAATGAGCTAAGAAGTCACTGTGGAGGCAGCTCAGTTGTCCAATACACAGACGGTGCCATCATATACAGATCCCTGGACAACCTGACCGACCTTGGCCCACATCTCCAAGCTGACTTACTGAGGCTAGAGACCTGGCTGGTAGAGAATAGAAAGGTCCTTAACACTGGAAAAACCAAGGCCATGCTGTCTAGACCTAGATCCCTAGGCCAAGACAGAACCCAATCACTATCACTCCCTCGGCCTCAGGCAACCGCATTGAAGTTGTGGCTTCCCTTAAATACCTAGGCCTAACACTGGACCATGGCCTCACTCTAAAGAATCATATAGACCAAGTAACCAAAACCATTCACAGCAAATTAGGAACCCTCTATTGCCTAAAGGATCAGTTGATCCCTGAGACCAGGATCACCAACGCCACTAGCGTCCTCCTCCCTACCTTGACCTATGCCACCCCAGTCATGCAGAGCTTGGCTAAACATGAGACTAACAGACTGCATGTGCTTTACAACAAGGTGGCATGCTTTGCCTGAGTCTCATGCACAGTCATCACTGCAATGCCTTAGCACTTCTAAACTGGCCTACACTGGACCTTCACCTACAGCACCCCTACTTTTGCCATGCTTACAAACTACTTAGCCCTCCCCCAACCAGCCTCACTGGGCTCATTACCCCCAAGCACTACAGGTGGAACATCCGTACCTCAGGCGGAGTCCTACTCAAAGAACCCAGAGTGAGAACTAAGGTGGGCATAAGTCCTTTACCAACTCTGCTCCTTTACTATGGAACAAACTCCACCCTCTGTACAGGAAGCCCCATCTATCAAAACCTTCCGCACTAGACTTAAGGCCCTCAACTAGAGGCCAGCACATGCCACTACCGTGGTACATGAGCAAACCCTCCTTACCCCTTACTACTGACAACTTTACCTTAAACCTGCTAATCCAGCTCTGTCTATAACTGAATTGTAATGCTTACAAATATGTTTAGCTCCACTAATCTGTTAACTACTGCTTAAGCCTCAAAACATGTAGGAAGCCTGAGCCTTGTAAACTACAATGCATGCCTAACTCTGTAAAGTTACCGGGTAGCCCCTGAAAAAAGGACCTTCGGGCCCAGTGGGCCTACCAGTCACCAAAATTAAATAAATAAATACGAACATCGACAAATGCCAGCAGAAACAGATCTTATAGTCTATCGAGTCTGCTCGACTGTGCAGCTAGCACCTTATAATGCTGCTGTCCCTCCCCCCATCTTATTACCCCTTCCGTCTCTATAGAAGTTACGGATCCATTCAGATCAATCTCCTGTAGAACAACATAAGCTGAACAACAGAATGTTATTGAAACCAGCCAACTTTATACATTGGGGGGAATCAGCCTGTGACCAGCAGTCGGAGAAATAAAATTTACAAGGTATTTAGATTTAGATTTCTCTCTCCTTGGGCTGGTCACAGGGGCTGCAAAACCTAGGATATATAACAGCAGTAATATCCAGACAATCCAGGGTGGGAAGAATATAGGATAGAACTTTATGAGTCTTCACAGGCTGTAAGACCTATGGCCAAAGGAGGCTGCCATGGAGGTGACCACACTCAGTTTGTAAAATTTAGTGAAAGTGTGCAGAGATGACCAGGTAGCCACTCTGCAAATGTCTACTGGGGAAGCATCTCTGAATTTCACCCATGATATGGCCATGGCTCTGTGGAGTGGGCTGTGACCGGTCCCTGGGAGTTGAACCCCGCTTGTTCCATGTCACGATGCAGATAGCGGATTGAATCCATCTGTGTAAAATCCTTTGAAGCCTTTTTGCCCCTATTGGGGCCCGTTGGCGACACAAAAAGGTTTGAAGTCTTTCCCAGGTCCTCAGTCCGTGCAAGGTACAGTTTCCAAGGCCCACTTAAGATCCAGGGTATGTCAGTCTTTTCCTTGTCATTGCTGGGGTTAGGGCAGAATGAGGGGATTATCATTTCCTGATTGCAGTGGAACAGAGGCGCTATCTTAGGTAGAAACCTGGATCTCTGCAGAGTCCTGGTGAAAACCATATAGGGCTCCTTGTTAGACAGTGCCCAGTTAGCTGATGCGCCTGGCTGAGGTAATGGCAGGAGGAAGGTGACTTTCATTGAAAGGTGAAGCAGAGAAGCCACCTCTAGAGGTTCAAAGGTGTCCTGGTGAGTGCTCTGAGAACCAGATTGAGGCGTCCAAGGAGGATTTATTGATTTAGCTGGTGGGAAGCTTTCGGGTAGCCACTCTCAGAAAATGTTTGACTTGTGGATGAGACCCCAGTGGCTCCCCTGTATTCACTAAAGCAAGGCCCTAAGGCAGAAACCTGGACCCATAGAATGCAGGAGTTGAGGACCCATATCAAAACCTTCCTGGAGGAATTGGAGGAGGATTGGAAGGGATACGGGGCAATCAGCTAGCTGTTTGGAATGAAGCCAGAATAAGAACTTGTGCCAAACCCTGTAGTATCTCTTTTAGGAAGACTGGCATCTGGAGTGGATCATCGTCTCAATTACTGCTGTGGAGTAGCCGAGTTCTTTGAGAGACTCCCGCTCAATCTCCAAGCTGAGTGGGATAGATTGCATAGATTCGAATGTGTTATTGGACCCTGATGAAGAAGGCCTGGCATATTTGTAAAGTGAGTGGCAGATCCTTTGCCACAGGACCAGGAATGCGGGACAGCGGTGGCATACTAGGATTAGTTCAGCCCCCTCTTGAGCCACCTTGTGAACTACTCTGGGTAGAAGTGGAATGGGTGGAAAGTCGTGACAGCAGTTTGTAATGACCCCAGTGGTGGGAGAAGGCATCTTGTGCCACCACCCACTCATTCCTAGCAAGGAAGCAGAACTGTTGAACTTTGGCGTTTCGCCTGGATGCGAAGAGATCCACCTGTGGTAATCCCCAGCGATGGATAAGAAGCTGAAATGCACTGCTCTGTAGTTTCCATTCTCCTGGCAGAATGTCCTGATGGTTGAGCCAGTCTGCTGTGATGTTGTCGTGTCCTGGGATGTAAGCTGCGCCAGACTGGACAGATGGCGTTCAGCCCAGTGGAACAGTAGGAGAGTCTCTCTTAGCATGAGGGTGCTCGGGTGCCCCTTGTCGATTAATGTACACCATTGTGGTCCGACAGTCTGTAAGGATCAGAACATCTCGGTTGCACACATGGGACTTGAGTTTTTGAAGTACTAGCTGAACTGCCCACATTTCAAGCACATTGATGCTGAATCGTGATTCCATCAGGGATCACTTTCCTGTGTGAAAAGAAGATTCAGATGGGCACCCCACCTTCTGAGGCTGGCATCTGTTGTAATTCTGATTTGATATGGGTGGTCAGATTGTGGCCCCTCATGATGTTCGACTTCAGGCTTATTTCCTGCAATCGCTTCACTGTAATATCAGCTTGTATTACATGTTTCACCATTGCTCTATGCCTTGTATTTCATGTTGGATTGTTCTGTTTTTGTTTTCTTATCTTTGTATAAAATGAATAAAGCACATTTAATTTAAAAAAATTGATGTTACGACTTCGCCTACCCAATGCAGGCTGTCCTTCATGTGATGGAATAGCTATCCTGTGGTTCAGGTTGTGTCTGTGTGGGGACCACTGTTTGAGTAGGGTTGCTTGAGTTGGGTGCATGTGTATAGGCCCACAAAACCCGTGTCCATCAGTGAGACCATTGTCCTATCAGCTGCAGGAATATGTGTGCAGGAAGATGGAAAGAGTGGTGACATTTCTGAAGGGTGACTTGCAGGTCCTGGAATTTCACTGAGATGGGAAACATCTTGCCTTGCGAGTCTTGAAGTCTGCTCCCAAGTGGTTCAGAGTTTGTGCAGGGAACAGGGAGCTCTTTGCCTGTTGATGACAAACCCATGTGCTGAGAGGCAGCGAACCACCTCTGTCACTGCTTTCACAATAAATTCGAAGTGAGGAGCTCTTATCAGGATGTCGTCCAGGTATGGGAAAGATGGATCCTCTCGCTGCGAAGGTGGGCGACGACTACCACTACCACTAGGGCCTTGGAAAACACTCTAGGGGCAGTGGAAAGCTTGAATGGAAGAGTTCTGAATTGGAAGTGATTGTCCTGAACTTTGAACCTGAGATACTGCCTGTGAGACTTCTGGATGGGGATATGTAAGTAGGCCTCTTGTAAGTTGATGGATACCAGGAAATCTCCTTAATGGATTTCTCTGATGATGGGCGACAGAGTTTCCATTTGAATGATCTGCAGCGAGATGAGTGATTCAGAAATTTGAGGTCTAACACTGGAATGGAAACCCCTGTGCATTTTGGAATGACAAAGAATAGGGGTAAACCCCTTGTTGAGCTTTGATATGGGAACTGGTTCTGCTGTCCCTTTGTAGTAAATCAGTTATGGCCTAGAACACAGCTTGTCACCTGGTAAGATTGGATGAAAGAGGTGAGGGGACCACATGAGGCACGGGGGCTTCATGTCGAATTCAATGAGGTATCCTTGTTGACAATGTCCAGAACCCATTTGTCTGTTGTAGTACAGACCCATTCTCTGAAGAAATTTGATAGTCTGCTCCCTATGTGGTGATGGGTCCAGATGGTTTCATTGTGATTTCTTTGTAGGTGCTCTGCTGTTGCGGTCACTGCCTCTTCCACCTCAGTTGTTACACTGGTTACAAGAGGAAAACCATGGCCTTTTGTCTCTGTTCTGTCCTTTGTTTGTAGGATTGGCCAAAAAATGGCTTCCGGAATCTGCCAGACCATGACTTTTCTCTGGATTGTGACTGGGACATGCTGATCTTTGCTGTTTCGCCAGATTCCTTGATGGCCTCCTTCAGCAGAACCAAACAGAAGGTTTCCTTTATAAGGGACATTCACCAAATGAGCCTTAGAGGAGGCATCTGCTTGCCAGGCTCTTAACCAAAGGTTGCATCTGGCGGACGTCTGGTAGAACATGGTTCTGGCTGCGCCATCGAACTGCATCCACTGATACATCTGCTGAATAAGCGAGGCAAGGCTGATCATTTGGAGTTGCTGAAGTGTTGCCTTGTTCTTTTCAGAATCCTCTGCCAGCTGAAAAGCCAATGCTCTGAGACCCATGATAAAGCAGCCCTGGCTGAAAACAAATTAGCTGTTGCTGCCTTCAAGGAAGCTGCTGATGCCTGAAAGACCTTCTTTAAAGATGAATGCACCTTATAGTCCATGGGGTCATGGAAGGTAGCCCCGCCATCCATGGAATGTTTGTCTTCTTTGTTAGGTTTGAAATCAGAGGGTTAATTCTGGGTATGGTCAGCCACTTTTTTTTTTTTTTGATTTTATTGTTTTTCTCACACTTTTTATAATATAATACATCAAGAGCAATCCATGACGTAGATACAAAATTAAAGCAGTGAGTTTATATCTTAGTTACAGTACACAATAGAAGATCTTAAATTTTAACATTGTTCTATCAACGGAGTTTCAGTTAAATATATTTATTCCTCCTAATTGTTTATATTTTGAGGTCTTCAAATTGACTGTTCGTTTGTTACTCCCATTTATCAATACTATATATTTCAAATGGAAAGTCCTTAATTAATTTATCGTTCTGGTTTTGTTCAAAACCCTCCTCCCAATTGACCCCTCAACCTTCAGTAGTCTCCAATTAAGGAAAAGTCGGGGTCAACTGAGGCTTAACAAATGGACCATCTCTGCCACTTTCACATGTAATTTGGGCCTTTTGTTGAATTTTGGAATTAAGACCTTCAGTATAATATATCTGTTTCATAATAGACCTCCAGTCCATGACTGTAGGTATTTTGTCAGACATCCATTGTCTGTTAAAAGCCTTTTAGCGGCTAATAAGAAAATTGGAAGAGAGTTTTCTTTTAAAGGACAGATCAGTTGTGTTTGGAAGAAATGACTCGTCTTCTGCAATTAGTTTGCAGTTTTCATAAACAGAGTGAATGGTTTTAGTTTTCCTCAATCTCTTCCATATTTGATATGTGTGAGCTGTTATCTTAGTGAAAGCTCAGGAGGTAGAAACGATTCTCAGAGGAAAAAGTATTTTAGATATATCAAATAAATCATTGATTTGAAATTCAAGAGTTTCCAAGGAGTCTGGTAGTCTTCAGCTAACCAATTTAATATCATCCTCAGGAATGATGCTTTGGCATATAGAGGTAAAATCAGGAAGCCTCGCCTCCCTGGGCCAGGGATAGTTTGAGTAGCGATAATTTAATCCTTGGCGTCCCGTCCCCAAATAAATGAGAAATCAAGTTGTCCCAAGATTTTAGATAAAATGATGAGGAAAATTGGGGAGATTCTGTATAAGATACAACAAATGCGATAATCGTTCATTTTTATCGTGGTTATTCTCTGGTTAAAGAGGAAAAGCAAGGGACCATCTAGTCAGGTTGGACTGGATATCGTTTGTTAAGGTTAAGTAATTCAAAATCTCAAGGACCTCCGGGTCATGGGATATATGAATACCTAAATATTTTATTTTTGTAGTTAAGCCATTTGAAGGGTATGATCATTTTAGGTCTGTTGTAGGGGTAAAATTATAAATAAATATTTCTGTCTTTAAATCAGGTCAGCCACTTTTCTGATTGTTTGTTGTCAAATTTCAGCAGTTTGTTAACTCTTCGTGGTACCGGGTAAGTTTTCTGGTCCCTGCCACTCTTCTTTAAGAAGGTCCTCAATTGCCTTGAAATAGGAAACACTGTAGATGGTTTAGCGAGGATGACAGCATGAAGGCTGGCTTGTCAGGTTTTTCAGTGGAAGGGGAGAGCCTAGGTGTATTTCTTGCATGATGTTTCTGATGAAGAAGTCCAGCTCTTCTAGATCAAAGTGTCTGGCCAACCCCATATCCTCATCGACGAACTGCTCTGGATCTCTCCCACTCCTCAGCTGAGGAAGAATTAGTAACCAATGAGGAAGGTGGGTGGTCCAGTGCTTCTTCCATTTGTGTCGGCTGGGATTGTCGTTAATTGAGCCCTTAGAGCAGGGGAATGGGCCACTTCTTTTCTTGTCATGTGATGTCAGGCCCGCGTTCCTCCTCATCAGAAGAGGGAGATGGGTACATTTTCACGAGGCTTTCTTGTGTGTCTCGGTTGTTGCAGATGCCGGTGGCTGCAAATCAAAACTGCCAGGTCTAAGACAAATGCTTGGTTTAATTTTTCAATTAGATCAGGGCCCACCACCTGCAGAAAGAGGAGGCAGCTCCCTCTTCAGTGGAGGCAGTCTTGGTGGATGCAGCTTCACACTTTAAGCACAGAGAGCCTGAGACGTGGCCAAGAAGGAAGGACTTGCACTTGCCACATTTTCTGCTTCTGGAGGACTTGTCCCCAGTCTTGTCTGATTTTGCCCAAAGCTTTGTCTGAAGACATGTTAGTAGCCCTGAAAAGAGGAGTTGGGTACCCACTTCAAAACCCAGATGCAAGACACAGTTGGTGAGGAGAAATAAACAAGTTAGAATCCCCCAGCTGTCTGTACAAGCGAGGACATCTGATGGATGAGGCTGGCTTCTGGGTCTTGGAGGCAACAGAGCAGCCAAGAGCAAGATCCTGTAATGCTAAGCTGCTAAGGTCAGAGCATAACACCTTCAGGGGCTGTTGCCAAGTCCTTAGGTCTTCCCACTGTGCCCACTATCTGGGCAAAATGAGTTGGCAGGGACAGCCAATTACACCCTAAGGCTCTGCTGCAAGGAGCGTGTGCCGCAGATAGTGGGCTATGAATAAAATGGCTGCTGGACCTGAATTTTCTGCATTAACCAGTCCAGAGTTTCTCTGAGCCTTGCGAGAGATTCGTTCCCTAGTTCCCCAAATGATCTAGTTTCCTCCTGATCTCCCCACAGCAAGAACTTGCCCATGATGGTTTCTTTGCCCCCACACCAGGATCAGGCCCTCTGAATAATCACTGCATTCACCTCCGGGCTCCAGATCCTCACGGCTGCTGCCCTGCTGAAGCTCCGATCTGCAGCTCCTTCCAACATCCACTGCTCCTTGGACTGGTGCTAGCTGCTGCTCCTTTTGATCTGTGGTGCAGCTACTCTTTTCAGTGCTTCATGATCCATGGACTGGTGTTGGGGCAGGGGCCAGGCTGTACAGCAGTGTGGCTGAGCCTGGGTGCCCCAAAGGTCTAAATGTCATTAGTGGTGCAGGTAGCTGAATGCTGCACTTGGAGAGGGTGTCACAACCCCACTCAGCAGGTCAGGCCCTCTGCTCCCACAGTGCCAACCTCCCAGCGCAGCATTGTGAACAGTTCACAGAACAAGGTAACCCTTCTGTCTGTTTTGTGGGTTCGAATCAACCTTTGGTCTCAAGTTCTTGGAGGATTCAAACTGTGAACCTCTTGCTAGCATACCCAATGTACAGGCTCAGATAGTTCTGCTCTTCAGGGGATGCCAGATATCTTTCGCCTATGGGCACCTAACCAGGTGTACAAAATGAATCCATAAAATGCTATGAAAGACCTCAGAATAAACTCTTACCTTTTCCAGTTTGGTAAACAGTAAGCTTAAGCACCATGTCAACTTTAACCATATATGCTTCACTTGCCAAATAAAAAATTTCAAAGGCACACCAAGTAGTCTCTAAAATGAGATGTTTACTTAAAATAGATACAAATGTAAATTGTAAAACACAGAACAATATATCACAAAACATTACAATCACTTAAAAAAACAGGTTTAAAAGTGAAATTCCTACCAACTATACACTTAGACTTGCCTAGCTAATGTATTCTTATATTCTTACAGTGCTGAAAGATGTTGTAGCTTCAGAGTCCAAACATGTGTGTCACTAAATGGAATACAGACTACAGTTTAAAACTGGCTTTGCCAACCTCTTTGCATGAGGTCATGTAGCTCCTCCCTGTCAGAATATTAAATAAAATATACAAAACAGGATGTCTCATCCTTCAGAAGGTGACATCAGCAAAAACTTGTTTCTCCATGTCCTTTTGATCTAGAGTGTCTTCTTGTCTCAAGGACATCAAAGGACTTTATGACTCTCTGCCAGATCTCACCGAGGTGTCATATGCTTTGTGACACCAGTCAATTAACTGGGTTTTCCTAAGGATGTCATAAAATGGATATTCCACTTCCTAACTTTCAAAGCAAACTGAGAAGTTAATTACATACAGAGATCTGCTGTTTAACATATATCCTGTCTTTTGAACTGATACCTGTGGGGGAGGGGTTATCCACAGGCTGTCTCAGCATGTCTCATGAGAGACACTTAATAACACATTTTTTATATTACAAAAAAAACATAGAGTAATCAGAACCAGCTGTACAAGCGTCACAATCCTCCTACCTAGACTGAATTTGGGGCTCTATCCCTGCATGGGATGAGCTTCCCAAATCAGTTCCTCCTCATAGATGCGAGACAACCCATCTGAGTTCTGATTAGTCGCTCCAGCCCTATGTAGAATTGTCATGTCATACCCTTGCAAAGCAAGACTCTATCTTAACAATCACCATTGTTTTTCCCCATCTCGTCAGCCAAACCAGGGGCTGTGGTGGTCTGTACCTGCAAATGCTGCCCTTGCAGTATGGCTCCAACTTCTTTAGGTCCACACTACGGCAAGACACTCCTTTTCCACAGTGGAGTCTGCCTGCTCCTGGGAAGTAACTTTTACTCAGATCGCTATAGGGTGATCTTTCCCTTGGCTGGATGTCTGACTCAGTACTGCCCCAATACCCACGTCTGAGGTGTCAGTCTGAATTATAAAGGGTTTGCTATAGTCAGGACTTGTCAAAACAGGAGCACTGTACAGTGCCTCCTTCAATCTAGTAAAGGCTTCTTCACAGGCTGGCCCCAGGTAATTTTCTTTGGCATCCTTTTCTTCATCAGGTCAGATAGGGGAGCAGCCAGGGCACTGTAATTGGGTACAAATTTCCTATAGTACCCTGCTGTCCCTAGAAAACTCCTGACCTACTTCTGCTTTCTGGTCTGGGCCATGCCTGGATTACGTCTATCTTCATTTGGTTAGGACAGAGCTGTCCTCAGCCACCACATGCCTGAGGTATGCCACTTCTCCCATGGCCACCTGGCACTTCCCAGCTTTGACAGTGAGCCCGGCCCTCTGTATCCTGCCCAGCACTTCCCTAAGGTGGGATAGGTGTTCCTCCCAGCTGGTACTAAAGATGGCAATGTCATCCAGGTATGCCACGGTGTACTCTTCAGCACCATTTAATACCTGGTTCACCAACCTTTGGAAAGTGGCCAGAGCGTTCTTCATTCTGAAAGGCATTACTTTAAATTCAAATAAGCCTATCAGAATGATGAAGGCTGACCTCTCCTAGTTCTGTCCATCAACTCTCCTGCCAAGACCCCTTGGTCAGGTCAATGGTTATGAGGTGAGGTCACCCTCCCAACTTGTCCAGGAGTTTGTCCATCCAGGGCATCGGGTGGGTGTCTGACTTCGTGACTGCATTCAGTCCACAAAGTCCAAACAGAAATGAGTAGACCATCTGGCTTGGGCACAAGGACTATGGGTGAGGCCCAGGGGCTGTGGGATCTCTGGATTACTCTAAATCCAGCATCTCCTCCACTTCCTCCTAATGTCCTTTTGGACAGCCTCTGACATCAATATGCTGTCCGCCATATGGGCTTCTGTGTCCCTGTCTCCATATCGTGTGTCGCTAAGGGGGTCAGTCCAGGCTTGGTGCTAAACAATGGGGCAAAGTCTGCTAAAACCTCCTTATTTCTTGGATCTTGTCCAGGACCAGCTGGGAGACAATTTTACTACCTCCACAGAGGACTCCCCTTACTTTCTTCCAGCAAGTCCAGAAGGGGTCTCCTTCATCCATCCCCTCCCCAGGACTACACACTGCAAACACCATGTCAGCCCTATTAGCATATGGCTTCATCAGTTGACATGGTACATCCTTTCTGTCTGTCTTCGGTCAGGTAACTCTATAATGTAGTTCACGCCATTTACCTTCCTAACCACTTTATACGGTCCTGGCCACTCAGCCTGCAGCTTGTCTTTCGGACTGGAATAAGGACCATGACTTCCTGACCCACCATATCACGAGTGAGCTCTGGCTCTGTGGTCATACCACACTTTTGTTTCTGTTGGGCAGCTGCCAGGTTGCTCTGGGCTGTCCCCATAAGCTCCTTCAGCCTTTCCCTAAACTAAGGACATAATCCACTATGGGAGTTCCTGGGTGGTGTCCTTGCCTTCCCAGTCCTCCCAGATAAAGTCTAGGGCCCATGTACCCGGTGTCCATATAAGAGAGTTGGAAGGGGAAAATTCTGTCGACTCTTGGGGCAACTCCTGTATGCAAACAACAGGTGGGGAAAGTATTTCTCCCAGTCCCTCCCATGATGTTCAGCAAATGCCTGGAGCATTGGCTTCAAGGTACCATTGAATCTTTCCACAAGCCCATTGGCTTGTGAGTGTTCTGATGTTGTGCATCTCTGCATCACCCACACTTCTCCATAAACATTTCATCAGGTCCGACATGAAGGAACCCCTCGATCGATGATAACCTCCTGGAAACCCAACACGGAGAAAATCCCAAGTAAGGCATCTGCCACTTTGTCTGTCCTCAGTGAGGATAGGGTGACTGCCTCCGGTGCCGGGTGGCATAATCCACCACAGTTAAGATGAATCTCTTCCCTGAAGAGGCTGGGGGTATTAAAGGCCCCACAATATCCATTCCCATCCTCTGGAATGACTCCTCCACTATGGGCAAGGAATCCAGGGCGGCTTGGGTTTTCTTGCCGCCTTCATATATTCTTGGCACCGGTGACAAGACCATATCTCCTTTACCTGCTGGGTAAGGTTGGCCAATAGAAATTCTGGGCCAACCGATGTATAGTGCCGTGATTCCCAGATGACCAGACAAAGGAATGTCATGTGCAATCTTGAGCAACTGCTCACGATACCCCTGAGGAGCGACAAGCTGCCTGCCTAGCATCCCTTCCTCTTCTCACAGCCTGAGTATACATCAGTCCATTTTCCAATAAACCTTATGTTTACCATCACCTCCTTGTGCTCCATCAGAGTCTGTCAAAGCCCTCAATTTCTCTAGACTAGGGTCACTTCTCTGAGCAGCTGCAGCTCCTCACTCATTCCCAAGGCATGGGACAGGTCCCATTCTGTCTCTAAACTAAGATCCCTAGCACTAGCGTCAGGGCACTCAGGATCACTGTCAATCCCAACCCACTGACAATGGATCACCCCACCTCTTGGAGTAACCCTCTGTAGCTGTGTGGTTACTTGCTACTGGAAATTTCTCACCTTTTCTTTAGTCTCCATATCAGGAAACACAGGCCAGGGAACCAGCCTCTCAGTGGTTTCCACAATGGCTTCTGTGGGGTCCAGGGAACTACAGTGTTCCCTTGCCGCTTGGCTATGGGTAACTGCACACACCATCCCTTGTTTGAGATTGTTGCCCAGGATCACATCCACTGTTAAGGTTCTGGCTACAGCCACCTGTTACACAGTTCCCCTGTTTCACCCCAGTCTAGGAGAACACTGGTGAGTGGCAATGTTTTCTCTTCACCAGTGAACCCTTGTACAGTGACATATTTATTGGATATAAGCTGACCAGGCTGTCTGAGATACCCTTTACCAAGCTCAGGAATGCCCTGTGTCCCTTAACCCTTGTGTCTGTACACCATTCACCATGACTGGGTGCATGTGCTCCCTTATGTTCTACGGCATGCTTCCAGGGACACACAAACAACCCACTTCTTTCCTAGCCCCTGTTGTATATTTCTAGCCTTTTTGGGACACTGTCTGGCAATATGCCCAGTTTCTTTACATAACCAACATTAATTTATTTTCTCAGAAACCTGGGGCTAACTGGTTTGATGGAGGCAGTGAGGGTTTTAGCAGCCCTGAAAGTCTTGGCGTTTCCTTTCTCGCAGCACAAACCTGCCCATTCATTCTCAGAGCAGGCCTGCTCTTGGCATAGCAGTCTGAAAGTTCAGCAGCCTCTTGCACTGTTTTGGGATCTCCGTCCTCCAGCCAGGTTTTCAGCTCTGCTGGGCATGCCCAGAAAAACTGTTCTAACAAAATCATATTTCAGTTTTATCAACAGAGCTTGCTTCAATTCCTTCCCCTAACGTCTTAAAAACTGACGTTGTTTCATGGCTAGCTCCTCGTAGCTCATGTCAGGGCTTCTCCTGAGCTTACGGAATTTAGCTCTGTATGATTCAGCAGTTAATTCAAATTTCTTTAACAGTGCAGCTTTAAGTTTGTTGTAATCATCACTGTCCTCATTGTCCATTTGACCCAATGCATCGAGCTTTCCGGTAAGTAGCGGGGATAGCTGGAAGCTCAGGACTCCTAGGAATTTTAGCCTGATTACAAACTTTTCAAAAGAATTTAAAAGGCATCCATATCCTCCCCTCTTTAAATTTGGCTATCAATTTGGAATTCAATTTGTAAACCAGTCCTGTAGTCCCAGTTAAACCCAAGCCCTTACCTGCTCTGGTGCCACTGGTTGGAATCATAACTTCTCCAGTTCATGTAAGCCTCTGGTGCTCAAGCTCCTCACAGTCAGCGTCTTGCTGTTTTTTGCTCTGCCTCTTGCATTCTTGCTCAGCTTCCCTCTGTTCTTGTTCCCTCTTCTCCTCTGCAGCTCCTTTGCTACACCGCTCCTCACGCTCAGCCTCCCACTGTTCCGCTCTGCCTCTCATTTCTCTCGTTCTGCCTCTCGCTGTTCTCACTCTCTCTTCTCCTGGAACTCCAGCTCCATTTGGCACAACTCAATCTGCAGCCTGAGTACTTCTGGCTGCAGGAGACTAGTGACCTTTCCCTGTTGCTGTGGCCCTTCACTGACAGTGGCCCTGCTGCCCTTCCATCGGATCTGGACACCGCACTGGCGTAGCCCTTCCACATTCAAGGTTGGTCCTTACAGTCACTATCTGTGACTTGGTGCTCTGGTATCTGCTGCCACCAGGGCATCCATGAGGTTCTGCTTGGTGGCTTTCACCTCGAGCAGGACTCCTCTGTCCCTGCACAACTGCTTTAAGTATTCTGTGTACCGTGTGCTATACCTGGTTAAACAACTAAAATAAATAAATAAGTAGTCTACAGTGTGCCGCTGTAGTTGGAAACCATCTTCTTCCTACTACAGCTACTCTGACTTGCACTTTAGAAAAAAATAAACAGGTAGGAACTCAACTGTAAGCCAAGTGATATAGTTCTGTTTCCTTTTAAAATAAATCACTGCCTTTTTCTTTCTTTGCAAGTGAGCTGACAGTCTCAAGCGACACACTGAACAATAAAGCTTGTAATACCAACTTTATGCACACCGCTGCCAACCAATCTGTCACAATCCGACTCAGCAGGTCAGGCCCTCTGCTCCCACAGTGCCAACCTCCGAGCGCAGTATTGTGAATAGTTAACAGAACAGGGTAACCCTTCTGTCTGTTTTGTGGGTTTGAATCAACCTTTGGTCTGAAGTTCTTGGAGGATTCAAACTGTGAACCTCTTGCTAGCATACCTAATGTACAGGCTCAGATAATTCTGCTCTTGGGATACAGATATCTTTAGCCTCTGGGTACCTAACCAGGTGTACAAAATGAATAAAAACTCTGTGAAAGACCTCAGAATAAACTCTTACCTTTTCCAGTTTGGTAAACAGTAAGCTTAAAGCACAGTGTCAACTTTAACCATATATGCTTCACTTGCCAAATAAAGAATTTCAAAGGCACACCAAGTAGTCTCTAAAATGAGATGTTTACTTAAAATAGATTAAAATGTAAAACACAGAACAATATTTCACAAAACATTACAATCACTAAAAAAAAAGGTTCAAAAGTGTCATTTCCTACCAACCATACATAGACTTGCCTAGCTAATGTATTCTTATATTCTTACAGTGCTGAAAGATGTTGTAGCTTCAGAGTCCAAACATGTGTGTCACTAAATGGAATACAGACTACAGTTTAAAACTGGCTTGCCAACCTCTTTGCATGAGGTCACCTAGCTCCTCCCTGTCAGAATATAAAAACATTATACAAAACAGGATGTCTCATCCTTCAGAAGGTGACATCAGCAAAACTTGTTTCCCATGTCCTTTTGATCTAGAGTGTCTTCCTGTCTCAAGGACATCAAAGGACTTTATGACTCTCTGCCAGATCTCACTGAGGTGTCATATGCTTTGTGACACCAGTCAATTAACTGGTTTTCCTGAGGATGTCATAAAATGGATATTCCACTTTCTAGCTTTCAAAGCAAACTGAGAAGTTAATTGCATACAGAGATCTGCTGTTTAACATATATCCTGTCTTTTGAACTGATACCTGGGGGTTATCCACAGGCTGTCTCAGCATGTCTCATGAGAGACACTCAATAACACATTTTTATATTACAAAAAAGAAACATAGAGTATCAGAACCAGCTGTACAAGCGTCACAGAGGGCATCAGAAAATGAAGAACGATCAAGGAAAAAAAGAAAGCTCTTAAAATCTTCAGCCCTGTCACAAAGTGACAAAGTGCCGTTTGGTTGATCCTCTTACGCTGGAGGCAGGAAGTAAACTGAAAAGTTCCACAAGGGGATGGAGAGGATGTCCCACCACTCCAAAGTCCGACCTTCCTGCCTCCCCGCTGCAGAGGAAGCACATCCAAGTAGTTCCCAACCCACACCCAGCCCAAGGAGAGAAAATGTGTTAAGTAACCTACAAATGTCCTGTAGGAACCTGCCTTTAATGAAACCAGTCTGGTCAGAATGTATGATTGTTGAAATGTGGATCGTTATTTATTTATTTTTATATAAACATTTGGCGACCAGGAAGGCACACTGAGCCAAGGCTCATCTCCAGGTGCGATCCGAAGGAAGGAACAAGGAATCAAAGTATACAATACAATAGTGTACAACAGTCCACAATAGGCAGCTTAACAATACAGTAACATAATAATACAATAATAATACAATTCATGAAAACTAGTACAGCAAAACAGTCTACACAAATAGCTGCAGTACAGGTTAATGGAGGAATGTAAATAGAAACATGGAATAACATTTCAAGTGTATGTGATGTTATGGGAACAAGCAGAGAAGGGTAGGAGGCATAGCAATGATTTGACAGAGAGTGAGAAGGAAAGTTGCATAGAAGAGGAGTCTGAGTTCCACAGTGAGGGAAACAATAGTTGAAGGCAGATTTGCCCGTATTGAAAGAAGGAGTGAGGAGTTAGAAGGACCCTGAATTCCTAGAGCATAGGGAATAAGTTGAGGGTGGGGCAGGAGAGGATGGAAGAGATGTAGGAGGAGCAGGCTGAACCAGAATTTGGAGATAAGGGATAAGAGTAGAGATGTTGCAAAATAAAATTTACGCTGGTGAATGGCGAATTTTGCCATGTGAAATGTTTGTGAAATTTCACCCATAAAATTATCTCCCTGCCCTGGTGGTGTCTAGTGGACCCCGGCCACTCATGGCCAAGTTTCCATTAAGTTAATTCTACCTGGTGTCTAGTGGTCCCACCCAGCTGATCACCCGGCACAAAGTGAATAAAGCAAGCCCCCAAGTTAGTCATTATTTCCCTGATCTCCGGGCCCCAATCCTACAAAAAAATTTCAATCCTGACTCCCTGGTGTCTATCGGTCCCCCCAGCCACTCACTGGACCAAATTTCCATTAAATTAATTCTCCCTGGTGTCTAGTGGTCCCCTCCAGCCGATCACTGGTTCAAAGTGAATAAAGCAAGCCCCCATACAGCTAACTCATTATTTCCTGATCCCTCCCGGACCCCCAATCCTAAAAAAAATGTCAATCCTGACTCCCGGTATCCAGTGGTCCCCTCCCGGTCACTTACTGGCCCAAACTTCCATCAAATCAACTCTCCCTGGCATCAGCGGTCCCCAGACTGATCACCAGCCCAAAGTGAACAAAACAAGCCACCCCACTCTCGATGGCTATATAGCTCTCCTCAGACACCAAGAGTCAGACGAGCTTAGAAGTTAGTCTCACTTGCTTGGAGTGCAAGCAAGAGGAAGGATCTATAACTGAACAGGTATTGACAATATCGTGGTAGGAAAACTGAAGTATTGAATTGTCTTTTAAAACCTGAAGTAAGGTGACTTTGTTTGAATATAGCACTGGGCTATTTTCTTTTCTTTTGTGAATATTTTTATTTCTATTTATTTGCTTTTTATACTGCTTTTGTATAAAAAATAAAACTACAGTGCAGTGTATTGTACGAATTACTGTGTCCTGAGTTATCCTTTCCTATGAAGCTATTACAGATGTCCATTAGGATTGTTCTGCTGAAGTGTGTTGTCTAGCATGGACATCCAGAGTGTAGTGCTTCAAAGATGTGCACCAAACTCCACGAGCGCTTTGCAAATATCTGTAATGGGTACGCTACTTAATTTCTGCCAGGGATGCCACAACTGCTCTGGTAGAGTGGGCATAAACCCAGCCTTCCAACTTGACTTGCTCTATCAAGTAGCAGTGATGAAGACATGCCACCAGCCATGCAGAAATGCATCTAATGGCAACAGGCTGACCCAGATGGGCCATGCTGAAAAATACGAAAAGTTGCTTGAGATTTCGAAACTCTTTAGTTCTGTCGATGTAGAATTGTAGAATCCTCTTGACATCCAGAAAATGAAGGGTGTATTCCTTCATTCTGGAAGCTAAGCAAATAAGTGGAAGAACCAGGGGTTGATTAAGGTGAAATTCGAACTACCTTGGGCAAGGATTTGGGTGAGTACAAAGTACCACCTTGTCCGTGTGAAAGACTGTATGAGGAGGGACTGTGACCAATGCATGAATTTCAGAAACTCTGAGTGGAAGTAACAGCCACTAAGAAGGCAGTCTTCCAAGTCAGAAACTTCAAGTCAGATGGCTAGAGGCTCAAGGTTTACGGGTGAGCATATCTAGCCTGAGGTTAATATCCCAAGTGGCCACCGCTTTCCTGACCGAGGGTTTAGTGTGTAGGATGCCTTGAGAAATCTCATGACTAGCAGTAACTGAGCGAATGACATGTTCTGCACTGGCTCATGGTAAGCAGAAATTGCGTGAGGTGTACCTTAACTGTTGAGTACTGCAGTCCTGCATTTGACAGGTCTAAGAGGTACTGCAACACTTTATTAGGTAGGCTACAAAATGTGTCCAGCGTGGACTTTTTGCACACCAAATGGAAATCGCTTCCACTTAGTCGTGCAAGTTTCCAAGTGGAAGGCTTGCATTAAGGTTTCTGAGATCCTTTGAGGACTGCAGACCTACCAGCTTCTATCTCCTCAGGTAGCCAGGCACGGAGATGAGGGAGCACAGGTCAGGATGGATCAGGGTTCCTGAGTCAGGAGGTCTGTCCAAGAGGAGCTTCCTCAGGAGGGGGACCTCTGACAACTGTTGATTAGTGAAACCATATCTGATGAGGTCAATGTGGGGTGATGAGGATTATCCTGCCCCCTGTACCTTCAGCTTGAGCAGCACACTCTGAACTACAGGAAGGAAGGAAATGCGTACAGAAAGCATCTTGTCCACCGCAGTCTGACTGCATCCTGACAGAAAACGTCAGGCTCTGGATTTCTGGAGCAGAATAGAGGCAGTTTTGTGTTGATTGGGGATGCAAAAGGTCCAGGTCTGGACTGTCCCACTTGTTGAATAGCGATTGCACGCTGCTGGGGTGAGTGACCATTCGTGAGAACCTGCCTGTAGTCTGCTGATGTGATCCGCTAGGTCATTCCTGAATTTCTGGCAGGTAGAGTGCCTGGAGTGAGATTATTGTGCTTGAGACATCACTCTCACTTGCCATTGGCCTCCCTGCAGAGAGTAAGAGCGTGTTCTACCCTGCTTGTGATGTAATACATCACGCGCCTTGTGTCCATCTGAAGCAAATACCTCAAGGTAGAGGATATCCTTCAGAACTTGAGGCGTATAGGACAGCTCTCATCTCTGAGGCGTTTATGTGAAGATGAGACTCCTCCTGGCTCCACACTCTGAGTCCAAAGGTCTAGATAGTGAGCTCTCCACCAATCAGAGATGCATCCGTGGTGATGGTGATCTGAGATGCCAGTGGGGCAAAGGGTAGACCTTGTAGAAGCCTGTCTTCCTGTGTCCACCATGCAAGTGATCTTGTCAGGGGTTCCGTCACCTTTATGTGGAAGGACTGTGGGTGCGTGGTCGGAGACTACCATGTGCTGAGTTGAGCATCCACTGTGTGTTCTAAAGTGGAACCTGCAAGAGGCACTCATGAAAGCGGCAGAGGCCCGAGGCCCAGCATCCGCTACATGGATTGGACCCCACAAGGTTACTCTCTGTGAGGGAAAAGAGCCATCCGGACAAAGTGGGTCCCCTGACTCCCGGGAGGAAGGCCCTCCTAGGAGGTGGCCGGGGGATGGCCCTTGAAGAGAAGCTGAGAGAAGTGGTAGGAGAGTCCCTACGGAGACCATTCTGCCCTGAACAAAGACCTATTTTGTTTCTGAGGTCGAGACTAGGGTGCATGCCACCTGTTCTTTTAGGGAGCAGGAGACTATGAAGAAGGCCTGAATCTCTGACGTTAGATGGTCTGACAGTGAAGTGGGGAGACTGTGCTGCTGCTTGGGAGGGTCAGTCAGGGAGTCTCTGATAGGTTGAGAGTACCCCTTCCAGAAAATCGAGGGGACCCACTTGTCTATTGTTATAGACTGCCATAGGCTGAAAGTGAGTTAGACAATCTCTTGCCATAGGGTGAAGTTCCACCTCAAACAGTTGAGATGGAACCCAGACAAATATCTCAGAGAGTGGCATTTGGCACTTTTGGGCCCTGTGCATTGAGCTGTAGTTGTCTTTGTGGTTGATGGGGTTGAACTCGAAAGACCCTTGGTCCCCACCTCATAGAACTGCTTGTTGCAAAGCGGACGATGGTTCCAGCCACCTTGAGGGGCGGAAGGAGCCAGTCAGGCTGTTTTGAAGGCAGCTACTTGAGTGCCAAACAGATGAGAATCATTAGAAAATCCTGATGCTCTAAGTCAGGAGAGTCGCCTGACACAGATCTCAGCAGTAGCTGCCCTGGAGGCAGAGTGAAAGCCTCCACAGGCTTTTCTTGGCAGCGACTGCTTGTTTAATCAGGTGTCAGTCTTGTAAGATTCCTATTGATAGGACAAGCTGTGAACCCCTGAGGGAGAACAGCCTCATCATTCTCTGCTCTGACAACCACAGTATCTGCAGAGTATTGTGAGCTAAAAGGGTCCTTCCTTGGGAGGGGCATCAAAAGAATCAGAGCTGGCCTTCCCACACCACGTGTGACAAGATGTCAAGGAGGATGGGCAGAGGGTGCAGTGTTCTTGAACATGCGGAACTCAAGATGCAAAAGCCCCCGGTCTACATTGGGCGACTGCAGAGCCAGGTCTGAGCCCATGTCCTAAGAAGAGACTGAAAGACATGGCTTCAACCAGGGTTCAGTTAGGACGAGGCTGTAACACAAGTCATCTTACCACTGTCAGAATGATGAGGTCCAGATTAGACTCGTTATGCTCCACATTCACCCCCATAGAAACAGAGGAAATGCCCCAGCCACAAGAATGCGATGGAGCCGAGGATAGACCGGAGGGCACCAGGGTCGAAATGAGCCCACCCCCAAAGACCCGATGCTGCCGCGCATCAAAGTCGATGGCACCACAGGCAGTACTGAAGTTGATGGCACTGCATGCAGCATGGAAGCTGAGGGGCCCGGAGAATGGCCATCCCTGGAAGAAGGTAGAAGTGGTACCTGTGCAGGCCCCTGTGAGGAAGAGTGGGGGTAGGAACATGGGATCTGCGTGAACAGTGTCAGCACCAGAGAAAGCATTGAACACAGATCCCAGACTGAAAACCCGGCCGTGGCCAGCGGTGCCAAAGCCTGAAGGACTTGGCACCGGAACCACCGCAAGGGCAAATGAGCCAGCGTTGAACCCACTGCTCTAAAGAGCTGCCCAAAGATGAAACTTGCCACCTGAACCCCCCAAGGGACAGAGAAGAGACCGTGATGAGATTCCAGGCCATCGAGAGCAGAAGCCACCAGGAAACCCAAAGGGCTCTCGACTACTGTAGACTCCGTGACAGACATACCAGAGGGTGACCTCGAGGGACACAGTACAGTTACGTAAGAACTTACCATAACAGTAGATCTTCGAGAGAAGGTCTTGCAGCAGGTAACACTTGTAGGACTGATGCCACCTGTCGGAAAATCTCGGCAATTCTTTTTCTCCAGCAGTACCGATGTGGGACCGCCCACTTGACGTTGGTTCCACCCCGATGTCATCCAGTATAAAGGCAGGAGGCGGTCCCCACGTGCTCCAGTTCTTGTATGCCAAAAGCAGACCCGTATGAAGCTTACATGCGGATAAAAATATCACAACAAAAACTAATCTATGCCCTTGCAGCAAGAAAACCCACGGCCCCAGCAGGAGAGACCTGGTTCCTGGGAAGGAGGCGGGGGTGGGGTGGAATCATACCTGCTGCAAGAGCTTCCTCAAGATCTACTATTATGGAAAGTTCTTATGTAACTGTATTATCTTACTTCAAGAGTAAGCTCTTGCAACAGGTAACATATATAGGACTGATTCCCAAGCAGTATAAACTAAAGACAACCCTCAGAAGGGGAAGGAGAGGCAGACACACTGGGAACAGAAGATCTCTAAGAGATCAGGCACTCGGACCGCAGGTCAAATCCTGCTCGGCCCGGAAATGATGTCTAGGCTGTAGTGCCTGACCAAAGTATGGACAGAATGTCAGGTGGTAGCAGTGCAGATGTATGCCGTGACACCTTTTCAAAGCTGCAAAGGAAGTGGTGACAGTCCTAGTGGAATGTGCGCTGACAGCACCTGGAAGGGATTTGCCACCCTTCTGGTAACAGAAAGAAATGCAGTTTACCAGCCAGTGTGATAGTGTCTGCTTGGTAACCCGGTACCCCAAGGACCTGTCCATAAAGGACACAAAAGTGGATTGGATTGCCTGACCTCCTTGGTTCTGGACAGGTAGCAGCATGAGGCTCTGTGCACATCTAAAGTGTGCAGAAGCGCTTCACCCATATGGAATACTCATAGTAAACCAGAAGTTGAGCCAACTGATTAGCGTAAGCTCGAAACCACCTTCAGCAGAAATTTTGGATTAGTGCGAAGGTCCACCGTATCCTTATGAAAAATAAGATAGGATTCCTTGCACATCAAGGCATGGAGCTCGAGATGCGTCTTGCCAAAGTGACCGCAACCAAAGAGCATTTTCCAGGAAAGAAAATGGAGCTCACAGCTCATAGCCAGTTCAAGGGAAGAGCGTAAGCCTCTTCAAAGCAAAAGCAGATCCAAAGGAGGAACAGGATCCTGAATGGGGAATGGATATGCAGAATTCCCCTAAGGAAGGCTTTAACTACCTCCAGTTGCACCACTGTCCTGCTTTGGACGAGCTGGTGATAGGCAGAAACAGCAGCCAGGTGTACTTTAATGGAGTAGTAACTCAAACCTGACTCTGACAGGGAAAGTAGGTATTCCTAATAAGAAGAACCTAAATTAACAGTACACTGTTGGATCTCATTTTAGTAAACAAATCTTATCTGGTCTCGCACACTGAGTGTTCTTCTCCGACGTCAGTGACCACTGTTTTATCAACGTGTAAGAACCACCCTTGAATTCTTTGTCTACATCCAAATTTACCAATAAGAGGTGTCGTCACAATTTGACCCCTACAGTTTCATTTCTGACCTGCAGGATTCCTTGGGTTGGCAGAACTTCTACCTTGCAAAAACAGTAAATGCTGCATATGACATAGAAACATAGAAACATAGAAGTTGACGGCAGATAAGGACCGTAAGGCCCATCCAGTCTGCCCATTTCTTTTTCTACCTTATAAATGTGCCATCGGCTTTGCTATGTCAGTGACCTATCTATTCATAGTCATTTGTATTGCTCCCTTATGCCTATCCATGCCTGTTTGCCTATCCCATGCCTGTTTGAAGCCCTGACATCTTCCGCGTGATCGTGCTTGGGGCATTGGATAAGCATGCACCCTTGGTCAATGTCCGTTCTAAGAAGAGATCATGCCGTGGTTTACAGTAGATCTGAAAGCCGCCCTGCTTGATAGACATTCACTCTAGAAAACAGCGTAGAAAACTAAGCACTCAGCTGACTGGATTGCATTCAGGAGGGCTAGGAATCTATGTACCAAGTTGGTGAGAGAGGCTAAAGCAAACTACTACCGGTCTGAGCTTGATTCTACCTATAAGTGCTCTTCCAAATTCTGGAAAACCCTCAAGGAAATCGAAGGTTATGAACCCTCTACCTCCCTACCCTCAAGCATCACTATTGGAGTTAGCACAGTTTCAGATAAACCGACAATCTTAGACTCCCTCAACAACCACTTCGCTACTGTAGGGTTAGCCTTTGATACCTCCCTGCCAACAACCTCCGCTCCTAAATCAGCATACAGGACCCAGATGTTCCAGTCACCAAAATGTGTTCTCTCTTCAGCCTACGTCCTTGAAAGAAGTAGAGGACCTACTGTTACATTTAGATATCAGAAAGAGTGCAGGTGCTGTCCTCTTAGACCCATTTTTCCTGAAACTTTGTCACCGTATTCTGGCTGTGCCTGTCACACATCTATTTAACCTATCCCTCTCACAGGGTGATCTTCCTCTCTTATGGAAAACTGGTCATGTGATTTCCTTTTTAAATCCGGTGACCCTAGGGACCTTAATAATTATAGGCCAATCTCTACTCCCCATACTTTCCAAATTGCTGGAGAAAATAGTGAGTGCACAGCTTAGGAAATAACTTGAATCTTCAAATCTGCTTAACCCTCTACAATCAGGCTTTAGACCTCATCATAGCACCATTTCAGCTCTTGCAATGGTGACTAATGGCTGGCAGTGTGACCTGGATACCAAGAACTTTGTGCAATATTTCTGGACCTAAGCAAGACATTCGGCAATGTCGACCATGATCTGCTTCTAGTATCCTTCATAAGGTTGGTCTGGATCCCCTATCTCGAAATGGTTTGCAAACTATCTTACAGATCATCAGCAGCAGGTAAAAGTGGATGGAGAATTCTCACAACTAAAACCATTATTGAGGGTGTACCGCAGGCTTCCATATTAGGGTCCACTGCTGTTTGTGATATATATTAACCAAATCGATGCCAGTATTAACTGCCAACATACATCTTTTCACAGATGATATGGTATTATACATTAGCAGATCTACTCCTGAGGCAACATGTAGAGATCTACAACAAGACTTTAATCAACTACAACTACAGCTATTGAACCAAAAACTTCTTTTAAATGCAAAAAACAAAGGCAATGCTCTTTTCACCTCTGTATATGCATAACCATGTCTCCCAAGGTTCCTTACCCACATCACATCACTACACTTTTAAGTGAACCACTAGAATGTTACCAAGTTCAAATACCTGGGGGTCTGGATAGACTACAGACTTTCCTTTAATGATCATATTGAAGAACTAATAAAGAAACTTAGGCAGAGGCTTGGCCTCTTCTACAGAATCAAACACCTACTCACACGGGACACCAAGAAGAGACTGGTCCAAACCACCTTCCTCCCTTTACTGGACTATGCAGACTTCATCTACAGCCAAGGCCCTGCCTCTGCACTGGTCAAACTCAACACACTCTATCATAGAGCTATAAGGTTTATCACTGGTCTACCATACTCCACACATCACTGGTCTCTTTATGCTGTGGTAGGATGGCCATCACTCAATTATAGAAGATAAGAAATGCAGCACTCTGGACCCTCAGAGCCATCATTAAGAATCTGCCTCAATACATCCTAGATTGTCTTCCACTGTGTATGGTAGGCAAGTACGCCCAGGAGTGCTTCATATATCTCTCACTGTACATAAGGTCAATTACGCTTTGGTAGGTCATTCTTAAGTTATGCACTACCCTTACTCTGGAACAAGCTAAAAAACTTTGAAACTGGTTCACCCCATCAATCTATAGCATTCAGATCACTTTATGATCATTCCTCCAAGGAATCCTGTAACTGTTTCCATGAATTTTACCTTACCTTAAACTTTAGAGTCCGTTCCCCTGAATTTTGCCATATCTATAGCATTGGCCTTCTCTTTGGTACTCCTGCCCTGATAATGCTTCCACTCTGCTAACTCCCTCCCCTACTGAAATCTTCCTTCAATTTTCCCACCTTATCTAACACTTATGGATGTTGACAAGTTCTTGTATACTTTGTATATTTTGTATAATTTGTATAGTTTAAATAGGTCCTGACGTCTTGACATTTGACAGTCTTATATGTTCCTTATACTGCACATTGCCATGTACTTTTTAACCTTGTGTCATGGTATTGCCGTAATCTTTGTATATGTAATCCATTTGTATGCTTTGCTTTTGTATGTAACCTTTTTTTTTTTTTTTTTGTAAGTACCCCCAGGTCCATCTTGAAAATGAGCTTTGCTTAATGGTGTTCAGCCTGGTTAAATAAAGATGTTGATTGATTCCAAGATGGTATTAACTAGACAGACCAGATGATCCACTCTTCTGGCTGCAGCCCAAAGACAGAAACATTTCCATTTCATGGCGTAAGTGGCTCTGGTGGTGGGTTTGCATGCCTCAACCAGAACTTGTGCTACTTTATCTGAGACTCAAATCTGAGCTTTCATAGGGTCCTGAGGAGCCAAGCATGCAGGTGAAGGGAGCGCAGGTTGGATGAAACCAAGGCCCCGTTGTCCTGAGAAAGTAAGCTGAGCTGAAACTGGAAGAGAAACAGGAGGCTCCACCACAAACGCCTTAGTAAGGGAACCAAATCTGTTTGAGCCACAGAAGGGCTATCAGGATCATGACTACCCTCTCTGATTGGGCTTTGAGGAGTACCACTGCATGAGGGGAAAGGGTGGAAAGGCATAGAGGAACCTTCCCTCCAAGATAGGGACAATGCATCTTGTCAAGCTCCAGATTCTGGATCGAAGAGCAGAAATTGGCAGTTTTGCATTGGATAGAACGCAAACAGATCTAACTCTGGTGTCCCCACATGGCGAACAAGCTGTCCGCCATGCTTTGTAACAATGCCCACTCATAAGTAAGAGGTCTTGCTTGGCTCAGAGCATCCGCTATCATGTTCAGAGAACCTGGAATGTGGACTGCTGAAAGACTGAGCTGATGCTCCATCGCTCAGTCCCACACTCTCATAGCTTCCGGCACAGAGGATAGAGTCGTACCCCTGCTTGATGACGTAAAACACCACCAAGGTGTTGTCCGTCTACTGGAGGTGGCCAGCATAAAAATGGGCCCAGTGCTTGAAGGCAGTACAGAACTGCTCTCAGCTCTAGTACGTTGATGTGCAGGCTCTCCTCCGAAAGGGACCACAACCCTGAGTCTTGTGGGTCCCCAAATCGCACCTCATCCCATTCCTGATGAGTCTGTGGTAAGTGTCTGGATGGGCGGATTGGGTCAAAGGGAGACCTCTGAGGAGGTTCTACGGAGACCCCCACCAACAAAGCTTCCAACGAATTGGCTCTAGTGACCTTCTATGGGCTGTCCAGATCATCCGGATCTGATCCCATTGGACATGAAGCTTCCACTGGATAGTGCGTATGTGCAGCTGGGCAAGGGACAGAAACAATGGCTGTGGCCGTGTGTCCCAGCAGCCAGTATGGTCATGGCTGGAACATCAGATGCTGAATAGACCTGAGTGGCCAGAGCCTTGAGACGCTCCGCTCTGTCGGTGGGAAGAAAAGCCCTTCCTACCGAGGTATCCAATAGAGCTTCTATGAACTAGAGCCTCTGGGAAGGAAAAAGCTGTGACTTCTCTGGGTTCATAGTGATCCCCAGACACCGACAGGGTGACAGAATGTTGAGGATGGTCTCCCAGACCAGGAAGGAGCCAACAGAAGCCAATCATCCAGATAAGAAACAGAAGTGACCCTCTCTGCACAAGGACGTGGCCAGAACCACAAGACACTTTGTGAAGGACCCTGGGGGCAGAGGAAAGACCGAAGGAAGGACTCTGAACTGGAAGGACCAACCCTTGAACCTGAATCTCAGGAATCTCCAATAGTTTTTAGTGATAGGGATGTGCAGGTAAGCGTCCTGCATGTCCAGGGATGCCATCCAGTTGCAGATTGAAATGAGTGGAAGGAGATTGGTGAGGAGACCATGCAGAATCTCTTGTAGGAGACCCACTGGTTCAATTCACTGAGATCCAGGATGGGTCTTAAGTACCCCATCTTCTTTGGAACCAGGAAGATGTGGGAGTAAAACCAAGAGTCTATCTCTGCCACCAGAACACTTTCTATGTTGTCCTTGGCTAGAAGAGACTGAATCTCCTGCGGATAGGAGCTCTGTGGTCTCTTGAGTAGCAGGACAGGGCGGAGGTCTGTCCGGTGGTAAGAGTCAGACTCTATGGAGTGCTCAAACTCCACGAGTCAAGGACCCATTGGTTGAGTCACTTCTCTCAAGCCTCGGCAAAGCAAGAAAAGCAACCTCCCACCGCTCTCCGATGACAAGTCTGGGAGAGGTGCTGCAGATAGTAAGGCTGTAGGAGGGAGGGAGGGTGGCGGCAGTGGTCTAGCCTGTCTAGAGGTGGCAGAAGCAGAACCTCTGGTTCCACCTCTACGACCAAAGCCTCCCACTGAGGCTGGTGCTTAAAGTGGGGCTGCTGAGGCTGTTGACCCCTATGCCTCCAGAAGGACTTGTGAAAACACTCCCGTTTCAGGCGTACATGGACTGTACGGTATGGATGGCCTTACTGGAGTCCTGCAATCTAGAAATGGCCTTCTCTGTGTCTTCACTGAAGAGCACAGAGACCCTAAATAGGGCATCCAGAAGGTTCATCTGAACCTCTGGGTTGAACCTGAGACCCGGAGCCAGGAGTGGTGCCGAGACAAATACCAGTTGCAGCCGCCCTCGCCGCAGTGTCTGCAGAGTCATAAGCTGCCTTCAGGACGTGCATACCCATGTCTGAGCCAGTTTGTAGAAGCTTAGCAAGCTCTGCCTTTGCGGGCAGTTGGGCATGCCTTGCAGAATGTCCAGACCTTGGTCCCAAAGGGCATTTTGGAACTGAACCATGTGCGTCAAAAGTTGAGGCTACAAATACTGCAAGTGGCAGATGAGTACACCTTGTGACCTAAGGAATCAGCTGCTTTGACTCCCTGTCAGGCAGCTGGGTGTTCAGGTGCTTGGGCCCCTCTGAACGATCATGCGCAGCTGAGATCACCACGGAGTCAGCAATGGGGTGCTCAGCTAGGAAGGAATTGTCCTGCAGCCCAATACAATCTATGTGCCTTCTTGGGCACAGCAGAGGATCTGCGTTGATGCTTCCAAGTGGTATAGGTAACATCTTGGAAGGTGTCCACCAAGGAAGGATAACCACCGGCTTGGGATCCTTCTGGTGCAGATATTTTGCCAGGTGCAAGCATTGGGGTCCAGGGCCTCCGTATCCCAACCCATATTCTCCTGAAAATATGCCTCATGACCTCCACGAACTGGAGTCATCAGGTGGAGGCTTAGGCTGATCCTCTGTATCCCCAGGAAGTGGTTTGAGGTCGGAGCCAGGGAGGAGGGTCTGACCCGACATAATCATCCGAAGATGAAGAGAAGGAAGAAGAATGATGTCTCTCTTCCTCTTCTTGGGTTTTTAGGGCAGGAGAGCGGGAGGAACTGGAGATCTAGACCTCCTGCGTTGGATTTTCCTTGTGCTTCCTAGGACTGGTGGATGTTTTTCTACATCTTCCCAGATGGGACAGGGACCTCCTTGATGTCTGGGTTTGGGATGATGTGGGAGGCTGAGGAGTAGGAGCAGGAGTGGGTGCCAGAGCCTGCTTCACTGTATCCCACCAGTAACAAAATAACTCCTTTACCTGGGACATGCAGTTTAGGAGAATCTGGCTTGGGAGGAAGCGTCGGTGAGCCTGCGCCCGTGACCGTGTCGGGCAGGTCGGTGTCAGTCTAACCGGTGCGATGGTGGTAATTCTACAGTACCGTCATCAGAGTCTGACGTCAGGTGAACCAGCATCAGGTCTTTGGGCAGGATGATGTCGGACTGGTGTCAGCCTGAGCCGAAGGTGCTGCGGCGGAGGAGGTTCAGCTGGACGGCTTGGCTGGTGCCAAAGGGTGATGGCAGGGTGCTTCTCCGCGCCGTCCGGCACCCTACTCCGACAGATGTCCCTTGGCTGTCGAGGCTGAGGATGGTCAGAGTGCTTATGCGGTTTTGAAGGTTTTTCTGAAGGTTTACCAGAAGGTTTGTCTGAGTGGCATCGGTTGAAAGCCAGAGGCTGATGCCAGTCAGACTTAGACTTTCTTGGAGGATGAGGCCCTGCCCAAGAGAATGCCCAGAGGCCTTCTTGCTGTCCAGAGGCCAGCCGAGAGAGGGAGGCCAAGCGGAAGAAGTCTTGCAGCTGAGCTGCCACAGACCCGGAGTCAGGGATGGTCGGATCTTGATGGGCTGAAGGCTGAAGCCCAAAGAGAGAAGCTGAAGCGGGAGGCTTGAGAGAAGTAAGCTGGGCCTAATGTCCAGATGAGCCAGAGGCGTCCAGCGAGTGCAGGTTGGAGGACCTGGGCCTGGGCGGGACCTCTCCTGGTCCCGTGCTGGTGCTTCTCCTTCCTATGCTTCTTTCTAGTGGGAGAAGAGGAATGAGATTCCCTCCTGGACAAAGACCTGCTGCATTTGGGCTAATCACTACTGGGCAAGATAAGCCTGAAGAGATTTTGACGCCTGATGTGGGTCCTGCTGTTGAAGGCCTGGCAGTGGGAACAGGTGCTGGAGTCATGGTCTGGGCCCACGCAGTAAAGGCAAGCAGAGTGAACATCTTTCAAAGGATCTGTCTCCCACAAGAGCACTTGTTCGTTGCCCCATCGATAAAAGTTGACATATGTGATAGATCGGTGAAACGAGTGGTGGAGACATTCTAAAGGGCAGACGGAACTAGCCAGAGGCGAGGCTAACTAACACGCGCTGTGGTGGGAAAGAACTGGAGCATGTGGGACTGCCTCCTGCCTTTATACTGGATGACATCGGGTGGAGCCGGCGTCGGGTGGGTGATCCGTCGGGTACTGCTGGAGAAAAAGAATTGCCGAGATTTGCTGCCAGGTGGCATCAGTCCTATAAGTGTTACCTGCTGCAAGAGCTTACTCTTGAAGTAAGATCATTTCTTCCTCTTCCGACGGAAGAGGAAGAGCTCAAGTCAGCGGCGCTGGAGTTCCCGACCTGGATTGAGCAGCCCGCTTCTTTGTGTCTCTGGAGGACTGTCTTCCTCCCGGACACTGGACTGCCTGTAGTCGGACCCCCCTCCATAGAGGGTGGGGCAAAGCTGAGAGAAATCTTTCTTCTTCTTTTTTTTTTTAAACAATAAGTGAAAAGCATTTAAAATTAACAAACTGAATGACTAAAAGCTGCTGTTGTATAGGCGAGAAGTTTGACTCGGTGGGAAGTAGCGTCACTGAAGCGCACCCGACAGTGGGAGAAAAGGAACTGAGATGTTTGGAGGTTCGATGACAAGATAGCCCATACTGGCACGAGCCAGCCTTGCAGTGCCGCATATGTGCGGTCCTACCTTGGCGCCAGCCTCCCAAGATTTTTGGTTTCCATTGGGTCCTAGCATCTCAGGCATAGTCCCATTAGGTGTGAATTAACAGTGAAGACTTTAGTCCAGGAAGATCAGGAAGTTCCTTACCATACTTCCTGTAACAAAAACAATACAATGGGCTAACCATCTGGATAAACACTGGACACGGGATGCCCTCTTTCCCAGGGTGAAGGAAACAAATAATTGAGAGGACTTCCATAGTCCTTTGTCTGGTGTGTATAATATCTTAAAATTCTATGCACATCAAAGTATGGAGCAATGCTTCCCCTGGATTGGCATACTCTGGAAAATAAACAGGCAAGTGGATGGACTGATTCAAAGTAAATTCAGACACCACCTTAGAAAGAAACTTAGGGTTGGTATGCCAAGGCACCCTGTCTTTGTGGAAAATCAAATAGGGCTGCTCATACATGAGTGCCTGAAGCTCTGAAATCCTTTGAGCAGAAGTAATAGCAACTAAAATAACGCTTTTCACAACAGATCGTGTAGCTCACAACTCGCTGGATGGTTCAAAGGAGGCAAGGTGAGTTTCTCTAACACAAAATTTAAGTCCCAGGCTGAGACAGGATTGTGGATTGGAGGCTTCAGTGCAAGATGCCTCTCAAAACATGCGAGACACGTCGAGTTGTGCCACATACATCCATCTACAGGTACCTGGTAAGGAGAGATGGATGAAAGATTTACCTTGAGAGGGTACTTGAGGCTGGAGTTCAAGAGAGAGCAAGTACTCCAAAATCTGATTCACCAGACGGGTGAAGGGTCTAAGTGGTGCAATGCAGCCCATATAGCAAGCCTTCCACTTCATGGAATAGGTGGCCCTGGTGGAAGGTTTCCTAGCCACCACCAGAACATCTGCTACTCTGGAGGACACCCAGATCTCACAAAGAGCTACGTCCTTAGGAGCCAAGCATGAAGGTGAAGGTATTTGAGGTCCAGATGGACCAAGTGCCCTGCTCCTGGGAAAGCAAGCTTATGCATAGGGGCAGGGGCACTGAATGTTCCTGCCAGCGGCTGGAGTAAGGGGAACCAGATCTGATGAGGCCAGAAGGGGATGATGAGTATCATAGTTGCCCTTCCATCTGAAGTTTGAACAGAACCCTCTGAAAGACTGGGAAGGGAAGGCATAGAGGAACCTCCTTTCCAAGAAAGGGACAATGAGTCTCACCAGAAAACTCCAGGCCTTGGGTGAGCAGAAAGCGGCAGTTTTGCATTGAGTGGGGATGGAAAAGATCCAACTCTGGATGACCCTACCAGTTGAACAGATCATCTACCACGGAGGTCAGGAGTTTCCACTTGTGAGCTCGTGACTGAGACCGGGCTGAGGCTGTCTGCTAAGGTGATTTGGTCACTGAGAACATGGACAGCCAAGAGTTCCAGACCATGATCTATTGCCCAATACCAGACCTTTATTGCTTCCAGACACAGAGGGTATGAATGAGTCCCTCCGTTTGTTGATGTAATGGACCACACTGGTGTTGTCTGTTTGAATCAGCAGTGGGCCGGGAAGAGCTAGGTATGGAAGGCTTGCAAGGCATATAGAACTGCTCGAATCTCCAAGATGTTTATGTGGAGTTCTGTCTTTCCTTGGGACCACGTCCCTTGAGTCTGTGGGCACCCAAGTGAGCTCCCCAGCCGAGACCGAAGGCATCTGTTGAGGATTTGCTACAGGGTGTAATGAAGCACCTCTCAGGAGGTTGCTGGGTTCTAGCCACAACAGCACCTTCTTGATTGGATCTGAAAACAGGCCTGGCTACTCCAGGTTATCCATACACTGGTCCCACTGGACCCGCAGCATCCACTGGGGATTCTCATATGCAGGGAACCATAATGATATCTGCAGCCATCGTCCTAGGAGGTGTAGAAAGACCTGGGCTTGGATGTGATGGTTGGAGTACAGTTGACAGGCTTGATCCATCAGGTGCTCTGCCCTGTCTTGAGGAAGAAAGCCATCCCTTGTGCTGTATCGAGAACCACCCCAATGTACTGAAGTCATTGGCAGGGAGTCAGGAATGACTTAGGCAGGTTGATTGTGATTCCCAAATCCTGAAACAAGCGGCAGGTATGATTCAGGGTTTGGAGCAGACACTCCCTGGCTGAAGCTGCTAGTAGCCAGTCGTCAGGTAAGGAAAGACATAGAACCACTGCCATCTGAGGGCAGCTGACGCCACTGCCAAGCACTTGGTGAACACCGTGGGGCTGAAAATAACCCAAACGACAAAACCCTGAACTGGAAATGGGCCCTGAAAATGGAATCTAAAGAAGTGCCTGTGGAGGGCGATACCTTGATATGCAGATAGGCATCCTGCATGTCAAGGGAGTAAATCCATCCCCTGGTGTAACAGAGGCAGCAGACCCTGAAGGGTGACAATCCTAAACCTTTGTATTGTATTGACAGGTTCAGTTCGATGAGGTCCAGAATGGGCAGAAGGTCCACTTGCGCTTGGGAACCAGAAAAAGTGGAGTAAAACCCTTTCTTTGCTGGGACTGTGGAACAGGTTCTATGGCCATTTTGTGAAGCAGGGCATGGATCTCTTCCCAGATCAGAGGATGTAACTGGGAGGATACAAGGAGGAAAAACAGGTTACTCACCTGTAACAGTAGTTCTAGGAGTGGTACATGAAGTACATCCACTCTTCAGGCAATGTTCCTTTCCTTTAAGGCTTGACAGAAAGTCTTCAAGTTGGTTCCTCCCACCCACCCAGGTCATAACTCCTCAGCACTGCTCGTGGTGTCAGATCTTACCTGCTGGAAGCAAGACCGGTGTGCCACTTGCCGGGGAGGTTGGGTGGGTCAGTGGGATGTACACCATATACCACTCCTAGTACTACTGTTACAGGTGAGTAACCTGTTTTCCTAGGACGTGGCTATGGTGTACATATCCACACTTCGGCAGATTCCTAGCAGTTCTCCGGGAGGAGGGGCAAGGTGCACACCCCAATTTAGGGAAGAGAGATTGGAGAACTGAGGCCCCAAACCAGCATCCCAGCATGACTCAAGGTCGATGTGGTAGTGAGAAATGAATGTCTGTACTAACTTCCAAGTAGCAGCCCTGCAGATTTCCTGGATAGGGATGTCCTGGAAGCAGCCACTGAACAGTGTATGCGGATGGAATGAGCTCTTATCCTATGGGAGGTACAGTTAGAATAGCACTACATGAATAGTGCCAGTCTACAGAGCGCTAATTAGTGTAGTAGTGCTAGCATGGACAGTGAGAGGGATCTACAGTGCTTCAGTAAGCACCCTCAGATTGCTGTCCGTGGTGCTCCTACAAATAAGAGCACCAGGATCCAGGAAGCTGACTGAGCTGCTCCTGTGGTGTGGAGGCTAGGACATAGAGCAGCTCAGCCAGTGACAGTGCAGACCAGGGTTCTAATCCTGGTCTCCAACATTGTGCACTCAGGACTTTGGCTGTGGAAACAGTATTCTATGGCCCCACATATTTTAATTTTCTCAGACTGGCCCCCCGGCATGAGAATCCTTCAGTCCAGGGATGCGGGGCAAAGAAACTGATGACATTATTGTCGCTTAATGTTGCCGATGGCATTGTGGATGGTGCTATTCTGACCCAGTGCCCTATGGGAGGCTCCTACCTGAACCTGTAGCATATCTCCACCTGCCAGTCATCCACTTAGCTGCCGGTCTTCAGCATAGGTGACAAATACCTGGTGAACTTTTCTCCGAACTCCAGCCGTGTGCTCCCTTGTAGTAGACTAGCGCTGCTTCACAGGTCCAATGTATGGAGCTTAAGCTCAACTTCCAGGTGGTTGATGAAGTACACTAGGAGATTAACAACCTGGATTAACAACCTGGTTAAGGTGAAATCAGACACAACCTTGGGAGGAACTTCGGTTGATGCAGACGACCTTGTCCCTGTGGAAGACCAGGTAAGGAGACTCCACTGAGAGTGCCTGAAGTTCACTGATTTTCTGGCTGATGTGGATAGCCACCACAAAGGCAGTCTTTCACGACAGGCGAGATATCTCACACCTGTGCATTGGTTCAAAGAACTTGCCTATGAGCTTTGCCAACACTAGCAACAAGTCCCAAGGTGCTGGTGGTTCATGCACTGGAGGAGAAATATGGTCAGGCCTTTAAAAAGCACCAGACCACCTTCTCCTGTGCCACTGACTGCATACCAGCCCATGCCTGGTAAGCAGAGATGGCAGCCAGGTGGCACATTGAGGGTCATCGAACAGAAGCCCGACTGAGAGAGGGACCAGAGTGAGTCAAGAATGCTAGCCACCAGACAAGATAAGGGCCAAGGCCCTTGCCTGGCATTAAATGGAGAACCTTTTCCATTTGAAGGCATAGCATTTTGGGTTTCTGAAAACCCTCGACCACAGTGAGGACATCGTCCTGAGAGACCCAAAGCCTGGAACTCCTAACCACTCAGGAACCAGGTTGTCAGGTGCAGGGATTGAAGGTCGGATGGAGTACCTTCCCCTGCCTGCAAGAGAGAGCAGGTCTGGGCATGGGGGAGCCTGTAGGATCCTGCTGCGGAGGCTGAGGAGACTGGGTACCAAAAGTGGCACAGAGGTGGAGCCACCAGGACCATCCATGCCATGTCTCTCCTCACCTTGAGCAAACACCTTGTGGATCTAGAGGAATGGAGAAAGGCATAGAGAAGGTCCAGGGTCCAGGGCCTTGAGAAGACATCCCCTGCAGCATTCCTTGCTGAGGGGTGTGGCAAAAACAGCCTCAGCTATGTGTTCTCCTGAAGTGAACAGGTCCACCAGAGGGGCCTCCTTTGGGAGAACAGGCTGTGTACTACCTCCAGATGGAGAGACCACTCATGGGACACCTCACTTACATGGCTGAGGGTGTCTGCCAGCTGGTTGGAGATGTCTGCACATGGATGACCAGGACAGCGAAGTCCAGGCTGAGCACGAGGGTTCAGATGCAGAGGGCTTCCCTGCACAGAGGAAGGGAGTGTGTCCCACCCTGTTTGTTGAGGTAGTACATGGTTGTGGTGTTGTCCGTCTGGACCTGAACAACCTGACTGAGTGCAGAGCGCTTTGGATTCTTGTGAGTGATTAGGGGCTGTACCCTTCTCTGCACCTTACTTCTTCAGCTGAGCACACAGCAGTGAGTAGTGATATGGCATCAGACTCCTCGAGGGTCCAGAGTACGTGGACTTTGCTGGTCCCCAGGTAAGCACCCCAGCCCATAAGGGAGGCATCGGTCATCAGGATGACAGTTGACTCTGGATGGACAAATGGGGTCCCTCTCCTGAAGATGTTCTGTAACTAACCACCACTGCAGGGCATCCCACATCAGCTGGGTCACAGTGACCCGGCTGGTGGAGTGGCCTTGCATGGAGACCATTGGCAGGCAAGCTCCCATTACAGACAGCGCATTCTTCATCGGGCCCAATGGACCATGCTGGTGCATGCTACCATGTATCTCCAGGAGCGCGGGAAGTCCTGAGCAGGGGCGCAACTGCCCAACCTGAAATGATTGGGCAAGGTGGAGAGAGAGCTCAGTCCACCGGAAGCCAAGCCCTGCTTTCCACAAGAGTCAAGTTCTGCCCCGAGGAAGTGCATCACCTGCAACAGTATGAGTTCTGACTTGGTCTCGACCAGAGGCCAAGAGACAAGCAGGTCTGGAGGGCCAGATCCTGAACTGTTCCACCTCCTCCCTGGAGGGACCTGCCATAAGCCAGTTGTCCAGGTGGGGTATACCCGGACCCCTTGATGCATCAGGTAGGCTGCCACCACTGCAATGCATTTGGTGAAGACCCTAGAGCCAAGAAAGGCCAAAGGGCATGGCCTGGAACTTGAGAATCCCTTTGCATGGAACCAGAGGAACTGGCGATGAGATGGATGGATTGGGATGTTGAAGAATGCATCCAGAAGATCCAGAGACAAAACCACAAGTTCTGCTTTAGAGATGGTATTATCTGAGACATAGTGACCATCCTGAAAGTGCCCGACTGAAGGAATTTGTTCAGGTCCTGCAGATCTAAGATGGGTGCCAGCCCCCATCTGTTTAGCACCAAAGTACCTGGAGACAAATCCTGGGTGTACTGGAGGGTCCAAGACAGGAGCCACAACCTCCTTCTGGAGAAGGGGCAATGTCTTTCCAAAGGGCTGACAGAACATTGACAGACACCATATACTCCCATGGGGCATGGGCTTGGCAAGGTGGGTAAGTCTATAATTCTAGAAGCAGATCCTGACCGACCACCTGGATGACCCACCTGTCCATGGTAACAGCAGATCAGGTGGAAAGGAAATGGTGAGCCGGCCCTCACTGGAGGGACGCAGGGGACTCAGGATGGGCATAAGGAGGCACCCCTCCAGTCACTGGGCAGGCTTGGAGGCAGAGGAGGGATTGGCTGAGGAACCAGCGGGACCTCAACCTCCTGGTTTCTGGATGACGAAGCAACCGATTTTGGCTGTGGATGCCAAGCCTGGCCTGCTGCCCAGCTGGGGTCTGAGACAGCTTGGCCACAGGAGCAGAGAGGTACTAAAGAGGCATCTTCTTTTGAGCCTTAGAGCCTTGGATCCCTCTGGGTGTAAGTAAGAGAGTCCGATGTGGCACTGGACTTCTCAGTTTGAGTGAGTGTTCTTCCACCCCAGCCGGACAAGTTGGTGCCCAGGAAGGACATCCCCAACTTGTGCTGGGTATATGAAGAAAGGAGGGTTACTAGTGGGGTACCACAGGGTTCAGTACTGGGACCGGTCCTTTTAATGTCTTTATAAGTGACATTGCAGAGGAACTGGAAGAAAAGTATGTCTCTTTGCAGATGACACAAAGATCTGCAACAGGGTTGATACACAAGATGGAGTGGAAAAGGATGAGAAGGGACTTGGCAAGGTTGGAGGAATGGTCAAATGTATGGCAGCTCAGATTCAATGCAAAGAAGTGCAAGGTAATGCACATGGAAACAAAACCCTGGGGAAGTGTACACAATGGGGGTGAGATACTGACAACAGTAAAAATAGAAAGGGACCTGGGGTAATTATATCAGATGACCTAAAGGTGGGCAAGCAATGTGAGAAGGCAGTAAGGAAGGCTGGGGGATACTGGAATGCATAGGAAGAAGCATCAATAGTAGAAAACAGGAAGTTGTTATCCCTCTGTACAGACAGTTGGTGAGACCCCATCTGAGTACTGTGTGCAGTTCTGGAGACCCCATCTCCATGAAGACATAGACAGAGTGGAGGCTGTCCAGAGGAGGGCAACCAAAATGGTGCAGGGTCTGCACCAGAAGACATATGAAGAAAGACTAAAGGAGCTTAATATGTAACCCTAGAGGAAAGGAGGGAGAGAGGGACATGATAGAAACTTTCAAGTACCTCAAGGGAATTAACAAAGTCCAAGAGGGTAACATCTTCCAGAAAAGAGATGTGCAAGAACAAGGGGCACACTTTGAAGATAGAGGGGACGGTTCAGAGGTAATGTGAGGAAGTATTTTTCACTGAGAGGGTTGTGGATGCATGGAACAGCCTCCCTGAGGAGGTCGTGGAGTCAAGAACAGTGGGGACTTCAAGAATGCATGGGACAGACATAAGGCAGTCCTAGTGGGGGTAGGAGGAAGTAAGCTGTTGGTTAACCAGGATTTGCAACTTATCTGTTAGGTGAAAAATGGGCAGATAGGTGGGCCAACGGTCATATCTGCCATCAAATTCTATGTTTCTATGTTGTATCTGCCATGAAGGTCGAGATCCTCAGCCAAGCCCTGTGGTGCGTGGGCCCGGGCAGCCACAGACCAGCACAGGAGTCGCCAATGTCCATGGCCGCCTGGAGCTACTCTAGCCTTTGCTTGGCTCTGATCCTGGACCTGCTTGACCATAGTCTGTAAGTCAGTCGGGAGCTGGGAAACACGCCAAGGGTGCCCAGGAGGCATAGCGTGGGCCATTAAAAGGGCTGAAATCACTTCCCAAAGGCCGAGGGAGGAGGCTGCATAGACCTCTTGGCCATATGATCCAACTTCTTGATTCCTTCTCGGGTGGTTATTCACATCCCCAACATTGCCCGTATGCTGAAAGTGAGTTGGTCACCAGACCCTTGGCTGAGAGATGTTTGGTGAAACCCAAAAGGAGCTGGTAGGTACCGCATATTTGCAGGCCATCCATGCTGATGGCTCAGGACAAGAGGCAAGGTGCTGCCAAAGCTCCAGAGCTGGACCAAGAACAGCCTCGGTGACCAGGAAGTCCTCCCAGGAGTCACCCTGGTGAAGCATCCTCAGTAAGGGGTATTTAGCCTGCTTCTGGATGAGCTCCATCTGAAGACCCAGACTCTGAGATTAAACGGAGCAGGGGCAAAGGAAATGGGACCTGCTCCATCAACAAATCCTTTCCGACTCAACATCCAGGGATGGGAGTGCAGGAGGAGCCCTAGACTCCGAGGATTCATTGAACAAAGGTCAACCACCAGAGTCTCCGCTGACCTTTCAGGGTTTGTCAGGAGTCACAGTGACCGATAGATGATTAGGCAGCCCTGAAGCAGTGCGGGCATCCTTAGGAGGGAGCCCTCCTTGGCTGTTTGGGCAGTGGTTCCACCTGAATAGACAGAGGAGGTGGGTATAGGCCGAGCTGGGACTGTCCAAGCAGGGGTTGGCTGAGGCTTGGGTGTTAGGAGCCATGTGATAGCCAGGGTGGGGGTCTGGGATCAGATTAACCCGGAGAACATGAGCTGGTGACACATAGATCCTTGTTGCCCCGACACATCTTGCAGTGGAGCCTCTCCTCGTCAGGAGGAAGAAGAGGAGAAGTGGCGGCGGTGCTTGCAGGCTACCGAGTGGGAATGCCAATGCCGGTGAGGGCTGTTCAACTCCAGGCATGGATCGGGACAGTGACCACGACTTTAACCATCAGTGCTGCCCACAGTTGGTCTTGGAGGGTGCCGGCAGCTGAGGATCCTCCGGGGATCACCAGATCCTGAGGGGTTGGGCCCGGATCAGCAGGTTGGTCCAACCCATCCTGGGATGTAACAGGCAGGACTGGAGTCCTAGAGAGGAGGCATTGGCCTCACCTGGTGACAATGGGTCGAAACCAGCTCAAGAAATATCTCGACAATATTGGTCGATGGGGTCTCCAACCAGCTGGCCTGACCATAGTTTAAACCTCCAGAGAGCGCGAGATCCAAAGCACAAGAGTGCTCACGATCCCCATCAATCGACGGAGAGACATTTTAGTCTCTTTTTCGATGATTTGGATTTGGTGTCCAAGGGCCCCCTGCCCAAAGGTGGGAAGGACTGGCACAAATCATGGAACGCCCCAAAATGTTGGCACCTAAGAAAAGCGACATAAGGCTGAAGCTGAAGAGGCATGCTCACGGCCTGAGCCACAGCCTCCTCGAAAGCATAGAGCTGTTGAGTGGACTCCACTGCTGGAGACCACCCGGGGCATCCTTCAATTTAACAGAAGGATCCCATTCATCAGGTGCACCGAAGAAGTCAAGTGTGCTGGTCTTCCAATGTTTGGATTGTCTTCGGATGAGACGTTAAACCGAGGTCCCATCTGCCTGGATTGGTGGTAGTCCAGGTGGATGTTAAAGATCCCATGGCACTTATCGAAAAGAGTAGAGGAATTTCCCGGTGTCCTGGCCAAATTTCCCTCATTCACTAAAATACCACCAACAGCTTAATCTGGTTCAAGGTCAGTTGGCATTCATCTGTATCCCCTCCCCGGTCGTGCCTGAAAATAGGCAGGATTTGTCTAGTGCACTTACCCGTCAACAAAAGCCAAATAAATAAAAATAAATAAATGTTGAGGGGATGGTGTGACAAAGGCCACACGCCTGGGGATCATATTAATGGCCTAGACAGTAGATGCACGGTGTGCGGGTCAGTCCGGACATTTTCTGCCCACACACACATTTCTTTAATTCTGATGCTGACTTTGTATCATCCATAATAGAGAAGTAAATTGCCTGAAGACAACAAATTTAGCAATCGTTAACTTTTGAAAGCAAAGGCCTACTCAGCATAGAGAGCAGTAAGGAAGGAACCTTCTTCTTCCAGTGGAAAGGAAAATCTGGTGTCATGGGGTGGTGCCGAGAGAGTTATCACCTAGGTGGGTGGAAGGAGCCAGCTTGAAGACCTTCCGCAAGCCTTTAAGGAAAAGACACTGCCAGAAGTGTGGATGAGTACACCATATCCGTGTCCCTAGAACTGGAGGATTGTCCTGAGGCCACTTCAGGAGTTCTGTGAGTGACCGAACTCTATGAGCTACAGCACTCAATTGCCTGAAGTCATCTCATGCCATCTGTCCAGCTGGAGGAAGAAATGACCTCTACAGCCTCCTCCTGTGCTTTCAGAGGAGGGTTTGGCAAGGAGTCAGGAAGGGGCACCGCTGCAGCTGGGGCTGTGGGACCTCTCAGGAGTCCTTGCTGGCGGAAGGTGCAGGGGTTGGGCAGGCGGCCATTGCCGCTTGTTACTTCCTGGAGGGCTTGGCAGATGCCCAGGCTTACTTATGGGTAGCTCAATGAAAGGGCACCTGTGCCTAGACTTGGGCTGTGTGTGATACATAGTACAGACAGACCTCAGGGTGCTGCCCAGATGCCTGAAGCTGAGACAGAATATCTTCCACAACTCCTCCAACAGTTTGTACCCTCTAAAGAGGGTGTTCATGATTGACAACTGGACATCCTGGGTGAACCCGGACACCTGAAGTCAGGAGTGCAGGCACATGCATATGCCGCTGTAAGCTGCCCGGAAGAAATGGGTACCAACGTTGGAGGCTGCCTTAAGAGTAACCAGGGCTTGTTGCTTGGCAGAGTCATCTGGTAGGGATTGGACAGAGTCCATGGCCTGGTCCCACAAGCATTTTGGTACTGGAACATGTGCCCAGGTAACTGAGGGTGCAGATTGCCAGGGTGGCTGAGGCAAAGGTCCGCTTGCCTAGAAGGTCTAACTCAACATGATTCCTTGTTGGGCAGCAGGGAGCTCAAATGCTTAGACTGTTTACTGGTCATGAGGGGTGTTTATCATCACAGAGTTCACTTGTGTCTGTTCCCCCAAGGAAGGGCTTACCTGCCGGGCGCATGGGACAGCCTGTCAGCCTTTCTGGACATGGCCAGAACCAGGTTGAGCCACTTGCCAGGCGGCCATGGTGGCATCCTTGTAGGTATCTATGAGGGGAGGGACCACCACCCGAGAAGTCTCTGGCTGATGAAGGAGGTAACAAGCCAGCACCACTCTGGGTCCTGCTCCTCTGTCTCAAACCCTATATCCCCTGAATATGTTGCATGATGGCCATAAGGAGGGGTTGTCTGTTGGGGTGGGACATACGTAAGGGTCCCTTCCTTTCAGAAGAGCCGTGGAGGGGTAGACAAACCATTGACATCACTGTCGCCTCTCATCCTCGCTTGATCATCGCCAGGCAGGCGCGAGTCTGAGTGATACTCATCCCACTCATCAGCGGGCCATCGGGGAGAGGGATGAGTCTGTCAAGAAGGCAGGGCTGGTTGTGGGGGCACTGAGTGGACGGCCCCAGAGAAGGTCCCTGGGGAGCAGGTGGCATCGGGTCCTAAAGAGGGGAACCTGCAACCACATGAAGTCCAAAAGGGATGAAAGCAGGCCTTGAAAATTGACGGTAATAGGCATGGATCCAGCAGGTGTTGGAGAAGGATAGGCCAGTGCTGTTTTATTGGCTAGCTGAGAGTAAATCGGCATAGGCCCTGTGGGCATGGGCTGAGGATAGACTAGTGCTGGCCCAATGGACATTGGCTGAGATAAAATGGGCAGAGGCCTGGCAGGTGCCAGCTGAGGAAAACTAGTGAAGGCCAGTTGCAGCAAGGCTGGTGAAGGTCCCATGGGTGCTGGCTGAGGCAACGGGTGCCGGGAGGAGAGGCACTGACAGGCGAGAGATGCAGAGGACCCAGACCTGGAGAGTCATTGGTGCCCTGCAGTGTCAGCCCTGAGGCCGAGGATGCGCGTGGTTCCTGAAAGGGAGACAGATGCCTGGTTAGTGGGTGTGGGTGGGTTTTAGAAGACAGCCTGGCATCCACCAAAGCTGTGCTGGCAGAAAATACACCAGCTGAGGCACCTTTGCTTTGTGCCCATGATCAAGGGCCTAAACAGCAGGGGCTGAGGGGCAGGAGTGTGCCCTAGCCCAAGAAGCCTCCGCCTGAGACCATAATGGTGGTGAAAGGCAGTCGCCGGTAGCCCTGTGGGTGATAGGGCATGCGTGTCAGCCAAGGTCAACCCCTGGAGGAAGAACCTTTGGTGGTCGAAGGATGGTGGGGAGACTGGGAACAGGAGGAAGAGGAGGAGGACCAGGGCCTGTATTGGTCCTTGTCCCGATGTTTGTGTTTTCCACTGGCCTTGTCCCTGGACTCCGATGACTGGCAGCCCACAGACTGGGCCGGGAGACCGAGGAGCTCCTGGCATGCAGCTCCCATTCAATGGAGGCGACCTTGTACTGCAGGAAAAAGTTCTCTAGGGTCCGCTGGCAGCATCGCTGGGTGGCTTAGTTGAATTTCTAGCAGATCTCGCAGGGTTGGATGTTATGGTCTGGGCCTAGCAGTAGACACAGGCAGAATGGTTGCCTTTCTCTGGGATCTGTTTACTGCAGGCACACTTGGTTTTGGAAGCGATCCAAGTCAAGGATGGTTTAGAAGACATAAAAATAAGAAAAATGAAGAAAAGAACTATGGTGAGAAATTAAAATAAAAACACTGAAAGCGTGCGAAAGGGCAGTCAACTGAAGCTGCGGTAGTTTCCAGAGGTCCGATGTGCATTGGTTGATGATGGGAGAAGAACTGAGGAGGCTATGGGGCTGCACACTCTTATAGGATAGGCTGACATCAGAGAGTGACGTCAGTGGTGGCGGCCCCTCTAATAGACTGCTAGCTAGAAAGTTTCTGTGTGGTCCTAGTGCCTGGTGGCAAGTCATCTTGAAGTAAGATCCAAGATACCAAAAGCAGCATCCCAATGTGACTCGGGGACAATGCTGTAGTCAGAAATGAAGGTGTGTGCTGACCTCTAGGTAGCAGCCCTACAGATTTCCTGTATTGGAATTTGTCTGGAGGTAGCCACTGGGTAGAATATGCCTGGTGGAATGAGCCCTAATCCTTAAGGAAGGCTCTCACCAGCAAATCTATAGCAGAGGTCAATGCAGAATCTTATTCACCTGCCAATCATCTGCTTTGCTGCCAGTCTGCCAGGTGTGGCTTTAGCGTTAACAGATGGTGAGCCTCACCTCAAACTCTAAGCCATGTGCTCCTTATAATATGAGAGTGCCCTCTGTAGGTCCAGTGTGTGGATCCTGCGGTTGGCCTACAAAGAGAGTTGGTACAATATACCTGAAGGTTTATCATCTGGTTAAGGTGAAACTCCAAAATGACCTTCAAGAGGAACTTCAATGGGGTGAAGGATGACACTGTCCTTGTGGAAAACAGGCTAAGGAGACTCATGCACTAAAAAGTGCCTGAAGCTCACTAATCCCTCTGGCTGATGTGATAGCCACTAAGAAGGTGGTCTTCCACGACAGGAGAGTCGCTACACACCTGTGCATAGGCTTGAATGGGTTGCCTTTGAGCACTGCCAACACCAGCAGTATGTCCTAAGGTGGCAGAAGTTCGAACAGCAGAAGGGACATGTGAAAAGCACCGACCACCTTCTCCCTGGGCCACCGTCAGCTTATTAGCCTACGCCCAGTAAGCAGAGATGGCTGCCAAGTGCACCTTAAGTGTCCTCGCTACAGGCCCAGTTGAGAGGGGACCAGAGGTACTCTAGAATGCATGCCATGGGGCAGGTAAGGGATCAAGCTCCTAGCCCTGGCAGATCGAGAACTCTTTCACTTGAATGTAGCACTTGTGAGTCGACTCCTTACAGGATGCCTCCACAATGTGGAGGACATCTTCCACAAGGCCCAAAGCCTAGAATTGTAGCCACTCAGGAACCAGGCTGAGAGGTGCAGGGATTGAAGGCTGCATGCACGTCCTTCCCTGTTTTCTGGTCAGCAGGTCTGGGCAGAGTGATAACTGCCACAGAGGCCTGCTGCTGAGTCTACAGGTACCAGAACTGTCTGGAACAGTCGGCACCCATCAGTATCATCTGTGCCTTGTCCTTCAGGCCTTAACCACAACCTTGTGGACTAAGGGAAGAGAGAGAAGGCATACAGAGACCTGGGGTGCAGGACCTCTCAAAGGCACCACCCAACAGTGTCCTGGACTGGGGGAGAAAGGCATAAAAGGTTTTTACAACCAGGAGAGACACTTGAGCATTCTGTTCTCCTGGAGCAAAACAGGTCTACCAGAGGGCACGCGAATGAGATAACAGGTGATGTACCACCTCTGATTCAGGGACCACCTGTAATGTCTCTAAGACCTGGCTGAGAGTCTACCAGCTGACTGTTAAATTCCATGACATAGATATCAGAAGATCTGCACCCAGGCTCTACAGGAGGGTCCAGGTGCGGAGAGCCCCTGACACACAGGAAGTGAAAGTGTTCCGCCTTGCCTGTTCAGATAGAACATGGTTGTGTGTTGTCTGTCTGACTTCCATGACCTGACCCCTGATCAACAGAGTAAATTCTGTCAGAGGCAGGCACACTGCACAGAGCTTCAGCAGGCTGATGTGGTGATGGGACTCCCTGGGTGACCAGAACCGTGGACTCTGTGGTCTTCTAGGTGTGCTCCCACCCCTATCAGAGACACGTACCTTGTAGATGCATGACTGATGGCTCCAGTTGGATAAACAGCATTCCCTTCTCCAGATGTTGTGCATCTACTCACCACTGGCTGGCTACCCACATTGGCTGGGTCTCTACGACCAGCTGATCCAAGGGCCTAGGCATTGGTACCTCTGACAGCTCAACTCATACTGCAGGTGGGGCATCTACCAGCCAGCTCAACAGATCACGCTGGGAGGATGCTGTGTACCCTAGCAACTGCAGAAGTTCAGGCAGGGTTCGAGCAAAAACTAAATGATATGGGAAAGGAGGTAAGATCTGATACCAGGTCCACAGAGAGGCAGGTCTTAGCCCACAGGGAGTCTAGTTCTGCCCTAATGAACTTTATCACCTGCGAGGGACCAGTTCCGGACTTGACCAGGTTGATCAAGAGTCCCAAGTCTCAGCAGGTCTGGCGGGCTAGATCTCTGGACCGCTTGATGGTCTCCTTGGACAACCCATCTTTCAGCCAGTCATCCAGATAGGGATATACCCTGACACCCTTGCACCGCAGGGAAGGCCACCACCACTTCCATGAATTTGGTGAGACCTTGTGCGCTGACGGCAGACTGAAGGCATGAGCTACAACTGGTACACTACCCTCTAGTACACAGAACCCAAGGTACCGCAATGAGACAGACAGACAAGGATATGGAAGAATGCATCCTGGAGATCCAGGGGAGCGGAACCACACGATCTGCTCCAGAAATGGTATGATCTGATTCAAGCGTGACTATCCGGAATTTGTGCTTCCACATGAACTGGTTCAGATTATGCAGATCCAGAATGGGAAGCCATCCTCATCTGTTTCAGGACCAGGAAGTACCTGGATATATATCCCTGGCTGGCCAGGGCATCTGAGACACAGTCTATTGTTCCTCTCTCTGGAGCTGAGAAATGTCTTCCTTAGGGTGGACAGTGTGTCCATTGACACCCTGGACTCCTGAGGAGCGTGAGTTGGTACAGTGGGAGGTCTCAAATCTAGAGGTAACCATCTACCCACCACTTAATACTCACTTGTCCAAGTGATGGCAGACCATTGTAGCAAGAAGTGGCATAGCTGACTCGGCTGGAGCTGAGACAGGGAATGGATGGGCAGGGATATGTCACCTAATAACTATCACTGTGCAGCCTTGAGGGGCACCAGCTGCAAGAGCCAGTGGATCATCACCACCTTTTCTCCCTCTTTCTGGCCCCTGGCCTCTGAAATTACAGTTATGTAAAAACTTACCGTAACAGTAGATCTTTGAGAGAGTTCCTGCAGTAGGTCTTACATATAGGACTGTCCCCCTGGTGTCAAGTTCAACAACAAACTTGTAGCTAGCAATCATCAGCGAGGACCGCCCCGACGCCAGGTGACACGACATCAGGACGACTATAAAAGGGGTGGTCCTGCGCCTGTCTTCTCCAGTTCTTTCTTTCCCACCGAAACCCAAAGAAAGTTAAGTGGAAAGGAAGGAGTGATAATCTAGTATCATGCTTCCTATCTAGACCCAAGGCTAGGCAGGATGAAAAATAAAGGAAACATTCCAGGAGCTGGGGAAGGTGGATGGAAAACTAGACCTACTGCAGGAACCTCTCCTCAAGATCTACTGTTTAGATAAGTTCTACGGAACTGCAATATCTTACTTTGAGAGGGTTCCTGCAGTAGGTCTTCACATATTGGACTGAATACCCAGCAGTCCAAAAGAAAAAATCAGAGATAAAGTTCGGGAGGAGGAAGTGTTTGCCAAATGGAGTACTGTCTTAGGACAAAAGACCTTGCAGGACCGCAAGGCCTAATCCGCCCTGCGCCTAGAGGCAATGTCCAGACTGCCATGCTTGTGCAGGTGTGGACAGATGACCATGGTCGCTGCACATATCTCTGCCGTGGACACATTCCTGAAAAAGGCGGTAGAGGTAGCAACACTCTGAGGGAGGACTTTATCTGCCCCCGGAAGGACTTTCCATGTTTTGCTAAGTGAAGTGGATGCAGTTAGCCAACCACCCAGATATGGTCTATTTGAAATGGCCTTACCCTGGCACTGATGGGCAAAAGCCACAAAGAGCTGATTGGACTTATGGACCTCTTTAGTCCAGGTTGTGCAATACCTCAAGATCCGTGCACATCTAAGGTGTGCAAAAGACATTCCCCGTTGGAATGCTGAGGATAATAGGCACTCAACACTCTGATTGAGAGTGGTTTCAAACCACCTTTGAAGAAAGGATGGATTAGTCCTAAGGGCTACTCTGTCCTTATGAAAATCAAATAAGGTTCCTTGCAGACGAATGTCTGAAGTTCTGAGACCCGCCTGGCTGAAGTGACAGCAACTAAAAACAAAGTCTTCCAGGAAAGGAAGCGATGTCACAGTTTCTGAAGCCGGTTCATGGGGGCAAAGTAAGTTTTTCTATATAAAATTAAGATCCCAGGGAGGACAGGGTTCTGGACTGGAGGTTTTAAATGGAAGATAGCCTTCAAAAAGGTTTTGGCAACTCCAGTTGAGCTAGAGTTTTGCCTCCATTGGGAGGTGGTAGGCAGACTCGCAGAGAGATGGACCTTGATGGAGGAAGGAATAACTAAGGCTCGCTCCAATAAATGCATGAGGGTACTCTAACACCTGGGCAACCTGAGCACAAAAGGATCCAAGCTCCTGGCTATGGCCCAGATCGAAAATCTTTTCCACTTCATGGTGTAAGTGGATCTGGTAGATGGTTTTCTGGCTTCCACCAGGATATGAGCAACCTGGGAGGAAACTCCATAGCGGGAAGCAGCATGTCCACAGTGCCATGCATGAAGGTGGAGCGATTGAAGGCTCAGATGCACCAGGGTGCCCTGCCCTGTGTCAGAAGGTCATGAGACAATGGCAAGAGTATAGGAGGTTCTAGCGCTAGCTGTTGCAACAGTGGAACCAAATCTGACGGGGTCACAGAGGGCAATCAAAATCATGTGTTCCTTCCATCTGAAGTTTCAGCAGAACCTTCTGAATGAGAGGAAAGGGAGGAAAGCATATAGAAACCCCAATGTCTGAGAGAGAGAGACAGGCGTCTGCCAAAAGCATCATGCCGGGAATGAGCTTAGCAAATGTTGGGTAGCTTATGCTGAAATGGGAGGCTAACAGGTCTACTCCGCTGACCCTATAGAAGAAACAGGTCTTCAACACCTCCCTGCTTTAACTCCCACTTATGAGCTCGGCCACTGATCGACTGAGACTGTCCGTCCAGGATGTTGCTTCTACGCCTGAGATGTGGACTGCTGTCAGGAATAGGCTATGCTGAATCGCCCAGTACCAAACTCTCATTGCTTCCCGCAGAGAGGGTAATGAAAGCGAGTTTCTCCCTGTTTGTTGATATACCAGACTGTGGACATGTTGTCCGTCTGGATAAGAAGTGATCCCGGTAGAAGGAAATGACTGCAATGCCTGGAGAGCATAGAGGACTGCCCTTGTCTCCAGGGACGTTCATGTGGAGCAGAAGCTCCTGAGTGACCCAGAACCGTCTGTGTCTTGTGGTCCTCAGATGTGCTCCCAACCCATGTCTGAAGTGTCTGAGGTGAGATCTGGTGAAGGTAGTGGAAGGGAACTCCCACTAACAGGTTGGAAAGATCCTGCCACCAGCGAAGATCTTTCTGGAGGCTGTTGGAGATCATGCGACCCGCTGGTTCATGGCGTCCGGCCCTCTGGTCCTGCTGAACTTGAAGAGACCACTGGGTGACCCATGTAATTCTGGCCAGGGGTACCGTGGAGATGGCTGCTGCTATAAGTCCCAGGAGACAAAGCACAGCATGTGCTGGGATCCATCGAGCCTGGGCCACCAGGGTGGCTAGAGACTAAAGTCTCGGCTCAATCTAATGGCAAGAAAGCCTTGCTCTGGACTGTGTCTAGTACTGCTGCAATGAATTGGAAGCGCTGAGAACGTACTAGCTGGGACTCTGGGAAGTTGACTGAGATGCCCAGCTGAAAACAAGTCCAGAGTGAAAGAAAGAGACTTTTCAGGCTGTCTAGGAGAGGGTGCTGAGAGGAGCCAGTCGTCCAGATATGGGAACATGAATGCCCAATTCACAGAGAATGCTGCTACCACCACTAGGCACTTCCTGAAAACCCGGGAGTCGAGGAAAGGCCAAAGGTAGTGCTTGAATTGAAAATGGTTCTCCTGGAAGGAGAAATGAAGGTGCGGTGTGGCCGGGAGGATGGGGATATGAAGGTAAGCATCCTGCATATCCATGGAGCACAGCCATGAGTTTGGTGGGAGTAGGGAAGAAGACCCTGAAGGTTAGCATGCAAAACCTCTTGTACTCACTTAAGAGGTAGAGCGTGCTGAGATCCAGACTTGGTCTCAGATTTCCCATCTTCTTTGGTACTAGGAAGACGGGAGTAAAATCCCTTCCTATTTGGTCTTGAGGGACGGGTCCTATGGTCGCTTTTGCAGAAGGGCCTGAATCTCCTGAAGACTACGGGAATCTGATCCCTTGATAAAAGGACCATCCCGGAGGTTAGGTGCAGGGATCTCTGTGAATTCTATTGAGTGACCTCGTTGAATGAGTTGTAAACCCATAAATCAGTGTGACAGCCCTCCATCCCTCCAGGTGGAGGTCAAACCTCCTCCCACCGGGTTCCTCCTTGACAACTGGAGGTAGCGGGAGGAGGGGGGAGCCAGGACACCAAGGGGAGAGGAACTTTGGCCCCACAGGCAGGCTTGGGAAAATTTGCCTGAGGGGTTTGGGCCCAGACCATGGGTGTGTCGCTTGCCCTGATGCTTGCCCTGGGTCTTATTCCATTGTCTTTGGTGGCAAAGGCTGTTTTTTGCCCTGGCCTGTACATGGAGTTCACGTCCTGCAGGGATCATCCGCTCTCCTGCAGCCCAGTTATTATGTCCTTGACATTGCCGCCAAAAGGACTGAACCGCTAAAAGGGGTGTCCAGGAGGGAAGACTGGATGTCCTGTATGCCAAACCTGCGATCCTAAGCCAGGAAGAGACAATGGATGCAGATCCCCGTAGGGCAGCCCTAGCCACCAATCTACCGACTATACGTTGCTCTAAGAGCATGACGACATGAAGATTTGCCCATACAGACCTTGTCCAGTAGCTTATTTCTGAGCATCTCATCCGTACATCCTGGAGGTCCCTCTTGAGCTCAGAGAGGGAAGCCTTCTGGAAGGCCACCATTGTGACACATAGTTAAGAGACCGGATGGCACAGGAAGTAGAGGAATATATTTTCCTGCCAAACTGCTCCAAGTGCCTTGAGTCCTTATTGGGAGGAGAGAGTGCAGATGTTTGGCCAGCCGACTGGTCATGAGCCATAATGACCATGGAGTCGGCTCGGATGAGATATTAGATGGGAAATCTTCCAGGGGAAGTATGTGCGATCAGCCTTTCTGGATACAGCTGGAATAGAAGAGGGCTGTTACCAGATGGTGGTGACCAGATCCTCATGGGACCCATCCAGGGAGGGATAGGTAGTGGTCAGATCTAGGTGTTCCACCAGCCTCTTGTGTTGGGGATCTTCTTTTGAAGCGCCAGCCTCCTGCTGCCTGAACAATCCTCAGAAGGTCACCAAAGGAGGGATCTTCTGGAGGTGATTTAGGGGATTCTTAGGTAGGACTTCAACTGGAGACAGAGTGTCCAAGGCTCAGAGTCGATGCCCGAGTCTGAAAGTTCAGAGCCACTGGGATGGATGGGTTCACCCCAGAGAAGCCCACCGCAGGCAACCCGAGGCTCGTCCCAGAAGGAACCGTGGTGGAGGTGTCTAGGCAGTGGAATGTCACCCACCGATGATGTCGTAGTTCTGAGATAAGCTGGGTCCTGGCATCCTGTCACCATGCCGGGATCTCATCCCGATCAGTCGGCTGAGGAGGAGGAGGAGGACGAGGCTGGCAGCCTGCGTATTGTGGTTGTTGCCATCAGGGGTGCGGAATCCTGCAACCCGGAGGGCAACTACAAGGAGAATACTCAGGGTATCCCAGCATCAGGTATCCTGGCGCTGGCGGCACAGGGCCTGGCCAGGTAACGTGTGCCGACTGAGGCCCACCGGCAGTGGATAATGGGGCCTGGCCCCGGAAACCGCCTGAAGGTTCTGCAGGACCTGCCTGGGGAGGTGCCAGAGGGCCACTGGGCATGGGATCAGGAAGGGCCCTGAAGGTCCCAAGGAAGGGCTCCATATTAGAAGGATCCCGGCCAGTGATGGACTCCTGTCTGTGGACGGCAAAAGACCAGGTGAAGGGGTAACTTGGGTAGAGACCCCAGCGAAGGTCCAAGAGCGATCCTGAAGGCAAGCACAAGGCAGGATCGGGTGGTGAATCCCTGGGATGACGCACCCGGGATGAGAGGTCCCTATCAGCACGCCGTGCCGACGCCGGGGTCCTCACAGGAGCCCGATGGGTGAGACAGAGAGTCCAGGCGGACGACAGAGGATCTGTCACCCATCTTATCGGACCTGACCAGGCTGGCAGTAGCCAAGGGGCCGCTGCTAGGCTTAATGGTCGTGGCCGTGCACCCGTCGACAGGGTCGGAGGGTGACTTAACAGTAGTGCTGGGTGGAGGAGACGCAATAGACACCTCAGAGAGGCTACTCCTGGCTGTCTGCTCACCTCAGCAGGAGGGAGAAGGTGCCCAGACCAAAGAAGCGGATGGGGTACCTGAAGAAATACTCATGGTTTTTTGAGAATAAGGCCTTCCATGTGGCGATGGACTCCTCCCCGGCCTTCTCCTTATCTTTCTTTTTCTCGGGGCCGGTGACAATGACCTTTCCTTAGCTCCTAAAGCTCCTTTTCCATCAACGCCAGCCGTCGGGCAAGAAGGTGGGCCTCGAGGTCCGCTGGCTGCCTGGTCCGAGTGGCTTGACTAAAAGCCCTGGCAGATGGCATACCTTGCCTGAGTTGTGCTTGGGGCCTAGACACAGAAGGCATGGAATGGTCATCCCCATGCGGATTGAGTTCCACACTTAGAGCACTTCTTTTGTGCGAGCTGACATACACTCGGTCGGTGTTGGATGTTGAAACGGTTTTGAAGAGAAAAACTTTGAATAACATGCAGGTGTTAGATCACTGTTCTTACACAAGAGCCAAACAAACTAAGGTGATGGCGGGAAAGAACTGGAGAGTGGGAGCAGACCGCCTTTTATAGTTGGCCTGACGCCGCATCACCTGACATCAGGCAGTCCCTGCTGATGCATAGCTACATGTTTGCCATTGAACCTGGACACTGGGGCAGGACCTATATGTGAAGACCTACTGCAGGAACCTCTCAAATAAGATCTTGGGATTCAGAGGCCAGTGCTGGTAATGACCCCACTGGTGCTGCTGCCAAGGCTGCTGTTGCCGACAGGGCCATGCTGGGAGGACTTTTTCAGGCTTTTGAGCCTTCTAGTCCTTCTGGGATGAAGCCACAGAAACCAGAGTAGCAATGGATTTCTTGATGCATGAGAGATGTCCTCCATCACAGGGCCAGAGAGGTCAGTACCCATGAAGGTGACATCATCCGACTTGTGCTGGGTGTCTCTCATAAAGGCGGAAAGCTGCAGCCAGGCCCAGTGATGCATTACAATGGCTGCTGCCATGGCACAGGAGTCACCCATATCCAGGGCCATCTGGAGCTGGTGTTTCACCAGTGATTGACCCTGGTTCCAGACTAACTTCATGAGCAACTGCTTGTAGGCAGGAAGGTGAGGCAAGAGGCTGAGTAGCAGTCCCAGTAAGCAGTGACTGGTTAGCCATCATGACAGCAGTGCTGTCCTGATAGAGACCCAGAGAGGCAGCAGAGTAGACTTTTTTCACTGTGTGGTCAGTCTTCTAGACTCTTTGTCCAGAGACTTATCCACATCCTCCTGGACACCCGATCTGCAGAAGGCTGAGTCTGACATTAAACCTTGGCCAAAGGATGGGCACAGATCCCGAAAGGGAACTAGTAGGGACTGCATGCGCACCATGCAGGTTGAGTGTGCCGGGCTGGATGCTGCTAAACCTCCAGGGCCAGTCCAAAGATGGCCTCAGCCACGGAATAGGCAACCCCAGGGAATCGTCCTTGTCCAGTATATCAGTGAAGGGTGTTTAGCTAATTTCTAAACTGACTTCAAGGGCACATTCATGGGCTCCGATATGAGCTGGAGTAAACCCCAAAAGACACCAGCCCATGGTCAGTAGTCAGCTACTCAACTGACCTTGGTCAAGAGTGTGAGTCGTGGAGGAAGCCATGCATGACTCTCGGAGGATTCATCAGAAATGTCCTCAACCATTTGCCAACATAGATCATCCTGGTATCCTCGGATTGGGTGATCTCCACCGGTTACATTGGCCTGGTAAACTGGCAGCAGTGCAGGACCTCTTGGTTAGAGCTCAACAGGGGCTGCAGTGGAGGTGGTTCCCTTGGGGGAGAAGCAGATACAGGGACACCTGTGAGGTGTTGACTGGTATGGGAACAACTGGCATATGCCAAGGGCCATAGGGCCCAGGGGCAGAGTCCTACACCACCCAGCCACAGTCTACTGTTGCCAGAGGAGCCCTTGTAGCATCAGTACATCTTGTGTTGATGCCTCCTTGCCCAAGGACGAGGAGGTCAAGGAGCATGACAGCAGTACTACCCAGCTGAGTAGAATCGAGAGCGCAAGCAGCAGCTCAACTCACTGTCGATGCTGTAATGGAATATGAATGTGTGCTCTACTCCAGGTTGCAGCCCTGCAGATCTCTTGAATGGGAATGTCCCTGGAAGCAGTCACTGAGGCAGTGGTATGTCTGGTACAATGAGCTTAAGCCACTTGGTGACTCCTATCAGCCAACCTATGAGAAGGTCGATGCAGGATGTTATCCACTGGCAACTGTCTGCTTTGCTGCCAGTCTGCCATGTGCTGCTTCAGTGTAGAGTTATAAACAGTAGCTTGAGGGTCAACTGGTATCCTCTGGTGGGTAATAGTAGGCTCATGCCTTACCACATTGAACAAGATAGGCCTCAGAGGCATGACCACTGGAGAAGGCTCGATCTCGCTGAGACCCAGCCAGGAATACCGACTGGGCCAAGTCCTCCTGCATGATAACAGGGAGAACTGGGATCTGGGAGATCTACTCTTCTTCAAGCTCCTCTGACAGCCAGTCAACAGGTTTGAGAAAGATCTTGACCTCCTGCTCAAATGAAGTCAAGGTTGACAAGCCTGATGGGGGTACTAAGGAAGTATTGACCTGCATCTCGACTCCAAGGCAGCTCAACCAAAATCGAGAAATTGGTGGAGTGAGAGAATAGGAGGAAAGTACAGTCACGTAAGAACTTACCATAAGTGAAAATTACGACCTACCATAATTCTCGAATCTTCTTTATCTTCATCGTTCATTACTGCTGGGTGTCGGAAGTGCGCACTCCAGAATTTTTTTTTTTGAGGAAGGCAATGAACCATGGCATTGCCCATTAAGAGGACTCACCCTCGTGGTGCACTTAGGGCGCCATCAGGCGCTGCAGACCTCCTCCATCCTAGTTCTGTGTGCCGGAGAGGCAAAATAAAAAGATTTTGGAGAATAAGAGCGAGTAAGAGAGTCGAGGATAGACAAAGGAAAGGAAACAAACTGAAAAAGGAATAAGCTGATAGAGGACAGGAAAGAGGAGAACCCTACCCTAAGAGACCGCAGGACCTCACTCCTAGGGCAGCTCCGAGGGAGGAAACAGATATGGAGAGGAAGAAGAGAAGAGGATATTGGGAGGGAAGAATTCTGCCATGAGTTGTGAGTTAAATTGGCTTTACATTATCAGCTCAGAACTTAAAAGCAAGGAGCAAGGGTCCTTTCAAACAAAACTGGTCTAGATGGCTCACTGAACCTTCTGCACAGCTTGGTACAAGAGAGGCAGATTTCCTACACATCCTGCTATCTATTACCCATAACTCTAGCTGAGAGTTCAAGATTGCCAAGGCAAACAACCTGTTCTGGGGAGAAAGAGCCCCAACTAGGTAAAGGGAAAAGACCCCACTAGCACACAAACATGTGATAGTACTGGTGGGGGAGGGAAGCCCAAGAGGGGGCAACCTCTTGGTAAGGTGGACAGAGACAGAGAGGGAAACTTGTTCTGACTCCTGGAGGAGGCAGGGGCCAAGAGAAACCAGACCACCAGTTCAAGAAGGCACTTTCGAATTGGGCTAAAACAGATGTTAACTAGCCCCGGACTGGCATACACAAGACAAGATTCAGGGACACCAGCTAGGTCTGAAGACTGAAGGAAGAGAACCTGTCTAAAGAAACTAGCCCTGTTGGCTGGTGATTGAACTAACTGGCCTGAAGGAAGGCTCCTGGAGGAACACCTTCCAGGAAAATCAGAAGAGTTCTCTCAGAAGGAAAGATGAAGCTCACTCACCCCTCCCCTCCAAAACCTTTGCTGCTTGCTTCTGGAAGAGAAACAGAAGGTCCAGAGGACCAGGGAATTTAGCCCCAATGAGCCTGAGAGGGAGGGGAAGAGTTGCCAAGCAGGGGGGAGACACCAGGAAATAAGGCCCAAGAGGGAAAGGTGGTGGGATTCAGAATGAATGGTGAAGATACAAAGAGAAGAGCAAGAATTACGGTGGGTATGTACTTTCATATCTTCCCTGTCAATCTTCACCATTCATTACTGCTGGGTGAGTACTAAGTCTCCCAAAGGGGTCTAGTACAACCCTGAGGGAACAGGAACCTCAGCCTCCTGCTGGTGGGAAACAGGAAGAAGAGACCCTGGCCATACTAGACTGGAAGCCTAAGGCCGAGGAGAGCTAGTAGGTGTCCCCTGAAGATAAGAGGATGGAGGAGCCCTGCAGAATCCCTAGCCCTGGTGGAAGAAAGGCGGTCCCTCGGAAGGTGGAGCTAATCACCCCACGCCAGGCCAGGGGTGACAACCTCGATAAACAAAGCCATGTCATCTGCCTAATGCAGATCACTGTCCCCGCAAGCCTGGAAGCCGCCCATTGCGCCATAAGATGCCCTGCTTGGTGCCTTCCAGTTCCAGGCCTATGGTGGAGAGGGCAATGGCTTGTCAAGATTTCTCCGAATCAGGCATCAGTGCTGCACCTGAGCCAGCACTGACCACAAGTGGCTGTTATAGGCAGCATGGTGTACTGATGTGATGCAATGTACAACATCCGCAGAAAAGAGAAAACTTTTTCACCCCACCGGCCGAACTGTAGGCAATCCGAGTTCGGGCGGTGGTTGGTCGTGGTGCCAGTTGTAGACACCCGAAGGGGTCTCTAGGAATACCAAGTCCAAGGGAGGGTTAGGGAGAGAATCTAGAGACTCCAGTGGAGCACAATACCACCTCCTACAGTCTGCCAGGGCTGGGAAAGGGTCGGCTGGAGGCTGCCAGGTGTGATAGATGCTTACTGGAAGGGAATCGGCCAGATGGCACCACCAGATGTTGGGCACTGAATTCACTGAGGAATTCAAGCATCTCCGCTTGTTATTGTCCCATCTTACAAAAGAAATACTGAGATCCTGAACCACCATCATTAGGAAGCGCTGATATTCAGTGAAATCAGCATCGAAGAGAGATGGATGGTAGGTTCCTCTCCTCTGAGGAGGAGTCAAGGAGCATGGGGAACTCAAATGTCCAGAAGACTCCATGGTGATGGGGACAGGCGAAAGACCCGCTCATGCATATACCTAACGTGATGATGGGAAGGCCAGCGCAGGTGCCTCTGAATGTCTCCCAGGATAAAGGCCCCATAGAACCCACATGGCCTGGGGGTGGCTGCAGAGGAATGGAGGTGCAAGGAGGTGGCTGTCCTCTGCCAGAGCTCTGAATCCATGGAACGGTGCCTGAGGTAGAGGAATGCCTGAGATTAAATCGGCTTGCACAGTGGAACCCTGGGGATGCAAACTCTGGAAGAGCCCAGATGGGGAATCTCCACTGTGACGACCTGGGGTTGTATGAGTCCAGAAGGGCAACCCTCAGTGGCGCCACCGAGGGATCCCGGAGCCCGAGAAGGAGAGGTGGGCTCAGCGCCACAGCTCCTCCCTGCACCCAGTGGGCTGGCAGAGGAGTGCCACTGCCCCTCGCCCCAACCCCTCAACATCTGAGGACGCCTTTTCCTCAACCCCAGCGGAGTCCCTCGATCCGGAGGCCTCCTAAGGAGGCCACCAAAGCCAGGGCTTCCACTCCCCCAGGAGGGCACAGCACCACCAAGACTGGCAGCTGCCGCTGCTCCTCCAGAGGAGACAACCCTCCCCAACCCCGAGCTGTCCTCCCCATGGACCCCAGGCCACCCCGGCCTGGGAATTCTCAGAGGTAGACTGCTCCAGAGATCAGAAATGGGGCTGCTGGGCTGCCTGCCACCGTCCCCACAGAGATTTCTGATTCCGAGGAATCGGCAGCCAGTCCTGGTCCACATCTGAGTTGACACCTCTGAAGAGGAGTCGACCAGCAGGACCTCAATACTGGCCACCCGAGAACACCCTGATGGATGGGGACGTGAACGGCGCTGGCATCTTCAGCGGGCCACCTGTTCCCACCGCACTGCCCACAGGCCCGGAACCCAATGCAGACCCATCAGTGGCCCTGGCAGGGCTGCCGCACTGAGCTGGAACCCAAACTGTGCCCGACGGAGCCGCAGCAGAGCATGAGAACCGAACCAGCACCGCACGTGGCGCCACCCTGATCACCGCATTGCGAACAGCACCAGGATCTGAAACAGCACCGTGAGGCAGTGTCGAGAGTCTGGCAGTGCCAAACCCAGCAAACCATGGGCCGCAACACTGGGGAGCCTGCACCTCAGGAGAGGTGACTGCCGAGGCGGCATCGACAACACGACCCCCAGGAGAGGCTGCTCCCTCCTCTGAAGCTGCAAAAGAAACCTCCTCCTCAGCAAGGCTTGAAGATGAGGATGCTCCTCCTCCCACCAGACCATATAGATCTGTGAGGGACCCAGAGGAAGGGTCTAAAGACCTGACCTGGGAGGCCCGAGAGCGACGCTATCCTCCGAAAGTCAGCGGAGCCCCGCCGACTTTAAACATGCGGACTTTCAGAACACAGTGATCCATGGAAAACAGGTGTCGCATCTATTCATATCATGGTTAGGTCCCAGGCACCGGAGGCAAATATTATGCCGGTCCATCATGGAAAAATGACGGCCACAGGAGCGCCGACACATAGGGGCCGCTGGTCTGCTTTCAATTCTACGCTTTGCTCCCAAACCAGACATGATGCGAAATAAAATAAAACACAGCAAAAGATCCCAGCTGTTAAACAAATAATTGAAATTAACTTACCAGCCTGTAACGAAGGCTGGATGGAGAACTGGGATGAGGAGTTGTCGAAAGATGGTGTCGATCACGGTAGGCCTTATGGCGTACTATGAAAATGCTAACTCAAGCAGCAGGTGCAGCCTCAACGGTGGGAGAAACAGAACTGGGATAGAGGAGGAGTCTGTGGTGCTCTAGAGGTGTCGTTTGGGAGCGTAGCGCTATTACCTATTACATCTCCTTCAAAAAACAACAAACAAAACAAAACTCCCGTAGAGTGGGTGCGTTCGGCTTACACCCAGCAGTAATGAATGGTGAAGACTGACAAGGGAAGATCAGTAGATCTTCAAGAACAGCTCTTGCAGCAGGTTACACCATAAGGACTGAAGCTCGGCAGGCGCCAGAGCCCACGGAAAAATTCTAGCTAGCTATATCCAGCGGGAACTGCCGACATCGGCCCGCCCCGACGTCCTGATGTCACATAAAAGTGGCAGTCCCCAGCATCTCTCAGTTCTCCGCCGGAGACTCCCCGCATAATGATGCAATTCTGAAGGGGAGACCGAGGATCCAGCTTCCAGAGGAAGGCAAAATTAATGTGTTTAACGTCTAAGAGCGTCATAAAGAAGAACCAAACCTCCTGAGGGAAGGTGGGAGGAAACTACCTGCTGCAAGAGCTGTTCTCGAAGACCTACTGTTACAGTAAGTTCTTACGTAACTGTACTATCTTACTTCGAGATACAGCTCTTGCAGCAGGTTATACAGATAAGGATTGATTCCTGCTAGTAAGAGTGTAGGCTAACCTTTCGGGAGGAGGGATCCCAAAATCGATCATCTAGGACAAGAGTCCCTGGAGGACTGCCAGGCTGAAGCCCACCCGCCTTGAGGCAATGTCCAAGCTGTAGTGTCTGATGAAAGTGTGCACTGTACCCAAGTAGCAGCTGCACAAATGGCTGATGTAGAAACATTCTTAAGCTGCAGCAAAGGAGGTGGCCACCCCCACAAGTAAAGCTACCAACTTTTCGAGACCTAAAACTGGGACGGTCCAGCCTGACCATGAGCCCCCGCCCGACAATGTCACACCCACGGGCACCGCTACACACAATTAAATTTGCTGTTCGCTTCTGGCCATGCTCCCCACCATAACACCAACAGCAAACATCCAGATTAAAACAAATACATCATTCTGCTGCAAGTTCCAAATCATGATGTACAGAAATTTCATTAGAAGCAAACTGCGTAAATTGTGATCAGATATTAGAGCTGCATGTATTGCTCCTCCTGACAGTCTTATCCAACCCACCTACACTCATCTCATTTGCTGAGCAAACTTCACCTCAGTGACTCCCACCACCACACCAGATTGTTTTCACACACTTCCTATAGCTGATCAGGTTCAGGTATCTTGGTTCTCTGCTGCCGGTCTCTTCTCTGTCTGGAGTCCCTCTCAGCTGCTGGCAGGCAGACATCCACATGCACTTGTTTGCACTACTACCCAGTCTAATCTAACAGGAAGGAACATGCTTTACTGTGCTCCCACTGACATGCTATGTGCAACACTGGCATGAGGATTGAAGTTGCAAACTGCTGTCCAGTCTCGCGATAGCACCACAGTGGTGCTGAAATAACGTCATTCATGGATTAAGCAGCCAGCAAAAAAAGGGACAAAACTGGGACAAGAAAGCAAAACCACAACAAAAATTACATTTTGCAAAACTTGTGGGGACACTGGGACATGCTGCCTAAAATAGGGACTGTCCTGGGAAAATAGGGACTGTTGGTAGCTTTACCCACAAGGAATGGCCCTTCACTAGTCCCGTAAGGGCTTATTGTGCTTCTGGTAACAGAATTCAATGCATTTAACCAGCCACTTGAGAGTGTTCCTTCGACACAGGTGCTCCCAACAACCTGTGTGCGATTGACAGAAACAGCTGGTCAGACTGACAGTACGGTCTGGTTCTGGCCAAATAAAACCTGAGGATCCTATGCACATCTAGAGTGTGCAAGAGAGCTTCCTCAATTAGAGTGGTTGGAATAGTACACCGAAGGTCAATGTCCTGATTCAGGGTTAAGGCTGAGACCACCTTGGGAGGAAACTTAGGATTAGTCCTTAAGGACACCCGGTCCTTATGAAAAATCAAATAGGGCTCTTTACACATGAGCGCCTGAAGCTCTGAAATTCTCCTTGCTGAGGTGACAGCAAGCAAAATGGTGTCTTCCAAGAGAGGAGACGAGCTCACAACCCACGGGTTGGTTCAAAGGGAGGCAGCGTAAGCTGCTCTAGAACGAAAAGAAAATTCCAAGGAGGAATTGGGTCCTTAATGGGGGTCTCAGATGAGGATGCCATGCAAAAGTGAGGGAGGCCTCTAGCTGTGCTAATGACCTTGACCCACCGGAGCATGGTATGCTGAGATGGCACAGAGGTGTACCTTTATAGAGGAATATGCTAGACCTGATTGATATAGCGAGAGGAGGTAGTCCAACACTGACCTCTTGGGGCAGCAAAGCAAATTGAGGTCGCGACATGGGTCCAGAGGCAAACCTCCACCATTTCATGGCGTAGGTGGCATGAATGGATGGTTTCCTAGCCACCACCAGTATGTTGGCCACTCCCTGTGAAACTCCATGTCTAAGGACAGCTATTCTTAGAGCCAAGCATGCAGGTTCAAGGACCTGAGGTCTGGGTGAACTAGGGAGCCGCCCTGGGACAGCAAGTGCAAGCTGACCAGTAAGGGTAAAGGAGACTCCTTGGCTAGCTGATGGAGGAGCAGAAACCAAATTTGTCTGGGCCAAAAGGGCCACCAAGATAAATAACGCACCTTCTGACTGCAGTTTTAGAAGAACCCTCTGGATCAAAGGGAAGGCGGGAAAGCAGAGAAAGCTGCCCGTCCAAGAGAGGGACAACATGTCTCGCCAGAAAACACCAGGCCCTGGATCTAGCGAGCAGAATTTGGGCAGTTTTATGTAGTGGGGATGCGAAGTAAGTCTATGTCTGGTGTCCTTCATCTGCGAAACAGGTCCTCCACCACCTCCTGCAGCAGTTCCCATTTATTGAGCCTAGCCTGTGACTGGCTCAGTCGATCTCTGACGGTGTTATCTAGCATCGGGAACATGCACTGCGGTAGATGTAGATAACACCGTCGCAGATCATGTTATCTACATCGGGAACATGCACTGCGGTAATTGTGGCACTGTGCTGTAGAATCCAGTCCCACATCCTTTTGCTTCTCTGCAAAGTGGGTAGGAGTGAGTGCCTCCTTGTTTGTTGATATAATACACCACTGAGGTGTTGTCCATCTGCACTAACACGTGGTTTGGTGGGATCTCTGACTGTAAGGCCTGTAAGGCATATATGACTGCCCTCATCTCCAAAATATTGATGTGGTGGGCTTCCAGGGCTGATCAGGTTCCCTTGGTCCTGATTCCGTCCAAGTGAGCTCCCAACCGGACCCTGAAGGCCTGTTGTGAGAGTCAGAGTTGGAGCAGGTGCCAAGAAGGGTACTCCCTTGAAAGGTGCTCTGGGACAAGCCACCACTGCCCGTCCCTGACTGACTGGCTTTGTGACTCTGACAAGCTGATCCAAGTGATCCTGTCTCTGGTCCCATTGAGCTCTGAGCACCCATTGAGTAACCCTCATATGGAGACGAGCCAGGGGACGTGGCAATGGCCGCCGCCATGTGTTCAAGCAGGTGAAGCATAGTCCTTGTGGGGATCAGCCTCTTGCCATAATGCCCTGTATCAAGGATCGGATGTGTTCCGCCTCTGTCCTCGGTCAGGAGAGCTCTCCTTGGCTGGTATCCAAAACCGCGCCAATGAACTGCGATCTTTGTGAGGGGATGAGGAAGGACTTCTCCTGACTGATGGTGATGCCTAGCGATCCAAAAAGAGAACGGGTATCTTGAATTGTTGTCACCAGTGCTCTCAAGAGGAGGCCATGAGAAGCCAGTTGTGCAGATATGGGAACACATAGTGGCCATGCCTTCTGAGGGACACTGCCATGACAGCCAAGCATTTGGTGAACACCAGCGGTGCTGAGGACAGCCGAATGGAAGTGCTGGGAACTGATAATGGCATCCTAGGAACTCGAAGCGCGGAACTTCAGTGCACTGGAGTGATAGGGAGATGGAGATACATGTCCTGCATGTCCAGAGACGCTAGCCATGCGCCTTGCTTAAGCATGGGGATGAGACCGGAAGGGTGACCATGCGAAGTATTTGTACAACACAAAGGTGTTGAGGTTGCTGAGATCCAGGATTGGGCACAGGTCCCTGTTTTCTTTGGAACCAGGAAGAAGTGGAAATAATATCCTCCTTCTCTCTGGTTCTGTGGTACAATCTCAATGGCATCCTTGTCCAGGAGTGCCGAGATCTCCTGCTGGATTAGCAGGGCATGGTGACCTGAATGACGGAGTGCAGAGGAGGTCTTGTTGTTGGCAGTCGAGGAACTCTATAGAGTGCCCTCGACTTACCAGTTGCAAAACCCACCTGTCAGAGGTTATCATCTGCCACCCTGACATCTGGTAAGCGACATGACTCCTGACCTCTCTTCCTTGGATCCAGAGGTGGGGCAGGGCTGGGAAGGAGTCATGCTGTGGCGGTGTTGGCTCTGGTGGGTTGGGCAGATTTTGGATTCCGCTGACCCTGACCTCTGGAGTACTTGGATTGGCTTTTTCTGCCATAATTGCCCGGGTTGCTGGCTGGAGCAGAGGTTGCTGTCTGCTGCTGGCCACGAAGCAGTTCTGGCCCCTATGAAAGGAGCCAGACTTAGGTCTGTACATGGCCTGTACTGTCCTAACAGCCTTCCCGCATCTTGCAATTTAGTGATGACTCGGAGTCCTCACCGAACAGTACCGAGTCGTTATAAGGGACATCCAGAATGTCCTTCTGGACGCCCAGGGTGAACCTGGAGACCCTCAACCAGGAGTGTCTCCGGAGGCAAACACTTGTAGTGGCACCTCTGGCAGCTGAATCTGCTAAGTCATAAGCGGCTCGGAGGACTTAGGTCCCAACATCCGAACCCATGCGAAGGAGGTTCAGCAACTCTTCCTTCTTCTCACCATTGGGAAAGTCTTTGAACAGGTCCTGACCCTGGTCCCACAGTGCATTTTGAAATTGCACCATGTGCGCAAGATAATTTGGGACCTGATGGAGCATGTAGCAGCCGTGATACATGTGCCTACAGAGAATCTAACTGCTTAGATTCCTGGTCTGGTGGCTTGGTGCTAAGATGCTGAGGCCTTTGTGAGCGGTCATGGAGGTCAGAATTATCAAAGAATTGGCCACTGGTTGCTGAGCCAACACGGATCCTCCAGGGGCCCTATAGTGGCGATCTGCTTTCTTGGGAACTGCTGGAGTGGAATAAGGATGCTTTATGCAGCCTTAGCGGCATCCTGAAAGGTATCCACCAATGGTGGGACCACCACAAGCTTGGGGTCTTTTTGCCCTAAGGTACTTCGCCCAGGCACTGCCGTTCGGTCCCTCCTCCATCTCCTACCCATATTCTCTTGAATGTGCCTCTTTATATCAGAGAATGAGGGTCATCCTGCGGCAATCTGGGAAGGTCCGGGGGTCTGGAGATGGGAGGCTAATATGAGAGGGTGACCGAGAGGTGTCCGAGTATCCAGACGCAAATCATCCCCTGACGAAAAGCGGGATCTCCATCTGGGTCTCTTAGGTCTGTGGTCACTGGGGACCCAGAAAGAGTCCTGGAGGCTGTGATCTCTTGGCCTCTGACTTTCTTTTGATCGGCCCCTGGGTGACGAGGTAGGATCCCGGGCTCAGGGTACTGTCTTCTCGGGTTCCTTTGGAGTAAGAACTTTTGAGGAGGCTTTGTGGGCACCACATCCTTTTAATGGTGTCCCACTAAAAGGTAAAAGGTCTTTTACTTCCTGAATATTAAGGCTGGACTATGGGCCTAGCGATGGTTTCTGCCCGTCTTAGGATGGGCATTGGTGCCTGAGGCATAGTCAGGCGTCGGTTCCTGGGGCATTCCGGCATCCTTGATATCCCCGACGTCTGGTCATTGGTAGCTAGGGTTCCGACATCCTCCTCCGGCGTCCCGGTGACTGGTCTCAGGGAGGCGGGGGTGGTGTCGGAATCCGCAACACGCTTAAGCGGTGGTGGGTCAGGCGCCCGGCCGCTTCGGACGTCCGGCTTAAGGGCCATCAGCTTTTTGTCTTCCTCGGGGCATCCAGCCCTGGAGGTTGGGAGCCTGAGCGTTGGTCGGTGTCCCGCGGCCAGTCTGATGCGTCAGAGCCCGATTTTGCAGATGACTTAGGATGATGCTTTTGCCAGTCGAAGCCTCGGACCTGGCAGTAGAGCCAGATGACCGGCTATCTTTAGGCTTGGTCTTTGGCTGGAGGGAGACCGAGCTGGAGCCCCGACATCCGGACCTTCACCGGAGGGGGCTAAGACTGGGCCCGGGAGGGATATCTCTGACCAGGTGGAGCTGAGCTGGCCCGAGTCCGAGGCCCAACCCAGGGATCTAACTCTATCCCTGTCTCGGTGCTTCTCGATGTTCCCTGACTTAAGATGGGAGGACCCTCTGGAAGAATGATCTTCTTCCATGGCTTTCAGTTTTTCTTCCAGAAGAAACCCTGGAGTGCTTTCTGGCAGCGGATCCTGGTCTTAATGTTAAACTGCTGGCAGATGGAGCAGGTCTCAGTGTTGTGGTCTGGGCCTAGACACTTCACACAGGCCAAATGCCTGTCTTTGAAAGGAATCTGCTTGCCACAAGCACATTTAGAGGGTGTCCTTCTGTAGAATGAGTCAGGGAAGAAGACATGGGTATTTAAAGCAAGTTTTGAAAAAGTTAAAGTTCTGGCGTCGTTCGTCTGCTAGAGGCATCTGTGGAGCCGATGCTGGTGAGTCGACGAGAGAGAAAAGAACTGGGAGATGCTGGGGACTGCCACTTTTATGTGACATCGGACATCAGGGGTGGGGCCGGCGTTGCAGGTGGTCCCCGCTGGATATAGCTAGCTAGAATTTTTCCGTGAGGTCCTGGCACCTGCCGGCTTCAGTCCTTATGGTGCAACCTACTGTAAGAGCTGTATCTCAAAGTAAGATTGTGTTCTTTCTCAATCCCACGACCTGAATGGTGGCACTTGTGCTTTACCATGGTGAGATGGGCTCTCCCCAAAGGCCTGGAGGGCCAGATAAATTTCTTGGAAGTCATCTGAGAATGACCCTTTGATGCTGGCTCCAGCTGGACGCAGTGCCAAGACCAAAGAGGAACTGCCCGCAGTCATCTCCTCTTCCATGACCGCTACCTGTACAGCCAACCTAGCAGCCACTGGGGCCTTTTGCAGTACTTTGGTCGATCAAGAGCGAGACAAGCCTTCCTGTCCTCGATGGATGAAGGCAGCATGGTCTTGTAAAGGCCGCAGCACATCACAATGTGCTGCATGGAGCCGCCCAGTGGTTGGATTTCTGCTTACAAGGCATGGCTGACCCAGGTTTGGGGAATGGATGCAGGCCAGGGGAGAAGGATCGAGCATCCCAGGACTGCTCTCCTTCTGGGATTTGTGTTCGTGCAGGAGCGACACCTGGAGGAGGCCAGTGTGTCGCCTCGCACCAACGCAGGATCAAGACTCTCTGGGTGGGACAGACACTGGACATCATTGCATGTCTCTGTCCCAGTCTACAGGGGACAAACTGCCGCTTCTGCCGTCTCTATGAAGCCCTGTCCCCAGGTTTCGGTTGCCTCCTGGCCAAGTTCTCCCAACCAGTTACCGTTCTCATGGTACTGGTGCCTGCTATGGTGCCGTGACCCCGCCCCTGGAGGTAAGTCAGGGGTAACGGGAGAGAGGGTATTATTTTTTATTTTTCAAACTGTTTTAGCCAGGTGAGACACACTAAGCTGAAAGCTTGTTTACAGGTGCAACCTGGGAGCACAGGAAGTTAAGGACTTGCTCAGGGTCACACAGTATGCAAGTGGGGGCTGTGGGATTCAAACCCAGGTCTCCAGATTTGCAGCTCAGAGCCTTAAACCACTGCACTATACTGCCTCCCAAAGTAGGAGGTGGAAGTCATGGGGCACCGTGACCAGGGCAGAGAAACTGATGGCAGGTGCGGATGAAAAGAAGAGTACATACAATGTGCTGCATACCATGCTAGTAGAGGCATGTATCATGTGGGTCCATGATTGACATTTTCTGCTGGCATTAGATGCAGAACTTAAACCTGGGTTTCGCCTTCCATAGTCGATTGTGATGAGTAGTCAGAAGATGCAGAAGTACTAAAGTAGACTGAAAAGTCAAAAATTATTACCAAAGCACTTGAACAACTCAAAGTTCTTTGCTTGCAGAGCTGCAAAGGAGACCTATCCTTTCCAGTGGAAAGAAAGCTCTGAAGTCAAGGGCAGAGCCAGAGGATATACCACCCGAGTGGTGGGAGGAGCTTAACTTGAAGACTCCCAACAAATTGCCTGTCTCCAGGAAACTACCAGAGTATGGGTAGTGAACTGTATCCACGCCTTTAGAACCTTATTTATTTTAAAATGAAAGCTTGTAGTAAAACTAACATGACTGTCATGTCAGTACATACAGTTTTCATCCATCCTTTGATGAGACATTAAACTGGTTCCTTCTGCCCTCTCTGGTGCTTCAAGGCAGTTTTTGGAAGAGTAGGGATTTTATTTGAAAAGAAAAAAATAATACAAACATCACAAATCATATTAAAGAGTATTACATAAACTCACACATAGTTCCCCTATTTTCAGAAACTTATTCTGGATCATACTTACAATCTCATTGTCAGTTAACAGAAAGTCTATGCTGGAGCTGAAAGATATGGAGATATATTACTTCTTATGCCCCCTACATTTCCATTTCGGTTTCAGTTCCTTTACAGCTAGATGTGTTATGTCATACTTATTTATGCACTGCAGTTCCTGCTGCACTTGTAGAACTGGAATGGATGTCGTTTTTGCTGTTGAAAGAGCAAACGTCATCTCCCCTGCCACAGAAAGAATTTAATGCAAGACATTATCAACCTGAAAGTGGTTGGTTTGTAAGTTTAGTTCTTTTGGACCAATACCTGCAATTATTTGTGTATATGAGAGAGATTTCCACACATCTGAATGCCACCCTAGTCAAAAGAGACCTAAAAGGTTGTGTACACTGACATTCTATATATACATGTGTTGCATAGGTTCAGGGACATCCACACATTCTGGTCGAGGACAGTTTACTCTGAAACATTCTTATGTTCGCATTATTTTGTACACCCAAACAGCCATGACAAAGTACAGTTACGTAAGAACTTACCGTAACAGTAGATCTTCGAGAGAGGCTCTTGCAGTAATTACATACAGGACTGATGTCGGCGGGCGGCAGGACCCACAGAAAAATTTCTAGCTAGCAGTCCCTGGCGGACCTTCCACGTCAGGTGACTGGTGTCAGACGACGTCCGGTATAAAGGCGGTCCCAGACGCCGCCTTCCAGTTCTTTTCCTCGCCAGGCCCGGAAGGCCCGGACAAGAGAGAAGCAGATATTTCCATCAATGGAAAGGAGCTGAAAAGCCTAGGGGATGGAGGGCAGGAAGGTGTACCTACTGCAAGAGCTCTCTTGAAGATCTACTGTTCTGATGAGTTCTTACGTAACTGTACTATCTTACTTTGAGGGCTCTTGCAGGTAATAATATATAGGACAGAATCCCAAGCAGTCTGGAACAAATGAAAAGGCACCGGAGGTGGAACTGCTCCAAGAAGTAGCTAACAACCTTGCAAACCTCAAGATAGGAGGCCTTGCAAGACAGCTAACCAAGCCTGCTCTACCGGAGAGGCAATGTCCAAACTGTAATGTTTAGCAAATGTATGGACGGAAGTCAAGTAGCAGCACAGATGTCTGCTGCAGACACATTCTTGAAACAAGCCACAGAGGCTGCTACACCTCGGTGGAGTGACTCTGACTTGACCCGGAGGGTCTTGTTGTACTTGTCATAACAGAAAGTGATGCAATGAGCCAACCACTTCGATAGGCATTGCTTGAGACAGCATTGCCTTCCTTTGTGAGCAAAAGAGACGAACAACTGTTCAGTCTTTCTGAGATCCTTCATCCTATCAGTGTAGTATCTCAGAATCCTGTGGACATCCATGGTATGGAGCAAGTATTCTCCTTGGTTGAGTACTGCATGAAAAAGGCAGGTAATTCAATAGACTGATTTAAGGTAGACTCGCTACCACTTTTGGGAGAAACTTAGGATTACGTGCGAAGAGCTCTCTTTCTTTGTGAAAGATCAGATAAGGATTTTGCACAGAAGGGCCTGTAGCTCAGAAATTCTAAGCAGAAGTAATGGCTAATTGAAGAAGAGCGCCTTCCACGATAAGAACTTCAAGTCTGTGGAAGCCGTGAGGCTCAAAAGGAGGAAGGTAAGTTTCTTGAGAACAAAGTTCAAGTCCCAGGGGGGCTAGGAGTCCAACAGGGGTCTGAGATGAAGGACCCTCTGAGAAAAGTCTTAGATACCTCCAGTTGGAAAAATGCCTTATCCGTGAAAGGGACATGGTAGGCTGAAATAGCCACCATGGACTTTCAAAGAGGAGTGACTGAGACCCAAGTCGAAAAGATGGCGTATGTAATCAAGCAGAATGGCTACAGGACAGGAGAAGGGCTCCACGTTCCTGGATGCAGCCCAAATGGAAAATCTTTTCCATTTCATGGCGAGGTGGACCTAGTGGAGGGTTTTCAGCCTCCACCAGAATCTCAGCCACCTTAGGAGAGACGCCAAAGCAAGATTGGACTAGGTCTGCAGGAGCCATGCATGAAGTTGAAGAGACTTGAGTCCCGGATGGACCAGGGTCCCCTGATCCTGGGTCAGTAATCCTCGAGATAAAGGAAGAAGAAGAGGAGGAGGAGGAGGAGAACTCCGTATTGTTGTAGAAGAGAGAACCAGATTTGCCTGGGCCAGAAAGGAGTGATCAGAATCATTCTTGCTCCTTCCAAGCCAGTTTCTGCAAACATGAGGGACCAGAGGAATTGGGGAAAAGCATAGAGGAATCTGTCCTTCCAGTTTAGAGACAGAGCATCGCTCCAGGAAGCGCTCGCCTGGAGCGAAGCGAGCAAAGAGTTGGAAGTTTTGCGTTTGGGAGGAGGTGAACAGGTCTATCTGTAGAGTCCCCAAATCTGGAAAATGCTTTTAGAACTTTTGGTCCAGTTCCACTAGTGTGATAGAGGCAGAAAACGACTTAGCTCATCTGCCAGGATATTGTCGACTCCCGGAACATGGATCCGCCGTGAGGTGAAGGTTGTGAAGCTGCCCATTCCCAAACCCTCATCGCTTCCCTGCATAGCGGTAGGACCGAGTCCCTCCTGCTTGTTGATGTACCACACCAGCACATGTTTTCTGTTTGGACGGCTGGGTGACCGGGAAGGATGTATTGGTGAAGGGCCTGGAGAGCATACAGCACTGCTCGAGGCTCGAGCACATTGATAGTGGGAGAAGTAACTCCAATTTTGACCATAAGCCCTGGGTTGGGTGAGGACCCAGATGGGCTCCCAACCTTCGCCTGAGCGCCCGTGGTCAGAGTCTGAGCAGGAGGAGGATGAAAAGGGGACCCCCGGAATAGGTTCTCTCAAACCATCCACCATTGCAAGTCTCCATCATCGGGGAGATCAGTACCAGATGATCTGGGTCATCTACCAGTTGATCCCACTGAGGTGGAGAGTCCACTGAGAGATCCTCATGTGGAGGCGCGCGCGCTGGAACTGGGCCAGGGATGGCAGCCAGCCATAAGCCCCAGGAGACGGAGCACCGACCTTGCCGGAACCCTCCTGTGGTCCGTAGAAGAGAAATCTGGGACTGGAGGGAGGCCCCGTCCGGAGGCAGGGAAGGCCCTGCACATTGTCGTATCGTGGATTGCCCCAATGAACTGGAGCCTCTGGGAAGGGTCCAGGTGAGACTTGAATGGTTGATGGTGATACCAGGCCAGAAAACCTGCTGGGTGAGGGAGAGAAAATGCAGGAGTTCCTCCTGGATGGGGCCGCTAGGAGCCAGTCGTCCAGGTGGGAAAAACCTGAACTCCCAAAGTACGGAGGTGGGCCGCTACCACCGCCAGGCATTTGGTAAAGACTTGAGGAGCCGAGGAAGACCAAAAGGGAGTGCCCGAATTGGTAGTGGTCCCCTGGAACGCAAACCTGAGGTACTTTCAGTGCCATGATGCATGGGATGTGCAGGCACGCATCCTGCATATCCAGAGCACAAAGCCATTGGCCCGGCCAAGCAGGGGCAAGAGGGTTTGAAGAGAGCATCCTGAACCTCTTGTATTCCACATATAGGTTCAGGGAGCTGAGATCGATAATGGGTCTGAGATCTCGTCGCCTTCTTTGGTACAAAGAAGAAATGGAAATAGTAACCATCCCGTGAAGGTGAGGGGGGATGGGCTCTATGGCCTACTTCAAGAAAGAAGGCAGAAATTTCTTCCTTGACCAAAGGAAGATGGTCCCTGAGTAAGAGGAGTTCAGAGGGGGTGTGCGGAGGTTTCTGCAGAAACTCTATGGAGTGCCCTCTGCTATGATCTGAAGCACCCATGAATCGTTGTTATTCTCCCAACCGGAAGATGGAGGAGAATCTCCCTCCTACTGGTTCCTCCGGGGCGACCGGAGGCGTGGGAGAGGGGGAGCTAGGTGGTGGAGGCAGCACCACAGCTGGGGCACCCGCTGCTTTTTGGGCAGCGGGGCCTGGCAGCTGTGGGGCCTGACGTTGGTGGCCCGCCTTCCTGAGGTTTCAGCTGAGGCCGGCTGCGTCTGCAAAAAGGGACTGGCGCCATGGGGATGGGGACGGTACATTGAACGCAGATTTAAGGCCATTCCCTTCTGTTGCAAGTCAGTGATGATGTCCTGGACATCACCACTGAAAAGCACAGAACCCCTGAAAGGTGCTTCTTGGATTGCTGACTGCACTCCGGGACCAGACCTGACACAGAGCCTGCAAGATGCCAAGACTTACGGCGAATCTAGAGCTCCGGGCCCTGTTGTGTCCACTCGAGTCGTAGGTTGTCCTCAGAATGTGACAACTGGCTGAACGAGCAGAATGGACCAGGTCGGCTAACTCCTGCTTGACCTGGGAGTCAGGCAAGGAGTCAATCTTGGATTCCCTGGGTAAGGACAGCCTTCTGGTAATCCCCATGCGCCTACATAATTTGGGGCCCTGATCCCCAGTGTAGAAGAAGCATAGATCTTCCTTCCATACTGATCCAGAAGGTGAGATTCCTTATCTGGGGAGACGAGCTCAAATGTTTGGGTGTGCTGACCCGCCATGAGCGGCGCTAATCACAACCGAGTCTGCAGCGGAGAGAGTCTCAGAAAATCTACACTCTCTGGAGTCTGGTATAGCCTGTTGGACTTGAGGAAGTGGGGCTAAAGCCGGCAGTTGTTTCAAATGGTGGAAACAAGGTGGGCATGAGGCTTGATCCAGGTGGCACTAGAGTAGGGGCCGTGAGGGGCAAGTCCAGATGTTGGTGAGTTTTGCTAGCTAAGGATCTAGTTCTAAAGATACGCCCTGGTGGACTTCCTGGATCTTCCTGAGCAACTCCGTGAAGGAAGGATCCTCGGAGGAGACTTGGAGGAGTCCTCGGCGGGGGCTTGGGACGGAGAGCTTGAGTTTAGTCGTCTTTCTCGGAACAACCATCGGAGGAATCGAGGAGTCCGAGAGAGAAGAAGAAGAGGAATTTGAAGCAGAGTAGGATTCCTAGCTCGTCTAGGGGAGGAACGATACCTGGGGGATCCCTGACGCGCTTCCTGCCCCCTCTCTGGATCCTGAGGGCAGAGCCCGGGAACTGGAGGCGGAGAGGGAGTGCTGCCTCGTGTGACGGGAGCCGGGGTGGCACCGGCCAGAAGATGGCTTTCGATTTCCTTGGTGAGCTGAGCCTGGCCTCAGCCCACCAGAAGCCAGAGTCTCTGGAGTTCCACCGCAGCCTAGGGGCGGTGGAGGAGGAGGAGGGGATAGTTATGCGGATGAAATCCGTGAGGAAGTATCCATAACCTGGCTGTGGGAGTACGCGGAGCTGGGTATTGCGGCGCCGGGTACTGCGGGCGCCGGTGGAGTCGGCGCTGGGTACTGCGGCGCAGGATACTGAGGACCCGGTAAACCAGCGGCGGATAAGACGGCGGATACCCAGGTACCGGAGGAGCTGCCGGAGCAGACGGTCCAGTAGGGAACCCACGGGCGGATCGACCATGATAGGCCTGGGGTGGAGGGCCTGATGGGAGAGAACATCCCCGCCAGCATCAGAGGACGGCGTCGGAACAGGCATCGGGCGGGCCGTGTCGGGGCCGGCATTGGCGGAGCCGCGCCTGGGGAGCCGGCCAGATCCAGCTCTGTAGGAAGGGGATCAGACGCGGACCAGCATCCCGAGTCTCGCCTGGGACGGAGGGAAAAGTCCCCGGGTCAGGCAGGGGGACTTGGCTCCCGGATGGCAGTGAAGGCTGCGGGAACCTGGGACGACAGACGGAGCAGGGTGCCGTGGGCTCTGAGGCCCGCGGACATCAGAGGAGCTGACGTGTGACTTATGGGCGAGTCCTGGCAGGCGTCAGAGGAGCCGGCGTCCGGCCTTATGGGAGGCGCCCGCGTCAGTGAGGCCGCAAGCCTATGGCGGTCCTAGGGGCTGAGGCCTCCTTTGCCCGGAGGCACCCGGCGGCTTCGAACACCAACCCGACGGGTGGGCTGACTCTCCTCCAAAGCCTGGAGGCTGCCATCAGGCGATCCCGGAGGGACGTTGAGGCTTGCCGGCTCCAGCCGGAGTCGCTGAGGAGGAGTTCTTCTCCGGTGCCTTCCTTGTCTCGCTTCTTGTGTCCTTCAGGGAAGGTCAACGCCTGCAGAGTTTCTTCAACTCCTTCTCCATTGCAGATATCTTCTTTTGAGGAGATGGGCTTCAGAGACTGCTGGCGTCGCTCATGGGTGGCCACGCTGAAATGTAAGCAGGCGGACACTTGTCGACTGCGTGGTCAGGGCCCAAACAGAAAAGGCAGAGGGAGTGACTGTCTTTGTGAGGGCAGTTGGTGCCGCATGAGTGCACTTTTTTGAAGAGGGCGACATATGCGGCGTTCACCTGACTGAAGAAAATGCAAAATACTGATACTTTTCGAGAAACCGATCAGCAACAGGACTGAGCTGCTATGAACTTCAACTCGAGGCACTGCACGAGCTGAGCGGAAAGAACTGGAAGGCGGGCGCCTGGGACCACCCCTTTATACTGACGCGTCTGACGCCGGTCACCTGATGGGGCGGTGACCCGCCAGGGACTGCTAGCTAGAAATTTTTCATGGGGTCCTGCCGCCACCGACGCCAGTCCTATATGTAATTACCTACTGCAAGAGCTCCTCAAGTAAGATCTGAGCCATACCAAATCCCACATTATATGGGGCAGGTGTTAGTGTGATCAGGCAAGTGTGTATTGCAGAAATTTGAGCTGAATTTATGTCCTTGTATTCCACAATATCTTTATAGTTTGGATCTGGGGATTTGTATGAACTGTTGAGTAGTAATCTTCCATTTCTTATTTTTTTCCAAAATGGGAGTACAAAGCTGAGTGCAAGAGTAAGAAAATGTTTTCATATGTAAAATCAAATCAAAACAAAACTTAATATACAATCATTGATAAAACAAAGAACACCCCCAAAAAAATAGATCAAAGAAACAAATGATCACCACATTAAACAAAAAATGAAAAATACCATTCTGAGAGGGCACAAGACCCGGGGAGTAGGCTGAGGTACTAAATGAGTACTTCACCCAGTTTCACCAAGGAAAATGGGGGTGCTGCATCATACATGGGAGGAGACAGTGATACTGAGGAAGGGGGACCCTTACCGATCGGGGCGGGTCTGGGGAGAGGGGAGGCATCACTGGCAGGAGGGAAGGCTAAGCAAGGAGAAGAGATAGTAGAAGTGAAATCACAGCAGAGAGTGTGAGGGAAGCCCTCAGGTCCCTTAAGACAGAGAAAGCACCGGGCTGGATAAATTACATCCCAGAGTGCTGAAGGAACTCTATGGATGTTCTGGCGAAACCCTGGCAGGAGCTTTTCACCATCTCTCTCAGGACGAGGTGGGTGCCCCAGGACTGGAAGGTGGCGCATATAGTGCCTATCCACAAGGAGGGATCAAGGGAGTGGCAGGAACTACAAGCCTCGTCAGCCTGACATCGGGTGGTGGGCAAGGTGATGGAGGGCATTGTCAAGGAGAGGCTGGGGGACCTGGAAAAGTCAGGGTGCTTGGACGATAGACAGCATGGATTCGTCCTGGGGAAATCGTGTGCAGACAAACCTTGTGGAGTTCTATGACTGGGTGATGAGTGCCTTGGACCAGGGTAGACCAGTGGACGTCCTCTTCTAGACTTCAGCAAGGCATTTGACTCTGTTCCTCGTGTGGGCCTGTTGGATAAGCTGGGAGAAATGGGGTGGGGAACCAGATGATCAGATGGATAGGCAATTGGCTCCAGGACCGGACCCAGAGGGTCGTGGTTGGGATAGTCTCATCCCCATGAGGGTCATTAGTGGGTCCCACAGGGATCAGTCCCTGGGCCCCTCCTGTTCAACGCCACGCCTCTGACATAAAAGACAGGTATCAGGGAGTGAGATGAGTCTCTTGCGGATGACTCCAAAACTGGGGCGGCGGTGAATGGGGAGGAGGGAGGTGGCCCTACAGGGGACCTGGATGCTCTGGAAAGATGGTCTAGAAAGTGGAAGCCGGTTCAATGCAGGGAAATGCAAGGTACTGCACCTGGGGCCAGAAACCCGGCCAAGTGTACACCCTTGGGGGCAAATGCTACAAGTCTCGATGGCGGAGGGACCTGGGGTGGTGGTGGATGTCAAGATGAACAACTCGGAGACTTGTAGGAGGGCAGCAGCCAAGGCCAACAGGATGCTGGGATGCATCATAGGGGATCACCTCCAGAAGGAGGGAAGTGATACTCCTCTGTATAATTGCTTGGTGAGGCCGCACTGGAGTACTGCATGCAGTTTTGGAGGCCACACTTAAAGAGGGACATTAAACTCTGGAGTGGGTCCAGAGGAGGGCAACCAAAATGATTTGGGGCTTGGGACAGGACCTATGAGGAGAGGCTCGAAGAGCTAAATATGTACACATTGAAGAGAGAAGGGACCAGGGGACATGATAGAGGTTTTCAGGTACATGAAGGGGTAAATAGGGAGGAACAGTCAGGGTGCTTTGAAGGAAGGAGGAGGGGGCCACTAGAGGGCATGGGTGGAAGCTGGAGGGGAAGATTCAGGGAGAAAGGAGGAGGTGCTACTTCACTGAGAAGGTGGTGGAGCCATGGAATGTGCTGCCTAGGGACTGGTGGAGGGTTCAAGAGGGTTGGGACAGGTACAGGGAAGGGTTCTGGAAGCAAAATCCAATGGCCAGAATATCCGGAACTGGGAAGGAGAAGCCAGAGAAAGGCGAGGGGCAGCAAGGTCAGCTCCCAGGGTGGAGGCTGACCAAGCGAGCAGACGCGAAAGACTGTTAGGCCTATTCAGCTGGCATTTTAGTATGTTAGTATGTTAATATATAATAAGAGTAGGGGATTTTCCCCAGTGCCTGGCCAATATCCCTTCCCATAAACTGGTTAATGCAACTGCCCAAGGCTGTGTGTGGGTGTTGCTGTGTGAAATGGCTTCACACATTCAGTCACTTCATGCAGTCTTTCACTGTAAAGTGCTCTGGAACTTAAAAACCATCACATTTGTTGCTCTTTAAAGGATCCAGCATGAGCACATAAGCAGTTCTGAGTTCTGATGACTAAAGACCATGGAGGTACATCAATGACTATATTGTTGTTTTACTCCACTTGAGGTAAAGGAAGGTACTAAGTTCACTTACTATGTACTCTGGCTCCGTGAAGATGTTAGTCAGGTGAGCTTCTGAATGTGCTCTTTTCAGTGTACTGTATGTGCCGAAGTTTAAAATCTTTGTTTAAAGTGTTAATAAGTCCAGTTGAGTGACACAGTATGACAGAGAATTGCTTTACTGCTATTACCATGCCTTGGAAACCAGTGGTTTCTTTTACTGAATGTTTTATTACATATGAAACAAATGAAGTATATGAAAAGAGCTATATTAAGGCAGATTCTTCTATTAATGCACACTAAATTGGTATCACCTGTTAAATGGCGATGGGCAATGCTCGACACAATATTGGCTATTGCATGACAGGATACTGGCGAGACACAGAATCTGTTGGCAGAAAAGGACCACTAGGCCCACCCAGCCTTCCTGCCTAGTATGTCTCCACAATCCTCCCTCTTCCCTGCCTACTTACTAATATTCCATGTATCCTACGATGTCTGAATACCCCACTGTTTTCACTCTCCACCTCTTCTACTGGCAGTCTATTTCAGGTGTCTGCCACTCTTCATCCTCTCAAACCCCCTCAAGTTTCATCACATTCACCCTGGTCCTGGTGCTCTCTGTCATTTGAGACTCCCTCCTGCATCCTGTTCACCCCTGTGAAGTACTTGTAGGTCTCTATCACATCACCTCTTGCTCTCCTCTTGTCCACAGTGTACATGTTGAGTTCCCTCAGTCTCTCTCTCTGTAGGGCTTTTGGTGAGACCTCACCATTCTAGTTGCCCTCCTCTGGACTGCCTCCACCCTATGTCCTTTCTGAGGTGTGACTTCCAGAAATACAGGTTACTCACCTGTAACAGGAGTTCTAGGAATGGTATATGTTGTTCATCCACATTTATTGGCAGGTTCCTTGCCGCTTAAATCTTGCCGGAAGTCTTCAAGCTGGCTCCTCCCACCCACCTGGGTGGTAAAACTCGGCTCCATATGACGCCAGATCTGGCCTGCTAGAAGCTCAGGTTGCGCGTCACTGGAGGTCGAGGGAATGTAGGATGAACAACATATACCATTCCTAGAACTCCTGTTACAGGTGAGTAACCTGCTTCTAGGGACATGGATATGTTGTTCATCCACACTTATTGGCAGACTCCTAGCAGTTCTCTGGGAGGAGGAGGCAAGGTGCACACCCCACTTAGGGGAAAAAGACTGGAGAACTGAGGCTCCAAAACCAGCATCCCGGCGTGACTCAAGGTCGATGTGGTAATGGGTGATGAAGGTGTGTGCTGACTTCCAGGTAGCAGCCCTGCAGATTTCCTGGATAGGGATGTCCCTGGAAGCAGCCACTACAATGCAGCAGTATGGTGGGTAGAATGAGCTCTTATCCTCTGGGAGGCTCCATGCCCACCAACTTATAGCAGAGATCTATGCAGGAGGTGACCCACCTGCCTATTGTCCACTTGGCTGCCGGTCTGCCAGGTGCGGCTTCAGCGTGAGGTGACAAACAGCTGGCGAACCTCTCCCGAATTTCAGCCGTGCGCTCCTTATAGTAAGCGCGCCTTCTAGGGTCCAAAGTATGGAGCCTATATTCTGCCTCCGAGGTGTGATTGGGGTAGAACACCAGCAGAGTCAACACCTGGTTAAGGTGAAACTCTGACACCACCTTCGGAAGGAATTTCAGGTGGGAGCACAGGGCATGTCCCTGTGGAAGACCAGGTAAGGAGACTCGATGGAAAGGCCTGGAGCTCTCCATCCTTCTGGCTGACATGATAGCCACCAAGAAGGCGGTCTTCCACGACAGGTGAGAGAGATGTCACATCTGTGCATCAGTTCGAATGGCTTGCCCATAAGCTTAGCCAACACCAGCAGTAGTTCCCACGGAGGTGGAGATTCTCGCGACCGAGGGGAAATGTGATCAAGGCCTTTGAAAAAGTGCCAGACCACCTTCTCCTGTGCCACCGACTGCTTCCCAGCCCACGCCCAGTAAGCAGAATGGGACTGAAAGAATGCGTCCTGGAGGTCCAGAGAAGAGAACCACATGCCCTGCTCCAATGATGGGATTATCTGAGCCAGAGTGACCATCCTGAAGGTTTGAGACCTTAGGAACTTGTTCAGATCGTGCAGGTCTAGAATGGGGCCAGCCCCTGTCGCTTTGGGACCAGGAAGTACCTGGACACAAACCCCGGATCAGGTGGAGGATCCGCCACTCCGATCACCTCTTTTGAGGAGCAGGCGATGACGGCTGGCAAGCTGGACAGAGACTGCAGACACCATAGCCTCTCTCCCGAGGGGCAACGGCTCTGAAGGCGGGCCTGCTCAACCCAGAGGCAGGCTCCTTTCCTCACCACTTCCAACACCCACCGGTCTGTGGTGATAGCAGACCAGGCGGAAAGGAAGTACTAGAGCTGCCCCTCCCACGGGGAACTCTTGGTGAGGTGACGAGGTTAGGCGACACCCCTCAACCCGGCCACTGTGCAGGCTTGTCGAGGGACCTCCTGGGCCTTTACCTCCTGCTTTCTGGAGGAGGAAGCCGCGGGCTTGGGTTTGGGATGCTGCTGCCGAGCCTGCTGGCCCTGATATTGCTGGGCGGACGTGCCGAGGGGCGCAGAGGAGGACGAAAGGGGCTTGGGTTGTCTCAGGCCCTTGTCCCTCTGAGCCGGATGAGACCGAGTCCAAAGTGGCATTGGACTTTTCGATCCTCTGGAGGTGGCCTTCCCCGGAAGAGGTCTGTTCCCAGGAAGGGGACATCCACCAATTTGTGCTGGTATCTGCTGTGAAGGTGGATATCCTCAGCCATGCCTGACGCGATAGCCACTGTGGCCGCTGACTGACCTGGTGCATGAGTCTCCAATGTCCAAAGCAGTCTGAAGTTGCTGCTTTGCCACCGTCCTGCCCTGGTCCCGCACCTGCCTAACCGTAGTCTGCAGGTCAGCCAGGAGATGAGGGACTACCTGGTCAAGGGAGCCCAACAGGGCATGGGAGAAATGTGCCATAAGCACGGCCAGAGCTGGCCTGACGGGGCCAAGGGAGGATGCAGATGACTTTTCGGTCGGCATAGTCCAAGTTCTTGACCCTTGTCGGAGGTTTGTCCACGTCCCAGCATTTCCGCACGCCAGAAACGCTGTCGGTAACTAATCCCTCGGCTGAGGGATGTTCAGAGAAACCGGACAGGGAACCGTAGGGGGCGATACTTCTGGCCATTCCTGGCCGGGCGCAGGGCAGGAAGTAGGACACTGCCAGAGCTCAAGGCCAGGCCCACAATGGCCTCGGCCACAGGAAAGGCCTCCGTGAGGGAATCCCCCGGTCCAATATCTCCGTGAGGGATACTTGGCCGCTTGGACACGGGTTCGAGCTGCATCCCGTGGACTCGAGATGAGCCTATGGAAACCCAGAAAGGACGAAGGGCTATCGTCCAGCGACTGACCCCAGAGGACTCCAAGTCCACTCGCCTGGAGAAAAGGGAGGAATCGTCGTTGGACTCGGAAGAGTCCGAAAGAGCTGCCTTGGGCCTGAGCCACCCTCCACCTGCCGAGGGCGCATCGGAGTAAGGGTGACCGAGTAGCCTAATGGGGTAAACCCTGAGCCGACTGAGAGTTCTGGTCGGAGCCCCAAACAACAGCTGTGGAGGCGGAGGTTCCACCATAATCGGGTGGAGCAGCTGGTTTCGGCTGAGCAACAGGCCTGAAACAGGCGCCCGGCTAAAGCGAGGGTTGCTTCTGCCGCCCGTGACAGCCACTTAATGGCCGGGAAGGCGACATCGCCGGTTGTTCCCCCGCCAGCAGAAGCTGCTGTCACATGAGGTCCCTATATCGCCGATGCAACTTGCGCCGAAGCCTCCTCGTCCGAGGAAGAGGACGAGCGGCGGCACACTTGCCGCGGTGCCGACCGAGACCGCCTATGGTGGCGGATCGGCTGACCATGAAGAAGTCCGAGATCGAGATCTGCGAACCTCGGCTTTTCCGAGGAGGGTGCAGGGAAGGAGCGGGAAACCCGCCTCCCTCTCGCTCGGAAGGAACACCCAGGGCCCGGAACTGGAGGCACTGGCAAGCCCACAGGATCTCAACCACCACCGGGGAACCGGAGAGAGGATTTTCAGCTTTGCTAGTCAACAACCCGTCCAACAGGTCGAGAAAGATCTCGATCAAGGCCGACGGGAGTCTCGGCCAACTGACCTGACAGGGACACCGTGAAGCCAGTGGCACAAGTCAAGGATCGATCAAGTCGATGGTCGACCACTGGGAAGGAGGACCTCTCCCGCCTCCCAAGAGCATCGACGGTCTGACTTACCCTTGTCCTTCTTCTTTTGGACCGAGAGGAAGGCCAGAAGATGAAGGTCCCTCTCCCTTGGTGGAGAGAGACAGACAAAGCTCCTTAAAGGAAGCAGAATATGAGGATCCCAGGGAGAGCGGGATAAATGCATGCCGAGGAAGATGTGGTCCGCTCTCTCCTCTTCGAGGGCGATCATCTGCTCTAGCTGATCCGGAGGCACTAGGACCAAATGGGAGCCAAAATTTTCTGAAGGTCAGCACCAAGACAGGATCACACATGCGTGGCACTGCGAGACTAGCTTGCGTCTGTGTAGGCTATCTCAGCGTTGACCCTCCAACCGCCTCAGTACCTTTTGACTGAGGAGGTGCAGCATAACTAATGAAAATAACTTATTTTGACTTTCTGGCCCTGAGAGGACCCGGATGGTCCTTGCAGGAAGGGTCAAGAACAATGTCTTCACAACCTGAACCATAGGACCGTGAAGATCAGGAAAGAAAATGAGTGAGCCCAGGGATGGAGGGAGTATGCAGAATGAGTGATGGAGACTGTGTCCAAGAAGATCAACAATTACGGTAAGTACGTATTTCCATATCTTCCTGGACTCAAGTCTCCACCACTCATTCACACTAGTGGAGAGTACTAGTTAAAACCAACAACCCTGAGTAGGGTGGTAGGAGATAGGATCACTCAGAAAGGACAGCCAAGGACTGTCCTGCTAATAAAAGAGCTGTCTTGGAAAGATCATCTAGAACATAGTGCTTACAAGATAAGTGCTTGAGTTGTAACTCACCACTGTGCAGAAAACTGCAAAGGACACAAAATGAAACTCTGCCAGGAGGCCATAACCACTCTAGGAGAGCGGCGAGAACCTGGCCCCTTAATTTGGTCTAGGACAAAATTAGTGGTGTCAAAGACATGTACTAATATAATATAAAGGACCTCAGGAACTGAAAGAGCCGGAGGTAAAGTCTACTGGTTTAGGTAGACCGGAAAGCGAGATGGAAACCGCCCACTACCAAGTATGGCTGACCTGTGAACAACATGTCGAGGAGTACTTGAACTCCTTACTTGGTGAGCAAAAGGCGTCCAGGTGGGGTTAGCCCATCAAGGAGAATGGTTTCCACTTAGTCACTGAAACCTTCCTGATGGAAGGCAAAGCACAACTTAGAAGCCTCTTGTGGTGGTCTAGTAGAACCAGATCCTACCCACTTCATATTCCAAAGGAATCATTCTGCCTCTGTGTGCCTACAACTGTAGTAGCAGCCTCTGAACTAAGGGAAGAGAGGGAAAGTGTACAGGAGGATGTGTCCACTGGAAAAACATTCAGACAGAAAAAAACGGGTCTGGATTTCTAAGGCAAATAGGAGGCAGATGTGGTCGATGGGGGACTTAGCAGGACCAAGTTCGGGCTAACCCATTCATTGAAAGTGACTGAATAACAGCAGAAGTGATTCAATGCAGTGAGGCACTCGCCCGCCTTCGTAAAAGGGAGTAGGAAAGGACTCTAGTTTGCTTGCTGATGAAAAACGAACATCCAGTTTCGCACCCACTCAGAGTGGGTAACCGTGAGCACTGGCATGGAACCAGTGCACAGGAACCGAAGGTATGAATATTGAGAAGCCATCTCTGAAAAGACCTACTTGACCTATGGTCAAGAAAGGAGTATGCCGCCTGTTAACTTGAAGCAAGCAAAGAATTAGGAACTTGAGTCCTGACTCGCTGGAAAATCACTTCTGTTGCTCTGAGGCTCAGATCAAGAAAAGAAAGTCTGATTAAAAAGGAAACCAACAGACTGGGTAGCTGCCTAGGCATAGGGAATATCTCTGAATAAGAGAAATTCTCTTGGAGAAATGAGATGACCCATACCTCCACTAGATCGACTTCTCTAGGGGTAGAAGAAGTCAGGGACCTTCAGCGTAGTTTAGAGACGCACCGCTACAGGGGCTGAGGCAGAACCCGGACGGATCCAAAAGGATGGTATTGGGTAATTTTGGGCTAGGCCCTGTGCTGTGATGATTTTCTTTTTTTTTTTTACCATTAGTCCGAGCATGACAAGACTTTCAAGCTGCTATCTTGCAAGGATTGCCTGATACAAAATGACGAAGATGTCGTCCATCTGAGGGCTGGAGGAGCCTGAGTGTCCATAACCGGAATCATGACGGACCAATAATCACAGCTGAAGAGATATTAACCACCTGTTGCCGATGGAGCCACTGAAGAGGCAGTATCACAAGGGGCTAAATACCTCTATCAAAGGAGCGGAACAGTCTGAACGGCTCCTCACCATTGAATTAGAATGTTCCACAAGGTGTAATTGTCCGGACGACCGAAAAGAGTCTAGACGCAGAAGCGTTTGGTCCACAGATGCAGTCTGAAATATTATAGTGGACCCCATCACTGAGGAACAACTGAAAAGATCTTCCATCACGGACTCTGGTGATAGAGAAGCTTGCCCTCCAGTCTATAAAATGAGTCATCCGCTGTATCACCGACAAATAGGACAGGGAGAGACTTATCCAGATGCACTTCTACCCAGAAGGACCCCTAAAGGAGGTCTAGGTCACAGCCATTAGAGACTCCACCACCAGGAAGGGTGTCGAGGAGCTTGGCACCACATAAGGAGCTGAGAAAGTGCTGAGCGGAATGAGGGATTCCGCTGTCAGAACAGCACAGAAGAGTTCCATCAGCGGAAAACTGCTGGATGTCACAAGATCCCACGCAGACCGCCACCACTCAAGATCTGTGGAAAAATAATACGCAGAACAGGACTTCATTCTGCAGAAGACATCTGCCACAAGTTCCACGGAAGAAGAGGTCTGCAGAAGGAAAAATCCGCCACTAGTTCTGCTGGACAGCACCAACTGGCACCCCATGGCACCAGCATCGCTTGGGCACAGGATGGCACCAAGCAGTGCCTATGCCATCCTGGGTGAGACCCAAGGGCACCCGTGGCAGTCCCGCAGACACCCCCAGGACCCAAGGCAGCAATGGCAGCCATGGCACCAAGAGCGGCACCCATGGCACCCAAGGGCATCTGTGGCGGTAAACACAGGCACCCCGGCACTCATGGCAACCCAAGGGTGCCTGCAGTGCCACCTGCGGGGTGCCTGGCACACGACAGCACCCATGAGCACCCATGGCACCACCTGCAGCACCCGTGGGTCCTCAGCACCACCCACAGCACCCACAGGTGCTCAGTGCCATCCATGGCACCTCGCGCCTGTGGGTGCCACGGCATCATAAGACACCCACGGCACTGCCAGCAGTGTTGGGAACCAATGGAACCAACAACAGCACACTGACGTTGCATGGTAGCAATGGCACTGGACCGCACGGCACCAACAACACCAGCAGTGCCACTTGGCAGCACCGACACCAATTCCAGCGGCGCTAGACCTGTGGTTTCACCCATGGTATCGCTCGGTGGTGCTAGGGACCAACACCACCATGGAGAATGCCAACGGAGAAATCCTGAGGAGAAGGGAGAAGGAAAAGTGGTGCCTGTGGCTGCCCCTGCATGGAAAGAGGGAGGGGTAGGCACCAGGGGTCGAACGTGATGGCTAAGGCACCAAGAGGGCACCACACACATCCTGTTCCAATTCCACCGCCCCAGTTCACGGGTTCCAAGGCCCGTCGGGAACACTGGCCAGGAAAACTGGACAGAGTCGAACCCCTGCACCACAGGAGCGGCCCAGAGGTGAAACTGCTCACCGGAACTCCACCGAGGACAGAGATGGAGTCCAGAGTCGAAGAATGCGGCGTTAAAGCAGGGCCAAGGGGAACCCACCAAAGTCGGCTCCAGGCTCATCGCCCTCCAGACCGCCAATCCCTATGCAGACATACCACAGGGCAACTCTTTAGCTGCACTGATTTTCTTCCCCAACGAGGAAGAAGAGTCGAGGTTAAGCGGAGCCGGATCCTCGAACTACTCAGATTCATGCTTCAGTGGACTGTCTCTCCCCAGCACAGGACTGTCTGTAGTCGGACCCCCTTTAGCAAAGGGCAGCGGACCGGACACAGCCCCGCTGCCATAACATCTTTCAACAATTTTTCCTACCATCACTGCCACTGGCCCAAGGACGCACTCCGCTGATGGCAGGTGAGAATTTCTCTTTCTTCTTCGTGAAATAAGAAAATACTACTAAAATGTTAAATTAAATGAATACTAAATGGCTAAAAGCTGCTGTCGTACACACAAAAACTTTGACTCCAGAAGACGAGCGCGACGCCGACATCCAAGCGCACTCGACTGGCAAGGAGAAAAGGAACTGAGGTGGTTGAGGGTCAATGCCGAGATAGCTACACAGGCGTGAGCTAGTCTTGTGGTGCTGTGCATGCGTGGTCCTGTCTCGCGCACGACCCTTCAGAAAATTTTTGGCTCCTATTTGGTCCCTAGCGCCTGGCGCAATCCTACTAGTGTGAATGAGTGGTGGAGACTTGAGTCTAGGAAGATCATAGTTCACTCAACAGTCAGGGCCCATGGGGTGGAGCCAGGAAAGTGTGGGAGGAGTCGAGGAGACCCTTCGTGGTGGGTGGGGGTGGGGCAGCTTCATCTGCCCAGAGCTGCTGGGGATTTTATTCCCTTTACCCCCTCACCCCAGGGCATGGTCCTGAGAGGTGGCCCTAGGCAAGATGCCTTTGGGGCTGGTCGAAAGGCGGTGAGCCTTACCCCACCTTTGGTGCTCCCCTGCCGGCCTCACTCTGGACATGTGACGCCTCTGCGTCAACTGCCAGATGAGTGAATACGTGCTGATGTAAGGCCACCCCAAAGGGCCACTTGTTCCTTCCCGCATGAAAACCCCTTCCCGGGTCACCAGGGGCCATCGTGCAGCGGAAGGAGGTGCCCTCCCTCTCTCTGAGGTGGGAGGCATCCAATGGACGCCTGAACCCCACCTCGGCGGGCCGGGCAGCAGACATTCCAGGCTCAGGGCACGGACCCGGTCATCTGGATGGCAAGCGTAGCTCTACCGCTGCACTATCCGCCAGTCCAAGTGTCTGTAGTCTTTAATCCTGTCCAGGTAAAACCTAAGGAGTCTCTTAACATCCAGTGAGTGGAGAGTCCTTTCTCCTCATTCTGGAGTTGGCCAAGTAGGTAGGCAGGATTATAGCCTGATTAAAATGGAACTTGAACACCACCTAAGGTAGAAACTTGGGGTGTAGTGCGAGAAATGAAAATTACGTACCTACCATAATTATGATCTTTCTGTGTATCTTCACCATTCATCACAGATGGGTATCTGGCCGGAGGTCAGGACCCCACAGGAGCTTTTTTCTTTTTTAAAGGTAGCGAGCCAACACACTATCGGCGCCCTGGGCCAACATACATGCGAGGCCATGGGTTGGCCGTTAAGTGCTCGACCTCGCCTGCCTGCCAGTTCTGAGTCGCGAGAGGTAAGAGAGGAAGGGAGGAGGGTGGGACAAGGAGTCCAAGGGACAGAAAAAGAAAAGATGTATGAACTAAAAGGAGAAATAACGACTGAGAGGAGAGAAAAGAAAGAGGTTAGAAACTAAGGATTGGGAGGGGCCCCAACTCTGGAAGAGGTGGAAGGGGGTAGGGCGGGTAAAGAATTTAGGAGACAGGGAGAAGGATAAGACATCGCGGACCCTGGTCCATCTCCAGATTGAATAGGAACTGCAAGGAGTAGCAAAGCTTTCTGCCAGAATTCAAGGCACGGAACAGCTGGCAAACACCCAGATAAGCAGAGTCGGCTATTCTGGAAGAAGGACAGGATACAGGGATTCAGCACCTTCTCAAGGAAAGATTTTTGGTGAAAAAGGTTTTTTTTGTTTTTAGGAGAAATAGGTTGGATGGAAACAGGGATGAGGAGAGAAGGAGGACAACTACTAACTTCCACCCCACAAGGGTGGAGACAAGGTACTGGAAGGAGAGTGCCTTGAGCTATCCACTCTTCCTGGAAAATACTCCCTGTGTGTCCCTATTTTACCCCATTCCTAAGGAGGAGAGGGGAGTCACAGAGAGGGAGGGGACCCAGAGACTGAGGCCCCAGGGGATGGAGGGGGTTAGGATGAATGGTGAAGATACACAGAAAGATCGTGAATACAGTAGGTACGTAATTTTCATATCTTATCTGTGTCAATCTTCACCATTCATCACAGATGGGTGAGTACCGAGCCTCCCTGAAGGGGGTTTTCTTTACACCCTAAGGGCAAGTCCCTAGCCCCCAGTGGGTAACACACCTGGGGGAACCCTCAGGCCTGGAGAGGCCCGAGGTGGGGAGAGAGAGACAGATGGAGTCCCCAGAGGGGAAGGAAGTTGCCCCAACAAGTGCCATCTCACTCATGGGGAAAAGGTAGGTTCCCTGGTGGGAGTTAATCACCCTCGCCGGGCCAAGGTGACAACAGGAAAAGACATAGCCATGCCCGTCCCGTAGTGCAGATCGCTGTCCTACGACCCTGGTAGCTACCTCGTTGGTATCATAAGATGCCCCGCTTGGTGCCTTGCTAGCTCCAGACCATAAGCAGAGAGTGCAATGGCTTGTCTGGTTTGCTCTGTCAGGCAATAAGGCTAGGAGCTGACCTAGCCTGGACCACAATAACCTGTCAGAGGCTGCATAGTGGGCCTGATGTGCAGAGATAGAGAAAAGTAACCGTGCCGGTAGAAAGTCCTCCTACCCCAGAAATCAAAATCCAAGGAGTCTTGATCTGGGGCCAGTCACGGTGAAGGTGCGAAGCCCATCAGGAGTATCCAACTGCGCCAATCCAGACTGTGGATGAGGCATGGAACCTGGAGACTCCAGGGTGCGCAATACCTCTGGCTGAGATCCCTGGGGCAGGAACTCCGGAGAAGGGCCTCTGCCAGGAATGCAACGACACCTCCGAAGGGAGCTGGCCAGGGCAGCACCACAAGGGTGGCCTCGCCAAAATCACCTAGAAAGGCGTGCACCGAGTGTTCAAGATTGCTAATAGTGGAAGGAGTAAGGTGCAAATCCTCCAACATCCTCACGAGGAATCGCTGATACTCAGAAAGAACAGCAGCCGAGAGATGTGGACAGAGGGTTCCTCTCCCCTGAAGAGGGGATGAGGAACTGGAGGTCACCGCCTGTTCAGTGGGTGGCTGCATGGGGAGGTTGAAAACCTGGCTGTCCATTGCCCTAGCATAAGCAGGGAACTGAGCAGCCACTGCTCTGAACTGCTCCCAGGTGAGAGGCCGCTAGGACCGAGGATGCCTGGGAGCGCAGGAGAGTGTGGCAGAGGATGGGGACAGAGCCGAAGAGATGTCGGCTGACGCCCGCCTGGGCTAAGGAGGGACCGTGGCACCCGTGGAAGCAGGTGCCCGGAAGACCCCACAGCCAACAGCTGAACAACCACATCGGTACTGCCTTGCAGCGCCAGAAGAATCCCCTGTGAGGCGACTCGGGCTGTATAGGTCCAGAAGGACGGTCCCTGCCTCAAAAGAACGGGACTCTCTCAAGAGACTGAGGAGGAAGAGCGGAGATCCGCACTAAGCTTCTCCCAGGGCCCGGGTGGACCCCAGAAAGGCTGACGCTCCGACCCCACACCCTCGACCCTCGGAGTCTGAAAGAGCCCTCCTCCTCGAGAGGCCAGCCTCAGGTAGTTGGCATCTCTGGGCAGCCCCGAAGGGCTATCCATGGTGCAGTACCCTCCCCTGCAGGTGCTCTGATCGGCCCCAAAGTTAGGCGATCAAGGCACACCACCGGAGGGGTACCACAACTGAGGGGTCAGTGAAACCGCCAAGACCAGGCTGCAGAGCTCATGGTGGCCCGCACCACTACCTGCTGGTCAGCACCCCTGACCCTAGTCTCGTAGCCACCGACCTCACCTCAGAAGGGGCTGACTCACTGGTCGAAAGAGACTACCGTGCTGCCCACCTCAACAGCCAACCCGATGGGTCAGTCTGCACGTCCCAACTCAGAGCTCGACTCCGCCTCCGAGGAGGTAGAGTCCGAGGCCCTGTGCCAAACCGCGGGAGGGCGGGAGAGCCATCCTTACCACCAGGCCCAGAGACCAAAGCTGTGTCAGAGTCGGTGCCAGCGCCTCACGCAATCCCGCTAGCGGAATCCGAGGGAGGTGCAGCCCCAGCCTGAGCCAGAGATCCAGAGCCGGACCAGTCATGGCACTATCCGTCCCACGGCCGAGGACGGAGACACCACCACCGACAGTCGGCGGCACCATCGGCGCCGCCGATGGTGCTGCTAGCGGTACCGGAGGCTCCGGTGGACACTGCACCGGCAGGAGAGCGCTGAAGACGGCGCCGACCGAGGGAACCGAAGGCTCCCACGGTGCCGAGCCTCTGAGGACGAGGCGAGACGTGGTAAAGGACGGCGCCGCAGTAGATCTCACGGCACCGCTAACAGTGTTGGCGCCGCAACGGCTTCGACAGAGGTCTCGGCGCCGCCGCAACAAGTCAGCGCCGACGACGGCCCCTCCGCCGTGCCGCCAAAGGCATCGAGACAGCACCGACCGGCCTTCCAAGCCACGGGAGCGACACTGGGAGCCTTCACCCCTGAAGGGCGACTGCCATGCGCGCGCTTCCCGCCCGCCTCGGGAAGGAGGCGGAAGCAGGCCTCCTAAGCCCAGAAGAAGCCTTGGCAGTGGCTGGGCTACAAGTAGCCAGGCTCCCTTCCCTCCTCGGTCCGCACAGAACTGGAGGGACCCAGAGGAAAGGCCGAGAGAGCGCGGCTTGGCCCGACGAGTGCGCATCGACCCCGGAAGTCGGCAGAGCTCGCCCACTTTCCACGCACGCTGGATCGAGGACCCGACAGTCCAAGGAGAAGCAGAAGGCCACACAAATCCATGTCGTGAAGCGGGCCAAGACACGAAACACACCGTCGTGTTGGTCGGTGACGGAGAAATTTCAGCTGCATGGGCACCGGCCGCGATGGGGGCCGACTTTGTCTTGGAAGATTTCTTTGCCCTCTGACCGAGACATGACTCCATGGGGAAAAACACTCAAAACAGACTCGACGCCGCAAAAGAATAATAATGGAAAGATCTTTACTGGGCGACGCCGAGGAAACACAGAACCGGCAGGATAACCGACGGACTTCCCCGCACGGAGATACGCGCCACGGAGAAACTGTGAAGCAGGCCCTCAGATTCTTTCTAGCTTCCACACCAGGTGACCTCTACGGTGGGAGATGAAGAACTGGCAGGCAGGCGGAGTCGACAGCCTAATGGCCAACCTCACAGGCGCCACGCGGTCGCTTGACCCAGGGCAGTGCGATGGTGTGTCAGCTCTGCCTACCTTTAAAAAAAAAAAAAAGCTCCCTGGGTCCTGACCTCCGCCAGATACCCATCTGTGATGAATGGTGAAGACTGACACAGATAAAACCTGCCTTATCTTTATGGAAAACAGTACACAGATGATCTGTGACCAAAGCAAGGATTTCTTCTGCTCTGTGTGCAGAGGTGACTATTACCAGAAATGCTGCTTTCCAGTTGTAAACTTCAAGTCACAATAGGCTTGAAGGGCTTGTGATGGGCATATCCAGCACAAGTCTGATATCCCAGGAGCCATTGGCTTCTGATGGGAGGTCTTGTTTGCAGAATACTTGAGGCACCTCTTATAGAGGCAGCTGTACCAAAGAAAGGGTACCTACAGGTTTTGGTATGCTGATATAGCACATTGGTGGAACTTAACTGTGGAATACTGCAGGCCAGCATCACAAAGGTCCAGTAAGTATGTGAAAATCTTTTCAGGTGGACACTTGAAAGGGTCCATGGGGGTTTTGGGAGCTCCAGATGGAAAATCTTTTCCACTTGGCTGTGTGTGTCTTCCTGGTGGAAGCTTTGTGTGCAGTCAAAAGTATTTCAGAGATCCTATGAGATACGTGGAACCTGTTTACCTATATGTCTTAGGAGCCAGGCCAGAAAGTGAAGGGAGCACAGGCTGGAATGGACAAGCTGACCCTGGGTCAGTAAGTCTGTCCGGAGTGGCAGAATCCTCAGTTTGCAGATTGAAAGTTGATTCAATAGTCTTCATAAGCGACACTGTAGAGGGGCTGGAAAGGAAGGTGTGTCTCTTTGCAGACACGAAGATCTGCAACAGGGTTGACACTCTAGAAGGGACTGAGAAAATGAGAAGGGACCAAGCAAGTTTGAGGAGTGGTCAAGGTGTGGCAGCAAAGATTCAATGCAAAGAAGTGCAAGACCATGCACTTGGGGCACAGAAATGCAGGGAGGAGTACATGATGGGGGGTATTGACAGCCACCAAACAGGAAAGGGACTTGGGACTAATCATATCTGATGACCTAAAGGTTACCAAACAATGTGAGAAGGCTGTAAGGAGAGCTAGTGAAATGCTAGAGTGCACAGGGAGAGATATCTCCAGCAGAAGGTAGGAGGTGGTGATGCCACTGTATAGAACACTGGTGAGACCTCATCTAGAGTACTATGTCCAGTTCTGGAGGCCACATCTTGGAAGGACACAGAGTAAAAGCAGTTCAGAGAAGGATGACAGAAATGGTGTAGGGGCTGCACCAAAATCTATATGAGGGAGACTGGAGGATCTCAATATGTATTCCCTGGAGGAGAGAGGAGGGGATGATAAAGACTTTCAAATACCTAAGGTGTAAATAAGGTACAAGAGGGTAGCATCTTTCAAAAAATATAAATTACGTACCTACCATAATTCTTGATCTTCTTGGACAAAGTCACCACTCATTCACACCTAGTGGGACTACGCTGAAGAAGCTAGGAGCTAGAGACAGAAAATCTTCAGGAGAGCCAGCGCGGGTAGAACCGTACATACATGGTGCGCAAGAATGGCACACATGTAGGCTATTCTGTCGTCAACCCTCCAACTGCCTCAGTACCTTTTACTGAGGAGGTGCAGCATAAACTAACCTATGTTGGACATAAGATAGTCCATATGACCCATGTAAGAAGGGTCACTACAACAGTGTCTTCACAGCCCAGTCAACGAGGGAGTGAAGACCAAACAAGACAAGTGAGCTCGAGGGATGGTGGAGACTTCATCCAAGAGGATCAAGAATTATGATAGGTACTTAATTTACATATCTTCCTGGACATAAAGGGTCCGATTCTCCAAAGGGACTGCGTTCAGCGCAGCTACGGCAAACTACGCTTGCGCCAAAAGTCCTAATGTAAATACCCTGCATCCGATTCAGAGTGCAGGACATGTCCGAGCCTAAGATCACTGTATCGCGACAGCACCCCAATGCATCTAACATATGGTGCATAGGCGGGTGTTCTGCAATGCCCAGCTGGTACCCTCTATCCCGATGGCCCCAATGCAGGCCAATGACCTCCCGGTGGTGGTCTCAGCCCCACACCCAGACAGTGCCCACCCCATCCTCAGACAGAGCAGGGGACCAGCACAGCCTCCACACCTCCACTGAGTCCCAGACTGCTCCAATGTACAGCGGACTGTACAGTGTACATGCTAATATTAGGGTGTACACTGTGCAGCCCGCTGCACACTTTTATTGGTCGAGGGACCTCCCAGGGAGGTGTGTGGAGGGCTATGCTGGTCCCCTGCTCTATCTGGGATGGGTGGGCACTACCTGTTGGGGTGGTGGCACTAGCAGGCAATGTACTGAGGCAGCATCAGGGTTCAGGGTGGGAGGAGACAGTACTACCTACCATGGGCTGCATAGGGGATGGGGGTGTATATTACCATGGGCATGACATGGCCTGGCCACTGGAGGACTGCATGGTGCCACATACAGGGGTTTCGTCCAGCAGAGCATTTTCTAGGTCCCTTGACCAGCCCTGGCTGGTCTAAGGAATGCTGATCTGCCTTCAGGCGTAGTTTGTGAATCCCGTGCCCATGCTGTGGCAGTTTACGACTGCTGCAGTGCCTCTTGCACCTTGTGCAGCCCACCTCTGGCGCAGGGACGGTGCAAGCCCCATCTGGGGCAGGCAGCCTGCCCACGAGGCCACCTTTGTGAATTGCGTGGTGGCAGCCCTGGATGCAAGGCACCTGCACCATATCTGTTCGCAAACACCTTGTGTCAGACGAGGGATTTGAGAATTGGGCCCGAATCTCCACCACTCATTCACACTAGTGGAAGAGTACCAAGCCAAAATAATGCCCTGAGAAGGGTGGCAGGAGAGAAAGAGTCATGCAGGACAGAAGTCCATTGAGGATTGTCCTGCCAAAGGACAGATGCTGTTTGGCATGGGCATCCAAGGCATAGTGCTTCTAAAGGTGTGCACATAGCTCCAAGTAGCTGCACTGCAGATATCTGCAATGGGCACTTTTCGTATTTCTGCCAGAGATGCCGCAACTGCTCTGGTAGAGTGGACATACACCTACCTTCCTGTTTGACCTGCGCCATCGAATAGCAGTGGTGGAGCCATGCTACCAGCCATGCTGAAATACACCTGATGGCAACAGGCTGACCAAGCCGGCCATGCTGAACAAGACAAAGAGTTGCTTGGATTTATGGATCTCTTTGTTCTATCGATGTAGAACCGCAAAACTTGTTTTACATCCAAAGAATGTAGGGTACGCTCCCTTCATTCTGAAAGTTCGCAGAAGTAGGTCAGAAGAACCAAAGGGCTGGTTCAGATGGAATTCTTAGACTACTTTTTGAAGTTTAGGGTGTGTCCTGAGAACCACCTTGTCCTTGTGAAATACTGTGTACAGGGGTCTGTGACCAGGGCATGTATTCGGACACACTGTGAGCGGAAGTAATGGCTACAAGGAAGGCAGCCTCCATGTCAGGAACTTCAACCGTGAGGTTGCTAAAGGCTCTAAAAGGTTTACTCGTGAGCATGTCTAGCACAAGGTTGATATCCCAAGCTACCGGTCTCCTGACTAGTGGCTTAGTGTGGAGGATACCCTTAAGGAACCTCTTAACCAAGGGCAGCTGAGCACTGACAGATTGTGGATAGGCTCATGGTAGGCAAGAAATCGCTCAGAGGTGTACTTTCACCGTTGAGTATTGTAGCCCTGCATTTGACAAGTCTAGCAGACACACTAAGATTTTGTTTGGTGGGCAAGAAAGGGGACAGGGAGGACTTTGCACACCAGATGGAGAATTGTTTCCACTTTGCAGTGTAAGTTTTCCTGGTGGCAAGTTTGGAGCTACTTAGGAGAATGTCTGAGACCTCTACGGAGATGTCAAGCTAACTGACTTCTATCTCCTCAGGCACCAGGCATGGAGGAAGGAACCTAAGGTTGGGATGGATTACTGGGCCCTGGGTCAGAAGGTCCATTTGAAGTGACAGCTGTCTCGTGGAACTTCCAAAATCTGTTAACGGAAATGCAGAGGTTTTAGGAACCTCCCTGAACAGGTACTAGATTAACCTTCCAATGGTGCATGCCGCCTGTTATCTTGGAACCAGAAGCAATGGAAATAGGGAGCTGTGCTCCATTCCTCTGTGGAACAACTTCTACTGCCCAGTTTCTGCAGAGGCTCTGTATCTCAGAAGCAAGAGTATGACTGAGAGGCGGACAGACTTGGCTGTAGTCTAGGGAAATCTGCGAAAACTGGGAGAGTATCCCTCTCGGACAATCCTGATGACCCATATGTCCGCTGTAATGGACTTCCATTGGCTGTAAACAAAATTAGACGCCCCTCCCACTAATCGAGAGGCATCCCCCCAGGCATCTGAGGTGGAACCTGGGCTGGATACACAGAGGCTGGTACAGGGCCCTGTGCCCCTTTACTGGGTTGGTTCCTGCCTGTGTAAGAATGCTGGTGTCCGCCTGAGAGGCAGCAGGCAGCGCCTGTTGTTTAAATGGCAGCTGTATTAGCCTCTTGAGTGGCCCCAGGACTCAACCTGAGGCCAAACCGATAAGCACCAGCTAAGGAGACATTAACCACTTGTTGCCAGTGGCAGCTGCCCCTAGAGGCAGAGTCGTAGGCATCCATAAAACTTTCAGATGATATTGGGCTATGCCCTAGCAATGGAGGGTTAGATTCTGGGAGACTCTCAGCCATTGCACTCAGTGTGTTCCACAGGGTGTACGCTGTACTGAGGAATGTAGGAACTCAAGACGTAGAAGTCTGCTTTGGTCCACAATGAAGACTGAAATGTTATGGTGGACCCCATATTCCTGAGGAAAAGAACTGGAAAGAAGATCTTCTATCGACTGATACAGAAGGCTTGCATACCAGCCGATAAACGAGTCATCTGCTTCATCTCCAACAAAGCAGAATAGGGAGAGATTCATCCAGATCCACTTCTACCCCAGAAAATCTCCAAAAGGCAGGTCTAGACCAGGAACATGGGAGATGCCACCATCTGGATAGGCGAAGAGTTCAACGCAACCCATAGCACCGACCCGCACCATCCATGGTGCCGGCACCACACGACACCGCACATGGCGTTGGCACCATGCACAGCACCAGAACCGCTAGACCTGAAAATGAGGAAAAGGAAAGCGGGAACCATGCCAGCTCCTGCAGGAAAAGGAGAGGGGTAGGTCCGAGGCCACGGAACCAGGTCCACTGGCCAGGACAACCGACTTGTATCCCTGCTCTAAAAAGAGCGCCCAGAGGTGAAACTGCTCACCGAATCCCATTGAGGATAGAGATGGGAGCCGTGTCAAGATCATGCGTCTAAGAGTGGAGCACCAGAGGAACCCACTGGAGTTGGTTCAGGCCGCCTACCGCTCACCACCACAGATGATCCCGCACAGACATACCAGAGGGCGACCTCGAGGCGGTACTGATTCTTCTTCCACTGACCCAGGAGAAGAAGGCTCGAGGAATCAAGTGGAGCTAGTCCTGGAACTTTCTTTTATTAACTCGGGTGACTGCCCTCCCCCGAGCACCGGACAGCCTGTGGTCAGACCCCACCTCTGCAAAAGGCGGTAGACTGGACATAGCCCCCACCGCTATCACAGCTTAAACGAGTTCCCTACCATCACCGCCATTGCCTAAGGTCTACATTCGCTGATGGAGGCTGAGAATTTCTTCTTTTAAATAAGAAAGAACAATAAAAATGGTAAGATTATACGAATACCGAATGGCTAAGGCTGCTCTCATATAGGCGATGACTTGACTCCCGGCAGGCGGCGACATCGTCATCGAGCGCACTTGACGGGCGGGAGACAAGGAACTGAGGTGGTTGGAGGGTCGACACTGAGATAGCCTATATGGGCGCGAGCTAGTCTCGTGGTGCCGCACATAGCGCAGTCCTATCCCAGCATTGGCTCTCCTGAAGATTTTGGTTCTCACGGGGTCCTAGCACCTCTGGCATAGTCCCCATTAGTGTGAATGAGTGGTGAGACTTTTAGTCCAGAAAGATCCATATCTGTCGAGGCCAGTATGGGGCAATGAGAATCATCCTGCCCCCGTGCCTAACTTGAGCAACACCCTCTGAATTAATGGAAAAGGAGGAAATGCATACAGAAAGTGTCTTGTTCATCGCAGTCTGAATGCATCCTGACAGAAAACACCAGGTTCTGGATTTCTGGAGCAAAATAGAGGCAGTTTTGTGTTGCGTGGTGATGCAAAAGGTCCAGGTCCGGAGTGCCTCATTCGTTGAATAGCGACTGCACGATGTCTGGGCGAGCGACTATCCGTGGCAGATCCGCCTGTTCTGCTGAGACAATCTGCCAGATCATTCTGACTCCTGGCAGGCAGACTGCCTGGATCAGAGCACTGTGCTTGAGGCACCACTCCCACACCTCATGGCTTCTCTGCACAGAGGTAAGAGTGCGATCACCCTGCTTGTTGATGTAATACATCACAGCCTTGTTGTCTGTCTGAAGGAGGATTACTTTGTGACAGAGGACATCCTTCAGGGCTTGGACAGCATACTGGACAGCTCTCACCTCCAAAACATTTTATGTGTAGATGGGACTCCTCTGGTTCCACACTCCTTGAGTGTGGAGGTCCTGGCAGTGAGCTCCCCAACCAGTCAGAGAGACATCCATAGTGATGGTGATCTGGGGTTCTAGTGGGGCAAAGGTAAACCTTGAGAAGCCTGTCTTCCTGAGTCTGCCATGCAAGTGACCTCTTCAGAGGCTCTGTCACCTTGATGTGGAAGGATTGCCGGTGCGTGGTCGGTGACTACTGAGTGCTGATCATCCACTGTGTGGGTCTCATGTGTGGGTGGGCTAGAGGCACTGTGAATATGGATGAGGCAATGAGACCTAGCATCCGCTGCATTGAGAAAGCTTGAACCGAGTTGTTCTCCTGATGAAGTGAGCCATCTGGAGAATGTCATTTCTCCTGTCCTCTGGAAGGAAGGCCCTTGTCCTGGAGATGTCCAGAAGGGCTCCTATGAAGAGAAGCTGTTGGAAGGGCTGAAGTTGTGATTTTCCAGGTTCAGAAGCACCCCTAGAGGTAAGGAACTTGGAAGCTGGAGACTGCTTCCTGTGTCTCCTGTCTGGATGGGCTCGCTAGGAGCCAATTGCAGGTATGGGTGCACTGAATGCTGAGTTTTCTGAGATGTGAGTACTGCAAAGCACTTTGTAAAGACTCGCTGGCACCAAGGAGAGCCACAGGACTCTGAACTGGTAGTACTGAGCCAGAGCCCATGTTGGTAGGCGTTCTGCATGTACATGGATGCCAACCAGTCGTACTGATGAATTAATGGCAGTAAGGTATACTCATATCTGTGAGAAATGGCCCTGGTAGCTAGCAATGCGCATGCCCAGGTTGCTGCTGCAAACACATGAATTTATGGAGTTGGGGAGGGGCCTCAGACAGGTAGCAAGCACGGTAACCTTCTCAGAGGTGCTGCCAGCTTATGGCAGGGGTGAGGCTAGGGTACTACACACCATGCAGTTTAATGAATGGTTGTAAACTGGTGCAGAGCACAGAGCTTTGTTTCACTGGGACTGGGGGTCCACCTGGAGAGATGAAGGTCTATACTGGCATGATGGTCTGCATCTGTCCAGGAAGGGAAACACGCTCCTAGGTGACAGGTTTAAAAGGCTTCCTTGGCAAGCTTTTAAACTAGCCAAGAGGGAGGTGCTGATAGGAAACAGGGAAGTTCAAGCCTCCCCCACAAAACATGCAGGTAGTAGGGTAAACACTGAGGTACAGAGCTTGAAAGAGGGAGGACAGGGTAAATGGAAAATGGACAAGGGCAATAAGAGCAGGGATGGGGTAAAAAGGATAAAGTCAACATTAAATGGAGGGCAATGAGTACCAATGCCCGTGAGTCTTGAAACAAGCTTCAGAGCTAGTAGCCCTGATGGAAGAGGAACACTTGGATATTGTGGCAGTCACGAAACATGGTACACGGAGAACCATGACTGGGATGTCAACATACCAGGGTACACAATCTACAGAAGGGACAGGGAGGTAAAGAGGAGGTGGAGTAGCTCTCTACATAAGGGAAGAGATCAAAGCTACAGAACTAAAAAGTAAAGGGGAGGACAAGAGGAACTCTGGGTCACCTTGGAGACAGGGAATGGCATCACAATGCACAGGGGTTGTATACAGACCCCGTCTCAAGGGAGGAAATGAACAAGAAAATGATAGAGGGCATTCTCAAAATGGCTGAAAAAGGGAGATACTGTTGATGGGGACCTGAATATGCCAGATGTTAACTGGGCGACATGGACTGCAGCCACATCCAAGAGCAGGGTCATTCTCGATGCCCTACAGGGAGCATGCCTTAGACAGCTAGTGGTGGAACCCACTCGGGAGAGAGCAATATTAGACCTGGTACTCTCAAATGGAGAGAGATCACAAACTTAGAAGTCAGTAGACATCTGGGAACAAGCGACCACTGCACAGTGTGCTTCACAATAAACACAACCATGGAGACAAGCCATAAAGACAAGGATACTGGACTTTAGAAGGGCTGACTTTAGCATAATGGGTGAATACCTGAGGAATGCATTAGCAAATGGCCAGAAAGGAGGGTGGAAGAACAATGGAGAAAAATCAAAACTGCCATCATGGAGGCAACAAGCCTTGTGTGAAACAAATAAAGAAAACAAAGCGGAATAAAAACCACTATGGCTCTCAAAAGAGGTGTCAGGGAAGGTTAAGGAGAAAAGGCTGCATTCAAAAGTATAAGGAATCACAGATGGAGTACGACAGGGAACTGTATCAATTAAAGCAGAAAGAAGTGGGAAGGCAGTCAGAAAAGCAAAGGCCCAAACCGAGGAAAAGATAGCCAACTCAGTTAAGAAGGGGATAAAACCTTTTATAGGTACATTAGAAAGCATAGAAAGGTTAAGGGAGGGATAGTGAAGATTAATAAAGGAGAGGGATGTGGGCAGAGGGAGACAGTGAAAAGGCAGAGTTACTGAATGAATACTTTTGCTCAGTATTCACAAAAAAAGGAGGAGGAGTTACCTAAACCAAACAGTAGAAGCACTCTGGATAGTGGGGTTGACACCAGTCCATTTACAGAAGAAAAGAGTACTGAAAGAACCCTAAAACCTCAAGGTGGACAAAGCAATGGGGCCTGACAGGATTCACCCCAGAATCCTAAAAGAGCTAGAGGAGGACCTAGTGACACCACTAACCACACTTTTTAACAAATCATGGGAAGATCTGGTGGTACCTGAGGACTGGAGGAGGGCAGATGTGATTCCCTTCACAAAAGTGGGAGCAAGGCAGAAGCAGGAAACTACAGACCTGTTAGTTTGACCTCAGTGGTGGGGAAATGATGGAATCACTTTGAAAGAAAGAATTGTTCAGTACCTAGAGGCCAGCGGGCACAGGACCCAAAGCAGCATGGATTCACAGCAGGAAGGTCATGTCAGACGAATCTGATCAATTCTTTGACTGGGTGACCAAAGTAATAGACCAGGGAGGGCTGTGGATATGGCCTACCTAGACTTTAGCAAGGCATTTGACACAGTCCCACACAAAGATTAATAATCAAGTTAGCCAGCCTGGGAGTGGGTCCCAGGGTGGTAGCCTGGGTAGCAAACTGGCTGCACAACAAGACACATAAGGTAATAGTGAATGGAACACATTCTGAAGAAAGGTTACTAGTGGAGTACTTCAGGGCTCAGTATCATCCAGTCCCTTAACGCCTTTTATAGGTGACATTGCAGAGGGTCTGGAAGGAAAGGTATGCCTCTTGGGATGACACAAAGATCTGTAACAGAGTTGATACACAAGGGGGGTAGAAAGGATGAGAAGGACTTGGCAAGGTTGGAGGAATGGTCAGACATATGGCAACTTAGATTCAATGCAAAGAACTGCAAAGTAATGCACCTGGGAAATAAAAATCCAGGAGAAGAGTACACAATAGCAGGGGGTACTAACGACAACAATAATGGAAAGGAATCTGGGTGTATCATATCAGATGACCTAAAGGTGGGTAAGCAATGTGAGAAGTCAGTAAGGAAAGCCAGGGGATACTGGGATGCATAGGAGGGCATCACAAGTAGAAAAAGGAAGTGGTTATCCTCTATACAGACAGTTGGTGAGACCCCATCTGGAGTACTGCGGCAGTTTTGGAGACCCTCATCTATGAAAGGACATAGACAGGATGGAAGCAGTCCAGAGGAGGGCAACTAAATGGTGCAGGGTCTACATCAGAAACCATATGAAGAGAGACTGAGAGAGCTTAATATGTATACCCTTGATGAAAGGAGGGACGGGAGGACATGATAGAAACTTTTAAGCACTCAAGGGAATCAACAAAGTCCAGGAGGGTAGCATCTTTCAGAAAAGAGATGTGTTAGAACAAGGGGCACAATTTAAAGTTAGAGGGGGACGGCCTAGGGTAATGTGAGGAAATTATTTTTCGGAGAGAGTGGTGGACGATGGAACCGCCTTCCTGGAGAGGTTGTGGGGTCTAAAACAGTGGGGAATTCAAACATGCATGGGACAGACATAAGGCAATTATAGTGGGGGCTGCAGGAAGTAGGCTGTTGGTTAACTAGAATCTGCAGCTTATCCAATAGGTAGGAAATGGGCAGACTGGGTGGGCCAAGTGGTCCTTATCTGCCGTCAAAGTCTGTTTCTATCCATTTCCCCAGAGTGTTGATCTTACAAGACTCTTTATTCACAGGACGTACCATGGATTCCTGGGGAGCAAGGCTTTGTCATTCTCCCCAGTACCACCAGGGCATCTGTGAAGGGTTGTGAGGCAAGGACTGGCCTGTATTTAGGAGGGACGTACTTTATATCTATATACTTAGCCACGAAGGAATAAGTGTTGGTCTGTCCCATACTGCTAGTGAAAGGGTCTCAAAGAGGGCTGCACTGGTGGTGTCAGGTCTACGTGAATCTCAGGGACATGTAGATATTGTAGGCGAAAACCTTTCCAGGGTCCACAGCAGAGGTCTGAAGGGCCAAGGTGGATCCCATGTTCTTCAGCAGAGACTTAAAACAAGGTCTTTGAACACAGGCTCAGCTGATGTAGAGGCTTACTTTCTAGCCGTAAAATGAGTCCTTCATCCACGCCTTCTGACAAACGTAGATCAGAATCAGACTTATCAAAGACCCCTTACCCCAGAAGGGTCAGCAAAGATAGGAAAATGAAAATTACGTACCTACCGGGAGAGAAGAGAAGATCAAGAATTACGGTAGGTAATGTAATTTTCATATCTTCCTTGTCAGTCTTCACCATTCATTACTGCTTAGGTGAGTACTAAGCCCTCTCAGGGGACAAGAAAACCCTGAGGGAACAAGACCCACAGCCTCCTGTTGGTGGAAAACAGAAGGGCGAGACCCTTGGCTAATCAAACGAAAAGCCTAAGGTTGAGGAGAGCTAGGAGGTGTCCCTCAAAGACGAGGAGATGGAGGAAGCCCTGTAGAAGCCTCCTAGCTCTGGTGGAAAACAGGCGGGTCCCTCGGGCGAGCGAATCACCCTCGCCGGGCCAGGGGTGACAACCTTGATAGATGAAGCCATGCTGTCCGCCTAATGCAGATCGCTCTCCTGCAAGCCTAGAAGCCACCTCACTGGCATCGTGAAATGCCCTTGCCTGGCATCTTGCCAGCTCAGGCCTATAGAGAGAGGGCAATGGCCTGTCTAGATTGCTCTGAGTCAGGCATTGACGCTGAAGCTGAGATAGCATCGACTATAGATGCCTGCTGTAGGCAGCATGGTGTGCCTGATGAGATGTGATGCAGAGCATCGACGAGAGGAAGAGAACACTTTCTCCCCAACCAGTCAAACTGTAGAGAATCTGAGTCTGATGGTCAGTCGCGCACCAGGTGGTGGCGCCTGGAAGGAGTCTCTAGGTATGCCAATCCGAAGGCAGGTTGGGGAGAGAATCTAGGGACTCAGAAGGGCACAATACCTCCTCCTGCAGTCTGCCCGGCTGGGATAGGGTCGGCTGGAGACTGCCAGGAACGGAGAGATGCCTCCTGGAAAGGAATAGGCCAGGATGGCACCACCAAATGTTGGGCACTGAATTCACTGAGGAATTCACGCATCTCCCACTCGGTACTGTCTCGTGCCTAACAAATGAAATGCGAAGATCCCCACCATCCTCGACAGGAAACGCTTGATATTCGTGAAATCAGCGCTGGAAGAGAGGTGGAGAGGGTTCCTCTCCCTCCGAGGAGCGAGACGAGGATGATGGGGAACCTGAGTGTCCGGAGGACTCTGCGTGGTGGAGATAGGGCGAAACATCCGCCTCATGCATGCATCTAACGTATGAGGGGAAGGCCGCAGAGTCTTCTGAATGTCTCCTAGGGATAACGGCCCTGTAGGGACCGACATGGCCTGGGAGAGAAAGGGTGACTGCAGAGGAATGGGAGGGGCACCCACTTAACAGGCAAATGTCCTCTGCTGGGGCTCTGAATCCAGAAACGGAGCCCGAGCTGGCGGGTCCCGGATAACAAGCCAGGTCGCAGAACGGAACCCTGGGGATGCGAACCTTGGCAGAGCCTGGAAGGAGGTCCTCCTGTGACGTGACTGGGGCTGTATGGATCCAGAAGGGCGCCCACAGCAACACCACTGGACGGATCCGCCGAACCCATGAGGGAGAGGCGGGCTTGGCGCCACGGGTTCCTACCCACACCCCAGGGGTGGCAGGCGAAGCCGCTTGCTTCACCGTGCCCTCTCAACCCCTCGGACTCAGAGGACACCGCCCCTCAACGCCAGCGACAGAGCCCGCCGATCCAGGAGTTCTGCGGGGGAGCCCCCTCAAGACAGGGCCCCAAGTCCACCCCGAGAGGGCGGCAGCACCGGAGACGGCAGCTGCCACAGCTCCCTGTGGGAGAACAGCCTTCTCCCAAACCTCCACGCCATCTCCTCCCAAAAGCCCCAGCCACCCCCAGCCTGGGAGCCCTCAGAAGAGGACTGCTGTGGAGACTAAGGAATGAGCACGCTGGGCGCCTGACACCATGTCCCACCAAAGACTCCGATCCCAAGAATGGGGGGCAGGATGGATCCACATCCAAATCGTCCCTTCTGAGGAAGAGGTGACCAGCAGGACCACTCAATACTGGCTACCGCAGGAGTCTCCGGAAACTGCACCCTGGCTGGTGCCACCCATGGCTGCTGGTGACCCCAGCACCCGAGACAATGCGGAACCCAGTCCCGACCGCCTGTGGCACCAGTCAAGTTCCTGGCACCGCCTGACGCCGGACCGACACAACGCCGCAGCGAGTTCGACTGCTCATGGCGCCACTACGGCATCAACAGCTAACACGGCGCTGCCCGATCACGGATCCAGGACGACGCCAGAAAGTGGCGCTGAGGGTCCACCCATGCCGGGCCCGCAACTGCAGGCCTAGACACTGGGGAAGCCTGCACCTCTGAAGAGGTGACTGCTGAGGTGGGTTCCACCGCGCCCCGGGAGGGACCACGGTGTTCCTCCAACACCACAAAGAGGCCTCCTCCCGGCAAGACTTGAAGACAGGAGGCTCCTCCTCCAGACCGTGAGCAGGCCTGGGAGGGGATCCAGAGGAAGGGTCTAAAGTTCTACCTGGGAGGTCTGAGAGCGACGCCGTCCTCCAAAAAGTCAGCGGGCCTTGCTGATCTTAAACACGCCGGACTTCTAGAACACGACGGTCCATCAAAAACAGGCATCGCAGACAAACATCATGCTGGTCCATGACAGAAAATGATGGCCACAGGAGCACTGATGTGTGGGGGCACGCCCGCCTGACTTCGCTTAGCTCTAACTGGGCATGACGTGCAAATTAACACTCTAAACAGAAAGCTCCGGCATCGTCAGTAAAATAATAAAGAACAGTCTTACTGGAAAATGACGTTGGAAAACAAACTAGGATGCAAGACACGGTGTCAAGAATGACGAAATAGGCCTAGTGGTAGCAGGTGCAGCCTTGTGGGAGAAACAGAACTGGGGTGGAGAGGCGCCTAATGGCGCCCCTCGCACACCGCAGTAGTGCATCACTCTCGGAGCCATGGTGCTGACTCTACAAAAAACACAACTCCTGTGGCGGGCACGAACCTCCGCTGAACCCAAGCAGTAATGATTGGTGAAGATTGACAAGGAAGATAGAGGGAGGCCGGAGGCGCCACTACCGAATCAGCATTGGGAAGCCTGGTACCTGTGGCGCTTGGCACTGAACACACCACCAGTAATGGCGCCGTGCAGGGTGAGGATTCGGGCTCCCAACCCCGCCACCGGGATGCCTGAAGACCGCGACACCACCGGAGACTCCTGTAAGTGTTGAAAAGAGGAGGAAAATGCAGTACCTGTGCTGGCCCCTGCACAGCCATGTGAGGGGAAACGATGAGGGTTGGTGCCAACAGCACCAGAGAAGGCGCCACACGCTCAACCTGACCCAACCACCCTGACCGTGGACCAACAGCCCCTAGGCCCAAGGCCCCGGGACCGAGTCTGCAAAAAGTGCAGTCGAGACAGCCGCTGAACCCACTGCTGCATAAGAGTGGCCCAATGATGAAACTGCTACTGAGGCCACCTCTGGGTGAAGAGGGCTCTAAAGTAGAGGACCATGGCCGCCAGGGACAGAGGCCACAGGAGACCCCAAAGAAGTTGGACTCGCCTACCATCCCCCGCCACTGTCGATCTCTACGCAGACATCCCAGAGGGCGACCTCGGCAGTACCACTTCTTTGAACGGGTGGGAAGAAGAAGCCGAGGTTGAGCAGTGCCGGGTCTCCGACTGGGATTGGGAACTGGCCTGCTTCTTTCTGTGCTTTCGGAAGGACTGCCCCTCCTCCCGAGCACTGGACTGCCCGTGGTCAGACCCCCCTCCGAAAAGGTGGCGGACCCGACCCAGCCCCGCTGCTAGAACTGCTTTCAGGCAAAGTCTCCTACCATCACTGGTACTGCTCATGGTCGACTTCACGATGACAGGCTGAAGAATTCTTCTGTACTTCTCTTTTTTTAAATAAAGAATACTATTAAGGATAACTAAAACCTGAATACTGAATGACTAAAGCTGCCAAAGTATAGACATGAAGATCTGACTCTCGGGGGTGAGCTGACGTCGTTTACTGGTGGGGAAAAAGGAACTGAGGTGGCTGGAGGTCGACGCCAAGATAGCCTATACAGGCACGAGCCAGCCTCGTAGTGCCACGCATGTGTGGTCCTCGGTGCTCCTGAAGATTTTTGGCCCTGCTGGGTCCTTTAGTACCGTGTAGTCCCATTACTGTGAATGAGTGGTAGTCCAGGAAGATCTGGGCTGCCAGTCCGGATCATCCTCCATTCTAAGGAGACCACGGAGATCCTGAGACAGGCAACCCTGATCTCTAGCCATCCCGGCACAGAGGACGGTGTCGGGAGGGACCCAGTGGCAATGTGGCGCCACCTCAGTCACCGCATCTGGGCCGGTGCCAGGAGCTGAGGCACTGCTAGTAAGTTGCCAACGTAGGCCCCACAGAGAGCTGAGGCCTTGACTCAAGCGCCCCAGTTCAATCAAGGGAACTAGGCCACCAGGGTGCTCAACTGCCCCCAGAGGAGGCCGACTGTCCCATTGACCCTTGCTCAGGCGCCCACTCAGCGAGACCAGAGACAGCGGAGACCCTGCTCTCCCAGTGTATATAGCAGCAGGGGAGGCCCAGGTGAAGGGCCCAGAGACCTTACCTTGGCGGCCGTCGATGACGCCGACTACAAAAAGTTGGGGATCCCTCCCCAACCTCATTGCACGGTTAACTAGGTTCTGGAAATCCACAGAAAATAGGCATTGCATGAATCCATATCATGGAAAGCGCCCCAGGCAAGTAAAACACCAGTCTGTTACGGTCTTGAGACTACTGCAGGGGCACCAACACACTGGGGTAGTCCCTGTCTTTGCAGAATGTTTTGCCCTGAACTGGACATGACTTGCCACACAAAACAATTAAAATGAGGAAAAGATTCAATACCGCAACTTTTAGGAAAAATGAAAAGGACAGTGCCAAAAACAGCGACGGATAAACTGCATCAGCGTAACTGGATCTGACGAACAGATTTTTGAAGCTTCTGGAAGTTTCAGCTGCTGCCTTGATGACAGGAAAAACAGAACTGTGAGATGGTGGAGGGGCGGTGTCCTTACACTGGCCAACCCACGAGCAACATGTATTCGTCGGCCTCGAGGGGGCGCTGTCTCTGATGTCAGCCCTCCTCTAGAGGAAAGCCAAAAGCTTTTAGCTATGAGTTTCCCATGGGGTCCTGGTGCCTCCAGATTAGACCCCACCAGTGATGAATAGTGAAGACTATTCCAGGTAAGATCTGCAGACATCTCTCACTCACATCTATCTTGTGAAAATGAACAAAAAGAAAACCATTTTTTTGTCTCTATTTACTTCTGCCATGTACCCTTTGAATGGGCCAACCACACAGTATTACTCATATTATTTTTTTTGTAAATATAATATTTATTACAATTTTCCAGGACAGACAACCTTCAGGATAACAGTTAATACATTAACATCATTGAAGACCAAGTACAGCATCACATTAAAACTGTATCAAGCAGCATTTTTATATATTAAGCTCTACCTCCTTAAACACAGAGTGGGAGAGGCATTTGGCTGTAAACACATACATGTTGCTAATGATCCATAAAATATATTTCTGTATTCATTAGTACCTAGTCTTAAGCATGACTCCAGGTAGAGAGCGGGCGAAGGCCCAGATCAAACACTGGTGGACATTCAACGGAGTTAGGTGATCCCATGCAACTATTCACTGTAGTTCTATATTCATGGGATTATAGTGGGGTCTCTGCTCATGGAGCAAACCAACCATCTCTGCCATCAATTCATGCAGATTTTAGTGCGATCGTTAAGGGAAATTGCTGCTGTAGGTAAGACAGAGAGCAGCCACCAGCTTCCTTATAGCAAGGAGGTGCTTTAAAACACTGAATTGAATTCTTAATTTTGGGGCCTGTGTAAGGGAGTAGAAGTCAGTGTTTTGGTTCTCTGTTTTAGGAGTTGACTTTTCTTAGTGTGACTTTTATTTGCCAGGGAAGAAATTTAGCTGGGAGAATATCTGCAGTCATTTGTGACTAGACCTGTTACTTAAACTCTGTGAAACAGATGTCTGTAAGGAAGGAAGGCACTCACCGGGAAGGTGGGTCAGAGTTGTAGTTGATTGTTTCTGGAGGGCACAAGCTTAGTCCCACCCACACCAAGCACATAATTTTCTTTATATCAGGGCTCTGACATCACTTCCCAAAGTGCAAAGGACACACGCCTTTTCATATCCTTAAAGGCACAGCACACTAAATAGGGGTAAACACACTCACACGCTTGCACACACTAACAAAAAACAAAAAACTCAAACAGGAAGGGATAAGACATGTGGGAGTGGTACAATGCACTGGCTATGGAGCAGCAGTCTTCTGGGAGAAGTTCTGGAGGCTGTGGTGCTGCCCTATTTGCAGGCACCTCTCTGGTCTGAGGGAGGAGGCTGCCTGTCTCCATGCTGACCTGGCGAATTAGGAAACCTCATCCCCACCAGGGACCACCCAGGCCACCACCACTTTCAGAGGTTGCCAAGAAGGAGGAGTGGTTGGACCACGGTGGGCTCAGGGAGGGTGAGGGTGGTGGAACAGGGTGCATCCTCCAGTTGTTTCTCTTCACAATTCATTACGCCATTCTGGTGGAGTGTGGTTCCTCTCTGGAGGCACCACAGTGGAGACCAAGGAGGATGCTGGGAACCTCCACAAAGGCGACCCACAGGAGAGTGGCACAGGACCCCACAGGGAAGGAAACAACTCCTGGTGGGGACCCAGTTGTTAGGAGGGTAGAAACTGGGGAGGGAAGGAAGAGGAAGGTGCCTGCCAGGCACCATGGCTTGAGAGACAGGAAGCAACTCTCATGATCGTGGAGCAGCTGCACGGGTGGTGGGGCTGGATGTCATTGTCCACTTAGGGACAAATGACCTGGCTGGGAATGGGATCAGAGCAGTGCAGCAGGAGTTTGTGGAGTTGGGGGGCTGTAGACAAGTGGCACACAGTAACTTTCTCGGAAGTGCTACCTGTCTATGGCATGGTGAGGCTAAGGGTACTCTGCACCATGGGATTCAATGACTGGTTGAAAAACTGGTGCTAAGCTCAGGATTTGGCTTCATTGGGGACTGGGGGTCCATTTGGAGGATACAGGCCTATACTGGTGTGATGGTCTGCATCTGTCCAGGAGGGGACCAGGATCCTAGACAATAGGTTTAAATGCTTCATTGGCAAGCATTTAAAACTAATAAGGGTACTGAAGAGAAGCAGGAAATCCCAGCCCCCTCCCAAAAAAACAGGGTAGTTAGCGAAGAGACACAAAGGCAGAGAAGTCAATAGGGTGCAGAACAAGGTAAATCCAGAAAAGGCAGTAAGGACAGGATGGGCCTAAAGGGGTAAGGCCATCAAAAATGGAGGCGATGAGAACCAACGCCCGTAGTTTGGGTAACAAGCTCCCTGAACTAGTGGCCTTGATGGAAGAGGAGGCCTGGATATTGTGGCAGTCACAGAAACATGGTACACAGAGAACCATGACTGGGATGTTAACATACCAGGGTACACAATCTACAGGAGGGACAAGGAGGGTAAAGAGGAGGAGGAGTAGCTCTCTACATAAGGGAAGGAATCAAAGCAACAGAGCTAAAGGGCAAACAGGGAGGAGGAGGCACTGTGGGTCACCCTGGAGACAAGAAATGGCACTACAATCCGCACAGGGTTGTTTACAGACCCCGTCTCAGGGGAGGCAATGGACAAGGTGGGGTGGAAAGGACGAGAAGGACTTGGCACAAGATGGGGTGGGGTGGAAAGGATGAGAAGGGACTTGGCAAGGTTGGAGGAATGGTCAAATGTATGGCAGCTCAGATACAATGCTAAGAAGTGCAAGGTAATGCACCTGGAAACAAAACCCAGGGAAGTGTACACAATGGGGGCTGAGATACTAACAACAACAAAATGGAAAGGGACCTGGTTGTAGTCATATCAGATGACCTAAAGGTGGGCAAGCAATGTGAGAGGGCAGTAAAGAGGGCTGGGGGATACTGGGATGCATAGGGAGAGGCATCACCAGCAGAAAAATGAAAATTACGTTACCTACCGTAATTCTTGATCTTCTTTGTATCTTCACCATTCATTACTGCTTGGGTTAGTGCCAGGCGCGCACCCGCTATGGAGTTTTTTTTTTTTTGAGTCTGCTCCAAGCGCCACCCCGAGAGTGATGCACTGCGTCATAGCGCTAAGGGCGGCAGTTAGTGCCGCAGACTCCTCCCTATCTCAGTTCTGGTAGCCGGAGAGGTGAAAACAAAGGAAGGAAAAAGGAGAGCGAGGCAAGAGAGCCAAGGGACAGAAAAAGGAAAGGATATAAACTGAAAAAGGCATAAGCCGGTAGAGGACAGATAGAGGAGAGAGATTCCTACTCTAAGGGACCGCGAGGGACTCCTTTCCGGCGGCTCTAGGGGAGGAACAGAGAGAGAGAGGAAAGGAAAGAAGAAGAAGAAAGAGAGGAAAAGAAAGCATGTTGAGAGGGAGAACAGTGCCCATCGAGCATTGGTTGAGAGGCTTATAAGCTCGAGACTAAAACAAAGGAGCAAGAATCCCTGCTGATAGGACTGAGAGAAGGTTCAACCGAATCACCTGCACAAATCAGACACAAGGGCAGATTCTCTGATCTCTCAACATGCCAAGTCCCTACATCCTAGCTGAGGGCTCACATACTGCCCAGGCAGAAATCTGTTCCGGGAGAGCGCCACCCAGGAAGGGACTATGTCCCTTAGCACCCTGTTACATGCTAACACAGCAGTGTATGGGAAAGATTATGCCTTACTGAAGGCAGCTTTGTATGAAAGGATAGAGGGAACTCAATTAGACTCCCTAAGGCAAGGCAAGAGCAGTCGCTCAAGGCTGACAAGTGCAAAGCACCAGCTAGAATGAGCTTAAAGATAATACCTGCCAGGGAATCTAAATTTTGTTGAGGCGAGCCAGGCACGGTCTCTGCTGTGAAACTGCGTAACATGATCAAGGTACCTAGAAGTCTTCCACCCTAGGGGCAGTCAAGAAAGAGTTCCCCAGAATAAGTGAAAATACAGACCGTGCTCCTTCCTCTTTACCTTGAGGAAAAAAGGAACCATTCACTAAGAATGAAAAACAAAGTTTTTTTTATTTTTTTTTTTTTTTTTGCATAAAGGCCAAAGGAAGGAAGAGGAACAGATGGGAGGGGAGACGCCACAGTAGGAGGCCACTGAGGGAAGGTGGGAGGGGATCAGTAATGAATGGTGAAGATACAAGAGAAGATCAAGAATTACGGTAGAGTGACGTACTTTTCATATCTTCCTTGTCAATCTTCACCATTCATTACTGCTTGGTGAGTACCAAGCCCCCAAAAAGGCGGGTAGAAACCCTGAGGGAACAAGACCCCCAGCCTACTGTTGGTGAGAAACAGAAGGGGAAGACCCTGGGCTAATCTAGAGAGAAGCCTATGGGAGACGAGCTAGGAGGTGCCCCTGAGGATGGGGAGAGCGGAAGAAGCCCTGCAGTAGTCTCCTAGCTCTGGAGGAAAAGAGACGGGTCCCCTGGAAAGCAAAGCAAATCACCCACGCCGGGCCAAGGGCGACAACCTTGATAGACGGCCATGCCGTCCGCCTAATGCAGATCACTGTCCCGCAGTCTGGAAGCCACCTCATTGGCGCCATAAGATGCCCTTGCTTGTGTCTTGCCAGCTCCAGGCCTATAGCAGAGAGGGCAATAGCTTGTCTGGTTTGCTCCGTATCGGGCATTGATGCAGGATCTGAGAAAGCATCGACCACAAATGCCTACGTAGGCAGCGTGATGGGCCTGATGAGATGCAATGCAAGACATCACACAAGAGGAAGAGAACACTTCGCCCCACCGGTTGAATTGTAGGGAATCCGGAAGTTCGTGATTTGGTCGTGAGCTTGGCGGCGGCGCCTGAGGAGTCTCTAGGTATGCCAAACCCGAGGGTGGGTTGGGGAGAGTACCCAGGGATTCCAAAGGGCACAATACCTACGCGGCAGTCTGCCGGGCTGGAGAAAGGGCAGCTGGCGACTGTCAGGAATGGATAGACGCCTCCTGGAAGGGACATAGGCCAGGATAGTACCACTGGGTGCTGGGCACTGGATTCTCAAGGAATTCACGTGTCTCCCATTCAGTATTGTCTCGCCTAATGTACGAATTAAGATCCTCACCATCTCGAAGGAATCGCTGATATTCAGTGAAATCAGCATTGAGGAGGAGATGAGCAGAGGGTTCCTCTCCTCAGAGGAGGGAGAGCGAGGATGATGGAGAGCTCGAGTGTCCAGAGGATTCTTGTAGTGGGGATAGGCGAAAACCCGCTCATTCATGCACCTGACATACGAGGGAAGGCTGCTGCAGAACCTTCTGAATGCCTCCCAGGATAACGGGCCCATGGGACCGCCATGGCCTGGGAGAGCAGGGGTGGCTGCAGAGGAATGGGAGATGGGTACCTCACGGAGAGGCAACTGTCCTCTGCTAGGGCTCTGAAACTGGGAACGGAGCCCGAGCTGGCGGGATCCCGACAGCAGACCAGGTCGCAAAACGGAACCCTGGGATGCAGGCCTGGAAGAGCCCAGAAGGATCCTCCCTGTGATGAACCTGGGACTGCATGGATCCAGAAGGGCAGCCCACAGCAACGCCACCAGAGGGGACCCCAGGGTCCAAGAGGGAAAGGCGGGCCCGCGCCACAACTCCTAACCACACCCCGAGGGTGGCCGACAGAGACCGAGACGCCTGAACCCTGCCCTCGACCCCTCGGACTCGAGAACACCTCCTCCTCGACGCCAGTGATCTCTCACCCGAGGGGGTGCAGAAGCACCAGAGCTCTCCTCCACCCCCGCTCCATCACCCCAGACCACCCCTAGCCTGGGGCCTCAGGAAGGACAGCAGCGGGGACAGAGGAAGAGGCCCGCTGGGCCGCCTAGCACCTCGTGCCACCGGGACCCTGACTCCAAGAATCAGGTTGCCAGGGCGGGTCCACGTCTGAATTATCAGCCTCCCGAAGGAAGAGATCAGCTGGACCACAATGCTAGCAACCCAAGGGTCCCTGGTGAAGCGGCGCCGGTGCAGCGCTGGACGACCTCGGACCCCGCGCCAGCTAAGCCCAGCCCTGGCTCCCTACCGCCAGGCCCACGGCACTGCCATCGGCGCCCGCCAGGAAGTGCGAACTGGGCCCATAGCGCGAAGGCCAGAGTGGCGCGGGATCCAAGCAGGCGCGGAAGAAGCGTCGGCGAGGTCCACGGTGCGGGCACAGCAGGCGTGAGCCTCGACACTGGGGAGCCTGCACCTCCGAGGAGGTGACTACCGAGGCGGTGTCTCCGCTCGTGCCCTGAGGGACCTCGACGCTCCTCTGACACCGCAAAGAAGCTTCCTCTTCAGCAAGAGAAGATGAGGAAGCCTCCTCCCCACGGACCGTGAGTAGGCCCGAGAGGGGACCCGGAGGAAGGGCCTAGAGACCTTACCTGGGAATCCCTGGAGTGACGCCATCCCTGAAAGTCGGCGGGCCTTGCCGATCTTGAACGCATGGACTTCGAGGACACGACGGTCCATGGAAATAGGCATCTCACGCATCCATATCGTGGTTGGGTCCCAGGCAACAAAGACAAACATCATGCTGATCTGTGACGGAAAAATGCCGCCACAGGAGCACCGATGCATGGGGCACGGCCCGCCCGGACTTACGCTTGCCCCCTAACCCGACATGTGAAACAAAATAAGACTAAAATTAGCAACAAAGCACTCGGGGGCGCCGTCGACAGAAATAAAAAGCGGTCTTACGGGAGGCGGGCGTCGAGAGAAATCTGGTCTGAAGAGTCTGGCAGGTGGCCTTGAAGGCCTAGTTCAACTACCGTGCAGCAGGTGCAGTCTCGGCGGGAGAAGCAGAACTGAGATAGAGGAGGAGTCTAGGCACCTGCGGCTGCCCTCGCGATGACGAAAAGGCCACCTCGAGGGTAGCGCCTGGAGCCGACTCCAAAAAACCTCCCAGGCAGGTGCGTGCCTCTGCACTAACCCAAGCAATAATGAATGGTGAAGATTGACAAGGAAAGATCAGGAAGTTGTTATCCTCTGTACAGACAGCTGGTGAGACCCCATCTGGAGTACTGCGTGCAGTTCTGGAGACCCAATCTCCGAAAGACATAAACAGGATGGAGGCAGTGCACAGGAGGGCAACTAAAATGATACAGTGAAGAGAGACTTAAGGAGCTTAATATGTATAGCTCGAGGAAGTGGGGGAGACATGATAGAAACTTTCAAGTACCTCAAGGAATCAACAAAGTCCAAGAGGGTAGCATCTTTCAGAAAAAGAGGGTGCAAGAACAGGGGCACAATTTGAAGATGGGGGGCAGCTCAGAGGTAATGCAAGGAAGTATTTTTCACAGAGAGTGTTGTGGATGCATGGAACGGCCTTCCAGAGGAAGTTGTGGAGTCAAAACGGTGGTGGAATTCAAGAATGCATGGGACAGTCATAAGGCAATTCTAGGGGTGGGGGTAGGAAGAAGTAGGCTGTTGGTTAACTAGGATTTGCAGCTTATCCATTAGGTAGGGAAATGGGCAGACTGGTGGCCAAGCTGTTCTTATCTGCCATCAAATTCTATGTTTCTAGGCAATCTTTGAATGGTAGAGAAAGAAGAGATCTCAGATTTAGAAGTGGGTAACCATCTGGGAACAAGCGACCACCAAACAGTGTTGTTCACAAAAACACAGCTGTAGAGTCAAGCCATACAAAAGCAAGGGTGTTGGACTTTAGGAGGGCTGGCTTTGGCAAATGGGAGAGTGCCTCAGAAAAGCACTAGCAAACAGGCAAGAAGGAGGGTGGAAGAACAATGGGGAAAATCAAAACTGCCATCACGGAGGCAACAAGCCTTTGTGTAAAGCAAATCAACAAAACAAAACGAAGGAAAAAGCCACTATTGTTCTCAAAAGAGGTGGCAGGAAGGTTAAGGAGAAAAGGATAGCATTCAGGAAATATAAAGAAACACAGAAAGAGCAGCACAGAGAATTATATCAGTTAAAGCAGAAGGAGGCAGGGAGGCAGAATAGCAAAGGCCCAAACTGAGGAAAAGATAGCCAACTCGTTAAGAAGGGGATAAAACCTTTATAGGTACATTAGGGAGAAGAAAGACTAAGGGAGGGATACTGAGGCTTAATAAAGGGGAGGGAATGTGGGCAGAGGGTGACAGTGAAAAGCAGGGATAATGAACAAATACTTCTGCTCAGTATTCACAAAAGCAGAGGAGGGGAGGTACCTAAACCAAACAATAGAAACACTCTGGATAGGGGGTCGATACCATTTGCAGAAGAAAGGGTTCTGAAAGAACTCTTAAAACTGAAGCGGACAAAGCAGTGGGACCTGACGGATTCACCCAAGAATTCTAAAATAACTAAGGGTCGAACTAGTGACACCAATGACTACCCTCTTTAACAAATCATGGGAAGATGGGGTGGTACCTGAGGACTGAGGGGTGGATGGTTCCACTTCACAAAAGTGGGAGCAAGGCAGGAAACTACAGATCTGTTAGTTTGACTTCAGTTGTAGGAAAATGATGGAATCACTTCTGAAGGAAAGAACTGTTGAGTACCTAGAGGCCAGTGGGGCACAGGACCCAAGGCAGCATGGATGCACAATGGGAACGCATGTTAGGACTAATCTATTAGATTTCTTTGACTGGGTGACCAAAGTAGTTGACCAGGAGGGGATGTGGATATGGCCTACCTAGACTTTAGCAAGGCATCTGACACAGTCCCATAAAAAGATTAATATACAAGTTAGCCAGCCTTGGAATGGGTCACAAGGTGGTAGCCTGGAAAACATCAGCTGGACAACAGGATACAGAGGTTAATAGTAAACGGAGTCCACTCTGATGAAAGGGGGTTACTAGTGGAGTACCACAGGGTTCAGTACTGGGACTGGTCCTCTTTAATGTCTTTATAAGTGACATTGGAGGGACTGAAGGAAAAGTATGTCTCTTTGCAGATCGACACAAAGATCTGTAACAGGGTCGATACAGAAGATGGGGTGGAAAGGATGAGAAGTGACTTGGCAAGGTTGGAGGAATGGTCAAATGTATGACAGCTTAGATTCAACTAAAGCAATGCACCTGGGAAACAAAACCCAGGGAAGAGTACACAATGGGGAGAGACATACTAACAACAGCAAAATGGAAAGGGACCTGGGGTAGTCATATCAGATGACCTAAAGGTGGGCAAGCAATGAGAGAAGGCAGTAAGGAGGGCTGGCAGGATACTGGGATGCATAGGAAGAGGCATCAGCAGTAGAAAACAGGAAATTGTTATCCCTCTGTACAGACAGTTGGTGAGACTCATCTGGAGTACTGCATGCAGTTCTGAAGACACCATGTTCGCAAGGACATAGACAGGATGGAGGCTGTCCAGAGGAGGCAACTAAAATAGTGCAGGGTCTGCACCAGAAGACATACTGAAGAGAGATTAAAGGAGCTTAATATGTATACCCTCGAGGAAAGACGGAAGAGAGGGACATGATAAAACATCCAAGTACCTCAAGGGAATCAACAAAGTCCAAGAGGGTAGCATCTTTCAGAAAAGAGATGTGCCAGAACAAAAGGGGCACAATTTGAAGATAGAGGGGGATGTCTCAGAAGTAATGCGATATTTTTTCACAGAGAGGGTTGTGGATACATGGAACAGCCTTCCTGAGGAGGTAGGTGAGTCAAAAACAGTGGGGAATTCAAGAAGGCATGGGACAGACATAAAGTAATTCTAGTGGGGGTAGGAGGAAGTAGGCTGTTGGTTAACTAGGATCCTGAGCTTATCCATTAGGTAGGGAAATGGGCAGACTAATGGGCCAAGCGTGTCTGTAACTGCTGTCAAATTCTCTGTTTCTAAGTCTTTCCGTCTGATATATTTGGTGAACTAATGTTCTCCATGTTGTCACACAGGGGCTGGGGTTAGCATAATTTAGTAATGACCTATTACTTGTTTTAGTAAAACTGAATGTAATCTTTGTTTATACTGCCTTGTCGCTCGTCAATGTAATGTTACTTGTCATTAATGTCTGTCTGATGTAATTGTCTCCTATGTCAAACAAAACATATCTAATATTTTTATTAACAAAATAAAAAAACAGCATGCACTTCTAGCACATTGATGTTGAGATGCCTTCTGATGTCCCAGACACCTGTGTCTGGAGACCCCGCAGTGGGCTCCCCACACCAGCAGGAGGCATCTGGTGCCAGTGGGGAGAAGTGGAAGCCCTGAAGGAGGCTGTCCTCCACTGATCACCACATCAGGGATCTCACCAGGCATTTGGTCACCTGAATAGGATCATTTTGATGGTGCGATTCCTGTGATCACCAAGCACTGAACATCCACTGAGTTGTCCTCATGTGCAGCCTTCCTAAAGGCACTGTGAACACTGAGGATACCAACAAGCCCAGCATATTTTGCTCAGAGTTGGAAGGCAGTCTTGTGTTCCATGACGCAGCATGCCCTCTGCAAGACTTCCTGTAGTCTGCTGTCTGGCAGGAAGACCTGAGCCTGGCTCGTGTCCAGAACAGTTCTTATGAACAGCAGGTCCTGGGTGGGCTCCAGCTGTGATTTTGAGGAGATTTAGCAGGACTTCCATGGATGCTAGGACTTAAGGGCAGCAGCCACTGCCTGCTGTGTCTCCTGTCTAGTCGGGCTTGAATTTAGCCAGTCATACAGATATGAGGAAGACTTGGAGTCCTAGCCTTCTAGGTGCACTGCAAGTACTGCAAAGTACCTTGTAAAGACTTGCAGTTCTGAGGAAATCCCAAAGGGTAGGACTCTGAATTGGTAGTGTTTTGCCTCTGTGTCCGGTAGAGCCTCTGCCAGAGACTTAAGCTTGCACCATAGTGTGTACTTGTACTTACAGAAGTGACCCTGGTAGTTATCTATCCTTATACCAAGGGTAGCCGAGGCACAGACCCGCTTGCCAATGATGTCTACCTTGCACGACTCCTTGTTACTGGCTGCATACTAACCTCCTTATGGACAATAACTTCCATTATTCTCAGCCAGAATAACAAAGGCATCTGCTATTAGCAGAGTGAAATATACGGCTTAGATTCAGGCACCGCATATTTTGTCCCCTGCTTTGGTACAGCTACTACAGTAGAAGGCTCCTCCAAGCCACCTCCAGACAGTGTCTCCTAGGCTGGCTGGATGAGAGAAACTAGAGAGTCCAGAATATTAGGCACATTTAGAAATTCCAGTTGGAGGTGCCTAGGCTGGTATAATGCACGCTGACTCAAAATTCTGTGCAGAATGCATATTTCTCAGCAAAGCCTGAAAGAGAGATCTTCCTGAGGTACAGTGACAGAACTAGTTCTGGGTTCTCTGGACTATAGTATGAGCCATCATCCTCATCTCCTATACTCCCTCCACCCGGAGTATAGGAAAGAGGGTGTTGAAAAAGTGACAATGCAGGCTGCTGCCTTGGCAACACCAGACTTGGATGGGGCCTCAGAAATGACGGTGGCACTGAGGATGGCCCTGGGACAATCCTCGCGAAGGGAACAATTCTGGCACCAAAACTCTGTATGGAACCATTGGCAAGTGCTGCCACCAGAGTAGGCCCCGAAGAGTCCAACCCTGGCACTAGTGACAGCACCGTGGCTGCCCCCATCCCAGGAGAGGACAGAGGTGACACCTCATGTGGGACATGCATCAGCGATGCCAACAGCGCCCAGCCTTGAGGCTGGAGTCACAGTCAGCCACACATCTAACTCAAGCAGCACTGAAGACTGCACCCGCTTGACCAACCCAAGAGGTCAGGAGCCGATGCCAAAAATACTGCCACTTGACAAACACTGCACCCACTGCTCCATAAGGGCTGCCCAATGGCCAAACTGGCCACCCAAGTGCCCACTATTGGATAGAGAGGGCTCTGAGATGAAGATCTTGACCTTGCAGGCTCAGGCATTTTCCGTTTTAACGGTAGGATATTCGGTCAGCAGAATTTGAGAGTTTCACAGCAGAATGATCAGAAGACAACCTCGACAAGTGCCTTTTGGTCCCCTTATGCTTTCTGCAGGAAGAGGTCGAGGCCAAATGGTACAAAGACCACAACGAAGTGCATGTGCTGGATCTGGACCATTTCTTTTACGACTCTGGGAGGAAAGCACATCTTCCTAGATGCAGAACTGCTACTTCCAGAGCACCCACCCAGAGAGAGGTGGTGGGCTGACAGAGCCTGTTACTGAAGCAACTTGTCATTTCAGGCTCCTTATCTCTTCCATAGTCGCTTTGACCATTAGCACGAAAGCTAGGGCTGAGAGAAGAAATGTTTGTGTGTTAACCAAACTGACATAAAAATAAACTCTTGTGCAATAAACTAAAACCAAGAACTGAATGCTATCGACGATAGATGGTGAAGTTCTGGACCCGATATAGAGAGTGGGATGCTGTTGCTTCACACTTGAGGGGAAAAAAGGAACTGAGGCAGTTGGGGGCTGGTGCCGCTGTATACCACTGGGCATGTGCTGTGACATGCGTGCAGGGCCCAGTCGCACCACTAGCCCTCCAGAAATGTTTTGCTTCCATGCAGTCTCTGGCTCAGATGCATTAATGGAAAGCTACGAAGAAGATTGATTCTTGGAAGATTCTTCTTTACTGATCACCACAGCAGGGCCCGTACTAAGCAGTTTAGTAACATGTATGGGGTTATTGGAAAGGTATGATACCAGTGACCACCGAGTGCTGAGCATCCACTGAGTTGTCCTCATTCACAGCCCTGCCAGGGGTACTGTGAACACTGAGGATGCCATGAGGCCCAGCATGCGCTGCATGGAACATGCCTGCAGCGAGTGGTGCTCCACGATAAAGCATGCCATCTGAATTAGCGAGTTTGCCCTACTGTCTGGGTGAAAAGCCTGATCTTGGACTGTGTTCAGAACAACCACTATGAATAGGAGTTCCTGGGAGGGCATCAGCCGAGACATGAGTGGGTTCAGTTAGATATCCACAGAAATAAGGAACTGTGAGGCAGTCACCACTGCCTGTTCGTCTGTATTCTGGAAGAGCTGTTCAAGAGCCAGTTGTCCAGATACCAAAAGACTTGCAGTCTCAGCTTTGAGGTGTACAGCAAGAATCAGAAAACACTTCTAAAAATTTGGCGGTGCTGAGGAAAGTCCAAAAGGAAGGATTCTGAACTGGTAATGCTCTCCCTTCACACAGATCACATGTACTTGTGGTATCTGGGGTTTACTAGTATGTGCTAATATGCATCCTGCATGTCTCTGCGGGCTAGCCTATCCTTTGGTTTGAGATATGGAACCAGAGACTGCAGGAGACCATCCTGAACTTTTCTCGATCCATGTACTTGTTCAGTTTTCTAAGTGTGATAATGGGGTGCATGCTGCTGGATTTCTTAGGTACAAGGAAGTATCGAGTAGAATCTTTGTTTCATTCTGACTCAGCTACCTTCACTGCCCTGTTCAGTATGAGGCCTGCAATCTCCTGACTAAACAATTCTGCCACGTGAGCTGAAAGTGGGAACTGCTTTCCCGGGGGTTGTTTTAAGGGTTCTTTAACAGCTTCAGGGAGTCTTTCTCCCCGACAATGGTTAAGACCCATTTGTCTGTTGCAATCGATTCCCACCGATGACAGAACTGGGTGAGGTAACCCCTCTCCCTTGGGCAGAAGTGATCCACCTCAAGCAGGTGAGGTGAACACAGGGCCGGAAACTTAAGAGGGTGGTGCTAGGCACTCTGAGTGTCTGTTTTTTGTTTGAGCAAGCTCAGCTTTGTTCCTGGTAGCCTCTTCAGCCTTTGCCATTAAAGGAGCTTTGTTGTGGTAACAGCCACGTCCTTTATTCCTTTGAGGATCGTACTGGTTTGCACTGAAGTTCTTATGGCCCACTGCTTTCTTGGAGTCGAGGGCTTATTCCACCAGCTGTCTGTAGAGATAAGGGCCATCAAGAGGCACATTCATTATCTGCTGCTGGACATCTGGAGCAAAACCAGCTATTCTCAGCCAAGAGTGCCTCTGGATGCAGACATCTGCAGCCAAGAAATGGACTGCTGCATCAGAGGAATCATAAATGATTTTAACTGGTGACTGTCAGATTTAGTCCCTTGAGTGACAGTCAGCAAGTCCTGTTTCAAGTCTGAGTCCAGCAAGCCTCTGCAAGAGATTTAAGCCTGGTTCAGCTTTTATCTGTACTTAAAAACAGGGCTTGGTAGCTTGTTATTCTAAGGCCCAAACTGGCTAAAACAAACATATTTCCCTATTTTATCACGCCTATGAGACTCCTTGTTGGTCAGTTGTGCAGAGGACTCTTTAGGGGCTACAAACCTGTCATTCATGGGCAAGACTACTTGTTCAAAAGCCACTGTCTCAAAATGTGAAGTACTGTGTAAGTTTTTGAGCAGTGTTTGGAAAGAGAGATCCTCCTTGGGCACTTTGACAGGGGCTGGCTCAGGCACTTCAGGGTTCAGGAGTTCCTCCTCCTCATCACCAAGATAGTTTCCACCAATTATTAAATCTGGATCACTCATATTCATTATCTGGATAAGACAGCACCTTAAAAGGAGTCGGTGTTGAAAGACACTTAACTTGGTGCAGTGTGTGGCAATGGCCTCGGAGCCACAGACAGCGCCAGCCCCGATGCCAATAATTAGAGCCGGTCCTGACACTGAGCACAGCACCAGAGGGTCAGTCCGTGGCACCACTGGTGGAGTGTGCACGGAGGGCGACACCAGAAGAGGTGCCAAGGCTGAACTCGATGGAATCGGGACCATCTGTGTCACTACAAGAAGTGACGCTGATGTACCCAAGAGCAACGGCAGAGTTGGCATAGGCCCCAGTGGCAGAGGAGCTGTTGGGGCTGGAGGCAGTACTGCCAAGGGTGCCACTGCACTTATACAATGAAACCACAGCCACTGTAAGAGCTGCCCAATTGCCAAACTTCTCACCTGAGGGCTCCCCAGTGGACTGGGGACTCAACAGGCAATGGCTGAGGGCTCCCAGTGGACAGGGGAGATTCAGGGACAACTGGCCTGCTGGCCACAGAAAATCCTATGTCATAGATGGGAAGACCGCTGGAGATTCTGGGCCTACAGGCAAATGCCTCAGTACAGAATGGACAGAGCTCGACCTGTGCCTTTATTTTACATTTTCAAGAGTCTCATCTGGACAGTTTCTTTTGCAGCACCAGGAGAGAGTGGGCTGCTGCATATCAACTGGTGTACATGGTGACATGCAGGTGGGGGGCATACTCACACTACCAGCCTCAAGAAAAGTTCTGGCTCCCCATGGTATCATAGCACCTCTGGCTCAGACCCATATGTTAGAATCTAGGGATAAGACCAATTCTTGGAAGTTGACAAGTATCTAGACCATGAAAGACATACAAGGTTGTGAGCTCTAGTATTCAGTCACTTGAGCTATTAGTACAGGCTCATACAAAATTTGTGTGAGCCTGGCTTCCAAGCCCTATCCTGTCTACTTCTCTGGTTATAGTACAGTACATAGACTTTAGACTTTGTACAATATGGTCCTCTGTGTGTATTTCTACGTATGACTAAAATGTGAAAGTCTTGCCAGATACAGTGCTGATGAAGTAAGGCAATGAGTAAAAATCAAGCTCTCAGACTGAATCACATCAGGAACATATTCTATTTTGTTTCTGTTTATTACAAAAAACAAAACACAATGCCAGCAGTAACCACAGACAGGACACTTTTTTTTTGTTACTTTAGAAAACAAAACAGCACTATGTAATTTGTCTGTCGATAGCTTCCCAATGAACAGCTACCACATTTTTCCCCACATACTGCGTTTTGTTTTTATTGTGTTGTGTGCTTTCTTTTAAAATCAGGAAATAGTTCTCCATCTGTCTGATGTTTTCAGACAGATCATAAATTCAAGTCTGTATGAGCAGTGCTGGAAATGGAAACGTTTCAGTGGGGGAGCCCACCACCTTTGATGTAGGATTGAACATACCTGCCAGGAGTCTGGGCACGTGTCCTCATTATAAATGTTGTATTTTTAAACTTTATTTAGTATGTTTTATGCCTGGTTGGGGGGGGGGTTATATTTTACACAGAAGTCCTTCCTCATTTTGCTGTTGGAACTGTCAGACTTTAAATTCACTCCCGGAACGGAGTGGGTTCTTTCCTGTTTCTACACTGTTCGTGCATCTCCCTCTGTGCTCTGCTCCATCGCCTCCTCCTCCTGCTCCTCCTTCTCCACTGGTTGGTCATCTGTGGGACCGGGGTGAGAGCCGATTCCTGCTGGCTCATCTTGGATGAGGCTCACCGACTCTTTCTTGTCTCTGCCTCTGCTGGAACACTGCTGCTCACTGCCTCCCGAGGTTAGAATCCTGCTAAACAAAAAATGTGATTATGGAATTTCTCTAAGCACCGCTGTTGCAACAAAATAGCAGTCTCATCACCACAATGGTAACCAGTTCGCAGCTGAGTGTGTTTCAGTGTTTTATTGTTTCATTTTCATCTCTTGTAATCTGTACTCATCCTCTGAATGCAGAATTTGTTAAAGCCATGTTGGTACTACTTGTTATCAGACATTGTGACCCAGTGATTTTTGAAGTACCCTGCAGACAGTTTCATGGCAAATCCCTCAGTTAAACCAAGGATATAAATGAAAGTTACGTACTTACTGTAACTGTTGATCTTCAGAATTTCATCACTGATTACCACTTTTAGGTCTGGGATGGAGATACTAGGTCTCCTGCCGGAGCAAAGCTTTCTGTCAGGAGGCTGGCCATGGCTACTGGGCATGTTGTCTGCAACCCCCTATGTGGTGCTACACACCAGTCAATAACCTAGTGCCTCTGGACCAGACCATGAGTGAGAATCAATGGTGAAGACTGATTCTTGGAGGTTTACAGTATGTCAAATGTGAAAATAAAGTACAGTTATGTTAAGAACTTACCGTAACAGTAGATCTTTGATAAGAGCTCTTGCAGCAGGCAATAACCATTAGGACTATGCCGCGGCACTAGGACCTCACAAACAAATTCTAGCTAGCAGTCTCAAGGCGGGGACCGCCCCTGACGTTGGCACTGCCCCTGACATCACTAATGGCAGAAGTGTCCCCTCGGCACCACTCACCTTAGTTTGCCCACTGGAGACCCAGCTTGCATAAAGGATGGGGAACCAAGCAGGTTCAACATCCCAATAGGGAGAAGAAAAAGGAAACATAACCAGGGGAAAGGAGGGAGAAGATGTGATGCAAGACCTCTCTCGAAGATCTACTGTTACGTAAGTTCTTACTTAACTGTACTATCTCACTGAGACAGAGCTCTTGCATCAGGCAACAACCATCAGGACTGAGTGCCAAGCAGCACAAAGATAGAATGCAGGTCAGTTGGACGGTGGTTATGGAAACCCTCAGCTCTCAAGAGAGCAGTCCTTGGAGGCCAGCAAGGCCAAACCCTGCCTCCTTCTGGAAGCAATGTCCAAACTGTAATGTTTAATGCATGTATGGACTGAACTCCAGGTGGCAGCAACACAGAGATCTGCTGCAGATACATTTCAGAGGGATGCAAACAAAGTTGCTACACCCCTAGTGGAATGACCTTTAACTGAGGCCGGTGAAGGTTTGTCGATTTCTGATGGCAAAACACAATGCAATTGACCAACCATTTAGAAAAGGTCTGCTTGGTCACAGGTGCCCCTAACATTTGCAGTGTGAAAGATACAGATAACTGATCAGATTTTCTTGAAGACCGGCACGGTCTACATAAAAGGAAGAGCTCTGTAAACATCCAGAGTATGCAACAAGGCCTCCCTCTGTTAGAGTACTCTGGGTAATACATTTTGAGATGAATGTCCTGGTTAAGGGTAATTCAGACACCACCTTCGGGAGAAACTTAGGATTAGTGTGCAGGATACCCTGTCCCTGTGGAAAATCAAATAGGGCTCTTACACATCAGAGCCTGAAGCTTGGAAACCTCTAGGCTGAAGTAATGGCAACTAAAACCAATTTTTCTAAGACAGGAAGCTGCATCTCGCAACTTCTGCAGCTGGTTCAAAGGGAGGCAACGTAAGTTTCTCTTAACATAAATAAAAGATTCCATGGGGAACAGGGTCCCAATGGTGGCTTAATATGCATCACAGTCGCAGAAAGGTGTGAACAGATCCATTTGTACCAGGGTCCTGCCGCCCACTGGTACATGATAAGATGATACTGCAGAAAGGTGTACTTTACGGACGAGTAGCTAAGACCCGAATCAGACAGGGAAAGAAGATACCCAGGACTGAATTCACCTGACAGGTGAATGGGTCCAGATGATGGACAGCAGCCCATAGGCAGAAGCACTTCCATTTCATGGCATACATGGCCCTGGCTGAGGGTTTTCCCACGGCCACCAGGACATCTGCTACCCTTGCTGACACCCCGCACTGGTTCCTCACTAGGTCTGCAGGAGCTATGCATGCAGGTGCAGAGACTTGGGATTCAGGTGTACAAGAGCACCCTGCTCCTGGGAGAGCAAGTGACATGACAGGGTAGAGAAAGTGGAGGTTCTATCGCCAAATTGCTGAAGCAACGGAACCAAATCTGCCGAGGCTGGAATGGCGCTATCAGAATCATGCCTGCTCATTCCACTTGCAGCTTGAGCAGTACCATGAAGTAGTGGGAAGGAGAAACCTAAATAAAGAAACCTCCTGCCCAATAGAGGGCAACACATCTCTCAAAAAAAACACCAGGCGCTGGATCTAGCAAGCAGAAACCGGGCAGTTTGGCATTGAGCGGGACGCAAAAGGTTTCGCTCTGGAAGTCCCAACTTTCAAATAGGTCATCTACTACGCCTGTAGTAGCTCCCATTCGTGAACCTGAGACCAAGAGCAGCTTAGGCTGTCAGCCAAGGTGTGTTGTACTCCTGGAACATGAAATGCTGTGAGTTCCTAATTGTGCTCCACTGCCCAGTGCCAAACTCTCATGGCCTCTCTGCAAAGGGATAGGAGTGTGTACTCCCTTGCTTGCTGATATAAAAATGGAAATTAGCTTACTTCGTAATTATTGCTCTTCTTGGACAGTCTCCATCACTCATTCACACTAGTGGGATAGCCGGAGGCGCTAGGACCAAGCGGGAGCCAAAACTTTTCTAAAGGCTCGCCGAGGTAGGATCATGCATGGCACCACGAACTGACTCAGCACCTCTGTAGGCTATCTCGGCGTCGACCCTCCAACCGCCTCAGTACCTTTTCTCACCAAGGAGGTGCAGCTGCATAATGAGAATAACTCATTCTGAGTTTCTGGGCCTGACACGAGCCCAGATGGCCTTTGTAAGAAACGCCAAAGAACAATGTCTTCACAGTCCAACCATAGGTCATGAAGACCAGGAAAGAAAAACGAGTGAACCCAGGGATGTGGGTATGTAGAATGAGTGATGGAGACTGTCCAAGAAGATCAATAATTACAGTAAGTATGTAATTTCCATATCTTCCTGGACTAAGTCTCCATCACTCATTCACACTAGTGGGAGAGTACAGCTAAAACCCACAACCCTGGAGTAGGGTGGTAGGGGAGATAGGGTTCACTCAGAAAGGATGGCCAAGGACTGTCCTGCTATAAAAACAGCCATCTTGTAAACAGCATCCAGAACATGATGCTTACAAGATAAGTGCTCGAGTTGTAGCAGCACCACTTTGCAGACAACTGCAATGGGCACAAAATGAAACTCTGCCAGGAAGCCGCAACCACTCAGAGAGAGGCGAAACCGGACTCACAATTTGGTATAGGACCAAAACTAATAGTGTGAAACACATGTACTAATCTAATGTAAAGGACCTCAGGAACTACAAGAGCTGGAGGTAAAGTCTACAGGTTTAAGGTAGACCGAAGCGGAGACGGAACCCCAATTACTAAGTATGGCTGACCTGCAAACAACAGGTCCAGTAGCACTTGAACCCCTTACTTGGTGAGCAAAAGAAGGTCCAGGTGGGGTAGCTCATCAAGGAAAATGGTTTTACTAAGTCACTGAAAACTTCCTGATGGAAGGCGAGCACAACTTAGAAGCCTCTTGTGGTGGTCTAGTAGAATCAAATCCTAGTCACTGCATATTCCAAAGGGAATCATCCTGCCCCTGTGTGTATAATTGTAGCAGCAGTCTCTGAACTCAGGGAAGAAAGGAAAAAGGTACAGGAGGACGTGTCCACTGGAAAAAATATTTCAGCAGAAAAACGGGCTGGATTTGTAAGGCAAATAGAGGCAGATGTGCGCCAAGGAGGGACACAGCAGGACCAAGTCAGGCTAACCCATTCGTTGAAGTGACTGAATAGCGGCAGAAGTGGCTCAATGCGTGAGACACTACTTACTCCAGCCTCCTGAAGGGAGTAGGAAGGACTCTAGTTTGCTTTCTTGAAAAAACAAACATCACCGCTCCATCACGCAGTCGGAGAGGATAGCTGAAAGCTACTGGCACGGAACCAGTGCACAGGAACTGAAGGTGAATATTTGAGAAGCTACCTCAAAAGACCTACTTGACCTATGGTCAAGAAAGGAGCATGTCGCCTGTTAGTTGAAGTAGGAATCTAAGTTCTGACTCGCTGAAGAGTCACTTCTGTTGCTGCTGAGGCTCTGATCAAGAGAAGAAAGCCTGATTAAAACAGAAAGGACTAGCAGACTGGTTAGACGCCTAGGTTTTGGAAATATCTCGAATAAGAAAAATTCTCTAGAGAAAAGAGGTGAGCTATACCACCGCTGGATCGGACTGCCCCTAGAGGTAGAAGAAATCAGGTACTCTTTACTGAAGTTTAGAGACGACCGCCAGTGTTGAGGCGAACCTGACCAGATCCAAAGTGTGGTATCGGAAATTCCAACCAGGCCCTGTGCTGTGATAACTGACCCCTTTTTTTTTTTTTAAGTAATTATCATTAGTCCAAACCTGACAAGGTTGTAGGCTGCTATTTGGCAAGGATTGTTTGATACAGAAATGACAAGGATGTCATTCCTCTGAGGAGCAGGAGGAGCCTGAGGATCCATAACCAACCCCTGACTGGACTAATAATAGCTAGACAGATGTTAACCACCTGTGGAGAAGCAGCCACCAGAGGGCAGCATCAAAAGAGGGCTGCATACCCCTATCAAAGGAGCGGAACAGTCTGTGCGGCTCCTGACCATTGAATTAGAATGTTCCACAGAGCGTAATTGTCTTGACGACTGAAAGAGTCTAGACCGAGAGGTATATGGTCCACAGATCCAGTCTGAACACTATGGTGGACCCCATAAATGAGGAACTACTGAAAGAGCTTCCATCATGGACTCTGATGATAGAGAGGGCATGTCTTTCAGTATATAAAATGAGTCATCCGCTGCATCACTGACCAGAAGGACAGGAGAGACTCATCTAGATGCCCTCTCACCGCAGAAGGACCGCAAAAGAGGTCTAGGTCAGAGCCACTAGAGACTCCGCCACCAGGAAGGGTATCGAGGAGCTGGCACCACATAGGAGCTGAGAAAGTGCTGAGTGGAATGAGATATTCCGCTGACAGAACAGAACAGAAGAGTCTCAGCGGAAAACCGCTGGATGATGAGACCCGATGCAGACCGCCACCCACTAAGATGTATGGAAAAATAATCCGCAGAATAGGACTTCATTCCGCAGAAACATCCCGCCACAAGTCCTGCGGAAGAGAGGTCTGCAAACGGAGATCTTTCCCAGTTCTGTCAGACGGCACCAACTGGCACCCTTCGGCACCAGCATCACTGGTGGCACAGGAGGGCACCAAGCAGTACCTATGCCAACCTGGAGACACCCGAGGGCACCCACAGTGGAACCTGCAGGTATCCTCGGCACCAATGGCAGCAATGGCACGCAAGGGCACCCGATGCCCATGGCACCCATGGTACCATGGCACTCCAAGAATCCCATGGCAAATCTGGGCGGTACCATGGCACCCATGAGCACTCCATGCCACCCAGAGCGCCCGGTGTTGCCCGTGGGTGCCAACAACACCACGAGCACCCGTGGGCATCCGTGGCACCGTGGAGACACCCACAGCACTACTACGGACCGGGTAACGGCAACAACACAGCACCCACGGAGCCGCACAGAGCCCGCGGCGCTGAGCGCAATCGAGCCAAACACCAGCAGCGCCCGCAATGAAAGCAACACGACAGCACCCACGGTGCTGCACAGAGCCCATACCGAAAGGCAGACTGAGCACGGCCGAGTCCCGCACCGACCCAAACACCAGCGGCACCGCTTATGGCACCAATGCTAAACCAGTGGCATGGGCCGACCTGCGATGCCACCAAGGTGTCGAGCACAGCGCCAGGAAAACACCGTGAAAAGCCAATGGAAAAGATGGGGAGAAGGAGAAAGGTGGTGCCATGCCGCCCCAGCATGGAAAAAGGAAGGTTGACACGGTGGCGAAGGCACCAAGAGGGCACCGCTACCATTCTGATCCAATTGACCGCCCGTCCAACGGCTCCCGAGGCCCCAAAGCAGGAACACAACCAGAAAAAGGAAAGTCAAACACAGGAGCGCCCAGAGGTGAAACTGCTCACCAGAACTCCAACGAGGACAGAGATGGAGTCCGGAGTCGAGTATGCAGCTGTTAGGAGCAGGGCCAAGGGGAACCCACAGTGGGTTCAGGCCCTGCGCCACTACCAACGAACAATCCTCATGCAGAGGTGATCTAACGGCAACCTCGAAGCGTAACCGATTCTTCTTCCCCAAACGAAGAAGAAGAGCTCGAGGCTAAGCCGGAGCTGGATCCCTGGCACCGCCAGATTTGTGCTCGTGGACTGTCTCCCCGAGCACAGGACTGTCCGTAGTCAGACCCTCCCCGTCACTTAAGGGTGGCGGACGGGCACAGCCCCTGCCATAACAACTTTCAAACAAAGTCTTCCTACTGTCACTGCTACCGCTTAAGGATGACTCGCTGATGGCAGGAAAGAATTTCTTTTCTTCATAATCTTTTTCTTGTTCGTAAAATAAAAATTACTACTAAATAGTTAAATTAAACAGTTAAATTAAACACTAAAAGCTGTTGTCATAGATGAAAACTTTGACTCGCAGACAAGCGATGCCAACATCCAAGCGCACTCGACAGCGGGAGAAAAGAAACTGAGGCAGTTGGAGGGTCAACGCTGAGATAGCCTACACAGGTGCGAGTCAGTCTTGCAGTGCCACGATGCACGGTCCTACCTTGACGACCCTTCAGAAAATTTTTGGTTCTCTATCCTAGCCCGCACTATCCCCTAGTGTGAATGAGTGATGGAGACTTAGTCCAGGAAGATCAACCGACATGTTGTTTGTCTGGATCAGTAAGGGACTTGGAAGGAGGTCTGCCTGAACGCCTGTAAGGTGTACAGAACAGCTCTCGCCTCCAACACATTTAGTGGAGGCTGCATTCTGAAGGAGTCTACATCCTCTTGTCTGATTGTCTTTGAAATGCACACCCCACCTCAGTCCAGAGGCATCCGTTGTCAGGATTCTGCTGAGGACTGGGACTTCAAAGGAGCCCCAATCATTAGAAAGGAGGGGTGAACCACCATTCCAAAGTCTGATGCACTGCATTGGAGATCTGAACTTGCTGCTCAAGATTGTCCAAACACTGATCCCACTCTACTCTGAGGTTCCACTGAAGTACTCTCATGTGGAGACGAGCTAAGGCCACTGTCACGATGTCGGCTGCATTGTGGCCTAGAAGTTGCAGGAGCATTCTGACTGGAGCCTGGCTTGCGGAGGTGATTCTCTGGGCCAGCTAGTAAATGATCTGCCCTGTCTGAGGGAGAAAGGCTCTCCCTTGGATGGTGTCCAAGATGGCTCCTATGTATTGTAATCTTGACTGGGCATGGAGACGACTTGGGAAGATTCAAGGTGATCCTCAGGTCTTGGAACAGTTGGAAAGTACTTTCCAATGTGTGACGATTAGTCCCTTGTGAAGCTGTCAGGAGCCAGTCGTCGAGGTAGGGTAGATGAAATGTCCCTGCCTCCTGGGAGCTGCTGCCACCACCACCAGGCACTTGGTGAATACTCGAGGTGCCGAGGATAGATAGAACGGCAGTGCTCGAACTGGTAATGCTCTTCCTGGAAGGTAAGCGAAGGTATTTTCTGTGGGATGGCAGGATTGTGATGTGTATATATGTCCTGCATGTCCAGGGAGCACAGCCAGTCCCCTGATGTAGCATGGGCAGTAATCCTGTAGTGTCACCATCATGAACCTTTTGTATTTGATAAAATTGTTCAGCTGACTGAGATCCAGGATGGGACAAAGGTCCCCTGTCTTTTTGACACTAAGAAAAAGTGGTAGTAGTAACCCCTTCCTCTTTGGCTCAGCAGGACTGCCTGGATCACCTTTTTTCTCAGGAGGGCTTGGATTTCTGCCCAAATGAGGCCTGCATGGGATGGGGAGCAATGGGTGGGAATCGGTGGGCTGTCTGGAAGTATTGGGTGAACTCAGGCGCAACCCTTTTCTATAATTTGGAGTACCCACTGATCTGCCGTGATGCTGGACCAACCTGTGAGGGTAAAGGGAGAATCGCCTTCCTACTGCCTCCTCTGTAGCTCCACCAGAGGAGGGGGGCATTCATGCAGAGGCTTTGGGGTGGGCAAGGGAGCTCTGGCATTTTTAGCATTTCTTGGTCCCTGTGCCCCTGCTGGTTGGGGGGAGGCTTTCATTTGTATCCTCCTCTTTGCTGCTGCCTTTTGCTTTGGCCTTGTTGCCTGTGAAAGGGCCGACATCTGTATGGGGCTGGCTCTAACTTATACATCTTGTGGACTTCAGAAACTGCCTTCCTGAGTCTTGCAAACCTGTGATCATCTTTTCTGCTTCCTGGCGAAAAGAACTAATCCCTGAAAGGGCATCCAGGATAGCATCCTGCAAATCCTGCTGGAAGCCGAGACCTCAACCAAGAGTTGTGCCGGAGGCATATTCCGTGTTGGCTGCCCTGGCTGCAGTGTCTGCCGAATCATATGAGCATCTGAGGATGTGTTTACCAATGTTAGCACCGGACTGTAGAGTGAAGAGCTCAGTCAGGCTGTGACCTAGCCAGGTCCATAGCTTTGTTCCAGAGAGACTTCTGGTACATAACCATATGTGCCAGAAAATTTAGTGACAGGACTGTACAAGTGGCTGATGAGTAGACCATACGGCCGAATTGGTCCATCTTTTGGACTCCTTATCCAGTGGTTGGGAGCTTATATGCTTTGGTTGCTGAGTCCTTCCATACGCAGCTGTACGGACCATAGAGTCTGCTTTCGTTGATGGTTCCCTAGGGTTCTATATAAGCGGTCAGCTTTCTTAGGGACTGCCGAGATGTGGAAGGGTGCTTCCAGGCCAGTTCTGTAACATCCTGGAAGGGCTCCACTCATCAATCACTTTATTTGTTAAGCGCCTTTCAAAACCAAGGCGCTGTACAATCATATAAAACATCAAGCATAAATATATAAATTAATCTGGGTAAGCCTGAGAAAATAAATCATTTTTAACATTGTTTTAAACTACTGATGGTCAGGCATTCTCTTAACCAACGAGGCAGAGAGTTCCACAGGGTCGTGCACAAATGAAAAAGCGGGAGCCCCACAAGTTTTCAAATGAACCCTGGAAGCTCTAGCAATCCTTGTCGACGGATCGGAGAGGACGACTAGGGAGTATGGAGTCAGGAGATCTTTCAGGTAGTCGGGTCCCTGTTTGTGTAGGCCTTAAAGGTAAGCAAGCCTACCTTATAGGTGATCAGCCAATGAACGGCAACCAGTGCAGTTCAGCGCAGCACAGGTGTAATATGACTGGCCCTAGAGTGCCAGTCAACAGCTATGCCACGCATTCTACACTAACTGCAGGCGGCGGATATCAACCCCAGGTAGCCTAGGTAGAGGGCATTGCAATAGTCAAGACAGGTGGTAATGAAGGCATGGACCAATGTTGGAAGGTCACCCGGAGGAACCAGGTGTTTCACCAGGCGATATTCCTCAGATGGTAAAATGAGGATTTAATCACGGCCCGACACCTGAAATTTCAGGATCAGACCGTCATCAAAAATACTTGGAGTTTCGCACCGGTCTGAGGTAGTGAGCTGGACACCATCAAGCCATAGGCCTGACATGTGCCCAGCTTCAGAACCCGCCTCAGGCGACCTGGATCCACAACCAACACTTCAGTCTTATCCAGATTCAATCTCAGCCAGCTCAATTCATCCAGTCTTTGATCTCGAGAGACAACTATTTAGCATAGAAACAGCATCAACCTGTCCAGGCACAAAGGACATATACAGCTGAGTATCATCTGCACAGCAGTGAAAACTCAAGCTGTATCGTCTGATGATATCTCCCATGTCAGCATATACACTGCAAACAACATGGGCGCCAATTATGGAGCCCCTGCAGTCCCAAGGATAAGGGAGGGCATCAGAGGAATAAATTCCAGTGACTACCCTCTGAGACCTACTTACAAGGAAAGATTGAAACGATTCGAGGACTGTGCCCAACAGTCCACAACGGAACTGCAGAGTCTCCAAAGCACCCCATGGTCCACAGTGTCGAAGGCTGCTGAGAGATCGAGAAGGACCAAGATGGTACAAGCCTTCGATCTCTCCCATTAGGGAGGTCATTAGCACCCGAACAAGGGCCGCTTTCAGTGCTATGCCTCTTCCTAAACCAGACTGGAGAACTTCATAGACATTGTGAGTCACAAGGTGATCGTCCAGCTGCAGTGCAACCACCTTCTCAATAACCTTCCCCCATAAAAGGAAGGTTAGAGACAGGTCGGTAGTCAGCTGGATCACAGATCCAAGGAGGGCTATTTAAGGAGTGGGTTGAATAATCCTTCCTTTAGGGGGTCAGAAAGACACCCTCCAAGGATCTCACACAATTTCAGCTAGGATCGGGCAGATAGCATCTACACAACCCACTAATAGGTGAGTATGGCCCAGATCCAAACTACAACAGGTTGGGCACAAGGTCTGGATGATCTTCACTATGTCCATGAATTCGTCCGGCTGAAATCGATCCAGACAGACCGGGTGCTCACCAACTCCCATCGACCATCGCAACCCCTCATAGAGGGAGCTGGGCGATTCGGCCCTGATGCTGGCAACCTTATCAGCGAAAACCGAGCTAGCTCATCACACTTACTTTAGGAAATGCTCTTCGGACTGAAGACAGATTGGATTGCACAATCTGTCAACGGTTCGGAAGAGTTGAGCCGGACGATTTTGCGCTGCAGAAATCTCCTGACAGGAACTCTGCCTTCTTGCAGGAGATTTTTGATTGATAGCTCTCATAATGCTCCATCAATCTAAGCCTGTCAGCATCAAGGCCGGATTTCGCCATGCCTTCTCCAGCCTTCGACCAACTCACCTCAACCCTTCAAAGACCCATCATACCAAGGGTTCTTGGGCTAAGAGTAAGTGGTCGAACCCGAACAGGAGCAATCAAGTCTAAGGCATCTCCCACTGCCTTATTATAGCCTAGTACTAGATCCCCAGACTTGTGTTTTCACCAGCAATCCCACAGGTCAAGCACCACCAACAGACCATCTGGGGTAACTCCCTTAAAGGGCAGTACCAGACCATCTCCAAAGGGGTAGGTCTACTTGGGGGGCCACAAAACTGAACCCTATGGTGCGGTGGTCAGACTAACTGACTGGTGGGATGACCAAAGGTTTTGGGTCATTGGCCCCTACGATTCCATCAGACGGCATCTCTTTGGGGCTAAACTTGTTTCCCACTGGTTAAGGAATTGTATGTACCTCATCACATCTAGGAAAGTGGGATCGTCTCGAGGAGACCTTGGGGAATCCTTCCTGGATCTGGAGATGGAAGAGACAAGTCGCCCTCTGAAGAGTCATAACAGGAGGAATCTCTGCTGGACTCGACGAAGATGTGGACCCACGCCTGCTAGAGTGACGTCTGGTGTCTAGAGGAGGATCAGGATGATGGGTGGTGACCATGCTTCCGTCGGTTGCGGGATCCCTGTCTTGTGCAACCTGGATTTAAGCGGGGCTGGCGGCGGGGGTGGCCGAGTGTTCTGTGTGGCCGGGGTTAGGCTGCCTAGGTGGAGGCTGGTGTAGGGTTCAGCTCGTGCTCTGGGCAACAGATCCCCTTGACTGTATTCCACCAACTGGTAAACAGAGTGCCGACCTCAGCCAGAGGTACTATGGGGGCTGTCGGCGTGTCTGGTGTCAGGGCAAGGGGCACCGAGGGGCCTGGCGTCAGGCCGTGCAGTTTAGTCCCCGTTGTCCAGGCCTGATCAGCGCCGCTGCCTTGTGTGTCAGGTCTGATGATGTCTTGTCCTCCGCGCCAGGTGCGCTGACATCTGGTTGTCGGGTTCCGAGGGAAGGTGGCGATGGGAGTGTGTGGTGCCTTGTGTTTGACTCCATAGAGTCTGGCATCAGGTCCTCTGTCATCCGCACTGTGGACAGAGACTTTTAGATCCTTCGGGTCAGGCGACGGCTTAGAGGGTGTTGTCTGGTCCAGCTCCGAGAGGTGGGCTCAAGAGTGTTGTGGTCTGTCATTGGTCCATAGCTCTGGTCGGCTGATGGCTTGGAAGGTGAGCACGGTTTCTTCTGGTGCTTGTGTTCTTGATGTCTCTTGGTGTCGTCAGACCTGTCGTCTTTATCCGATGACCCTGAGGAACAGCCTTGCAACAGCAGGCTCCGACCTGTAGCCCGGACGAGTGTGGGCGATCTTTCTGGCTGAGACCCATTCAAGTGCTTGGGACCTGATTGCCACGGAAATGGAGGCCTCAGAAGGCCTTAGCCCAGAAGACCCCCACCGGACATCTGGGTAGAGGTGGAGGTTTCTCAGTGGTAACCAGGGAAGAGCAAGGGAAACTGCAGGGGTTGAGTCTGACCTCTTGCCAGAGGTGGAACTCTTGGGAGCCTTGTGTGGAGACCTGGATCGGGATCCTGACCTGGACCTGTCCTTGTCTCAGCGATGGTGCTTCCCACTAGATTTCTTTTCTCTAGGGAGGTGTACCTGGCCAAAGAAGACGAGCTGTGCCTCAAGTGGGTCTTCTGAATGGTGGCCACTTGTTGTTCTAGGAGGTAGGCTTTCAAGGTCTTCATGCTGGATGCAGGTCCTCCTACTGAAGTTGAGGCAATGTGGGCAGGCGTCCAGTTTGTGGTCAGGGCCTGGCACAGAAGAAAGACTGAATGGCGGTCTTTTGCGGGATATGTTTGCTGCATGTGCACTTCAACTTCCGCTCGCTCTGTATACATGAAGTTGGTTGGGTAGACATACACACGGATTGATTAACTTGAAAATACTGGTAACTGCACAAAGCGCGAAAAACAGTAGTTGACTGTTAGCAGGAGGCGCCAGTGGAGCTGAGATGCATGGGTTAAAGGTGGGAAAAAACTGAGGTGGTGCCGGGGAGGGGGAACTGCCCTTTATAGCACTGGTGACGCCAGGGTGGGGCCAAAGTCGGTCGGTCCTACCGTAGACTGCTAGCTAGAATTTTTCCATGGGGTCTTAGTGCCTGGTGGCATAGTCCAGATGGTTATTGCCTGCTGCAAGAGCCCTATCTCAAGTAAGATCATTCTATTTCATACAACGTTACAGCAGCCATGTGGCAGTTCAGATGTATAATGGCTTGTGTTTTTAGATAATGTGTACCCTCTGTGAACTTCTTAGTTACTTATTGACAGCAAATACTAAGTGGGTTATGCCCTGAACATATATTGCCAACAGATGGCATAGTTGGGACCTAAACCAAGATGCATTTCAGACTTATCATTAGAGTCCCAAATTAGCTCATGGCCATACCTAAGGTTGTGGGTTGTACACACCCTCCCCAAGCTAACACTGCACATGACAGAAAATTGTCCTCGGCTGTCTACAATACTGATGTACTTGTTTGTGTGTGATCAGCTGAAACACTCAATAAAATTTAAGTTAAAGCATGAATGCTGCTCTGAGGAAGAAAACAGCATGTTGTAAGTTTGAAATGTCAGCTGATGTTGCGCGAACTCTGGCCACTGTCCTGATAACGTTCTGTGGGACTTTTTTTTGCCTAAGATAACTGCCATATAGCACTATCTTTGCACAGTGATTGTGGAATCTGTATGTTGCAGCTTATATTATGCTTTTGCATGTTGTGCTTATTTGCACACCTGTGCTGAGAACCCTCCCACTACCATTAGCTAAACTGGGAGCAACAAAGCCACTGTCTGAATGCTGACGACACATTATTCTGTTGTATCTGTGTTCTGCACCACAATGAAGCTGGGGAACTCCTTATGGTAGGAGCACTGATTCTCCTACTTTGAGGGCTACTGATTTTGAACTGCTGCCACACAGTATTATGCAGTGTGGTCTAGTGGTCAGAGCATTGGGTTGGGATCCTAGAGATCCCAGGTTCAAATCTTGATAGAGCCAAATACTGTGGGACCTTGGGCAAGTCACCAGTACACTAGCCCATCCAGCTATAGAAATGGGTAAAGACAGGATTCAACTAGAAATGAGATATTGCATCTCAGCTAGGGTATCCTGTAAATAACTGTAAATAAAATATTAGCTGTGAAAAGTGCACTAAACTGAGTTTTGAAAACAAACTGTAGAATGGCAGGTGATGTGGAGCCACCTGAAGTTCCACTAGCAATTAAAACAAAGTGGTTTCAAGAGGAAGGATCACCAGTAGGCATGGTGATCATGATACATATTCTGCACTGATGATAAGCAACTCACTTCTTTATGTGAACCGAGACCCACCTCTCTTATCTACCCCCCAATCATTATGGTCACTGCAGTCCTATCCTGTACTTTTTCCAAGAGGGCGGTGTGTGGACACCTTCAGGGTCAACTTCAAAGCTGTTCTGCAGATAGTCGAAAAAATTACGCGAGTGTCAGGCAGGCCTTCCTTTTTTCCCTGAAAGCGGAGTCCTTCACCTTTGCATGGTGCTTGGACACTACTGGTCTGAGGACAAAATGCTAGAAGACACTCACAAACCTGCTGTCAGTGAAGAGCACTCACTGGACCAAATGAGCCAACAGACAACATAATGCAATAAACTATGAAGAATAATTGCCTGCTAGTCACTAAGGAATTTTATTATTCAAAATATACAAGTTCTGGCCATTCGATGTTCCAGGACTTGTCTCTGTTAGTAGCCACCACAAAGTCTTTAACTCTGAAGTAGCCACTGCTGGCTAGTTATAGCACATGGGTAACTATGAAGAGGGAAGAGTGGTCCCTGGAAATCAACAAGGTTATAAGCTACTTCTCCTTCCTTTTCAAACAACATGAAGTCTTGCTGTATTCTTATTGCAGTCAGCCCCAGCACTTGAACTGCCCAGGAGAGGAAAGAGTTAACTCTACGTAGGAGCACAGAATGTTGAGCTCGATTTTCAAACCTCTGTCACTGGTACACTCTGGTGTAACCGTCAGATTCTTTACTCCGCTTAACTGTGAAGACGCCCAGAGAGTTCTCTTGCTACATCGGTTTAGTAAATTTGTTCGTTTATTCAACCATTTAATTATTTTTCGTATCAAATCTCTGTCTCACGGTACAGGTAGTGTAATAAGGTAGATAGTGATAGAAATTATTTTTCTTCGGTTCATCATCAGTCGGTCTGGGTGGAACTGAACCAATTCTGGTATTTTTGTAATTTCTGGTGTTTCTAAAATCTTCTCTAGTGTGTGGTGTCCAGTACATTTTGGTCTCAAAAACGTTTATTCCGCTTTTTCCACAACCCTTGAACCGGTAGGTAACCAATAGGTTTGGTGTTACCTGACTTAAACACTAAGGTAACTTTCAGGAAAAGAAAGGCAATGTCTGAGAAACCCAAAAGAAAACCAGTCCCACTGGGTTTCAACACTGCACTGAGTGTGGGAGGCTTTGCTACAGCTGATCCCCACCGCCTGTGTTTACCATCTGGGGTTTGACCACCTTAAATCAGACTGCCAAATATGCAAATTTTCCCAAAGCCACGCTGGACAAGCGGTTAAATAGAGCTGAAGAAAAAGCGGCCGAAATCCCTGATCCCAGATGGCCAGCCTGGTTCGATTCTGACCAGACAGAGGAGATGCCTGCTGACACGGCGATACCTCCTCAGGCAAAAGGAAATCCGATTCCGAGGGATCAGTTCTGACAAAAGAAAAGGAAGTTGGTTGGTTCGGATCCGAACCCGCAGATCCCAACAGTTGAAGAAATCGCAAAAGCCATCGCCATTGTACAATTGCTTCGTCCCAATCCAACTGAACCGACAACCTCAGGAAGGCGATTGGTTGAGTCGGTTCAGGTCCTCTCAGAATATGATCCGAGGTCTTTTATGAAGTTGAATGGGAGGGAGGAAAGAACAAGATGATGCTAGATGAGCCAGTAGAGCCTGACATCTCCCAGACAGGCCTGCTGGATGCTTCTCCTCCCAGACTTTCTGAGTCCTCTTCCCACTTTTTGTTTTACAAAAGGTGGCAGGCACTCTCCAGCTCTAATTGTGGAAGCTTGGAGGAAGAACAACCTGACTTTGTGGAGATGATGGATGTCCCAGAGTCAAATGGGCTGTCTATTCCCTTCCATAAATCTTTGGGGAAATAGACTAAAAAATCTTATAGCTTCCCACTTCTATACCGTCTGTGGATAAGAAAATTGACAGGAGGTATATGCTGTCAGGTTCTGGTATGGAATTCTTGTACAATCATTGCAGCCATGTTGTGTAGTGCAGGCTACAGCCTGTGACAAGGCTAATATTCCCTTGGCTTCACACCCCCGGAAAAGGATTCCAGGAAGGTGGATGTTATGGCTAAGAAACAGTACTTAGTAGCCTCCTTGAGACTCAGGCAGGCTTCATATATGGCCTATGCTGATAGGTACCAGAAGTCGAGGTGGGATACAGTTCTGGAACTAGCTAAGAATGCCCCTCCCCAGCTTGCCAAGGAGCTGGAAAAGGTGGCTGCGGATGGCACTGAGGCATCCAAGGTTCAGTTTCATGCTGCTGTGGACTCCATGATGTGGCATCAAAAGTCATGGCTACATCTGTCTCCTTGCGGAGGTTTGCTTGGCTCAGGTGTACTAGCCTGTCACAGGATAACCAGGCTAAGGCTACGAGCGATCCTGTTACCCAGAACTCTGTCTGGGGAGCAAACAGAGGCGTACATGAAGAAGATGGGTGAATATAGGACCACCTACAGGAGTGCAGTGGCCAAAGAAAGGCAAGATACTCCTCAAAAGCAGCAGTCTAGGGCTGGCAGGGCAGGCCTTTTTACCAAGCCCAGGCCTCCTCTACTTTTCAGCAGAAAGGCTTTTCAGAGGAGAGGCAGAAGAGGGATGAGCAGGGCTGCATCCACTTCTTAGCCTAAGGCTCTTGCCAAATAGACACCCTGATGTGTCAGACCGGGTCGCTCTCTGTTCCAGTGGGGGCAGGCTGACTTCTTCCAGGCATGGAGGTCTGTTACTTCAGACAAATGGGTCTTGGAAGTAGTAAGCCAGGGACTGGCTTCAGCTTCAAAAATTTCCCAAACTGAGAGCAAGGTCCTTCAAGCCTGCCACACTCTGGAAACAGCAACTCTGGAAGCAGAGTGTCTTCTTTGTTGCTCCTAAAAGCTTGTGGAGCAGGTACTCAGGTTACACAGGGGAAAGGTTGTATTCAAGATACTTCCTTACCCCCAAAAAAGACAGGGAGTGACGACTCATTCTAGACCCAAGATATTTGAACAAACATCTTACAAAGCCAAAATTCAAAATGGTGACTCTGGGATTTTATTCTTCCTTCCGAGACCAGGAGACTGGCTAGCCTCCTGGATCACAAGAATGCCTATTTTCACATCGCCATCAGATGCTCCCACAGAAAGTACCTCAGGTTTGAGTTGCCGTCAGGTCATTACCAGTTCAGTGCAATGCCCTTTGGCTAACATCTGCTCCAAGGGTGTTTACAAAATGCCTAGCAGTAGTGGTAGCCTTTCTCAGAAGACAAGGCATTTGTGTATTCCTTACCTGGACGACTGGCTCATAGTAGGCCAATCTTCAGATCAAGTCAAGTCAGCTCTGGCTGTTACCCAGAGGCTTCTGGAGTCCCTGGGTTTTCTTTCTCAATCTTTCAAAGTCAGTTCTGGAACCATTTCAGCTACTTACCTTCATAGGGAAGAGCTGGATACCATGCAGGCAAAAGCTTTTCTCCCTCTGTCAAGGGTGCAGGCTCTCATTACCCTGGCAGCTTCCTTCAAACCTCTGGCGTCTCGGCCAGCCAGGCATTTTCTTCAACTCCTAGGACACATGGCAGCTTCCACTACAGTGGTCCAGGGGCCAGGTTCCAAATGGGGACATTCAGTTTCACCTCAGGGCCTTCTGGTCTCAGAAAAAGGACCCACTAACCAAGCTGATTCCAGTGTCTCAGACCCTTGTCCAGGCTCTCCAATGGTGGTTGGAGGAGGACAATCTCAGACAGGAGTCCCCATTCTTTGCCAGGCTCCTTCAGTTATTCTCATGACAGATGCATCTCTTCTGGGTTGGGGAGCCCATCTGGGGTATCTCGCTGCACAGGGCACATGGTCAAAGCAGAGTCTCTCCTTCATATCAATCTCCTGGAATTCAGGGCTGTTTCAAGCCCTTCAGGCATTCTCAGAATCAATTCAGGGAAAGTGGTGCAAGTCAGGACAGACAACACCACCACCATGTGGTACATAAACAAACAGGGGGCACTCGGTCCACGGCCTTGTGCACAGAAGCCATGAAGGTATGGTCGTTGGCTTACTCTTCAGACCTCTTCTGATAGCAGTGCATCTTCCAGGGAAAGAATGTGCTGGCAGATGCACTCAGCAGAATTTCTCAGGATCACGAGTGGTCCCTGAACTACTAAGTTCTTCAGATCATTTTCAAGAAGAGATGGGGTACTCCAGAGATAGATCTCTTTGCAGCCCCAGACAATCATCAGCTTCCTCTGTTCTGTTGCAGACCTCCCTTGCTGAGGTCTGTTCCCCGATGCTCTCCTGTTGGATTGGACAAACAGGCTCCGTATACCTTTCCTCCCTTTCCTCTGATTTTGAGAGTTCTGATAAAATCAGGTCTCAGCCCTCATGCAGTGATTCTGGTGGCTCCAGATTGGGCCAGGCAACCTTGGTATCCTCTGTTGCTCTCCCTAGCAGTGACAATTCCTCTTGCCTGCCCAGGAGGCACGACCTCCTGTCTTCCTCTCAGGGGAGGATTTGGTACCCCAGTCTTCAGTCTCTCAGACTCAAAGCCTGGCTCTTCAAGAGTTAGAGTATGCAGGACTGCATCTCTCTCAAGGAGTGCTGGATGTCCTGAAAGCCTGAAAACCTTCCACTAGAAAAACTTACAATTCCAAATGGAAAGCATTTAGCATCTGGTGCTCACAGAAAGATATACAACCAGATTCTGCTGGCATTTCTTCAGTGTTGGACTATTTAGTCCATTTGAATGGCTTAGGCCTTCGGCCTGCTACTCTTAAAGTTCATCTTGCAGCTGTCTCTGCTTTCCTTTCTGCAGGAAGGGATCTTCCTGGCCTTTCACCCTGTGTTCAGTAAGTTTTTCAAAGGTCTGATTCATCTCAAGCCTTCCTTTAGGGAGCCTACTCCTGCTTGGGACTTGAATGTCTGTACTGCACAGCTCATGCAGCCCCTTTGAACCTTTATCCTCAGCTGAGCTAAGTACTTGACTTAGAAGACTGTATTCCTGGTAGCCATGACTTCTGCCAGGAGAATCAGTGAATTACAGGCCCTGTCAGTAGAGCCTGACTTTACTGCCTTTCACAAGGATAAGGTGGTCCTCAGGACAAATAGAAAATTTCTTCCTAAGGTGGTTTCAGATTTTCATCTTAACCAGTCCATGTCCCTGCCTGTGTTTATCACTGATCATTCATCTTCAGGTGGCGAAGACTGCACAGTCTGGATGTAAAGAGGGCATTGAGCTACTATACAGACCGTACAAAGTCTATTGAGATGGCTGTTCTCAGTTGTTTCTCACTTATGGGGAAGTGGGGAAAGGTAAGCCTGCCACTAAAATAATTATTTCCAGGTGGATTGTCTCATGTATCCAGTTCTGTTACAAGAACTGGGTAAAGAGCACAAAACTAGGTAAAGAGCCCCCCTCAGGCCTCAGGGCACACTCTACCAGGGGTACAGCTGCCTCTGTAGCAGCAGCTAGGATATTCCTTCTGGAAATCTGTAAAGCAGCCACCTGGAAACTGTTCATACATTCACCAAGCATTACTCTTTGGATATTCAAGCAAGAAGTGATGGTAGGTTTGAGACAGCAGTGCTGCAGAGCCTATTCCAAAGTAGATTCTGTGATTCCCTCCTCCAAGGGGTACTGCTTGGTAGTCTGCAGTAAGTCAGAATACAGCAAGACTGCATGTTGTTTGAAGAAAAATTACCATAGTAATGCTGTTTCTACTAATGGAGTCCTGCTGTATTCTGACCTCCTCTCTGCCTCCCTCTCGGAACCTGGTTTTGGGATGTGGGTGGACAGGTACAGTGCTGCTCCCAGAGGTGTACCTTATGACCCATCCTGGTTAGGTTGGGCTTTTTGATTCTTATTTTACTATGGTTATCACTATCTACATAGATTTCTTTTGGGTTCTTGACTTGAGTCTTTCAGGACCCAGTTATTGTTGTTGCCTTTGGCTTAAAAATTTTAAGACAACAATTTGTATACTATTGGTTAGTTAGTATAGTACTCGCAAGAATCTGGCGGTTACACCAGGTGTACCAGTGACAGAGGTTTGAAAACTGAGCTCGAGCTCAAAGTTCTATGCTCCTGCATACAGTTAACTCTTTTCCTCTCCAGGGTAGTTCAACTGCTGGGGCTAACTGCAATAAATCAGAATACAGCAAGACTCCATTAGAGGAAACAACATTACTATAGTGAGTAATATTTTCTTCTGCCCAGTCCTCCCTACTCTTATTCTGTTTGGCTGACCTGCACTCTTTCTGTAGTCACCAGTGCTAGGACAACTGCTGGTCAATCAGATTTCTCTACTTGCCTTTATCCTCTCCCCTAACTCTGTTTCTCTACCTCTCACCCTGCCATCCAACACCTCCTTTGTGACCTTTCAGTGCATACCTGCTTCTGCATCTAACTCTCTCTACTTTCTCTGTTCGCCCACCTCTGCTACCCTGAAGTGCTAAGCTTCTGTGTTCATTATGTATATCAGATATGATTTGCCTTGCATCAATGGCCTGGGTTTGGACAGGGAAGGGCAAGAAGGGTGTGTTGCATGGCTGAGTGTGTAGGGTGCCTAAACGAGGATGTCATCCGGAGCTGTGGCAGTCAATTTTCCTTTGTTCTGAGACTTCATCCACCTTTCTCCTGTGTGCTCCTGTGGCACAGTCCTGGGGGGCAGGAGTATTCGGAGCGTAGGTCACCTACGCTGCCAAGAATGCCTCTGCAGAGCTGCTGCCAAGAGCAGCTGTTGCAGCAGCATGTAGCAATCCACCCTCTGGGAGGAACAGTCCAAGGGATGCTCTTGGCTCCTCCTGTCTCCACTCCTGATGTCCGGGAATGGATTGCCAGCATGATGCCCCATCCGTGCCACAGAGACTGAGAGGAGGTTCACAGATTGTGATTCTTGGGAAGAGACAGGGAAGATGGACTGCTAGGGGCGGCAACAGAGGATACCAAGGCTGCCTGGCCCAGTTTGGAGCAATCAGAATCACTTTGCAAGATTGTGACCTTTATCTTGACCAGAACTTTGAATAGTAGAGGAAATGGGGAAAGGCATACAGAAATTTTTCCTCCCAATCCAGAAGTAGAGCATCCAGGGGACTGGGCCCAAGACTGGGGTCTGCAACAGAAGAGAGAAGCTGATGACTGTCTGGGGCTGCAAAAGAGATCTATCTCTGGAGTGCCCCACCTTGAGAGAAAATCACTTTTACCACCAGGGGATCCAGGGGGCCATTCGTGATGGCCTGAGAAATCCCTGCTCAGGGCATCTGCTAGCACATTGTCCTTCCCTGGAAGGAGGACTGCTACCAGAGATGTCTGAAGGGAATAAGCTAGAGACCATAATTTCATGGCTTCCGTGCACAAGACCGTAGGACCAAGTGCCTCCCTGCTTGTTGATGTGCCATGGTGGTGGTGTTGTCTGTCCTGACCTGAACCACCTTGTTCTGCACTGAGTCCAAGAAAGCTTGTATATGAGGTCTAAAAGACTGATATGAAGTAGAGACTCCTGAGGGGACCACACTCCCTGTGCTGTGAGGACTCCCAAGTGAGTTCCCCACCCAGGAGAGAAGCATCTGTGGTTAGTACCACAGAATGAGACTGGGTGATGATTGGGACTCTTTATAAGTAAGTAAGTAAAAATTTTATTTATATCAAGCGCCTTCCCAAGCTCAGGGTGCTTTTACAATAATTCAAATCACTTAAAAACACGTTTCAGAACAATAAATCAAACAATCATACAATACTCTTACTTATTATGTTCCAGCAAATGCTAGGCAAAAGGAAAGTCTTTAGTTGTTTTTAAAACTTTCAACAGTTAGGCAATCTCAGATCTGACAAGGTAGAGAATTCACAGGGTTGGTGCCATATAGGCAAAAGGTCTACCTCCAGACATCTTTAGACGTGCTCTGGGAATCTCTAGCAATCCCTCACAGAGGAGCCGGGAGAACGGGCAGGATAGGTTGCTGTCCTGATCCAACCACCATTGGAGAGCCTGGATCAGAGTCTGAGTCACTGGAATTAGTTTGGTTAGAGGATCCTTTTCTGAGACCAAAAAGCCCTCAAGTGGAATTGAATGTCCCTCATCTGAAATCTAGCCCCTGTACCACTGCAGTGGAAGCTGCCATGTGGCCCAGGAGTTGAAGAAAATGCCTTGCTGGTTGAGACACCAGAAGGTGAAAGGAAGAAGCCAGGTCTGTAAGGGCCTTTACCCTTGCCAGAGGAAGAAAGGTTCTTTTGTGAACAGTGTCCAACTCTACCCCTATGAAGGTCAGGAGTTACACTGGTTCGAGAACTGACTTTGGCAGATTGAGGAGGAATCCTAGAGAAGTGAGCAATTGCTGGGTCGCCTGCAGATTTGAATTGACTTGGTCTGGAGACTGCCCCACAATGAACCAGTTGTCCAGGTATGGAAATATGGAAATGTTTTGTCTCCTTAGAAAGGCCACTACTACTGCTAGGCATTGTGTGAACACCGTTGGTGCTGATGTTAGTCCAAGAGCATTGCTTTGAACTGATAATGACCTAAAAGACAGTTTGAACCTGAGGTATTTTCTGTGGGAGCACCTGATGGTAATGTGAAAGTAGGCATCCTTGAGGTCCAGGAGGCTAACCAATCCCTGGCCTTAGAGAGGAAAGTACAGTTCATGTAGGAACTTACCGTAACAGTAGATCTTGAGAGAGAGGTTCCTTCAGTAGGTCATCACATATAGGACTGCGTGCGCCTGGCGTCGGGCAGCATGGCAGACTTTTCTAGCAATACCGACAGGGGACTGCCCACCCGTCACGTGACTGACGTCAGCATGACTGTATATAGTGAGCAGTCCCACGCCCACGCCTCCACTCTCCCCACGGAGCCAGGAAGAGGCCATGCAGCAGGAGCGAACAGGAATTGAGTCCCTGAAAACATAAAATGAGGGGAAGGAGGAAGGAATTATGATCTACTAGAAGGAACCTCTCAAAGATCTACTGTTATGGTAAGTCTGTAACTGCACTATCTTACTTTGAGAGGGTTCCTTCAGTAGGTCATCATATAGGACAGAGTCCCAAGCAGTCCCTCCAAAGAGAGACCGACAGAAACTAGGGAGGATGAAGCTAACTCCAACAGAACAACTGAAGTCCAGCCTAGGACAAAAGGCCCTGCAGGACAGCTAAACCAAAGCTGGCCCTCCACCTAGAAGCAATGTCCAGACTGTAATGTTTGGTAAAGGTGTGGACAGAATTCCAAGTAGCGGCAGCACAAATGTTCGCTGTGGAACGCTCCATAGGATTGCCGCTGGGGCAGCCATGCCCTAGTAGAATGACCTCATGGGAACCCAGAAGAGGCTTATTGTATTTCTGGTAACAGTATCGGATGCAGTTTCCTAACCATTTGGAAAGGCCCTGCTTGAAACCGTTTGCCTCCACCTTGGGGCAAAGGAAACAAATAACTGATCGCAAGAGGGAGCTCTTTAGCCCAGTGAGTATAGCACTGGAGGATCCGATGGACATCCATCGGGTGAAGGAGTGCCTCAACCTTATTAGAAGGGGATGGGTAGAAACCGAAGCTCTACTGATTGGTTCAGTGTGGATTCCGACACCACCTTGGGAAGGAACCTCGGATGCGTCCCTAAGGACCGCCCGTCCCTGTGGAAAATCAAAATATGGCTCTCTGTAGACTAGAGCGTGAAGCTCCGAAATCCTTCGGGCAGAGGTGATAGTTACCAGAAAACGCCGCCTTCCATGAAAGGAAGCGCAGATCACAGCTCATAGCCAGTTTGAAAGGAGGAAGGTGAGCTTTTCAGGACGAAGTTCAAGTCCCAAGGTGGAGTTGGGCTGTGGATGGGGGTTTCAGATGGAGGATGCCTTTCAGAAAGGTCACTGAGACCTCCACTGGGCCAATGGGTTTACCATCCAAGAGTTCGTGGTACGGAAATGGCCACTATACGGACCTTCAAAGAAGAATAGGACAGACCGGAGCCTGATAAATGAAGGAGGTATTCCATGACTTGAGGGGCTGAACAGGAGAAAGGATCCCAACCCTGAGCAGTAGCCCAGATCGAAAACTGCTTCCACTTCATGGCATAAGTGGAACGGGTGGACGGCTTCCTGGCCCCGATAAGGACCTGAGCCACTCTAGAGGAGACCCCAAAGCAGAAATCATGCATGTCTGAATGAGCCACGCATGAAGATGCAGGGTCCTGAGCCCTGGATGAACAAGCCTGCCCTGATCCTGAGTCAGGAGGTCATGAGTCAGTGGAAGTGGAACCAGTGGTTCCCTGGAGAGCTGCTTTAACAGCTGGAAATTAAATTTGTCTCAGCCAGAGAGGGCAATAAGGATCATTTTGCTCCCTCAGCTTGAAGTTTGAGGAGAACCCTCTGCAGAATGGGAAAAGGAGGAAAGCGCATAATAATTTCCCTGTCCATGATAGAGACAATGTGTTGTTCCAGAAAGCACTACTCTTTGAATGAGCAAAACTTGGAAGTTTTGTGTTGGATTGGGAGGTGAAGAGTCGACTTCCTGACGTCTCTCAATTCTGGAAGATGGAGTCCGCTACTTTTTTTTTTTTTTAATTTGGTTGTTTAACCAGGTATAGCACACTAAGCTGAAAGCTTTTTACAGGAGCCACCTTGGAGCACAAGCAGGTTAAGTGACTTGCTCAGGGTCACACAGTATGCAAATGGAAGCTGTGGGATTCAAACCCAGGTCTGGTCTGCTGGATGTCACCAGATTTGCAGCTCTGCACTTCCTGATGCAATTCCCCTTCGTGGGCAAGGGTTTGAATTCTGCTGAGACTGTCCTCAGGACGCTTAGAACACCTGGAACGTGCACGGCCACCAGGACCAGAAGGTGCTGGACTGCCCAGTTCCACACCCGGTCGCCTCCCCAAAGAGGGCACGATCGGTTCCTCCCTGTTTGTTGATGTACTAAACTACCATATTGTCCGCTTGGATCAGCAGGGTTCCCTTGGGTAGCAGGGTCTGAAAAGCCTGTAAGGCATATAGAACCGCCTGAGCTCCAGAACACTGATGTGGAGAGTCTCCAGGCCTGTCCAAAGGTCTTGAGCTTGATGATCCCCAGATGAGCCCCCACCCCATATTTGAGGCATCCGTGGTGAGGGGTAGCTGCTGGTGCAGGGTTTGGAACGGAAGTCCCAGGGAAAGATTGTGAGGATCCTCCCACCACTGTAAATCCCTTTGGACCGCTGAAAAGACCAGGTCATCTAGGAGCTGATCCCACTGCACCCTTAATGACCACTGAGTGATTCTCATGTGTAGCCTTGCTAGAGGAACTGTTGTGATGGAGGCTGCCATCAGTCCAAAAAGATGAAGGACCTCCAGGGCAGGAATGGTCCTGAGAGAGGCTACTTTTGAGCCTGGCTGATTAAGGTCTCCACCCTGTCTGGAGGAAGGAAGGTTCTGCACTGGACTGTATCCAGAACTGCCCCAATAAACTGCTGTCTCTGGAAGGTACCAGGGACGACTTGGGGACGCTGACCGTTATCCCCAGTCGGTTGAAGAGGTCAAGTGTGAAAGACAGAGTTTCCAATAAAAGATCCCTGGACGGAGCTGAGACCAGCCAGTCGTCCAGGTAAGGAACACCAAGAAAACCCCTGCAGCATAGAAATGCCGCCACCACCGCCAGGCACTTGGTAAAACCCGAGGTGCCAAGACAGACCAAAGGGAGCGCCTGGAACTGGAAATACTCTTCTTGGAAACAAAAACGCAGGGAAACAGCGTGGCTGGGGATGATAGGGATGTGCAGGTAGGCATCCTGCATGTCCACAGCGCACAGCCAATGATTCTCCAACAGGACAGAAGAAGGCTCTGGAGCCGCCAGCATGCAGAACTTCTGTACTCTACATACCAATTGAGTGGACTCAAGTAGAGGATGGGTCTGAAGTCCCCGGTCTTTTTTGAACCAGGAAGAAATGGGAGTAAAATCATTTTCCCTTTGCCCAAGGGAACTGGCTCGATTTCTTTGAACAAGAGCGCTCTGACCTCTTTATAATGAGAAGGGCCTGGTCCTGGGAGTAAGAGGACTTGCAGAGGAGTATCTGGAGGGATCTCCAGAAATTGGCGGTGTGTCCGACGGACACTAGTTGCAGGACCCACTCATCTGAGGTGATCGCCTCCACCCCTGCGCATGGCGGGTGAACCTTCCCCCACCTGCTCCCCATCATGGGACTGAGGTGCAGTGGGGCCGGAGAGTCAAGAAGTGTCAGGACGCTCGGGAGGAGGTCCTGAACGCTGCTGATTCTTTGGAGAAGCGTACCGTGGCATTATGCTTACCTTACGCCGCCTGAACGCTTTTCCGCTGCCTCCCGGTCCTTTTCCAAAGGGCTGCTGCTGTTGTTGGGTGCCCGACGTTACATGGACCTAACAGATCAAAGGGCCACACCTTGTCCTGAGATCCATTATGATGTCCTTGGTATCTCCTCAAAAAGGACTGAGCCCTGAAGGGCGCCCTGAATTGCCGCCGACTGGACTTCGCTACATGCGAGCCTAGGAGAGACGGCCAGGAATGCCGCCTAAGGGCAACAGCAGTTGCCGAGGTTTAGGGCCACCAAATCAACAGAGTTGTAGGTGGCTCAGAGACATGCTTACAGGAGATCTTGGAGAGGCGGAGGTCTTGGCAAGTTCCTCCTTAAGGGGCGAAGGGTCCATAGACTGGACTTTTGCCTCCAGCCTGGCCATAGTTTTTTGGTGAGATACCATGTGGGCCACATAACTAAGGGAGCTGGAAGATCGGGTCGATGAGTAGACCTTCTTCCAGAACTGGTCCATCAGCCTCAACTCTGTCAGGAGGTGTCCTGCTCATGTGTTTGGGAGCTGTGGAGCGGTCATGAGCAGCCGAGATAACCACAGAGTCTGCCTTAGGATGAGCCTTTAAAAGGCGGCCCTTTGGCACCTGGTAGAGCCTGTCCGCCTCTTGGGGACAGCCGGACTGAATGAGGCATCTGCCTGATGGTGGTGGTGAGGTCTTGATGAGGACCCATCCATAGGGGCCAGAATAGACGGCAGAGACTCTAAGTCAAGATGCTCCGCTAGTCTCTGTCGCACAGGATCCTGGTCCTCAGACTCCCAATCAAGTGTTCTCTTAAGGTCCTCAAGAGGTCCGAAAGGAAGGATCCTCGGGAGGATTTGGGGAGGTTCTTCCTTTCGTTGTCCATGAGGTCCTCCACAGGTTCCTCCTCCTCGAGTCCTCCCTCCCATCGGAACTGTCTTCCGCCTCCTCAACAGGATGACGACTGAAATCCTGCAGGGTAATTCCCGCTGAGCCTTCCCGAGACATGGATGGTGGAAACAGAACTGCTCGGGAAGGGATCTAGAAAGCTGCGGTTGGCGGAGTCTGGCTTCCAGATCTGACCTGGCCCTGCCACCAAGACTGAATCATGGTCTTGAAATCCGGAACCACGGGGGAGAGGAGAGCCAGTTGAAAAAATTACTCACCTTAGTAATGTTGTTTCTTCTAATGGAGTCTGCTATATTATGACACATGCAGTATAACCCCAGGTTAGAACTGCCCGGAGGTGAAAGAGTTGACTTTCCCATGCAGGGCATGGAATCTTGAGCGCGAGCTCGGTTGAACACCCTGTCTGCTGAAGCTCAAACTTAAACTGTCAGATCTTTACAAGCAAAACTCACTAAGGTTCTGTGTGGAAGTCAGAAACCCACACTAGCCACTGGCTACTAACTACAAAACACATTTTGTTCTTGATCCCAAAACAAAGACTCAAGTCGGGGATCAAGAAAGAAAAGTAAGGATAATACCTAAGCACCCTAGAAAGGGTGAAAATAAAGTGGCATCAATGAAGTGCCAACATCGCACTGCCCACCCACCTCCCAAAATTAGAGGTTCTGAGAGGGGCAGGCTGGGGGTCATAATATAGCAAGACTCCATTAGAAGAAACAACATTACTAAGGTGAGTAATTTTTCTTCAAACAACATGAAGTCTTGCTATATTATGACATATGCAGACTTATACAGCAGTCCCTCCATGGAGGAGGGACAGAACCTACTTGGGAAATAGGCTCTGAAGCACAGCTGTGTTAAATCGAGCATCACTCCTAGCCTGGATATCCAGGGAGTAAAGCTTAGAAAGTGTGAACTGTTTTCCAGGTAGCTGCTTGACATATCTCTAGGATAGGATGTCCCTGGCAGCAGCCAGAGACACAGCTGTACCTCTGTAGAGTGAGCCCTCAGGCCTGAGGGAGGAACCTACCCAGTTTTTCATAGCAGAATTGGATACAGAGACAATCCACCTGGCAATGGATCTTTAGTGGCAGGTTTCCTTTACCAACCTCACCATAAGTGAGGAACAATTGAGGGATTCAACCTGTGACCGCTGGTACGCTCTATATAGTAACTAAGGGCTCTTTTGACATCTAAACTGTGCAATCTCCTCTCACCAGAAGAGGAATGGTCAGTGAAGTATACAGGAAGAGACATGGATTGATTAAGGTGAAAGTCTGAAACCACCTTAGGCAAAACTTCCTGTTAGTCCTGAGGACCACCTTATCTCTATGAAAGGAGATAAAATCAGGCTCCACTGACAAAGCTTGTAGCTCACTTATGCGCCTGGCAGAGGTGATGGCTACCAGAAACACAGTTTTCCAAGTCAAGTACTTAAGCTCGCTGAAGACAATGGCTCAAAAGGGTTGCATAAGCTGAGCGATGCAAATATTAAGATCCCAAGTAGGGGCAGGGTCCCTGAACGGGGTTGGTGTGAAGCAAACCTTTAAAAAACTTGAGAACACAGGGTGAGCTGATAAAGAAGAGGGCTTACCTGCTGATAAGAAGACAGACACAGCTGCCAAGTGCACTTTTAGGGTAGATGGTCTCAGCCCCAAGGAATTCAAATGCACCAAATAATCCAGGATCGTGGGCACGCCTAGTAGATTCTGGGAAATATGTTTACCAGCACACCATATGGAAAATCTCTTCCATTTTGAATTATAGGAAGCCCTGGTGAAGGCTTTCCTAGAGGCCTTCATTATATATCTGGCTACACTTTGGGAGGTCAGCAGACTTAGCTCTTCAAGAGCCATGCCTTGAGATTGAGAGATCTGAGGTTCGGATACCAAACTCTCCCCTGGGCACAGGTTAACAGGTTGTGGTTCCTGGAAGACATAGGGAGGGTGGACTGCTAAGACATGAGGAGGGTACCAGGGCTGCTCTAGCCCAATCTGGAGCAATCAGGATCATCTTGCAGGATTGAGATCTGATTCTGACTAGCACTTTGAAAAGAAGGGGAAGGGGGAAAGATAGAGAAACTTCCTTCCCAACTGAGGAGGAAGGCATCCAGAGGTACTGAGCCCAACACTGGGGGCCTGCAGCAAAAAGGGAAGTTGGTGATTGTCTGGGGCTACAAAGAGATCTATTTGCAGGGTGCCCCATCTGGCAAATACTACCTCCAGTACATTAGGGGTCCAGTGCCCATTCGGTGATGGCCCTGGGAAATCTTGCTGAGAGCATCCGCTAGGACATTGTCCTTGCTTTGGAGGTGAACTGCCGAAGGAAGGCGCTCAGAGAATAAGCCAGAGACCACAACTTCATTGCTTCAGTGCACAAGACCGTAGACCGAAGTGCCCCTTGTTTGTTGATGTACCACATTGTAGTGGTATTGTCTGTTCTGACCTGAACAACCTTGTTCCGACAGATGTGGAAAAACTGGAGTGCTAGGAAAACTGCTCTGAGTTCCAGCAAATTGATGTGAAGCAGAGATTCCTGAGGGGACCACAGCCCTGGGTGGAAAGGTCGCCCATGTGAGCTCCCACCCCAAGAGGGATGCATCTGTAGTAAGGGCCAAGGAATGAGACTCGGGAGTGAAGGGAACCCCTGTCTCAGATTGTTCTGATCCTGCCACCACTGAAGGGCCTGGATCAGGGTTCGAGTCACTGGAATTAATTTGGTTAGGGATCTGTCCTTGAGACCAAAAGGCTCTCAAATGGAACTGAATGTCCTCATCTGAAATCTCGCTCCTGCACTACTGCTGTAGAAGCAGCCATGTGCCCCAGGAGCTGTAGAAAATGCCTTGCTGGTCGAGAGACCTGCAGGGTGAAAGAAGAGGCCAGAGACACCAGGGTCCTGCTCTTTTCCAGGAGGAAGGAAGGCTCTGGCTTTTGTGTTCAGTTCTGCGCCCATGAAGGTGAGAAGCTGGACAGGCTCCAGAACTGACTTTGGAAGATTGAGAAGGAAACCAGAGATGTAAGCAGTTGCTGGGTTACTTGTAAGTGTAGTTTGATCTGTTCTGGAGACTAGCCTACAATGAGCCAGTCGTCCAGATAAGGAAAGATGGCACCTTTTGTCTTTTAAATGAGCAACTGCTACTGCCAGGCATTTTGTGAACACCCCGGGCCGAGGTGAGGTCAAGGGCATTGCTTTGAACTGGTAATGGCCTGAGGGCAGTTCGAATCTGAGGTACTTTCATGGGAGCTTTGATGAGAACATGGAAGTAGGCATCCTTGAGGTCCAGGGAGGCTAGCCAGTCCCCTGGCCTTAAAGAGGGTAAAATAATCCCCAGGGTCACCATTTTGAACTTTGGTTTTAAAAGTGCTTGTTTAGATACCTGAGATCCAGGATGGGCCCCATTCTCCTGTCTTTTTGGGGTAAGGAAGTACCTGAGTACAACCCTTTGTCCTGGTGTATGGGTGGAACTCTTTCCACGGCTCTGAGAGCCAGAAGGGAAGAAACTTCTGCTTCCAGGGCAAGTGCCTTGATGGGTTTGCAGGTGGAAAAGACCTGGCTCTCATCTTCGAAATTTTTGAAGCCGAGAACCAGTCCCTGGCTTACTACTTCCAGGACCCACTTGTTTGATGTTAAAGACTTCCAGTCCTGGACAAAGTAAGCCAGCCTGCCCCTCACCGGTAGTGGAGAATCAGCCCCTGGCCACCCCATCAGGGAGCCTGTTTTGCAGGGGCTTTGGGCTGAGGGGGAAAGCAGGCTTACTAGAACCCCTGCTCCCCTTCCTCTAAAGACCCCTCTGGGCATAAGCAGAAGAGGAGGCCTGGGCTTGGTAAATGGCCTATGACAAGGCCTGCCCCTGCCCCTGACGTGCTGCCTTTGAGGAGTGACTTGCCTTTTGGCCTGTGCACTCCTATAGGTGGTCCTATACTCATCCATTTCTTCATATAATTCTCTGTCTGCTCCCAAACAGAGAATTTCCCACAACAGGAAAATCCATAGCCTTAGACTGGTATCCTGTGACAGAGCAGTACATCTGAGCCAGGCCATTCTCAAGTAAGAGACACAGATGTAGCCATGACTCTTGATGAAACATCATTAGAGTCTACTGCAGCATGAAATTGCACCTTGATGCCTCAATACATCCGCAGCCACCTGCTCCAGCTCCCTGGCAAGCTGGTCAGGGCCTGTTTTGCTAGGGCCAGGACAGTATCCCACCTGGATTTCTGGTACCTAGCTGCATAAGCCATATAATTTGCCTGTCTGAGTCCCAAAGATGCTGCCATGTACTGTTTCTTTTGCCATGGCATCCATCCTCCTGGAATCCTTTTCAGGGGTGAGAGGCTAGAGAAATATTAGCCTTGTCACAGGCTGCAGCCTGCACTACCCCCACATGGCTGCACTGTTGGGATAGGAACTCCGTATCAGAGCCTGATAAAGCATACCTCTTGTCCATCCTTTTATCCACAGGGAGGATAGAATGAGGGGTTTCTGAATTTTACTGTCTGTTTCCTAAAAGATTTGTGCAAGGGAATATCCATCATTTCACAAAATCAGGCTCTTCTTGATCATCAACAGCTTCCTCAACAGGGAGTTGCAGAGTCTCAGCAACTTTCTTGTAAAACAAAAAATGAGAAGGGACTCAGATAGCCTGTGAGGGAAATTCCTGAGGGTCTGTCTGGAGAGATGTCCGGTTCAATGGGCACATCCAGACTTTCAAAATCACACTCACTCTCCTCTATACCCCTCCTCCGGTTCATAAAAATTCTCAAAATCATAATCTTGAACTGGGGAACCGTCTCGAACTGAGCGCTTTCTAATGGTGTCGGTTCGGACGGAACTGGGAAAAGAGACTGGACAATTTGAATAGCCTTGGTTATTTCCTCAGCGGTTGGAGAAAGAACTTTTGGCCCCAAACTAGCTGACCTTCTAGTCCTTTTAGTTGGAACTGCCCTCAGAGCTGGTTTCTTCGCTTGCCCGAGAAGTATCGCCCTGGTCAGAGGGCATTCCTCAGGTTCGGTTGGAACCGAACCGGGCTGGCCATCCGGGTCAGCGGAGTTTTTGGCCTCCTTTCCCTGAGCCTACCAACCTCTTTTCCACTGTGGCAGCAGGAAAATTCTTACAAATCTGGCAGTCTGCATTGAGGTGGTCAAATCCCAGACAATATACACAAATGGTGTGTGGGTCAACCTTAGCAAAGGCTTCCCCCAGAGAGCCACAGTGCTGAAACCCAGTGGGTCCGGTTTTCTTTTGGGTTTCTCAGACATAGTGCCAGCCTAACCAAAACTTGCCCGTTAATGGCAATCCGCCAAGCAAGACTCTCTTATCGGTTCCCAACCGTGTCACGGGTCGTGGAAAAAACGTAATAAAATCTGTTTTTTAGAACCGATAAGAACCGGAACCGCACTCTAAAGGACTAGAAGGTAATTTTAAACTCAATCTGATCGGTTCAAACTGAACCGAAAAAGACGTTACAAGTTCCACACAGAAGAAAATAAACAAAAGCCTATCTATTACTTATAATACCACAGACAGAGCTTGAACCGACGATTATGTTAAATTTCGTAAATGAACCGAGAATTATACTTTAAAACCGACAAACGAACCAGCAGCAGGAGGAATCTCCGAGCAACTGTTCAGTGAGGTGGAGTAAAGAATCTGACAGTTTAAGTTTGAGCTTCAACAGACAGAGTGTTCAACCGAGCCTGCGCTCAGATTCCATGCCCTGCATGGAAAGTTAACTCTTTCCTCCGGAGCAGTTCTAACCTGGGGTTATACTGCATATGTCATAATATAGCAAGACTTCATGTTGTTTGAAGAGGCTGGGGAGGAGGAGGAGGAGGAGGACGACCGGAGGAGGATAGTACCCCTCGAAACCCATATAAGGGCAATATGGCTTGAATCCATGGTGGAAGTGCCCAAATGGCTCCAATCAGGAGTGAAACCCCGGTAGGGATCCCCAGGATACCCAAAGGGGTAATGGGGACAGTTCGGGTCTAGAATAAGATCCCGACGATGGATCAGGTGTCGGGGACCGCTGACCTGCCATTGTGTATACTGGAGGAGGGTACGGGTTGGGACAGCTCACATCGAAGGGACCGTCAGCACTGGCGCTGCGCGATCCGGCGCTGGAAAAGGATCTAAGGCCGGAGGGGCCAGCGCCGGAACTGGACGAGAGAGCTCGTGTTAGGCTGGGTCCGCGTCGGGCCTGAGGAGTGGTCTGTCGGCCGGTCCTCGCTGAGGGACTGCGCCAGGATCACTGGCGCCAGAGGAGGCTCTGGTGTCCCGGGCCGGAAGGTGGAGGGGCTCTACAGGTAGGCCGGATGGCTGTGAATGAGCCTCCTGATCAGGGACCCCGCAGGGGAACGCGGAGATACGCCACAACATTGAGAGGCTCAGTGGGGTCTCTGAAACCATCGCCGACGCCACAGAGGTAGAATGCAGGACGCTGGAGCAGTAGGAGGAGGAGGGAGAGGGTTTTCCTCTGGTCCCGCCGGACGCCGGGTGAGGCGTCGTTAGGGCCTGACGGGAAACCAGGCCTGTGTGGTCATCAGAAATGGCCGCTTAGCGGCAAAGTTGGGCGGTTGGGGGTAGAGCCCCTGGCCGGCTTACTGATCGTGGCCGGGTGACTGCCCCCAGCCGGGAGTTGACTTAGTGGTCGCCGCGACGGTCCTCAGAGGAGCCGGGGTCACTTATCGGCAGAGGCGGCGCGGGGCGCTGGAGGAGCCGCAGCTGAATTCTCTGCTGGAGTCTTGTCCGACTTCTACCGCCTGACTGCTTCTTGGTGGTAGTGGGCCTTGCTTGTGGATGGCCTGGCGCCATCCGCTGAGTGAGCCCACCTTAGACTTCTCCTTGTGTTTTTTAGGGGAAGATTTTTCGACGAGTCCCTGAGGTGCTCCATCTTTTTTCCAGGGAGGCCAAACGAGTTTGAGAAGGTGGGCCTCCAATGCCTGCTGCCTCCGCTTTTGGTGGCCTGATTGAATGACTGGCACCTGGGCAGGAGGAGATAGGATGGTCTGGGCCTAGGCAGAGAATGCACTTTGGTGACCGTCTTTGTGCGGGATCTGCGTACACAAGCCAAATACTGTTTCTTCAGTGAAGACATCAATAGAATGACAGAAAAAATACTGAAAATTGCGAGGGATAAAAACCTGGCAGCGTATAGAACTTTCTCAGCGATCGCTAATGGAAGTCTGCGATCGCCGACTGACATGAGGCGAAGGCAGGAAAGAACTGGAGGGCGGGTGTGGGGACTGCTCACTATATACAGTCACGTGACATCGGGTGGGCGGTCCCCGTCAGGTATTGCTAGAAAAGTCTGCCTTGTGGCCTGACACCAGGTGGCGCCAGTCCTATATGTGAAGACCTACTGAAGGAACCCTCTCTAGTAAGATGAATTATTCTCAGAGTCACCATTCTGAATTTTGGCTTGACTAGGTGCTTGTTTAAGTATCTTAGATCTAGGATGGGCTGCCACTCCCTGTCTATTTTGGGGTAAGAAAGTATCTGGAATACAGACTTTTGCCCCTGTGTGTAGTAGGAACTCTTCTATGGCTCTGAGAGCAGCAGAGAGGAAACCTCTGCCTCTAGGGCAATGGTTTGGAGATATTTGCAAGTGGAAAAGACCTGACCTTCAGCTTTGGAAATTTTTTGAAGCTGACAGCCAGTCCCTGGCTTACTCTCGTCCAGGACCCACTTGTCTGAGGTAGCAGACTTCAGGCCTGGAAGTAAGCCAGCCTGCCCAACTGGAAAGGGAGTCGACCGGGCTGACACATCAGGGTGTCTGCCTGGCAGGAGCTCTGGACTGAGAAGAGGATGCAGCTGTGCTGATCCCTCTTCTGCCTCTCCCTCTGAGGAAAGGAGGAGGCCTGTGCCTGGTAGAGGGTGACAAGGCAGCCCTCACCCTGAATTGCTGCTTCTGAGGAGTTGCCTGCCTTTCCTGGCCTGTAGCACTCTGTAGGTGGTCCTTACTGTCCATCTTTTTCATGTAATTCTCTGTCTGCTCCCCAAACATAGAATTACCTACTACAGGAAATCCATGGCCTTAGCCAAGCAAATCTCCAAGAGACATAGATGTAGCCATGACACGTGATGAAACATCATTAGAGTCCACGGCAGCATGAAACTGGACTTTGGATGCTTCAATCCCATCAGCAGCCACCTCCTCCAGCTCTTTGGCTAGCTGGGGAAGCCTGTTTAGCTAGCTCCAGAACAGTATCCCACCTGGACTTCTGGTATCTGGCTGTGTAGGTCATGTGTTCGCCTGCCTGAGTCCCAAGGAGGATGCCAAGTACTGTTTCTTGGCCATAGCATCCACCTTCCTAGAGTCTTTATCTGGGGGTGTGAAGCCAAAGGTATATTAGTTTTGTCACAGGTTGCAGCCTGCACAACCCCAACATGGCTGCATTGTTGGAACAAGTACTCTGTACCTGAGCATGACAGCACATACCTCCTGTCCATTCTCTTGTCCACAGGAGGTAATGAATTTGGTGTCTGAAGTATTTTTGTGTCTGTTTCCCAAAATATTTATGGAGGAATAGACAGCCTTTGACTCTGGGATGTCCATCATCTCTACATGGTTGAGCTCTTCTTGTTCCTCAACAGCTTCGACCAGGAGCTGGAGGTCTCTGCCACTTTTTGTAAAACAAATAGTGGAATGGGACTCAAAAAGCCTAGAGGAGAAAACACTGGAAGGCCTGTCTGGGAGATGTCTGGTTCAATGGGCTCATCCAGGCCTTCCACACCATCATCATCATCAAAACCTTCTTCCCCTCCAACCGGTTCAAAGTAATCATCCGAACTGGAGGAACCAACTGAACCGAGCACCTACCCAGCGTGCGGATCGGCTGGAACTGAACAAAGTGATTTCACTATACTAATCGCCTGGCAATTTCTTCGGTTGGTCGTGACAGTTCTGGATCCGAACCGACGATTTCTTTTCCTTTGACGGAACTGAACCCTCAGATCGCTCTCTCTTGCCCAAGGGAGTATCGCCCAGGTCAGTGGGCACTCCCTCAGGTCCGGTCGGAATAAAACCGGCTGGCCATCCGGATCAGCGGATTCTCGGCCTCCTTTCCCTAAGTCTACCCAATCTCTTGTCTAGGTGGCCTTCGGAAATTTCTTACAAATTTGGCAGTCTGAATCAGGTGGTCAAACCCCAGACAATAACACAGGTGGTGCGAGGGTCTGCCTTGGTAAAGACATCTCCACACTCACTACAGTGCTGGAAACCCAGTAGGTCCGGTTTTTCTTTGGGTTTCTATACGTAGCCATCCTATCCACTACCCCTTTAGCAGCTTTAAAGCCAGGCAAGACCCCTTTATCGGTTACCAACGCGTTATGGGCTGTGAAAAAAAAACATTTAAAATAACATTTTTTTTTGAAACCAATAAGGACCAGTACCTCACACTACACAAAATAACCAAAGATTTTACGACTAGATCGAAAATCAATCGATTCCAGCAGGACCGAAGAAAAGTTTACTAATGTCCACTACCTACAACACTTACTGTACTGCAGACAGGATCTGAACCAAAATAATAAAAGTTACGGTTTAAAACCGACATTTTACTGAGACCGAACCAACAAGCGAAGGAGATTTCCCGAGCGACTGTTCAGTTAGGCAGAGAGAATAATATAAAAATTACGCACTCCACCGTAATTATGATCTTTCTGTGTAGCTTCACCATTCATCACAGATGGGTACTGGCCGGAGATCAGACCCGCAGGAGCCTTTTTTTTTTTTTAGGATAGGCGGAGTCGACGCAGCATCGGGCGCCGCCCTTGAGGCCGATGTACTACATGGCGCCGAGGATTAGCCGTTGCTGTGTCGACTCCGCCTGCCTACCAGTTCTGAGTCACCGGAGAGGTAAGAGGAAGGGATGGAGGGTGGGACAAGAGAGTCCAAGGAACAGAAAAGGAAGAGAAAACTGAACTAAAAGGAGAAATAACGACTGAGAGGACAGCATAGAGGAAGTAAGACTAAGGGATTGGGTAGGGGCCCCAATCTCTGGAAAAGGAAGGTGGGGAGAGAGTGAGAGGGAACAAGGATCCAGGACCCTTGTCCATCACCAGACTGTACAGGAACTGCAAGGAGTAGCAAAGCTCATTTGCCAGAATTCAAGGCACAGAATAACTGGCAATAACCCAAAGCAGAGTCGGCTATTCTGGAGAAGGACAGGGTACAGGGACTCAGTACTCTCTTGTAAAGATATTTGGTGAAAAAAGGAGTTCTTTTTTTTAAAATAGATGGATAACAGAAGGAGGGCAACCACCAGCTCTCACCCGTAGGAGTGAAGATATGTAGTAGAGAAGGAGTGCCACTGAAATGTACCCCTTAGGAAAAACTACCCCTGTGTGTCCCAACTTCACCCCGCTCAAAGGAGGGTAGGCACAGAGGGAGGAGGATCCAGAGACTGAAGCCCCAGGGGATGGCGGTGGATTGTGATGAATGGTGAAGATACACAGAAAGATCATAATTACGGTAGGTACGTAATTTTATATCTTATCTGTGTCAATCTTCACCATTCATCACAGATGGGTGAGTACCAAGCCCCGAAGGGGTTGATTAATTGCACCCTAAGGGACAGTGTCCCTTAGCCCTCAGTGGGTGACACACACTGGGAACCTTCTGGGCCTGAGGAGGCCCGAGAGTGGGGAGAGCGAGACGGGTCCTCCGGAGGGGAAGGAATTGCCCCGACAAACGCCGCCCCCCCACGGGAAAGAGATAGGTTCCCTGGTGAGCGGAGCAAATCACCCTATGCCAGGCCAAGGGTGACAACCGGAAATGCGGCACGCCGATCTCCTGGTGCAGATCGCTGTCCCTACTACCCTGGTAGCTACCTCACTGGCGTCGTAAGATGCCCTTGCTTGGTGCCTTGCTAGCTCCAGGCCACGTGCAGAGAGTGCGATGGCTTGCCTGGTTTGCTCCGAGTCAGGCAAAGCAGCTAGGATCTGACCCAGCGCTGACCACAAGAACCTGTTGTAGGCTGCATAGTGGGCCTGATGAGCGGAGATGGAGAGAAGCAACCGTGCCGAGTAGAAGTCCTCCCCCAGAAATCAAAATCCAAAGAGTCCTGATCTGGGGGCCGGTCACGTGGAGGGTGCGAGCTCTGCCAGGGGTGTCCAGGTGTGTCAATCTGGACTGTGGATGAGGCACAGAACCTGGAGACTCGGGAGCGCAATACCTCTGGCTGAGGTCCCTAGGGGCAGGAACTCCGGAGAAGGGCATCTGCCAGAAATGCATGGACGCCTCCCGAAGGGAGAGGCCAGGCGGCACCACAAGGGTGGCCGCACCGAAATCGCTTAGAAAGGCGTGCGCTGCATGCTCAGGATTGCTGACCGACAGGGGAGAAAGGTGAAGGTCCTCCATCATCCTCAAGGAAGCGCTGATACTTGGAGAGATCAGCGGCAGGAGAGATATGGACAGATGGTTCCTCTCCCCAGAAGAGGGGATGAGGAGCTGAGGTCACCATACGCTCCGAGGGTGGCTGCTCGGGGAGGTTGAAAACCTGGCTGTCCATGGCCCTAACGTAGGCAGGGAACCGAGCAGCCACTCGCCTGAACTGCTCCCAGGTGAGAGGGCCGCTAGGGACCAAGAATGCCTGGGAGCACTGGAGAATGCGGCAGAGGAATAGGGCAGAGCCGAGAAGAAGTCGGCTGACCTCTGCCAGGGCTAGGAGCGACCATGGACACCCGAGGAGGGTGTCCTGAAGACCCGCAGCCGACAGCTGTACAACCACGCTGGTACTGCCTAGGCTGCACCCAGAAGAATCCCCCAGTGAGGTGACCGGGCTGTATAGATCCAGAAGGACGGTCCCCTGCCTCCAAAGAATGGGACCCCTCAAGGAACCGGAAGGAAGGGCAGAAGTCTGCACCACGGCTGGCCCAGGGCCGGGTGGACCCCAGAGAAAGGTCGGCGCGCTTGACCCCACACCCCTCAACCCCTCAGAGTCCGAGAGGGTCCTGGTCCCCGAGAGGGCCAACCCAGGCAGCTGGCAGTTCTGGGCTGCCCTCAGGGGGAGACCAGGAGCAGCATCTCCCTCCTGTGAGATTTCCGATGGGCCCCAAAGTTGGCGATCGAGACACACTCACGGAGGGGGTACCACCGCCAAGGGGTCAAGGAACCCTCCAAGGCCAGGTTGCATGGCAATGGTGGCTCGCACCATAGCCTGCTGGTCAGTACCAATGACCCCAACCTCGGGAGAACCTGACGCCTCAGAAGGGGGCTGAGACTCGTCGAGAGACCAACGGGTCGTTCTCCTCTGCAGACAACCCCAAGGGTGTGACTGCTTGCCCACTCTGAGCCCGACTCCCACGAGGTAGAGTCGAGGCCTAAGCCAAATGGTAGGAGGGCGAGGAAGGTGACCTACCGAGAAGCCCGAAGCCAAAGCAGTGGCCGAGGCGGCCCCGCAGCCCCCACAGTTTCGCAAGCGGGCTGACAGAAAGCGGCAGGGCAGCTCGGGCCAAAGGTCCTGAGCCAGGGCCAGCCGCAGTGGTGTCAAGTCCACTGGCACCGGGGCGGTACCAGGAACAGAGATGGCGCCGACGGCAGCCCCAGCAATGGCCTTGGAATGCCGCGAACAGCACCGAGGACCGAAGCGCGCTGACGGCCCCGAAGCAGATTCGGCGCTGAACACGGCACCGCCAGGCCCTTCGGCGCTGCGAACGGCACCGAGAGACGGCTCCAAGGCCCCACGGCGCATAAGCTCAACCTCGGCCCGTCCGGACATAGCGAAGGCTTATCAATCCAGGGTCACGGTGCCGGCAAAGCCCACGGCGCCAGAGACAGTCGGCACCGACAGAGCCCACGGCACCGCAATGGCGCTCGGAGGCTCGACGGCGCGACCTGGGCCTTCCGGACCGTGGGAGCGACACTGGGAGCTTCACTCAAGGCACTGCCATAACGCAGCCCCGCCCGCCTCCCGGGAGGAAGCGGACGGCCTCCTGCGCCAGCGGGAGGAGCCTCGCCAAGGCTAGGCTGCAAGAAGCCGAGGCTCCTCCTCTCGGTCCATACAGAACCGGAGGGACCCGGAGGAAAGGCCGAGAGCGCGGCTTGGCCCGATGAGTGCGAACCTACCGAAAGTCGGCGGAGCTCGCTTTACTTTGAACGCGGCGCTGTTCTAGCACGCGCGGTCCATGGAGAAGCAGGCGCCGCATCTAATCCATGTCGTGAAGCGGGCCAAGACACGCAGACACCGGTCATGCTGGTCGGTAACGGAGTATTCTGCGCCGCATCGGGCACCGACGCATAGGGGCTGCCCCGCTGGAAAGTTTCTTGCCCTCCGATCATGGCTACATGACCTGCGTGAAAAACCACTAAAATAGACTCGACGCCGCTATACTGTAAAATAAAAGGAAAGATCTTACCGCGACGCCGAGTGGAGGCAGAACCCAGAACCAGCAGACCGACGGACTGAAATGCACAAATTAAGGCTAAGGCCTAACACTGTCAAAAACTTCTTCAGTGGCTTCCTTGAGGTGACCTCGACGGCGGGAGACTGAAGAACTGGTAGGCAGCGGAGTCAACACAGCTTAACGGCTAATCCTCGAGCACCACGTAGTACATCAGCCTCGAGGGCGGCGCCGATGATGCCGACCACCTATCCTTTTAAAAAAAAGGCTCCCGCAGGGTCCTGATCTCCGCCAGTACCCATCTGTGATGAATGGTGAAGATTGACACAGATAAGATCTGACGGTTACACTTCAAAGTGCAGCAGACAGAGGTTTGAACCAAGATCAAGCTTCAACGGTCTATGCTCTGGCATAGAGTTAACTCTTTCCTCTCCAGAGCAGTTCAAGTGCTGGGGCTAACTGCATATTGTCAGAATACAGCAAGACTTCATGTTGTTTGAAAGTTCAGTTACGTAAAATCTTACCATAACAGTAGATCTTTGAGGAGTGTCTCTTGCAGCAGGTAATACACTTGAATCATCACCAGAGGTTGCTGTGGTGCACGGCAGCTCTTCTAGCAGTCTTTCCAGGAGCCACCCACGCACTACATCAGCTTCCTGTTTCCTATACAAGTGTAGGCGGTCCCTGGTATCCTCAGTTTTCCCGCTGGATTCAGCTCACTAAGCGAGGACCGAGGGGAAGCAGAGTTATCATAGGTATCCCAACCCGTAAGTCATTGGACCAGAATTTGTTCTCCTAGAGAAAGAGGGGGATGGAGGGTGGACACGACCTGCTGCAAGAGACACCTCAAACATCTACTGTCACGGTAAGACTTTACGTAACTGTACTATCTTGCATGGAATGGTCTCTTTGCAGCGGGTAATACACTTGGGATGAATAACAAGCAGTATGCCCAAATGGTGACATAGACAAGAGGGCCTTTAGACAGCACGCCAAAGGTCATCCCTATGGCATGAAGCAATGTCTAAGTTATAATGCTTTGTGAAAGTATGAATCATGGACTAGGTAGCTGTGTTGTAGATATCTGTGATAGAAGCCCCTTTGAAGCAGGCCGCAGTAGTGGCCATAGCTCTGGTAGAATGTGCTTGACAGGTCCTGGTAATGACTTGCTGTATTCTGAGTAGCAAAATGTCATACAGTGTGCCAGCCAGTTAGAGAGAGTCTGTTTATTGACTGGGAGTCCTTCCCTGCCTGAGGCAAGGTGACATAAAGTTGCAAGTCTTTCTAATCGAAAGTTAGTCCAATCAATACAGTATCGTATACACAATGGAAGTCTAGAGTATGTAAGAGGTGTTCAACTCGATTGGAGTGTTCAGGATAATATACTGGTAACTCCAGGGACTGGTTTAAGGTGTGTTCGACACTACCTTAGGTTAAAAGGAAGGGTTGTATGAAAGGCCACTCTGTCTTTGTGAAATATCAAGTAAGGTTCTCTACACACGAGGGCATGGAGCTTGGAACACGCAGAGCTGAAGTGATGGCCACCAAGAATAGTGTTTTCCAAGAAAGGAAACGGAGGTTACAAGTGGCTGCCGGTCTGGCTGCTCAAGAGTTAATTTTCCTATTAGGAAATTGAGATCCCATGGAGGAGTGGGTTTTCTGGTAGGTGGTTTAATATGTAATGTTCCTCTTAGAAACATTTTGGCTAGATGATGTTGATAGAGTAATCTGCCATCCAGAGGTTCGTGGAAGGCTGAAATGGTGGCCAAATGGACTTTGATAGAGGAATAGCTTAATCCTGTCTCGGCAATCAAGGCCAGGTAATCCAAGACTTTCGCCAGTGGACAGGAACAGGGTCCAATGATCGGAAGTAGCCCAGATGGAAAAGCGCTTCCATTTGGCTATTATATGTTTTCCTGGTCGCAGGTTTGCGTGAGACCAGTAAAATATTAGCAACAGGAGAGGACACTTGTAGTCATGCTTGAAAGCCCCTCAGGAGCCAAGCGTGAAGGTGCAATGCCTTCAGGTTGGGATGTAGAAGGGTCCCTTGATTCTGGGTCAAGAGATCTGGTCGGATTGGCAACGGAACAGGTTCCTCTACTGAGAACTGTTGAAGCAGGGGAACCACACCTGTCTAGCCACAGAGGGGCTAGGAGGATCATGTGGCGGTTGGAGTTGTAATTTAAGTAGAGTTTGTTGTAGGAGCAGGACATGGCTTGGGGAAGCATATAGAAGAGTCCTGTCCACACTTGGGACAGGGCATCTATAGACCACCCTTTTTGCTCAGGATAATGGAATAGTATCTGGGAGACGGTGGTTGCCTGGGAGGCAAACAGATCCAGTTGCAGGGTCCTCCACAGATGAAAGATTTTCTGAAGCACTTCGTAACGATGTGTCCATTTGTGTGGGAAGACTGGCGACTGAGATGGCTGGCTGTCAGTACAAGATGTTGCCGAACGGTTTCTTGCCAGACTGCAAGTGTTTCTTTGCATAGAGTACAGGACTTCATACCTCCTTGTTTGTTGAGGTAGAATACTACTGCAGTGTTGTCTGACTGAAAATCAGCAATGGTCCCAGAGACAGGTGAGGTTGAAAGGCCTGAGAGCTAAGTGAACCACCCTCAGTTCCAGGAGAACTGATGTGGAGATGAGGGACAAGTGGTCCACTTGCCTTGTGTCATGTAAGGACTCAGGTGTGCATCAGTGGTAAGCGCTTTGCATGAGAGGGGGACTGGAAGGGCATGCCTTGACATGTATGTTCCGTATTGTTTCCCGATGTGGAACCTTTGTAAAGAGCCTTGGCTCAAAGGTGTCTTCAGTAAATAATAATAAACTGAAACATAGGTTGGCTCAGAGTGTCCACCAGACTAGGGCAGATTGCAATGTGGGAGTGGCTCTGATTTTGCTCTAGTTTCCTGTTCTTTGAGACCACAGGTTCTGGAGAACCCATTGACTGGTCTCATATGAAGACGGGCTAGAAGCTACTGTAGGGATGGTAGCGCCATGTGACCTAGGAGACATAGTACGCCTGGCTGTGACAACTTTCTGGGTTTGTATCTGCAATGCCAGGGATATGAGCTTGTCTTGCCTGTTGGCCGAAAGATAGGCCCTGGTAGAGACAGTGTCTAGGACCGCTCCTGTATATTGGAGTGATTGTGTAGGGGTCAGATTGGACTTTGGCCAATTGACCATAATCCCTAGAGCTTGGAACAGAGTTAAGGTTGCGTCTAGAGAGAGAAAGCAGAGCAATTTTGGACTCAGCTTTGATGAGCCAATCATCCAGGTATGGAAGACATAGTGCCCGTCCTGTCGTGAGGGCTGCTACTACCCCTAGGCATTTGGTGAACACTCTAGGAAGAATTACGATGAAAGGCTGAAAGGAGTGCCGAAATTGGTAGTGTTGACCCAACAGGTGAAAACGAAGGAACCTGTGGTGGGCAGGATGGATGGGGATGTAGGTAGGCATCCTTCATATATAGGGCACAAAGCCAATTCCTTTGTTTCAGTACTGGCATGATGGAGCTGAGGGTGCCTATCGCGGAACCATTTGTACTGGACGATAGGTTCAATTATCTGAGGTCCAGTATTGGTCTGAGATCTCCCATTCGTTTGGGTACATGGAAGAAGAGGAGTAAAATCCTTTGGTGTTCTGCAAGAGGTACTGGGTAATGGCATTCTTGGTTAGAAGAGCCTGAAATTCCTCTTGGGGAATAAGAATATGGTCGGGTGGGTAATGGGCGAGCTGGGGGTCTGGAAAGTATTTCCACAGTGTGACCTCTCTGAATTATCTGGAGTAGCCACTTGTCCAATGTAATGCGTTTTCCAGGCCTCCAAATGGAGGGCAAAACGACTGCCCACTGCTTTTGAGGGCCTGGTTGAGGCGTGGGCAGAGCTCAATAGGTCACTGGGCGGGCTGAACCTGCCGCACCAGGAAGGTGGGAGCAGGGCCCTTGGCGCAGAGGCATTGGTTCTGGCAGATTGGGAACGACCGAAACCACCTCTATTAGAGCCTCTGTATTTTCCACCTCTTTTAGTGTGGAAAGAGGATTGGGGATGGTAAGATGGCTGGGAAGTATGGTACATGCCATGGACTGTGCATGAGTTCTCCTGAAGCTTGGAGATTATCTGTTAGTATTTGGGTACCTGGCCCAAATAGTTTGGACCCATTAAAGGGGCGCTAACTACTCTCTGCTGTACATCAGGTGTGAACCCTGGAGATGCGGGTCAAGCATGGCGATGGAAGGTAATGCCAGTTGCTGACATATGGGCCGAGGTATCAACTACATCATATCACGTTGTTTGTTATGTTCGGTAGTAGAGAATCCCATGACCTTTTGAATTTGGACCATCATTTCATGGAAAGAAGGGTCATCCAGAGGAGAGGCGCCAGATGTCTGGGCAAGTCCTCTTCTAATGAGGAGAGGTCCGATAGAGGAGAGTGGGGTGGAAATTCAACTCCTGGAATTCCCTGTCCTCTAGATCTCGTTGAAATCTGCCAGAGATCAGGCTCATCTGATAGGTAGTCCTCCATGTATGGGGAGGTGACCGGGGTGGGAAGGGATCCCTGTCACCGTGAAATCTCTTTGGTGGAGGTGTGGGTGAGCGGGATAGATGGCTTGGCCTCCTGGATCGGAGGGCAGAGCATGCTGCATGGCATGCAAGACGACTGTACTACTGTAATAGCGTCTAGTTCTTTTTGAGTAGGAGGAGGGTGTGGGGTGGGTTCTGGGAAACCAATGGGAGGATGGAGGGACTGGATGAGTAGCCTGAGCAGGTCTTGCCCTGGGTAGTAAGACCAGGGTCCCGATCCCTGTCCGCCTCGCCCCTATGGGAACCCACCTATGAGGGTGGAGGGGCAGTAAGCATAACCAATAAAGTAGGTTCTCCTCAGGGAACGTGGCCCCTCGCCAACGGAGCCACTGGGGAAAGAGTATTATGCTGTAAAAATGATGGTGCCATTGATCGAAACCAATAAAGGGCTCACTATAAACTGCCATCGATGCACTACAGCGCGCCACTGACGAGAGGGTATAACCTCCTGTTGATGAAGAGGCAGGCTGAGAATGGGCTGTTGACGGTGGGGCACCAGTGATAGTGGCCGTCGATGGGCGCTTTGATGGAGCGTGAGGAGGGTTTCTCCTTCTTTTGTGCCATCGAAGAGAATCGGAAAGGCGGACTCTTGGGACAAGCCCTGATTCTCCAAAAGAGACAATTTCTGCTCCATTAAATGTTTGATCTTAAGCAACCGTCGACGATGAGTTGCTTGGTTGAAATCCTGACAATGAATGCAGGAACTGGTGTCGGTGTGGGTCCCAGACACCTTACACAAGATGTATGGTTGTCGGCTGTAGATTTTCCTACAACGGCAGGAACGATATAGTGCTTTCTTGCTTGAAGATTCTTTGGACATTTTTAGCCTTTTCTAACTGCCTCCCCAAGCCTGTCAAGGCTGCATCCTTCTCTATGCCGATGATGTGGTTGTATTCTCCAATGGCTTAGACCCTATTGCCCTGGAGCAGCAACTACAAGGTGACTTCTCCAGAGTACAGTCATGGTTCAAAAATCATAAATTGACAACGAACTACAAAAACAAAACAACGCTGTTCACCAGCTCACAAAACAAGTACAGAAACTATCCGCTATCAAGTTGCGATAGGGTGGTGCCTCCCTTGAACATGTTCAACACTTCAAATATCTCGAATCACTATAGACAGCTCTTATGCCCTCGACATTGACAATGTAGCTAGTGCTATCAACAAGCGCATAGGGTACTCTATCGTCACAGGCAAAGCCTGACCCTCGAATCCCTCAGCATAGCTGTTCACGGTTCAGTGAGTTCCCTCGTGGACTATGGTCTGCGAACATGGCTCTGCCACAGATATGGCCCTCCGACGATAAAACTGCACTCAACAAAGCCTGCAGACTCACCTTAGGTGCGCACCGCTTAACTCACACCTGCGATCTATATGCCATGGCAAACTGGCTAATGCTTAATGACTGGCTAAAATATCAATCCTGCCTCCTGGCCACAAAGATCTGCTTTGGTCAGGTGTCACCGGGGTCCAACAACTGTTGGTTCCCTGCACAAACCGTGCATACCAAATTCCAAACAGCAGTCCTTCCTTACTCCAAAATGTCATATATCTCATGGACAAAGATCCTTTACCTACCAGGCTCTGTTGTGGTTCAACTCCTTCAGGAGAACACTGCTTGCCTGCCCACTCTGTGTTCCTTCAAAAGGCACCTAAAGAACCTTATTATACGTGAATCCCAATGTGTCTGATATCGCTAGCACTAAACCAAGTCAATTTCTTCCTTTGTCCCCACTACTGAATTTATATTACTAACTCGCTTGTGCCTGCACTTGAGTGCACACACCCCACCCTTTTCATTAGCACTTAGTAACGCTCTAACACCCTCTTGCTTTGACAACTAACAAGTTTACTGTTGGGCTCAATAAATTGCCTGTTTCTGTTGTGTACCTGACTGTGGCTGTAATCCTTATCCTGTTTTGCACACTGTATTTTTGAATCCTTGTATAAATCTTGTTGTACTGAAATGTTTCTTCTTATCCTGTTGTACCATGTTTCCTTGTATACCAGTTGTCTGAAACATTTTTCGACGGAACCTATGTAAAGAGCTCTGAGCTCAAATGGTGTTATCTGAGAACTGAAATAAATAAATAAATTTGTTTGGTTGCTCAAAATCTTGTTGATGACTGCTGTCTGAAGTTGCTCTAGCTGCTGCATGAGAGCGGAAGACGGTGGGAAAATGAACTGAGGATACCAGGGACTGCCCACACTTATATAGGCAACAGGAAGTTGATGCCATGTGTGGCGACCCTAGGAAAGACTGCTAGAAGAGCTGCCATGCACCACAGCGACCTCTGGCAATGACCTAAGTGTATTATCTGCTGCAAGAGACCACTCTGAGGAATATCTAGAGTTACAGGTGAGTAAATACAGGTTACTCACCTGTAACAGGAGTTCTAGGAATGGTATACAGTGGCGTGAAAAGTATTTGCCCCTTCCTGATTTTCTCTATTATTGCATATTTGTCACACTGGATGTTTTCAGGTCTTTAGACAAAATATAATATTAGATAAAGGGAACCTGAGTGAACAAATAACACTTTTTTTTTACTTATTTCATTTATTTAATGAAAAAGTTAACCAACACCAACTGGCACTGTGTGAAAAAGTAATTGCCCCCTAGTTAAATCAACCCAATTAAAGGGATAATTAGAGTCAGCTGATTGAACACAGCCAGGCTTGATTACAGCCAGCCCTGCTCAATATAAACCTCACTTATTTTGACCCTTACCATCAGAGTCACGTTGCCAGCACAAAGATTCAACCAGCACATTATGCCATGATCAAAGGAAGTTCCTGAAAAGATCAGAAAAATGTGTTGCCCTCTATCAGTCTGGAAAGGGTTACAAAGCTATTTCTAAGGCTCTGGGACTCCATCGAACCACAGTGAGAGCCATAATCTCCAAATGGAGAACACTTGGAACAGTAGTGAATCTTCCCAGGAGGGCGGCCTGCCAAAATTACTCCAAGGGCGCAGCGTAAAATCATCCAGGAAGTCTCAAAGGATCCTAAAACAACATCCAAAGAACTGCAGGCTTCTCTTGCCTCAGCTAAGGTCAGTGTTCATGACTCCACAAGCAGAAAGAGACTGGGCAAAATGGGCTTCATGTGAGAGTAGCAAGGCGAAACCACTGCTAACCAAGAAGAACATAATGCTTGTCTCACATTTGCCAAAAGCACCTGGATGATCCACAAGCCTTTTGGGAAAATGTTCTATGGACAGATGAGTCCAAAGTGGAACTTTTGGATGACATGGATCCCATAATGTCTCACAGAAAGCAACACAGCATTCCACAGTAAGAACACCATACCAAAAGTCAAACATGGTGGTGGTAGTGTGATGGTGTGGGATGCTTTGCTGCCTAAGGACCTGGATGACTTGCCAAAATTAAAGGAACCATGAATTCTGCTCTGTACCAGAAAATTCTTAAGGAGAATGTCCGTCATCCTTCCGCTAGCTGAAGCTGAAGCGTAGTTGGTCATGCAGCAAGACAATGATCCAAAACACAAAAGCAAGTCCACATCAGAATGGCTAAAAGAAGTAAAATTAAAGTTTTGGAGTGGCTAGTCAAAGTCCAGACTTAAACCCAATAGAGATGCTGTGGCAGACCTGAAACGAGCAGTTCATGCTCGAAAACTACCAAATGTTACTGAATTGAAGCAGTTCTGCAAGGAAGAGTGAGTTAAAATTCCTCCACAGCAATGTGAAAGACTGATATTGAATTATAGGAAGTGTTTGGTTGCAGTCATTGCAGCTAAATGTATGCACTCCAGTTATTAAGTGTAAGGGGCAATTACTTTTCACACAGTGCCAGTTGTTGTTGGTTAACTTTTTTCATTAAATAGGTGAAATAAAAAAAAAAACAAGTGTTATTTGTTCACTCAGGTTCCCTTTATCTAATATTACATTTTCCCTAAAGACCTGAAAACATCCAGTGTGACAAATATGCAATAATAGAGAAAATCAGGAAGGGGCAAATACTTTTCACGCCACTGTATGTTGTTCATCCACACTTATTGGCAGGTTCCTTGCCGCTTTAAATCTTGCGGAAGGTCTTCAAGCTGGCTCCTCCCACCCACCGGTGGTAAAACTCGCTCCCCATGGCGCCAGATCTGGCCGCTGGAAGCTCAGGTTGTGCGTTGAAGCCAGGAGGTCAGAGGGTGGGGTGGATGAACAACATATACCATTCCTAGAACTCCTGTTACAGGTGAGTAACCTGTATTTCTAGGGACATGGATATGTTGTTCATCCACACTTATTGGCAGACTCCTAGCAGTTCTCCGAGGAGGGAGGCAAGGCGCACACCCCACATTTACTTGGGAAATAAGGACTGGAGAACCGAGGCCCCAAAACCAGCATCCCGGCGTGACTCAAGGTCGATGTGGTAATGGGTAATAAAGTGTGTGCTGACTTCCAGGTAGCAGCCCTGCAGATTTCCTGGATAGGGGCGTCCTGGAAGCAGCCACCGATGCAGCAGTATGACGGGTAGAATGAGCTCTTATCCCTCTGGGAGGCTCCATGCCCGCCAACTTATAGCAGCGATCTATGCAGGAGGTGACCCACCTGCCTATACGTCCGCTTGGCTGCAGGTCTGCCAGGTGCGGCTTCAGCGTAGGTGACAAACAGCTGGCGAACCTCTCCCCGATCTTCAGCTGTGCGCCCTTATAATAAGCGAGTGCCCTCTAGGGTCCAGAGTATGGAGCCTATATTCGCCTCCGAGGTGTGAATGGGGTAGAACACCGGCAGAGTCAGCACCTGGTTAAGGTGAAACTCCGACACCACCTTCGGAAGGAATTTCGGGTGGGCGCAGGACAACCTTGTCCCTGTGGAAGACCAGGTAAGGAGACTCGATGCAAAGCGCCTGAGCTCTCCCATCCTTCTGGCTGACGTGATAGCCACCAAGAAGGCGGTCTTCCACGACAGGTGAGAGAGATCACACCTGTGCATTGGTTCGAATGGCTTGCCCATGAGCTTTGCCAGTACCAGCAGTAAATCCCACGGAGGTGGAGGTTCTCGCATCGAGGAAATGTGATCAAGGCCTTTGAAAAGCGCCCGACCACCTTTTCCTGCGCCATCGACTGCTTCCCGGCCCGCGCCCGGTAAGCAGAGATGGCTGCCAGGTGCACCTTTAGGGTCGTCGATCTAAGCCCTTGACTAGAAAGGGACCATAAATAGTCCAAAATGCTTGCCACAGAACAGGAGGAAGGGTCCAAGCCCTTGCCTGACACCAAATGGAGAATCTCTTCCATTTGAAGGCGAGCATTTTCTGGTCGACTCCCACGGGACGCCTCAACAACACTGAGGACCCGTCCGGAAAGACCCAAGGCCTGGAACTCTAGCCAGGAACCAGGCCGTCAGGTGCAGGGATTGAAGGTCCGGATGGAACACCTTCCCTGATTGACTGAAAGCAGGTCCGGGCGAGCTGGAAGCTGCCTCGGAGCCTGGAGCTGAGGCTGAGGAGATCTGGGTACCAGAACTGGCGGGGCCAGTCTGGGGCTATCAGGATCACCGCGCCTTGTCCCTCCTTGCTTTTGAGAAGCACCTTGTGAATCAAGGGAATGGGGAAAGGCGAGAAGAGGCCCGGGGTCCACAGCCTCGACAAGGCATCCCCTGCAGCAAGCCCCTGCTGAGGGGGCGGCATGAACAGCCTCAGCTTCACGCTCTCCTGGAGGCAAACAGGTCCACCTGAGGTGTGCTCCAGTGGGAGAACAGATCTTGTACTACCTCTGGCAAGAGACCATTCGTGAGATGCAGCCCCTATCGGCTCAGGGCATCGGCCAGGGTGTTGGAGGCTCCTGCCACATGAATGGCTGGAGATCTGCCTCCAGGCTGCATACAGTGACCAAATGCGGAGAGCTTCCTTGCATAGAAGCATGGGCGCATCCCGCCCTGGCGGTTCAGGTAGTACATGGTCGTGGTATTGTCCATCTGGACTCGGACCACTTGACCCCGGAGAAACGGAGCAAAGGCGGTGAGAGCTAGGCGGACCGCTCGGAGCTCCAGCAGGTTGATGTGGCATCGGTACTCCGCGGGACCAGAGGCCGTGCTCGGTGTTCCCCAGATGGGCACCCCAACCCATCAGAGAGGCATCGGTCGATAGAGACCGTCGGCTCGGCGGACAACGGATGCCCTCCTGCAAATGGAATGGAACGGTCCACCACTGGAGAGCTGCCCACATCTCCTGGGTCACTATCACTAGCTGGTCCAAAGGATCGCAGCGCGAGACCACTGGCTGGCCAGTCCTCACTGAAGGGCGATGTGCCAGCGGGCCCAACGGACCACGCTGGTACAGGCCGCCATGAGACCCAGAAGGCGAGGAAGTCCCGGCAGGGCGTGATTGCCCAACCAGAAATGATTGGGCAAAGGAGGTAAGAACCTCGCCCTGTCCACCGGGAGTTGTGCTCTGGCTCAAGAGAGTCGAGCTCTGCCCCGATGAACAGGATCACCTGCTGGCTTGAGTTCGACTTGGCCTCGTTGATGAGAAGGCCAACTCGAGAGCAAACCTGGAGGGCCAGACCTCTGGACCGCTCCACCTCCCTTCTGGAGGAGGCTGCTATCAGCCAATCGTCCAGGTAAGGGTACACCCGACCCCTGCCGCAGGGAATGCTGTCACCACTGCCATGCATTTGGTGAAGACCCTGGGAGCTGGAGATAAGCCAAGGGCATGGCTCGAACTGAAGAGGGATCCTCCGCCAAAGCGGAGGAATCTCTAATGTGACGGATGGATAGGATCGAAAGAACGTCCCTGTAGGTCCAGAGAGCAGAACCACACGCCGTGTTCCAGAGATGGTATTATCTGGCGCCAGAGTGACCATTCTGAAGGTTCGAGACCTAAGGAACTTGTTCAGGTCGTAGGTCGAGAATGGGCGCCAGCCCCGTCTGCTTCGAACCAGGAAATACCTGGACACGAACCCGGGTCTGAAGGGGGTCCTCCACCTCCGTGATCACCTCCTTTGGAGGAGGAGAGCGATGTCGGCTCGGGCGAGCCGCCAGTGAGGCTGTGGACCCCGAGGCCCCCGAGGTGCGACAGCTCTGAAGGGCGGGCCTGCTCGAATTCCAGAGGTAGGCAATTTCCCACCACCTCCAGTACCCACCTGTCCATGGTAACAGTGGACCAGGCGGAAAGCAAGTGTCTGAGCTGTCCCCATGGGAGGAACCAGGGTGAGGTGACAGGGATGGGGCGACACCCCCAGCCCGTCACTGGGCAGGCTTGGAGGAGGGACCGGCCGAGGAACCTCCTGGGCCTTTACCTCCCTGCTTCCTGTTGGAGGAAGCCGGCGGCAGGCTGGGATACCAGGTCAGCCTGCTGCCTGAGCGTTGCTGGGCGGGCGCGCTGACGCGAGAAGCGACGAAAGGGCTTAGGCTGTGGCTTGCGGCTCTTGTCCTTCTGAGTGGAAGAGACCGAGTCCAAGGTAGCATTGGACTTCTCGATCCTCTGCAGGTGACCTTCCACCCAGGGCCAAAGAGCTCAGTCCCCAAAGGAACATCCGCCAACTTGTGCTGGGTATCCGGTAAAGGTGGATATCCTCAGCCAAGCCCGACGACGCATGGCCACTGCGTCGCCACAGACCTGGCACATGAGTCCCTCGATGTCTAACGCAGTCTGGAGCTGTTGTTTAGCCACTGCCCTGCCCTGGTCCCGCACCTGCCTGACGGTAGTCTGCAGATTCGCGGAAGATGAGGGACAACCTCATCTAGGGAGCCCAACAGGGCGTGAGAAAATGTGCCATGAGGACGGCCGAACTGGCCTGACGAAGGCCGAGAGAGGACGCAGCATAGACTTTTCACCCGCATAATCCAATTTCTTGGATTTCTTGTCGGAGGTTTGTCCACATCCCTGGCGTTCCCGGCACGCCGGAAAACGCTGTCGGTAACCAACCCTCGGCCGAGGGTGTCTCAAAACCAGACAGGGAACCCTGGGACCGTGATACTTCCTGGCCAACCTGGCTGAAGGCGCAGGGCAGGAAGCAGGACGCTGCCAAAGTTCCAAGGCCGGACCCACTATGGCTTCGCCACCGAAAGGCCTCCAGGAGAATCCCTCGGTCCAGAATCTCGTGAGGGGATACCTGGCCTGCTTAGGAACGGGTTCGAGCTTCATCCCGTGGACTCGAGATGAGTCGAGCAACCCTAAGAAGGACGTAAGGGCTATCGTCCACTGACTGTCCTCCGAGGACTCCAAGTCTATGCGCTTGGAGAAGAGGGAGGAACCATCATCGGACTCAGAAGAGTCTTCAAAGAGCTGCTCGGCCCTGAGCCACCCTCCACCTGCCGAGGTTTATCGGGAGTGAGGGTGACTGACAGCCTATGGGCAAACCCAAAGCCGACCGAGAATTTTTGGTCGGAGCCCCAACTAATGGCTGTGGGGCGGAGGTTCCACCAGAATCGGTGGGGCAGCTGGAATTGGCCAACAACCGCCTGAGAACAGGCTCTCGACTACAACGAGGGGTTGTTTCAGCTGCTTCGTGACAGCCACTTAATGGCCAGGAAAGCGACTGGGTGGCTTATTCCGGTCAAAGGCTGTTGCCACATAAGTTCTCGTACCTCCGGCGCAACTTGCGCGGCCTCCTAATCCGAGGAAGAGCGGGCGGCGCTGGCTTGTCGCTGGAAAGCCAGACCGCCTATGACGGGCGGGATCGGTTGGACCGCGAGGAATCCGAGACCGAGAGTCTCGACTAGGCCGAGGAAGGCGAGGAGAAGTGTCGGAATCGGCACTCCGGCTCGACGATCCCACCAAGGCTCCGGAACCAGAGGTACAGACGAGCCGACGGGATCCTCAACTCCCACGGGGAACCGGGAGAGGGATTCTCAGCTTCTCCAGCCGACAACCCGTCCAACGGATCAAGAAAAATCTCGACCGCTGCCGAGGAGTCTCGGCCAACTGGCCTGACGGGACACCGTGAAGCCAGTGGCCGAAGCTGAGGGGTCGACCAAGTCGACAAGGGAGGGATCTTTCCCGCTCCCAAGAGCGTCGACGGAGAGACTTACTTTGCTCTTTTGGACCTGGAAGAAGGTCCCGGAAGTTGGACCCTCACCTTTGGTCGAGAGGGTTAGACAAAGCTCCTTAAAAGAAGCGAGTAAGAGGCACCGAGAGAGAGCGTGACAAATGCTGCAGCCGAGGTAGAAGTGGCCGCCGCCTCCCTTCGAGGGCGATCATCTGCTCAAGCTGATCCGCCGAGCCCGCCGCCGCAGACACCGCCAATTGGGCCTCTTTAGATTTCACCGTGGAATTCTTTTCTCGGGCGCCCAGTTGTAATCGGGCAGCACGGTCTTCAAGGACGAGGGTCAAAAGGAAGAGCACAAGTCGCAGGCCCGTGGTCGCTCAAGGCCCAGGCAGTAGACGCACGTGGAGTGCGGATCCGTCCTAGACATCTTCTGCCCGCAAGGGCATCTCGAAAATCCGGGTCGATTTGTCCCATCGTAGCGAGGAGAAGAAGACAAGATTTTGCAAAAACTTTTCAATTTGAACTTTCAAGAATTAGGAACCAGTCTTAAGCGCAACGCGCTAAGGAGGGAACCTGAGCTTCAAGCGGTAAGGAAGATCTGGCGCCATGGGGCGGAGCCGAGAGTTTACCACCCGGTGGGTGGGAGGAGCCAGCTTGAAGACCTTCCGCAAGATTTAAAGCGGCAAGGAACCTGCCAATAAGTGTGGATGAACAATATATCCATGTCCCTAGAACCTATTTTTCTAGGGACGTGGATATACTGTAGTTCATTTACCCACACAATGGAAGAATTCCAGCAGTTCTCCCGTGGAATGGGCAAGGCGCACCCCTCACCTGGCAAACAAGGACTGAAGAACAAAGGTCCCAAAAGCAGCATCCTGACGAGACTCCAGGTCAATGCTGTAATGGGAGATGAAGGTGTGAGCCAACTGCCAGGTGGCAGCCCTGTACATTTCCTGGATAGAGGTGTCCCTGGAAGCAGCCACAGAGGCAGTGGTATGTCTGGTGGAATGAGCCCTAAGGGGCTCCTACCAACCAACCTACAGCACAGGTCTATGCAGGATGTAATCCGTCTGCTTAGCTACCTGTCTGCAAGGTGCAACTTCAGCCGTATGAGGCAAACAGCTGGCGAGCCTCATCCCAAACTCCAGCTGTGTGCTCTATGTAACAGGAGAGCACCCACCGCAGGTCCACAGTATGGAACCTATGGTTGGCCTCCGAAGAAGGGTTTGTAAATATACCAGAAAGTTCCTCACCTGGTTATGGTGGAACTTTGATACTACCTTCGGGAGGAATTTGGTGGGGATAAAGGACTACAAAGGACACAGGGCACTTAAGACTATGGAATAGGCTACCACGGAATCTAGTCAATATATCAGAGTTCAGAATCTTTAAGAAATAACTAGATGGATATCTGGGGTACTAGACATTGAGTATCACATGGTGTGGGTGACCATCTTGATGGACTAATCCCTACTTCTGTCTACACATTACCAAGTACCAAATACCTTCTCTCTGTAGAAGACCAGATATGGAGACTCCACCGAGTGCACCTAGAGTTTACTGATCCTTTTGGATGATGTGATAGCCACCAAGAAAATAGACTTCCACAGTAGGCATGACATCTCACACCTGTACATAGGCTCAAAAGACTTGCCCGTAACCATGGTCAATACCTGCAATAAGGTGGAGGTGGTTCACACACTGAAGGGGACAGGTGGTCTCAGACTTTTAAAAAGGCACACTACTACCTTCTCCTAGGCCACCACTAGCATACCAGCCCCCACCCGTATGCAGAGATGGCAGCCAGATGCACCTTTAGGGTTGTTGCTCGCAGTCCAAGCTGAGAAAGGGACCTGAGATACTCAAGGATATGAGGGGCAGGCAAGAAGATCAAGCTCCTTGCACTGACACTATGTGAATACTTTTTCCATTTAAAGGCGTGGCACCAGCAGTCGACTCTTTTGGGAGGCCTCACAATGTGGAGCATACTGTCTGAAAGGCCTAAAGTCTGGAATTCTGGCCACTCAAGAACCAGGCTGTCAGGTGCAGGGACTGAAGGTCCAGGTGCAGGACCTTCCCTGTTGTCTGGTCTGCAGATCCTTATGAAGAGGCAACCGCCACCGAGCCTGCTGCTGAAGCTAAGAGATCTGGGTACCAGAACTGGTGTGGCCAGTGCAGAGGTATCAGAATCATCCGCACCTTGTCCTACTGGGCCTTGACCACCACCTTGTGTGTCGGGGAAAGGAGGAAAAGCATACAGGAGGCCTGGGGTCCAGAGCCTCACAAAAGCATCCATACCTGTGTCCAAAACTGTGGGGTGGGCACAAAACATTCTCAGTTTGGCATTCTCTCAGGCGGTAAACAGGTCCACAAGAGGTTAGCCTCACAGGGAGAATAGGTGGCGCACTCACCTCCTCAGGCAGGGACCACTTACGCAACGTCTTGCCCACCTGGCTGAGAGCATCTTCCAGCTGACTGTCTGCTCTGGTGACATGGACCGCCAGAAGATCTGCACCCAGGCTACGACAAGAGGTCAAGTGATTAGGCGCCCTGACACAAGGGAAGGGAGTGCGTGCTGCCCTGCCTGTTAAGGTAGAACATGGCCAAGGTTGTTTTCTGTCTGGACTTGCATGACCTGACCCTGGACTAGTGAAGTGAATCTAGTCAAGGCTAGCTGCAATGCATAGAGCTCCAGCAGGCTGAAGTGGTGACAGGACTCCTGAGCAAACAGAAACTGTAGGCTCTGTGGTCTCCCAGGTGCGCTCCCTACCCCACTAAAGATGTCCATCATGAGAGAGAGACAGCTGGTACTGGGTGGACAAACGGGACACCTTCCTCCAGATGTTCTGGGCTCAGCCACCACTAGATGGCATCCCACATTAGCTGGGTCACTGTGACTGGCTGGTCCGTTCACCTGGTGTGTGGGACCATAGGCCGCCCAACTTCTACTACAGCTGCCCCATCTGCCAGAGGGCCCACCAGACCACACTAGTGCAGGGACGCCATGTATTTCGGCAGCCGCAGGAAGTCCCGGCAGGGCGTGAATGCCCATCCTGGAAATGATCGGTCACAGGAGTTAAGGTCCAGTGCCCGTACATGGCAGGCTGGCCTTGGCTGGTAGGAGTCTTGCTCTCCTGATGAAGTGAAATCGCCTACAAGAGGAACAGTTTGAACTTTGATGAGTTGATCAAGAGGCCCAAGTCTCTGCAGGTCTGGAGGGCCAGATCTCTGGACCACTTCGCCTCCTTGGATGTGTGCTATCAGCCAGTTATCCAGATGAGGGTAAACACTGAACTCCTTCACCACAGAAAGACTGCCATGCAATTGGTGGAGACCCTGAGTGTGAATGAGAGGCTGTGTTCTGAAGGACATAACCTGAAATGGAAACTACGTACTCTACCGTAATTCTTGATCTTCTTGGACAAAGTCTCCATCACTCATTCACATTAATGGAGATGCGTCGGGCGCTAGGACCCAGCGAGCAAACAGTTTCAAGAGGGCGGCGCCTAAGATGGAGCAGCGAGGAAGTGGCACCGAAGCCCGGCACGTGTGGTAATGACCATCTTGGCATCGACACTCCAACCACCCCAGTACCTTTTTACGAGGAGGTGCAGCATAACTAACCTAGAAAGGACTAACCTAAAAATCGGACATAAGATACTCGAATGGTCCGTGCAAGAAGGGTCAACAATAAAGTCTTCACAGCTCAGCCACTGAGGGAGTGAAGACCATAAACAGAGAAGTGAGCTCAGGGGATGGTGGGTGGGTGTGTGATGAGTGGCGGAGACTTAGGTCCAGAGATCAAGAATTACGGTAGGTATGTAATTTCTATATCTTCCTGGACATAAAGTCTCCACCACTCATTCACACTAATGGAGAGTACCGAGCTAAATAATCTCCGAGATTGGTGGCAGGAGATAAAACAGCTCACGTGCTTAGGACAGAAGCCCATTAAGAGTGGTCCTGCCAAACGACAGATGTTATCTGGCATAGACATCCAAGGCGTAGTGCTTAATGAATGTATGCACGAACTCCAGGTAGCCGCACTGCAAATATCTGCAATGGGCATCGCAGATTTCCACCAGAGATGCCGTGACTCTGGTAGAGTGAGAGTACACTCTGCCTTCCAGCTTGACCTGTGCCAAAGAATAGCAGTGGCAAGGCATGCCACCAGCCATGCTGAAATGCACCTGATAGCAACAGGTTGACCCAGCTGGGTCTTGCTGAAGGAAACAAACAGTTGTTGAACCTTGCAAATTTTCTTCGTTCTATCTAGACAGAAATGGAAATTACATACCTACCGACTCATTCACACTAATGGCATCTGTGCCGGAGGCACTAGGACCCAGCGGAGTAAACTTTTTGCTAGACGGTCAGCGCAGGAGCCGCACTGGCGAGCCTCCGCCAGGCGGTAATGACTATTATCCCAGTCGACCTTCCAACTGCCTCAGTAACTTTTTTCGCGAGGAGGTGCAGTGCAACTAACCTAGAAGGATAGCCTAACAAAACCAGACATAAGACAGTCCGGACGACCCGTATAAGAGGGTCAACAAAGAAGTCTTCACAGCCTAAATATTGAGGGAGTGAAGACCAATAACAGAGGTGAGCTCGGGGATGGTGGGTGGGCGTGTGAATGAGTGGTGGAGACTCGTCCAAGAAGATCAAGAATTGACGGTAGGTACGTAATTTCCATATCTTCCTGGACATAAAGTCTCCTACCACTCATTCACACTAATGGGAGAGTACTGAGCTAATAATCCCTGAGAGGGCGGCAGGGAGAGACCAAGAGCTCACAATTTAAGGACAGAAGTCCATTAAGGATGGTCCTGCCGAATGAAAGATGTCGCCTGGCATGGACATCCAGGGCACAGTGTTTAACGAAAGTATGCACTGAGCTCCAGGTAGCAGCATTGCAAATATCTGCAATGGGCACATTGCGATTTCCGCAGATGCCGTGACTGCTTAGTAGAGTGAGTACACTCTGCCTCCAGCTTAACCTGCGCCATGGAATAACAGTGGTGAGCGTACGCCACCAGCTATGCTGAAATATATCTGATAGCAACAGGTTGGCCCAGCTGGTCTCGCTGAAGGAAACAAACAGCTGTTGAGCTTTGAAAATCTTTTGTTCTATCTAGATAGAAGCATGAGCTCTTTTGATGTCCAAGGAATGAAGAGAACGCCTTCATTTTGGAAGTTCACAAAGTAAGTAGGAAGGATCAAAGGTTGGTTTAGATGGAATTCTGAAACAACCTTAGGGAGAAACAAGGATGGGTCCTAAGAACTACTTTGTCTTTATGAAACACAGTATCACGGAGGGTCTGAGACCAAGGCATGTATCTCAGAGACCCTCACGGGCGAGGTAATAGCCACCAGGAAGGCCGTTTTCCAAGTGAGAAATTTTAACTCACAGGTAGTTACAGGCTCGAAAGATTTTCGAGTGAGCATGTCTAGTACAAGATTAATGTCCCAGGCTGTGACTGGACGTCTGATAGAAGGTCTAGTATGCAGAATTCCTAGAAACCTCTTAACCACAGGTAACTGAGCCAGTGACAAGGAAAGTGCTGGTTCATGATAAGCTGAAATGGCACAAAGGTGAACTTTGACTGTAGAGTATTGCAGACCTGAATTTGAGAGGTCCAAAAGGTACTTCAGAACTGTATCTGGTGGGCAGGAAAAGGATTCAAAGAGGATTTTGCACACAGAAGCGAAAACTCTTCCATTTGGCTGTGTAAGTTTTCCTAGTGGCTGGCTGGCGTCTGGACAGAAGAATATCTGAACTCTCGAGACATTGAACCTGTTCACTTCTATCTCTTCAGAGAAGCGTGAAGGTGAAGCGATCTCAGATTGGGGTGGACCACAGGCCCCTGAGTCAGAAGGTTCATCTGAAGGGGCCACGGTTTCAGAGGGTTTTCACATACTGTTGAGTAATGGAAACCATATCTGTCAAGGCCAGAAGGGGCAATGAGGATCATTTGTCCCCTGGGACTCAAACTTGAGAAGTACTCTCTGAATTAGAGGAAGAGGCGAAAGGCGACAGAAAGCGTTTGTCCACGCAGCCTGAGGAACATCCTGACAGAAATGCCAGGCTCTGGATTTCTGGAGCAGAAGAGAGCAGTTTTGTGTTGAGTGGGGATGCAAAAGGTCCAGGTCTGGAGTTCCCACTCTGCGAATAGCGACTGAACTATGGCTGAGTCAGAGACCATACATGAGGTCTGTCCCTGTTCTGCTGAGACGGTCTGCCAGTTCGTTCTGCACTCCCAGCAGGAGGCTGCATGAATTAGAGCCTTGTGCTCCATACACCATTCCACCCTCATCGCTTCCCTGCATAAGGGGTGAAGTGAGCACCGCCCTGCTTGTTGATGTTAATACATCACTGCTTTGTTGTCTGTTTGAAGGAGAATGTTCTTGTGACAGAGAATGTCCTTCAAAGCCTGGACTGCATAAGGGCGGCTCTCATTTCTGAGACATTTCTGTGAAGCTGGGACTCGTGCTGAGTCCATGTACCTTAGTGTGGAGAGTCTGACAGTGAGCTCCCACCCCATCAGGGGCACGTCCGTGGTAATGGAAATCTGATGATCCAGAGGAGCAAAGGGATACCCTTCCAGAAGATTGTCCTTGCACCACCAGGTGAGAGATCTCTTCAGAGGTTCTGTCACCTTGATGAGAAAGGACTGAGGGTGAGTGGTGGGGACCACTGAGTACTGAGCATCCACTGAGAGATTCTCATGTGGCGTGCTGGGGTACAGTGAACACTGAGGATGCCATGAGACCTAGCATCCGTTGCATCGAGATAGCTAGAACCGAGCTGTTCTCTTGATGTGCCAGGCCATCTGAAGGATATCGTTCCTCCTGTCCTCTGGAAGGAATGTTTTGCACAGGTGTCAGAAGGTTCCTATGAAAAGTAGCCTCTGGGAGGGCTGCAGCTGCGATTTTTGAGGTTTAGCAGGGCGTGAGAAAGTGTGAGGGCCGTGCTTACGGCATCTAGAGTTCCTGCCTGGAGGGACTTGCTGAAGCCAGTCCAGATATGGGAACACTTGTATTCTGATTTTTCTGAGATGCGCTGCGAGAATTGCACAACACTTTGTAAAACTCGTGGCGCCGAGGATAGCCCAAAGGGCGAGGATTCTGAATTGATAATGCTACCCCAAAGCCACTAATCTGAGGTATTTGTGATGCTTTGGGTGAATAAAGAATATGCTAAGTAGCATCCTGCATGTCCAGGAGGCTAACCAGTCGTGTTGATGAAGCAAGGCAACAGGGTTCAAAGCGATATCATTTTAATTTCTCTTTGGGAAGAAATTTGTTTAATTTCCTGAGGTCCAAAATAGGGTGCATGCCCGGTTTTCTTGGAACCAGAGTAATGGGAGTAGAACCTGTGTTCCGTTGATCCAGCGGAACTACTTCCACTGCCCTGTTGTTTAGAAGGCCTTGTATCTCGGAGGCGAGAAGTTCTGACTGAAATACTGACAGCCTGGGCTGTCGTTTGAGGAGACGATCCGGAGGGTCTCTAAATGATTGAGGAATACCCTGGATTATCCGGAGGACTCATTTGTCCAATGTATGGACTTCCACTGATTGTAGAATTGAGTCAGATGACCTCCCACGCTGAGGAAGAGTACCCTCGGGCAGCTGAGGTGGGACTTGGGCCAATAACTCAGAAGGCGGCGCTGGGCTTTGGGTCCTGTGCCTTCTGCTGCATTTTCTTTGAGGCTGAGGGGCTTGGCTTTATTAAAACCGACCCTGCCTTTGCTAAAGGACTGGCCGGTTATGAAACTGGATTTGTTAACACCCCCTCGAGAGAGAGCGGGAGGAGGTCAAGCCAATTTAATGGCTGACCTAGTCTTTTATGTGGCCCTAGTGCCTGTTCTACTTGAGGGCCAAAGAGATACACACCATCGAAGAGCAACGCCATGACCTGTTGCTGGGCATCATTCGTGAAACCTGAAGTGGCAGCCAGGAATGACGGCGGTACAAATACCGCCGCTGCCGCTCGGAGGCAGTATCCAAGCGTCCATATCTGCTTTAACCTGTTGGTTGTTGGACTCTATACCCTGGTTATGGTTTGAAGAAGCTCTGAATTAGTGTCCGACTCAGAAGGGCTTCAACCATTCAGACTTAGCCACAGAAGGAATGAGAGCAGGATTACTCCATACCATTTGAGAAAGCGCTCAAAGGAGGGTTGTACGGGAGTTAAATCTATAGGGATGTCCGAAACATGAAGGTACTGGAGTCTCAAAAGCTTCCCAGGATCGATGTCCATAGTCTGGAGAGAAAGAGGAATTCAAATTTTTCAGCAGAGACTTAAATGACAGGTCTTCCACCACAGGCTCTGCAGCAGGATCAGAACCTGCTCCTTCCACATCATCACCCAGCCTAAGATCTGGGTCAGGCTCAACGTCATCTCCTGACAGTCCAGGAGGGACTGTATGGACAGGAAAGGAATGAAAATCAGCAGGAAAGAGGAAGGAAAAGAATTAGGAGAGGAGGCCTGAGGATTGGCAGGCAAGGGCCAGGCCTCGGTGCCGAGGAACTCCTGAACCGAAAAAGCCTACTGCGTCGAGGCAGCGCCAAAAGGCCAGATAGCGCTGAGAAAGCCAATGGGCGCTGAAAACCCACATGGCGTCGTGGACCGGCGCCGATAGGCCGCATAACGTTGCAGAGCGGCGCTGAGCATCCACCGGTGCCAGTGGCACGAAACTAACAGGACCCCAAAACCAGGATTTGAGAAAGAGAAGAATATCAGGAGATCGAGGCATCGGTGTGGCCCTCTGTGCCGCAGCCATGTGAGGGGAAACACCTGCGTCGGCGACGGGCACCAAGAAGGTGCCATGGAACTAGAGCCCAATCGCCCGCCCAATCGCCTGACAAGCCGAGAGCCCTGGGTGACTGGGCCAGGCAACTGGACCAACCTCCGTACCCACTGCTCCTTCAGAGCGGCCCACTGATGAAACTGCTCATGGAAGCCCTACCAGAAGGGGGAAGGGCTCGATGTCAAGAGGTCGTGACCAGAACCAGGAACTGGTGATTCTGAAAGAGGAGACCGACAACTGGCCCTAGTGATGACTGTCGACGCACAGACATATCAGAGGGCTGGCTTGAGTGATGCCTTCTCTTTCTGACCTACCGTCCATGGTACGACTCCGTTAATGTAGGCTGAGACTTCTTTCTTAAGAATAAATTATTGTAGCGGTACTTTATTCGAGAAAATGTTATAAATAATAAACTGAAAACTATGTTACTAGTCTCGAAGTTTGACTCCCAGGCGGCGATGTTGTCACTGAAGCGCATTCGACAGTGGGAAAAAGGAACTGTAAGGCGGCTGGAGGGTTGGCGCTTGGGATAGTCATTACCGCATGAGCGGAGGCTTGGAGCCACTCTTCGCGGCGCTATCTCCGCGCCCACCCTCTAGCAAAAAGTTTGCTCCCGCTGGGTCCTAGTGCCTCCGCAGATCCCATTAGTGTGAATGAGTGGTGGAGACTTTATGTCCAGGAAGATCCGTAATGCTCTCTTAACATCCAGAGAATGAAGAGTACGCCCTTCATTCTGGAAGTTTGCAAAGTAGGAAGAAAGGACTAAGGTGTTGGTTTAGATGGAATTCTGAGGGTCTGGTATGATTTCCGACTTGCATTCTCCCATCTAATAGTATCCCGATGTCATTTTCCCGACTACATTAATCCTGCCTGCACACTTGCCCGTGGTACTGTCGGCCGTCACATAATGTCAATACAATGTGTATCAAGATTAGCAAATACACTGATATACTTATACACTTGTTCCAAACTGAATAAACAAATACAGTACTAATTGTTCCCTGAGCAAGCAGCTTCATGCTTGAAAGCTGTCATTTGACCCTTGTCTTAACCGTTATGCTATGCAGAAATACTTTGAGCTGCATTAATTACATACGGACTCCACTACCAAGAAAATTAATCGTGGACTGTCAAATCACCATTAAAAAGAAATATGCTAAGCGGAAGAGAAGATTAGCAATATTCTGTCAGACCAAGAGCAAGATCTGGTAAAGACTTTGTGTAAGGGATTGCGACAATATGGTGCTGTAAGTGTGTAACAAATGACTTGAGTGATTTTAATCTTCTACAATAAAGATATGACTCGAGTGATTTTAATCTACAATAAAGATATTTTAATTTTGGAATATGACGCTCTACTGGTAAGTAGTCTCTGTAACAAAAGCAGTTTCTATATGCTTTAAAATGTATGTGGCAATTTTCACAAATCAGTTTCTGCGCTTTTGGATCCGCTTTATTAGTTGTTTCAGATGTTTCCATTGATAACTTGCTATGGAGCTGCTGCTTTGTATACTATGGATGTGAGGAAAACAACGTTAGGAAATAAAATCTCGGTAAACATACTATATCGGGCAACCGACGCCGGTCAATTGTCAGGAAAACACATTACAGGCAACCGTATGATCCCAATTCTGAGACAACCTTAGGGAGAAACTTAGGATGAGTCCTAACAACTACTTTGTCCTGTGAAATACAGTGTACGGGGGTCTGTGACCAGTGCGTGTATCTCAGAAACTCTACAGGCCGAGCTAATGGCCACCAGGAAGTCCATTTTCCAAGTGAGGAACTTCAACTCTAAGTAGCTAGAGGCTCAAAAGGTTTACGAGTGAGCATGTCTAGCACAATGTTAATGTCCCAGGCTGAAACTGGACGCCTAATAGGAAGTCTAGTATGCAGAATACCCTAAGAAAGCCTCTTAACTCACGGGCAACTGGAGCCAGCGACATGCAAAGTACCGCTCATGATATGCCGAAATGGCACAAAGATGAACTTTGATTGTGGAGTACTGTAGACCTGTGTTTGAGAGGTCTAAGAGATACTCCAAGACTTTATTCGTGGCAGGAAAAGGATTCCAAGAGGGTTTTGCACACCAGATAGAGAACGCCCATTTAGCTGTGTAGGTTTTTCTAGTGGCCAGCTTAAAGAATATCTGAAACTATGAGAAACAGTTAACCTATTCACCTCTATCTCTTCAGGAGCCAACCGTGAAAGCGAAGCGACCTCAGGTTGGGATGGACCACAAGCCCTGGGTCATCAGGTTTGTCTGAAGGGAAGCATTTTCGGGAGGGGTTCCGATAGTCTGTTGAGTAGTGGAACCATATCTGCCGAGGCCAGAAGGGGGCAATGAGAATCATTCTGCACCCCTGGGACTCCAATTTGAGCAGTACCTCTGAATTAGGGAAGGAGGAAAAGCGATAGAAAGCATTTTGTCCACTACAGCCTGAACGCACCCTGACCAAAACGCCAGGTTCTGGATTTCTGGAGCAGAGAGAGGCAGTTTACGTTAAGTGGGAAGCAAAGGTCCAGGCCTGGGGTTCCCACTCTTGACGAAGTGACTGAACGACGGGTTGAGTCGAGAGACCACCTGCAGGATCTGCCTCCGCTCTGCTGAGATGGTCTGCCAGCTCGCTTTGTACCACCTGAAGCAGAGCCTTGTGCTCCAGGCACCATTCCCACACTCTCACTGCTTCCTGCATAATGGGTAAGAGTGCACCACCCTGTTTGTTAATGTAGTACATCACTGCCTTGTTGTCCATTTGAAGGAGAATGTTCTTATGACAGAGTATGTCCTCCAAAGCTGCACAGAGGATAGCTCTCATTTCCAGGACGTTTATGTGAAGTTGAGACTCGTCCTGAGTCAACACACCTGGGTGTGGAGATCCCGCAGTGAGCTCCCCAACCCATCAGAGACACGTCTGTGGTAATGGAGATCTGATGATCCAGAGGCTAAGGATATCCTTCCAGAAGGTTGTCCTCCTGAGACCACCAGGTGAGCGACTCTTCAGAGGTTCCATCACCTTGATGATAAAGGACTGAGGGTGAGTGGTTGGGGAGCACTGAGCATCCACTGAGAGGTTCTCGTGAAGATGAGCCAAGGGTACAGTGAACACTGAGGATGCCATGAGGCCCAGCATCCATTGCATCGAGATAGCTCGAACCAGCTGTGTTCTCTGATCTTGCTTGGAGGACTTGCTAGAAGCCAGTTGTCCAGATATGAGAACACTTGTATTCCAATTTCCCCGATGCGCCATGTAGAATTGCACAACACTTTGTAAAACTCAAGGCCGAGGATAGCCCAAAGGGCAGGACTTGAACTGATAGTGTTGACCCAATGCCACTTAACCTCAGGTATCTGTGGTGCTTTAGATGTATGAGAATGTGTTGGTAGGCATCCTGCATATCCAGGAGGCTTAGTAATCATGTCGATGAATCAAAGGTAGCAGGGTACCAAGTGATATCATCTTGAACTTCTCCTTGTGTAGGAACTTGTTTAACTTTCTGAGATCCAGAATGGGCGCATGCCGGTTTTCTTTGGGACCAGAGAGTAATGGGAGTAGAAACCTGTGTTTCGTTGATCCAGCGGAACTACTTCTACTGCCCTACAGTTCAAAAGGCCTTGTACCTCGGAAGCAAGAAGGTTTGACTATACCACTGACAGCCTGGGCTGTCGCTTGGGAGGATGATCCGAGGGGTCTCCAAAAGTCTGAGAGAGTACTTCTCGGATTATCCTGAGGACCCATTTGTCTGATGTTATAGAGCTCCACTGGTTGTAGAACTGAGTCAGACGCCCTCCCACTGCTTAGGAGGAGTCTCTTCGGCAGCTGAGGTGGGACCTGGGCGGAAATTCAGAAGGTGGCACTGGATGCTTTTGGGCCTTGTGCCTTCTGCTGCGCTTTCTTTTTGCGGCTAGGGTTCTGGTTTCTGTTAAAACCTCCTCTGTCTTTTCCCCTGAAAGGACTGACTGTTGTGAAACTGGCGTTGTTCCCACCCCTCAGGAGGGGTGGGCGAGGTCTGGCTGTCTTAATGACAGACCTAGTCTTCTGTGTGGCTTCTAGTACTTGCTCCACCTAAGGTTTGAACAGATACATACCATTGAAAGGTAAGGCCATGACTTGCTGCTGGGCATCATTTGTAAAGCCAAGGCACGCAGCCAAAAGTGGCGATGGGTGCAGATGCCAGTTGCCGCTGCCTGGGAAGCAGCATTGAAGGCATCCATTGCAGCTTTAACCTGTTGGTTATTGGACTCAATACCCTAGTTATGGTTTGAGTAGCTGAGTTAACCTCCAGTTCGGCAAGAGTTCTACCATTGCTTTGAGCGAAGCCAAAGAACATACTCATATTGAGAAAAATAGCCCTGGTGGCTGGCAATGCTATGCCCAGGGTTGAGGCAGCAAAGACTCTCTACCTAAGTGCCTATCTTGGCAGAGTCTTTGTTTATAGGATGGGCTGTAGATTCCTGAGGGAGGACAGCCTTATCATTCTCTGCCAGGAACACTATGGCATCAACAAAGGCTTGTGAGGCCAAGATAGGGTGATCCTTGGAGGGGCATATTTTCTGTCTATGGACTTGGCCACAGAAGGAATAAGAGCCGGATTCTTCCACACCATCTGTGAAAGGGTCACGAAGAGGGCTGTACTGGTGGGGTTAAAGCTATAGGGATTTCTGGGACATGAAGATATTGAGACGCAACAGCTCCCAGCATCGATTTCTGTGGTCTGGAGAAAGGGTAGAATTTAAATTCTTGAGCAGAGACTTAAAGGAAAGGTCCTCAATAACAGGATCTGCAGGAGGATTGATTCCTGCCCCAGAGCACTGTCAGCATCATCACCCAGCCTAAGATCTGGATCGGGCTCAAAATCATCTCCTGACAGTCCAGGGGACTGTATAGACAGGAATGGAGTGAAAACCAGGAGGAAGAAGAGAAGGAGAAAGAATCGGAGTCGAAAACCTCTGGAAACTAGATGGCACCACACCCATCCCGGGCGCTGCAGAAGAAAACGGTGCCGAGAAAGGAAAATTACGCATCTACCGTAATTCTTGATCTTCTTGACGAGTCTCCACCACTCATTCACACTAGTGGGATTGGCGCGGAGGCACTAAGACCCATCGGGAGCAAACTTTTTGCTGGAGGGTCGGCGAGAGACGGCGCCGCGAGACACGGCGTCAGAGCAGCGGCTCGAGCGGTAATGACCATCTCGGGCGACGACCCTCCAACCGCTTCAGTACCTTTTACCAAGGAGGTGCAGCGAACTAACGTAAAGGTAAACCAACATTAAAAACGGACATAAGATAGTCCGTATGACCCGTTAAGAAGGTCAGCAAAGAAGTCCTCACGGCCTAAAGATTTGAGGAGTGAAGACCAATACAGCGTGAGCTCGGGGATGGAGGGAGGGGTAGAATGAGTGGTGGAGACTCGCCCAAGAAGATCAAGAATTACGGTAGGTACGCAATTTTCCTATCTTCCTGGACATAAGTCTCCACCACTCATTCACACTAGTGGGAGAGTACCAAGCTGATAATCCCCAAAAGGGCGGCAGGAGAGCCAAAGCTCACGCTTCAAGATAGAAGCCCATTAAGGATAGTTCTGCCGAATGCGGAATGTCGCCTGGCATGAACATCCAGTGCATAGTGCTTAACGAAGTATGCACTGAGCTCCAGGTAGCGGTGTTGGCATATATCTGCAATTGGAACATTGCAATTTCCGCTAGGGATGCCAGGATCGCTAGTAGAGTGAGCGTGACACTCTACCTTCTAATTTAACTTGAGCCATGGAATAGCAATGACGTAAGGCATGCCACTAACCATGAAGAGATACATCTAATAGCTTCAGGTTGACCCAGCCGGTGTCGCTGAAAGAAACGTAACAGTTGCTGAGTCTTCATAACATCCTTGGTTCTATCTAAATAGAACCGCAAGGCTCTTTAACATCCGAGGAATGAAGAGCTCGCTCCTTCATTTTGGAAATTAGCTAAGTAAGCTGGAGTACCAGAGGTTGGTTCTAGATGGAATTCTGACACAACCTTGGGAAGAAATTTAGGATGAGTACTGGAGAACTACCTTGAACTTATGGAATACAGTATACGGAGGGTCCGTAATCAGGGCATGTATCTCAGAGACCCCAGTGGCTGAGGTAATGGCCACCAGGAAGGCAGTCTTCCAGGTAAGAAATTTTAGCTCACAGGTAGCTAAGGGTCTCGAAGGCTTCCGAGTGAGCATGTCCAGCACCAGGTTAATGTCCCAGGCTGCAACTGGACGCTTAACAGGGGTCTGGTATGGAGAATCCTTAAGAAATCTCTTCACTATAGGTAACTGAGCCAGAGTTAGGAAGAAACCGCTCATGGAACGCTGAGATGGCACTAAGGTGAACTTTAACTGTGGAGTACTGAAGACCTAAGTTTGATAGGTCCAAAAGATACCCAGAACCTTGCCAGGAGGACAGGAAAAGGGATTCCAAGAGGATTTTGTAACCAGAGAGAAAAACGCTCCATTTGGAGCGTGACGCTGGTGGCTGGCTTCCGAAGCAGCCAGAAGGATGTCTGAGACTCTACGAGAGACGTTGAACCGATTCACTTCTATCTCTTCAGGAGCCAAGCATGAAGGTGAAGTGATTTCAGGTTGGGATGGACCAACGAACCCTGAGTCAAAAGACTGATTTGCAAAGGAAGTGGTCTCGGAGGCTGCCAACATACTGTTGAGTAGAGGAAACCATAGTTGCTGAGGCCAGGAAGGAGCAATGAGAATCATCTTGGTCCCCTGAGACTCGAACTTGAGGAGTACTTCTGGATTAGAGGAAGTGGTGGAAAGGCGAAAGAAAGCGCTTTGTCCACCGCAGCCTGAACGCATCCTGACAGAAAATGCCAGGCCCTGGATTTCTGGAGCAGAAGAGAGGCAGTTTTATGCTGGAGTGGGGATGCAAAAGGTCCAGGTCTGGAGTCCCCACTCTTGAACAGGGACCAGCTACGGCTGGATCGAGAGACCACCTGAGGGTCTGCCTCCGCTCTGCTGAGGTGATCTGCTAGGTCATTTTGTATACCTGGCAGATAAACCGCTTGAATCAGAGACTTGTGCCCAAGCACCACTCCCACACCTCATTGCTTTCCTGCAAAGGGGATAAGAATGAGCACCGCCTTGTTTGTTGATGTAATACATCACTGCTTTGTTGTCCGCTTGAAGGAGAATGTTCTGTGACAAAGGACATCCTTCAGAGCTCGGATTGCATAGAGGACCGCCTCATCTCCAGGACATTTATGTGGAGATGAGTTTCAACTGAGTCCATACACCTTGAGTGTGGAGGAGAGACAGTGAGCTCCCATCCCATTAGGGATGCATCTGTGGTGATGGAGATCTGATGATCCGGGGAGCAAAGGAATCCTTCCAGGAGATTGTTTCTTGAGACCACCAGGTGAGAGACCTCAAGGGCTCCGCACCTTGATGGGATAAGACTGGGGTGAGAGGTCGGGACCACTGAGTGAGAGCATCCATTGGGTGGTTCTCATGTGCAGTCGGCCAGAGGGACAGTGAAGACCGAGGATGCCATGAGACCCAACATGCTGCATCGAGAGAGCTGTAACCGATTGTTTCTCCTGATGTAACGGGCCATATGAAGGATGTCGAGTCTCTGTCCTCTGGAAGGAAAGCTCATGAAGAGGTGTCTAGAAGCGCCCTATGAAAAGGAGCCTCTGGGAGGGTTGCAGTTGAGATTTTTTCAAATTCACGAACTCCCATGGATCGTGAGAAGACGAGAAGTCGCTTACGTTTCCAAAGTCCCTTGGCCGAAGGGCTTTGCTAGAAGCCAATCGCCAGGTAGGGAAACACTGGAGTCCGACTTTCCTGAGATGCGCCATAGAACTGCACAACACTTTGTAAAAACTTACGGGCGCTGAGGATAGCCCAAAGGGCAGGACTCTGAACTGATAATGCTGACCCAAAGCTACAAACCTGAGGAATTTATGTGGGTCGGTGGACGGGATATGCTGGTAAGCATCCTGCATATCCAGAGAGGCCAGCCAGTCGTGGTTGATGCAGCAAGGGTACAGGGTACCTAGGGAATCATCTTGAATTTCTCCTTGGGAGGAATTTGTTTAACTTTCTGAGGTCTAGAATGGGGCGATCCCCCAGATTTCTTTTGGAACCAGAAAGAATGGAGAGAACCCTGTGTTTTCGAGATGCGGGGCACCAGTTCTATTGCTGTCTCTGTTGTTCAGAAGGCCCTGGATCTCCGCGTGAGGAGGTCTGATTGAGAGGCCGATAACCTGGGTTGTCGATGGGAGGAGAATTCGGGGGTTTCCAAGAAATTGAGAGAATAACCTCTAATTATCCAAGGACCCATTTGTCTGAGGTTATGGACTTCCACTGGTTGTAGAAGTACATCAGACGCCACTCCCACCGAGGAGAAAGTTCCACCTTGGGCAGAGTGGATGGAACTTGGGCCAACGACTATAAGGTAGCGCTGGGAGCTTTAGGTCCCTGCGCTTGCTGCGCCTTCTTTTGAGGTTGGGCAGGTTGGCTTATGGAAGCTTCCCTGCCTCTGCCCCCAAAGGACTGATTTACTCAGAAACTGACGTTTGTTCACATGCTCCCCTGAGAGGGGCAGGCGGAGGTCTGACCAACTTAATGGCCGATCTAGTCTTCTGAGTGGCCTCTAAGGCTTGCTCCACCTGAGGGCCAAAAAAGAAAGGAGCCATCAGCAGCAGCGCCATCACCTGCTGCTGAGCATCATTCGTGAAGCTTGAAGCACGCAGCCAGGAATGGCGCCAGTACAAATCTCGCGCTGTTGAGCGGAAGCAGTGTCGAACGCCCATGGCGGCTTTGACCTGTTGGTTATTGACTCAATACCTTTAATAACGGTCAGAAGAAGCTCTGACTTGAATCGAATCTGGAAGAGCTTCAACCATTCTTTTCATAGAGTGCCACAGGATATACTCATACTGAGAAAATAGCCTTGATAACTGGCAACACGCATACTTAGAGTGGAGGCAGCAAAGACTCTTACCTAATGTATCAATCTACGAGCACTTTGTTAATAGGCTCAGCTAGTAGTTTGAGGAAGAACCACCTGTCATTCTCTGCCAGGACTACAATAGGATCCGCAAAGGCTTGGGATGCCAAATGGGACGATCCTTGGGAGCTGAATACTTCTTATCAATGGATTTAGCCACTGAGGAATAAGAGCAGGGTTATTCCATACCATTTGAGACAGCTGCCCTGAAGGAAGGCTGAATCGAGGAGTCAAATCAGGGATCTCCGGCATGAAGATACTGGAGTCTTAATATCTTCCCAGGATCGGGTCTGTAGTCTGAGAGAAAGAGGATCCCAGGTTCTTCAACAGAGACTTAAAGGACAGGTCCTCACCACAGGCTCTGTAGCAAAGAAAGATCCTGTTTCTCCACTTCATCACCCAACTCAAGGTCTGGGTCAGGCTCAACATCATCTCCTGATGGTCCAGAAAGGACTGTTTGACAGGAAAGGAGGAAAATTAGGAGAGAGGAAATGGCAGAAAACAAGGAGAGTCCCTATAGGCTGCCGGCGCGGACGGCAAACGGGCTGAAGACGGCATCGAAGGCGCGATGGCCGGAAGAGGCACGCGCGCCCGCAACGCCGGGCGGCGCTGGCGGATCACGCCGCAAGGCGCGCGTCGACGGCGCCGCAGCCGACGCCACTAACGGCGCCGGAGGACGACGCTCGAACGGGCCGCAGATGACGCCGCGAACGGCGCCGCCCGATCCAACGGCACCACCGGCGCGCGCCGAGATCACGCGGCGCCGCAACAGCGCCAGAAGCCCGGGCGGCTCCAAAACGCGCCGACACGCCACAGACCCTGCAGAAGGCGCCGAAAGCCTCGGAACCTGGAAAGCAAGAGAAGGAAAAACAGAGATAAGGGATCGGTGAGGCCCCTGCGCCGCAGCTATGTGAGGGGGAACACTAGCACGGAGTTAGCAATCAAGAAGGCTGCGCCAAGGCGACTAGGAAGGGTCCAACCGCCTACCTGATCGCCGGAGGAGCCCGGGAGGCCCGAGGTAACCGAGCCAGGCAGAAGAACCAACCTCCGAGCCCATCGCTTCCATAAGAGCGCCCACTGATGAAACTGCTTATCTGGAGCCTACCTATAGGCGGGAGGGGCTGGTGTCGAGGACGACGATATAAGTTGGCGACCAAGAAGGAGACCGCAACTGCAACGATAACCGACTGGTCGACGCCAAGAGATATACCAGAGGGCTACCTCGAGTGATGCCTTCTTTTGACCTGTGGGTCAAGAAGAGCTTGAGGTCAACGCGCCGAGAATGCTATCGCTTATTTATGCCGGCGGGGACCGCCCCCGGCATCGGACTGACCGTAGTCGGAACCCCCGCTGAGGAGAAGGAGGCTGACCAGACTCCAGCCCGCTGACTGAACAGCTTACAACAAGTCTCTCACCGCCACCTGACCTGCTCATGGTCGACTCGTCCAGTAGGCCGAGACTTCTTCAGGCAAGTTAAATTTAAATATTAGAAAATTTTACTAAAAATAGAATAAAACTAAGCGATACTACTATCGTGATAATGTTATAAAACAAACTGAAAACTATGCGCTAGTTTGAAGTTTGACTCGACAGGCGAGCGACGCCGTCACTGAAGCGCACTCGACGGCGGGAAAAAGGAACTGAGGCGTTGGAGGGTCGCCGCCGAGATGGTCATTACCGCCGAGCCGCTGCTCGCGGCGCCGTGTCTCGCGGGCGCCTGGCCTCTCGCGCACCCTCCAGCAAAAGTTTGCTCCCGATGGTCTTAGTGCCTCCGCGCCAATCCCACTAGTGTGAATGAGTGGTGGAGACTATGTCCAGGAAGATCAAAGAAGGCGCCACACCGAAAATGGCGTTGCACATGGCGCCTGACAGTGCGTGACACCGGACTTGACGCACAGCCACCGCTGGTGCCGGATAGCACGGCACCGCCAGCCTCGATGCCGACAGAGCCCACGGCACCATAGACGGCGCCAACAGCACTCACGGCACTGCAAAGGACCTCAGTGCCGGAGAAGTCGGCATCGAGATGATGGCAACGCCACAGAAGTCTGAGAACTGTGATTTGAAGTTACAGGATGAAAAGTGTCAGGAGATAAGGGCATCGGTGTAGACCCCGCGCTGCAGCCATGTGAGGGGAAGACACCAGAGTGCAGAGTCAACGGCACCGAAGAAGGCACCGCATGATTAGGAAGACCTAACCACTTTGCCTGCCATCCCGGAACCAAAGGGTCCGGGGCCCTGGTGTCGGAGAGGCCAGTTCGGGCAATGGGCCAACCCAAGCCCACTGCTCCATAAAAGCAGCCCACTGGTGAAACTACTCATCAGAAGCTCCTCCAACAGGCGAGAGGGGCTCCAGTGTCAAGAGGTCAGCCATCAGAGACAGAAACCGCAACTCCGACAGAGGTGGAGACTGGCGCCTGGCTCTATTAACCGTCTGCCTATGCATAGACGTAACAGAAGGACGACTGAAAGTGATGCCATTTCTTCTTTGACCTGTGTGCGAGGAAGAACTTGAGGCCAAACAGTGCCGAGAATGGGACCGCTCCTTTTCTGCTTTTGGGAAGACCGTCCAACTCCCTGAGCATGGGACCATCCGTTGTCAAGACCCTCTGGGGAGGGCGGTGGATCAGACCCGCCCCGCTTGGCTGAACAGCTTACACAAGTCTTCCTACCATCACCTGCCCCACTCATAGTCGACTCCATCAATGGAGGGCTGAAGACTTGTCTCTTATAAGTAGAATTTATTAATATAATCGGTACTTATCAAAGATAAAATACAAAACAATACACTGAAAACTAAGCTTCTAGTTTGACCTTTGACTCCAAGCGAAACAATGTCGATCACTGAAGCGCACTTTCGATGGCGGGAAAAAGAACTGAGGCAGCTGGAGGGCCGACGCCGAGTAGTTATTATCAAGACGCGCCGGGCTCATGTGCTGCTTCCTCATGGGCTTCATCTCAGTGCACCAGCCCTCCTGAAAAGTTTGTCTTCGCTGGATCCTAGCACCTCCGCCTGAGATTCCATTAGTGCGAATGAGTGGTGGAGACTTTATGTCCAGGGAAGTTCTTGATAGAGCACCCCTTCTAGGCAGAACCGGATGTACTGTCAGTGGACAGACTGGGATGTGGAAGAACACATTCTGGGGTCCAGCAAGCAACCACATGCCCTGCTCCAGGGATGGTGTAGTCTAGTTCAGACTGTGTTTCCGCATGAACTGGTTTAGATCGGTAGCTCCTGTATAGTGCACCTGCTGCCCCCAAAAAAATCCATTTCAGACCAGGAAGTGCCTGGACACCTACCCCAGATAAGTCAGGGAATCTGGGACACTGATTATGGCTCTTTTCACAAGGAGCTAGACAACGCTTCTTCCCTAAGGGCAGACAACATGTTCTGTAACACACATGACTCCCTCTAGCATGGGATAGATAATGCGGGACAGCCTTGAAGTCGAGGTGCAACCTCTGCCTACCACCTCAAGAACCCACTTGTCCAGTGTAGTGACAGACCAGTGAGGCCAGAAGTGGCAAAGCAACCTCCCACAGGAGCTGGGTCAGAAAATGGACAGGCAGAAGGTAGACACCCCCAACCCCCCATTGGGCAGCTCTGGTGGGGACAGCAGCCACTATGGCTGGAGGGATATCGGCGCTATGGCTGGAGGGCACCACTTCCCTACCTCCACCCTCTTGGGGTACCAAGGTTGGAATTGCCCCTGCTGAGGCTGCTGTGGCTGAAAGGGCCTAAACTGAACGAAGCCACAGAGTCCAGGGTGGAGTGGACTACTCAAGCTGAGTGAAATGACCATCTACCCCTGGCCAGAGAGGTTGGTGCCCAAGAAAGGCACATTGGCCAACTTATGCTGAGTATCTGCCATAAAGGTGGAAGAGTCTCAGCCAGGCTCCTGTGATGGCTGCTGTCATGGCACCAGCAATGGAGTCATCAATGTCCAAGGCCATCTGAGCTAGCATTTAGCCAGCCAATCCTGGTCTCTGACCACTTTTACTGGCAACCGCCTGTCAGAAAGAAGGTAAGGAGGGCAGTATCCAGCACTTCCAGCAGGAGGACCAAACTGAGCTATCAGCAAAGCATAGCTTGCCTGATGGAGATGAAGTGAGGAAGCGCACAGACCATCTTGGCCTCATGTTGAAGCTTCTTCAACTCCTTGTTTGGGGGAGGTATGTCTACATCCACAGTGTTTCGAATTACCAGAAAACCGAGTCCGAAACCAGATCCTTGGCTGAGGGATGGTCTGAGAACCCAGATGGAGAGCCGGTAAGGAGCGCGATTTGAGGACCATACAGGCTGAGGGCACAGGGCAGGATGCTGGTCATGGCCAAAGCTCCAGGGCTGGTTCCAGAAGGCCTTAGCCATGGGAAAGACAACCTCCGTAATTCAACCATATCCAGGATGTCAGTAAAGGGTATTTAGCCCTTTGAACAGGCTCCAAAGGGACATTCATGGACTCGGACATAAGCTGAAGAAGAACCCCAAATGACACCGGCCCCATGGTCAGTGGTCAATTCCTCAACTGATTCCTGGTTGAAAGTATGCGCCTCAACAACTACATGAAGGACCCATCAGAGTCATTGAGGATCTGTCAAGATGGCCTTGGCTATTTACCACCATGGACCACACAGAAGGTGTCCAACTGGGTGATTTCTACAGACAGCTGGCCTGGCAAGCTGGTTGCAACATGGAAGTCCTTGTTGGGGCTCCCACAAGAGCTGTGGTGGGGGCAGTTCCACCTGCAAGAGTGGAGAGATAGGTGTCGGCAACGGCTGTCTCGAAGGGACCAGTGTGGGCTTGACTGGCAAACCGCCAGTTGACGGCAGGGATTGGGGGGTAGAGCCCTACCTGCCCAAAGCCCATTGTTGCCAGGGAGTTTCCATGTAGCACTGCCATATATGCCAGTGGGGCCTTTTGTCATCCAAAGATGAGGATGATAAGGAGCATCAAAGGCGACATCTCATGGTCGAGTGGAATCGAGAGCTTGAAGAGCACCTCGAATCATTGATCCAAATGATGTTGAGGAGAAGCTGCCAGAGGGTGCAGTACAAATAACATGCACCAGTTTTGGCTGCATGACTTCTCGTGGAGACTGTTCCCAAGTGGCAGTGTCCAGGAACACCGATTGCTCCACGCCCTCCTGGGTGAGGACCGGAAGACTGGGGTCTTGGAGATTGAATACTTTCATTCCAGATAACTGGTTGATTGAGTAGGGGAAAATCTTGACAGCCTGTTGGACTGGTGTTGAGGTTGTCAAGCCTAACGGGGCAACATGGAGCTAGTGACTTGCCCTCAATCAATTTTGGTTCTGCCAGCTGTACACTGACAGGTTTTGAATGGTCGGGGAATTGAGGGAGTGGGAGGAGCATGATGTCTCCCAGTCCCAAGACTGATGCCGGTGCTTTTACCATGGCGGGCAGGGCTCTCCACTAAGATCTGGAGGGCCAGACATATCTCACGAATTCTCCTGTGAAGGATGCTCCGATGCTGTTCCAGCCAGGAGCCACACTGAGGCCAATGAGGTGCCTGATGAGGTCTCTGCTGCCTCTTCTTCCATGGCTGCGAGTTAAGCTACGGACCTCGCGCAGCAGAAGTCAGCTTACACCACCCTTGGCCCTCAGTTTAGATCTCAGTTGGTTGGCCAGCCAAGAAGACTAGTCTTGCAATCCTCTAAGGAGGTGGTGAGCATCATCTGACACAGGCCACAACACACATCATTTACCATCCTTAAGCAGTAAAGGCACCATTATCGCGGGATCTTATTCGAACATCTTTGTCGCCCATGACACACTTTTTGAAGCCAGAAGCTTGCTTTTGCATCTTTTGTTCCATCTTCTGTAGAAAGGCTGGAGAAGGACCAAGAAAAGTAGCAAAACTCAAAACAAAAATGTTCGAAGTTTGCTAATGGCGCACTTTAGGTCCTACAATGCACAGAGCTGCTAGGTGGAGACCAAACTCTTCCAGTGGAAAGGAAGATCTGATGTGAGCGGGCAGAGCTGAGGATATACTACTTGGGTGGTAGCAGGAGCCTAGCTTAAAGACATTCTGACGAATCAGCACTTCTGGTGGAATTGCAATGTGTGGCTAGGTAAACCCTATCCACGCCACTAGAATACTTATTTTGGCAATATCAATGTAAACAATACTAGCACTTTTTTCCTAAAAGGTAACCAAATAGTATTAACATTTGTAAAACTAGCAATATATAATGTCAATACAATGAAAATACATTAAGAACACAAAAATACAGGTTACTCACCTGTAACAGGAGTTCTAGGAATGGTATATGTTGTTCATCACACTATTGGCAGGTATCCATGCGCTTTAAATCTTGCCGGAAGGTCTTCAAGCTGGCTCCTCCCACCCACCGGGTGGTAAAACCTCGGCTCCCCATGACGCCAGATCTGGCCTGCTGGAAGCTCAGGGTCAGCGTCGAAGCCGGGAGAACAGGAGTCGTGGTGTGAACAACATACATACACATTCTAGAACTCCTGTTACAGGTGAGTAACCTGTATTCTAGGACATGGATATGTTGTTCATCCACACTTATTGGCAGACTCCTAGCAGTTCTCCGGAGGAGGGAGGCTAAGTATACCCCTCTACTTAGGGAATAGAGACTGGAGAACCGAGGCCCCAAAACCAGCATCCCGGGCGTGACTCAAGGTCGATGTGGTAGTATGTGATGAAGGTGTGTGCCTTCCAGGTAGCAGCCCTGCAGATTTCCTGGATAGGGACGCCCTGGAAGCAGCCACCGATGCAGCGGTATGGCGGTAGAATGAGCTTATCCTCTGGGAAGCTCCATGCCGCCAACCTATAGGGAGATCTATGCAGAGGTGACCCACCTGCTTATCGTCCGCTTGGCTGCAGGTCTGCCAGATGCGGCTTTCCATGTGAGGTGACAAACATGGCTAACCTCTCCCCGAATTTCTGGCTGCAGGCCTTATAGTAAGCGAGTGCCCTTCTATGGTCCAGAGTATGGAGCCTATATTCGGCCTCCGAGGTGTGATTGGGTAGAACACCGGCAGAGTCAACACCTGGTTAAGGTGAAACTCCAACACCACCTTCGGAAGGAATTGTGGAAGTAGGACAACCTTGTCCCTGTGGAAGACTAACAGAAGGAGACTCCGATGGAAAGCGCCTGGAGCTCTCCCATCCTTCTGGCTGACGAATAGCCACCAAGAAAGCGGTCTTCCATGACAGGTAGAGAGATCACACTGTACATTGGTCTCAATGGCTTGCCCATGAGCTTTGCTAGTACCAGCAGTAGATCCCACGGAGGTGGAGGTTCTTGCACCAGAGGGAAATGTGATCAAGGCCTTTGAAAAAGCCAGACCACCTTCTCCTCCGCGCCACAGCCTGCTTCCCGCCCACGCCCGGTAAGCAGAGATGGCTGCCAGGTGCACCCTTAGGGTCGCCGACCTAAGCCCTTGCTGAGAAAGGACCATAAATAGTCCAAGATGCTTGCCAAGGAACAGGAGGAAGGGTCCAGGCCCTGTCTCGACACCAAATGGAAAACCTCTTCCATTTGAAGGCATAGCATTTCCTGGTCGACCTTACGGGACGCTCAACTACACTGAGGACCTCGTCGGAAAGACCCAAGGCCTGGAACTCTAGCCACCAGGAACCAGGCCACTGATGGTGGGATTGAAGGTCCGGATGGAACACCTTCCCTGATTAACTGAAAGCAGGTCCGGGCGAGCTGGAAACTGCCTCGGAGCCTGGAACTGAGGCTGAGGAGATCTGGATACCAGCATTGGCAGGGCCAGTCTGGGCTACCAGAATCACCTGCGCTTGTCCCTCCTCGCTTGAGAAGCACCTTGTGGATCAAGGGAAATGGGGAAAGGCGAAGAGGCCCGGGTCCACGGCCTCAAGAAGGCATCCCCTGCAGCGAGCCCTGCTGAGGGGCGGGCATGGAACAGCCTCAGCTCGTGTTCTCCCTGAGGCAAACAGATCCACCTGAGGTGTGCCCCAATGGGAGAACAGATCTTGTACTACCTCCAGCAGGAGAGACCACTCGTGGGACACAGCCCCTATCCGGCTAGGCATCGGCCAGGGTGTTGGAGGCTCCTCACGTGAATGGCTAGGAGATCCGCCTCCAGGCTGCACATGAGTGACCAAATGCGGAGAGCTTCCTAAACAGAGGCATGGAGCGCCCCGCCCTGGCGGTTTAGGTAGTACATGGTCGTGGTATTGTCCGTCCTGGACCTGAAACCACTTGACCCCTGTGAGAAATGGAGCGAAGGTGAGAGCTAGGGCTGGACTCGGAGCTCCAGCAGGTTGATATGGCATCGGGACTCTCGTGGGGACCAGAGGCCGTGCACTCTGTGCTCCCCTCAGATGGGCACCCAACCCATCAGAGAGGCGCCGGTCGAGCAGAGAGACCGCCGGCTCGAGCGGACAAACGGGATGCCCTCCTGCAGATGAGCTGGAACGATCCACCACTGGAGAGTGTTCACATCCCCTGGGTCACCGCCACTAGCTGGTCCAATGGATCGCAGCTGCTGAGACCACTGGCTGGCCAACCCCCACTGAAGGGGCGATGTTCCAGCGGCCCAATGGACCACGCTGGTGCAGGCCGCCATGAGACCCAGGAGGCGAGGAAGTCCCAGGCAGGGCGCGACTGCTCAACCAGAAAAGATCGGGCAAAGGAGGAAAGAACCTCGGCCCTGTCCGCCGGAGCTGAGCTCTGCCGATGAAGAGAATCACCTGCTTCGGTTTGAGTTCGACTTGGCCTCGTTGATGAGGAGGCTCACCTGAGAGCAAACCTGGAGGGCCAGATCTCTGGACCGCCTCCCTTTTGTCTGGAGAGGGCTATCAGCCAATCATCCAGGTAAGGGTACACCCGAACCTCAGTGCCGCAGAAATGCTGTAACCACTGCCATGCATTTGGTGAAGACCCTGGGAGCAAGAGACAGGCCGAAGGGCATGGCTTGAACTCGAAAGGGATCCTTCCGCCGAAAGCGAAGGAATCTCTGGTGAGATGGACGGATAGGGACGTGAAATAACGCTGGTCCTGCAGGTCCAGAGAGCAGAACCACACGATTCCAAGGATGGTATTATCTGAGCCAGAGTGACCATCCTGAAGGTTTGAGACCTTAGGAACTAGTTTAGGTCATGCAGGTCGAGAATGGGGGCGCCAGCCCCACGTCTGCTTTTGGAACCAGGAAGTACCTGGACACAAACCCGGGTCTGGAGGGAGGGTCCGCCACCTCTGATCACCTCCTTCTCGAGGGAGCAGAGCGATGTCGGCTCGGGCGAGCCGACAGTGAGGCGCGACTCCGAGGCCCCTCGGGTGCGACGGCTCAGAAGGGCGGGCCTGCTCGAACTCCAGAGGCAGGCTCTTCCCCACCACTTTCCAACACCCACCGGTCTGTGGTGATAGCAGACCAGGCGGAAAGAAAGTGGCGGCTGGCCCTCATGGGGAACCTGGGGTGAGGTGACGAGGTTGGGGCGGAACCCGGCCACTGAGCAGGCTTGGAGGAGGGACTGGCGAGGGACCCCTGGCCTTTACCTCCTGCTTCCTGGAGGAGGAAGCCGCTGGCTTGGGTTTGGGATGCCAAGTGCGAGCCTGCTGGCCCCAATGCTGCTGGGCCGGACGCGTGCAGGCGCAGACGGACTAAAGGGCTTTAGTTGGCGGGTCCGCGCCCTTGTCCCTCTGAGCAGGTGAGACCGAGTCCAGAGTGGCATTGACTTTTCGATCCTCTGAGGTGACCTTCCACCCAGGGCCAAAGAGGTCGGTCCCCAGGAAGGGAAATCCGCCAACTTGTGCTGGGTATCCGCCAGAAGGTGGATATCCTCAGCCATGCCCGACGGTGCATAGCCACTGTGGCTGCGACTGACCTGACGCATGAGTCACCAATGTCCAAAGCAGGCTGAAGTTGCTGCTTGGCCACTGCCCTACCCTGGTCCCGCATCTGCTTAACTGTGGTCTGCAGGTCAGCCGGGAGATGAGGGACTACCTCGCCCAGGGAGCCCAACAGGGCGTAAGAGAAATGTGCCATCAGCATGGCCGAGCTGGCCTGACGAGGCCAAGGAGGACGAGCGTAGACTTTTCGCCCGCGTAGTCCAACTTCTTGACTCCTTGTCGGGAGGTTTGTTCACGCCCCTGGCGCTTTCCGCACTGAAGACGCTGTCGGTAACCAACCCTCGGATAAGGGGTGTTCCAGAAACCAGACAGGTAACCGGGACCGCGATACTTCCTGCCATCCTGGTCAAGGCGCAGGGCAGGAAGCAGGACGCTGCCAGAGCCCAAGGCCGGGCTTACAAAGGCCTCGCCACCGGAAAGGCCTCCGTAGGGAGAATCCCTCGCTCCAAAATCTCCGTGAGGGGATACTTGGCCCGCTTGGATACGGGCTCGAGCTGCATCCCGGTGGACCGAGATGAGCCTAAGAAACCCATGAAGGACGAGGCTATCGCCCAGTGACTGACCTCCTGAGGACTCCAAGTCAACCCGCCTGGAGAACAGGGAGAAATCGCCGGACTCAGAGGAGTCCGCAAAGAGCTGCCTTGGGCCTGCTTACCTCCGCTCGCCGAGGGCAATCGGAGTGAGGGTGACAGACAGCCTCATGGGCAGACCCTGGGCCGACCGAGAATTCTTGGTCGGAGCCCCAAACAACGGGTTGTGGAGGCGGAGGTTCCACCGAATTGGTGGGCAGCCGGTTTCGCCGAGCAACAGGCCTGAAGCAGGCGCCCGGCTAAGGCGAGGTTGCTTCGCCACCCGTGACAGCCACTTGATAGCCAGGGAAGGCGACGACGCCGGCTTGCTCCCCGAACGGAAGAAGCTGCTGCCACATGAGGTCCTTGTATCGCCGACGCAATCTTGGCGCCGAAGCCTCCCTTTGTCCGAGGAGGAGGATCGAGCGGCAATGCCGCTTGCCACGGTGCAAGCTAGACCGCTATGACAGCGGATCGGCTGGACCGACAAGAAGTCCGCTGACAGAGAACCTCGGCTTTCCGAGGAGGGTTCTGGGGAGGGGGGGAACCCGCTTCCTCAGCTCGAGGGCTCAACCGTGGACTCGGAACCGGAGGCACGGGCAAGTCCACGGACACTCAACCACCGCCGGGAACCGGGAGAGAGGGTTTTCGCTTCACCGTTGACAGCCCATCCAACGGGTCGAGAAAAATCTCGACTGCGCCGACGGAAGTCTCCGGTCAACTGACCTGACGGGACGCCAGTGAAGCCAGTGGCCGGGCCGGGTGGATCGACCGGGTTATGGTCGACTACTCGGTGAGAGGGACTCTCCCGCCTCCCAAGAGCGCCGACGGAGGGACTTACCTTTGTGGTCCTTCTTCTGGACCGAGAGGAAGGCCCTGAAGTTGGTCCCTCTCCTTAGTGGAGAGGGACAGAGCTCCTTAAAAGAAGCTGAATAGGAGGATCCCAGGAGAGTGAGATACAGGCCGCGGCCGAGGAAGACGCAGATGTGGCCTGCGCCGCCTCCTCCGAGGCGCAATCATCTGCTCGTTACTCACGAGCCGCGCCGCAGAAACCGCCAACCGGCCTCCTTCGATTTTACCGGAGGATAACATTTTTCGGTCGCCTGTTGGAGATAGCGTCACGGTCTTCCAGGACGGAGGTCAAAAGAAGAGCACAGGTCGCAAGCCTGCAGGTCATGCCCAAGGCCCAAGCAGTAGACACACGTGGAGTGCGGATCCATCCGAGACATCTTCTGACACCGCATGGGCACCCCCAGGAACTGAGTCGATTTGTCCTTATCGCGAGTCGTGAGGGAAATATTTGACCAAGTCTTGAAAACCTTTAAACTTTATTTCCGGTAAACCAAGAATTAGGAACTAGTCTAATACGCAGAGCGTTAAGGAGGGAACCTGAGCTTCAAGCTGTAAGGAAGATCTGACGGCCATGGGGCGAGCTCAGAGTTTTACCACCCGGTGGGTGGGAGGAGCCAGCTTGAAGACCTTCCGCAAGATTTAAAGCGGCAAGGATACCTGCCAATAAGAGTGGATGAACAACATATCCATGTCCCTAGAAAAACATACTGAGTCATGAACAAACACAGCATTTTACTTTGATGTTACAAACTAATGTTAATTACTCATGTAACAGTTAAACATGTTATTACGCTGTTGCAAGATAATAAATGTTTGTTCTTTGAACACACCATCTTTTAGTTCGTGTCTATGACCAGGGTGTTCTTCGTATTTCACGTATTAATGTGTTACCTATACTACTGTCTGTTGTAACCCATTTGCATCTGGAAAAATTGGGAAAATCATTGGCTCAGTGTACCATTCCCTGTCACTACATTTTAAATCAATCAGAATAGCAGTGTTAATGTAAGTACCTTTACAACAATAACACCATCTGCAACAGTGTCAAAACAGGAGCTCTCGCCCCCACCAGAACCACCCTCGTCCTCCTTCGTGCTGATGAAGATGACTGGTGTCTCTGGCTCTGCCTCTTCATTTTGGAAATCCATGGCTTCCTCAAGAGGTGTCAACGCTGACTGAACAGGAGGGTCTGGAAGGGCTGCAGGGACAGCAAGCTGTTTGATTTTCTGCTCCTCCTCTGCACGACGCCCCAGAGCTTTCTCCTGTGCAAGGCGGGCAGCCATCACGCCCTGTGGCAAAGGGGCAGGGTTGGTTCTCCATTTCCTCCTAATGAAACAGGACAACATAGCAGTCAGCAGATTGTAGCAGAATGGTATGAGCACAAGCTGAACCAAATGCAAAACAAAAAAAAATCACCAAAAGCCAATCCATATGGAACCTGATATTACACTTCCAAAATTACAAGATGAAAACTTAGGGCGAGTAATTATACATACATGTCCCGCCTTTTCATGACAGTTTTTTTCATTCCTGTTTTGTGCCTATATCCTCTGTCTCCCTTTCAAACTGTTTGGCCCCATTGCAGACCAACCTCTGTTAGTAATGGAATAGTTGAGCATTTTCCTCCAAGATCAGGGCCAAAACCTACTCGTGAAGTGGATGCAGAGGTGCTGTTACATTGAGAAAAGCAGTTACTTACCCTAACAATAGATATTCAAGAGAATCTCCTCCACTGAGCCACGTCATGGAACTGTAAGCCACTGGTGCTGAGACCACCTGAAACTAGCCAGCTGGGCTGCCCATGTGGACATGCATCGCTGCCACCTACAGAATGTGGTGGCCCCAACATGCCTCAGTTCATCACCAGAGACAAGCTCGAGGATCATTGCACCAGCACGGACCTAAGCATCCAGGACCAAACCAGGCACAGAGAAGAGGATGTGGAACCTGAGTATTAAAACGCCACAGTTGGCATAAGAGAATAACCAGTGTGTAAGAGCAGGAAGGACAAAACAAACCACATAAAAAGGAGGAAGGGAACAGGGTGAGCTGTGGCTCAATGGAGGGATTCTAGTATATCTACTGTTATGGCAAGTAACTGCTTCACCTTTTTCAAAGATGTCTCCTCCACTGAGCCACATCATGGAACGATTCCAAAGCAGTACCACAGCACTGAAGGACGGAGGAAGGATGTAAACACCCTGAGTAAGGAGGCCTTGCAAGATAAAGGTCAAATCTGGCATGGCTATGAGAGACCATGTCCAGACTGTAATGTTTAGTGAATGTGTGAACAGCACTCCAAGTGGCAGCAGAACTAATGACAGCAGTAGACACACTGTGAAAATAGGCCATGGATGTAGCCATGCCACAAGCAGAGTGAGCATGGACAGTACCAGGAAGCTGTTCACCTTGCTTCTGGTAATAGAAATTAATGAAGAAGGCCAACCATTTGGAAGGCCCACTTAGAAATAGAGGGCTCACCATCTTGGGGCGAAAGTCAAATAGCCGAGAGGATTTTCCACAATCCTTAGTACTATCAAGATACCAGTGCAACATCCGATGGATATCAAGTTGTACAAATGTTTCTCACTATCCGTAGGAGTTGAGAAGTAAACCAGAAGGTTAAGAGTCTGATTTAGTGTACATTCAGAAAATGAGTTACTCACCTGTAACAGTAGTTCAAGGAGTAGTATATGGTGCACACCCACACTTCTGGCAGTCTTCCTTTCAAAGGTAACTTATCAGATATCTTTAAGTTAAGTTCCTCCCACCCACCCAGGTGGTAAAATCCTCGGCTCCACACTGTGACGCCAGGTCTTGCAAGATGGAAGCAGGATCTGTGTGCCACTTGCCAGAGGAGGTCAGGTGGGTTGTGTATGTGCACTGTATACCACTTCTAGAAGTGTGTGCTGACCTCCAGGTAGCAGCCCTACAGATTTTCTGGAAGTGGACATTCTGGAAGCAGCCACTAAGGCAGCAGTATGTCTGGTGGAACAAGCCCTTAGCCACACGGGAGAATCCCTACCAGCCAGCTATAGCAGAGGTTGATGCAGAAGACTATCCACCTGCCAATCATCTACTTAGCTGCTGGTCTGCCAGGTCTTGACTTCAAACGATGTTACACAGCTGGTGAACCTCTCCCTGAACTCCTTATAGTACGCGAACGCCTTCTTCAGGTCCAATAGTAGAGCCGTGCTCAGCCTCCAGGTTGAATTTGTGAAGTACACCCGAGATTCATCACCTGATTAAGGAGGAATGTTGGATAGGGCAGAGAACTACTTTGTCCTTGTGGAACATCAGGAATGGAGACTCCACCGAAAGCACCTGGAGCTCACTGATCCTTCTGGCGGAGGGTGATAACCACCAAGGCGGTCTTCCATGACAGGTGTGACATCTCATACCTGTGCACTGACTCGAACGGCTTGCCCATGAGCACTGCCCACACCAGCAACAAGTCCCAAAGTGGTGCTGGTTCACACCAGTGGGGACAGGTGGGGAAAGGGGAAATTGTTTAACCAGAAAGGCACAATAAGTTGAAGCTTGTTTCCAGGTGCAACCTGGGAGCACAAGGAAGCTAAGTGACGGTTTCCAGGGTCACAAGTGCTCAAGGCCTTTGAAAATGTGCCCAACACCTCCTCCTGTGTCACTGCTCTGCATAACAGCCTGCACCCAATATGCAGAGATAGCTGCCAGGTGCACCTTGATGACTATCGACGCCAGTCCCAAATGGGAAAGGGACCACAAGTAGTCAAAATTCTAGCCACAGGGCAGTGCAAGAGGTCTAGCTCCCTGCTCTGGTAACAAATGGAAACCCTTTCCATTTAAAGGCATAGCACTGGCGGGTCGACCCTTTCAGGAAGCCTCCACAATGTGGGTCATCTTCTAGTCACTCAGCAACCTGGCTGTGAGGAGCACGGATTGAAGATCCAGGTGCAGGATCTGCCCCTTGTGACAAGACAGCAGATCTGGGTGCAGAGGCAACTGCAACAGAGGCCTGCTGCTGAGGCGATCCGGGTACCAATACTGGCAGGACCAGTCCCGGCTACCAGGATTATCTATGCCTTGTCCCTTCTGGACCTTGATCAACACCCTGTGGATCAGGGAAAGGAGGGAAGGCGAGGAGGCCTGGGGTCCAGGGCCTCGTAAGACATTCCCTATCAGTGTCCTGTACTGTGGGGCAGGCACAGAATAGCCTCAGCTTTGCATTCTTCCAGGAGGCAAAGAGAAAGACCAGAGGAGAGCCCACAGGAAAAGGTACAGTCATGTAAAAATTATCGAAATGTACTCGGTAGAGTGGTTGGATTTCATCTGACATTGGCGACTGAAATTACTGTTACAGTAGATCTTCAAAGAAGCTCTTGCAGCAGGCCACACTGATAGGACTAAGCTGCCAGGACCACACAGAAAACTTCTAGCCAGCAGCCTACCATGGGGACCACCCACCGCCATGTCAGTCAGCTGATGGGAGCCAAGCTTATATAGGTGGGCGGTCCCCATACCTACCTCATTTCTCCCACTGGAGACCTCATATGGGCAGCTAAAAAGAGAACCAAGCAGGTTTTCTGAAAGCCAAGTGAAAGGCAGAAGCAGTACTCAAGAACCAAGGGTAGCAGGGAAAGAGGGAGGAAAAGTAGGGCCTGCTGCAAGAGCTTCTCTCCCGAAGATCTACTGTTAAGCAAAGCTCTTGTGTAACTGTACTATCTTACTGAGGAAAGCTTTGCAGAAGGCCACACTGATAGGAATGAGTCCCAAGCATTACTCAGAAGCACCAAGAAGAGGATAAGTAAGCAGCCAAGAACTCATGACAGAAAGCCCTGAAGAACTGCCAGGCTGAAACTGACTGTAATGGTTGGTGAAGGTGTGGACAAACTCCAGGCGACAGCTGCAACAGATGGCAGCAGCAGACATTCTGAAGCAAGCTGTGAAGGCAGCCATACCCCTGTGAAATGGCCCTGACTGCCCTCGAAGGGGTTTGTTGTACTTAGTGTAGCAATAAACAGTGCAATTAGCTAACCACTTAACAAACATGGTTTGGAAACAAGAGCATTCGCTCTTTGGGGCTTAACGAAACAAACAACTAGTCAATTTTCTCAAAGATTTGGTGTGTTCGTGTAATACTGCAACATTCTGTGAACGTCCCTAAGTACAGCAATGCCTCCCCTGATTAGAATACTTTGGAAAATAAACTTGTCAGGTGGATGGACTGATTTAAAGTAGGCTGTGACACCAGCTTTGGTAAAATCCTTGGATTAGTACAAAAACACCCTCCATCTTTGTGAAAACCAAACAAGGCTCCTTACACATAAGAGCCTGTAGCTCAGAAATACTTCTAGCAGAAGTAAAAGTAACTAAAAGTGCTTCCACTACAGAAAGCGCAGCTTGCAACCAGCGCCAGCTCAAAGGGAGGTGAAGTGGTTTCTCCAACAGGAAGCTGAGGTCCCACGGAGGGAATGGGTCTCAAATGGGAGGTTTTAGATGCAAAATGCTCTACAGGAACGCATAAGACACCTCAAGCTGAGCAACAGCTTTGCCCTGTATAGGTGCATGGTACGAGAGATGGTGGAAAGGTGCACCTTAAGGCAGGAGTACCCAAGCCTGAATCTGAAAGGAAAGGCGGTACTCCAACACCTGATTCACCAGGCAGGTGAAAGGATCCAAATGCTGTGCAGCTGTCCAAATGGAGAAGCAATTCCATTTCATAGCATAAGTGGCCCCGATGGAGGGCTTCCTAGCTGCCACCAGGACATCAGCGACCCTAGAGGATACCCTGAAGCGGCAATAGCTAGTCCACAGGAGCCACGCATGGAGATGCAGGGACTTGAGGTCCGCCAGAAATGCTTCCGCTTCTGAACGAGCGAAAGCAGAAGGCGGAAGGTTTGCATTTGGGGAGACGCAAACAGGTCTACCTGAGGGGTTACCCATTGCAGAAAAATGTAGTCTACTACCTCTGATCCAGTTCCCATTCGCGGGCCCCTGGCTGAGGGACCGAATGAGGTGGTCTGCCAGGAGTCTTTTCCACTCCCGGAATGGAAACGTCACGGGTGAAGGTTGTGCTGGGTCAGCTCAGACCCACACCTCATTGCTTCCTTGCATAGAGGGTGGGATCGTCCTTCCTGCATGTTGAGATACCAGACTACACACATGTTGTCTGTCTGTATGAGGAGACGACCGGAAGGATGGAGTAGTGCAGGGCCTGGAGGGCATAAAGGATTGTTCTGAGTTCGAGCACATTTATGTGCAGATTTTGTTCGAACCGGGACCAGTTACCCTGACTCCTGTGAGACCTAAATGGGCTCTCCAGCCTTCCCGAGGCATCAGTCGCCAATGTCTGGGGAGGGGGGTTCGATGTTGAAGAGAACTGCCCGCAAAGGTTATCTTGCACCATCCACCAATGCAAGTCCCTGATCATGGATCGGAAAATACAGGTTACTCACCTGTAACAGGAGTTCTAGGAATGGCATATGTTGTTCATCCACACTGTCTGGCAGGTTCCTTGCCACTTTAAATCTTGCTGGAAGGTCTTCTGTTGGCTCCCTCCCACCCACCCGGTGGTAAAACTCTGCCCGCCCCCATGATGCCAGATCTAGCCCGCTGGAAGCCAGGTTGTGCATCAAGCTGGGAGGTCGGTGGTTTGTAGGATGAACAACATATACCATTCCTAGAACTCCTGTTACAGGTGAGTAACCTGTATTTCAGGGACATGGATATGTTGTTCATCCACACTGTCTGGCAGACTCCTAGCAGTTCTCCGGGAGGCAGGAGGCAAGGCACACACCCCTATTTGGGAAATAAAGACTGAAGAACCGAGGCCCCAAAACCAGCATCCCGGCGCGACTCAAGGTCGATGTGGTAGTGGTGATGAAGGTGTGTGCCACTTCCAGGTAGCAGCCCTGCAGATTTCTGGATAGGGATGTCCCCGAAGCAGACACCGATGCAGCTGTATGGCGGGTAGAATGAGCTCTTATCCTCTGGGAGTCTCCATGCCTGCCAACCCATAGCAGAGATCTATGCAGGAGGTGACCCACCTGCCTCATCGCCTGCTTGGCTGCAGGTCTGCCAGGTGGCTTCAGCGTAGGTGACAAACAGCTGGTGAACCTCTCCCCACCCCCAGCCGTCCGCCTTGTAATAAGCGAGCCTTCTAGGTCCAAAGTATGGAGCCTATAACTGCCTGAGGTGTGACTGGTAGAACACCGCAGAGTCAACACCTGGTTAAGGTGAAACCCGACCACCTTCGGAAGGAATTTCGGGGGGCGAGGACAACCTGTCCCTGTGGAAGACCAGATAAGGAGACTGATGGAAAGCACCTGGAGCTCTCCCATCCTTCTGGCTGATGTGATAGCCACCAAGAAGGCGGGTCTTCCACGACAGGCAGACAGATGTCACACCTGTGCATCAGTCTCAATGGCTTGCCCATGAGCTAGACAATACCAGCAGCGATCCCACGGAGGTGGAGGTTCTCGACTGGAGGATATGTGATCAAGGCCTTGAAAGCGCCCACCACCTTCTCCTGTGCCACCAACTGCTTCCCGGCCACGCTCAGTAGCAGAGATGGCTGCCAGGTGCACCTTAAGGGTCGGCCGACTGAAGCCCTTGCTGAGAAAGGGACCACAGGTAGTCCAGAATGCTTACAAGGAACAGGAGGAAGGGTCCAGGCCCTGTCCTGACACCAAATGGAGAATCTCTTCCATTTGAAGGCGTAGCATTTTCTGGTCGACTTCACGGACGCCTCAACAATGTTGAGGACCTCGCTGAAAGACCCAAGGCCTGGAACTGTAGCCGCTCAGGACCCAGGCCATCAGGTGCAGAGATTGAAGGTCTGATGGATACCTTCCCTGATTGACTGGAGATCAGGTCCAGGTGGTCTGGAAGCCGCCTGGAGCCTGGAGCTGAGACTGAGGAGATCTGGATACCGAACTGGCTGGGCCAGTCTGGGGCTACCAGAATCACCTGCGCCTTGTCCTTCCTCGCCTTGAGAAGCACCTTGTGGATCAAGGAAATGGGGAAAGGTAGAAGAGTCTCTCGTCCACGGCTCGAAGGGCACCCCCGCAGCGAGCCCTGCTGAGGGGGCGGCATGAAGAAGTCTCAGCCGTGATTCTCCCTGGAGGCAACAGGTCCGCCTGAGGCGTGCCCCAGTGGGAGAACAGATCTTGTACCACCTCCGCAGGAGAGACCACTGGGACCGCAGCCCCCATCCGCTTAGGGCATCGCCAGGTGTTGGAGGCTCCGCCACATGAATGGGCAAGGAGATCTGCCTCCAGGCCTGCATGAGTGACCAAATGCAGAGAGCTTCCTGCACAGAGGCATAGAGCATGTCCTGCCCTGGGCGGTTTAGGTAGTACATGGTTGTATGTTGTCCATATGGACCTAAACCACTTGACCCCGGTGAAATGGAGCGGCGGCGGTGAGGGCTAGATGAACTGCTTGAAGCTCCAGCAGGTTGATGTGGCATCGGGACTCCACGAGGGACCAGAGGCGGGCGCCTCTGCTCCCTGGATGGGCACCCAACCCATCATGAGAGGCATCGGCCGATAGAGACCGCCGGCTCGGGTGACAAATGGGATGCCCTCCTGCAGATGTGTCTGGAACGTCCACCACTGGAGAGCTGCTCCACATCCCCTGGGTCACTGTCACTAGCTGATCCAGAGGATCGCGTTGTGACCATTGGCTGGCCAGCCCCATTAGGACGGATGTACCAGCGGGCCCAATGGACCACGCTGGTGCAGGCTGCCATGAGGACCAGGAGGCGAGGAAGTCCCGGCAGAGGCGCGATTGCCCAACCTGAAATGACTGGGCAAAGGAAGAAAGAACCTCGGCCCTGTCCGGGAGCCGATGCTTTGGCTCAGGAGAGTCAAGCTTAGTCTCATGAATTGTATCACCTGCTTCAGTTTGAGTCTCGACTGGCCTTGTTGATGAGGAGGCCAGCCTGAGAGCAAACCTGGAGGGCCAGATCTCTGGACTGCTCCACCTCTGCTCTGAGGGGCTGCACCAGCCAGTCGTCCAGGTAGGTACACCTGACCCTTAGGCGCCGGAATGCTGTCACCACTGCCACGCATTTGGTGAAGACCCTGAGCTAGGGAAGGCCAGGGGGGCATGGCCTGAACTCAGAGGGATCCCTCCGCCTCTGAAGTGGAGGAACCCTGTAGACTGACGGATTGAGAATGAAAGAACACGTCCTGAAGGTCCAGAGAAAAGAACCACCCTGCTCCAAGGATGGGATTATCTGAGCCAGAGTGACCATCCTGAAGGTCCGAGACCTTAGGAACTTGTTCAGGTCGGCAGGTCTAGAATGAGGCGCCAGTCCCGTCCGTTTGGGACATCTGTGAAGTACCTAGACACAAACCCCGGTCTGGAGGAGGAGGATCTGCCACCTTCCTGATCACCCCTCGAGGAGCAGCGATCGGCTCAGCGAGCGACAAAGAGGCTGCGGACCCCGTAGTTCCCGAGGGGCGCTGGCTGGAAGGGCGGGCCTGCTCGAACTCCAGGGTAGGCCCTTTCTACCACCTCCAACACCCAATGGTCCGTGGTGATAACGGACCAAGCGGAAAGGAAGTGGCGGAGCCGTCCCCCAGGGGGAACCCAGGGAAGAGTGACGAGGCGGGGCGACACCCCTCAACCCGGCCACTGGGCAGGCTTAGAGCAGGACCGCCAAAGGACCTCCTGGGCCTTTACCTCCCTGCTTCTCTGTTGGAGGAAGCCGCAGGTTTGGGTTTGGATGCCAAACGCGAGCCTGCTGGGCCCTGGTGCTGGTGTTGTTGGGCCGACATGCGAGGCAGAAGGACGAAAGGACTTGTGGTGCTGTCGGGTGCCCTTGTCCTTCTGGGCAGAGGTGACCGAGTCCAGTGTGGCATTGGACTTTCAATCCGGCTGGAGGTGACCTTCCACCTCAGGGTCGAAGAGGTTGGTCCGCGGAAGGGACATCCACCAGTTTGTGCTGGGTATCCGCCGTGAAGGTGGATATCCTCAGCCATGCTCTGCGGCGCATGGCCACCGCGTCGCAGCAACCGATCTGGCACAAGAGTCTCCAACTGTCCAGAGCCGCTTGAGCTGCTGCTTTAGCCACCGCCTACCCTGGTCCCATACCTGCTGGACCGTGGTCTGCAGGCCAGCCGGAAGATGAGGGATCACCCCTTCCAGGGAGCCCAGAGGGTTGGAAGAAGTGTGCCATCAGCATGGTCGAACTGGCCTTTGGCGGAGGCCAAGGGAGGACAGCGTGCATACTTTGCGCTCGCATAGTCCAGTTTTTGACTCTGTCGGGGGCTTGTAGCCATCCCTCAGCGCTCCCGGAATGCTGAAAATGCTGTCGGTGACCAACCCTTGGCAGAGGGGGTTCTAAAACCGGTAAAGAGCCGGTAGGGACCAGATACTTCCTGCTATCCTGGCCGGGCGCAGGACAGGAAGCAGGCTGCTGCCAGAGCTCCAAGGCTGAGCCAACAATGGCTTCAGCCACCGAAAGGCCTCTGCGGAATCTCGTCCAGTATCTCCGCTAGGGATACTTGGCCTGCTTGATACGCGCCGAGCTGCATCCCGGTAGACTCCGAGATAAGCTGAAGCAAACCCATGAAGGATGATGACTGTCCACTCCATCAGCTCCTGTGAGGACTCCCAGGCCTATGGGGCCTGGAGAACAGGGGTAGTCGCCGCTGACTCCGAGGAGTCCGAAGAGCTGCCTGGGGCCTGAGCCACCCTCTACCTGCCGAGGACGGTCGGGAGTGAGGTGACCGACAACCTGTGGGCAGGCCCCGACCACTGAGAGTTCCTGATCGGGCGCCCGATTTCGGGTTGTGAGACGGAGGTTCCACCACAACGGGTGGGGTGCAGCTGGTTTCAGCCGAACAACCCGCCCAGGCTTGGGCACCTCGGCTACAGCGAGGCTGTTTCGCACCTCGGGTGACAGCTACTTGATGGCCGGGAAGGCATGACAGCGTTGGTTTGTTCCCGGATTGCAGTAACTGCCAAGGGCCAGGGTCCGTAGCGCTGACGCAACTTGTGCCAAGCTCTCCTCTTCCGAGGGAGGAAGACGAGTGACGGCGCGGCGCGCCACACTGGTGCTTAGACTACCGGTAACAAGGGATCGGCTGACTGAGAGGATGTCAGAGACCGAGATCCTCGGGCGTTTCCAAGGATGGGTTCTGGAGGGGCAGGGACACCAGCCTTCCGCCGGCTCGAAGCCTTAACTGGGGACTGCGCACCGGAGGCACAGGCAAGTCCTCGGTCTCCACTGGGGAACTGGTGAAGAAGGGTTGTTGTCACCAGTCGACAACTCGTCCCGACGGTCGGAAAATCTCGATCTGCCGACAGGTGTCTCGGACGGCTGACCTGACGGGACACCGTGAAGCCCACTGCCTTAGCTGCAACCTCGACCGAGTAGAGTGTCGACTGTCCGAGAGGGACCCTCCCGCCTCCCACAAAATGCAGACAATGGACTTACCTTTTGAGTCCTTCTTTCTGGATTGAGAGGAATGTCCCGATGGCCCCTCTCCTTCGGGAAAGGGATTGGCAAAGTCCCTTGAAAGAAGCTGAATATGAGGTACCCAGAGAGAGTGGGATAAATGGCCGACCGAGGAATGAGAGGATGATGCGGCCTGCCTCCTCCTCGAGGGCGTATCATCTGCTAGAGTTGCTCACGAGCCAGCCAGCCCGTGGTAACGCTTAATGGGCCTCCTTCTACTTCCTATGGTAGCTCTTCTCGGGGTGCTCAAGTTGTAACCCGGCAGCGCGGTCTTCCAGGGACGTTAATAGAAACGAACGGCATAACCTCGCAGGCCTGCAGGTCATGTTCTAGGCTGAGGCAGTAGACGACGTGAGTGCGGGTCCGCCCTTGACATTTTTGCCCACAGGGCACCGCTGAAACCGGGAGTCAAGCTGTCCATCGCAGCCGTGGAGGGAGAAAGTTGACCAAGTCGAAAATTTTAAACTCAAGTTTCAATAACTGGAAGAATTAGGATCCAGTCTACACACAGAGCTGTTATGAGGAACCTGAGCTTCCAGCTAAGGAAGATCTAGCGCCATGGGGCGGAGCCGAGTTTTACCACCCGGGTGGGTGAGAAGCCAGCTTGAAGACCTCCAGCAAGATTTAAAGTGGCAAGGAACCTGCCAGACAGTGTGGATGAACAATATATCCATGTCCCTAGAACTAGTACTCTTGGTCTAGGTCGTCCAATGTTTGGTCCCATTGAGACTGAAGTGTCCATTGAGAAATCCTCATATGGAGCCGAGCGCTAGGACTGTCGGAATGGCAGCCGCCATTAGCCCAAGGAGTCGGAAGACTGACCTGGCTCCAACCCTTCTGCGACTGGAAGGGAGGCGTGGCTTGAGTCTAGCGGTCCCTTCTGTCCTGAGGCAAAAGGCTTTGCCGATGATCTGTGTCCAGAATCACCCCTATGAATTGGAGGCGTTGACAAGGGACCAAATGTGACTTTGCCTGGTGATGGTGATTCCCAGGCTGGTGAAAACCTGTAGGGCAAGGGACAGAGTGTGTGGAGTTCCCTCCTGACGGGGCACCAGGAGCCAACGCTCAGGTATGGGAACACGAGGGCCGCCACCACAGACAGGCATTTGCAAATACTGAGGGCCGAGGAAAGACCAAAGGGAGAGTCTTGAATTGGTAGTAGTCCCCTGAAAGCAAAAACGGAGGAATTTATGGTGGGAAGGGCATATGGGGATTGGTAGGTAAGCATCCTGCATATCCAAAGTGCACAGCCACAATCCTGCTGAAGAAGAGGCAGAAGGCCCTGCAGGAGAACATTCTGAAGTGTTTGTACTCCACGAACATGTTCAGGGAACTGAGGTTTAAAACAGGCCTCTGTCGCCTGTCTTCTTTGGAACTAGGAAAAGAATGGGAATAGTAACCTGCCCCTCAAAGGTGGTTGGGAACTGGTTCTGTCACGCCATTGAGAAAGGGACGTAATTTCTTCTAGGACCAGAATAAGATGTTCCAGGGAGTAAGATGACTTTGGGGTGGTGGTCTTGGGGTGGCTTGTAGAAACTCTATTGAGTGTCCTGTTGCAATCAACTGGAGCACCCAAGCATCTGATGTTATCCCTCCCAACCTGGTAGATGGAAGGAGAATCTCCCTCCTACCGGTTCCTCTGGGACCTCAGAGGCAGTGGGAAAGGTGAGGTGTCAGGAGGTCTGGGAGCAGCGCAGCTGATGCTCCGGTGGCTTTTTATGCAGGGAGTCTTGGTTGCTGGAGGGCCCGAGCTTGTTGGCCTGCTTTGCCCTGTGGTTTTGGTTTTGCTGGTTACGCTCCGCAAAAGACGCCGCTGCCCCTGAGGGGGTCTGCAGAAAAGTCCACGGACTTGAGTGCAGTGCCCTTCTCTTGCAGGTCGGTAATGATGTCCTTGACACCACCCCCAACAGCACCAAACCCCTGAAGGAGCATCCTGGATATGGATTGCACTTCAGGGACCAAACCTGCGACACACAGAGCTAGGCATGACACTGAAGGCCTATGGCGAGCCGAGCTCAGTCAGCTGTGTCCACTGGCGTGGAGTGGCACGAAGCATGTGCCCACTGGCTGAATGAGCAGAACGGATGAGATACACCACTTACTGTTCTGTTTGGGACTCAGGAAGGAGTCTAACTCTGATTCCACCTGACTAAGCATGGTCATCTGGTAATCCCATATACGTGCTACATAATTCGGGGCCCTAATACCCACGGTAGAAGAGGCATAGATCTTCTTCCCATATTGGTCCAGAAGCTGAGACTCCTTGTCAGGCGGAGATGAGTTGAGATGTTTAGGATTAGCAGAGCGGCCGTGAGCAGCGCTAACTACGACGAATCCGCTTTGGGGTGTAGGTTCAAGAAATCTACTCCTCGGGAGCCTGATATAGCCGATCTGCCTTCCTTGGAAGGGGGGCTATCGCGGAAGGTTGTTTCCAAATAGTGGAAACAAGAGCCGCGAGGCTCCAGTCCAGGGTGGAATCAATGTAGGATCGGTCTTGGGCAGATCCAAGTGGCAGCGAGCTTTTATGCTGTGGATCTGGCTTCAGAGATTGCCACTGATGAACTTCCTGGATCTTTCTCAATAGCTCCAGAAAAGAAGGATCCTCCGGAGATTTCGGAGGGTCCTTGGCCTAGGTCAGTCTGGAGTACGACTCGTCATCTGGCGTCCCCTGAGTCCGAGTCAGAGGTCTCCGGCGAAGACTCCTCCGTAAGTGTGGAGGGACGGTCCCTTTGGGAAGCTCTCTGGGACGCATATCTTCCCACTCCCTTGGCGCCCGAGGGTTCACCTCTGGTGTTGGATAATGGGAGGAGTCTCCTGTCTCTGACGAGGGATCCTGTGAAGGGTCCGCGTTGGTAGATGACTGTCTCACTCTCTGGTGAGTTAAGCCTTGGCCTTAGCTCACCAAGAGTCTAGTCTCTCCTTCAAATCCGCTGGCAGCTGGTGCGTGGGCAGCAGAGGAGGGGATACGTAATACTGAGGGTATCCATACATTGAGTATCCATAACCGATGGCGGAAAGCCCGCACCGGGTATTGAGCGCTGGGTAATGTGGCATTGGGTACTGTGGCGCGAGTAAGATGATACCGGCTAATAAGGTGTTGGATACCGGGGCCAGGAGCTCCAGTGGAACAGAGGGACCAGGCAGAGGCCCAGCTGGCACGCCAGGCAAAGGAAAAGCTGGTCCCACGGGCATCGGGCCCGGCGTGGGAGCGCCCCAGTAGGGGACGCTGGCCGCACTGTAAGCTGGCACCGGTGTTGGCATCTGAGGGTCCGTGTCAGGTGTTTGGTCCTCAAGGAAGAGCCCTGACGGCAGGAGTTCAAGTCCTCCGTGACAACCGGGAGGAGGGTTGGATCTCCGGGGTCACTAGAGGAGACGAGGGACCTCAGAGGGCAACACCAGCGCCTGAGGAACCTGGGGGCCGATCTGGTCGAGGGGTCCAACGCAGGCTCCTTGGCTGGGTGGGCATCAGAGGGGTTAACGTCCGCTTATCAGCCGGATCCGGCAGGCGCCGGAGGAGCCAACGTCCGACTGATCTGATCCCTGCTCGATAAAGGCCATGCTGGAGGTGCGGCTCATTGGGTGAAACAGCTACTGTGTCTCCTCCCGAAGGAGCAAGAGCTTATCAGCCTTGTCCGGGCGGACACTGGTGGTACCGCATCCAATCTTAGCGGACCCGCCGAACCTGAGGACCGGCGTGGCAGTGGCCTTCCGGGAGTGGAGGCCTCCCTTACCCTAGAGGTACCCGAGGGCCTGAGTGCGAGCCCGATGGGAGGGCAACACCTTCTTGACACCGCCCGAGATGGTTGTGGTGGAGCGTCGTGAGGACGCATCTTCAGAACCGCGACTCCAGCCGGATTCGGAGGCCAGGATCGCCGAATCTCGCTCCCGTACTTCTCCTCCTTCTTTTATGGCCTCAGGGAAGTGGACGCTTGCCTCAACTTTTAACTCCTTCTCCATGGATGCCATTTTTTCTTCAAAGTATGGGCCTCAAGGACTGCTGCTCCATTTTCGGTAGCCAAATTAAATTGTTGGCAGTGCTGGCACTTCTCCACAGGGTGATCTGGACCTAGGTATAAGAGGCACAAGGAATGGCTGTTCTTGTCACGGCGGCTGGGAACCACGATTCCTTTCGTTTATGCGATTCGGAAGCAGGGGCGACATACACAACGTATCTATGATTATCGAGATATCGAAAAAAACGGCCAAAAGTTCGAAACTGAAAGGGACTAAATGGACTGACGACGTTGAACTCACCGCGAGGAACTTTCTACAAGTCGACGGTGGAAAGAACTGAAGGCAGGTGTGGGCGCATCCCTTTATGCTGACGCCGGTCACCTGACGGGAGGCAGTCCCCACAGAGACCAAGCTAGAAATTTTTCCATCGGGTCCTCGATGCTTGGGTCAGTCCTATATGTGAATACCTACTGAAGAGCCCCTCTCAAGTAAGATCTACTGTAACAGTTCGCTCCTCACGTAACTATACTATCTTACTGAGAGGTTCCTTCAGTAGATCATCACATATAGGACTGAATCTCAAGTAGTCCCTCTGAAGAGACTGAGAGAAACAAGGAGGAGGAAAAACTCCAACAACTAAGGAAAACACAGAGTGGAACCAGTCTAGGACAGAAGACCCTGCAGGACAGCTAGGCCAAAACCTGCCCTCCGCCTAGAAGCAGTGTCCAGACTGTAGTGTTTGGTAAAGGTATGGGCAGAACTCAAGTGGTTGCCGCGCAGATATCGGCTGCTGAAAAGTTGCGCAAAAGCTGTGGAAGCAGCCATGCCCTTGTAGAATGACCTCTGACAGGTGCCGGAGAGGCTTGTCATACTTTCGGTAGCAAAAGTACAATTGCCTCAGACAATTGGACAGGCACTGCTTTAGAAATGGAATTCATGATCACCGTAATTCTTGGATCTTCTTGGATGAAGTCTCCACCACTCAGTCACACTAATGGGATCTCGCGTGGCCTAGAACCCAGCAGGAACAAATTACCGAGAAGGCCGGGCGCCTGAGATGGAGCAGGCGGCCTCTGGGCCCAGCTCGGCGGTAAAGACTATCTCAGGCCGACTCTCCAACTGCCTCAGAACCTTTTTTTCTGAGGAGGTGCAGCGTAACTAACCTAGGAGAAGTAACCTAAAACAGACATAAGATAGTCCTAAATACCTGTGTAAGAAGGGTCAACAATGGAAACTACACAGCCCAGCCACTGAGGGAGTGAAGATCAAAAAAGTGAAGTGAGCTCGGGATAGTAGGGAGGTGGATGAGTGGTGGAGACTTCAGTCCAAGAAGATCAAGAATTACGGTAGGTACACGTATTCCATATCTTCCTGGACTCCAAGTCTCCACCACTCATTCACACTAATGGAAGAGTACCGAGCTAATAATCCCCAAGACAGGTGGCAGGAAATAGGAGCTCACATACTTAGGACAGAAGTCCGTTGAGAATAGTCCTGCCAAACGACAGATGTCATCTAGCATGGACATCCAAGGCGTAGTGCTTAGAAGTATGCATTGAGCTCCAGGTACCACGACTGCAAATATCTGCAATGGCCACATTAGGATTTCCGCCAGAGATGCCGCGACTGCTTTAGTAGAGTGGAGACACCTGCCTTCCAGCTTGACCTGTGCCATAGAATAGCAGCGGCAAAGGCATGCCACCAGCCACACTGAAATGCACCTGATAGCAACAGGTTGACCCAGCCGGTCTCGCTGAAGGAAACAAACAGTTGTTGAGCCTTGTGAAATTCCTTCGCTCTATCTAGATAAAACTGCAATGCTCTCTTAACATCCAGCTAATGAAGGGTACGCCCCTTCATTCTGGAAGTTCGCAGCAGGTAGGAAGGACTAAAGGTTGGTTTAGATGGAATTCTGAGACAACCTTACAGAGAAACTTAGGATGAGTCCTAAGAACTACTTTGTCCTTGTGAAATACAGTGAACGGGGCCTGTGACCAGTGCATGTATTTCAGAAACTCTATGGGCTGAAGTGATGGCCACCAGAAAGGCTGTTTTCCAAGTGGGAATTTCAACTCACAAGTAGCTAGAGGCTCGAAAGGTTTTCGAGTGAGCATGTCTAGCAGAAGGTTAATGTCCAGGCTGCAACTGGACTTCTGATAGGAGGTCTACTATGCAGAATACCCTAAGAAACCTCTTAACTATAGGTAGCTGAGCCAGTGACATGGACAGTACCGGCTCATGACAAGCTGAAATGGCACAAACATGAACTTTGACTGTAGAGTACTGCAGACCTGAATTTGAAAGGTCTAAAAGTACTCCAAGACTTTATTTGTGGCAAGAAAAGGGTTTCAAGAGGATTTTGCACACCAGATAGATAAACGCCCATTTGGCTGTAGATTTTTTCTAGTGTCTAGCTTACGACAGCCAAAAGAATATCTGAAACCCTACGAGAAGCATTGAACCTATTCACCTCTATCTCTTCAGGAGCCAAGCATGAAGGTGAAGCGACCTCAGGTTGGGATGGACCACGGGACCCTGGGTCAGAAGGTTCGTCTGAAGAGGAAGCGCATTCGGTGGGGTCGAGGACTGCTGAGCAGCGGAAGCTATATCTGCCGAGGCCAGAAGGGAGCAATGAGGATCATTTGTCCCCTGAGACTTGAATTTTAGAAGTACCTCTGAATTAGGGAAGAGGAGGAAAGGCGATAGAAAGCGCCTTGTCCACTGCAACCTGAACGATCCTGACAGAAAATGCCAGGTCCTGGATTTCTGAGCAGAAGACAGGCTGTTTTATGCTGAGTGGGGACGCAAAAGGTCCAGGTCTGGAGTTCCCATTTTTGAAGAGTGACTGAACGCCGTTAAGTCGAGACCACTCGTGAGGATTTGTCTCTGTTCTGTTGAGATGGTCTGCAAGCTCGTTTTGTACTCCTGGCAGGTAAACCACGTGGATTAGAGCCTTGTGCTCCAGGCACCATTCCGACACTCTCATAGCTTCCCTGCATAATGGGTAAGAGTGTGCACCGCTCTGCTTGTTGATGTAATACATCACTGCTTTGTTGTCCGTTTGAAGGAGAATGTTCTTGTGACAGAGTATGTCCTTCACGGCTCGGACTGCATAGAGGGCCGGCTTTCATTTCCAGGATGTTTATGTGAAGCTGGGACTGTCCTGAGTCCACGATACCTTAGGTGTGGAGATTCTGGCAATCAACTCCCCACTCCAGAGATGCATCCATGGTAATGGAGAGCTGATGATCCAGAGGAGCAAAGGGATATCCTTCCAGAAGGTTGTCCTTCTGCGACCACCAGGTGAGTGACCTCTTCAGAGGTCCTGTCACGCTTGATGGGAAAGGACTGAGGGTAAGTGGTTGGGGACCACTGAGCATCCACTGAGAGGTCTCATGTGAGGCATGCTAAGGGTTCAGTTAACACCAAGGATGCCATGAGACCCAGCAACCGTTGCATCGAGATAGATTGAATTGAGCTGTTTTCCTGATGTATCAGACCATCTGTAAGATATCACTCCTTCTGTCCTCTGGGAGAAATCAGACAGGAGGTGTCCAGAAGAGTTCCTACAAAGAGGAGCTTCTTGGAGGGCTGCAACTGCGATTTGTTGAGATTCAGCAGGACTCCCATGGATGTGAGGAAGTCTGAGGCTGTGGCTATGGCGTCCAGAGTTCCTTGTCTGGAGGGACTTGCTAGGAGCCAGTCATCCAGATATGGGAACACTTGTATTCTGATTTTCCTGAGATGCGCTAGCAGCACTGCACAACACTTTGTAAAACTCAAGCCAAGGATAGCCCAAAGGGCAGGACTCTGAACTGATATGCTGACTCAGCACCACAAACCTTAGGTATTTGTGGTGCTTTGGGTGTATAGAAATGTATTGGTAGGCATCCCATGTCTAGGGAGGCTAGCCAATCGTGTTGATGAAGCAAAGGTAGCAGGGAACCTAGCGATATCATCTTGAACTTTTCCTTGAGAAGGAACTTGTTTAACTTTCTGAGATCCAGAATGAGGCATGCCACCAGTTTTCTTCAGGACCAGGAAGTAATGGGAGAAACCTGTGTTTTGTTGATGCAGCGGAACTAGTTCTACTGCCCTGTTGTTCAGAAGGCCTTGTACCTCGGAAGCAAGAAGGTGTGACTGCACAGCTGACAGCCTGGGCTGCCGCTTGGGGGATGATCAGGAGGGGTTTCTGAAAGATTGAGCGAGTACCCTCATGGATTATCCGGAGGACCCATTTGTCAGATGTTATGGATATCCACTGGTTGTAGAACTGAATCAGACGTCCTCCCACAGCTGAGGAGGAGTCCCCTCGGACAGCTGAGGTGGGACCTGGACCAGAAACTCAGAAGGTGGCACTGGGCACTTTGGGGCCCCTGTGCCTTCTGCTATGTTTTCTTTTGTGGTTGAGGATGTGGTTTTGTTAAAACCTCCTCTGTCTCTGCCCCAAAAGGGACGGACGGTTGTGAAACTGACGCTTGTTGGTGCCACCCGGAAGGAGGCGGGTGCGGGTCTAGCCATCTTAATGGCAGACCTCACCTTCTGCGGGGCTTCCAGAGCTTGCTCCACCTGGGGCCCAAACAGATACATACCGTCAAGGGTAAAGCTATGACCTGCTGCTGGGCATCATTGGTAAAGCCCGAGTACACAGCCAAGGTGCTGGACGGGTGCAGATGCCAGCCTGCGTAGGGAAGCTAGTACGAAGCGTCCACTGCAACTTTAACCTGTTGGCTGTTGGACTCGATACACCTGGTTATGGTCTGGAGTAGCTCTGAATTAGTTTCCGACTCGGGCAGAGCTTCTACCATTTGTTTGAGTGAATGCCAAAGAACATACTCATACTGAGAAAAATAGCCTGGTAGCTGGCAATACACGCATCCCAGGGTGGAGGCAGCAAAGACTCTCTTGCCTATGGTGTCTATCTTATGCAGATTCTTTATTTATAAGCTGGGCTGTAGATGCCTGAGGAAGGATGGCTTTATCATTCTCTGCCAAGACTACAATGGGATCAGCAAAAGGCTTGTGAGGCCAAAATGAGGCGATCCTGGGAGGGCATACTTCCAATCTATGGACTTAGCACAGAAAGAACAATAGCAGGATTGTTCCATACCATCTGAGAGGGGTCTCAAAGAGGGTTGTACTGGAGGAGTTAAATCCATAGGGATCTCCGGACATGCAGGTATTGAGTCTTAAAAGTTTCCCAGGATTGACTTCTGTAGCTTGGAGAGAAAGAGTAGAATTTAAATTTTTAAGAGAGACTTAAAGGAAAGGTCTTCAATCACAGACTCTGCAGTAGGATTGATCCCTGTTCCTTCAACACCATCACCCAGTCGAAGATCTGGGTCAGGCTCAAAATCATCTCCTGACAGTCCAGGAAGGACTGTATAGACAGGAAAAGCGTGAAAATCAGTAGGAAAAGTAAAGAGGAAAGGACTGGAGTTGAGAACCCTGGGGCTGGATGGCGCCGCACAAGCCTCGGTGCTGATGAAACACCAGCGCTGAACACAAGGAAGTCGGCGCCATCGAAAACAGCCCAGCATCCAACGCCGATAAGCCAGCAGAGCCACGGATAGCGCCAACAGTGCCTCGATGGCGCCGACAGAATCCTGGTTGCTGCAGATGGCACCGAGAGCATCTCTGGCACCGCTGGATGGTGCAGATTGAGTCCCAAGGGTCCGAAGACTGCGATTTGAGGAAAAGAAGGAAAACTGACAGGAGATAGAGACATTGGTGTGGCCCCTGTGCCACAGCCATATGAGAGAAAATACCAGGCGCAGAGTCGACAGCACCGGCGCACGCGACTAGGAAGGTCCAACCGCCCTACCGTCCTTGAATGGCCTGGAAGGCGTGCCGAGGACCGGATCAGGCAGCTGGACCAACCTCCAGCCCATTGCTCCATAAGAGCAACCCACTGGTGAAACTGCTCATTGGAGGCCCTCCAATAGGCGGGACAGGCTCCGATGTCTAGGAGGTCGGGTCACGGAGACAGAAACTGGTGACTCCGACAGAGGTGGAGATCAGAGCCTGGCCCCAATAATCACAACGCCAAGACATACCAGAATTTACTTGAGGATGCCTCTTCTTCAACTTGTGTGCCAAGAAGAGCTCGAGGCTGAACGATGCTGAGAGTGGACCATTTTCTTTATGCTTCGGGAATGCCCATCTCCCGAGCATCAGACCATCCGTTGTCAGAAACTCCCTCCCGGAGAGGGTGGCAGATCGGACCCAGCCCGGCTGACTGAACAGCTTTCATACAAAGTCTCCTACCATCACCTGACCCGTCATGGTCGACTCCACAATGGAGGGCTGAAGACTTTTTCTTATAATAAGTAAAATTAAATATAATCAGTACTTATTTTGAAGATAATTTACAAAACAGTAAACTGAAAACTATGCTGCTAGTTTGAAGTTAAACTCCCGGAGGCTGACGGCGTTGTCACTGAAGCGCACTCGACAGCAGGAAAAAAGGAACTGCGGCGGTTGGAGTGTCAATGCCGAGACAGTCTTTTACCACATGAGCCGGGGCGGTGGTGCCGCCTCGCAGCTCCATCTCTGGTGCCGTCCTCTCGTCAAAAGTTTGCTCCCACTGGGTCCTAGTGCCTCGGTGTAGATCCCATTAGTGTGAAATGAGTGGTGGAGACTTTGTCCAGGAAGATACAGCTTGCCTGAAGACCTGGGGGCAAAGAAGACGAACAGCTGGTCATCCTTATGGAACTCTTTCGCACGTGAGTATAGCACCAGAGGATACGATGCAACACCACAGTGTTCAGGAGTGCCTCACCCCTATTCGCAGGGGACTGGAAATAAACAGGAGCTCCACTGATTGGTTCAGTGTGACCTCCGACACCAACTCAGGATTTGTCCTGAGGACCACCCGGTCCCTATGGAAAATTAAATAAGGCTCCTTACAAACCAGAGCCTGATGTCTCAATTCTTTGAGCTGAGGTAACTGCAACTAAAACAACGTCTTCCAGGACAGAAGCGTAAATCACAGCTCATCGCTGGTTCAAATGGTGGTAGAGTGAGTTTCTCCAAACACAAAGTTTAAATCCCAAGGTGGTGTAGGGCTGCAGATGGGGGTTTCAGATGGAGAATCCCTTCAGAATGTTTTCAAGACTTGAAGTAGCCACGGATTTACCATCCACCAGCTTGGTACACCAAAATAGCCAAAAGTTGGACCTTCAAGGAGGAATAAGAGAGGCCTAATCTGAAAGATGAATGAGGTATTCCATGACTTGTAGGACAGAACAAGAGAAGGATTCCAATCTTTGGAAGCTGCCCAAAAGGAAAAACGTTTCCACTTCATAGCATAGGTGGAATGTAGACGGCTTTTTAGCCTCAACCAGTATCTGGGTGACTTGAGAGGATACCCAAGCGAGAGACGGTTATGTCTGCAGAAGACACGATGAAGGTGCAGGGTCCTGAGCCATGCATGAAAGAGCCGACCATGATTCTGAGTCAAGAGGTCGCGAGTCACAGGAAGTGGAACCGGTGGCTCTACGCTAACTGCTGCAGAAGCGGGAACCAAATCTGTCTTGGCCAGAGGGGGCAATGAGGATCATCCATGCCTTCTATGCCTGCAGCTTGAGGAGGACCCCTCTGTAGAATGGGAAATGGAGGAAGGCATACAAAATGTCCCTGTCCAAGAGACAGACAATGCGTCGTGCCAGAAAGCACCATGCCCTGGAACGAGCGAGCAAAAAACTGTGAAGTTCTTGCATTGGAGGGGAGCCAAAAGGTCGCAGTTCTGGATGCCCCCACCTTAGGAAGAGAGACTGCCACTTCCTGACTTAGTTCCCATTCGTGACTGAGGGTCTGAGACCTGCTGAGACTGTCCACGGGACATTCTGAATGCCTGGAACATGCATGGCCACTAAGAACAGATCGTGCCCAGTTCCACATTCTCACTGTCTCCCTGCAAAGGGGTAGTGGAATTCTCGCTTGTTGATGTACCAGACTACTGACATATTGTCCATCTGGACGAGCAGTGATCCCTTGGGGAGGAGGGTCTGGAATGCCTGAAGTGTGTACAAGACCGCTCTCATCTCCAGAACATTGATATGCAACAACGCCTCTGAGCTGGACCAAGTCCCTGGGCTTGGTGTTCCCCTGGGTGGACCTCCACCCCAAGTTCAAGTATCTGTAGTCAGAGATGCCGGGGGCAGGGCTCCTGAAAGGAAGGCCCAGGAAAGGTTGCAGGATCCCTCCACCAAAGCAAATCTTTCTGGACCGCACACAAACCAGGATCAGATGGTCCAGGTCTTCCAGGAGTTGATCCTACTGCACATGCAAGGACCACTGAGTGACTCATGCGAATCCTCTAAGGGAACAGTAGTGATGGAGGCTGCCATCAGGCCGAGTAGGTGAAGGACCTCCTGGCAGGGATGGTCTTGGAAGAGGCCACTACTGAAGCCTGATGGACCAGAGTCTCCACCCTGTCTGGAGGAAGGAAGAATCTTCTCTGGACTGTGTCCAAGACTTCCAATTAAACTGAAGTCTCTGGGTTGAGGAAGAGACGACTTGGGAAATTGACAGTAATCCCCAGCTTGGAAAACAAATCCAGAATGAAAGTCAGAGTCTCCGAGTGAGAATCCCTGGAAGGGCTGAGATCAGCCACACGCTCAGGTAAGGGCAAAATGAAAATTACGTACCTACCATAATTCTGACCTTTCTGTGTATTCTTCACCATTCATCACCTTTGGGTACTGGCGGAGGTCATGACTTGCATGGAGCTTTTTGATGGGTGAGTCGACGCACCATCGGCGCCTCACCGAGGACGGCGACTGCGTGATGGCGGGGTTGGCCATCAGGTGTTGTCGACTCCGCCCTCCGCCAGTTCTGAGTCACCATAGAGTAAGAAAGGGTTGGGAGGGACAAGGAAGTCCAAGGGACAGAGAAACGAAAAGATATATAAACTAAAAGGAGAAAAACACTGAGAGGACAGAATAAGTTTTGAAAAACTAAGGGATTGAGTAGGGGCCCCAATCTCGGAAGTAGAAAAAGGAGGAGGGAGGGTTAAGAAATTTAGGGATGAGGATGTTGTGGGGGAGAGAAAGGAACACACCTGGAACCTTGACCTGTCTCCAGATTGTATAGTAACTGTGAAGGAGTAGCTAAAAAGCTAATTGCCAGAATTCAAGGCACAGAATCACTAGCAATAACTCAACAAGCAGAATCGGCTACTCTGGAAGAAAAGACAGTATACAGGATTATCCCCCAAAAAAAAATTTGGTGTAGAAACCTAGTTTTAAATTAATCGAGGTTGTGTCCAAAGGACAAGCAAAATAAAAGCAAGGTGATGGGGAGAAGGAGAGGAACAGAAAGAGGGCAACTACTAAACCCCCACCCCACAGGGTGAGGAGCCAAGGCACTGGAAGAAGAAGTGCCCCCATTCTGATCACTCAACCCCCAGAGAAAAATTATTCTCCCATGTGCTCTAAGTCACCCCACCCTGACTAACAGAAAGGAGGGGGCGAGGAGAGGGCACAGAGAGGGAGGGGGGACCCAGAGACCAAGGCCCTAGGGGATGGAGGAGGGATTAGATGAATGGTGAAGATACACAGAAAGATCAGAATTACGGTAGGTACATAATTTTCATATATCTTATCTGTGTCAATCTTCACCATTCATCACCTCTGGGTGAGTGCCACACCCCGGCGGGGGCTTCAACCCTAAGGGATTGAGTCCCTTAGCCTCAGTGGGTGACACACTAAGAGGGAGAAGACAGACACTGTCTCACCCCTACGGAAAGATAGGTTTTCGGTGAGTGGAGTTAATCACCCCACACCGGGCCAAGGGTGACAACCAGGAGAGACGCAGCCATGCCGCCTGCCTCATGTAGATCGCTGTCCCTAGGACCTAGTAGTTACCTCACTGGCATGATACGATGCCCTTGCTTGGTGCCTTGCCAGCTCCAGGCCGGCGTGCAGAGAGTGCAATGGCTTGTCTGGTTTCCTCCGTGTCAGGCATCGAGGCTAGAGTTGACCTAGCCCGGACCACAGGAACCTATCATAGGTAGGTGTGCCTGATGAGCAGATACTGAGAGAAGCAACCATGCCGAGTAAAGGTCCTCCTACCCCAGAAGTCAAAATCCAAGGAATCTTGATCTGGGGCGGTCACGGTGCAGGGCGGAAAGCCGTCGGGAGTATAAAATTGTGTCAATCCTGAGCTAGGATGAGGCGGGTTACCTGGAGACGGGAGGGTGGGGCACATACCTCTGCAGAAATCCCTAGGGGCTGGGACTCTGGAAAGGGTCTCTGCCAGAGTGCATCGACGCTTCCCTAAAGGAAGCAGGCCAGGGAGGGTCGCTACAAGAGTGTCCGCACTGAAATCGCCTAAAAGGCGCCAGCGAACGCCCGGATTGTGCTGAGGGAGGGGTGACATGCAGGTCCTCCAACATCCTCACAAGAAAATGCTGATACTCAGCGAGATCAGCAGCTGGGGAGATGTGGACAGACGGTTCCTCAACTCCTGAAGAGGAGGATGAGGAGTCAGAATACCTCAGAGGTTGGCTGCTCAGGGAGAGGCTGAAAAACCTGTCTGTCAATGGTCCTAACATAAGAGGGAAATTGGGCAGCCACAGCTCTGAACTGCTCCCAGGAGAGAGGCCGCCAGGACCAAGAATACCTGGGAGAGCAGGAGAATGTGACAGAGGAGAGGGACAGAGCCGACAACAGGAATCAGCAGTCCTCCGCCTGGGCTAGAGAGCGCACCTGGAGCCCCAAGAGAAGAGGGAGTCGGAAACCCATCAGTCGACAGCTGGTCAATCATACTGGAACTGCCTAGGCTTTGCCCTGAAGAATCCCCCTGTGAGGTGACCGGGCCATGAAAGTCCAGAAGGACGGTCCCCTACCTCCAAAGAATGGGGCCCTCTCAAGGAAACCGAAAGGGAAGGCGAGGTCGGTCGACTTCTCCCACAAAAGGTCGCCGTATGGAACCCAAACCCCTCGAATCCTAAGTGCCCTCCTCCTCAAAACAGCCAGCCTAGGCAGCTGGCAATCCTGGTCCGCCTCAAGGCTAATCCAGGAGCAGCACTCTCCCCTCCTGGCGGGTGTCTACTGGGCCCATAGTTGGGCGATCCAGGCACACCACATGAGGGGGTACCACCAGTGAGGAGTCAGAAAACCCTCCGAGTCCAGGCTGCAGAGCAACAGTGGGCTGCACCACTGCTTGCTGGTCAGCACCCCTGACCCCTGGTCCTGGCAGCCACTGTCCTCTCCTCAGAGGGGGCTGGTTCCGGCCTGTCAAGGACACTACCAAGGTGTCCACGCCAGCAGCCAACTCCAAAGAGTCAGACTGCCTATCTGACTCGGAGTCCGATTCCTCCTCTGAAGAAGTGGAGATTGAAGTTCTGTGCCAAACGGTGCGTGGACGCCTGCTGCCATCCGACTGAAAGGGACACCAGACCCAGAGACTGCACCAGAGTTGGCGCCGACATCCCCAGCAGCACCACGAATGGTATGGGAAAAACACGGCTCCAACAATAGCAGCAGCATCGAGTCAGAGCTGGCCAGTGCTGTCCCACCCATGGCACCAGCAGCAGCGCCGAGGCCAGAGACGGCACCGCCAATGGCTCACTGTGCTCTCGGCCGAGGTCGGAGCAACCCCCACGGCACCGCTCTGAGCCATGGTGCCGTGAGTGGTGCCGAGGCCAGAGACAACGCCGATGATGGCCCCAACTGGTAAGCCGCCGCTGAGTGTTGGAAACTCACTGGTGCCGTGTCCTCGCTTCCAGAGCGGGACATGGCGCTGTGCTCAACCATGGCACCGGGCAAGAGACAGTCAAGTAAGGCACCGTAGAGCCTCCCATGGTGCTGTGAGTACCATCGGTGCTGTGAATGGAGCCAACGGCAGCAATGGCGCTGGCGATGGCGCCATCGAGCCAAGGCACCATGAATGGCGCCAAGGCCCAAGACAGGCGCCGACAGGACGCCGTTGAAGACAGCAATCGACCCAGGTCTTTTCGGCCGAGGGTACGGCTACACCAGGGGGAGCTCTTCACTCCGGGCGGGGCGACTGCCAAGGCGGTGCCCCCGCCCATCCTCTCTGGGGACAGACTGGGCCTCCTGCACCACGGAAAGGGCTTCTGCCATGGCTAGGCTACAGAAGCATAAGTCCCTCCTCCTTGGTCCATACAGAACCGGAAGGGGACCCAGACTGAGAGAACGTGGCTTGGCCCGATGAGAGCGCACCCATCCCCTCGAAAGTCGGCGGAGCTTGTCCAACTCTTCCATGCGGCTGTCCGAGGACACGACGGTCCATGGAGGAAGCATGCATCACACGAATCCATGTCATGTAGCAGCCAAGACACGCGAGGCAACAGCCGCGTTGGTCGGTGACTTGAGCACTTACGGCCGACGGACACTGACGACAGGGGCTGTCCCATCTTCATTGTTTTCTTGCCCGACTGAGACATGACCTACAGAAAAAATAACACCAAACAAGACCCGACATCGCAAAATAAAGAAAAGGAACAGTCTTACTTTTTAAACCTCAGGTGACGTCGAGTGGAGCGAAACAGAACCAGCAGGAGCAAAGAGAACGGAGTTGACGGACTCATCTGGAGCCGAAGGCTTCAACAATTACAACAGGCCTCTCACACAGTAGAGCTTCCATGGAGGTGACCTTGATGGCGGAAGATGAAGAACTGGCGGGAGGCGGTCGACAACACCCTAACGGCCAACCCATAAGTGACACGCCAGTGCATCGGCCTCGGGCGCGCGATGGTGCGCGACTCTGCCCACCCCCAAAAAAGAGCTCTGTGGGGGTCATGACTCCGCCAGTACCCAAAGGTGATGAATAGTGAAGATTGACAAGATAAGATCTGCTATTCCTGGCAACGCAGAAAGGCCCACCACCACTAGGCACTTGGTAAAGACCCAAGGTCCAAGAAAGACCAAAGGGAAGGCCGGAACTGGAAATGCTCCCTTGGAAACAGAACTGCAGGAACCAGCAGTGGCTGAGGAAGACTGGAATGTGCTGGTAGGCATCCTGCATATCCAGAGCACAAAGCCACTGGTTCTCCAGAAGGAGAGAAGAAGACTTGAGGAGTCAGCATTCAACTTTGTACTCGACTAACAGATTGAGACTGCTCAGGTCGAGGATGGGTCTCATGTCGCCTGACTTTTTGGAACCAGGAAGAAGTAGGAGAGAACCCCTTCCCTTTGTCGAAGGGGAACGCTTCTCATTGCTTCCTTGAGCAAGAGAGTTTTGATTTCTTCTGACAAGAAGAGCATGGTCTGGTGAGTAGGCCGACCGGGTTTGGTGGAGAGTCTGAGGGGATCTCCAGAAACTCTATGGTGTGTCCGACAGACACCAACTGCAGGACCCATGCGTTGGAGATAATGCCCTGCCACTCCTGGGCACAGAGCGGGCAAACCTCCCCGCACTGAGGCTGAGGAGGGGTGGGCGTAAGGAGTCGGGAGGAGGATTACCCGGAGGAGGGTAGTGGCACCTTGGTAACCCAAACAGCCATATCCTGGTACTGACCATATCCCAGGAAGTAATGTCCCATGCCACTACAATCTGGAGGAGGACGAGCCGGAAATGATCCCCAGGATACCCCAAGAGTAATGCAGAACAGTCCGGGGTGAGAATAGAAACCCGTCAGGAGATCTGGCGGAGGGGAACCTACGTGAGGCCGCTGTTGTGTAACTCGGTGGCAGGCCTGGCGTTGGGAGCTGGCATCGGGCCACTGTCGTTGAGACCGACACCACCCTATCAGGTGCCGTGGAGGGATTGGCATTGAAGCCGGGCGGGGGGACCCGACAGAGGGACCTTGTCAGGCACCTGAGCCGAAGCGGGGCAGATGACTGGGCTCAGGTTCAGAGACCGCCATCGAGGGTCCACGCGGTAGAAGCATTGCCAGATCTGGCAGAGGGATCTCGACTGGGACAGGTGCCGGTCGGGAGTGATCCCACCAGAAAGGATAGGAGGGTCCTCTGGAGTAGGGCTAGATGGCTGGGGAAGAGCCTTTTCCCTGCCCTTTGGGAGAGTGTGGAATGGAACCAGAGGTGTGGTTGACATCCAGGGTTCCACACCGCCATTGCCAGAGGTAGCGGTCTGAACAGGTGAAGCTACCGGCGGTGGAGAAGGGGGAGAGGGGCAGTCTCCCTGGGCTCTTCTGGATGTCGGGTTGAGTGCCGATAGGCCCCGGTGGGACAGTCAAGATTGAGCGCCCGCCAGAGGCGGTCATCTGACCAGACGGAGCCGGGCAGGAGGGGAAGGAGTCCCCGCCGACTTAACGGCTGAGGCTGTGAAGGTCCCCAAGCTTGGGGAGTTGGCTTATTGGCGGGTGGCAGTCCTCAGGAGGAGCCGAGGGTCGATTACCCGTGGAGGAGGGTTTGCCAGACTTACCTGGATCCCCAAGCCATTTCTCCTTAGGCGCGGCTGGGAAGAGACCTTGCTGGTCGAGGGCCTGGAAGCCTTGGCCTGGGAACCCTCCATGGAGCACTCCCACTCCCTGTGCTTCTCTCCAGTGTTCTTTTTGAAGGGTAAGAAGATAAAGCTTCATGAATCCGCTCCATCTGTTTTCTAAAGACGCCAGCTGGGTCTTCAAGAGATGGGCCTCCAGAGCCTGCTGCCTCCTTTGCGGTGGCCTGATTGAAAGGCTGGCAATCTGGGCAGGACAAAACTGTGTGGTCTGGGCCCAAGCAGATCACGCACTTCACGTGTCTGTCTTTATATGGGATTTAGTGCCACAAGACTGATACTTCTTCGTCGGACAAGACATAGAAGGATATTTCAAAAGGAAGAAAAAGGTGTAGTGAAGACCGACAAAAACCACTGAACTTTCAACGACGATCGCTGTGGAAGTCTGCGATGTGACTGACACGAGGCAACGGCAGGAAAGAACTGGAGGGCGGGCGGGGACCGCTCTATATAGGGTCACGCTTGATGTCGGTCACGTGATGTCGAGTGGGTGGTCCCCGTCAGGTATTGCTAGAAAAATCTGCTGTGTGGCCCAGATGCCAGGTGGTGCTAGTCTTGTATGTGATGACCTACTGAAGGGACCCTCTTGAAGTAAGATCTGACCGGTCACAGACTCTCCAGAGGCCCTGGAGGACTGTGCGCTGGTGAGGTCAAGAAGCTCCTGGCCTGTAGCTCCTTTCCATTGCGACCAACTTCTACTTTAAAGATGGCTCTCCAGCACTTTTAAACAACATCTTCGGGTGGCCTCTTGAATTTCTGGCAATGATGACAGGCTTCAGGTCGTGGTTGGGGCCTAGATAGAAGAGACAACACAGAGCGGCTATCCTTTCCAGTGATCTCTTCGCTGCCAGCACACTTTGTGGAGCGGTCGAAGATAAGGCTTGTGGAGAAGACAAACTCACTGAAGAAAACACTGAAAATTCAATATTTAAGTGAATTAGAACTGAAAGAAACCAAAATAAAAAAGAACAGCAAGCATGGTCAACTGTACCTGCAGCGTCCACTGAGGTCCAACATATGCGGTCGATGGTGGAAAAGAACTGAGGTAGGTCTGAGGGACTGCCCATCTAAATAGAGGCTACGGTGACATCAGCTGACTGATGGCGGGCAGTCCCTCGTGGTAGACTGCTGGCTGGAAGTTTCCGTAGGGCCCTGGCGCCTGCGGTGGCTTAGACCTATCAGTGTGGCCTGCTGCAAGAACTTTCCTTGAAGCAAGATCAGGAGGTTCGCCACCTCCTGATGCAAACACCACTTCTGTGGCGTCCTGCCCACCTGGCTGAGTGTGTCTGCTAGCTGGTTGAAGGCTCCTGCTATATGGATTGCCAAGAGATCCGCATCCAAGCTGTGCATGAAGGTCCAAGCATGGAGAGCATCCTGATATAGAGGAAGGGAATCGTGCCTCCCTACATGTTCAGGTACTACATGATTGTGGTATTGTCTGTCTGGGCCTGCATGACCTGACCCCGGACAAATGGAGCGAACTCCGTCAGAACGAGCCGCACTGCACAGAGCTCCAGCAGGTCAATGTGTTGACGGGACTCCCCGGGGTCCAGAAACCATGGGCCTGTGGTTCCTCAAGCGTGTTTCCCATCCCACCAGAGACATATCGGTTGTCAGGGTGACTGTCGGCTCTGGGAAGACAAATAGGACTCCTTCCTCCAGATGTTCTGGGATGAGCAACACTGGATAACATCCACCATCAGCTGGGTCACTGTGACCAACTGGTTCAGGTGACCTAGGTGCTGAGATCACAGGTGACCCAGCTTCAACTGTAGGTGGTGCATCTGCCAGCGAGCCCATCTCACCACACTAGTAAACAATGCCAAGTACAGCCATAGGAAGACGAGGACAGGCGCAAGTGCCCAACCAGAGTGATCAGGCAAAGGAGGTAAGATCCAATGCCCTTCCTGCAGGGATTGGGCCTTGGCCCAAGAGAGTCTAGCTCTGTCCCTATGAAGTGACTCACCTGCAAGGAGTTGAGATCGGACTTGGCCGGGTTGACCAGAATGCCCAAGTCTCTTCAGGTCCAGGTCTCTGACAACTCCACAGCCTCCTTGAATGGCCCGACTATTAGCCAGTCATCCAGGTAGAGGCAGACTCTGATCCTTGGTGCCTCAGAAATGCGCCACCAATGCCATGAACTTGGTGAAGACCCTGGGAGTCGATGAGAGTCCGAAAGGCATTACCTGGAACTAGCACAGAAACCATTCTGTGCAGAACCTGAGGATCGCCAGTGGGACAGACAGACCGGAATGTGGAAGAACGTATCCTAGAGGCCCAGGGAGCAGAACCACATGCCATGTTCCACAGATGGGATTATCTGGTTCTGACTGACCATCCTGAACTTGGGCTTCCTCAGAAACTGGTTCAGATTGTGAAGATCCAGTATGATTCCAGCCTCCGCCTGTTTCGAACCGGGAATCACGTGGCCATGGAACCTGACCTGCCATGGAGTCTGGGACATGGGCTATGGCTCCTTTATGGAGGAGCTGAGCAACATCCTCCTGAGGGCGGACAGCATGTCCTGCAACACCATGGATTCCCCTTCTGCGTGTGGCGTTGGTACTGCAGGAGAGCCTCAAAGTCAAGAAGTAACCCTCTGCCCACCACTTCTAGTGCCTGCTACCCAAAGTAATAACAGACCAACTGTGCTAAAAATGGTGAAGGATCCCTCATGTGGGGAGCTGAGGCAGGAGACTGGATGGGCGTGAGGTAGGCACCCCTGACCTGTCACTCGCAGCTTGGGGAGGCACGGCACCTGCTGCTGGAAGGGGCACCACTGCCTCTACCTTACTCTTTTGGGGCCCTGATCGGAAACTTGGTCTCAGGGCACCAAGCATGAGATTGCCTTGCGAGCTGCTGCTGCTTTGGCTGCTGTGACTTACAGGGTCGAAATGAAAGGGCTTCTTCTTCTACCCTTTCTGATCCCTCTGTGAGGAAGACACAGAATCTACTTCTCATTCATTGTGAGATGCCCTCCACACCTGGGTCAAGAGGTTGGTGCCCAAAAGGGATATCAGCCAAATGTGCTGGGTATCCACCATGAAAGTGGAAATCTGCAGCCAGGCTCTGCCACACACTGTGAAGACTGCTGCCATAGAATGAGATTGAGGGTTACTGTGGGCGCAGGAGTCGCCGCTATCCAAGACCATCTGAAGCTGGTGTTTAGCCAGTGCTTGATCCTGATCTCTGATCATTTTCACTGACATCTGCAGGCAGCAGGTAGGCAAAGGAGGATATGGTCTAGCATTCCCATCAGGGAGAACTAATGTTGGCCATAATAAGGGTGAAGCTCACCTGACAGAGACCCAGGAGGATGCAGCATACACCTTTTCACTGCGTGATCAAGCTTTTGGACTCCTTATCAGGGGACTGTTGTCAGTTTTTCTGAAGACAGACTCAGCCACCAATCCTTCAGACAAGTGGTGGTCCAAGAAACTGGACAAGATGCTGGTAGGGATGGCATATGGACCAAGGGTGCCATACAGGATGCTGCATGTTGCACAGCTCCACAGTCAGCCCCAAGATGGTCTTTGGCCATCCGGAAGGTGACCCATGGGATTCGCCACCCTCGAATTTCAATAAAGGGGTACTTAGCCTTTTCTGAATTGGTTCCAGAGGGACTTCCATGGACTCAGATATGACTCAGAGCCCCAAAAGACACTGGCCCAGATTCATGGCCAAACCCATGGGTCCTCGCCGAGGACTGCATGGTGACCCATCGGAGCTGTATGAAGACTTCTGAACACAGCCCTCAGTTGTGTCACCTGGGTTCATCCGGTGTGTGATCGCCATGGATAACCAGTCTGGCAAGCTGATAGTTGGACAGGAGTCCCTGGTAGGGTCTGTCTGCAATGGCTGAAGTGGTGGTGGTTCCACGTGGATCAGTGGAGAGACATTTGTTGCAGCAGGACCAGAATGGGCTTGACTGATGGCAACCAGTAGATCATCAGGGTCGGGTAGAGCCCTACTCTACCCAACCAAGGCCCACTGCTACCACAGCTACAGCCAGGGTTCTTCTGAGAACCCAACCAGAACTATTCGATTTTGCCTGATTCAAACTAAACTATAACCCTAAAAATAAAAAAACGGATGAACCTGAACCAAACTTAAACCCAGACCATGTGTGAGATGAGGAGAACCCACATGGATGCAGTAGTCTATCCATGCTATTCACGCTTCTCCAGCTGTGTGAAGTATTGCCTATAGACTGTGAAACGATTTCTTCACTGAAGTTAGTAGTGACTGTCAATATCAAAACAAAATCCAATGATGATGAGCCACCTGCAAAAGGCCAAAAACTCATGTCAAGGACATGCTATCCAGTCTAGGTGTCAACAGCAACCAGATCACTGTCATCCAGTGTACTAAAAACATATTTAGAATAGGACTGTTATACTGACAACTGCCTTGAATTCTGGAATAAAACAGGAAGACATCTGTTCCTAAAACTAGCAAAGCTACTGCAGAAGTACCTATGCTTGCTAGTTAACAGCAGTAACAGTGAGAGTGTTCTCATTCTGCAAGCAAGTTCTAGATGACCGAAGATCTCACCTATCGGTTAACACACTTGCTTGTTCTGTATTTGTTAAATTCTTGAACAGTTATACTTTACAACTGAACTTGTACTTTCCTATTTTTAGTTTCTTTTACTCAAAGTAATGTTGATTTGAATAAATTTAACAATGTAAAATCAGTTGTCTTGTCTCCATGTTTTATTTTATATATATGTGTGTGTATACATATATATATATATATATATATATACACACATATATATATATATACATACATATATATATATATATATATATAATGTTATAGTGGCATGTTGTGCCACTATAGTTAGGGTTGAGTGGCGGATACATATTAAAGTCAAAAGTTTGGACGTTAATAACTTTGGACCTGTTCAATGAATTTGCCTGAAATTTGGTACACAAGTTGAGGCGCACTAGATCTCTTGATTTGTCAAATTGCATTTGTGTCGGAGTGCTGGTCTTCGTGGTATCGAAAGCGTGAAAAATGAAAAGTATCCCTCTTTGGAGGCACCTTTGGCATTCTTAATGTGGTCCTCCACGGCTCATGTGTGTGTGCCACTGCAAGATGGATAGTTTGAAAGAGCTTTAGTGGCTGAACATGCCACTTTGTGTTTGGTGAAAAAATATTAAGGCATTCAAAAGTTATGACACTTTTAAGTTCCCATTATAAGTCAATGGGAAAATTTATATGTATATCTTGCGATCAAATAATAGGGTTCTGGCCATCTGGTCTTGCCTGGCGATCAAAATTTGCAGCCTCACAGTTCAAGAATCTTTGTTTCGAGGAATTTTCAAAATTCTTTGACCGTGAGGTCCACCATCTTGTTTTCAGTTTTCCAATCACACAAACACAAATATCTGCTCAGGGTCACTTCTGAAGTATAACTTTGATTAGTTTTACTCAGGGACCTAATCTATCATGACTTTAGTTCTAATCACGTCGGTCAAAAAACAGTTATAAGCTTTAAAATCTTAATTGCGGCTCGCTAACGATCTTTGATCGCGAGCCTGCAAATTCTTTGATTGTGATCTTGCATCGTGAGCGAGGGACTAGATGGCTGAATTTAAAAATATTTTTCTCAGTCCATGGGTGTCCTAGGAAGTCAAATGAAGGTGGGTTTTACTCAGGGCTTCATTCTGTCGAACCATGGTGGTGGTTTACTGCTATTCCTTCAATTTTTGATTTATTACATTTTTATTCTTTGTTCGTGGGCCTGCAAATTCTTTGATCGTGAGGCTGCAAATTCTTTGCTTGTGAGATTCTTTGATCGTGATCTTGCATCGTGGCGAGGGACAAGATGGCCCAATTTAAAATTCAATTTTTCAGCCCACGGGTGTGTCCTAGGAAGTAAAATGAGGGTGGGTTTTACTCAGGGGCTTTGTTCTGTTGACCCATGGCGGTGGTTACTGCAATTGCTTCTATTTTTTATTTAATTTTTTATTCTTTGTTTGTGAGGCTGCAAATTCTTTGATCGTGATCTTTGATCGCAAAATAGGGACAAGATGGCGTCATTTTTTTATAACGGAATAGATAGGGAAATTTGCCAATCTTTGACACTGAATATCTTGGAAATGGTTTGGTCATTTTACTTGAAATTTGGAGGGAAGAAAGTCAACATCCACAGATGTGGCTTTTAGTGGATCGGTAAAAATATTATAGGGTGGCAAAGTTACAGCACTGAGTTGGCGCTTTCTCTCACAGGATAACATTATGGCGAGTTAGGACCATTACCCAACGCGCACTCCCAATGCCAGTTGGGGGTCTCCAAGGGCTAACCCCAACTCAATTACCCAGTTTTTTTCGCTGTGGAACAACCTGATGTATTAAACTTTAGGACTGATGACCCAACGACAATTTGATGCCGTGTTGGGGTGGGCTGAGGGGTGCAAGGGGAGGTTTCAACCCCTAACACTTAATTTCCTCACTTTTGTCGCTGTGGAACAACCCTAACTGATGCATTAAACGGAGTTTTTGCCTCTAATTTCCTTCTTTTGAGAATGAGGACTATAAATAGTGAAAGGAATGTGGTGGCGGGAGTGCGGAGTCCCACCACATATTTTTTGTGACATAGTAACGGTATGTGCAGCGCAAAATGCAAGCGCTAACAGTTACGCACATGGTGACGCAAACATAAATTGTAAAGCAAGCGTTAACAGAAATGCAGGTGCAAAGTGGCGTAAACTGAATTCGGTGAGCATAAAAGCAGGCATAGCGCATATAAGCATAACTGGTAACGCTGACGGTGATGATACTGCTATTGTAAGCGCAAATGATAACTGTAACAGCAACAATAACGCCAAAGGAAAGAGAAAACAGAAACACAAGCGTGTACCGGAAATGCAACCCAACGCTGGTGGTCACGTACCATAATTGTAAATACAAATGGTAACGGTAACAATAATGCCAAAGAAAAACAGAAATGTAAATGGAAGAGCGTGATGGAAATGCAAGTCAGAATTCACTAACGGGCACGGGACCACAATTGGAAATGCAAATGGTAACGGTAAGTACAACGATGATGCAAAACAAAAGACAAATGGAAACAGAAGGGCAGCCGCCAACAGAAATGGTAATGCACACGGTGATGCTAAGCGAAACACAAACACAAACAGTAGTGGAGACACAAATGGTAGCATAAGCGGAAGCGGAAAGGTAACACACACGGTGGCTTACAGGAGCAGTATAGCATCAAATGAGACGCGGAAACACAAGTGTAAAGCCTACATGTGCGTAACTGGACCACACACCCTATATTTCTCGAAAAGCTCCACTGAGAAACACAGTGAAAACAAAGAATGTATGTGTAATAATGTGCCTCGGAGCAGAAAGCGAGCAGTTATAATACTAAATTGCTAATATCTCAGTAACTCTGACGTAAAAAAATTTAAATTTCACGATTCATGAGTTTCCTGGCTATGTTTTCACTGGGCTATGCATATTTTTGCGACAAAAAATTCCATATTTACGTACCATTTTTGAGATCGAGCCCCAAAAGGTGCGGTGGATGCCACCATGTTAGTCTATGGAAAAACGTCTACTTTGGAGTACCGTAACTGCGTCCATGGAATATTTTGTCACCAAACCACAAAAGGCACATCTGTGACATGCTGGCTGCCTTCCTTCAAATTTCAGCCCAAAAGACCAAACCATTCTTTTGCAGCAGGGTGGCAAAGAATTCCTGTCATTTTGGCCATAGTCTAGAAAAGTAGTGTGTGATTTGTGACACCTTCAGGAATTTATGACAGTGTCGCAATCATGACACTCAATTTGTGACACTACTTTCCCACAAATTTGAAAAACATTTGGGGCGCTTTTACCCCAAAATAAAGACATGACTAGCATCCTCAGGACTCGACTAGGTAAACACAAAAGAATTATGTCCCTAGATGGTCCCAATTTTAAATATCAAGCATTCCTGTGATCAGTAACTGAAAACAAAATGGCAGATTTGCGACACTACTAGGGTCATTGCGACACTAAAAGTGCATATCTCGAAAGTGTCGAATTTTTGTTAACTTTCCCATTGACTTATAATGGGAACTTGTTTTTGAATAACTTTTGAACCGTCCAATATCTTTACAGAAATCTTCAAAGGCACATCTGGGACCCAGTGCATGTTCCCTAGCGTTTTGGACCGGTTGCAAAACTAGTGCTGACCGTAGGTGCCAAACAAAGAATGCGCAAAAAAGGTAAATGCGCCCTGGAATGTCACTTAATAACCCGCAGCTGTATATACCCAACCGGAACAAAAGTTGGCAAATCCCAAGATCTATAGTTAAGCACCGTGCCTGTCAAGTTTCAGGCAAATCCATTGAACGTGGCAAAGTTATTAAGATGCAAAGTTTCACCATTTAACCTTAAATGGGGTACTCAGCAAACTATGGTAGCACTACCGTGCTACCATAATATATATTTATGCAACAGGTGTTTAGAGATAAACTGTGTGATAAATCTATTTATCTGAGTCACTGTACGTATAAATTTATTTATCATTACAGTATTTCGTCTGAAATCCTATCTATAACATTAGCAAATCCACACAAAAGTCCATGCAATCTCGCTAAAGCGAATATCTCAGTTTTCATGAAAACAGATATAAACCCCCAAAATCCTGTTGCATAAATGGAATATGCGGGGGTTGACTGTGTGATAACTCATTTATGGATACAGTTGCCAGTGACCTCTACGTAACCATCACTAGTGGCTTACGCCACTGTAGAGATGCCAGGTCACTAGCAACAGTAGCATATAAATGAGTTATCACACAGTCAACCCCGATATCCCTATATATGACAATATAAAGTGAATTTAGTAACACTTAATTGATCCTGAACCAGAACTAATAAATAAACCAAAAGCCTAGAACCGAACTGAACCAGAACCCAAACATGTAATTTTAAGCAGAACTGAACCAGACCAGAACCCCACACGTAGAACCAGAACCAAACTAGAACCCCAAAATCTGAAGAATCCTGGCTCTACCCCACTGCAGCTTTTGTCGCTTTACATCGCCAAGAGCTGGGCTGCAGATCTCACAGCCATAGACATCATTTAATGATTGTCTTTAGACCTCACTGGAGGGTCCCATTTGGTGGCTGAGTAGAAGACGAACACAGTGGTCTTCAAGGAATGACAGGAGTAAGGTTTTGCAGAGGCTGCAGGTGGTGATGTCGGCACTGCCCCAGGCAGTAATGCATGAGGTGTGGATCCGTCCGTGACATTTTCTGATTGCATGAGCATAGCGCTTGAAGCCTGGACTCTATTTGGATTCCTCGCATTCCATTGTGTATATAGGCGACTTGAGTGGAACGGAGAATGTACTCACTAAACTCGAAAAAAACAAAGTTTGCCAATGGTGCACTTAGAAAGGCCTACACCATGCATGGAGCTGCAGTGGAAAAACCAGACACCTCCAGCGGAAAGGAAGATTTGACATCATGGGCGGAGCTGAGGAGTATACCACACCGGGTGGGTAGGAGGAGCTTAACTTCAAAGCGGCCAACAAGTGATCCTTTAAAAGGAAGACTGCCAGAAATTTGGATAGTGCACCATATCCACGTCCCTAGAAATGAAAATTACGTGACTCATTGTAATTATTGATCTTTCAGAATATCTTTACCATTTATTCACACCATTAGGTCTGTGCCAGAGGCACTAGGATCTTGTGAGAGCAAACTCTTTCTGCATCCTACAGTATGGAACTGATGTCAGTGCGGCGCAGCCATGAGGTGGACGTATGACATGGTGCTCATGGATTGGCCAGAAACTGCGCAAGCCCCTAACTTCCTCAGTTGTTTTTGGGGGAGAGAGCCGGACTAAGGAAACTAGCCCAAAGGGACAGGAAAAGGATATAGAATATAAAACATAAAACAATAGAACCCAACTACCAACTTGGAGAAAGAGAAGTATGGACCTAAGGATAGTGGGTTAAGGACAGACAGAGCCTAAGGGCACCTGGACAGCAAAGCTGGAAAGTTAGAGCTATTAGAGGTTATGGCCAGAAAGGAGAGATGAAGGGATGTCCTAACTCTTGTCTTATTTTTTTGTAATAGAAACCAGAAAAACTTGTACATAGTACAAGAGAGCAAAGAAGGAATGGAATAAAGATAGGGGTACACCCCCTTGCCACTCTGATAGGAAAGGAGAAGAGAGAAAAAAGGAAAATTACATTACCTACCGTGAGTTCTTGATCTTTCTCTGCATCTTCATCACTCATCACAGTTGGGTATGTGACGGAGGGTCATGACCTTGAGGAGCTTTTTCGGGATACTGGGAAGAGTCGGCGCACTGTCAGCGCCGCCCTCGAGGCAGATGCACAGCCGCGGAGCGCCCGCTGTGGCTGGCCGTCATGTCGACGGACCCCACCCTCCCGCCAGTTCTGAGTCAGAGAGTAAGAAGCAGGGTTGGGAGGGTGGGACAAGGAAGTCCAAGGTCAGACAAAGGAAAAGATATAAGGACCAAAAGGAGAAATAAACTACTGAGAGGACAGGCGAGGGAGAGAGAGAGAGAAAGAGAAACTAAGGGGATTAGGAGGGCCCCAATCTCTGGAAGAAAGGAAGGAAAGAAGAAAGAAACGTTAAGTGAGAGGAGGGAACAAACTGATGGCCCACTGTCTGGTCCCAATTTTGGAAGGACTTACTGCCCAGAGAGTTGCAAGCTTGGAAGACCGCCAGAACCAAGGCACAGGGTTAGGCAAGCATACTCTGCCAGGGCTACACAAAGTTAGTATAAGAAGGACCAGGAACCAAAGCTGTCCCCTCCTGACCAACCAATAGGAAAAAGGAGGATTAGACATCAGGTCAAGATTCAGAGGAGTAGAGAGGGCCAGCCACCACCATCCCACCGCAAAGGGGTGAAGCCGAAGCGGTGAGGGGATAGTCCCTCTCACTCTCTACTCTTCAAAGGGGAGGAAAATAAATTCCCCTGTGTGGCCAAGATCACCCCACTCCTGACCAATGGGGGAGGGGAGAAAGGACACACAGAGGGAGAGGGACCAGAGGGATGGAGGTGGGATAAAGCAAGAGGAAGAGCCGGGGGGCAGGGCTGGGACAAGCGGGGGAGGAGGTTGGGGCAGCTGCAATCTACAAGTGCTAACCCGCACACTCGGGCAGACTGCATAGACCGTTTGGTGTGTTCTGCTGGCAGATTAGTATGTTCTATGTAAAATCACAGTGACTCTGTTCATAAGCAGAGGTCCTAAAATGCCTATGATGAAAATCTGGTGACAAATGTCCATAAAATGACTGTGTTACAAGCGTCGTTGTACAGTTTCCACGCACCCTCGTAACCCATCAAATTTGCAGCATTTTCACTCCAGATTTTCAACATTGGCATTTTTCGGACCTCCTTATGAACAGTACAGTTGTCATTTTTCTCATCCAGCCCCAAATATGCATTTACACATCTGGTGCAGAATAGCACAGTTGCTGTGGAAATCAATGTTCGGACAGATTAAGAAAATCATAGTGACAGTGTTCATGAGCAGAGGTCACAAAATGCCTATGCTGAAAATTTGGTGAAATACTTCCACTAAATGATTGTGTTCTGCTTGAATATATTGCATAATTTCTCTGCAGCTCGGAAGTTAGAAATTTTTAATATTTTTCACTACAGATTTTCAACATTGCCATCTCTTCACACCTCTCTATGAATGGTACAGCTGTCATTCTTCACATCTGCCGGTCTGTGTTTTCATACATCTGGTGCACAATGGCATGAGTAGCTGTGGAAACTCAAAGTTAAAGGGACATTGACAAAATCACAGTGCCACTATTCATGAGAAAGAGGTCCCAAATGCTTTCATAAGGGTGGAGGTGTCAAAATGGCCATGTTGAAAATCTGTAATGCAAATACCAACAAACGCCTGGGCGTTAGGTTTCTAACCATAACGTCCCACCCTGTACAGACTGACAGAAGCATCAGGGTATTGTGTGCCTGGATTGCCGTCTGTAATGCTCATGCCATTCACCCCACCTCACCACTTACCAGCCAGTGACAGGCATCGAGGTTTGCCTTGGACTCTTCCGCCCATAGAGTTCACCCCATTCTCCTATACTGCACCCATTTAAGCTGCAGATGTCCTTACATGGAGTGAGGTGACTTAAAGCCGAACACCCCAAGGCACACCTCAGCACGTGTCGGTGTCTGCTGGATAGGATGAAGTGAAATGGAATGAACATTATGGGCGCATAACCCAAATGCATACCCTAATGCCTGTCTGTCTTTGAGGTGGAGGTGGGGTTGGCGTGAAGTTCAATACTTTACTGCCATTCTTATTCTGCATCTCTAACTCCTGCATTTCCAATGTTAATACCAGCAAGTAAACATTCAGTATTGACAAATGCTTGTTACTACATGTAATGCTTTTAAATGTGTTGATGACTTTTAAGTCAAACAATAAAACAAATGATTGTACCTCACTGGCATCATAAGATACTCTTGTGCTTGGTGCCTCGCCAGCTCCAGGCCCTGGACGGAAAGGGAATGCCTGCTTGCTTTGCAGTTTGGCTCCGGTGCTATAAGGTTGCCCCAGTATTATTCACGGGTGCCTGCCATAGGCTGCCTGATGGCCCTGATGTGCAGAGATGCACAGCATGGTGCGTACCACCAACAAAACCCTTCTGTCCAGATATCAAACTCCGCAGAGTGGGGGCTGTCATGCACTGGGCGCCTGTGCTGGGGGGTGCAGGAGCAGAATCTCAGAAGGCAGATGTGGCACTGCACCTGGAGACCCCAGGAGCACAATACCTGGTGAACATCCCTCTGGGCTAGCGAAGGGGCAGAGGGACGGAGCCAGACATCGCTGGATGCCTCCACGAGGGCCGTGGCCATGGAGGGAAGACTGTGGACTCTCTTTTATATTCATCAAGGAATGACAGCACCAGGTTGGCAGTATGCGACCAGCAAAATGGTGTATGGATGCTTCTGCATCATCCGCCAAAGAACTGCTTGTACCGGATATACTCAGCAACTCAGCATCAGAGGAGAGATGGATTGAAGCGCCTCTTCCTCGGAGGAGGACGTGGGAGAAGATGAGGAGCTGGAATCAGGGGACAGAGGTGCAGGGACCAAAGACCAGAAAATGGCCTGGTGCAACCTATGGAGATACTGGAAGCATTAGCCATTTCCCTTAACTGTTCCCAGGATAGAGGCCCTACAGGATCGAGAATGTCTATGAGAGGGGAGAAGTCATGCAAGACCAGGCTGGGTCCTCTGCCAAGGCTGTGAGAAAGCTCAGGGGCTTCTCCTGGGAGAGGGCCTGGCAAACTTGCACATCAGTGAACAACCAACAGCTGGGGACCGATCAGGATGGTGTCCTTGGAAGGGGTGCCCATGGGTGGGGAGAGTGGAGCCGTGCAGGTTGCACAGGTGGCCTATCCCACCAGTGACAGGCTAGCCATTTCTGGAGAGGAGCGAGGTCTGAGTCAGGGCTGCGACTCCTGCCAGAGTTGCCTCCTACTCTGGCCAAGGAGTGAGCCAGCGATTTAGATTTCAAGGACCCCTCCTCACCAAGACTGACCTTGTCCCTGCGCCAGAGGTGTTGGAGGCGGTGCCGTGAATGAACACTGACTTTGCCTCCAAGGCCAAGAATGGTGCCAGGACTAGGGGCGGCACTGTGAATGATGCTTGGAACCAATGGGCACCGCAAATGCTGTCTACAAGGGCCTCGGCACCACCCACAGGCACAACCACTCGAGGAGACTCGACCTAGGCCCAGAAGAAAAATTACTTACCTTAATAATTGTGTTTCTTCTAATGGAGTGTTGCTGTATTCTGACAATTGGAGTTACCTCCAGCCTTTGAACCGCCCGGAAGTATAGGGTTAAATTTCTATGCAGAGCATAAAACGTTGAGCTCGAGCTCGGTTGAAGACTCTGTCTGCAGTACTTTGAATCCAAATCTTCAGATTCTTACGAGCTAAAAACTCACTGATCTATTATCAGAATGTGGAAATTGTAAAATTTCTACTAGCCAACTGGCAACTAACAGTCTAGGTTCCCAAAGGAAGACTCAAGTCAGAAACCCAAAAACAAACAAAAACCAGGTAATAAAACATAACAAATTCTTAATAACAAACTAAAGCACCCAACAGGAAGTGTGCTGAAGACACCCCTGGGGTGCAACACTGTACCTACCTACCACTTCCCAAAAACAGGTTTTGAGAGGGAGGCAGGAGGAAATCAGAATACAGCAAGACTCCATTAGAAGAAACACAATTACTAAGGTGAGTAATTTTTCTTCAAACAACATGAAGTCTTGCTGTATTCTGACTAATACAGAACTACTAAGCAGTACCTCTAAGGAGGAGGGACAGAACCTACTTTGGGAATAGGCTCTGAAGCACTGCTGCACCAAATCTACATCACTCCGAGCCTGGATATCCAGGGAGTAATGCCTGGTGAAGGTATGAACTGTTTTCCAGGTGGCTGCTTGGCAAATTCTAACAAGGAATATCCTGGCACGCAGCCAGAGATGCAGCTGTACCTCTAGTGGAATGAGCCCTCAGGCTTGAGGGAGGAATTTTTCCCAGTTTCTCATAACAGAACTGGATACAGGACACAATCCACCTGGCAATAGTTCTCTTGGTGGAAGGTTTGCCCTACCTACTTCCCAAAAGTGAGGAACAACTGGAGGAGTCAAACCTGTGACTCTTTATGCGTTCTATGTAGTAACTAAGGGCTCTTTAACATCTAAACTGTGTAACCGTAGGCTTCCCTGAGGAAGCATGATCAGTGAAGAACACAGGAAGAGACATGGATTGGTTCAAGTGGAAATCAGAAACCACTTTGGGTAGGAACCTCCTATTGGTTCTAAGGACCACTTTGTCCCTATGGAATGAGATGAAGTCTGGTTCAACTGACAGAGCTTGCAATTCACTGATACGTCTGGCAGAGGTAACAGCAACCAAAACAATTTTCCAAGTCAAGTACTTGAGTTCTGTTGAGGACATAGGCTCAAAGGGGTTGCAAAAGCTGAGCAATGCAGACATTCAAATCCAGGCAGGAGCAGGATCCCTAAAAGGAGGATTGGTATGAAGCAATCTTTGAAAAATTACAGATGACAGAGAGGAAGGCTTTCCACTGACAGAAAAGCAGAAAATGAAAATTACATACCTACGTAATTAAGATCTTTCTGTGCATCTTCACCATTCATCACTGTTGGGTATCTGCTGGAGGTCAGGACCCGTGGGAACCTTTTTAAGGCAGGCAGAATCAATGTACCATTGTGGCGCCGCCGAGGCCGACGTGCTGCGCGGTGCTGGCGCGTTGGCGTTAGGCTGTGTTGACTCCGCCTGCCTGCCAGTTCTGAGTCTCTCCGCCGTGAGAGGTTACCTCGGGAAGCTGTGAAGAGCCCTAGGCCTGCCTCATGATTCTCAAATTAACAAAATTTCCTTGATTTGAAGTCCGATGGTTTTCCTGCCGTCGACCTCGAAGGCGGAGCCGATGGTACGCAACTCTGCCTACCTTTAAAAAAAAAAAAAAAAAAAGGCTCCCGGGTCCTGACCTCCAGCAGATACCCAACAGTGATGAATGGTGAAGATTGACACAGATAAGATCAGCTGACAAATGTACCTTGAGAGTAGCTGGTCTGAGGCCTAGACCATTAAGATGAACCATATAATCCAGAACTGTAGACAATTCAGCAGTGTCTGGGGATATATGCTTCTTGGAATACCAAATGCTGAGTCTTTTCCATTTGGAGTTGTAAGTTTTCCTGGTGGCAGGCTTGAGAGGCTTTGAGAATGTCCAGAACCCCTTGGGACAGATGCAAATCTGCATATTCTAACTCTTCAAGAGCCATGCCTTGAGATTGAGGGACCGAAGATTGGGGTACCAAATCCTCCCCTGCGATGAGGTTAACAGACTGCACTTCCTGGGAGAGACAGGGGAAGATGGACTGCTAGGGACAGCAGCAGGGATACCATGGCTGCCTGGCCCAGTCTGGAGCAATCAGAATTAGTTTGCAGGATTGTGACTCATTTTGACCAGAACTTTGAACAACAGAGGAAAAGGAGGAAGGCACAGAGGAATTTCCTTCCCAGTTCAGAACCAGAGCATCCAGAGGGACTGAGCCCAGTACTGGAGGTGTACAACAAAACAGAGGAAGTTGGTGATTGTCCGGGGCTGCAAAGAGATATGAAATTACATACCTACCGTAATCTTGATCTTCTCCTGTATCTTCACCATTCATTACTGCTTGGAGTTAGCTGGAGGCGGCGCACCCGCTATGGGAGGTTTTTGGAGTCGGCTCCAGCGGCACCGCCCTCGAGGACAACGTACTGCATCATCGTGAGGGACCATTGGGTGCCACAGACTCCTCCTCTATCTCAGTTCTGGTAGCGGAGAGGCGAAAATAAAGGCAAGAAAAAGCGAGGAAGAAAGAGATCCGAGGGATAGAAAAAGGAAAGGAAATAAACTGAAAAGGAATAAGCCGATGGAGAATAGACAGAGGAGAGAAATTCCTATCCTAAGGGACCATGAGGGCCTCCTTTCGGGCAGCTCTGGGGAGGAACAGAAAGAAGGAAAGGAAGTAGAAGAAGAGAGAAGAGGCATGTTGAGGAGGAGAACAGTGCCCATCAGGCATTGGTTGAGAGGCTTATAGGCTCGAACAACAAGGAGCAAGAATCCCAGTTGCTGGGACTGAGGGAGGTTCAACGAACTACCTGAACAGATCCGAATGAGGGCAGACTCTCTGAACTCTCAACATGCCAAGTCCCTTTATCCTAGTTGAGGGCTCCTAGACTGCCCGGGCAGAACCTGTTCCATGTGAGCGCCCATCCAGGAAGGGGACTAAGTCCCTTAGCACCTTGTTAAGTGCTAACACAGTAGTGTATGGAAAGACTATGCCTCTCGAAGGCAGTTTTGTATGAAAGATAGAGTGGAACTCAATCAGACTCCCTAAGGCAAGGCAAACAGATGCTCAGAGCTGACAAGTTCAGTCAGTATCTAGAAGAGCTCAGAATAATACCTGCCAGGAGGATTCTAGACTTTGCTGAGGCCAAGTCAAAGCATGGCCATTGGGCTGTGAAACTGCATAACCTGAAGAAGGTATTTAGGAATCGCACCCTAAGGCGGTCAGAAAGAGTTCCCTCAGAATTAGAGAAATACAACCGTGTTCCTCTTTACCTTGAGGAAAAAGGGATCCATTCACTAAGAATAGAAAACAGAAAGTTTTTTTTTGGCATAAAGGCCAAGGGAAGGAAGAGGAACGAGACGGAGGGAGGAACGCCACAGAAGGAGGCCACTGAGGGAAAGTGGTGGGTATCAGTAATGAATGGTGAAGATACAAGAGAAGATGAAAAATTACGGTAGGTACTTAATTTTCATATCTTCCTTGTCAATCTTCACCATTCATTACTGCTTGGGTGAGTACCAAGCCCTCCCCTTAAAAAAGGGGGTAGAACCCTGAGGGAACAAGACCCCCAGCCTCCTGTTGGTGAGAAACAGAAGGGAAGACCCTGGGCTAATGCCGAGAGAAGCCTATGGGAGAAGAGCTAGGAGGTGCCCCCGAGGACGGGAGACGGAGGAAGCCCCTGCAGAAGTCTCCTAGCTCTGGAGGAAAGAGACGGGTCCCCGGAGGCGGGCGAATGACCTATGCGAGCTAGGGGTGACAACCTTGATAGGCAAGCCATGCCGTCCGCCTAATGCAGATCGCTGTCCCTTAAGCCTGGAAGCCACCTCACTGGTGTCATAAGATGCCCTTGCTTGGTGTCTTGCCAGCTCCAGGCCTATAGCGGAGAGGGCAATAGCCTGTCTGGTTTGCTCTGTATCAGGCATTGTTGCTGGGAGCTGGGAGAGCATCGACCACAGATGCCTATTGTAGGCAGTGTGGTGAGCCTGATGTGACACAATGCAAGCCATCGCTTGCGAAGGAAGAGAGAACATTCTTCGCACCCACCGGTCGGTGTAGGGAATCCGAATCCAGTGGGCGGTCGTGCGCTGGCGTCGGCCGGAAGGAGTCTCTGGAGTATACCAAACCTGAGGACGGGTTGGGAAGGGTACCCAGGGATTCGAAGGGCACAATACCTTCGTCGACAGTCTGCCGGGGCTGGACAAGGCGGCTGGCGACTGCCAGGGATCAGATAGGCAGCCTCCTGGAATGGGATAGCCAGGAAGGTACCACCAGGTGCTGGGCGCTGAATTCTCCAAGGAATTCCGCATCTCCCGTTCAGTATTGTCCCAGCCTAACATAGGAGATTCAAGATCCTCCCCATCCTCGAAAGGAATCGCTGATATTCAATGAAATCAGCGTTGGAGGAAAATATGAGCAGGATTCCTCTCCTCAGAGGAGGGAGGCGAGGATGATGGGAGGCTCGAATGTCCAGAAGATTCCTGCGGCGGTGGGAGAGTCGAAAGACCGGCTCATGTATATACCTAACAGTATGAGGGAAGGCCGCCAGAACCTCTGAACTGCTCCCAGGATAACGGACCCGTGAGGACCGACATGGCCTGGAAGAGCGGGGGTGGTTGCAGAGGTACTGGAGAAGGGCACCTGAAGAGGCAACTGACCTCTGCTAGGGCTCTGAAATCGGAGAAGCAGGCCCGAGCTGGCGGGATTCGGACAACAGACCAGGTCGCAAAAATGGAACCGTGGGGATGCGAACCCTGGAAGAGCCCAGGAGGGAACCTCCTGTGTCGAACCTGGGACTGCATGGATCCAGAAGGGCAGTCCGCCAGCCACGGAGGGACTCCGGGGCCCAAGAGAGGAAGGCAGGGCTCGGCGCTACGGCTCCTAGCACCCTAAGAGGGTGGCCGGCAGAGACCGCGACGACCGACCCTGCCCCTCAACCCCTCAGACTCTGAGAGAGCCCTCCTCCTCGACTCCAGCGTTCTCCCACCCGAGGTGGCAACAGCACCAGGAAGGGCAGCTGTCACGGACCCCCTAGGAGGAGGCCCCCAACCCCACCACATCGCCCTCTGGGACCGGGGCCACCTAGCCGGGGGTCCTCAGGGAGGAGCGGCGGAGACAGCGAGAGGGGCCCACTGTGCCACCTAGCACACGTGTTACCGGGGACCCCGACCCGGAGAGTCAGGAGTGCCAGGATGGGTCCACATCCGAGTCATCGACCTCGAAGAGGATGAGACCAGCAGAACCTTGATGCTGGCAACCCAGGGTCCCCAGAGGAGCAGGCGCCCGCGAATGGCGCGGTGCCAGGACAGCGCGGACGACCCTAGCCACTGCAACTGCTGGGCGGTCCCAGCTCCCCTGCTGCGCCAGTTAGCTACAGCGCCACCTCCGCGTCCGGAACCCAACCCGGCGCCTCCAGGAGCCATAAACCAGGCCTGCGGCGCATCTCGATCACCGGCGGATCTGAAAGCGGCACCAGGGTGCCATAGAGATCCCACGGTGCTAGGCTAACAGGCGCGGGCCTCAACACTGAGAGCCTGCACCTCACAGGAGATGACTGCCAAGGCGGTGTCCTCCAGCGGCCCGGGAGGGACCACGATGTTCCCCCGACACTGGAGGAAGCTTCCTCTTGACAAGAGAAGAGGAGGAAGTCTCCTCCTCAGCGGACCGTATAGCCCTGGGAGGACCCGGAGGAGACCTAGAGACCTTACAAGGGAATCTCTGGGCCGGCATGTCCCGAAGGTCAGGCGGGGCTTTGCCGATCTTGAGCAGCGCGGACTTGAGGACACGATGGTCCATGGAGAAACAGGTGTCAGCGGCGTCCATGTCATGGTTGGGTCCCAGGCAATGGAGACAGACATCATGCCGGTCGAGGCAGATACCGGCCACAGGAGCACCCGGCGCGGGGGCGCGGCCCGCCTCCGACTTCAGCTTTGCTCCCAGACTAACATGATGCGAACTAAACAAGGCAAAAGGCAATAAAGCACTCGCGCCGTAGATAGAAAAACAAGAACGGTCTTACGGTATCTGACATCGGCGAGTCACTGAGGAGAAAGCGAGGTCTTGAGAATCAGAAAACCGAAAATACTATTTCGCTTACTGCACAGCAGGTGCAGCCTCGTGGCGGGGAGAAACAGAACTGAGATAAAGGAGGTCTGCGGCACCTATTGGCCGCCCCTTGCGCATGACGCTTGATGCGTGGAGTCCTCGAGGCGGCGCCGTTGGAGCCGACTCAAAACAAAAACAAAAAAAAAAACCTCCTGTGGCGGGTGGCGCCTCCGGCTAAACCAAGCAGTAATGAATGGTGAAGATTGACAGGGAAGATCTATCTCTGGAGTGCCCACCTCGAAAAAATCACTTCTACTTCTAGCACCAGGGGATCCAGAGACCATTCGTGATGGCCCTGGGAGATTCTGTTCAGTGCATCTGCTATCACATTGTCCTTTCCGGAAAGTGGATTGCAACTAAGGATGTCTGCAGAGGAAGCCAGAGACCATAGTTTCATGGCTTCCGTGCACAAGGCTGTGGACCGAGTGCCTTCCTGCTTGTTGATGTACCACATGGTGGTGGTGTTGTCTGTCCTGACCTGTACCACCTTGTTCTGTACTGACTGAGAGAAGGCTTGCAGAGCCAGCAACACTGCCTGAGCTCCAAAGATTGATATGCAGGAGGAACTCTTGATGGGACCACTGTCCCTGGGCTGTGAGCCCCAAGATGGGCTCCCACCCAACAGAGAAGCATTTGTGGTAGGACCACAGAGTGGGGCTGATTGATGAAAGGAACCCCTTGCCTGAGATTGTCCTGATCCTGCCACCATTGAAGTGCCTGGATCAGAGTCTGAGTCACTGGAACTAGTTTGGTAGAGGATCCTTCTTTTGGGACCAGAAGGACCTTAGATGGAACTGAATGTCCCTTATTTGAAACCTGGCTCCTTGGACCACTGCTGTAGAAGCTGCCATGTGACCCAGAAGCTGAAAAATGCCTTGCTGGTTGACAGACCAGAAGGCGGAAAGAAGAGGCCAGCTCTGAAATGGCTGTAACCCTCTGCATGGAAAGAAAAGCTCTTGCCTTGACTGTATCCAGCTCTGCTCCTATAAAAGTGAGAAGCTGTACAGGTTCGAGAACTGACTTGGAAAGGTTGAGAAGAAACCCCAAGGAAGTGAGCACTTGCTGGGTCACTTGGAGGTCTGACTTGACTTGGTCTGGGGACTCTCCCACAATGAGCCAGTCGTCCAGATATGGAAACACTGCCATCTTCTTCCTTCTTAAAAGGCCACCACTACTGCCAGGCACTTTGTGAACACCCTTGGAGCTGATGTTAGGCCAAAGGGCATTGCTCTGAACTGATAATGGCCTGAAGGCAATTCAAACCTGAGGTACTTTCTGTGGGAGCACCTGATAGGAATGTGAAAATAGGCATCCTTGAGGTCCAGGAGGCTAGCCAGTCCCCTGACTTTAGAGAGGAAGAATTATTCCAAGTCACCATTTTGAACTTTGGTTTTAACAGATGCTTGTTCAGATATCTTAAATCCAGGATGGGTTGCCACTCTCCTGTCTTTTGGGAAGGAAGTACCTGGAGTACAGACCTTTGCCCTTGTTTAGGTAAGGCACCTCTCTATGGCCCATAGAGCCAACAGAGATGAAACCTCTGCTTGCAAGGCAAGGTCGGAGCGCTTGCAGGTGGAAAAGATCTGGGCCTCAGCTTTGAAATCTTTTGAAGCTGAGGACCAGTCTCTAACCTACCACTTCAGGACCCATTTGTCTGAAGTAACAGACTTCCAGTCCTGGACAAAGTAAGCCAGCCTGCCTCCTACTGGTATGGGGAGTCGGCCTGGGCCGACACCTAAGGGGTGTCTGCTTGGCAGGAGCCTTAGGCTGAGGGATGGATGCAGCCCTGCTCATCCCCTTCTGCCTCTCCTCTAAAGAACCTCCTCTGGGAAAGGGAGAAGAGGCCTGCGCTTGGTAGAAAGGCCTGTGAAAGGCCTGCCCCTGCCCCTGGCTTGCTGCTTTGAGGTTGCCTGCCTTTCCTTGGCCTGTGCAGTCCTGTAAGTGGTCCTATATTCATCCATTTTCTTCATGTAATTCTCTGTCTGCTCCCAAAACAAAGATTACCACCACAGGAAATCCATGGCCTTAGCCTGGGTGTCCTGTGAAAGCTAGTACATCTGAGCCAAGCCATTCTCCGAAGAGCCACAGATGTAGCCATGACTCTTGATGACACATCACTGGAGTCTACAGCAGCATGAAAAGTACAGTTACGTAAGAACTTACCGTAACAGTAGATCTTCGAGAACAGCTCTTGCAGCAGGTTACACCATTAGGACTGAAGCCGCGGGCGCCAGGACCCCTCGGAAATTCTTCTAGCTAGCTATCTTCAGCGGGGACCGCCCGAGCGTCGGTCCCGCCTCCGGTCAGGCGTGGTACAAAAGAGGCGGTCCGCCAGAATCCCAGTTCTCCGCGGAGACTCCCGGCCAGAGGTTGACAATGAGGGGAGACGAGGATCCGCCGTCAGAAGGCAAAAGGGAACAAAAGAAAAATATTCACCTTACAAGTGAATATCCGACTCTGCGCTTGCCCAGCCATGCGGAAGGAAATAACTTCCGCTCACTGGACATTCAGACTGGCTGGCTGAATATTCACCTTACCCTCTCTCATCCATTTTTTTTTTTTTTTAAAGAGGAGCAACAGCCGGCGAAAGACTTCCTCAAGGGGACCTGCGGTGGGAAGGTAGCTGCTGCAAGAGCTGTTCTCGAAGATCTACTGTTGGTAAGTTCTTACGTAACTGTACTATCTTACTTGAGATACAGCTCTTGCAGCAGGTTCCTAAATTAGGACTGATTCCCAAGCAATAAAGCTTGTCCCATTCACATCGGGAGGAGGAAGAGGAAGAAACTGAGAAGGACCAACCTGACCCCGGTTCAGGACAGGAGGCCCTACCAGCACGGCCTGGCGAGCCAGCCCCATACGCCCTGGGCGATATCAGATATGTGCCTGATAAAGGGATGCACAGGCTCCAAGTAGCCATGGCGCAAATAGCTGAGGTTGAGATATTCTTGAGAGCTGCAAAGGAAGTGGCTACGCCCTAGTGGAATGGCCCCGGATGGAACCCGGGAGGGCTTTTGTTTGGATTGGTAGCAATGAGAGATACATTGCACGAGCCAGCGGATAAGGATTGCTTAGACACTGGTGACCTCTCATTCTCTGCTGAAAGACACAAAAAGTTGATCAGAAGCCGAAGGACTTAGTCCTATTGAGGTAATACCTCAGGCTCGGTGAACATCTAGAGTATGAGCAAAGCCTCTCCTCTATTGGAGTAGTTTGGGAAGTAGACGGAAGGTCGATATCCTGATTCAAGGTCAGAGCTGAGACCACCTTAGGCAAAAACTTAGGATTAGTTCTCAGAGACACTCTGTCTCGTGAAAAACCAAATAAGGCTCCTTACACTCAGGGCATGAAGCTCAGAAATCCTTCTGGCTGAAGTAACTGCAACCAAAACACGTCTTCAAGACAGAAGCGTAGCTCGCAATCGCAGGCTGGTTCAAAGGAGGGCGTGAGCTGCTCCAAAACAAAAGGAGATCCCATGGAGGAACCAGATCTTTAATAGGAGGCCTAGGTGTAGCACCTCTCAGGAACTCCCTAGAAGTCCAGCTGTGCAATGGTGCGCTGGCCCACCGCTGGTGATAGGCGAAATAGCACAAGGTGTACTTTAATAATAGAGAGTAGGCTAACCCCGAATGAAAAGGAGAGGGTAGTCAAGACCGCCCCACAGGGCAACCTAAAGGAGAAGGTCAGGCGCTCATGACCACAGACAGAACCGGCGCCATTTCATGGCGTGAAGTAGCGTGGTAGCCAGCTTCTTGGCTGCAGGAAGACCTCCGCAACCTCCTCACGAGACCCGTGTGCGCATGATGGCTCGTCTCTAGGAGCCAGGCATGCAGGTTCAAGGACCGCAGATCCGGATGCAATAATGAACCTTGCTCCTGAGACAGAAGGTGAGAACTGTGCGGTAGAGGGAGGCGGAGGTTCCTGGACAGCTGCGCCAGCAATGGAACCAATTTGTCTGGGCCAGAATGGGAGCCACCAGGATCAATCGTGCGCGCTCCCTCGCGGTTTGAGCAGAACTCTCTGGATCAGCGGAAAGGAGGGAAAGCGTGGGGAATCTGTTCTCCCAGGAGAGGGACACAGCGTCTCACCAGAAAACTCCAGGCCCTGGATCTAGCGAGCAAAAATTGGGCAGTTTTGCGTTGAATGGGGATGCGAATAAATCTAACTCTGGAGTTCCCCATCGAAGGAACAGATCCTCTGCTACCCCTGAAGAAGTTCCCACTCGTGGACTCTGGCCTGGGAGGCGACTCAGGCCGTCAGCGATCGTGTCGTCACGCGGGGAACATGTACAGCGACAAGCTTGCGCTGTGTCCTGATTACCCAATCCCACACTCTCATGGCCTCCCTGCAAAGGGGTAAGAGTGTGCGCCTCCTGCTTGTTGAGGTAGTACATCACGCTGTGTTGTCCGTCTGAAGCGGGTGGTACATGGTGGGATCATGGACTGGAAAGCCTGGAGAGCATAGAGTACCGCTCTCATCTCTAGAACATTGATGTGAAGATGAGCTTCCAGCGGACTCCATACACCCTGAGACCTCACCCCATCCAGGTGAGCTCCCACCCGAGACCTGAAGTGTCTGTGGTGAGGGTTATCTCCGGGGGACGGCGCTGCGAAGGGCGCCTTGGAGGCGACCGAGGCTAACCACCATTGCCAGTCCTGAACCACTCGCCCGTGATTCTGACTGGATGCTGCAGATGGTCTTGCCTCTGGTCCCACTCGCCTTGAGCGTCCACTGCATTATGCATGTGGAGCCGGGGGACGATGGGAATGGCCGCAGCCATGTGACCCGAGCAAGCGAAGGACCGGAGGCCTGGCGGAGGCGGTCTGATTCGCTGATGGGTCCTCTAGGGGACCTGATGCGTTCCGCCCTGTCGACTGGGAGGAAAGCCCTCCCCTGGACCGTGTCCAGCACTGCACCTATGAACTGCAGGATCTGCGGCGGTACCAAGACCGACTTCCTGGTGGTTTATTAGAATCCCAAGTGATCCGAATAGGACCTGGGTGTCCTGGATCGCTTGCAGGCAGCCTCTCTGGAGGCGGCCATGAGAAAGCCAATCGTCAGTGCAGAGAACGTAGTGAGCCCTTCCTCATAGAGCAGCTGCCCGACTGCCATGCTGCATGGTGAAACCCTCGGAGGCGGATGACAGCCCGAAGGGAAGAGCTCGGAATTGGAAATGGTGGCCTAGAACTCGAGGCGCAGGAACCTCTGATCGCTTGAGCTATGGGGATGTGCAGGTAGGCACATCCTGCATGTCTGGGCGCTAAATAGTAGCCTTGTTTAGCATAGAATTAGACCGGAAGGGTCACCATCTTGAACCTTTGTATCTCGACTGACAAGTTGAGGTACGCTTAAGTCCAGAATAGAGACGGAGGTCCCCTGTCTTTTGGGAACCAGGAAGAAGTGAGAATAGTACCCTAGTCTCTCTCTGGTTTCCTGGGACAGGCTGAATAAGCCCCCTTGTCAGGAGTGCGATCACCTCTTGCCAAATTAAGTCGCGGTGCTGACCCGAGTACGGGAGGCAGAGGAGGCCTCGGGGTGGCTGTTCTGCGAACTCTAAAAGTGGCCTCTGCTGACCAGCTGAAGTACCCACCTGTTGGTGGTTGTGCCTGCCATCCCGACAGGAAGTTAGCAATCGACCCCGACCGAAACATCCCGTTGATCCTGAGGCGGGGCGGAAAGGAGTCATGCTGTGGCGGCAGAAGGACCCACGCCGACTGGGTGGCCTTGGAAGCGTTGACCCCTGCTGGCTGGCTGCTTCCCTGGGTCCCTCGAGCCAGAGCCCCTGTGTTGTGTGGCGGAGCAGGGCTGCTGCCTCTGGAATCACACACAGGCAGGCCTTAGCTCCTGAAGGAGCCAAAGCCTCGGCTTGATACATCGCCTGGACTGTCAGACCGCCTTTCCAGCCTCTTGGAGTTGGCTAATTATATGTTCCGACGGATTACCAAACAGTACCTCTACCTCAAAGGCGTCCGACAATGTTTTCTGGGCGTCTGAGGTGAAACCCGAGACACGGAGCCAAGAGTGTCTTTGAGGCAAACACCTGGCGCAGCCCGCCCTGGCTGACGAGTCCACTGAATCATATCACGACTCTTAAGACTTGGGTCCCCACGTCTGAACCCGTCCGGAGAAGCTGAAGCATCTCCTCTTTCTGCTCACCTTCCGGCAGCTCTGGCCGCCTGTAGGCCCTGCTCCCACAGGCGTTCTGGAACTGCACCATGTGGGTAAGGTAATTCAGGGACCTGAGGGCAAGTCGCGAAGCGTAGTGCGCCTCCCAAAGAGTCCAGCTGTTTGGACTCAGGGGTCCAGTGGCAGGGTGCTCAAATGTTGCGGTCTCTGGGACTGATCATGTGAGGCTGTGATCACCAGGAGTCAGCCAGAGGGTGCTGTGATAGGTACTGGTCCCCTTAGGGGCCCTGTACAACAGTCCAGCCTTCTTCGGCACCGCCCGAGAAGCGAATGTGGCGCCTTCCACGCAGCCTTGATGGCGATCACGAAAGTGTCCACCAAGGGTGGCACCACCACAGGCTTAGGGTCTCTGCCGAAGGTATTTTGCCAGGCGTAACCTTTCGGGGTCAAGTTCCTCTGCATCCCAACCCATGTTCTCCTGGATATGTCTCATTATATCCATGAAGGATGGATAGATCGGAGGAGACCTTGGAGTCTCACGTGGGTCAGAGAGGAGCGAGATCGGGAGATGGGGATCTGGATGATGAACAGGATGATCCGTGCCCTCCGTCGACAGCGACCAACATCGCCTCCTGGACCTCTTAGGGCTGGGTGATCCAGAAGGCGAAGATCTGGACGGAGGTCTCCTTTTAGAATGTCAGCCCTGGGAGGTCTCAGGCTCCTGGGGACAGAGCGACCAGCTGAACCCACAGGTGAAGGTGGGGCCGAGCTGGAGTAGAAGAAGGAGGAGGAGGTGGAGGAGGACTGGGGTACCCGTCCTTCCTGATGATATCCACCAGTAGGTAAGGTCCTTCACCTTGTGAGGACAGCTAGCGTCGGCTCCACGGGGCCTCGGGCGGTGGCGAGGGACCTGGGGAGACTCCTCCCGGCGGGAGCGCCCGCCTGGTCATCGGGCTGGGCGAATCCTCCTCTGTGAGGGACTCCTGTCCGACCCGGCGTTGGGCGCGGGGCCCTCGGCTCAGGCTGGCGCGGACGTCGGCCCCCACTGGCGTCCAATGCGCTGAAGAGGGCCGGCGGCGGACGGCCGCGCGTTAGCTCCGGAGGAGCACGGTGGCGAACGGCTGGACGGTCTGGCGATGCGGATCCACCGGCTTCCTCCAGCGAGTCAGCTCCAAGGTCTTCGGAGAGAGAGGCCGAGGCGTCGGGGGCCGAGGCGGGAGCCCGACTTGTGATGGTGGTGGTGGCGTTCCCCGACCGCCACGGCCTTCTGGGCAGAAGATGATGGCGACGGCCTGGCGGAAGAGGCCTGAGCAGGCTTGGTGATGGGCACATAGCTGGGGGAAGAGGCGAGGCCCTGGAGGAGGCGGTCAGGCAGAACCGGCTCTGGGACTCGGAGCCTGAGACGGCGGCAGGGGAGGGTCCCTAGGTTTCTTCTTTTTTCTCTCACTGCGGTGCGGCGAATCCCCTTGGACGACATCGCCCGTAGTTGCTCTTGCTCTTCTAAGTGCGCCTGGAGGGCCTTCTGCGGCGGATCTCGTGTGACTATTGAACTCCTGGCACAGGAGCAGGCCTTAGTATCGTGGTCTGGGCCCAGGCACGGTTTACACCAGCAGAATGCGGGTCTTTGAGCAGGGATCTCGCTTGCACCCTGCGCACTTTGAAGAGTGGCTGGCGATCGGTGAGACATCAGATGGGTCAGCTTGTTGATTGCAGAAAATCTTCCACGAAAACTTCTATACCATGCGTCATGCGCTAGACTTGATCCGTGGGGTCGAGGCATGCAGTTTGACGGAGGAAAGAACTGGGGATTCTGGCGGGACCGCCCCTTTTGAACCACGCCTGACGTCCGGAGGCGGGACCGGCGTCGGGGCGGTCCAGCTGAAGATAACTAGCTAGAAGAATTTCCGAGGATCCTGGCGCCTGCCGGCTTCAGTCCTAATGGTGTAACCTGCTGCAAGAGCTGTATCTTGAAGTAGATCTGAACCTTGGATGCCTCAATCCCATCAGCAGCCACCCCTCCAGTTCCTTGGCCAGCTGGGGAAGCCTGTAGCCAGTGCCAGTACAGTGTCCCATCTGGACTTCTGGTACCTGGCTGTATAGGCCATATAATTAGCCTGCCTGAGTCCAAAGAGGATGCCATGTACTGTTTCTTTGCCATGGCATCCAACTTCCTGGAGTCTTTATCTGGGGGTTGTGAAGCCAAGGAATGCCTGCCCTGTCACAGGCTACAGCCTGCACCTACTAACATGGCTGCATTGCTGGTAAAGAAACTCCGTATCCGAGCCTGACAGAGTATACCTCTTGTCCATTCTTCTTTCTGTCCACAGGAGGTACAGAGTTAGGAGACTTTAGAATGTTTGAATCTGCTTCCCAAAAGACTTATGAAGGGAATAGACAGTCTCTTAGACTCTGGGATATCCATCATTTCAGCGAAGTCAGGCTCTTCTTGGTCCTGCACAGCCTCCTACATAGGAAGCTGGAGGGTTTCTGCCAATTTCCTGTAAAACAGAAAGTGGGGAAGGGACTCAGAGAGCCTAGGAGGAAACACCAGGAGGTCTGTCTGGGGAGATGTCCGGTTCTATAGGCACATTTAGACATTCTAAGCACTCATCATCACAATCCTCACATTGTTCGAGTCCCCTCCTCAAAATCCGGTTCATAAAAATCTTCAGGGGCATAATCCTGAACGGAGGAACCAACGAACCGAACCCCTACCAACCGGGACCAGATCGGTGGAACCGGATGAAGCGATTCCACAATCCAATTGCTGAGGCAATTTCTTCCGTGGTCGAACATAGAGTTCTGGATCCGAACTGGCAGATTTTTTCCTTTTGTAAGAACTGACCCCTCAGGATCAGCTCTCCTCTTGCCCGAAGAAGTATCGCCCTGGTCGGGGGCACTCCTTCTGGTTTGGTGGTAACGAACTGGGCTGGCCTTCGGGTTAGCCAGTTTCTTGGACTCCTTCTCCCTAAGTCTACCTAATCTCTTATCCAGGGTAGACTTGGAAGAATCTTACATATTTGGCAGTCTGAATCGAGGTGGTCAAACCCAAGACAGTAAACACAGGTGGTGGGGAATGGCCTTAGCAAAGACCTCCCCACACTCACTGCAGTGTTGAAACCCAGTGGGTCCATTTTTTTCCTTGGGTTTCTCCAGATATGGCCAACCTAACCAAACTTACCGTTTACAGCAACCGCAAGATGAAGACTCTTCGGTTTCTAACGCGTTATGGGTGTTTGAAAAAAACCGCTAAAAACACGTTTTTAAAACCTGATAAGACCAGTAACCACACTAAAATGACTAAATCAAAAGACCTAAAGGATCGGGTTCAGCTGAACCGATCGGGACTTCTAATTTCCACAATCCAAAAACACTATCAAAGTATATACTGTACACTTGAACAGAGTGAATCAAATCATGGTAAAATAATTAGGAAAACGAGACTTTAACCAACACTTTAACGAGTCTTTGAACCAAGCAACAGGAGAAATCTCTGGAGCGACTGTTCAGTGAAGCGGAGTAAAGAATCTGATGGTTTGGATTCAAAGTACTGCAGACAGAGTCTTCAACCAAGCTTGAGCTCAACGTTCTATGCCCTGCATAGAAATTTAATCTATACTCTCGGGCAGTTCAAAGGCTGGAGCTAACTGCAATTGTCAGAATACAGCAAGACCTCATGTTGTTTGAACCAGACCCAGGCAGGCCTCTTTGTTGCGGAGCCTTCAACAGTCCCAAGGGCTCCCCAACACGCTTCTACAGCCAGACCGCTTGGAGGAGATATCAAAATATTTCAGGGAACAAGAGGAACCAGCTTCAGAAGCTTTCCCTCTCAGGGCACTGTGAGCAGTATTGGGGAGGGCCCAGCCTTGTGACTGGCTGCGCCCTGTTCACTGGTACTGGCCTGGTACTGGGAGCGATGCAGCGCCCGGGCCACAACCCCAAGGTGCCCATCGGTGTAGGCCCGCATATAGTTTTAGCCTCACCACTGAAATTGTCCATGCCCTGAAGGTCCGACAAACTGGGGTGGTGCTCAGTCAGTCCTCTGGAAGAGCTGACTGTCCTGAACTCCTCCCGCGGGCTTTCCAACATCTCGGCGAGGTGGCGTGAGGAAGGCCTGGTCTTCCGTAGTACATATAGTACTGGGATGAGGCTCAGGGAAGAGCCAGGAACCTCACCTTGGCATCCTGGTGTGATGTCTACCTCAAAACTGGGGTTGCTTGTGACCCACTTCAACATAAGAAGATCTCAAAGTGCGATAGTCCATAGAAGCAGGACTTGCACCTATCTATATCTTGGTTGGTGCCAAGGCAGGTTGAACAGGTGTTATGCCGCTCCCGGACGGTGACTCCTCAGAACTGGACATAGCACTGAGCGGAAATAAGAAAAACCAAGGAATAAAAAAGGGTTTGACACCAGAGAGAGAAGACAGAGGAAAATAATAAGTGGTACCCAAGTGGATATGGTGCTGAGGTATGGCGTTGAATGGGCAATGGCCAACTGAGGAGGGAGTATAGCGCGAATAAAGCGACAAATGAGCACTCCCATGGTGTGCCCTCCATGGCAGGAAAAACAGAACTGAGGGAAGTTAAGTGGCAGATGTCGATTACTGGCCAGTCCAAAAGTGCCACGTCACATGTCCACCTCTACTTTTGGCAGAAAACTAGGACTGGTACATAAGGCAACCCAATGCTTAAGTAAAATAAGGAGACTCTGCAACTGAAAGCTCTGTGTGCGAAATATGTCTGGCAGATGTCATGGCCACCAGGAACAATGCCTTCCAGAGAGTAGCAGCAGGCTCAAGGATGGTGTAGTAATGGTCTCAAGAACCATATTAAAGTCCCACACTGGAATCGGATCTCAGACTAGGGTGAAGAAGCAGAACACCTTAAAGGAACCTGCAGGGAAAAAACAGGTTACTCACCTGTAACAGTAGTTCTAGAGTGGTACATGTTGTTGATCCACACTTGATGGCATGTCCCTTCCCTTTAAATCTTGCGGAAGGTCTTCAAGCTGGCTCCTCCCACCCCCGGGTGGTATAACCCTGGCTGTGCCCCATGATGCCAGATCTTAGCCCACTGGAAGCCAGGTTGTGCATCACAGCCAGGGAGGTCAGGTGGGTCAGTGTGGATGAACAACATATACCACTCCTAGAACTACTGTTACAGGAGAGTAACCTGTGTTTTCTAGGGATGTGGATATGTTGTTCTTATCCACCTTGTTGTGAACTCTAGCAGTTCTCCGGGAGGAGGGAGCAAGGTCCACACCCCTACTTTGGGAACAGAGACTGGAGAATGGAGACCCCAAACCAACATCCGGCGACTCAAGGTCAATGTGGTAACAGGTGATGAAGGTGTTTGCTGTCTTTCAGGTAGCAGCCTGGCAGATTTCCTGGATAGGGATGTTCCTGGAAGCAGCCATGATGTGTGTATGGCAGTGGAATGAGCTCCTATCCCTCTGGGGGCTCCTTGCCCAACAACCTACAGCAGAGATCAATGCATGATGCAATCCATCTCACCTTGATAATCCCGCTTCGCTGCAGGCCTGCCAGGTGCAGCTTCGCGTGGGTGACAAACACCTAGCGAACCTCTCCCTGAACTTCCCGTCCTCTCCTTCCTTTTTATTTTATTTTATTCTTTTTTAAATAGTAGGAGAGAGCATGTCTCAGGTTCAGAGTATGGAGCCTGTACTTGGCATCCGAGGTGTAGTTTGGGTAGAACACAGGCAGAGTCAACACCTGACACCACCTTCGGGAGGAATTTTTGGGTGGGGACGCATGGACAACCTTGTCCCTATGGAAGACCAGATAAGGAGACTCCACGAAAGTGCCTGGGCTCCCCAGTCCTTCTGGCGGACATGACAGTCACCAGGAAGGCCCGTCTTCTCACGACAAGTGTGACATCTCACACTTGTGCATTGGACTGAATGAAGCATGCCCATGAGCTTTGCCAAACCAGCATGTAAATCCCATGGAAGTGGAGGTTCATGCACTGGAGGGATATGTAATCAAGGCCTTTGAAAAAGCGCCCGACCACCTTCTCCTGTGCCACTGTCTGCTGACTGTCCCGCCCGGTGCAGAGGTGGGTGTCAAGTACACCTTAAGGTCGAAGACCGAAGGCCTCCTTTGGACGAGACCAAAGGTAGTCTAAATGCTTGCCACAGGACAGGACAGAGGTCAGGCCCTTGCCACGGCACCAAATGGAAAACCTTTTCCACGTGAAGGCGTAGCACTTTCTGGTCAACTCCTTTCTGGATGCTTCCACTACAGTACATCTTCAGAGAGACCCAAAGCCTGGAACTCTAGCCGCTCAGGTACCAGGCTGTCAGGTGCAGGGACTGAAGGTCCAGATGGAATACCTTCCCTGATTGACTGATATCAGGTCGGGCATGCTGGAAGATGCCTCGGGAGCCTGTTGCTGATGCTGAGGAGATCTGGATACCAGAAATGGCGGGGCCAGTCTGGGGCTACCAGGATCACCTGCGCCTTGTCCCTCCTCACCTTGAGAAGCACCCTGTGGATCAAGGGAAATGGAGGGAAGACACAGAAGAGGCCTGGGGTCCACGGCATCGAGAAGGCACCCCTGCAGCGATCCCGCTGAGGGTGGGCATGAAACAGCCTTAGCTTGGTGTTTTCCCTGGAGGCAAACTAGTCCACCATTGGTTTGCTCCAGTGGTAGAACAGGCTGTAAGCTACCTCTGGATATAGAGACCACTTGTGGGATGACTCACCTATGCAGCTGAGAGCATCCTCCAGATGATTTGAGGCTCCTGCCACATGGATGGCTAGGAGATCCACCTCCAGTTGGTTCATGAGTATCCAGATGCGGGCGCTTTCCTGCACAACAGCCGGGAGTGCATGCCACCCTGCTTGTTTTGTTTTTTACTTTATTTCACTCCCATCATGGCCCCATGGTCCTCTCTCAGGCATCCTGTCCCTGTCCTGCCCACCTGAGGATCCTTGAACTGTGCCTCCTCTCTCCCCGCTCTTGCAGCCAGCACCCTGGTTTAACCCATCTGGGGTGGGTCGCCCCTCCTCTTTAGGGCGCTCTTAGTAAGGCAGTCTCTGGCTGCAGATGAGGAGCCACTGGGAACTGAAAGGCCAGTCGGGGAACCCGGCATAAGGCATGGAGGACAGGAGCCGTCGCCTGATCCATGGCCCGTTTATTTCCTTGTTCTGCATCCCCCCTTGCATGGACACCCGACATGATGGCACCACGGCAACCTGCACCATCAGCCACGCGGACTCGTGTAGCCAGCGCGGTGTAAGCGCTCGATCTCCACCTGGAGTCACTGGTGCCACTGGGCAATCCCCGGTGTGAGAGCTGCCTGACAGCCGCTCAATCCCTAACCACGCCCCTGCCAGATCCCGGCTCCCGACCTCACTCCCGGACTTGGGTGCAGTGTGCGAAGTGTAGCATCCAGCACCTGAACCCTCAGCGCCACTGAGCGGCTCCACCCTGCTTGTTGAGGTAGTACATGGCCGTGGTATTGTCCGTCTGGACTTGAACCACTTGACCCCAAAGCTGCTGAGTGAATGCTGACAATGCCAGTCTGTATTTGATATGGTACTGGCATTCCTCGAGGTCCAGAACCCGTGGGCCCTGTTGTTCCCCATGAGGGCTCCCAACCTGTGAGAGGCTGGCGGTCGTAAGGACAACTGCCGGCGGGGTGAACAAGCGGGATCTCTTCCTGCAACCCGGTCTAGGACGGTCCACCACTGGAGGCGTCCCACATCTTCTGGGTCACAGTGAACAGCTGGTCGAAATGACCTAGGTGCTGAGTCCACTGGGCGGTTAGCTCCCATTGAAGGGCGCATTTGCCACTGGGCCCAATGGGCCCGCAGTGGTGCAGGCTGCCATGTAGCCCAGAAGGTGCAGAAAGTCCTGGGTAGGGCGCAAGTACCTAACCAGAAATGACTGGGCAAGGAGGAGAGAACCTCTATCTTGTCCGCTGGGAGCTGAGCTCTGGCTCAGCAACAGTCCGAGCCCTGCCCGATGAAGCTTTTCACCTGAGAGGCATGAGCTCCAGCTTGGCCTCGCTGATCAGGAGCCAGTTGAGACAGGCCTCTGGAGGGACTGGCCCCTGGACCTCTCCACCTCTTGCTGGGTGGAACCTGCCAAGAGCCAATCATCAAGGTAGGGTTTACTCTGACCCCTCGGACGCTCAAGATGGGCTGCCACCACTGCAATGCATTTGGTGAAGACCCTTGGGGCTGATGACAGGTCAGTGGCATGTCTCGGAACTTGTATAGGGTTCCTCTGCTCTGAATCGGAGGAACCACTGGTGTGATGGGTGGATCGCATCGTGAAAGAATGTGTCCTGGAGATCCAGTGAGCAGAACCACATGTTTTGCTCCAGGGATGGTATGATCTGGGACAGAGTTACCATCCTGAAGGTGCATGGCCTGAGATACTGATTCAGGTCATGCAGATCTAGAATGAGGCGCCAGCCCCTGTCTATCTCAGGACCAGGAAGTACATGGGCAGAACCCTAGGTTGACTGGTGGACCTGCCACTTCAACCACTGCCTCTTTGAGGAGAAGCTGGGCTATGTCATGTCTCAGAGCTAACTGAGTGTGGGCTGATTCTCTCTCCTCCCATGGGCGTGGGCTCAGCTGGGAAGGTGCACTGCTCAAATTCAGAGGCAGGCCCTGGCCGACCACTTCTAAGACCCACCTGTCCGTGGTAACAACGGACCAGGTGGAAAATGAGTGGTGGAGCCGACCCCTCCTGGGAGGACCCAGAGCTGACGTGGCGGAGATAGGGGTGGCACCCCATCCCATCACTGGGCAGGCTTGGAGGAAGGATCCAGGGCCTGTGCCCGACCTCCCTGTCTGCGGGCGGTGTAGGCTTGGACTTGGGCTGAGGCGTCAAGCCTGTGCCTGCTGTTGCTGTCCACCGTGCAAGGAGGGCTGCTGTGCCGCAGGAGCACGGTGCTGAGAAGGCTTTTCTGCTGCTTCTTGGTGGCAGGGGCACTTTGAGCAAGGCGGCTGAGTCAAGGTGGCACTGGACTGCTCGATTCGCTGAAGGTGACCATCCGCACCTAGGCCGAAGAGACTGGTACAGGAAAGGAACATCAGTGAGTTTGTGCTGGGTGTCTGCTGTAAGGTAAAAGCCTGAGCCAAGCCCTGCGGCATGAGGCAACCGCAGCTGCCACCAAACGGGCACAAGAGTCTCCAAGGTCCAAAGCCGTCTGAAGCTGCTGCTCGGCAAGGACACGCCCTGGTCCCGGACCTGCTTGACCGTAGTCTGAAGGTCATGGGAGGTGCAGGAGAACTTCATCTAAGGAGCCCAACTGGGCATGAGAGAAGTGCGCCATGATGATGGCCGTGCTTGACTGACGGAGGCTTAAAGAGGAGGCTGCATAGACCTTCCTGGCCGTGTGGTCCAGTTTTTGGACTCCTTATCAGGAGGTCTATCAGTGCCAGCAGAGCTGCCTGTGCATCGAACACTGAGGCAGTCACCAACCCCTTGGCCGAGGGGTGTTTAGTGAACCCTGAGAGGGACCCAATGGGCACTGCATACTTGCAGGCCATCCTGGCAGACAGCACTGGGCAGGAGGCAGGATGCTGCCAGAGCTCAAGACCGGGCAAACAATGACCCGGCCACAGGAAAGGCTTCCTGTGGGTGTATCCCCTCTTTTAAGAATGTCTGTGAGAGGGTACTCCGCCCTTTCTGGACAGACTCCAGGGGTATCCGTGTGGATTCGGAGATAAGGCGGAGAATCCCTTGAAAAGATGAAGGGCCCTCCCTCTGTCGACAGACTACCAATAGACTCATTGTCCCATGGGTGAGAGTGTAAGCGGTGTCTTCCGTGTCCAAAGAATCGGACAGATCTGTGCGCACCAAGGTCCCCTTCAACACGCCTGGGGCAATCAGGCATAGGGTGACCCGACAACCTACGTGGGAGTCCCGGAACGATCCGAGATCGTCAGTGAGCCCCTCCCGAAGGCTGTTTAGGCAGTGGCTCCACCACAATCGGTGGAGAGACGATTTGGGTTGAACTGGAAGGGTTTGGCCAGCACTGTGGGTGGGGAACCGATATGACTGGTTCCAAAGAGTCAGCTTTGGCCTGGAGGCGAAGCCAAGTAATGGCAAGTAGAAACCGTGGCTGGCTTCTGTCTGGACAAAATCAGCTGCTGCCACATCAAATCCTCATAGTGTGGAGTTTCCGCCAAAGCCTCCCTTCCTCGAGGAGGACAAGGATAACCGATGGCATCACCTCTTTTAGGCGCTTATCGCCTTCCTCGACCTGTCGGTTGAGGGGTCCTAGATGTTGACCTCGATCAGACTGGTCAATTTGGTCGCTCGGAGATACTGGGGAACCGGTGATTTACGCGAACAGGGACCAGTTCCTCGATGGGATTCCCAGCTGGCTGGGTCTCCTCATCAGGAAAAGGCAGGACCGAGTCCTAGTCAAAGAGTTGTCAGCCTCATCGGGTGACAATGGGTCAACAGGATGAGGCAGTCTCAACCTCATCGATCAAGACCTCGGTCGACTGGCCAGGCAACTTGGGCGAAGCCTGTGGCCGAGGAAGCAATTTAGACTGAAGTCGATACTGCCGGCTCCTGGGACGAGATCGCTCACGATCCCAAGAGCGTTTTCAGAGACGAAAATTTCGGATCCTTTTCCCTTTACGGGACTGAGAGGAATGCAGCTCACAGGTCCCTCGCCTTTAGTGGGAGGGATTGACACAGCTCTTGGAAGGAACCCAAAAGCGTGGAGCCCAGGTTGGGGAACAAAAAGCGACTCAGAAGAAGATTCTGCAGCCAGCGCCACTTCTTCTTGAAGGCCGCATGTGTTCCAGCTGTTTGGTTGATCCCGCAGCCGTGAGACTGCCCACTGGGCCTCTCTGGATTTCACTGGAGGATTCCGTTTCTCAGGCCTGCCTAACTTAAAGGCGTGCAAGACGATTGTCGAGGACATTTGGGTGGAATACTGAGACACATGTTGTAAGTCTGAGTATCATGGCCGACACCCAGGCAGTAGACATACGTGGTATGCAGACTGGTGTGACATTTTTGGCTGCAGGGCACCGCAAAATCCGGGGAAGATTTATCTTCCATGATCGAATAACAAGGAGCACAGTTGCTAGCTCGAGCGAGCCCAGTTTTCAGAATAACTGAAAGGTTAGAAGCCAGGGCCTACAAAAAGCAATTGCAAAGAGGAGGCAACCTGAATCTTCCAGTGGAAAGGAAGATCTGGCGTCATGGGAAGGAGCCTAGGGTTATACTACCTGGGTGGGTGGGAGGAGCCAGCTTGAAGACTTTCCAGCAAGATTTAAAGAGGAAAGGGACATGCCAACAAGTGTGGATAAGAAATAAAACTTACATACCTACCGTAATTCTTGATTTTCTGTGTATCTTTACCATTCATCACATTTGGGTATGTGGCTGGAGGTCATGACCTGCGGGGAGCTCTTTTTTTTGATGGGTGGAGTCGGCGCACTGATGGGCGCTCCTCGAGGCAGACGGACCGCGTGGCTTTCGCGGGTTGGCCATTAGGTGTCAGCCGACCCCGCCTCCTGCCAGTTCTGAGTCACCAGAGTAAGAAAAGGATTTTGGGGGACAAGGAAGTCCAAGGGAAGGCGAAGGAAAAGATATATGAACTAAAAGGAGAAATAAGCGACAGAGAGGACAGACGGGAGATAAGAAAAACTAAGGGGATTGGGAAGGGGTCCCAATTTCTGGAATCAGAAAAGGAAAGGGAAGGAGGGAGGAAACAAGAAGTGGAAGGAGAGGACATACCCGGACTCGTGATCTGTTTCCTAAATTGAGTTTGAGAACTGCCTAGGAGTAGCAACAAGGCTACATTGCCAGAATTCAAGGCACAGAATTACTGGCAACTAACTCCAGCAGAAGCATTTAGAGGCTATCACGGACAGTAGGGCACAGGAATCCAGGGTTGTCCTCTCCCAAACCAAATAAACTGGAATAGTGGAGAAAATCAAGTGTCCCTAATTAAAAAGGAGGGATGAGTCCCTAAGGACAAGGACGGAGGAAGAGAGGGCAGCCACCAGCATCCCACCCCAAAGGGGTGCAGCCAAGGCACTGAGAAGGGTAGCCTCCTCCTAATCCTCTCCCCGCCAGAAGGTGTAGAACAATCCCAGTGTGCCCAAGGTCACCTGCTCCTGAACAGCAGAAAGAAAGGGGGGCACACAGAGGAGGAGGACCCAGAGATTGAGGCCCCAGGGGATGAAGGGTGGCATTTATTGTGAAGAATACACAGAAAGATCAAGAATTACGGTAGATACGTAATTTTGGTATCTTATCTGTCAATCTTCACCATTCATCACATTTGGGTGAGTACTGAGCCCCTGAAGGGGGCCCCGAGACCCTAAAGGACTAAGTCCCTTAGCTCCCAGTGGGGAAAACACTGAGAGAGAGAGAGAACCTTATGGGCCTGGCGAGGCCCAAGACTGGGGAGAGTGAGACAGGGACCCCCGGAGGGGGCAGGAGGTTGCCCGACAGACGCCGCCTCACCCTATGGGTGAAAATACAGGTTACTCACCTGTAACAGGAGTTCTAGGAATGGTATATGTTGTTCATCCACACTCATTGGCAGGTATCCTTGCGCTTTAAATCTTGCGGAAGGTCTTCAAGCTTGCTCCTCACCCACCGGTGGTGTAACTCGGCTCCAGCCCCATGGCCAGATCTGGCCCGCTGGAAGCTCAGGTTGTGCGCTCGAAGCCGGGAGGTCAGGTCAGGATGAACAACTATACCATTCCTAGAACTCCCTGTTACAGGTGAGTAACCTGTATTTCTAGGGACATGGATATGTTGTTCATCCACACTCATTGGCAGACTCCTAGCAGTTCTCCGGGAGGAGGGAGGCAAGACGCACACCCCAATACTTACTTGGGAAAGAGAGACTGGAGAACCGAGGCCCAAAACCAGCATCCCGTGTGACTCAAGGTCGATGTGGTAGTGGGTAATGAAGGTGTTTGCTGACTTCAGGTAGCAGCCCTGCAGATTTCCTGGATAGGGCGCCCTGGAAGCAGCCACCGTTGCAGCAGTATGGCGGGTAGAATGAGCTCTTATCCCTCTGGGAGGCTCCATGCCCGCCAACTTATGCAGAGATCTATGCAGGAGGTTACCCACCTGCTTATCGTCCGCTTGGCTGCAGGTCTGCCAGATGCGGCTTCAGCGTGGGTGACAAACAGCTGGCGAACCTCTCCCAATTTCAGCTGTCCGCTCCTTATAATAAGCGAGCGCCTTCTAGGGTCCAGAGTATGGAGCCTATATTCGGCCTCCGAGGTGTGATTGGGGTAGAACACCGCAGAGTCAACACCTAGTTAAGGTGAAACTCCGACACCACCTTCGGAAGGAATTTGGGTGGGGTGCAGGACAACCTTGTCCCTGTGGAAGACCAGGTAAGGAGACTCGATGGAAGCGCCTGGAGCTCTCCCATCCTTCTGGCTGACGTGATAGCCACCAAGAAGGCGGTCTTCCACGACAGGTGAGAGAACACACCTGTGCATAGTTCGAATGGCTTGCCCCATGAGCTTTGCCAGTACCAGCAGTAGATCTCACGGAGGTGGGGGTTCCGCACTGGAGGAAATGTGATCAAGGCCTTTGAAAAGCGCCAGACCACCTTCTCCTGTGCCACCGACTGCTTCCCGCCCGCCCGGTAAGCAGAGATGGCTGCCAGGTGCATCTTAGGGTCGTCGACCTAAGCCCTTGACTAGAAAGGGACCATAAATAGTCCAAGATGCTTGCCAAGGAACAGGAGGAAGGGTCCAAGCCCTTGCCCTGACACCAAATGGAAAACCTTTTCCATTTGAAGGCATAGCATTTTCTGGTCGACTCCTTACGGGACGCCTCAACTACATTGAGGACCTCGTCGGAAAGACCAAGGCCTGGAACTCTAGCCGCTCAGGAACCAGGCCGTCAGGTGCAGGGATTGAAGGTCCGGATGGAACACCTTCCTGATTGACTGAGAGCAGGTCCGCGAGCTGGAAGCTGCCAGCGGAGTCCTGGAGCTGAGACTGAGGAGATCTGGTACCAGAACTGGCGAGGCCAGTCTGGGGCTATCAGAATCACCTCGCCTTGTCCCTCCTCGCCTTGAGAAGCACCTTGTGGATCAAGGGAAATGGAGGAAAGGCGTAAAGAGGCCCGGGGTCCATTGCCTCGAGAAGGCATCCCCTGCAGCGAGCCCTGCTGAGGGGGCGATGGAACAGACTCAACCCGCGTTCTCCTGGAGGCAAACAGGTCCACCTGAGGTGTGCCCCAAAGGGAGAACAGATGCTGTACTACCTCCGCAGGAGAGACCACTCATGGGATGCAGCCCCTATCCGCTCAGGGCATCGGCCAGGGTGTTGGAGGCTCCTGCCACGTGAATGGCTAGGAGATCCGCCTCCAGGCTGCGCCGAGTGACAAATGCGGAGAGCTTCCTTGCATAGAAGCATGGAGCGCGTCCCGCCTGGCGGTTTAGATAGTACATGTACGTGGTATTGTCCGCCTGGACTCGGACCACTTGACCCCGGAGGAACGGAGCAAAGGCGGTGAGAGCTAGGCGGACCGCTCGGAGCTCCAGCAGGTTGATGTGGCATCGGACTCCGATGGGACCAGAGGCCATGAGCCCTGTGTTCCCAGATGGGCACCCCAACCCATCAGAGAGGCATCGGTCGATCAGAGAGCCGTCAGCTCGGGCGGACGAACGGATGCCCTCCTGCAAATGATCTGGAACGGTCCACCACTGGAGGCGTTCCACATCCCTGTGTCACCGACACAAGCTGGTCCAAGGATCGCAGCGTTGTGACCACTGGCTGGCCAGTCCCCACTGAAGGGCGCATGTTCCAGCAGGCCCAACGGACCACGCTGGTGCAGGCCGCCATGAGACCCAGGAGGCGCAGGAAGTCCCGGGCAGGCGCAATTGCCCAACCAGAAATGATCGGGCAAAGGAGGAAAGAACCTCGGCCCTGTCCGCCGGGAGCCAGCTCTGGCTCGAAGAGAGTCGAGCTGCGCCCGATGAATAGAATCACCTGCTTGACTCGAGTTCGACTCTGGCCTCGTTGATAAGGAGGCCCAGTTGAGAGCAGACCTGGAGGCCAGATCTCTGGACCACTCCGCCTCCTTCCTGGAGGGAGCTGCTATCAGCCAGTCGTCCAGGTAAGGGTACACCGGACCCTCGGCGCCGCAGAGATGCTGTCACCACTGCCATGCATTTGGTGAAGACCCTGGGAGCTGGAGACAAGCCGAGGGCATGGCTGGAACTCAGAGAGGGATCCTTCCGCCGGAAGCTAAGGAATCTCTGGTGAGACGGACGGATAGGGACGTGAAAAACTGCCCTGCAAGTCCAGAGAGCAGAACCACACGCTGCTCCAAGGATGGTATTATCTGAGCCAGAGTGACCATCCTGAAGGTTCGAGACCTTAGGAACTTGTTTAGTCGTGTAGGTTAGAATGGGGCGCCAGCCCCCGTCTGCTTCGAACCAGGAAGTACCTGGACACAAACCCTGGGTCTGAAGGAGGGTCCACCACCTCTCTTACCACCTCCTTCTGGAGGAGGAGAGCGATGTCGGCTCGACGAGCCGCCAGTGAGGCTGGGGATCCGAGCCCCCGAGGCGACGGCTCCTGAAGGGTGGTGCCTGCTCAGATTCCAGAGGCAGGCTCTTCCCACCACCTCCAAGACCCACCTGTCCGTGGTAACAGCGGACCAGGCGGAACGGAAGTGCCGAGCCGTCCCTCACGGGGACCCAAGGTGGACGGAATGGGGCGACACCCCTCAGCCCGTCACTGGGCAGGCTTGGAGGAGGGACCGGCCGAGGGACCTCCTGGGCCCTTTCCTCCCTGCCTCCTGTTAGAGGAAGCCGCGGCTTGGGTTTGGGATGCCAAGGCCGAGCCTGCTGGCCCTGGACGCTGCTGGGCCGGGCGCCGGGTACAGAAGGACGAAAGGGCTTGGGCTGTGGTTCGGCCTTTGTCCTTCTGGCGGAAGAGACCGAGTCCAAGGTGGCATTGGACTCTCGATCCTCTGCAGGTGACCTTCCACCCCAGGGCTGAAGAGGTCAGTCCCCAAAAGGGAACATCCGCCAACTTGTGCTGGGTATCCAGTAAAGGTGGATATCCTCAGCCAAACCCGCCGACACATAGCCACTCTGGCCGCCACCGATCTGGCACATGGGTCCCCTATATCCAAAGCAGTCTGGAGCTGCTGTTTGGCCACTGCCCTGCCCTGGTCCCGCACCTGCTTAACCGTAGTCTGCAGATCGGCGGGAAGATGAGGATGACCTCATCCAGGGAGCCCAACAGGGCATGAAAAAATGTACCATGAGGGACGGCCGAACTGGCCTGGCGAAGGCCGAGAGAGACATAGCGTGAACTTTTCGCGACATAGTCCAATTTCTTGGACTCCTTGTCAGGAGGTTTGTCACATCCCTGGCGTTGCCGCAGCGCGAAAACGCTGTCGGTAACCAACCCCTCAGCAGAGGGTGTTCCAAAAACGGACAAGGAACCGGTAGGGACCGCATACTTCCTGGCCATCCTGGCGAGCGCAGGGGCAGGAAGCAGGCGCTGCAAAGCTCCAGTGCCGGACCCACTATGGCCTCGGCCACCGGAAAGGCCTCCGTCCGAGATCCCTCGGTCCAGAATCTCCGTGAGGATACCTGGCCCATTTGGAAGCGGTTCGAGCTCCATCCGGTAGACTCCGAGATGAGCCAAGCAGTCCTAGGAAGGACGACGGGCTATCGTCCATTGACTGACCTCCTGAAGACTCCAAGTCCAGTCGCTTGAGAAAAGGAGGAATCATCTTCGGACTCGGGAAGAGTCCTCAGAAGAAACTGCCTCTGGCCTGAGCCACCCTTCACCACGAGGTCGGTCAGGAGTGAGGGTAACTGCAACCGATGGGGTAGACCATGGCCGACCGAGAATCCTTGGTGGGAGCTAATTGGTGGCTGTGGAGGAGGTTCCACGGAATCGATTGGAGCAGCTGGTTTGGCCCCAACAACGGCCTGGTATGAGCTCCTCCGGATAAGTCGGGGTTGTGTCGGCCGTTCGGTGACAGCACTTATGGCGGGGAAGGCGGCGGGGTCGGCTTGTTCCGGCCAGGAGAACTGTTGCAACATAAGGTCCTCGTACCGTCGGCGTAATTTACATGGAAGCCTCCCTCATCCGAGGAGGAGGACGAGACAGCGGACGCCGCTTACCGTGATGCCGGGGCCGAGACCGCCTATGGCGGTGGGATCGGCTGGACCATGAAGAGGTCCGAGCCGAGACCGAGAGTCCCGGAATTTCCGAGGTCGGTGCGGGAGGTGTCGGCGGAACCGCGCTCCTTTGGCTCGGATGGTCCATCCGAGGGCTCGGAACGGAGGGCTGGGCGAGCCGAGGATCCTCAACTCCTCCGGGGGAACCCGGGGAGAGGGAATCTCGGCTGCCAAAAGCGACAGCCCGTCAATGGGTGAGAAAAATCTCGACTTCGCCGATTAGGAGTCTCGGTCAACTGACCTGGCGGGGACACCGTGAGGCCAGTGGCGCAGCGGTGATCGACGAAGCCGACGGCCCGGGAGAGGACCTTTCCCGCTCCCAAGAGCGTCCGACGGAGGACTTACCCTGTCCCTCTTTTGGACCGAGAATAAGGTCCAGCAGCACGAGGCCTTCTCCTTTAGTGGAGAGGGACAGACAAAGCTCATAAAAAGACGTGTAGGAAGAACCCAGAGAGGCGGGATAAATGCCGCGGCGGGAAGATCTCGGCCCGCGCCCTCCTCTTCGAGGCGACCATCAGCTCGAGAGCTGATCCGCCCGAAGCCCGCCGCCGCGGACACCGTAACGGGCCTCCTTGGACTTCACGGAGAAGCGCTTCTCGGGACGGCCCAGTTGCAATCGGGCAGCACGGTCTTGAGGGCGTGGGCCGAGAAAGATGAGCACAGGTCGCCAAGCCTGCGGGTGCGTGCTCAAGGCCTAAGCAGTGAACCTACGTGGAGTGTGGATCCGTCGAGAGACATCTTCTGCCCATGGGCATCTCGAAACTGGGTCGATTTGTCCATCAGCTTACGAGGGATGAAGACTGAAGTCTTTTGCAAAATTTATTTTAAATCCGCAAAGATAGGAACCAGTCTCGAGCAGGGCGTTAAGGAGGGAACCTGAGCTTCAAGCGGTAAGGAAGATCTGGCGTCATGGGGCGGGCCGGAGTTATACCACCGAGTTGGGTGGGAGGAGCAAGCTTGAAGACCTTCGGCAAGATTTAAAGCGGCAAGGATACCTGCCAATGAGTGTGGATGAACAACATATCCATGTCCCTAGAAGGCGGGTTCTCCAGTAGGTGGAGGAAATCACCCTACTCTGGGCCAGGGTGACAACCAGAAAAGATGCAGCCATGCCATCCGCCTAATGCAGATCGCTGTCCCTACGACCCTGGAAGCTACCTCGCTTGGTTATAAGATGCCCTCGCTTGGTGCCTCGCTAGCTCCAGGCCACATGCAGAGTGTGCAATGGCTAGTCTGGTTACCTCCGAATCAGGCAAGGAGGCTAGGAGCTGACCTAGCCTGGACCACAAGAACCTATCATAGGAAGCATAGTGGGCCTGATGAGCAGAAATAGACAACAACAACCATGCCGAGTAGAAGATCCTCCTTCCCCAGAAGTCAAAATCCATAGAGTCTTGATCTGGGTGTCGGTCACAGTGGAGGCACAAAGCCCATTGGGAGGCGTCCAGTTGTGTCAGCGCTGGCTGAGGGTGAGGACACGACCTGGAGACTCCGGGGCGGGGAGGGGCACAATACCTCTGGCTCAGATCCCTAGGGCTGGGACTCGGAAAAGGCTGCCAGAAATGCAATGATGCCTTCTGAAAGGAGCAGGTCAGGCGGGCAGCACAAGGGTGGCCGCACTGAAATTGCCTAAAAGGCACGTGTCAAATGCTCTGGATTGTGCTGAGGCGCAGGTGGGGTGACACGCAGGTCCTCCAACATTCTCTGAAGAACAGCTGATACTTTGGCGAGATCAGCAGCAGGGAGATGTGGACAGAAGGTTCCTCTCCACCAGAAGAGGAAGATGAGGAAGCAGAAGACCTCAGAGATCCAGGGCTGGCTGCTCAGGGAGGGTGGAACACCTGCTCGTCCAAGGCCCTGACACAAGCAGGGAGGTGAGCAGCCGCACCTGAATTGTTCCCAGGAGAGAGTTCCATAGGACGGGAATGCCGGGAGAGCAGGAGATGGTGACAGAGGCATGGGGCCAGATCCACACAGACGAGGAACGTCCTCTGTCCGGACAGGAGAGCCCACTGGTGGTCTCCAAGAGGGAGGAGTTCGGAGAGCCCAACAGCCGACAGCTGATCAATCACACTGGGACTGCCTAGACCGTGCCCTGAAGTATCCCCCCATGAGTTGGCTGGGACGTGTAAGCCCAAAGGCGGTCCCTTCCTCAAAGACAAGGGTACTCTCGGGGAGGCGGAGAAGGAAGGCGGGGGTCCATGCTGCGACTCCTCCACGAACCTGGGTGGGTCCAGAAGGGCCACCTCCTGGAGCCCTGGCCCCTCAACCCTCGGACTCCAAGAGGGTGCTCCGCCTCGAGAACACCAGCCTGGGAAGCTGGCAACCTTGGTCGGCCCTGAGGAGACCACCCAGGGGCAGCACCTCTCCTTTTGTGGGTGCTCTGGTCGGCCCTAAAGTTGGGCAATCCAGGCAGACCACAGGAGGGTGTCCCAACTGAGGGGGCAGAAACCCTCCAAGTCCAGGCTGCAGGACATCAGTGGCCTGGACCACCTCCTGCTGGTCAGAACCCTGACCCTAGACTCGGGGGGCTACTGCTCGCTCCTCAGAGGGAGGCTGGGTCTGGGCAGCTGAGATTGGCTACTGAGGTGTCCACGGGTTCTGCCAACTCCAAGGGTCGGACAGCGAGTCCAAACCAGACCGAGTCCACTTCCAAAAGTGGAGACTGAGTCCAGTGCCAGACCACCAGCGGACGCCTGCTGCTGTCTGGACCGAGGGAGGTGCCGATCTGGGTATCGCACCAGAGTCAGTGCCGAACTCCTCTACGGCACCGTGAACGGTGCTCGAGGAAGAGATGGTGCCGAGAATGGCAGCAGGACCCGGAGCTGACACCAGGCACGGCGCTGACAGCCCCTCAGTGCCATGAACGACACCTAGAGTGAGAACAGCACCTTCCACAGCACAGTGGCCAGCATGGCACTGCAAGCGTGCCAGAGCTAGACATGGTGCGGTCTTGGTGCGGCAGATGGCGCTGAATCCAGAAACAGCCGAAGATGGCGCCATCAGTACCAGCAGAAATGGCGTGGCGGCAGACCAGTACTGACCACAGCACCGTCAGAGCCCACGGCACATGAGCGGCGCCGAGGTCCAAGCACAGCACTGATGGATGCGTCGAGGACGGTGCTGGCCCAGGCCTCTCCAGCTCGAGGACACAACACCGGAGGAGCCTTCACCCCAGGGCGATTGCCAGAGCTGTGCCTCGCCCGACCCCGGGGAGCAGACTGGGCCTCCTGCACTGCAGAAGAGGCTTCGCAGCATGGCGAGGCTACTAGAAGCAGAAGTCCCTCCTTCGTGGTCGTACAGAACTGGGAGGGTCCGGAGAAAGGCCGAGAGACGCGACGCGGTCAGACAAGTCTTGCGCACCATCCCCGAAAGTCGGCAGAGCTCATCCAACTTTCCGTGTGTGCTGTTCTAGGACACCACGATCCATAGAGAAACAGGTGTCGCACGAATCCATGTTGTAAGCAGGCTAAGACACCTTAAACAATCATGCTGTCGGTAAAGGAGTATCTGTGGCTGCGGGCACAGGCATGGGAGAGCCACCCCGCTTTCTGTGACTTTTGCCTCCCAGGCTGACATGATACATGGCAAATAAAGTTACAAAAAGACTAGCGTCAGCTGTGCCAAATAAAAGAACAGTCTTATCGGTCAGTGGCGTCAAGTAGGAGGCAAAAGCGGAACTGACAGGTAGCTAGGTGTCGACAGATGAAAACTAGGCCCCAGTGCGTGGTTTGCATGAAGAGCTCCTCATGAGGTGCGACCTCTGACGGGGAGATGAAGAACTGGCAGGAGGGTGGGGCTGACGACACCTAATGGCCAACACGCCGAGCGCCCACGCAGTGAGTTGGCTTCGGGTCTGCACCGTCGGTGCGCCGACTCCACCCATAAATAAATAGAATAAAATAAATAAAAAGAGAGCTACCGCGAGTTGTGACCTCTGGCCTCATACCCAAATGTGATGAATGGTGAAGACTGACACAGATAAGATCAACATATCTACACCCTAGAACCTCAAGTCACATATAAAAAGCTGACCGGCAGCCAAGTCAGCCTTTATCGAAGCAATACCTGTGGCCTGTGTCTATAAGGGATAGGAGTAATTAATCCATAATGTGACAGCACAAGTAAAGGGTCCAGCTGACAGGCAGTACACCACACTGTAAAATGTCTCAATTTCTGACAGTAGGTGTACCTGGTAGATGGCTTGTGAGCCACCAGTAGAATAGCTGCAACCACTGGGACACCCACAGTGGAATAGTTCTACGCTTTCAAAGTCATGCGTGCAGGTGCAGGGATCAAAACTGTGGAAGCAACAGAGAACCCTGTTTGTAGAGGGAGTGGGACAGAGTTCCGCTGCCAGTCAATGAAACAAAGGGAACCAAATTTGTCTGGAGTCACCAGAACCAAGGTGGCTGACTACGTCGAAACTTGACCAGAACCCTCCATATCAGAGGAAATGCATATACGAACCTCCCTTCCAAAAGAGGACAACGTGTGCACAAAACAGGCCCTGGGTGAGCGATCAGAAAAGTAGCAGCTTTGTGTTGTATGGAGATGAAAAAGGTCTATGTCTGGCCAACCCCACTTTTGAAAAGGCTGTCTCACAATGGAGTCCAAAAACTTGAATTCCTGGCAGAGCACCTGGGACCTGCTGAGGCTATCTGCAAGGGTATTGAGGGTACCAAGAAGAAAATTTATAAACTAACAAGAACTGCAAATATTATATAAAAGATGAGTAAATACACTGTACTCATAAATGAATCCATGGTGTAGGCGGCTACAGATGCTAAAGCTACTCGCTCTTCGGGCTTGTGGCTTTATGATCTAGATACACTATGATTGGTTTATTTCCTCGTATACAACAGTTACTTCTCATTTATTCTACATATATTTAATCATTTATTCTACATATATAAGGGATATACAATGGTGAGCTGTCAGATAATTATTTAACTACACAAGTGCTGTTTGACCTCAGAGTAACCTCACGGTGGCGTAAGCCCGCAGTGAGAAAGTCCGAGGCCAAACAGCACAAGTGAGATAAATCATTATCTGACAGCTCACCATTGTATACTTCATTTGTGCAATAGGGATGCCTTCTGTCAGTGCATGGACATTTGCTTTTAATTGTTTATCTTTTTGCATATGTTTGTCAAAAAGTGAACAAAAAATTTGCATTTTCTGCTCTTGCCAATTATAAAAAATCTATAAGGTATCTATAAATGAAATATCACTCATTTTGTAGATAATTTTGTGTTGAACAACTTTGTACTTACAGCACTATGCTAACTTTTTTCGTTTAAAGTTATTTGCATTTGAATATAGTTAGTACTGGTATTGAAGCTGACGTTCTAAATGAGTTCTGGAGTGATTGTGACATATCTGCTATGTGCATAAGTCTGTGATGCGTATAAATGTAAAATTTCACATTTATCACATAGTAGCTCAGATTTATCACACAGGATTTATGGCGACCTATTGCATAAATCTAATTATACTGTATATAAATTTTTCTTCAGTTTGGAACACTTGGAAAAGTTTTTATTTTTTTGTCAGGGTTCAAAAAGCTTCTGCATTGGAACAGGTGGAAAAAGGAAGAATGGCTGCCAGCAAGACTGAGTGCCCTCTCACTTATTAAGCTAACCATAAGCATGGCGCTACACAGAAGGGGTTGGTGGTGGGTGAGTGGTACTCTATGAAGAATTCAGAAGAGCTTCAGTTATGGTAAGTAGAATAACATTTTCTCTTTCTCAAATCAATCTGCTCCATAAAGCCCAACTCTTGGGTTGGTGTTCCAAGCTTTCCTTTATTGGGAGGAACCTGCTCATTCCTGAGGCTTACAAGAGCCTCAGCCCTTCAAGTGGGGAAAACACCTGAGAGAGGGGATCTTATTGGTCGAATGGATGGAAAACTGGCCTGGATCAGGCAGTGCTTGTTGAGGTTCAGGAGTGGGAGGGTTCCCAGGTAGCTTGCTACCTGACTCACAGGAGAACATCCCCCAAGTACTGTGAATTAAGCACCTTACTCCAGACCAAAGGTACTAGGCGGGATAGGTTAAGTCAGGAATAAAAATTATGGCCTACTGTAATTCCTGATCTTCTTTTGTATCTTCACCATTCATTACTGCTGGGTGTAAGCTGAACAGCACCTGCTCACGGAAGGTTTTTGTTTTTGAGGAGGAGTTGGGCCTATGGCACTGCTACGAGGAGCAGCAGCACCTACGTGGTGGGCGGGGGGTGGCCGTTAGGCGTCAAGAGACTCCTCCTCCATCCCAGTTCTGTAAGACGGAGAGGCGAATAGAAGAATAAGAGCGAGGCAAGTGAGCCTAGGGATAGTAAAAGGAAAGGAAACAAAGTGAAAAAGGAATAAGCCGATAGAGGACAGGAAGAGGAGAACCCTACCCTAAGGGACTGCAAGGCCTCACTCCTGGGATGGCTCCGGGGGGAACAGGTAAGGGAGAGGAAGAAAGACTGAAGAAGTAGAAGAAGAAGGCCTGCTGGTGCAGCGGTGGGATTTCCGCTTGCGACACGGCGACCCGGGTTGAGGAGCGGACCCGGATCATCGAGGAGCCGGCCGGGGAGAAGGATGAGGCGTCCTATGGACTGCTCTCCTTCTCCGGGGTGGTGGGAAGAGATCGGTGCACTGAGGACTCTGGGCGGGCGGGAGATCTCAGGCGTCCGATGAGTACAGTTCTGGGAGGCGGGGGTGGGCGTTGGCGTCATTGCAGGTCCCGCCTCCGTAATAAAATTGGTGGAAAAAATGGGTGGGCAGGACCACCGTGCACATGAAAACTCTCCCGGAGGACCTCACTACATCACCGTCGCTCTTGGGTCCCGACCAGACACTGGTTCCGTGGTCACTGTGATCAGTGTACACGCCCTCCGGGGTAAGCCGGGGTGACTGAGGGTCCCTCGGCAGCCATAGACGGTGGTGGAGGTCTCCGGGGCCGTGACTAGGGCTGATGGAATAACGGGTCTGGCCAGGGGAAAAGATAAAATTAATAAATAAATAAATAAAAAGAAGAGGGGGAGCATGCTGGGAGGAGGGAAAAATACTGCCAGGTTGTGAATTAAATTAGCTTAGGGTTATCAGCTCGGAACCAAAGGGCAAGGGAGCAAGGATCCTTCAACAAAACTGGCCTAAGGTTCAACTGAACTGTTTGCATAGCTTGATACACAAAAGGTAGATTTCCTACCCCTCCCGCTATCCGAGGCCCATCACTCAAGCTGAGAGCTCACAGATTGCCAAGACACACAATCTGTTCCAGAGGAAGAGCCAATTTAGGAAAGGGGAAAAGGACCCCACTAGCATATTGCAGTGTGTTAATACAGGTGGTAGTGGTGGTGGGGGGGAAGGGGATTGAAGCCCTAAAGAGGCACCCCTTGAGAAAGTGGACAGAGATAGGGAAAGAAACCGTTTTGACTCCTGGGAGGCAGAGGCCAAGAATCAGACCACCAGTTCTGGAAGGCAATTCTGAAAATGGGCTAGAAGACTCGACTAGCACCAGACTGGCATACACAGGACAAGATCCAGAGATACCAGTGAAGTCAGAGAACTAAGGAACAGGACCGCTCAAGAACTACTCCTGTTAACTGATGATTAACTAACTTGGCCTAAGAAAAAGGTGCCAGAAGGGACACCTTCAGGGTAATCAGAACGAGTTCCCTTAGGAGAATGATGAGCTCACTCACCTCCTCCCTCCAGACCTAAGTTACCTCTTCTGAGAGAAGAACGGAAGACCCAAAGACTAGGGATTTAGGCTCTAAAGGCCAGAAAAGAAGGAGGGGAGGGAGAGTGAGCAGGGTGGAGGGGCAGCCCAAGAATGAAGCCCATATGAGGGGAAGGTGGGGCGGGATTCAGTAATGAATGGTGAGAAAGAAGAAGATCCAGGAATTCGGAGTAGTGCAGTAATTTTATATCTTCCCTTGTCAATCTTTACCATTCATTACTGCTGGGTGAGTACTAAATCCCCAGAGGGGACTAACATAACCCTGAGGGAACAAGACCCTCAGCCTCCTGTTGGTGAGAAACAGGAATAAGAGACCCTGGCCATACTAGACTGGAAGTCTAAGGCCGAGGAGAGCTAGAAGGTGTCCCCTGAAGACAAGGGGATGGAGAAGCCCTACAGAACCTCCTAGTTCTGGTAGAAAAGGCGGGTTCCTCGGTAGGTGGAGTGAATCACCCTCGTCGGGCCAGGGGTGACAACCTTGATGAGCCGAAGCCATGCTGTCTAGCCTAATGCAGAGTGCTGTCCCGCAAGTGGAAGCCACCTCATTGGCGTAAGTAAGGTCTTAGCGAGTGCCTTGCCAGTTCCAGGCCTATAGCAGACGGGCAAAGGCCTGTCAAGATTGCTCCGATCAGGCATCGATGCTAGCACCTGAGCCAGCATCACCACAAGGCCTGTTATAGGCAGCATGGTGTGCCTGATGAGGCAAGAAAAAATTACTCACCTTAGTAATGTTGTTTCTTCTAATGGAGTCTTGCTATATTATGACATATGCAGTATAACCCCAGGTTAGAACTGCTCCGAGGTGAAAGAGTTAACTTTCCATGCAGGGCATGGAACCTTGAGCCGAGCTTGGTTGAACACTGTCTGTTGAAGCTCAAACATAAACTGTCAGATCTTTACGAGGCAAAAACTCACTAAGGTTCTGTGTGGAAGCGTAAACCTACACTAGCCCACTGGCTACTAACTACAAAAGCAAGTTTTGTTCTTGATCCCAAAACAAAGACTCAAGTCAGGGATTCAAGACAGAAAAACAAGCATAACAACTAAGCACCCTAAGAAGAAGTGAAAATAAAGTGGGCATCTATGAAGTGCCAACATTGCACTGCCCACCCACATCCCAAAATAGAGGTTCTGAGAGGGGCAGGCTGGAGTCATAATATAGCAAGACTCCATTAGAAGAAACAACATTACTAAGGTGAGTAATTTTTCTTCAAACAACATGAAGTCTTGCTATATTATGACATATGCAGATTACACAGCAGTACCTCCATGGAGGAGGGACAGAACCTACTTGAAATAGGCTCTGAAGCACAGCTGTGCAAATCCGAGCATCACTCTAGCCTGGATATCCAGGGAGTAATGCTTAGTAAAAGTGTGAACTGTTTTCCAGGTAGCTGCTTGACATATCTCTAGGATAGGAATGTCCCTGGCAGCAGCCAGAGACGCAGCTGTACCTCTGGTAGAGTGAGCCCTCAGGCCTTAGGGAGGAATCTTACCCAGTTTCTCATAGCAAAATTAGATACAGAGACAATCCACCTGGCAATGGATCTTTTAGTGGCAGGTTTCCTTTACCAACCTCACCATAAGTGAGGAACAATTGAGGATTCAAACCTGTGACCCTTGGTACGTTCTATATAGTAACTAAGGGCTCTTTTGACATCTAAACTGTGCAATCTCCTCTCACCAGAGGAGGAATGGTCAGTGAAGTACACAGGAAGAGACATGGATTGATTAAGGTGGAAGTCTGAAACCACCTTAGGCAAAACTTTCTGTTAGTCCTGAGGACCACCTTATCTCTGTGAAAGGAGATAAAATCAGGCTCCACTGACAATGCTTGCAGCTCACTTATGCACCTGGCAGAGGTGATGGCTACCAGAAACACAGTTTTCCAAGTCAGGTACTTGAGCTCTGCTGAAGACAACGGCTCAAAGGGGTTGCATAAGCTGGGCAATGCAAATATTAAGATCCCAAGCAGGGCAGGGTCCCTGAGCGGAGGGTTGGTGTGAAGCAACCCTTTAAAAAACTTGGAGAACACAGGGTGAGCTGAAAAAGAAGAAGGCTTACCTGCTGATAAGAAGACAGACACAGCTGCCAAGTGCACTTTTAGGTAGCTGGTCTCAGCCCAAAGAATTCAAATGCACCAAATAATCCAGGATCATGGGCACGTCCAGCAGATTCTGGGGAAATATGCTTACTAGCACACCATATGGAAAATCTTTTCCATTTTGAATTATAAGTAGCCCTGGTGGAAGGCTTCCTAGAGGCCTTCAAGATATCCAATACACCTTGGGAAAGGTGTAGGTCAGTGAACTCTAACTCTTCAAGAGCCATGCCTTGAGATTGAGAGATTTGAGGTTCGGATACCAAACCTCCCTGGGCACAGGTTAACAGGTTGTGATTCCTGGGAAGACACAGGGAAGGTGGACTGCTAAGGACATGAGGAGTGGGTACCAGGGCTGCCTGGCCCAATCTGGAGCAATCAGGATCATCTTGCAGGGTTGAGATCTGATTTTGACTTGAAGAGTACCACCTTGAAGAGGAGAGGAAGGGAAGCATAGAAACTTCCCTTCCCAACTGAGTAGGAAGGCATCAGAGGACTGAGCCCAACACTGGGGGCCAGCAGCAAAAGGGAAGTTGGTGATTGTCTGGGGCTGCAAAAGATCTATCTGCGGGGTGCCTCATCTGGCAAATACTACCTCAGTACTAGGGGATCCAGTGCCCATTCGTGATGGCCCTGGGAAATCCTGCTGAGAGCATCCGCTAGGACATTGTCCTTGCCTGGGAGGTGAACTGCCGTAAGGAAGGCGCTCAGAGAATAAGCCAGAACCACAACTTCATTGCCCGTGCACAAGGCCAGACCGAGTGCCCTTGCTTGCTGATGTACCACATTGTAGTGGTATTGTCTGTTCTGACCTGAACTGTCTGTTCTGACCTGAACAACCTTGTTCTGAACAGATGTGGAAAAACCTGGAGTGCTAGAAAAACTGCTCTGAGTTCCAACAAATTGATGTGGAACAGAGATTCCTGAGGGACCACAACCCTGGGTAGAAGGTAGCCCATGTGAGCTCCCACCCAAAGAGGGATGCATCTGTAGTAAGGGGAGACTGGGGTGAAGGGGAACTCCCTGTCTCAGATTGCTCTGGTCCTGCCACCACTGAAGGGCCTGGATCAGGGTTCGAGTCACTGGGATCAATTTGGTTAGAGGATCTGTCCTTTGAGTCCAAAAGGCTCTCAAATGGAACTGGATGTCCCTCATCTGAAATCTTGCTCCCTGCACTACTGCTGTAGAAACAGCCATGTGCCCCAGGAGCTGTAGAAAATGCCTTGCTGGCCCAGAGACCTGCAGGGTGAAGAAGAGGCCAGAGAGACCAAAGTCCTTGCTCTTTCCAGAGGGAGGAAGGCTCTGGCTTCTTTGTGTTCAGTTCTGCACCTATGAAGGTGAGAAGCTGGACAGGCTCCAGAACTGACTTTGGAAGATTGAGAAGGAAACTTAGAGATGTAAGCAGTTGCTGAGTTACTTGTAGGTGTAGTTTGACCTGGTCTGGGTACTGGCCTACAATGAGCCAGTCATCCAGATAAGGAAAGATGGCAATCTTTTGCCTTCTTAAGTGAGCAACTGCTACTGCCAGGCATTTTGTGAACACCCTTGGGGCTGAGGTGAGGCCGAAGGGCATTGCTCTGAACTGGTAATGGCCTGAGGGCAGTTCGAATCTGAGGCACTTTCGATGGGAGCTTCTGATGAGAACATGGAAGTAGGCATCCTTAAGGTCCAGGGAGGCTAGCCAGTCCCCTGGCCTTAGAGAGGGTAAAATAATTCTCAGAGTCACCATTTTGAACTTTGGTTTAAAAGGTGCTTGTTGAGATACCTGAGATCCAGGATGGGCCGCCATTCTCCTGTCTTTTGGGTAAGGAAGTACCTGGAGTACAACCTTTGCCCTGGTGTAGGGGTGGAACCTTTCCACAGCTCTGAGAGCCAGAAGGGAGGAAACTTCTGTTTCCAGGGCAAGTGCCTCTGATGGATTTGCAGGAGGAAGGGACCTGGCTCACATCTTCGGAATTTTTGAAGCTGAGAACCAGTCCCTGGCTTACTACTCCAGGACCCACTTGTCTGATGTTAAAGACTTCCAGTCCTAGACAAAGTAAGCCAGCCTGCCCCTACGGTAGTGGAGAATCGGCCCTGGCCACCCCATCAGGGAGCCTGTTTCTGAGGGGCTTTGGGTTGAGGGTAGAAGCAGGCTTACTAGAACCCCTTCTGCCTCTTCCTCTAAAGAACCCCTCTGGGCATAAGCAGAAGAGGAGGCCTGGGCTTGGTAAAAGGCCTATGAAAAGGCCTGCCCCTGCCCTGACATGCTGCCTTTGAGGAGTGGCTTGCCTTTCTTTGGCCTGTGCACTCCTATAGGTGGTCTATACTCATCCATTTTCTTCATATAATTCTCTGTCTGCTCCCCAAACAAAGAATTGCCCACAACAGGAAAATCCATGGCCTTAGACTGAGTATCCTGTGACAGGGCAGTACATCTGAGCCAGGCCATTCTGCAAGAGACACAGATATAGCCATGACTCTTGATGAAACATCACTAGAGTCTACTGCAGCATGAAACTGCACCTTGGATGCCTCAATACCATCCGCAGCCACCTGCTCCAGCTCCCTGGCAAGCTGGTCAGGGCCTGTTTTGCTAGGGCCAGCACATTATCCCATCTGGTTTCTGGTACCTAGCTGCATAAGCCATATAATTTGCCTGTCTGAGTCCTAAAGATGCTGCCATGTACTGTTTCTCTGCCATGGCATCAATCCTCCTGGAATCCTTTTCAGGAGGGTGAAACTAGAGGAATATTAGCCTTATCACAGGCTGCAGCCTGCACTATCCCCACATGGCTGCATTGCTGAGAGGAACTCCGTATCAGAGCCTGATAATGTATACCTCTTGTCCATCCTTTTATCAACAGGAAGGATAGAGTGAGGAGTTTTTAGAGTTTTACTGTTTCCCAAAGGATTTGTGCAAGGGAATAGACAGTCTCCTAGACTCTGGAATATCCATCATTTCTACATAATCAGGCTCTTCTTGGTCATGTTCCTGCCGTTTGGTGGGGACAGATCTAAAAGTTATTGAAAAAGAATGTATGTGGATATTTAAAATGGATATTATTAGACCAAATGGGCTGAATGAGAAGTGGGATATAAAACCATTCCTTTAGGGTGCTTTGTTTGTTATGATATTCATTTCATTTACACTAATTTATTGTTTTTGCTAGCTAAGTTATAATCTGTAAATGTAATGAACTTTAGAAGTATTATATTATCTGCCTGTGGTAATTCTTAGATTATTACCTGTGTGAGATTTGAAACAAAATAATTTTGTTTTTCTTCTTCTTTTATGTTGCTATTTTATGTTGCAGTTTTATTATAACCAAACTTGAATATCCAGCACTATGACTGTTTTGTACGATAATAATTAAGGAAGAGAAATAAATGTCAGAATTTTAGGTACTCTATGCCTTTAAATGGTATCAAGACAGTTTATTAATTGTAAATTATTTGAGTATTTAAAGTGCTGTGAATAATGGTTTGGTTACCCCTCTGAAGACTCGTTTGGATCGAGGCTAGGGTGTTTTGTTTGTTACAACACTTAACAGCTTTGCACCAGTTTACTACTTTTCTGTAGTGAAGTTTAAATAAATTTATTATTTGAGTTATAAAAAGTGACTTTGCTCTGTAACTCATCTGGTGCTTGTCGCTTTAAGCTCCCGATTTTGGACTTCTTGTTTGTGGGGCTTGCTACCCTCGGTGAGCTGCATGGGAGCTGTAGGAGTTCTGTTCGCAGTGTGCTTTTGGATGTGGCTTTTGCTTTTTTCACTGCTGAACGTGTATGTTGTGAGGGGCAACATTTATCCTACTATTAGCAACCTTGCGACTAAGTGTTGTGAAAATTCGGTCTGGATATTTATTTTTCAGTTGATCGAGAGGAAATGATGAATTCTAGTATTGAAACTTCACATTCAAGTGGAAGTATCGACCGGACTGGATGAGAATCGAACCTGCAATGTTTGAGGAAAGAAGAAAGATTTTGAGAAAGAAATTAAATCAAGCACAAGGTATGTCTCAAGATAATGAGAGCAGTAATATCAGAAGTGATTTTATAAGGTTGGAGCTCTCCTTATAAAAGAAAACTGAACTGGCTTTAATATAAATACGCTAGAGGAATATTTACATCGTGGACAAGCACCAAGAGGTATTAGAATTTCAGTTGTTCCTTCATGTGGGCTCTAGTTTTGCCTTTAGAGATGAATGGCTGAAAGCTGCAGCGGAATGCTCTAAGACTTTTTACAATTACTAATTAAGGATGATATGGCCAGATATGCTGAATTACAAAAGATTTGGATACTGTTAAAGACACTGTGCTTAAATATAAAGATTTTGTGGAATTTCAAGTTTTAATACACAACTAAATGACAAAATAAAAGAACATGAAATGGAAGTCATTCAGAGAAAGATTAACAAATTGAAAAGAGATGCCAATGATTATGAGTTTGGTAATATACTTGATTGGGGAAGAGTACATTCTCAGAGTGTAGCAGATCCAGATCAAAGGTTAAATTCACTAATAGTAGCATTTTGAAGTCTAATTTAGTTACTGAGAAGTCGAAGGAGTCTAATGGGAGACAGCTGTTGCCAATTAAATCAAATTTGCAGAAGCGCCCTGCACAGTCTTTAGGAAAAGAAAGACCGTAAGACTAGAAGAAGAAAGCGTGGGAAGGCATAAATCAAAACAGTGGAACCGAACGGATTCTAAGAGAAAGGAAAACACATTGTCTACAGATATTGAATTTATCTAATAGACTTTTAACTAAAGATGAAGAAAATGTATTAAAGAAGGGACTTAGTTTGTTCCTACACCTCAGGTGAATGACTTTCAGATTTATGTGGATTTACAGAAGTTCTTTAGAAAGTTACATTTAAAGTTATATTATTTGAAACAAAGTCAAGAGTTTGAAATGGGTCGCTCAGATACTGTGTTTACAAATTCACAAGATGATTCAGATTTGGATTATTTGTTAAAGAAATCGAATGCAATGCTGCTGTAATGACTTTGTCTGAACTTGAATCTGGTGCAGTGGCATTCAAGCCAAAGGGCTTGGATGAAACTGCAGATTCAATCCCGCCAGAACTACTGATGAATTTGATTTAAATCTTGAAATTCTGGAAAGTTTAATAGAAGAAAATGAAACATCTATAAAGAAAACAACATACTCTGTGGTTACAGGACTTGATTTACGGCTTAATAAGGAGAAATTATTTTCATCCAACTTCACAGTTTTGTCCTAAAATCTTTAACAGTGCCATTATTGCATATAAAAAGTAGTAACTAAAAGAGTTTTTGAGATACTGAAAGAGGCTGGTCCACCTAAGAAATGTAATTTAAGTTTGAATGAACGAAAGCTCTTGATAATATTCATAGTGACAATAGTATTGTTTTAAAATCGGCAGATAAGGGAGGTAATATTGTCATTATGAATAAAGAAAAGTATGCTAGCATGGTGTTACACCTTCTATCTGATGTTAATAGTTATAAAATTCTTCCTGGTAACCCGACACATAATTACAGGAAAATCTAACTGTATTTTGAGGCAAGCTGTAGCGAAATTTTATTTCAGAGACAAATTTGGTTTTCTCTGGAGGAGTTTCCGGTTGTACCAAGTTTTTATGCATTGCCAAAAGTGCATAAGGATTTGGATAATCCGCCTGGACGCCCTATTGTTGCAGGCATTAATTCTGACACAGAATTTAGGAAAATTTGTTGATTTTTTCTTGCAACCTTTGTTTCCAACCTACCCTCATATATCCAAGATAGCACTGATTTGTTGAGAAAATTAAAGAAATAGAATGGATGGAAGGTTTTGGATGGTTGGGAATAGATGTGGAATCTTTATATACTAGTATACGACATAATGATGGTATTCAGGCTGTAAAGGAATTTCTCCTGTGAATAATAAAGATTTGCCGAGAGAGTTTCTACTAGAGTCTTTAGAGTTTATTTTGACACATAACTATTTTGAGTTTGCTGGTACTTATTATTTACAATTGCAAGGTACTGCTATAGGAGCCTCTATGGCCCCAAGTTATGCTAATTTGTTTTTGGGAGTTAGGAACAACATTATGTTTATGATGTTAATAAGAATATTTTTAAATAAAATTGTTAAGTGGTACCCGTTTTATTGTGATATTATATGTGTTTGGAAGGCAAATAAGTAGAAGCGTGTATGTTGTTGATTATTTAAACAAAATGAGTTGAATTTGAAATTTACTTACACTTTTAGTTGTCAAAATATTAACTTTTGGATTTGAATCTTTGAAGTGAGTTTGTTGGAAATTCTATTGGCATTTCATCACGAACTTATAGGAAAGATACCGCAACAAATTCCCTGCTACATGCAACAAGTGCTCATCCACCAAAATTAGTTAAATCTATCCCATTTAGCCAATTCCTACGTAATTAAAAGAAATTGTAGTAATGACATGGAATTTGATAGTCAGTCAGAAGAGTTATTATGTAGGTTTTGGAGAGAGGTTATGATAGAAATTTACTTTTGGAAAGTTTGGAAAAAAGTGAAAAAATGGATAGAGATACTATTTTGGTAAAAAGGATCAGCCTATCTTGCCAGAGATCTGTACTTTTGTCACTGAATATAATCATGTATATTAGATTGAATAGGCAATATTATACATCAATATTGGCCCATTTTGTAGGGGATGATTTAGTAGGGCAAGTAGTGGGTTTGAAACCTCGGTGGCATTCTCTCGGCTTCAAATATTAAAGATAAGGTGGTACATAGTAGAGAGCAAAGATAATGTTTCTGATTTAACTTTTGGATACCTAAAAGAACAAATGGTTTTATACCTGTAAGAGATGTAACATCTGTAAATATGGGGTTACTGGTAAAATATTTCAACATCCTTTAAAACAAAATTTTAAAATAGATCTGAGAGAACTGATTACATGTGACACCCCATATTAGTTTACATGTTGTGGTGCCCATGTGACCTTATATATATTGGCAAAACTGTAAGACCTTTGAAGCAGAGAATACAGGAACATGTTAGATCTGTTCTCAATAAACGGCAAGATACACCTGTTAGCATGCATTTGAAGTGTATCATAATTCAGATTCGAGTGGTCTTAGATTTATGGGTTTAGAACATGTTCCAACCCTGCCGCTTAGTGAGGACAGATCTAAAAATTATTGAAAAAGAATGTATGTGGATATTTAAAATGGATACTATTAGACCAAATGGGCTGAATGAGAAGTGGGATATAAAACCATTCCTTTAGGGTGCTTTGTTTGTTATGATATTCATTTCATTTACACTAATTTATTGTTTTTTGCTAGCTAAGTTATAATCTGTAAATGTAATGAACTTTATAGAAGTATTATATTATCTGCCTGTGGTAATTCTTAGATTATTACCTGTGTGAGATTTTGAAACAAAATAATTTTGTTTTTCTTCTTCTTTTATGTTGCTATTTTATGTTGCAGTTTTATTATAACCAAACTTGAATATCCAGCACTATGACTGTTTTGTACGATAATAATTAAGGAAGAGAAATAAATGTCAGAATTTTAGGTACTCTATGCCTTTAAATGGTATCAAGACAGTTCATTAATTGTAAATTATTTGAGTATTTAAAGTGCTGTGAATAATGGTTTGTTACCCCTCTGAAGACTCGTTTGGGTCGAGGCGCTTAGGTTTTTGTTTGTTACAACACTTAACAGCTTTGCACCAGTTTACTACTTTTCTGTAGTGAAGTTTAAATAAATTTATTATCTGAGTTATAAAAGTGACTTCGCCTGTAACTCATCTGGTGCTTGTCGCTTTGCGCCCCGATTTTGGACTTCTTGTTTGTGGGGCTTGCTACCCCTCGGTGAGCTGCATGGGTGCTGTAGGAGTTCTGTTCGCAGTGTGCTTTTGGATGTGTCTTCTTGGTCATCAACAGCGAGCTGGAAAGTTTCAGCAACTTTCTTATAGAACATAAAATGAGAAGGGACTCAGATAGCCTGGGGAAAACCCCTGAAGGTCTGTCTGGAGAGATGTCCGTTCAATGGGCACATCAGACCTTCAAAATCACATTCACTCTCCTCATACCCCTCCTCCGGTTCATAAAAATCCTCAAAATCATACTCTTGAACCGGTGGAACCGTCCAGACCCGGAGCTTCCCTGATGGTGTCGGTTTGGGCGGGACCGAGAAAGAGACTGGACAATTTGAATAGCTTTAGCTATTTCTTCAGCAGTTGGAGAAAGAACTTTTGGCTCCACACTAGCGGACTTTCTAACCCTTTTACAATTTGGAACCCGGCTCCTCAGAGCTGGCTTTCGTTGCCAAAGTATCACCCTGGTCAGAGGGCACTCCCTCAGGTTCGGTTGGAACCGAACCGGGCTAGCCATCGGGTCAGCGGACTTTTGGCCTCCTTTCCTTGAACCTACTAACTCTCTTTTCCACGGTGGCAGCAAGAAAATTCTTACAAATCTGGCAGTCTGCATTGAGGTGGTCAAACCCCAGACAATATACACAGGTGGTGTGGGTCACGCCTTAGCAAAGGCTTCCCACAGAGCCACAGTGCTGAAACCAGTGGGTCCAGTTATTCTTTTGGGTTTCTCAGACATAGTGCCAGCCTAACCAAAACTTGCCCGTTAATGGCAATCCGTAAACAAGACTCTCTTATCGGTTCCCAACCATGTCACGGGTCGTGGAAAAACCGTAATAAAATCCGTTTTTTAGAACCGATAAGAACAGGAACCGCACTCTAAAGGACTAGAAAGTAAATTTAAACCCAATCTGATCGGTTCAAACTGAACCGAAAAACGTTACAAGTTCCACACAGAAGAAATAAACATAAGCTATCTATTACCTACAAAACCACAGACAGAGCTTGAACCGACCGATTGCGGTTTAATTTCGTAAATAAACCGAAATTACACTTTTAAACCGACAAATGAACCGAGCAGCAGGAGGAATCTCGAACGACTGTTCAGTGAGGAAGATAAAGAATCTGACAGTTTAAGTTTGAGCTTCAACAGACAGTGTTCCAACCAAGCTCGCGCTCAAGGTTCCATCCCTGCATGGAAAGTTAACTCTTTCACCTCTGGAGCAGTTCTAACCTGGGGTTATACTGCATATGTCATAATATAGCAAGATTTCATGTTGTTTGAATGCATAACATTGCATGAGAAGAGAAGAACATTCTTCGCCTCACCGGCTGAATTGTAGGAATCCGATGGTTCGGTTGTGCGCCAGGCGTTGGCACCGGAAGGGGTCTCTAGGAACACCAAGTCCAAGGGCAGGTTAGGGAGAGAACCTAGGACTTAGATGGAGCACAATACCTCCTCCTGCAGTTTGTCAGGGCTAGGAGAGGGTTGGCTGGAGACTGCCAGGTGCGGATAGATGCCTCCTGGAAGAAAATAGGCCAGGATGGCACCAACAAGTGCTGGGCACTGAATTCACTGAGAATTTCCACGCTCTCCCTCGGTATTGTCCCATCTAACATAGGAAATACAGAGATCCCAACCATCCTTGAAGGAGCGCTGATATTCAGTGAAATCAGCGTCGGAAGAAAGGTGAGCAGTGGTTCCTCTCTCAAGGAGGGAGCCGAGGAGGATGGGGAACTCGAATGTCCAGAAGACTCCTGCGGCAGTGGGGACAGGTGAAAGACCAGTTTGTGCATGTACCTAACATATGATGAGAAGGCCGCTGCAGTGCCTTTGAACGTCTCCCAGGATACCGGTCCCATAGGACCCACATAGCCTGGAAGAGAGGGACACCTACAAGGTGGGGACTGTCCTGCCAGGACTCTGAAATCCCAGGAATGAAGCCCGAGCTGGAGGGATCCTGAAATCAAACCGGTCGCATGACTGAACCCTGGGAATGCAAACTGGAACAGCTCAAACGGGATCTCCCTGTGTCGCACCTGGGTGCATAAGTCCAGAAGAGCAACCCATCGGCGGCGCCAATCGAGGACCCTGAACTCCAAGAGGAGAGACAGGGCTCGGGCGCCACAGCTCCTCCCTGCACCCCGAGGTGGCAGAGGAGTGCCGACGCCTCACCCTGACCCCAGAACCCCTCAGATTCCGAGGACGCCTCCTCCTCGACCCCAGCGAAGGAGTCCCTTGATCCAGGGCCTCCCAAAATGGGACTCAAACCCCAAAGGGCGCAGCAGCACCAAGACTGGCAGCTGCTGCAGCTCCTCCTGGGACTGTCCCATCCCAACCCCAAGCCGCCCTCCCCAAGGAACCAAGGCCACCCCAGCTTGGGAATCCTCAGAGGAAGACCGCCGTGGAGATTCAGGGATGGAGGCGCTGGGTCACTGACACTGTGTCCCACAGGGATTCTGATTCAAAGAATCAGGAGCCAGTCAGAGTTCACATCTGAGTTGGCCCCTCAAAGAAGAGTCGACCAGGAGGATCTTGATACTGGCCACCCAAGAACCCCTGAGAAATAACACATAAGCGGCGCTGGCATTGCCCGCCATTCCTGGTGCACTGCCTGCGGCTCCAGAACCCGGCCCGACCATCTATGGCCCGGCTGAATCACGGCACCCGACACAGTGCCAATGGAGTTGACGGGTCAGCGGGCCTTGAGTAGCACAAGAACCAAACCCGGTAGCCGTGTGGCACCTGATCTGAGGTGGTGCGGAAAGCGGTGTCGGGTCCGCCAGTGCCGGACCCAGCAACCCTGGCCCGCGACACCGGGGAGCCTGCACAACAGGAGAAGTGATTGCCGAGGTGGTGTCAATGACGCAGCCCCGAGAGGGCCACGCCGCCTCCGACACAGAAAAGGCCTCCTCCTCGGCAAGGCTTGTCGATGAGTAGGCCTCCTCACCAGACCGTATAGGCCTGGGAGGGACCCGGAAGAAGGGCCTAAGGATCTGGCCTAGGAAGCCCGACGACACCGTCCTCTGAAAGTTGGCGGAGCCTTGCCTACTTTGAACACGTGGATTTCAAGAACACGCGGTCCATGGAAAACAGGCATCACATCTATCCATATCATGGTTAGGTCCCAGGTACCGAAGGCAGACATCATGCTGGTCCATCACACAGAAATGCCAGCCACAGGAGCACTGATGCATGGGCACATGGTCCGCTTTTGACTCAGCTAGCTCCCAGACCTGACATGATGCCCACCCCATCTGGATCATCTACTCTGTTGCAGATCTTGGTGTCATCTGCAAACAGACAAACCTTACCCTCAAGTCCATCTGCAATGTCACTGATGAAGATACTGAAGAGGACTGTCCCAGGACTGAACCCTGAGGTACCCACTTGTGACTTGCATCTCTTCTGACTGTATACCATTTACCACCACCCTCTGTTTTCTGTTCGTCTACCTGTTTGCCACCCAGTTGACCAACATCTGACCCACCCTGAGCCTACCCAGCTTATTAATCAATCTTCTATGTGGAACAGTATCTAAAGCTTTGCTGAAGTCAAGGTAGGCGCATCAACTGCTCCCCTTGATCCACCACTCTGGTTACCCAGTCAAAGAAATCTATGAGATTAGTTTGACAGGACCTTCCTTTGTAAACCATGATGTCTTGGATCCTGTGCTCCCATGGATTCCAGGTGTTGCACTATCCTTTCCTTAGGAGTGCCTCCATAATCTTGCCCACTACTGAGGTAAGACTCAAAGGTCTGTAGTTCCCTGTCTCCTCCTGCTAACACTCTTGTGGGTGGGATCATGAGCCCTTCTCTAGTCTTCTGGGACCTCTCCTGTGCTCAGAGACTCACTAAACAGTTCTGATAATGGCTCTGCTAGTTCCACCCTTAGCTCCTTTAGTATCCTGGGATGTATGCCATCAGGTCCCATTGCCTTGTCCACCCTTGGCTTAGCGAGCTCTTGTAAGGCCCTTTCTTTTGTGAAGGACTAGTGCACATCTCCCTCCCCATGTCCATGGTGCTGAGCTGTGGGCCCTGCCTACCTTCTCTTCAGTAAATACTGAGCAGAAGTATCTACTTAGGATAGATGCTTTTACATGGTCCTCCTCTTCACATGCCCCCTTATCCCTTTTGATCTTAGCATACCCCTCTGGACTTTCTCCTTTCACTAATGTATCTATAGAAAGTCTTGTCACCTTCTTTACTGTTTGTGTTCGTGTTTCTCGGTTTGGGCCTTTGCCTGCCTACTGCCTTCCCTGAGGGAAGTTTGTATGCCTCCCTATATTCATCCCGCTCAGTTCCCTTATGTTTCAAGGCCAGCCTTTTGGCTTTGACCTTTCTGCCACGGTTTTTGAGAACCAAAGTGGTTTCCTTCTTCTTTTGCACTTCCTTTTCTTCTCTCTAACACACTGGGATGTTGCTTCAAGTATCGTATCCTTAATGCTTGTCCACTTTGCCTGTACCCCTCACCTGTATTTCTTTTGCCAGGGCTAGCTTAACTCTGCTGGCCATCTTATCAAAGTCAGCTCCTCTGAAGTCCCATATTTTGCCCTGGAATGGATGATTTAGTTCTAGTGGCCAAACTGAACCATACCGCTGATGGTCACTGGCCCCAGGTGACCTTCTACCTGGAGATCTGTGTTCCTTTTCCTGTTAGTCAGTACTAGATCTAGGATAGCCCTGTCTCTTGTGGGTTGTTGTACCAGCTGTTTGAGGCCCACCCCTGCAGTGAATCCACTATGTGTCTAGTTCTGGCAGATGTTCCTGCTGGTACTGACCAATCTGTATCTGGCATGTTGAAGTCTTCCATTATCAGAACCTGTTCTTTAGCTGTCATGTTTGTATATCTTCTAACAGTAATGTGTCTATGTCCTCCCCTGGTCTGGAGGCCTGTAGACAACCCCAGTTCGTATGGCTGTCCCATTTCCTGTTTCCAGGGTGACCCACAGTTCTTCTGGCTCCTTATGTGTATTCTGAATTACTGTAGCTTTGAAATTTTCTTTGACATAAGGCCACTCCACCCCCTTTTGCACCTCGGTCTCTTCTGAACAGTACATAGCCAGGTACTGAAGTCTCCCAAGTGTGGTTACTGGTAAACCATGTCTTGCTAATGGCTACTATGTCCAGTTTAGCCTCTGTCATTATTGCCTGCAGGTCTGGGATCTTATTTCCCAGACTGCTAGCATCTTTGTACATGATTTTGCATTGGCCAGATTTCAGTGCGTTAGTTGTTGGGCAAGGTCTGGCGTTTCCTCTATGCGTCGTATGGGAGCTGGACCTTTTCCTTACCTTGTGATGCAAATGAACTATAAACATGCTGAACTCCTGTTTGACCACTAGCTGAGGGGAAAGGGTGTTCTTCCCATTTGACGATCGGGTGCTGCACCCATCTCCCCATTTGCTAGTTTAAATATTCTGCAAAGATGTCAAACTTCTGCCCCAATGCACTGACTCCTCCTTAGTCAGATGTAGTCCATCAAATTTAAAGAATCTCGCCTCCCAAAACTGTTGCCAGTTTCCTACAAATTTGTGTCCTTTTCCTGGCACCAGCCCTTGAGCCACATGTTTAGCTCCCCATCTCCTCTTCTCTGACCTTCCGTCCATCTGCCCCTCTCCCAGACTGGCAGAATCTCAGAGAAGGAGATGCCGGATAAAATGGATGATAGTTTGTCACCCAGTCTGGTCAAGCGTTCCTTGGTCTCCACAACTGACTGGCTGGCAGATTGTTAATCCCTATGTGTACCAGGATGTCAATGTTTTCTCCTGCTTCCTGTACAGTTTTAGCAATGCATCAGTGTCTCTCCACGCTGATGTACCTGATGTAAGAAAAATAAAGTTATCACTAACTAGAGTAAGAAAATTAAAATAAAGGGAAAATTGAAGATTTGGAGTCGACTGAAGTGGTGATGTTCTCCACGGAGTCCGATGTGTGATGGTCAGCAGCTGGAAAAGAACTGAGGAGGGTGTGGGGCCACCCACATTTATATGGGAGGGATGAGGTCGTCTGACGTAGTTGTGCATGGTCCCCTGTAGACTGCTAACTAGAAAGTTTTCCATGTGGTACTAGTGACTGGAGGCTATAGTTCCACTGGTGTGCTTTGCTGCAAGAGATATCCTCAAAGAAGATCCCTTCTTCCTCAAGCATCCATCTCTGCAAAGTCAGCATCAGGAGGACGGTCAGGTACAGGCGTTTAGGCTCAGAGGCGGTCTGCAGTTCCAGAATCCTGCAGTGGGGTAAGGTACAGCTCCTGCAGACCCACGGCAATGCAATATCTGTGCTGGACATCCTTAGTGGTTAGACAAGAAGTGAAAAGATGGAGCCAGACACTCCTGGATGCCTCCTTAAAATATCGACAGGAGGAATGATGAAAAGTCACTGCTGAAATCCCAAGGAATCTCAGCACTAGGGTAGGAGTACTGTGACCAAGAAGGATCACATGTTCAGCTCCTCAGCATTTCCATCAGCAATTGCTGGTATGCAGAGTGCTCAGCTCTGCGGATACATGGACTGAAAAGTCCTCTTCATCAGAGGAGGAAGTAGGAGAAGAGGAGCTGGACTCAGAGCACTGTGGTGCTGGGGCCACAGGCCTGAACTGGGCCTGGTCAGACTTAAACTGATACTACTGGATGACACTAGCCATTCTACTGTATTGTTACCAAGGATACAGAAGCCGTGGCTCCATGTTCTTTGTCAAGGATCGAGAGTGCTCAGTGGACCTCTTCGGGGGGCATCTCAGAGGTCTGATCCAGATGGTGCCCTTGAGGGGAAGACCCCAAGGTGAGGACAGTGAAGCCGACAGATCACATTGGGCAGCCATGATCCCCACCAGTGACAATGTCAGCTGGTTCCAGGGAGGAACGTGCCATCAGGCCACCACTGGAACCCAGGTTGGTGCTGCCTCCAGCACCAGTCCCATATGTCACGTCTTAGTCCCTCAATAAGAGTGGCACACTTCCCCAGAGCCAAGCCTAATGCCACAGCCTGTGTCCCCCTGAGTCATGCCCCCAGCACTGCGAGGTATCAGAGCCAGACCTGGTGCATAAACAGCACAGGGCCCAGGTCCAGCATTGAGGACGCACCAGAACTTGATATGGCCCCATGGGCAGCACCCATTCCCCTGCACCAGGCCTAGGGACAACACGAGGGCAACACCATCTCCGATCTTGGGCTCGGAACTGGGGTCAGGTGGGTTCCTCATCTCATCCCCTTCTCCAAGTCTAAGGACAGCACCTCATCCTTTCCCAGGCCACTAGGACACTCAGGGAAGAGATGACTACCAGCTCAGGCTCAGAGTCAGGGTAGACTCGGATCACACCCCCTTCTGGCACCATAAGCAGTACCAGAAGGGGTACCGTCCGCAGTCTGCTCCGCCTCGCTCACTGGTACTGGGTATGGTACCAGGAGCCTTAGTAGCACCAAGGTGCCCACTAGAATGAACCAACCATACAGCTTGGCCTCACCACCGGGATATCAGTTGCCCTGGGGACCTATGGATGAGGGGTGGGTGTGCTCTGCTTGCCCCACCAGAGGAAGCCGACTGTCCACCAGACTCCCCCAGGACCTCCGATGTCTCAGTGAGGCAAGCACAGGAAGGACCCTTGTCTTCCTTAGTACCAGTGGCACCAGGAAGGTGCCATGGGAAAGGTCCAGAGACCTTACCTTGCAGGCCTAGTCCAAAGTGTGTGTGTGTGTGTGTGTGTGTGTGTGGGGGAGGATTCAGCATGTGTACTTCAGGATGCATTTATTCATCAAAAGTAGGCATCCATCTGTCGATATCATGGTATGGTCCAAGGCAGGTCTGCCATTTTGGATACTGATCCAATACAGCGAGATGACCCCATAGGGGCACCGACACATGGGGCGCTGCCTTTCTTCTTCTCCTGCACTTCTGACAGTGGCATATTGACATCAAAATAAAAAACAAGTAGAAAGAATTTGGTGTTGGACTAGTAAACAAAACAGAATCAAGATAAAAAAATGGTACAGGTAACTATAGAAACAATTTTGGCACAGAAAATACTAAAGCGTGTTAAACTAAGGAGATGAATGTGACAATGCAGTTACATGACTCGGCTGCTCCCACAGTGCACACTCAATGCTGGGAAAAACAAAAATAGGGGAGGCCTGTGTAGGTTACTGGCTGGCTCATATGCACAACGTCACTATGCTGGCCTAGTGGGCAGTGCTGGCACCAACCTCAACCACCTACCAAAGCTGCAAAAGACTTTGCTCCTGGGGGTCCTAGCACCTCCGTCTAAGACCCATTAGTGTGACTGAATAGTGAAGATTGATTCCTGGAAGATCAACTCATTCCATTTACTGCTTTAGGAGCCTACATGCCATGGGTGCTATACCATCAACCCAGATCATGGACCTCACATAGATCTGGCTGACTCCTGTCGGAGAAGTTGAAAAACCTCTGAAGATCTCATGGCTGTGCGGACCATCAAATTTGCATCAATGGCCTGACACTCAGGACGCGAGCTGCATGAATCTTTCAGCCATGGTAGTTCTGCTTTCTGGACTTCTCTAGCAGACTTGTCTGATTCATCCTGCAGCTCTGCACAGTGGAACACTGCATCCGCCACTAGCACCTCTGGTGATGGACATTCAAAAATCTGGACAATCCACCTAGGGAGACTGTGTACTTAGGTCCATACAACAGTGGGGCCCGGCAGGAGGCTGGGTATTGCCAGATACTTGATGCCAGTGCAGGCCAAATCTCAGACCAAGCCCTCAGCAAAGGATTGGTTTGAGAATCCTGAAAGGTGCTTGTGGGGACCACGTATTTGCAGACCATCCAGGTTGGGGTGCCAGGCAGGATAATGGATGCTGCCAAAGCTCCAGGGTCAGTCCCAAAATAGCCTCAGCCAAGGGAAGGTGACCCTGTGGACTTGTCCCTGTCAAGGATGTCAGTGAACTGGTCCTCAGCCCTGTTATGCACCCTCAAAGTCCGATGACTCCTCTGACACTGCCCTGGGCCTCTTCTCACTGTGGACCATACTATTACTTTTCTCCTGGAGGTATTTCACAGAGGCAGCCTGGCAGACCAGGAGCAGGGTGGGACTCCATGGAGGATGCCCCAAACTATGGCTGTAGTGAAAAGGCTCCACCAGAAGTGGAGGACAAGTAGATGGAATGGTGTGCTGGGTTTGGTGTCTCCAGCACAGGAATGGCTGGAGGAGGCTGTGGGATAAATGGAGCACTGGGAGAAAGCTATGCCCCTCCCACAATGGTCCACTGCTGCCAAAGATGTTCTTTGCAGTATCAGCATATACAGTGCTGATGCCTCTCTTTACCTGAGGATGAGAAGTCGTGGTTCATCAAGAGAAACGTCTCCTGGTCGAGCAGAACCAGAACGTGAATGGCTCCTCAACCTTGACCATCAGCCTGAGGACCAACAGCGAAATGTGTGTACCGGGTTCCGAGTGGATAACATACTTTGGCAGCCAGACCAGAGAGGCCTTGAAGGCACGACCGCTGGTGGAGGCGTAGTTCATAGTAGGTATAGTTAGTCTGGGGTACTGATCGATTCTCACCTTCCTGGGTAAGGACAGGGAGCACTTCATCTGTGAGATCGATAACTCCTTGTCAAACTCCGATGACAGCTGGTCAACCAGCTCGAGAAAAATCTTGACTAGTTGGTTGACAGTAGTCTAAGTCGAAAGGTCAAGTGGGGCTACCACAGGAATCGCCACCTGGCCCTTGACTGTGTTAGTTTGACCAAGTCTCGGCAGTTAGGAAATCAAGTAGAGCAGGAACAAAGGATCATTCCTGGCCCCAAGACCCATGTATGGTGATGTTTCTTATGTTTTCTGTGATGGGAGTCTCTCTCAAAGGTCTGGAGGTCGATGCACATCTCTCGAAACTCATCTGAGAAGGACCCTCTGATGCTGGCCTCAGCTAGAAGCAGCACACTGACTGAAGAGGCCCCTGCCATCACCTCCTCTGCAAGGACCACAAGCTATGCTACTGACCTGGCCGCAGTGAGGACAGTTTGTGATCCTTAGTCCTACCTAAAGAGAGAGTCGGGCCTTCTGCTCTTCAGTTGAGGATGGCAGCATGGCATGACACTTAGAACAGTTCTCGATATCGTGCCCTTCACCCAGGCAGCAGGCGTACATGTCATGCAGACCCGTGGCCAACATCTTCTGCCCACATGTGGCAGAACTTGAAGACGAACTTCTGCCATTCCATGGTGACTGTCGTTCGATGGAGTGAAACCAAAGACTTGGGAGCTACAAGTCAAAGAAATAAAATTTTAATAAAAAGCTTGCCAATGAAGCACTTGAATAACAAAATCCTACTACGCATGCAAAGCTGCAAAGGAAACCTGTCCCTTCCAGCATAAGGCATCTCTGGGAGGAGATGAAGGATATACCACCCAGGTGGTGGAAGGAGCTTAACTTGAAGACTTCCGAGGACTCACCTGTCTCAGCAGAACTGTCAGAGTGTGGATGGTAAACTGAACCAACGACATTAGAAAGTACAGTTACGTAAGAACTTACCATAGATAGATCTTGAGAGGCTCTTGCAGTAGGTAATTACATATAGGACTGGCCAGCGGCGGCAGGACCTGAGAAAAATTTCTAGCTAGCAGTCCCTGGCGAGGGACCGCCCCCATCCAGGTGACCGTGTCAAGAGACGTCGGTATAAAGGGGCAGTCCGGACGCCCACCTTCCAGTTCTTTCCGCCACAGGCCGGACGAGAGAGAAGCAGATGTTTCCATTCCTGGAAAAAGAGCTGAAGAAGCCTAGGGGATGGAGGCGGGAAGGTATTACCTACTGCAAGAGACCTCTCGAAGATCTACTGTTACGGTAAGTTCTTACGTAACTGTACTATCTTACTGAGAGGGCTCTTGCAGTAGGTAATATTACATAGGACTGAATCCCAAGCAGTCTGGAACAATAAAAAGGCACTGGGAGGAGAAACTACTCCTGAAAATAGCAGTAGCCTTGTAGGCCTCAAGACGAAGGCCTTGCAAAACCACTAACCCGAAGCCTGCTCTGGCGAGGAGGCAATGTCAAACTGTAGTGTTTCATAAGGTATGGGCCCGAGTCCGGTGGCAGCAAGCGCATATGTCTGCCGCCAGACACATTCTTGAAACAAGTTGCAGAGGCCGCTTCTCCTCGTGTGGAGTGAGCTACTCTGACCTGACCCGAGAGGGTCTTGTTGTACTTTATGTGAACAGAAAGTGATGCAATGAGCTAACCACTTTGACAGGCATTGCTTGGAAACAGCATTGCCTTCCCTTTGTGAGCAAAAGAGACGAACAACTGATCAGTCTTTCTGAGATCTTTTGTCCTGTCGTGTAGTATCTCAGAATCGGTGAACATCCATGGTATGGAGTAAATATTCTCCTGGTTGGAGTACTGCATGAAAAGGCAGGTAACTCTATAGACTGATTTAAGGTAGACTCTGCTACACTTTAGGTGAAAACTTAGGATTGTCGAAAAGAGCCACCGTTCTTTGTGAAAGATCAGGTATGGGATTTTACACATTACACATATAAGGGCCTGGAGCTCGGAAATTCTTCGAGCGGAAGTAATGGCCACCAAGAAGAGTGTCTTCCACTTAAAGAAATTTCGATCTCATGGAGGCCGCAGGTTCAAGGGAGGAAGGGTAAGTTTCAAGAACAAAGCTCAAGTCCCAAGGGGAGCAGGAGTTCTGATGGGAGGCCTCAGATGAAGGACCTCTCTAAGAAAGGTCTTAGAAACCTCCTAATTGGGCAACGCTTTATCTGTGAAAGGAACATGGTACGCTGAGATAGCGCCATGTGTACTTTCAAGGAGGAATGACTGAGACCCAGGTTGAAAAGATGACATAAATATTCCAGCAGAACAGCCATTGAACAGGAGAAAAGCTTCACGTTCCTAAATGGCCCCAAATAGAAAATCTCTTCCATTTCATGGCGTAAGTGGACCTCGTGGAGGGTTTCCTAGTCTCCACCAAAATCTCCACCACCTTTGGAGAGACACCAAGCGGGATTGAGCTAGGTCTGCAGGAGCCATGCATGGAGTTGCAGGCACTTGAGTCCCGGATGGACCAGGGTCCCCTGATCCTGGGTCAGCAAACCTCGAGATAAAGGAAGAGGAAGAGGAGGAACCTCTGAGTATTGTTGTGAAAGAGAACCAGATTTGCCTGGGCCAGAAAGGAGTGATCAGAATCATTCTCGCTCCTTCTGTTGATAGTTTCTGCAACACACGAGGGACCAGTGGAATTGAGGAAAAGCATACACGAATCTGCCCTTCCAGCTTAGAGACAGAGCGTCGTTCCAGAAATACAGGTTACTCACCTGTAACAGGAGTTCTAGGAATGGTATATGTTGTTCATCCACACTTATTGGCAGGTTCCTTGCCGCTTTAAATCTTGCGGAAGGTCTTCAAGCTAGCTCCTCCCACCCACCGGGTGGTAAAACTCGGCTCCGCCCCATGACGCAGATCTGGCCCGCTGGAAGCTCAGGTTGTGCGTCGAAGCCAGGAGGTCGGTGGGTTCATGTGGATGAACAACATATACCATTCCTAGAACTCCTGTTACAGGTGAGTAACCTGTATTTCTAGGGACATGGATATGTTGTTCATCCACACTTATTGGCAGACTCCTAGCAGTTCTCCGGGAGGAGGGAGGCAAGGCACACCCCTACATACTTACTTGGGGAACAGAGATTGGAGAACCGAAGCCCCAAAACCAGCATCCCGGCGTGACTCAAGGTCGATGTGGTAGTGGGAAATAAAGGTGTGTGCTGACTTCCAGGTAGCAGCCCTGCAGATTTCCTGGATAGGGACATCCTGGAAGCAGCCACCGATGCAGCAGTATGGCAGGTAGAATGAGCTCTTATCCCTCTGGGAGGCTCCATGCCCGCCAACTCATAGCAGAGATTTATGCAGGAGGTGACCCATCTGCCTATAGTCCGCTTGGCTGCAGGTCTGCCAGGTGCGGCTTCAGCGTGAGGTGACAAACAGCTGGCGAACCTCTCCCGAATTTCAGCCGTCGCGCTCCTTATAATAAGCGGCCCTTCTAGGGTCCAGAGTATGGAGCCTATATTCGCCTCCGAGGTGTGATTGGGGTAGAACACCGGCAGAGTCAATACCTGATTAAGGTGAAACTCCGACACCACCTTCGGAAGGAATTTCGGTTGGGGGCGTAGGATAACCTTGTCCCCTGCGGAAGACCAGGTAAGGAGACTCGATGCTCAGCGCCTGGAGTTCTCCCATCCTTCTGGCTGACGTGATAGCCACCAAGAAGGCGGTTTTCCAAGACAGGTGGGAGACCACACCTGTGAATTGGTTCGAATGGCTTGCCCATGAGCTTTGCCAGTACCAGCAGTAAATCCCACGGAGGTGGGGGTTCCCGCCTGGGGAATGTGATCAAGGCCTTGAAAAGCGCCCGACCACTTTTTCCTCGCCACTGACTGCTGACCGCCCGCCGTGTAAGCAGAAATGGCCATGGGTGCACCTTAAGGGTCGCCGACCTAAGCCCTTGACTAGATAGGGACCATAGATAGTCAAAATGCTCATCACAGGACACGAAAGGGTCCAACCTTTTTCCCGACACCAAATGGAGAACCTCTTCCATTTGAAGGCATAGCATTTCTGGTGCGACTCCTCAGGGACGCCTCAAGCGGCGTTGAGGACCTCGTCGGAAAGACCAAGGCCTGGAACTCTAGCTCAGGAACCAGGCCGTCAGGTGCAGGGATTGAAGGTCCGGATGGAACACCTTCCCCTGACTGACTGAGAGCAGGTCGGGCGAGCTGGAAGCTGCCGCGAGTCCTGGAGCTGAGACTGAGGGAGATCTGGGTACCAGAACTGGCGAGGCCAGTCTGGGGCTATCAGAATCACCTGCGCCTTGTCCCTCCTCGCTTTCAGCAGGACCCCGTGAATCAGGGAACGGGAAAGGCGTAAAGAGGCCCGGGTCCACGGCCTCGAAAAGGCATCCCCTGCAGCGAGCCCTGCTGAGGGGGCGGGCATGAAACACCTCAGCCGCGTTCTCCCTGAGGCAAACAGATCCACCAGAGGTGTGCCCCAGCGGGAGAACAGGTCTTGTACTATCTCCGCAGGAGAGACCACTCGTGCGATGCAGCCCCTATCCGGCTCCAGGGCATCGGCCAGGGTGTTGGAGGCTCCTGCCACGCAATGCTAGGAGATCCGCCTCCAGGCTGCGCACACTGTGACCAGATGCGGAGAGCTTCCTTGCATAGAGGCAAGGAGCGCCCCGCCTGGCGGTTTAGATAGTACATGGTCGTGGTATTGTCCATCTGGACTCGGACCACTTGACCCCGGAGAAACGGAGCAAAGGCGGTGAGAGCTAGGCGGACCGCACGGAGCTCCAGCAGGTTGATATGGCATCGGGACTCCCGTGAGGACCAGAGGCCGTGCGCTCGGTGTTCCCCAGATGGGCACCCCAACCCATCAAAGAGGCGTCGGTCGACAGAGAGACCGTCGGCTCGAAGCGGACAAACGGGATACCCTCCTGCAGATGGGACGGAACGTCCACCACTGGAGAGCGTCCACATCTCCTGGGTCGTCCACACGCTGGTCCAGAGGGTCTCAACGCTGTGACCACTGGCCGGCCAGACCCCACTGGAGGGGCGCATGTGCAGCGTGCCCAACAGACTACGCTGGTACAGGCCGCCATAAGACCCAGGAGTCGCAGGAAGTCGGGCAGGCGCGTTGCCCAACCAGAAATGATTGGGCAAGGAGGTAAGAACTCGGCCTGTCCGCCGGAGCCGTGCTCTGGCTCGAAGAGAGTCGAGCTCTGCCCGATGAAGGATATCACCTGCTTGCTCGAGTTCCGACTGGCCTCGTTGACCAGGAGGCCCAGTTGAGAGCAAACCGGAGGGCCAGATTTCTGGACGCTCCACCTCCAACCTGGAGGGGCTGCTATCAGCCAATCGTCCAGGTAGGTACACCCGGACCCCTCGGCGCCGCAGAGAAGGCTGTCACGCTGCAATGCATTTGGTGAAGACCCTGGGAGCTGAAGAAAGGCGAAGGGCATGGCCTGAACTGAAGAGGGATCCTCCGCTCTGAGCGGAGGAATCTCTGATGAGATGGACGGATAGGGACGTGAAAGAAACGCGTCCTGGAAGACCAGAGAACAGAACCACACGCCGTGTTCCAGAGATGGTATTATCTGAGCCAGAGTGACCATTCTGAAGGTTCGAGACCTTAGGAACTTGTTCAGGTCATGTAGGTCTAAGATGGGCGCCAGCCCCGTCCGCTTCAGGACCAGGAAGTACCTGGACACGAACCCTGGTTCTGGTGAAGGGTCCTCTTCTCTTTTATCACCCTTTCTGAAGGGAGGAGGCGGTGTTGGCTCACGAGCCTGTAGAGATTCTGGGGACCCCAAAGCGCTCACAAGGCGATGGCTCTGAAGGGTGGAGCCTGCTCAATTCCAGAGGCAGGCCTCTTCCCACCACCTCCAAACCCAACCGTCCGTGGTAACAGCGGACCAGGCGGAAAGGAAGTGTCGGAGCCGCCCCCACCGGGGAAACTAGGGGCGAGGTGACGGGATGGGGTGACACCCCTCAGCCCGTCACTTAGCACGCTTGGAGGAAGGACCGCCTGGGGACCACCAGGGCCTTTTCCTCCTTGCTTCCTATTAGAGGAAGCCAATGGCTTGGGCTTGGAATACAAGGTCTAGCCTGCTGGCCCTGACGCTGTTGTTGGGCGCGCAGCGGGCGGAGTAGAGGGACGCAGGGCTTAGACTGGGGCTTATGACCCTTGTCCCTCTGTGCGGACGCAGACCGAATCCAAGGTGGCACTGGATTTTCGATCCTCTGGAGGTGGCCTTCCACTCCAGGGCCGAACAGGTCTGTTCCAGGAAAGGAACGTCCGCAAGCTTGTGCTGGGTATCCGCCGTAAAGGTCGATATTCGCAGCCACGCCGCCGACGATGGCCACAGCGGCCGCCACTGACCGGGCACATGAGTCTCCCATATCCAGAGCATTCTGGAGCTGTTGTTGGCTACTGCCCTGCCCTGATCCCGCACCTGCTTGACCGTAGTCTGCAGGTCAGCGGAAGATGAGGACCGCCTCATCCAGGGAACCCAACAGGGCATGGGAGAAATGTGCCATGAGGCGGCGAACTGGCCTGTGAGCCGAGAGAAGAGGCAGCATACACTTTCACCCGAGTAGTCCAATTTCTTGGACTCTTTGTCGGGCGGTTTGTCCACGCCCCTGGCATTACCGGCGCGGAAAACACTGTCCGTGACCAGCCCTTCAGCCGAGGGTGTTCAGAAAACCCGGACAGAGAGCCAGTAGGGACCGTGATACTTCCTGGCCATCCTGGCCAAGGCGCAGGACAGGAAGCCGGACACTGCCAAAGTTCCAGGGCCGCCCGACAATGGCTTCGCCACTGGAAAGGCCTGTGGAGAATCCTCGGTCCAGAAACTCGTGAGGGGATATCTGGCCCGCTTGGATACGGGTTCAAGCTTCATCCCAGTGGATTCTGAGATGAGCCTAAGAAGTCCTAGGAAGGACGAAGGGCTATCGTCCACTGACTGCCCCCAGAGGACTCCAAGTCAAAACTCTTGGAGAACAGGGAGGAGTCATCCGACTCCGACGAGTTGTCGAATAAGCTGCCTGGAGCCTGAGCCACCCTCCACTTGTGGTCGGCTGAGGTGGAGGCGGTTCCACACAATTGGTGGGGCAGCCGGAATAGGTCGGACAACTGGCCTGAAACAGGCTCCTCGACCACTACCTGGTCCGTGGCAACCACTTGATGGCGGAGAAGAGGCCTGAGCCGCTTATTGGCCAGAAAAATTGTTGCCACATGAGGTCCTCGTATTTTCGGCGTAGCTACGCCGAGCCTTCCCTCCTCGGCCGAGGAGGAAGAAGAGGAAGAGCGGCGAGCCGCTGCGGTGCCGAGACCGAGACCGCCTATGTCGACGGGAACTGCTGGACCGCGAAGATGTCCGGGAGATCGAGACCGCTAGGCCGAGGTCGGGAGGCGGGAGCCGAGGATCGGCGATCCTCGGTTCGGTCGGCAAAACCGACGGCTCCTGATTCACCGGTACGAAGAGCCGACGATATCCCTCAGCCCTCACCGGGGAACCAGGGAGGAGGAATCTGCTTCTCCAGCCGACAACCCCGTCTAACGGGTGAGAAAAATCTCGACCGTCGGCGGGAGTCTCAGTCACCTGGCCTGGCGGGGCACCCGTGAAGCCAGTGGCCGGTCGCGAATTCGACCAAGTCGAATCGATTTAGGAGGGGATCTTTCCCGCTCCCAAGAGCGCCGACGATGAAACCTACTCTTAGACTTCTTAGACCGATGAAACGGACTCGAAGAAGAGGACCCTCACCTTTAGTTGAGAGGGTCAACAAAGCTCCCTTAAAGGAAGCTGAATATGAGGTCCCAGCGATAGAGGGACAAAGGCCGAGAAGAGGAAGCACGCCTGAGCCTGCCTCTTGGGCGACCAACCTCTAGTTGTTCGGCGGATCCCCGCAGTCACGAAACCGCCAGTCGGGCCTCTTTGGATTTGACCGAGGAAATCTTTCTTCGACGCCCAGATGTAAGCGGGCAGCCGTCCTCGAGGACGACCGAGAAGGAGGAACACAGGTCGAAGCCTGCGGGTCGTGCTCCTGGCCAAGGCAATAAACGCACGTGGAGTGCGGGTCCGTCCGAGACATCTTCTGCCCACAGGGACATCTCCGAAATCCGAGTCGATTGGTCCATCGCAGCCGCCGAAGGAAGAAGACCGAGAAAGTTATAAAAAAAAAAAATTTTTTTCTCTTTAAACCGAAGGATTTTAGGCCCAAAACTTAATCGCAGAGCGTTAAGGAGGAACCTGAGCTTCAAGCGGTAAGGAAGATCTGGCGTCATGGGGCGGAGCCGAGGTTTTACCACCCGGTGGGTGGGAGGAGCTAGCTTGAAGACCTTCCGCAAGATTTAAAGCGACAAGGAACCTGCCAATAAGTGTGGATGAACAACATATCCATGTCCTAGAAAGCGCCTCGCTCTGGAACAGTGAGCAAAGTTGGGAAGTTTTGCATTTTGGGAAGAGGTGAACAGGTCTACCTGTGGAGTCCCCAAAGGTGGAAGATGTGATTTTGCACCTTTGGTCTAACTCCCACTCGTGTGGCAGGGCAGAGGAGCGAATGAGCTGTGTGCCAGGGTATTGTCGACTCCTGGAACGTGAATCGCTGTGAGGTGAAGGTTGTGTTGAGTTGCCCAGTCCCAAACCCTCATTGCTTCCTGCATAGCGGTGGAACGAGTCCCTCCTCGCTTGTTCATGTACCACACCACCACATGTTGTCCGTCTGGACGACTAGGTGACCGGAAGAATGTATTGGTGAAGGGCTTGAGAGCATATAGTACTGCTCAAGTTCGAGCACATTGATGTAGAGAGCTAACTCCAATCTGGACCATAATCCCTGGGTTCGGTGGGGACCCAGATGGGCTCCCAACCTTGCCTGATGCGCCTGTAGTCAGAGTCTGGGAGGGGAAGATGAAAGAAGGGACACCTGAAACAGGTTCTCTCAACCATCCACCATTGCAAGTCTCGAGCCATCGGTGAGGAGATCAGAACTAGATGATCTAGGTCATCTACCAGTTGATCCCATTGGGAGCGTAAGAGTCCACTGAGAAATCTTCATGTGGAGCCGAGTGGGAACTGTCGGGATGGCGGCCGCCATGAGCCGCAGGAGACGGAGAACCGACCTCGCTGGAACCTTCCTGCGTTCTGATAGCGGGAAATCTGTGACTGAAGAGAGGCCGCCCTGTCCGGAGGCAGGAAGACCTTGCTTACGTCAGATCGGAGGATAGCCCCGATAAACTGTAGTCTCTGGAAGGGATCCAGATGAGACTTGGAATGGTTGATGGTAATCCCAGGTAAGTGAAAACCTGCTGGGTGAGGGAGAGGAAATGCAGTAGCTCCTCCCTGGAAGCCGCCAGGAGCCAATCGTCCAGGTAAGGGAACACCTGAACTCCCATCTGACGCAAGGGGCCGCTACTACAGCCAGGCATTTGGTAAAGACTGGGTGCCGAGGAAAGACCAAACGGGAGTGCCCAGAACTGGTAATGGTCCCCTGGAAAGCAAAAGCTAAGGTACTTGCTGTGAGAAGGGCAATGGGATGTAGATATGCATCCTGCATATCTAGTGCACAAAGCCATTGACCCGGCCAAGGAGGGGCAAAAGAGTCTGAAGGAGAGCATCCTCAACCTTTTGTATTCCACGAAAGGTTCAAAGAGCTGAGATCGAGGATGGGTATGAGATCTCCCGCCTCTTTGGGACCAGGAAGAAATGGGAGTAGTAACCTGTCCCTTGAAGGTGAGGGGAGACGGGCTCTATAGCCTGCTTTGCAAGGAGGGCAGAGATTTCTTCCCAGACCAAAGGAAGATGGTCCCTTGGGTAGAGACGACTTCAGATGGCGGTGGCGGGGTGGTTTCTGTAGAAACTCTATAGAGTGCCCTTCGCGATAATCTGAAGCACCCATGAATCCGTTGTTATCCTCTCCCAATCCGGAAGGTGTTTCCGAGGCGGTGGGAGAGGGAGGAGTCAGGTGGTGTGGGGCAGCGCCGCTGCTGGGGCACCCGCTGCTTTTGGGCGGAGGGGACCTGGCAGCTGGGGGCCCGCTTAGTGGCCCGCCTCCTTGGGGTTCACAGGGCTTGACCGCGCTCATGGTAAAAGGATCGGCGCCAGTGGTGATGGGACTGCATGGAATCCACAGATTTCAGAGCCGCCCTTCTGCAAGTTGGTGATGATGTCTTGACATCCTCACCAAAAGCACCGACCCCTGAAAGGTGCTTTCTGGATCGCGGGTTGCACCTCCGGGACCAAACCTGACACGCGAGCAGGCAGACGCCGAGACTCACGGCGAAGTGGAGTCCCGCCTAGCAGTGTCCACTGCATCGTATGTTGTCCGCAGAATGGACAACTGGCCGAGCAGCAGAACGGATAAATCAGCTAACTCCTGCTTGACTTGAGAGTCAGGTAAGGAGTCAATCTTAGATTTCGCCTGGGTAAGGATGGCCTTCTCGTAATCCCCATATGAGCAACATAATTCAGGGCCGAATTCCCAGTGTGGAAGAGGCATAGATTTTCCTTCCATACTGGTCCAGAAGGCGAGATTCCTTATCTGGAGGAGACAAGCTTAGATGTTTGGAGTGCGCTGATCGGCCGTGAGCGCGCTAATCACGACCGAATCTCTGTGCGGGTGAAAGTCCAACAATCTACACCCTCAGGAGCCTGGTATAGCCTGTTAGACTTCCTAGGAAGTGGGACTAAAGCTGACGGTTGCTTCCAAATAGTGGAAACAAGGTGGGCATGAGGCTCGATCCAGGGTGGCACTAAAATAAGAGCTGTCAGGGCAGGTCCAGATGTTCGACGAGTTTGACCCGCTGAGGATCTGGTTCAAGGAGCGCCACTGATGTACTTCCTAGATTTTCTGAGCAACTCCATAAAGGAAGGGTCCTCCGGAGGAGACTTTGGAGGGTCCTCGGCCGGGCTTGGATGGAAGCGAGGCTCGTTGTCTCTTTCGGAGCATCCGTCGGAGGAATCCGAGAAGGAAGAAGAAGAATCAGAAGCAGAATAAGACTCCCTAACACGACCAGGCGGAGGACGGGTTCCTTGGGGATCCCTGGATGCGTGTCCTGCCCCTCTTGGGATCCAGAGGGAAGAGCTCTGGAGTCCGAGGCGTGAGAGTGTGCCGTCTTAGGGCGAGGGGGCCGGGCGGCACTGCGCCAGGAGGCGGCTCTCTACTTCCTTGGTGAGCTGAGCCTTGCCCCAGCCCACCAGGAAGCCAGAGTCTCCTGCAGATCCACCGCGCCAGGGGGCGTGGAGAGGGGGAAGGATACGGATTGTATCCGTAGGCGAGTATCCGAAACCGGCTACGGACCACCGTGCCGGGTATTGCGGCGCCAGGTACTGTGGCGCCGGAGGAACGGCGTCGGGTACTGCGGTGCTGGATACCACTGTGGTCCCGGTACGACGGTGTCGGATAAGACGGCGGTACCCAGGTGCTGGAGGAGCTGCTGGAGCAGGCGGCCGGAAGGTGGCCCCACGGGCAGGTCAACAGTGAGAGGCCCGGGGAGCAGGGCCCGATGGAAGGGAAAATTCCCCACCGCGACGGTGGGGCCAGTGTGGGGCGGCGTCCAGATCCGGTTCTCTAGGAGGAGGGTCTGACGGAGGTGGAACATCCCGCATCGCCCAGGGACGGGGAATCCCGGGTTAGGCTGGGGTGACTCAGGCTTCCTGGACGGCAGCGAAGGCTGCGGGAACCGGGTATGACGGGGGTTGGAGGGTCCGGCTGTAGGTTCCGGGTGCCCGGGCGCACGCTGGGGAGCCGATGCAGCTTAGGGGCTAGGTCGGGTGGGCGCCGGAGGAGCGCTGTCCGCCTTCACGGGGCGGAGGAGGAGGAGGAGCGGCCTGGTCTGAGGGGAAGAGGTGCGTGCGCCGCCCGAAGGGTGGGTGTCTTATCAACCTTCTCCGGCGGACGTCGGAGGCGGCGTCCGACTTATGGAAGTCGCCGGCGCCAGTAGGCCGCAAGCCTCTGCGGCAGAACTGGGGCAGAGGCCTCCTTGCCCAGAGGTGACCGCAAGGCCTGAGCGCGAGCCAGGCAGGCGGGCAGCGCCCTCCAAAACCTTGGAGGCTGCCGTGAGCGGTCCCCGGAGGGGATGTTACCTGAGCGCGACTCCGGCCGGAGTTGCGGGGAGGAGGCCTTCTCCCAGTGCCTCTCCTTGTCCTGCTTTTACGATGCCCTTCTGGAGAAGTCGACGCCTGCCTGAGCTTCTTCAATTCTTTTTCCATCGAAGACATCTTTTTCTTTAGAAGATGGGCTTCCAGGGACTGTTAGCGCTGCTCGCGGGTAGCCACGCTGAAGTGAAGGCAATACGGGCACTTGTCCACCGGGTGGTTGGGGCCTAGGCAGAAGAGGCAGAGGGAATGGCCGTCCTTGTGTGGCAGTTAGGCCGCCTTGAGTGTTGCATTTTTTTTGTGCTCAGAGGGTGTAGGGGGACGACATACACCGCTTCGATGACCTGACGATAGGAAGAAAATACTAATAAATCTCGGTAAAACCGGCCGAAGAGCAGGCGATAACAAGAACTTTACTGCGGTAGCATGCGAGCTAACAGCGGGAAAGAACTGAGGCGGGCATCCGGGACCGCCTTTATACCGACGCCTCTTGATGCTGATCACCTGATGTGGGGTGGTCCTCGCCAGGACTGCTAGCTAGAAATTTTTCTCAGGTCCTGCCGTCGGCGCCAGTCCTATATGTAATTACCTACTGCAAGAGCCCTCTCAAGTAAGATCAACTGTTACATGTACCATCTGGGGAATCTTATTTGAAAACATTAGAACAGACACATTTGAGACAGGTAACATTTGGCTTGCTATAGCAATGATTACTTCCTTTTGAAACCCAATTAAAATGATAGCGTCACACACTGCAACACTTGAGCCTTCTGGTTTCTTTCGTTACATCTCACCTCATCGTCTGGTCTGGATTCTGCTGGCTCAGCTTCCTGTTTAGAGTTGAGCTCCAGTGCTGCCATAATGGAGCTGGAGAATGGGCTTGCTGTGAGAACAAGGAAACAGAACAACATCAATTAAGGAAAACAGAGACTGATCAGGTCAAGAGCTCATCTGTTGCAGCACGTCATTTGCAGCACTATTTTCTGACGTACAGTCTCATGTAATGGGTGAAGTAAGGCTCATGTGGTAGTGCTGTCACCTTTGGCCCAAAGATTATAGGTTCCAGCACAGCACCAGAACTTGGCAGGGTTTTAATTAAGCTGCGAAAATTAATTAGCACAAACTGCTGATCAGTTGTGAAAATGCATAACACTATCTCAATTTGATTAGCAAAGTGTAAAACAGTACAAAATGTATATACATACAATTAAAAAATATATTTTAACCTGAATAAAATCATTATTGAAATTAGCTCTGTCTTCATTTCATTTGTTTCCATACCCCAACATACACACAGCCATACCTGGGTACCAAAGAATTAATAGACACCCCATTCACTTCAGCAGACCAAGGTTTGATTCCATGAACCTCCACTTGCAATACTGTGCTACTCTGAGCAAGTCATTTAACCTCCTCATCTCACCACTCCAGCAGATCTAGGTTTGATTCCACAACCTCCACTTGCAATACTGTATGACTCTGAGCAAGTCAGACTTTACCTCCTCACCCAACTCACTCCATCAGACCTAGGTTTGATTCCCACAACTCAATTGCAATACTGTGTGACTCTGAGCAAGTCACTTAATCTCCTAACCCCACTGACTGCAGCAGACCTAGGTTTGATTCCCACAACCTCCCAGTCCACTTGCAAGACTGTGCGACTCTGAGCAAGTCACTTAACCTCCTCATCCCACTCACTCCAGCAGACCTAGGTTTGAGTCCCACAGCCTCTACTTGTAAGACTGTGAGACTCAGAGCAAGCAAATTTCTGCTTTATAGTCTGAATTTACAGCACCTTTTTCTGTGTTGCGGCATTTGTTCTGTGAAGGAGGGAAGAGGGACAGATCAAGTTTGAGGGTGAAATGAGGGACATCCCTCATAATTAGGGACAGTTGAGGATATGGTACCCAATCCCACTTATACTTAGAATCCCGGGCATCCCTGAGGCCCCACCACCACCCCTCACCACGTAAGGTAATTGATTCAAATGCCACCCTGAGTCTCCTGCTGTGGCCGGAATGTATTCCGGCAATCATTTCTGTAGTTAACAGCGCCAAGTAATCCACTTAATGGTGCCATCATAGTATCCTCATAGAGTTCATCGTTGCGTCTGAACGCCAGTAATGCTTCCAGTAGAAGTTTGTGATTGCAAAGCACCACTGTACTGGGAGCCACTGCTGGCATTTGGGGCTGTGGCAATGAGGTTACTATGGGCGTACTACTAAGTGGATTACTTAATTTATGCTGTTAACTATGGAGCAATTGCCGGAATTTATTCCGGTCAAGTGTAAGACTCAGGGTGGCATTCCTGAATGAATTACCTTATGTGGGTGAGTGTCTGTGAGGACATGGGTGGGAGGTGGTGGGTTCAGATGGGCGGGGAAGGGTCACAGAAAACATCACAGTTTTTTGTGATGCAAAGGTCAGAATGGACTGCCGAAAGCTGCTAGCTTTGCATCAAATTGCGATGCAATACCGTCTACTTAAAACCCTGCCTTGGCTCATATCGTGTGCTGAAGGGAGATGCGTAGCAGAGTTTATGATCCCCAAAGAGGCATTAACAAGGTCCATTCTGTTTTTTTTTCTTTTCATAAAAGTTTTATCCTCTATGTAGCCAGGACAGGCTAGGCTCCCATCTGCACTGCCCCACTGATCCCCACTGTCCATCTCACCAGGATTTACTTTGAGGACTGGATTACCCCACAGATTCCCCCTTGTGGAGGGGTCAGGAAGGGGAGGGCTGTCCCCATCACATTAATCCAGCTTCCCGTCCCCAACCCCGGATGTGGTGATGCAGCAGGTGGAGGAGTTGGCAAGCACGAGCAGGCATCATACACGACTGTCCTGCCACCACTTTCCTATTTTTTTTTTTTGTCCTTTCCCCATGCTGGGTTGCACTTGTCAACTTGCGTGTGTGGAGGCATGTGGACGCTGTGAAGTCCCGCAGCACCTCCCTTTCCTCTGCTGCTCCTGCCCCACACTGCCCCAGGCCTCACACGGTGGCAGCCATTTAGTAGAGCACACAGCCCCCAAGGAGAGCAGTCCATTGGACGCCAGTCCCTCACCGCCAGCCAAATCCCACAAGCACTTCCCAACACGGTAGCCAGCGTGAGGTGAGGTATGTTGTCCAGTGCCTCAACCCTCAGCACCATTGGTCTGGCAACAAGGTCCATCTTATTGTTTCTAGTGATTGTTTAGGTAGAATTTAAAGATCCCATGGCATTACCCCAAAACAGGAGATAATCCTTCTACTGTGGCCAACATTCCATCACTCAATAAAGAATCCCACTGATGATAATGACAAAAGTGTGGTCAGCTGTTGAGCACAGAACTGCAGACACATTTGAATACTGTTGCTGCAGCAGAGTGTATTGTACTGAATTCACTGCTCACGAAATAACTGTGGGATACAGTGTTTGGCTATATAGTGTGATGTACCCATGCAAATAGTTACGTTATCACCAGCGACCCAGGTTCACATCCTGAGCCTGAAGCATTGATATGAGACAGGAATAAGGGCCCACAAGGCTGTCTTCCTCAGGGTGGAAGGGCAGCATCTCCCACTGTTATATTGCCAACTGGGTGGCAACTAGGGAGTACCTGTAGGACAGACCACAAGAAAAAATTATTCACCTGTAGTAATCTTGTTTCTTCCAATGGGATCCACTAATATTATTACTTCTTGCAGTGCTCCTTTAAGATAGCAGGGCCCCGGAGCCAAAATGGAATGTATGCTAATGACGGAATCTTTAGCTGGTGCATTCAGTTCAAAAGCTGCCCAGTTCAACTACCTATATCCTGACCCTCAGATTTCTTTGGAGCCTGCAAAGAGGACCTTCTACTAACTAATTTAAAGACTAATATGAAAAATAGCCCAAACTGGGACAGCTAACAATCATTAAACCACAGAAAACAACCTTTATTCAATGCCAGATTCACATGAGAAGGGAAACAAACATACACAGCTATAAAAACATTTAAGATCAAGAAGATGCCAACAGCTGGCAAAACACTCCAGCTGATTAGTCAGTCAGTGCTGAAGAGGCCTTTTTGGTTCTAGCAGGGTGGGAAAGTAATAATATTAGTGGAGCCTGTTGGAAGAAACAAGATTACTACAGGTGAGTAATTTTTCTTTTAACCCCAGGAATTCACTAATATTGTTACTTCCTGCAGATTATGAAGCAGTACCTTTGGAGGTGGCCACAGAATCTATTTTTCAGAAAAGACTCTGCAGGACTGCTGTGCCAAACCTGGCATCACTTCTGGACTGGGTGCCCAGGCTATAATGCTTTGTAAAGGTGTGATCTGACCTTCAGGCAGCTGTTCTGCAGACTTCCGGCAGAGGAACCTCCCGGCAGCTGCAATGGTAGCAGCTGCACCTCTTGTGGAATGAGCTTTGAGCCGGCCGGGGCTTCCTGCCCACTTTTAAGTAGCCAAACTGGATACACTGAACTATCCATTGAGAGACTGTTCTTTTAGTGGCAGGTTTCCTTTACCTACCTCTCCATAGGTGAGGAAAAGCTGTTACTTATCCTGTCTATGGTCTCTGGTATAAGTCATGTAATAACCAAAGCTCTTTTACATCCAGACTGTGAAGTCTATGTTCCCTGAGCTAGAATGCTCAGTAAAAAAAGACTGGCAAGGTGATGGACTGGTTCAAATGGAAGCCTGAGACCACTTTGGGAAGGAACTTCCATTTGTTCTCAGCACTCTTGTCCCTGTGAAAAGAAATATAATCCTTTTCAATACAAAGGCCCGAGCTCACTCATCCTCCTGGCAGAAGTGATGGCCACCAGGAAAACTGCTTTCCAAGTAACAAACTTGAGGTCTGCAGAGACCATGGGCTCAAAAGGGGAAGCATAAGCTGAGCAATGCAAATGTTTAACTTCCAAGCTGGTGCTGGCTCCCTGTGAGGGGGTACAGGTGAGACAATCTCTTGAAAATCTCTTGAAGATGGGATTTGATGCCAAAGAGGCATCCTCCCAGCCAAATGTATGCTGATACTGAAGCCAAATTAACTTTCAGGATTTAATGTTACATACGAACATACGAAGAAACCAGCAGAAGGCGCCTATTTGGTCCATCAAGTCTGCTCGATTACAGGGTCTGCTCGTATTGCAGGGCCCACAACTTGAGGTAATGTCCCTGCCCTCCCTCCTCCCCCACTCCTCTCATCCTCTCTACCCATGATCCTTACCTTCCCATGCCTATCCCAGCCTCTCTAAAGCTACCCACTGTCCTCAATGAGATGATCTCTCCCAGCAGCACATTCCAAGTGGCCACCACCCTCTCTGTGAAGAAGTGCTTCCTTACATCCCTCTAAATCTCCCACCCTCCGCTTAAGATTGTGCCCCTTGTGTTATGGCTGCCACTCAGCTTAAAAGACTCTCCTTATTAACCTCATTTATTCCTTTCAGGTAGTTGAAGGTCCCAATCATATCCCTCTCTCTCATCTTCCAGGGAATACATGTTCAGTGTCCTCAATTTCTTCTCGCTTGCCTTACCCTGCTGACCTGCTATCAATCTTTGTAGCCCTCCTCTGGACCTTCTCGCAGGTTAGTGTCCTTTGAGGTGTGGGCACCAGTACTGAACTCCATACTCTAGATGCGGCCTTACCAGTGACCTGTACAAGGGCAGTATAACCTTTCTCTCTCCTGGCTTGAGCCAGGACCACACATTATCAGTACACCATATGGAAAACCTTTTCCACTTTGAGGCATAAGTTTTCTTGGTAGAAGTTTTCTATACCCTCTAAGAACCTCCAGGCGCCTCAGAGTTTTGCAAGCCTGCATACTCTAAGTCCTCAAGAGCCATGCCTTCAGTCTGAGGGACCTGGCGGCTGGGGTACATGACACTCCCTTGGAAGGAGGTCAGTAAGTTGTACCTCTGGGGTAGGTGAATCGGTCTGGTCACAGACACAAGAGCAGGAGAGGGTACCAAGGCTGTCTGGCCTAGTCTGGTGCAATCAAGATCATTGAGACTGGCTGCGATCTGAGCTTGATGAGCACCCTGAGTAGCAGGGAAGGGGGTGGAGCATAGAGATGCCTCCCTCGCAATCCAGAATCAGAGCAGCCAGGGTAACTGTTCCCTTGTCAGGGCCCAGCAGCAGTAAGAGAGGTAGGTGGTGGTTATGGTGGAATGCAAACAGATCTATTGCTAGAGTGCCCCACCGCCTGAACAGGATGCCCACCACCTGTTTGTTCAGTGTCCATTCATGATGGGCCTGAATTATTCTGCTCAAGGAATCTGTCAACGTGTTGTCCTTGCCGGGCAGATGGATGGTTTTGTAAGGAGGCATTGAGAGAGTAAACTAGACTCCAGACTCTCACTGCTTCTGTGCACAGGGAGTGGACCTTGTCCCTCCTTGCTTGTTTATGTAGCACATTGTTGTGGTATTGTCTGTTCTGAATTGTACCACCCTTCCTTGGAGCAAGTATGAGAGGCCTGAAGAGCCAGATAAACTGCTCTCAGCTCCAGCAGATTTATGTGCTGGAGGATTCTGGACTTGACCATGTGCAATGGGTGGTATGCTCTCCAAAGTGAGCACCCCACCCTAGCAGAGAAGCATCTGTTGTGAGAACTAGTGATGGAGATTCCTGCAGGAAGGGGACCCCATCCCTTAGGTTGTCCAGATCCATTCACCACTGGAGTGCCTGCAGTAACTCCTTTGTTACTGGGATTGGTTTTGATAGAGGATCCTGCCTCTGGCACCAGTGTGCCCTGAGGTGGAACTGAGCATCTCTCATTTGAAACCTGGCACCCAGGACTGTGCCTGTTACTGAGGCCACGTGGCCTAGCAACTGCAGAAACTGTCTTGTTGGCTTTGGTTTGTTCAGGACGACTGAACTTGCCAGGTGCAGAATGTTGACTACTCTCTCCTGAGGGAGGTAAGCTCTTCTCACAATGGTGTTCAGTTCTATACCTATGAACTGTAATACCTGTACAACGTTAGAACTGACTTTTGACATTGATAAGGAACCCTAAGGTCCTGTGTTACCTGTAGATGCTCTCTCACCTGCTGGTGAGACTTTCCCATGATTAGCAAATTGTCCAGGTAGGGAAAACTGGAACACTTACTCTTCTTAGGTGCGCCACCACCACTGTCAGGCACTTGGTAAACACTCTTGGTACTGAAGTGAGACCAAAGAGCAGTGCTGAGAACTGGTAGTGGCTTGAAGGGAATCTGAACCTTACGCATTTTCTGTGTGACTCCTTACAGGAATATGGAAGTATACATCCTTTAGGTCTAAGGAGGCTAGCCAGTCTCCTTTCTGTAGTGTTGGTAGAATCATGGCCAGTGTGACCATTTTGAATCTGGGCTTTACCAGGTATTTGTTTAGTAGTCTGAAGTGTAGGATAGGCCGCAACTCCCATTTTCCTTCATTGTCATAAAGTACTTTTAATAGAATCCTTGGCCTTTTGCCTCGAAGGGACATGTTCTATTGCTTTTGATAAAAGCAGAGCCTGAAGAAAAATTACTCACCTTAGTAATGTTGTTTCTTCTAATGGAGTCTTGCTATATTATGACATATGCAGTATAACCCCAGGTTAGAACTGCTCGGAGGTGAAAGAGTTAACTTTCCATGCAGGCATGGAATCTTGAGCGAGCTCAGTTGAACACTCTGTCTGTTGAAGCTCAAACTTAAACTGTCAGATTTTTACGAGCAAAACTCACTAAGGTTCTGTGTGGAAGCCTAAACCTACACTAGCCACTGGCTACTAACTACAAAAACACCTTTTGTTCTTGATCCCAAAACAAAGACTCAAGTCGGGGATTCAAGAAAGAAAATTAAGTATAATACCTAAGCACCCAGAAGGGTGAAAATAAGTGGGCATCAGTGAAGTGCCAACATTGCACTGCCCACCCACATCCCAAAATTAGAGGTTCTGAGAGGGGCAGGCTTGGAGGGAGGTCATAATATAGCAAGACTCCATTAGAAGAAACAACATTACTAAGGTGAGTAATTTTTCTTCAAACAACATGAAGTCTTGCTATTTAGACATATGCAGACTATACAGCAGTACCTCCATGGAGGAGGGACAGACCTACTTGGGAAATAGGCTCTGAAGCATCAGCGTGTTAGAATCGAGCATCACTCCTAGCCTGGATATCCAAGGAGTAATGCTTAGTAAAAGTGTAAACTGTTTTCCAGGTAGCTGCTTGAATATCTCTAGGATAGGAATGTCCTGGCAGCAGCCAGAGACGCAGCGTACCTCTGGTAGAGTGAGCCCTCAGGCCTGAGGAGGAACCTTACCCAGTTTTCATAACAGAATTGGATATAAGAGACAATCCACCTGGCAATGGATCTTTTAGTGGCAGGTTTCCTTTACCAACCTCACCATAAGTGAGGAACAATTGAGGATTGAACCTGTGACCCTTGGTACGCTCTATATAGTAACTAAGGGCTCTTTTGACATCTAAACTGTGTAATCTCCTCTCATCAGAGGAGGAATGGTCAGTGAAGTACACAGGAAGAGACATGGATTGATTAAGGTGAAAGTCTGAAACCACCTTAGGCAAAACTCCTGTTAGTCCTGAGGACCACCTTATCTCTATGAAAGGAGATAAAATCAGGCTCCACTGACAAGGCTTGTAGCTCACTTGTCGCCTAAGCGGAGGTGATGGCTACCAGAAACACAGTTTTCAAGTCAAGTACTTAAGCTCTGCTGAAGACAATGGCTCAAAGGGGGTTGATAAGCTGAGCGGATGCAAATATTAAGATCCCAAGCAGGGGCAGGGTCCCTGAACGGAGGGTTGGTGTGAAGCAACCCTTTAAAAACTTGGAGAACACAGGAGAGCTGATAAAGAAGAGGGCTTACCTGCTGATAAGACAGACACAGCTGCCAAGTGCACTTTTAGGGTAGCTGGTCTCAGCCCCAAGGAATTCAAATGCACCAAATAATCCAGGATCGTGGCACGCCAGCAGGTTCTGGGGAAATATGCTTTCCAGCACACCATATGGAAAAATCTTCCATTTTGAATTATAGGATGGAAGGCTTCCTAGAGGCCTTCAAATATCCAATACACCTTGAGACAAGGTGTAGGTCAGCAACTCCAACTCTTCAAGAGCCAAGCTTTGAGATTGAGAGATTTGAGGTTCGATACCAAACTCTCCCTGGGCACAGGTTAACAGGTTGTGATTCCTGGGAAGACATAGGGAGGAGTGGACTGCTAAGGACACGAGGGTGGGTACCAGGGCTGCCTGGCCCAATCTGGAGCAATCAGGATCATCTTGCGGGGCTGAGATCTGATTCTGACTAGCACTTTGAAAAGAAGGGGAAGGGGAAAAGCATAGAGAAACTTCCTTCCCAACTGAGGAGGAAGGCATCCAGAGGACTGAGCCCAACACTGGGGCCTGCAGCAAAAAGGGAGATTAGTGATTGTCTGGGGCTGCAAAGAGATCTATTTGCGGGGTGCCCCATCTGGCAAATACTACCTCCAGTACTAGGGGATCCAGTGCCCATTCGTGATGGCCCTGGGAAATCCTGCTGAGAGCATCCGCTAGACATTGTCCTTGCCTGGGAGGTGAACTGCCGTGAGGGAGGGTGCCTAGAGAATAAACCAGAGACCACAACTTCATTGCTTCGATGCACAAGGCGTAGACCGAGTGCCCCTTGCTTGTTGATGTACCACATTGTAGTGGTATTGTCTGTTCTGACCTGAGCCACCTTGTTCTGGACAGATGTGGAAAAACCTGGAGTGCTAGAAAACTGCTCTGAGTTCCAGCAAATTGATGTGGAGCAGGGATTCCTGAGGGGACCACAGCCTTGGGTGGAAAGGTGCCCATGTGAGCTCCCCACCCCAAGAGGGATGCATCTGTAGTATGGGTCAAGGAATGAGACTGGGGAGTGAAGGAACCCCCTGTCTCAGATTGTTCTGATCCTGCCACCACTGAAGGGCCTGGATCAGGTTCAAGTCACTGGAATCAATTTGGTTAGGGATCTGTCCTTTGAGACCAAAAGCTCTCAAATGGAACTGAATGTCCCTCATCTGAAATCTGCCCCTGCACAACTGCTGTAGAAGCAGCCATGTGCCCCAGGAGCTGTAGAAAATGCCTTGCTGGTCGAGAGACCTGTAGGGTGAAAGAGGAGGCCAGAGACACCAGGGTTCTTGCTCTTTCCAGAGGAAGGAAGGCTCTGGCTTCTTTTGTGTTCAGTTCTGCGCCTATGAAGGTAAGAAGCTGGACAGGCTCCAGAACTGACTTTGGAAGATTGAGAAGGAAACCTAGAGATGTAAGCAGTTGCTGGGTTACTTGTAAATGTAATTTGACCTGCTCTGGAGACTGGCCTACAATGAGCCAGTCGGCCAGATAAGGAAAGATGGCAATCTTTTGCCTTCTTAAATGAGCAACTGCTACTGCCAGGCATTTTGTGAACACCCTTGGGGCCGAGGTGAGGTCAAGGGCATTGTCTGAACTGGTAATGGCCTGAGGGCAGTTCGAATCTGAGGTACTTTCGTGGGAGCTTCTATGAGAACATGGAAGTAGGCATCCTTGAGGTCCAGGGAGGCTAGCCAGTCCCTGGCCTTAGAGAGGTAAAATAATCCCCAGGGTCACCACTTTGAACTTTGGTTTCAAAAGGTGCTTGTTTAGATACCTGAGATCCAGGATGGGCCGCCATTCTCCTGTCTTTTTGGAGTAAGGAAGTACCTGGAGTACAACCCTTGCCCTGGTGTATGGGTGGAACCTTTTCCACGGCTCTGAGAGCCAGGAGGGAAGAAACTCTGCTTCCAGTGCAAGTGTCTCTGAAGGGTTTGCAGGTGGAAAGACCTGGCTCTCATCTTCAGGAATTTTTGAAGCTGAGAACCAGTCCCTGGCTTACTACTTCCAGGACCCACTTGTCTGATGTTAAAGACTTTCAGTCCTGGACAAAGTAAGCCAGCCTGCCCCGGTAGTGGAGAATCGGCCTGGCTACCCCATCAGGAAGCCTGTTTTACAGGGCTTTGGGTTGAGGGGTAGAAACAGGCTTACTAGAACCCCTTCTGCCCCTTCCTCTAAGTACCCCTCTGGGCATAAGCAGAAGAGGAGGCCTGGGCTGGTAAAGCGGACTATGAAAAGGCCTGCCCGACATGCTGCCTTTGAGGAGTGACTTGCCTTTCTTGGCCTGTGCACTCCTATAGGTGGTCCTATACTTATCCATTTTCTTCATATAATTCTCTGTCTGCTCCCCAAACAGAGAATTTCCCACAACAGGAAAATCCATAGCCTTAGACTGGGTATCCGAGACAGGACAGTACATCTGAGCCAGGCCATTCTGCAAGAACAGATGTAGCCATGACTCTTGATGAAACATCATTAGAGTCTACTGCAGCATGAAATTGCACCTTGGATGCCTCAATACCATCGCAGCCACCTGCTCCAGCTCCCTGGCAAGCTGGTCAGGGGCCTGTTTTGCTAGGGCCAGGACAGTATCCCACCTGGATTTCTGGTACCTAGCTGTGTGCTTCATATAATTTGCCTGTCTGAGTCCCAAAGATGCTGCCATGTACTGCTTTTTGCCATGGCATCCATCCTCCTGGAATCCTTTTCAGGAGGTTAGAGGCTAGAGGAATATTAGCCTTGTCACAGGCTGCAGCCTGCACACCCCCACATGGCTGCACTGTTGGGATAGGAACTCCGTGATCAGAGCCTGATAAAGCATACCTCTTGTCCATCCTTTTATCCACAGGGAGGATAGAATGAAGAGTTTTCAGAATTTTACTGTCATTTTCCTAAAAGATTTATGCAAGGAATAGACAGTCTCCTAGACTCTGAATATACATCATTTCCACAAAATCAGGCTCTTCTTGATCATCAACAGCTTCTCAACAGGGAGTTGCAGAGTCTCAGCAACTTTCTTGTAAAACAAAAATGAGAAGGGACTCAGATAGCCTGGGAGGGGACACTCCTGAGGGTCTGTCTGGAGAGATGTCGTTCAATGGGCACATCCAGACTTTCAAAATCATACTCACTCTCCTCGCACCCTCCTCCCTTCCCCGGTTCATAAAAATACGTCAAAATCATAATCTTGAACTAGGGAACCGACCGACGCGGGCGCTTCCTCAATGGTGCCGGGTTCAGACGGAACTGGGGAAAGAGACTGACAATTTGAATAGCTTTGGCTATTTCCTCAGCGGTTGGAGAAAGAACTTTGGCCCCAAACTAGCTGACCTTCTAGTCCTTTCAGTTGGAACCGGCCCTCAGAGCTGGCTCTTTCATTTGCCCGAGGAAGTATCGCCTGGTCAGAGGGCACTCCTCAGGTTCGTTGAACTGAACCGGCTGGCCATCGGGTCAGCGGACTTTTGGCCTCCCTTTCCCTGAGCCTACCCACTCTTTTTCCACGGTGGCAGCAAGAAAATTCTTACAAATCTGGCAGTCTGCATCGAGGTGGTCAAACCCAGACAATATACACAAATGGTGTGTGGGTCAGCCTTAGCAAAGGCTTCCCCACAGAAGCCACAGTGCTGAAACCCAGTGGGTCCGGTTTTTCTTTGGGTTTCTCAGACATAGTGCCAGCCTAACCAAAACTTGCCCGTTAATGGCAATCCACCAAGCAAGACTCTCTTATCGGTTCCCAACCGTGTCATGGGTCGTGGAAAAACTAATAAAATCCGTTTTTTTAGAACCGATAAGAACCGAACTGCACTCTAAAGGACTAGAAGGTAATTTTAAAACCCATCTGATCGGTTCAAACCGAACTGAAAAGACGTTTACAAGTTCCACACAGAAGAAAAATAATAAATAAGCCTATCTATTACTTACAATACCACAGGCAGAGCTTGAACCGACGATTACGGTTAAATTTCGTAAAATAAACCAAATTAAACTTTAAACCGACAAACGAACCGAGCAGCAGGAGGAATCTCCGAGTGACTGTTCAGTGAGGCGGAGTAAAGAATCTGACAGTTTAAGTTTGAGCTTCAAGAGACAGAGTGTTCAACCGAGATCGTGCTCAAGATTCCATGCCCTGCATGGAAAGTTAACTCTTTCACCTCCGAACAGTTCTAACCTGGGGTTATACTGCATATGTCAAAATATAGCAAGACTTCATGTTGTTTGAAACTCCTGTTCCAACAGCTTTCTCTCTCTGTGGAAAGAACTGCTCTGAACAGTCTTGTTCTTAAGGGAGGAAGAGATCTGAAACTTAGGACAAACCCTGACTCACCACTTCCAGGACCATTCCTGGAAGTAGCAAGTCAGTCTGCCCCACAGGTACCAGGAAGATACCTGAAGAGATAAGTCAGGGATTTTGTTTGGGCTGCTGCTGAGTTTGGACAGACTGGGAGCCACGCCCGGAACCCCTTCTGCCTCTAGCTCTAAAGAAACTAACCTGCTGGGGCTGGTACTGCTGCTGTGCCACAGCCTGTACCTGGTAAAAGGTCTTCTATAAGAAGCCCTACCCTGCCACCCCTTCCATATGTAGAAGAACAGGAAGAAGGTGATGGTCTCTGTCACCGGTGTGCTGCTCAGGATACACAATTTCAGGCAGACCACAAGTTGGTGTATAAAAAAAATGCATGGTTGCATTTATCATGTTATTTTCATCAAGTAAAAATGACAGAAAATAAGAACATTTGGTTAGACAAAATAAATCAGATGACAACTGCTTTACTTCAGCAGTGTCCAAGACTTTCTTCAGCCTAACAGTGTGATAGCACACACTACAAGGAGGTCTTCCACCTGCCTCAGTCTCAGTCTAAACAACACTAACCCCTTTCAGCTTTTTGTAGTCTCTTTGAAAATTAGGAAAATTTTATTCATCAGATAACATTAAATTAGTCACTAGGGGCCACTGTTGCTCCATAGAAATAGATCAAATGGCAGCTTCAGGCTTGTTTACAGCATTGGGAAAGGTCAGCCTGAGGTCAGAACATTCTCTACGCTGTAAAATACATCCTAGCAGTTTTATTCATAATAATATGGAGCAGCAGGAAACTTCTTAAAAACACAGACACGAGCTTTGCTAGTCCCATAGCAAAACAGTTTTATTTCAGTCAGCCAAGCAGCATGTTGGACATTATACAAAACATATTAACTGCTTGGGGAAGGGGTTTCAATTTATCCCATTCGTGTCCACTATGACAGGGTCACCCTGTCACAGCCTCCTTGGCAGAATTACTACCAAGGACGAATACAACAGTGGATTTGTATTCGCTCACCTTTTCATGTAGGCCTCAGTCTGAACTCCAAACAGTGAGTTATTTTCAACTGGAAGTCCATGGCCTTGTTCTGGGTGTCCTGGGTGAGGTTAGTAGCTCTAAGACAGGCCAAACCTCCTCATGGCCACAGTACTACCATCCACTTGCAGCTGTATCAGCTGCCATCTGAAACTGACACTTGGAAGCTTCCAAGCCCATCTTAGCAGTATCCACTAGTTCTGACACTAGTGCGGAAGGGATAGTTTCAGCAACATCCAGGAGGGACTGCCACAAGGCCTTTTTTTTATTACTTTTATTAAAAAGAGTTTCTACATGTTCAGTATTGCCATTGTCTTTTCCAAAGATACAATACAGTTATTCTTATTTCTAATTAAATGGTTAATGACACATTTTATAGTAATGACACCTCTTTTCAATACTTGGCAGTTTCAAATTTAAACCTTACTTATTCTTATATTTCTTCTTTAGGGGCAGGCGGCGGACCCATCCCAGATCCAGTAAAGTTTTGTTTTGTTCTTTTAAATAATTTTCACACTTTAATCTCTGTCCCTTTAAGGAACAAATTCTGGATCTTCTGAAAATATGTGTAGTACCCATCTACGCCATTTTATTTCAAAGGGAGGAAGATTGTTATGGAGTTTGGCTGTTAGGTGTTCTGAATTATAAATCTCTTAATAATTTGTCGTCAATTTTCTATTGAGGGGATCTGGTTAGTCATCCATTTTTTGAGTTATAGCCTTTTTTGGCTGCCAATAAGTACAAAGGAAGCAGAGTACGATCCCAATGTGGTCTATTTGGGGGTTAACAGATAAAACCACTATCTCTACTGTCAGCTCAATGTGCTCCCCAAACATTCTCCCAATTCAAGCTGCAAGACACACCAAATGGTGTTAATTTAGGGCAAAACCCCAAAATATGGCTGAGATCAGTTAGATAACAGTTGCACCCTCCAACAAAGACCACAGGAAGCAGGAGGTATTTTCAAGTACTGCTGGAGACCGAAGTATCGAGAAATTAAAATTACATATCTACTGTAATTATGATATTTCTGTATCTTCACCCATCACATATAGGTACTCGGCCGAGGCTAAGACCCGATGGGAGCTTTTATTTCTTTTTGGTAGGTGGGCGAGCGCTCTCGGCACCACCTCCTCGAGGCCGACGCTCCACATGGTGCTTGGCGGGTTGGCCGTTAGGCGCTGTAGACTGCCTGCCTGCCAGTTCTGAGTTGCCGGAGAGGAGAGGAAAAAGGAGGGATGACAGGGTGGTACAAGAAAGTCCAAGGGACAGGAAAAGGAAAAGATATAAAATCAAAAGGAGAAATAAATGACTGAGGGACAGAGTGAGAGAGAAACGAAAAGCTAGAGAGATTAGGAAGGGGGCCCCAATCTCTGGAAAACAGAAAAGGGTGGGAGTTAGGGAAGGGTAGGACATTTGAGATATAAATGTTTGACGTGAGAGGGAGAACAGAAAGTCAGGACATGCTGGATTCTGTCCTGTCTCTAGACTGTATAGGAACTGCAAGGAGTAGCCAACAGGCTTAATTACCAGAATTCAATGCACAGAATCACTGGCAAAGAAACTTCTTCAAGGCAGAAAACGGCTATTTTAGAGGACAGGAACAGAGGTTCTTCCCCTCTCATATGCAACAACGAGAATTTTAGTTGGGATAAATGAACTTAAAGACTTGTCCAGAGGACACAAAACTAAAATTTTGAAAAGAGAAAGGAGGAGCGAGGATGGAGGGCAGCTACCTCTCACTCCAAAGGAGTGAAGCAGAGCACTGAAGAGGGAATGCGCCCATCCTGACCACTCTCCCACCAGTCATAACCATCCCACACTGTGCCCCAGATCACTCCCCCAACAAAGACAGGGAAGGGGGAAAAGGAAAGCACAGAGAGAGAGAGAGGGATCCAGAGATTGAGGCCCCAGGGGGATGGCAGGTGGGTTGTGATGAATGGTGAAGATACACAGAAAGATCATAATTATGGTGAGTGCGTAATTTTCATATCTTATCTGTCAGTCTTCACCATTCATCATATATGGAGTGATGCCGAGCCCTCCCGAAGGCGTTTCAAAACCCTAAAGGACAACGTCCCTTAGCTCTCGGTGGGTGACACATTAAGAGGAGAATCTTCCGGGCCTGGAGAGGCCCGAGAGTGGGGAGAGTGAGATGGGGACCCCACAGAGGGAAGAAAGTTGCCCGACAAACACAGCCTCACCCTACAGGAAAAAAATTGGTCCTCTGGTGTGCGGAGTTAACCACCTATGCCGAGCCAAGGGTGACAACCAGAAAAGGCATTAGCCATGCCATCCGCCTAGTGCAGATCGCTGTCCCACGACCCTGGTAGCTACCTCATTGGCATCACACGACGCCTTGCTTGGTGCCTTTTTAGCTCCAGGCCACGTGCAGAGGGAGCAATGGCTTGTCTGGTTTGCTCCGTGTCAGGCAAAGAGGCTAGGAGCTGACCCAGCCTGGACCACAAGAACCTATCATAGGCTGCACAGTGGGCCTGATGTGGAGAAATAGAAAGCAGCAACCGTGCCAAGTAGAAAGTCCTCCCACCCCAGAAGTCAAAATCCGAGAAGTCTTGATCCGGGGGCCAGTCATGTTGGAGGGCGGCACATCAGGAGTGTCCTGCTGCATCAATCCTGACTGAGGATGAGGCATGGAACCTGGAGGCCCGGAGGGTGTGCAACACCGCTGGCAAAGATCCCTAGGGCGGGAATCCTGAGAACGGTCTCTGCCAGGAACAGAATGATGCCTCCCAAAGGGAGCACGCCAGGGGCACCACAAGGGTGTCCTCACTGAAATCGCCCCAAAAGGCACGCGCTGAGTGTTCTGGAGTGCTCTGAGTGGCAGGGGAGATGCAGGTCCTCCAACATCCTCACGAGAAATCGCTGATACTCTATGAGATCGGCAGCTGGGGAGATGTGGACAGAAGGTTCCTCTCCCCAGAAGAGGGGGATGAGGAGTTAGAGGACCTCGACTGATCAGTGGGTGGCTGCTTGGGGGAGGTTGAAAACCTGTCTGTCCATGGCCCTGATGTAAGCGGGAAAATGAGCAGCCACGACCTAAACTGCTCCCAGGAGAGAGGCCCGCTAGGACCAAGGATGCCTGGGAGCAAAGGAGAGTGCGACAGTGCGATGGGGACAGAGCCAAGAAGAGAAGTCGGCTGACCTCCGCCTGGGCTAGGGAGACCAGGAGCGCCAGAGGATGAAAGTGCTCGGAAGACTCCACAGCCTACAGCTGAACAAACCATTTCGAACTGCCTTGGCTGCCCGGAAGAATCCCCTGTGAGGCAACTGGGGCCATATAGGTCCAGAAGGACTGTCCCCTACCTCAGAAGAACGGGGTTCTCTCAAAGACAGCGAAGAGGAAGAGCGGAGATCGGCATCCTGCGGTTTCTTCCAGAGCCCTGATGGGCCCCGAAAAAGGCCTCCATGCAGACCCCATGCCCTCGACCCCTTGGAATCCGAGAGTGCTCTCCTCCCCGAGACGGCCAGCCTAGGTAGCTGACAGCCCTGGTCAGCACCAAGGAGCTATCCAAGGCACAGTACCCTCCCTCTCGCAGGTGCTCTGGTCGGCCCCAAAGTTGGGCGGTCCAGGCACACCACCTGAGGGGGTACCACGCTGAGGGTCAGCGAATCCTCCAAGGCCGGGCTGCAGTGCAAAGGTGGCCTGTACCACTGCCCACTGGTCAGCACCCTGACCCCAGCCTCGGAAGTCGCCGCCTCCTCAGAGGGGGCTGACTCCGGTCTGTTGAAGACACCACTAGGCTACACACACTAGCAGCTAGTTCCAGGAGCCAGACTGCTCATCTGACTCAGAGCCCAACTCCTCCTCTGAAGAAGTGGAGGCCGAGGCCCTGTGCCAAACCGTAGGTGGGCGCCTTTGCCATCCTTACCAAACAGGGTGCCTGAAATGGAGACTGCACCGGGCGGTGCCAGTGCCCTCCCCAGCACTGCGAATGGTGGCGAAGAAGAGCGGCTCGGCCTGAACAGCAGCCTTGGTGGAACCTGCCACGGTGCCGTCGCGCCCGATGGAGCCGGAGGGCAGAGATAGCGCCAAACCTCCACGGTGCTGACTCACTCCACGGAGCCACGAACGCACTGAGCAGAGACGGCCGACGGCCCAACTGCGCCCTTCTGAATCCCCTCATGGCGCCATGCCCCTGTTCGCGCCGCAACGGCTCCAGAAATGGACACGGCACAAGCTCAACCTCGCGCGAGGCAAGGAGAAGAAAAGATGGCACCAAAGCGACTCCCACCGCGCTGACAGCAGTTCGGCGCCCGTTCCAGCCACAGCGCTCACGTAATGGACAGGTGCCGACACCACTAGGGCCCACGGAGCCACGAATGGTGCTGACAGGCGGCTCAAGGATGGTGCTGACCGGGCCTTGTGAATTGTGGGTCCGACACTGGGAACCTTCGCCCCTGAAGGCGTACATGTAAGACGGTGCCTCCCGCCCACCTCCTCAAGGGAATGGACTGGGCCTCCTCAACCGCGGAGGAGCCTCGCCACGGCTAGGCTACTAGAAGCGAAGCTCCCTCCTCCTCAGTCCGCACAGAACCGGGAGGAGACCCAGAAGAAAGGCCAAGAGAGCGTGGCTTGGCCCGGCAGTGCGCACCCGACCCGAAAATCGGCGGAGCTTGCCCCACTTTCCACGTGCGCTGTTCGATGACCCGCAGTCCATGGAGAAGCAGGTGTCGCGCAGATCCATGTCGTGAAGCGGGCCAAGACAGAAAGGCAACGGTTGTGCTGATCGGTGATGAAAATGTTGCCCACATGGGAACCGTCGCATGGAGGGCCGACCCGTCTTAAGTCTTCTTGCCCTCCGACCTAGACATGACCTTGGAAAGAAATACAAACAAGACAACGTCGATGGAAGAAGAAAAATGGAAAGGTCTTATCGGCAGCGTTGGTGGCTAGCAGAACCGGCAGGAACCGATGGACTTGTGATCGAAAACACTTTTTGGCAAGTTACGGCATTCTGAACGTGAGCGCTTTTTTCCCATAGGATAATATTACGGTGTCCGCCATATTACAGGAATTCTTTACCGCTCTGCTGGAAAATAATGGTTTGGTCTTTTGGGCTGAAATTTGGAGGAAGAAAGCCAACATCCTACAAATGTGCCTTTTGGTGGTTTGAGAAAAAAATTACTGGGTGGCAAAGTGACAGCACTCCGAAGTTGACGTTTTCCCATAGGATAACATTATGGCGTCCGTTGAGTCTTTCAGGGCCCGTATCTCAGAAACTGTGGGGTTAAGCATAACACTAGCCAGGAAAGTAATAATTCATACAAAATTTTAATTTTTTCCTACGTCGTATGGTTCCTGAGATATAAGCAATTTAGTATTTCAAGTCGTACTTTTCTGCTCGAAGTCAATTATAATGCATACATTCTTTGTTTTCAATGCAGTTTTTGGGGAAAAGAAGGGTGTGTCCTTTTTAGTTACTATGACACTTAGCGTTTCCAGTTGCTTCTGTTACCATTTGAATCATTGTTCCCGTCCCCACCGTGTGCGTAACGGTTTCTGCGTTTTGTATGCACTTGGATTTCATTGTCTTTACTGTTGCTGTTACCTGTTACCATTCGTTTACTATTGCGGTACCATGACCTTCGTGTAACAGTTTGCGTTTCATTATCGCTTGCGTTTCTGTTTTTATTGGCTTTATTGTTGCTGTTACTGTAACCATTTACAACTGTGGTTCTGCGAGTGTGTTACGGTTTGCGTTTTATCGTGCTTGCATTTCTGTTTACTTTGTGTGTTATTGTTGGTGTTACTGTTACCATTTGCATTTACAATTGTGGTACCGTGAATGTGTGTGTTACCAGTTGTGTTCTGTATGCACTTCTGTTTGTTGACTCCGTTACGTAACTGTTTGCTTCGGCATCACTTTACGTTTGTGTTTCTATTAACGTTGCTTGCCATTTACGTTTGCTTTGCCACGTGCATTACCATTGCCCCTGCTTGCTTTGCAGTTCCTGTTACTGTGTAACAAGACATCATGTGGTGGGAGCGGCTGGGCCCTGCCGCCACTGCATTCTTTCATTATTTATCATCCTCATTCTCAAAAGAAGGAAATTAGAGGCAAAACTCAGTTTAACGCATCAGTTAGGGTTGTTCCACAGCGGAAAAAAGCTAGGAAATTCAGGGTTAGGGGTTGAAAGCCCCCTTGGACCCCTCCAGCCCACCCCCAACTGGCATCAGGTGCGCTGGGGTCAGCCTGCCCAACTCTCACCCCATCACATGTAAAGAAGCTGAGGTAGAGGAGAATGGGTGAGAGTTAGACTCGACGACTCCCAACGTGCACCTCGATCGCCGGGTTGGGGGTGGGCTGGGGGGTCCAAGGAGGCCAAACCCCAACCCCGAACTTCCTAGCTTTTTTCGTTGTGGAACAACCCCAATCGATAAGAAGTTAAACTGAGTTTTTGCCATATATATATATGGCAAAACTTGTTCAATGACATCAGTTAGGTTACTTAATAGCGAAATGTGAGGCAGTCGCAGTTAGGGTTGAAACCCCCTTGCACCCCTCAGCCTGCCCCAAAACCAGCATTGGCGTATGCGTTGGGAGTCGTCCGCTAAACCCTCATCCCATCACATGCGTGAACAAGCTGATGCATAGGAGAATGGGGTGAGAGTTAGGACCGACGACCCCAATGTACACCCGATGCTGGTTGGAGGCGGGCTGAGGGTGCAAGGGGTTCAACCCTAACACCGACTTCCTCACTTTTGGCGCTGTGGAACAACCCTAATTGATGCATTAAACTTAGCTTTTTGCCTCTAAGTGTGTGTGTGTGTATATATATATATATATATATATATATATATATATATATATATATATGGCCAATTAGTTTTCCCAAGGATTGCCTCCCAAAGTATCCTTAAGCAGGGTCCATAGGGTTGGGAGAGGTGAGGGGAACAAGGTGCAATCTGTCGTGAAATGTAATTTCTCACCCAAGTATAGTGGAACATGTCTCTATTAGGGAGAGAGAAGATATTTTATAAGTCTGAGAAAGAAATGAAGTTGTCTTTGTTAAACTGCTAGTAATAACTAAGGCCTAGTCTCCTCCTTAAATGAAAAGTGGTGTCAAAATTAGCAGGAGAAAATTTTCATCGACGATATAAGCATGAAGGAGAAAAATATTTATACTAACATACTAAAAAGCCAGCAGAATAGGCTAAATGGTCCGTCTTGTCTGCTTGGAAGCCAGCAACCTAATGGCTGCTTGCCTTACCACCCCCAAGAGGATCTTCTTTAGTTTCAGTTTCCCCTTGTACCTGTCCCACCCTTCTTGAATCTTTCCACTGTGTCCTCCTCCACCAGCCTCCCAGGCAGCGCATTCCACAGCTCCACCACCCTCTCAGTGAAATAAATGCTTCCTCGCCCCGTAGTTTCCCCTCCAGCTTCTACTCATGGCCCTAGTTTGTTCCCCCTTCTTTAGCCTAAAAGCTCCTTGGTTCCACTCTTGGTTATTCCCTTTACATACTTAAAAACCTCTATCATATCTCCCTGTCCCTCCTCTCCTCTCCTCCAGTGAGTAAAGCACACGCTATTTCTAGTTTCTCCTCATAAGGCTTCCTCCATGCCCTGAATCATCCTGGTCACTCTCCTCTGGACCCTCTCCAGCAGCACTATGTCCTTTTCAGATGAGGTCTCCAGAACTGTATACAGTACTCAACTGCGGCCCGACAAGGAGCATTATACAGAGGAGGATCACTTCCCCTCCTTCTGGACATAATTCCCCTGGCTATGCAGCCCAGTATCCTGTTTGCTTTGGCACGCAGTTCTTCTACAATTTTCAGAGTTATTCATTTTGATGTCTATCACCACCCTAAATCCTTTTCTCCCAATGTGACTTGCAGTGTGACTCTCCCAGGGTGTATTCAGGCCGGGTTTTTACCCCAAATGTAGTACAACTTCCGGCATTAAATTTCAGTCCCACTCCTTCCCACCTCAGGGTATCAGATCCCCCTGGACCACCTCTCTAAGCTTCTTCACAATCCACCAGAGCTCCCAGTTTTGAATCGTCCGCAAAGAGACTCAACCTATTCACGAACCCTCCCTATGTCCGAGACATAGGCATTGAACGAGTGCTCCATTTGTTTTAATGCTTTTTGTTGTTTAACTCTACACCAGGTTTTCAAGATTTGGGCAGTGAATTTAGTGAAGGCTTGCAGTGGGGGTGGGAGGAGGCGTTCTTTAGAGGCAAAGACTATCTTTCGATGTTATGTAAGTCACCGAGTAAAAATTCAATATCTTTCCAAATGCATGGAGCAGTGGTGAGAGCCAAATTATCAAAATTTTTAAAAAGGCGGCGATTACGTACAATCTTAAGTTGGGAAGGTTGACCCCGGATCTGAGAAAGATAAAGTAAAGAAAAACATACCTCGGTCTCTGACCATCACAAATAAAGGAATGAATTATTTTGTTCCACGTTTTGAAGTAATAGTTTGCTGGGAAGACTGGGACGTTCTGGAAGAAGTATAATAATCTTGGTAGAATATTCATACGTATTGTCTCTATCGTTGAAAAAGGTCAGTTTTAGCCATTCCCATTTATTAAGGTCTTCCTGAATTTGATTCAAAATAGGTTCATAATTAACTAATTCCAAGAGTATCATACTGCTTAGGATAAATATTTGAGGTATTTTATCTTGGTACATCACCATCACAGGGAAAGAATTCTCTTAAGTGTTTGATGGTTGGTAATATAACATTAATGTTTCTGTTTTAGAAATATTTAATTTGAAATTGGCTAATCTTTACGTAGTTCTGGAGGATTTCCCATGTTGCAGGATTGAGGATTCTGAGGACAGAAGAGTAAGGAGAACATAGAAACTTAGAAGTTGACAGCAGATAAGGACCACATAAGACCCATCAGTCTGCCCATTTCTTTTCTACCTTATGAATGTGCCACCGATACCAGCTCTGTCAAATGACTATCTATTCATACTCATCTGTATTGCTCCCTTAGGCCTATCCATGCCTGTCTGAAGCCCTGCACTGTATTCATATCCACCACTTCCTGAGGTAAGCTGCCCATGCATCCACCACACTGTCTGTGAAAAAGAACTTCCTCACATTACCCCTTAATCGGCCTCCTCTAATCTCATGCTGTGTCCTCTTGTCCTGCTATTTTTCTTATATTGAAACGTTAGACTCCTTCACCTTGTTAATGCCCTTAAGGTGTTTGAATGTTTCGATCATATCACCCTCTCTCCCTCCTTTGCTCTAGGGTATACATATTGAGCTCCGTTAATCTGTCCTCATATGTTTTCTGATACAGCCCCTGCTCCATTTTGGTTGCCCTTCTCTGGACTGCCTCAATTTGGTTAATGTCCTTGTGAAGATGTGGCCTCCAATACTGCAAGCAGTACTCCAGATGGGGCCTAACCAGTGTCTTGTAAAGAGGGATTATTACCTCCCTCTTCTAACTTGATACCCCTACTAATACACCCCAACATCCCCTAGCCTTACCTACTGCTTTGGTGGTCTGCTTGGATGATTTCAGGTCATCGGTGAAGATATGCCCAAGTCTCTTTCTTCCCTTGTGACTGCCAGCAACTCCCCTCCCAGTGTATAGGTGGCTTCAGAGTTTCTCTTCTCTATGTGCATAATTTTGCACTTCTTTGCATTAAACCCCATTTGCCACTCTTTCGACCATTTTGCTAGTTTATCCAGATCTCTTCTCCTTCTGCCCACCCCATCTGGACCATCTACTCTGTTGCAGATCTTTGTGTCATCTGCAAACAGACAAATTTTACCCTCAGTCCATCTGCAATGTCACTGATGAAGAAATTGAAGAGGACTGGCCCAGAATTGATCCATGAGGTACCCACTTGTGACTTGCATCTCTTCTGACTGTATACCGTTTACCACCACACTCTGTTTTCTGCCCGTCAACCAGTTTGCCACAAAGTTGACCAACTTCTGACCCATCCGAGCCTACCCAGCTTATTAATCAATCTTCTATGTGAAACAGTATCGAGAAATCTTTGCTGAAGTCAAGGTAGGCAACATCAACTGCTCCTCCTTGGTCCACCACTCTGGTTACCCAGTCAAAGAAATCTATGAGATTAGTTTGACAGGACCTTCCTTTGTGAAACCCATGCTGTCTTGGATCCTGTGCTCCTATGGATTCCAGGTGTTGTACTATCCTTTCCTTAAGGAGTGCCTCCATAATCTTGCCCACTACTGAGGTAAGACTGACTGGTCTGCAGTTCCCTGCCTCCTCCCTGCTACCACTCTTGTGAAGTGGGATCACATGAGCTTTTCTCCAGTCTTCTGGGACCTCTCCTGTGCTCAGAGACTCACTAAACAGTTCTGATAATGGCTCTGTTAGTTCCACCCTTAGCTCCTTTAGTACCCTGGGATGTATGCCATCAGGTCCATTGCCTTGTCCACCCTGGAGCTTAGCGAGCTCTTGTAGGACACTTTCTTTGTGAAGGGACTAGTGCACACCTCCCTCCCCGTGTCCATGGTGCTGAGCTGTGGGCCCTGTCCTACCTTCTCTTCAGTAAATACTGAGCAGAAGTATCTATTTAGGATAGATGCTTTACGTGGTCCTCCTCCTCACATGCCCCTTATTCCTTTGATCTTAGCAATACCCCCTCTGGACTTTCTCCTTTCACTAATGTATCTATAGAAAGTCTTGTCACCTTCTTTACTGTTTGTGCTAGTGTTTCTCCCGGTTTGGGCCTTTGCTTGCCTTACTGCCTTCCTGCTTCCCTTAGGGAAGTTTTGTATACCCTCCTATCTTCATCCCTTCGTTTCCCTTATATTTCCTGAAGGTCAGCTTTTGGCTCTGACCTTTTCTGCTACTGTTTTGAGAACCAAGTGGTTTCCTTCTTCTTTGCACTTCCTTTTCTCTAACACAATGGAATGTTGCTTCAAGTACTGCATCCTTAATGCTTCCCACTTTTCCTGTACCCCTCACCTGTATTTCTTTTTGCCAGGGCTAGCTTAACTCTGTTGGCCATCTTATCAAAGTCAGCTCCTCTGAAGTCCCATATTTTTGCCTTGGATTGGGATGATTTAGTTCTAGTGGCCAAAGTGAACCATACCATGTGATGGTCACTGGCCCCAGATGACATTCTACCTGAAGATCTGTGATCCTTTCCCTGTTAGTCCAGTACTAGATCTAGAATAGCCCTGTCTTTGTGGGTTGTTGTAGTACCAGTTGTTTGAGGCCCTCCCTCCCTCTGCAGGGAATCCACCGTGTGTCTAGTTCTGGCAGATGTTCCTGCTGGTATTGACCAATCTGTATCTGGCATGTTGAAGTCTCCCATTATCAGAACCTCCCTTTAGCTGTCATGTTTTGTTATCAATCAATCAATCACTTTATTTAACCAGGCATAAACACCATTGAGCAAGCTCATTTTCAAGGTAGTCCTGGGCATTAATACAATACAATACACTTCACAAGATTACAATTATGGTGGACAGCTGTGCAAAAAAAATTAAAACACTGTGAAGGTGCTGGTCAATATGGGCCTATACATACGGTCAACATAATTAACATGCAAAGGTACATAATGATAAGCTTTACTGGAATGAGAAGAGACAACAATCCCATATAGTCTCTGCTAAGTAAGAGCTCATACCTAAATGAAAAAATAAGGTGGTATTAAGGAATAGGGTAGAAATTGGGGTGAAAGGGTAAGCAGCCAGAGGGAGGCCAGAATAGGTAAAAGGTAGAGAATAGGCAGGGCCATCTCGGATTAAGGGAACTAGGTTTCTGTTGTTAGGAATGTTGGGTGGATGAGATACTTAGCATAGGATTTGAGTGGCACCTACAGTATATCTTCTAACAGTAATGTGTCTATGTCCTCCCTCTGGTCTGAAGGCCTGTAGACAACCCCAGTTCGTATGGCTGTCTCATTTTCTGTTTCAGAGTGACCCACAGTTCTTCTGGCTCCTTATATGTATTCTGAATTTCTGTAGCTTTGATATTTTCATTGACATACAGGCCACTCCACCCCCTTTTGCACCTCTGTTTCTTCTCAACAGTACATAGCTAGGTACTGAAGTCTCCCAAGTGTGTTAACTGGTAAACCACGTCTGCTAATTGCTACTATGTCCAGTTAAGCCTCTGTCATCATTGCCTGCAGATCTGGGATTTTGTTTCCCAGACTGTGAGTATCTATGTACATAATTTTTCATTGGCAGATTTTGGTGTGTGTTGGTTGTTGGGCGGTCTGGTGTTTCCCCCTGTCGTCGTATGGGGGCCTGACCTTTTCCTTACCTGGTGATGCAAATGAACTATAAACATGCAGAACTCCTGTTTGACCACTAGCTGAGGGAGGGAGGGTGTTCTTCCCATTACGTTATGTCGAGTTTGATGCACCCCTCCCCATTTGCTAGTTTAAATATTCTGCAAAGGCGTCAATCTTCTGCCCCAATGCACTGACTCCCTCCTTAGTCAGATGCAGTCCATCAAATTTAAAGAACTTTCGCTCCCAAAACTGTTGCTAGTTCCCTACAAATTTATGTCCTTTTTCCTGGCACCAGCCCTTGAGCCACATGCTTAGCTCCCTATCTCCCTTCTCTGACCTTCCGTCCATCTGCCCCTCTCCCAGACTGGCAGGATCTCAGAGAAGGAAATGCTGGAAGAAATGGATGATAGTTTGTCACTCAGCCTGGTCAGGTGTTCCTTGGTCTCCACAACTGACTGGCTGAGAGATCGATAGTCCTCTGTGTACCAGGACGTCAATGTTTTCTCCTGCTTCCTGAACAATTTCAACAATGCGGTCAGTGTCTCTCACGCTGATGTACCTGGGAGACATCTGACCATTACCCCTGGCTGGAGATAGGTATCAACTCCCGAATCATAGAGTCTCCTCTGATCAGAAGTTTTTGGAATTCTTTTTGCTTTTTGTTTTGGTTCCTGTTTTGGGTGAGTTTTGTTGTGCTAGCTCCTGTGCTGCAGTGTCCTGCTCTGCAGTGTCCTCTGCCCTTTGTTTGATTTCGGAATGAGGCAGATACCTGTTTGTAGTTTTTATATGCTTTGTGGAGGTAATATGTTGGGAGCACTGAGTGATGGGGCACCTGATTTGCCCCTCTTAACCACTGCCAACCTCCCAGACCAACTACCCTCTTGAGTCCGAGGTGTTTCTGTTGGATGTTGGAGAAATGACAAGGCGGTTCTTATAATATATTTCTTCTTGAATATGCAATTTGAGGCATGCAATCTCTGCCCATGCTGCCTGGAGCTGAGCCCTTGATCTCAATGGCCCAGCATGTAGGACAGTGCCCTAAATCCTGTAAAACTGCCCTTCTGAAAAGTGTTTGCAGTATGTGCAGTTAATGATATCCATTCCAGATAAGTTGCTGGGTTTATAATCTGGTCAGAGTAATTAGAAAATGAAAGCAAAGTTTGTTTTGTGTTTTGTTTGTCTGCAAACAGGAAACCTTGTAGGTTTTTGTCCCAAGGGTATTCCCTCTATTCAGGTGTCTAAACGCAGGGCTGCCACTAGGGATTCTATGTATAGGGCAAATAAGGACAGAGAAAGGGGGCAGCCTTGTCTAGTACCCTGCTGAAGTATGAATTGGGAAGAAAAAGCTCTGTTTGTTCGGATACAGCCCTGGGTTGGAAGTATAAATTTGGAGCCAAGAGAGGAAGGAATTGGGGAAAGATAGTGTCTCTAGAGTATCCCAAAAAAACTCCACGACACTCTATCAAAGGCCTTTTCGGCATCTAAATTTAACAAGGCCATCAGGATTTGTCTAGAATGTACGTGTTCTAATAATAACATAGTATGCCTGCTACTATCAGTAGTACTCTGGCTTTAATGAAACCTGATTGATCCGGATGAATAAGATTGGAAGAACTGTTTCCAATCTCGAGGCCCATATTGCCATATATATTTTATAATCTACATTCAAAATGGAAACTGGACAGTAAGAAGAGGTATCCGTTGGATCTTTGTTCGGTTTTGGGATCGGGGTGAGTATTGCGTTGCCACAAGGTCTTCTGATAGAGGCATCGCATGATAGCTGGCATGTCTGACTGCAAGACAGGCTGACAGGTACCCTTTATTTGCTGTACTATACATTTTCTAGAGTCCTTCTCAAGGGGATGAGAGGACAGAGGCACTTTAGCCTTTTCACAAGCAGCCTGCTGCACAATTCCCTGATGGTCAGGGTGGGTGAATAAAACTCAGCCCTGACCTATCCAACTGATACCGCTTATCAATAGGTATGACAGTGTTAAGTGCTTTAAGAATTTCTAATGTGTCTTTTGAAAACCTTGTAAATAGGAAGCAGAAGCCTTTTAGTAGGTGTTAACCCCATTAACTCCATGTACTGAGCTTCCTCCTCATCTTGCACCTCTTCTGCAGTGACAAGGTCTAGAGTCTCGACCATCTTCCTTACAAAAGAAAAATGTGAGGAATGATCCTCAGTAGGTCTTGGAGTGAACCAAACCCCTGTTCAGGGGACACCTCAGGCTCAGTACCTTCCTCTGCCTCATAATCTTCTTCAACATCCATTGTTTCAGTAGTTAAGGGTGGAGCAAAGGCAGATGATTTCTCTACAGGAGTAGCAACAGGCTGCTTAGGGAGTACTAAGCCCTGCAGCATCTGTAATAAAGCCAGAGCCTGAGCTAAGTCAGCAGGCGTTGGTGTAGAAGCAGGCACTTGAGGAGCCAGTTGTGGCATTTCAGCCAGGGTCTCAATGTGCTTAGTTTTCTTAAGTTTCTTGGCAGGAACCGGAGAGTCAAGTCGGTTCAATGCCTCTCTCACCAGGGCCCTCACCTGTATCAGGGGTGGTTTTGTGTGGCCCTAGAAGGTTCAGCAAAGACTTAGAGGGGTGGGCTGGTCAGAGCCCATAGACCCCTCTTGCATGACATTTTCAATCGTCTTATGAGGGAAAGACTTGCAGATTTCACATTCAACAGAGAATTGTTGTTGCCCAAGACAGACTGAGCATAACTCATGCTTATCTGCTTTGGCAAACAATTCTGAACATTTGAACAGTTTTTAAAACTAGGAGGTCCTGTTTTCTTAAGAAAACAGGAACTGAGAACCAATAAAAAGCTATCGGTTTGCGGTCAGTTCAAGAACTGAGAAAAGGTTACATTTATCAGTTCCAAAACTGGGGAATCGATCGAAGGAACCGAAGAAGCCGGTTCAAAGTAAACAATTTAAATAAAAATACCTGAAAAGTGATCGAACCAAGTTTAAAAGTTCAGATCTGAGGTAAACAAATGGAAATATATACCTACCATAATTCTGATCTTTCTGTGTATCTTCACCATTCATCACCTTTGGGTACTTGGCCGAGGTCATGACCCGTGGGAGCTTTTTTGTGATGGGCGAGTCGACGACATCGGAGCCGCCCTCGAGGCCGACGCACTGGTGTGGTGCCTGTGGGTGGGCCGTTAGTGCTGTCGACTCCGCCTCCTGCCAGTTCTGAGTCAGAGGTAGAGGTTAGAAAAGGGTTGGGAGGGTGGGACAAGAAAGTCCAAGGGACAGACAAAGGAAAGGATATAAAACTAAAAGGAGAAATAAACGACTGAGTGGATAGAAGAAGTTCGAAGACTAAGGGGATTGGGTAGGGGGCCCAATCTCTGGAAATAGAAAGGAGGAGGAAGGTTAAGGTTTTTAGGAGTAAGGAAAAATTTAAGGGGGCGGAGACAGGAGAAACATACCCTGTAACCTTGATCTGTCTCCAGTTCATATAGGAACTGTGAAGGAGTAGCCAAGAGGCTAACTGCCAGAATTGCAGGCACAGAATTACTGGCAAAACTCCTATAAGCTCAATCGGCTATTCTGGAAGAAAAGACAGGAAACAGGGATATCTCCTCCCCATAAAAAGGAGAATTTGGTGCAAAACACTTAGTTTCTTACATTAATTGAGTCATGTCCACAGGATAAGAAAATCAAAGGAAATCAAGGATTGACAGGAAAAGGAAAGAAAAGGGCACGCAACCCGCTCCCCACAAGGTGGGAGCCGAAGCACTGAAGGAGGAGTGCCTCATTCCTGACCACTCTACCCCTAAAGAAAACTATCCCCCTATGTGCCCTAGTTTACCCTGCTCCTGACTCACAGAAAGGAGGGGGCAGAGAGACAGGGGACCCAGAGACTGAGGCCCCAGGGGGATGGAGGTGGAATGTGATGAATGGTGAAGATACACAGAAAGATTAGAATTACAGTAGGTATGTAATTTCCATATCTTATCTGTGTCAGTCTTCACCATTCATCACTTAGATGATGAGTCGAGCCCCTGCAGGGTTTATAACCCTAAGGGGCTAAGTCCTTAGCTCTCTGTGGGTGACACACCAAGAGGAGAACCCACAGGTCTGGAGAGGGCTGAGGTGGGGAGAGTGAGGCGTGGACCCCCGAGGGGCAGGAAGTTGCCCGACAGGCGCCGCCTAACTCTACGGGAGAAGAGAGGTACCTGGTGGATGGAGTTAATCACCCTACCGGCCAAGGGTGACAACCAGGAAAGACGCAGCCATGCCGGCCGCCTAGTGCAGATCGCTGTCCCTACAACCCTGGTAGCTACCTCACTGGCATCATATGATGCCCTTGCTTGGTGCCTTGCTAGCTCCAGACCACGTGCAGAGAGTGCAATGGCTTGTCTGGTTTGCTCCGTGTCAGGCATGGAGGCTAGAGCTGACCCAGCCTAGACCACAGGAACCGGTCATAGGCTACATTGTGGGCCTGATGTGCCACAATAGAGCAACAAACATCTTCCTCCCTGGAAGTCAAAATCCAAGGAGTCTTGATCTGGGGGCCGGTCACGGTGAGCGCGAAGACCATCAGGAGTGTCCAGTTGCATCAATCCTGACTGAGGATGAGGCATGGAACCTGGAGACTCTGGGGGCACAATAAGCTGGCAGAGATCCCTAGGGCAGGAACTCCAGAAAGGGTCTCTGCCAAGCACCTTGACACTCCTCCCAAAGGGAGCAGGCCAGGGGGTACCAATGGTGTCTTCACTGAAATCACCTAGAAAGCGCACCAGTACTCTGAATTGTGTTGAGTGGGAGTGGTGATGTGCAGGTCCTCTAACATCCTCACAAGGAATCGCTGATACTCAGTGAGATCAGCAGCTGGAGAGATGTGGACAGATGGCTCCTCTCCCCAGAAGAGGGATGAAGATTCAGAAGACCTCGAAGATTCAGAAGCTGGCTGCTCAGGGGAGGTTGAAAACCTGTCTGTCCATAGCCCTAACATAAGAGGAAACTGAGCAGCCTGAGCTCTGAACTGCTCCCAGGAGAGAGGCCCACTAGGACCAAGAATGCCTGGGAGCGCAGGAGAATGTGGCAGAGGGATGGGGCAGAGCCGACAACAAGAATCGGCTGACCTCCGCCTGGGCTAGGGAGTGCACCAGGAGCCTTGAGAAAGGAGCTCCAGAAAACTCCACAGCCGACAGCTGATCAACCAAACTGGAACTGCCTAAGCTCGTCCTGAAGAATCCCCCTGTGAGGTGACCGGGGCGTGTGGGTCCAGAAGGATGGCCCCTACTCCAAAGAATGGAGCCCTTTAGAAACCCGAAAGGGAAGGTGAAATCTGCATTACGGCTTCTCCGGAGCCCAGGTGGGCTCCAGAAAAACGCCGCACAGACCCCATGCCCTCGACCCTTGGAATCCGAGAGTGCCTCTTCCTCGAGAAAGCCAGCCTAGGCAGCTGGCAGCCCAGGTCAGCCCGAAGGGCTATCCAGGAGGCAGCACCTCCCTCCCCTCCCGTGGGTGCTCTGATTGGCACCAAATTGGGCGATCCAGGCACACCACCTGAGGGGGTACCACCGCTGAGGGTCAGAGAACCCTCTGAGGCCAGGTTGCAGGGCAATGGTGGCCTGCACCACTGCCTGCTGGTCAGAACCCCTGACCCTGGCCCCGGCAGTCACTGTCCGCTCTTCACAGGGGCTGACTCCGGCCTGTCGAGGACACTACCAGGGTCTCCACGCCAGCAGCCAACTCCAGACAGCCTGTCTGACTCAGAGTCCGACTCCTCCCTCTGAAGAGGTGGAGATAAAGTCCTGTCGCAAACAGTGTGTGGGCGCCCGCCCATCCCTCCTGAACAGGGCACCAGAACCAGAGACTGCACCACAGTCGACACCTAGTGCCCCAGCTGCACCACTAATGGTGCCAGAAGAGGACATGGCCCCAACAAGGGCAGCAGCTCGGCCAGAGAGCCTGCCATGGCGCTGTCCTGACCCACGGCGCAGCAAGCGGCGCCGATACCAGCAATGGCACCGACACCAGAGACCGCCAGGCGCCAACCTGCCGCATGGCATCATGAGTGGTGCTGTGGACTTAGGCGGCACTGATGACGGCCCGACAATGCTCTCGGCACTGAACTCCGAAACCCCAATGGCGCCGTGTCCATACCGAGCCGCTGAACGGTGCAAGGTGAGAAACAGTCAGGATGGTGCCGCAGAGCCTCCCCGGTGCAGACAGCACCATCGGCGCTGTGAATGGTGCCGACAGCAGCACCATCAGGGCCCATGGTGCGCGGATGGCGTCGAAGCCCAAGATGGTGCCGACAGATGGCGTCCAAGGATGGGGCCGACCCAGGCCTTATGAGCCGTGGGTATGACACGAGGGAGCGCCTCGGCAGTGCTTGCGGTGCCTGCCCGCCATCCCCGGGAGGGGGGGAATAGATCGGGCCTCGCATCATGGAAGGGGCCTCTGCCACAGCTAAGCTACAAGAGGCAGAGGCCCCTCCTCCCGGTCCATACAGAACCAGGAGGGACCCAGAGAAAGGCCGGGAGAACGCGGCTTGGCCGATGAGTGCGCCCACCCCCAAAGTTGAGCGGAGCTCGCCCACCTTCCACATGCATTGCTCGATGACCCGGGCGGCCATGGAGAAACAGGTGTTGCACGAATCCATGTCATGAAGTGGGCCAAGATACACGAGGCAACGGTTGTGCTGGTCAGTGATGGAGTACTTACGGCTGCAAAGGCACCGTTGCATGGGGCGTCCGTCTTGGAAGTCTTCTTGCCCTCCGACCTAGACATGACCTAGACGAAAGAAACACCAAACTAGACTCTACGTCACAAAACAAAATAATGGAACAATCTTACCAGGTGACGTTGAGTAGGCTAACAGAACTGGCAGGAGACAGGGTCCGACGGACTGTGTCACGGAGTTGAGAAAGGTGAAAATTTGAACTGCGTAGAAGAGGTAGGCCTCAAAATATTCTTCAGCAAAGCTTCCCACGAGGTGACCTTGGCGGTGGGAGATGAAGAACTGGCAGGAGGATGGAGTCGACAACACCTAACAGCCAACCCATAGCGCCACAGAGTGCGTCGGTCTCTTGGGCGGCGTCGGCGATCGTCGACTCCATCCCGTCCGATAAAAAAAAAAAAAGCTCCCACGGGTCATGTCCTCTGGCCAAGTACCCAAAGGTGATAAATGGTGAAGACTGACACAGATAAGATCAATGGTTACCTCCCCGATTCCCAGAAACCGAGAGGAACCACAAATATAAACAAAACAATGCTAAAATTTACTTATTGAGATAAAAAATGAACTAAACACTAAAAATAGAAATTACCTACCGTAATTATGATCTTTCTGTGTATCTTCACCATTCATCACAGATGGGTACTGGCTGGAGATCAAGACCCTGAGAACCTTTTTTTTTTTTTTTTAAAAGGATAGGCGAGATCGACGCAGCATCTTGCCTATGTTCTAGGGATTAACTGTTGTTGCATCGACCAGCCTGCCTACCAGTTCTGAGTCGCCGGAGAAGTAAGAGGAAGGGATGGAGGGTGGGACAAGAGAGTCCAAGGGACAGAAAAAGGAAGAGAAAAACTGAACTAAAAGGAGAAATAATGACTGAGAGGACAGCATAGAAGAATTAAGACTAAGGGATTGGGTAGGGGCCCCAATCTCTGGAAAAGGAAGAAGGGAGGGAGGGAGGGGGGAGAGAAAATTTAGGAGAGACAGTGAGAGGTAACAAGGATCCAGGACCCTTGTCCGCCACCAGACTGTATAGGAACTGCAGGGAGTAGCAAAGCTCATTTGCAGAATTCAAGGCACAGAATAACTGGCAATACCCAAAGCAGAGTCGGCTATTCTGGAGAAGGACAGGGTACAGGGACTCAGTACTCTCTCTGTAAAGATATTTGGTGAAAAAAGGGTTCCCTTTTTTTTTTTTTTTAAATCAGATGGATAACAGAAGGAGGGCAACCACCAGTTCTCAGCCGTGGGTGAAGATAAGTAGTAGAGAAGAAGTGCCACTCGAACTGTACCCCTTAGGAAGAAAAACTACCCCCGTGTGTCCCAACTTTACCCCGCTCAAAAAGGGGTTGGCACAGAGGGAGGAGGATCCAGAGACTGGAGCCCCAGGGGATGGCGGCGGGATTGTGATGAATGGTGAAGATACACAGAAAGATCATAATTATGGTAGGTACGTAATTTCCTATATCTTATCTTGTCAATCTTCACCATTCATCACAGATGAGTGAGTACCAAGCCCCGAAGGGGGCTGATAAATTGCACCCTAGGGACAGTGTCCCTTAGCCCTCAGTGGGTGACACTGGGGAGAACCTTCTGGGCCTCAGGAGGCCGAGAGTGGGGAGAGCGAGGCGGGTCCCCTGGAGGGAAGAATTTGCCCGACAAGCGTCGTCTCGCCCTACGGGAAAAGAGATAGGTTCCCTGGTGAGCGGAGCAAATCACCCTACGCCAGGCCATGGGTGACAACCGGGAAAGATGAGCCACCGATCTCCTGGTGCAGATCGCTGTCCCTACTACCCTGGTAGCTACCTCACTGGCGCCAGAAGATGCCCTGCTTGGTGCCTTGCTAGCTCCAGGCCACGGCAGAGAGTGCGATGGCTTGCCTGGTTTGCTCGAGTCAGGCAAAGCAGCTAGAATCTGACCCAGCTGACCAAAATACCTGTTGTAGGCTGCGTGAGTGGGCCTGATGAGCGGAGATGGAGAGAAGCAACCGTGCTGAGTAGAAAGTCCTCCTCCCAGAAATCAAAATCCAAGAGTCCTGATCTGAGGGCCGGTCACGGTGGAGGCGCGAAGCCCATCAGAGTGTCTAGGTGCATCAATCCGGATTGTGGATGAGGCATAGAACCTGGAGACTCTGGGGGAGCTAATACCTCTGGCGGAGGTCCCTAGGGTCAGGAACTCCGGAGAAGGCCTCTGCCAGAACGCATGGGACGCCTCCTGAAAGGAGCAGGCCAGGGCGGCACTACCAAGGGTGGCTTGTCTAAATCGCCTAGAAAGGCGCGGCGCCACATGCTCAGGATTGCTGACCGACAGGGAGAAAGGTGAAGGTCCTCCAACATCCTCCACGAGGAAGCGCTGATACTCAGAGAGATCAGCGGCAGGAGAGATATGGACAGATGGTTCCTCTCCCCAGAAGAGGGGATGAGGAGCTGGAGGTCCTACACTCCCGAGGTGGTTGCTCGGGGAGGTTGAAAACCTGGCTGTCCATGGCCCCTAACATAGGCAGGGAACCGAGCAGCCACCGCTCTGAACTGCTCCCAGGTGAGAGGCCGCTAGGACCAAGAATGCTTGGGCGCTGGAGAATCTTGGCAGAGGGATGGGGCAGAGCCGAGAGAGAAGTCGGCTGACCTCTGCCAGGGCTAGGAGCGGACCATGGACACCCGAGAGGGTGTCCCGGAAGACTCTGCAGCCGACAGCTGTACAACCACGTTGGTACTGCCCAGGCTGCGCCCAGAAGAATCCCCAGTGAGGTGACCGGGGTTGTATAGATCCAGAAGGACGGTCCCTGCTCCCTCCAAAGAATGGGACCCCTCAAGGAACCGGAGGGGAAGGGCGGAAGTCCGCACTACGGCTTTGTCCAGGGCTGGGTGGACCCCAGAGAAGGCGAGCGCACTGACCCCACATCCCTCGACCCCTCAGAGTCCGAGAGGTCCTGGTCCTCGAGAGGGCCAACCTAGGCAGCTGGCAACTCTGGGCTGCCCCGAAGGGAGACCCAGGAGCAGCACCTCCCTCCCATAGGCTTCCGATGGGCTCCAAAGTTAGGCGATCGAGACCCACCACGGAAGGGGGTACCACCGCCAAGGGTCAAGGAACCCTCCAAGGCCAGGTTGCATGGCAATGGTGGCTGCACCACAGTCTGCTGGTCAGTACCACTGACCCCAACCTCAGGGATAACCTGACGCTCCTCAGAAGGGGGCTGGCTGTGACTCGTCGTGGAGACCACCAGCTCGTTCTCCTCTGCAGACAACCCGAAGGGTATGACTGCTCGCTCGACTCGAGCCAGACTCGGCGAGGTAGAGTCCGAGGCCCTAAGCCAAGCGGTGGAGGAGGCGAGGCGATCTTACCGAGAGGCCCGGAAGCCAAAGCAGTGACGAGTTGCGCCCCACACCCCAGCCCTGCAAGCGGGCTGACAGAAGGCGGCAGGGCAGCTCGGGCCAAAGGTCCTGAGCCAGGGCCAGCGCGGTGCCGTCAAGTCCACTGGCACGAGGCGGTACCAGGGAACAGAGGCAGGCGCGGCAGCAACCCCAGCAACGACCACCGGCGACAGCGCCGCCAGGCCCCTCAGCGCCAGACGAGCACCGAGACGGAGTAGGCGCCAGCGGCTTTGGCCCGGACTGCGGCCGAACCGGCTGCCGATCAGGCCCGCCGGCACACGAATGGCACCCGAGAGCACCTATGGCTTGAGGAAGGAGGCCGACAGAGCGTCTCCGAAGGCCCCACTGCGCCATGCTCAACCTCAGCGCCGGGGCGGCGCAGGTAGTTATAGAAAGGTGGCGCTGAATCAGGGTCAAGGCGCCAAACGGCGTCAGCGCCCGCGAACAGCGCCGACAAAGCCAGCGCCGAAGGCGAAGTCGGCCGACTGAAATACCGGCACATGACGGCGCCGCACGGCGTCGACCCGGGCCTTCCGGACCGTGGGGACGAGCACCTGCACCCCGAAGGTGATTGCCATAACAGCACCTCCGCCCGCTCCGGGAGGCGGAGACGGGCCTCCTGCGCCACAGGAGGAGCCTCAGCCAAGGCTAGGCTGCAAGAAGCGAGGCTCCCTCCTCCTCGGTCCGTATAGAACCAGGAGGGACCCAGAAGAAAGGCCGAGGCGTGGCTTGGCCCGATGAGTCACGAACCTACCCCAGTCGGTGAGCTCGCCCTCTTTGAGCAGCTGCTGTTCTAGATCACGGCGGTCCATGGAGAAGCAGGCGCCGCGAATCCATGTCGTGAAGCGGGCAAGACACGAGACACCGGTCATGCTGGTCGGTAACAGAGTACGCGCCGCACGGGCACCGAGCATAGGGGCCGCCCGCATTGGAAAGTTCTTGCCCTCCGACCGCGACATGACCTGTGGAAAAAATACCAAAAATAGACTCGGCGTAAGCTATACTGTAAAACAAATGGAAAGATCTTACGGCGATGTGAGTGGAGGCAGAACCAGAACTAGCAGACTGACGGACTGAAACACACAAATTCGAAGGTTAAGACCTAACACAGTCAAAAACTTTTCTGTGGCTTCCCATGAAGGTGACCTCGACGGCCGGGGAGATGAAGAACTAGTAGGCAGGCGGGATCGACACAGCAACGGCTAATCCTTGAAGCCACGTGATACGTCGGTCCTCGAGGGCGGCGCCGATGATCGCCGACTCAACCTATCCTTAAAAAAGGCTCCTCAGGGTCTCTGATCTCCGGCCAGTACCCATCTGTGATGAATGGTGGAGATTGACACAGATAAGATATAGGCAGCTATGAAGTTTTTGATCAAACGTCACTTTAGGAACGACTTGTGGAGAGAAAATCTCCAGGGTGTCTAGTCTTTGCATCGGAGAGAAGAAATCTGAGGGTCAGAATATAGGCAGTTGAACTGGGCAGCTTTTTGATTTGAATGTATGAGCTAAAGATTCCATCATTAGCATACATTCCATTTTATTTCTGGGCAGTGCTGTCTTAAAGGAGCACTGCAAGAAGTAATAATATTAGTGGATTCCTGGGGTTAGAACCATGGGATGTGACACATACACACCATCTTATTCAAAATATCGTTCACAGGGATAGGTCCACACTGAGACAAATTACCTTATATACAAAAAGCATTTTCACATTGCTAAGTCAACTGAATATTCCATATCTATTACTGATGAGTGGACTACTGGACATAACAGGAAAATTGGATCAGGGCAGCTAGAAATGATGCCCCTGCAACCAACCTCCCCAGTTGTATGACAAAAGCCTACTAGACTCCTCCCTATCTCCAAACTTGATTCAGGGTTTTACTTCCCACTGCACAGAAGGGGAGGCCCGCCAAGGCAGAGGTAGGTATGAGATGAGGGGCAGGTGTACTTAGGATGGAGGTTGACAATCCTGTGGAGAGGTTAGTTGCCTGCAGACGACCAAAGTAGAGCGTTAGCCTGAGAAGAAAAAATTACTCACCTTAGTAATGTTGTTTCTTCTAATGGAGTCTTGCTATATTATGACAATTGCAGTATGACCAAGAGTTAGAACTGCTCCAGGGTGAAATAGTTAACTTTCCATGAAGGCATGGAATCTTGAGCGTGACTCGGTTAAGGAAGCTCTGTCTGGTTGCTTTCAAACCTAAACTGTCAGATCTTTACGAGCAAACTCACTAAGGTTCTGTGTGGAAGCTGTAAACCTACACTAGCCAACTGGCTACTAACATAGCAAACACACTTCTTGGTCTCAAAAAAGACTCAAGTCAAGAGACCCAAAAGATTAAATAAACACAAGTTCACCCTAAGGAAGGGTGAGACAAAAACAACAAAGTGGCAAAAATAGAGTGCCAACACTGTGGTGCCCACCACAGCCCAAACAAGGTTCTGAGAGGGCAGGCAGGGGAAGGAGGTCATAATATAGCAATACTCCATTAGAAGAAACAACATTACTAAGGTGAGTAATTTTTCTTCCAAACAACATGAAGTCTGCTATATTATGACAATTGCAGACTCACAGCAGTACCCCCATGGAGGAAGGACAGAACCTACCTAGGAATAGGCTCTGAAGGACAGCTGTGCCAAACCGAGCATCACTCCGAGCCTGGATGTCCAGGGAATAATGCTTGGTAAAAGTGTGAACTGTTTTCCAGGTAGCTGCTTGCCATATCTCTAAAATGGGGATGTCTCTGGCCGCAGCCAGAGAAGCAGCTGTACCTCTGGTAGAGTGAGCCCTCAGGCCTGAGGGGAAACCTTACCCAGCTTTCATAACAGAATTGGATACAAGAGACAATCCACTTGGCAAAGGATCTTTTAGTGGCAGGTTTCCCTTGCCGACCTCACCATAAGTGAGGAACAGTTGGAGGGAGTCAAACCTGTGACCCTGGTATGCTCTATGTAATAACTAAGGGCCCTCTTCACATCTAAGCTGTGCAGCCTCCTCTCACCAGAGGAGGAATGGTCAGTGAAGTAAACAGGAGAGAAATAGATTGATTAAGGTGGAAACCGAAACCACCTTAGGTAGGAACTTTCTATTAGTCCAAGGACTACCTTATCTCTGTGAAAGGAGATAAAGTCTGGCTCCACTGACAATGCTTGTAATTCACTTATCGTCTGGCAGAGGTGATAGCTACCAGAAACACAGTTTTCCAAGTCAAGAACTTAAGCTCAGCTGAAAACAAGGGCTCAAAGGGAGGTTGCATGAGCTGAGCAATGCAAACATTGAGATCCCAGGAAGGAGCAGGATCCCTGAATGGAGGGTTGGTGTGAAGCAATCCCTTAAAAACTTGGAAAAGACAGGGTGCGATGACACAGAGGAGGACTTACCTGCTGAAATAAAGGCAGAGACAGCTGCCAAATGTACCTTCAGAGTAGCTGGTCTCAGCCCCAAAGTGTTTAGATGGACCATGTAATCTAGAACTGTGAGTAAATCAGCAGAGTCTGGGGAAATATTCTTCTCGAATCTTTTCCATTTGGAGTTGTGTGGTAGCCCTGGTAGAAGACTTCCTAGAAGCCTTGAGTATATCCATTACACCTTGAGAGAGGTGTAGGCCAGCAAACTCTAGCTCTTCAAGAACCAGGCCTTGAGATTGAGAGACTTGAGGTTCGGTACCAAACCCTTCCCTGGGCACAGGTTAACAGATTGTGATTCCTGGGAAGGCACAGGAGGATGGACTGCTAAGGACAGGAGGAGAGGTACCAGGGTTGCCTGGCCCAATCCGGGGCAATCAAATTATCTTGCAGGATTGGGATCTGATTTTGACTAGCACGTTGAATAGGAGAGAGGGAAGAAGGCATAGAAAACTTCTCTTCCCAACTGAGGGCTAAGGCGCCCAGAGGGACTGAGCCCAAGACTGGGGCCTGCAGCAAAGAGAGGAAGTTGATGATTGTCTGGAGCTGCAAAGAGATCTATTTTGGGGGTGCCCCATTTGGCAAATACCACTTCCAGAACCAGGGATCCAGGGATCACTCGTGATGGCCCTGAGAGATCCTGCTGAGAGCATCTGCCAGGACATTGTCTTTGCCTGGGAGGTGAACTGCCGTGAAGGGAGGTGTTCAGGAGTAAGCCAGAGACCACAACTTCATGGCTTCAGTGCTACGGCTGTAGACCAAGTGCCCCTGTTTGTTGATGTACCACATTGTAGTGGTGTTTTCTGTTCTGACCTGTACAATTTTGTTTTGAACAGATTTGGAGAAAGCTTGAAGTGCTAGAAAAACTGCTCTGAGCTCCAACAGGTTGATGTGGAGCAGAGATTCCTGAGGGGACCACAGTCCCTGGGCAGTGAGGTCGCCCATGTGAGCTCCCCACCCCAAGAGGATGCATCCGTAGTAAGATTAATGAGTGAGGCTGGTGTGAAGGAACTCCTTGTCTCAGGTTGTTCGGATCCTGCCACCACTGCAGGGCTTGGATCAGGGTTTGAGTTACTGGGATCAATTTGGAAAGAGGTCCTTTCTTTGAGACCAAAAGGCCCTCAAATGGAACTGAATGTCCCTCATCTGAAATCTTGCTCCTTGCACTACTGCTGAGGAAGCAGCCATGTGTCCCAGGAGCTGCAGAAAATGTCTTGCTGGTCGAGAGACCTACAGGGTGAATGAGGAGGCCAGGGAGACTAGGGTGTTTGCCCTGTCTAAGGGGAGGAAGGCCCTGGCTTCCTGGTATTCAGTTCTCAGCCTATGAAGGTTAAGAGCTGGACAGGCTCCAGCACTGACTTTTGAGAGATTCAGGAGAAAACCTAGGGAAGTAAGCAGTCACTGAGTTATCTGAAGATGTAGGTTGACCTGATCTGGGATTGGCCTACTATGAGCCAATCGTCCAGGTAAGGAAAGATGGCAATCTTTGCCTTCTTAGGCAAGCTACTGCTACTGCCAGGCATTTGGTAAATACCCTTGGAGCCAAGGTGAGTCCAAAGGACATTGCTCTGAACTGGTAATGGCCTGAGGGCAGCTCCAACCTGAGGTACTTTTGATGGGAGCTTCTGATGAGAATATGGAAGTAGGCATCCTTGAGGTCCAGGGATGTTAGCCAGTCCCCTGGCCTTAGGGAAGGTAAATGATACCCAGAGTCACCATTTTGAACTTTGGTTTTAAAAGGTGCTTGTTTAGGTATCTGAGATCCAGGATGGGCTGCCATTCTCCTGTCTTTTTGGGTTAAGGAAGTACCTGGAGTACAAACCTTTGCCTTGATGTAGGGTGGAACCCTTTCCACGCTCTGAGAGCGAGAGGGTTCAGAGACCTCTGACTCTAAGGCGAGTGCCTCCGATGGAGATGCAGGAGGAAAGATCTGGTTCTCATCTTGGAAATTTTTGAAACTGAGAACCAGACCCTGGCTTACTACTTCAGGACCCACTTGTCTGATGTGAGACTTCCAGTCCTGGACAAAGTAAGCCAGCCTGCCCCACGGTAGAGGAGAAGCGGCCCTGGCTACCCCATCAGGGTGCCTGCCTGGTGGGAGCTTTGGGCCGAGGGGTGGAAGCAGGCCTGCTTGAACCCCTTCTGCCCCTTCCTCTAAAGAATCCCTCTGGGTATGGAGGCCTGAGCCTGGTAGAAAGGCCAATGAAAAGGCCTGCCTCTGCCCTTGGGAAGCTGCTTCTGAGGAGTGGCCTGCCTTTCCTTGGCCTGTGCACCCGATAGGTGGTCCTGTATTCATCCATTTTCTTCATGTAATTCTCTGTTTGCTCCCCAAACAGAGAATTGCCAACTCCTAGAGAAAATCCATGGCTTTTAGACTGGGTATCCTGTGACAAGGTGGTGCATCTGAGCAAGCCATTCTCTAAGAGCCACAGAAGTAGCCATGACTCTTGATGATACATCATTAGAGTCCACCGCAGCATGAAATTGCACCTTTGATGCCTCAATACCATCTTTAGCCACCTGTTCTAGCTCCCTGGCAAGCTGGTCAGGCACTTGTTTGGCTAGAGCCAGCACAGTACCCCATCTGGATTTCTGGTATCTGGCAGCGTAAGCCATATAATTTGCTTGTCTGAGTCCCAAGGATGCTGCCATGTACTGTTTCTTTTTGCCATAGCATCAATCTTCCTGGAGTCCTTCTCAGGAGGTGTGAAGCTAGGGGAATATTTGCCTTGTCACAAGCTGCAGCCTGCACTACACCCACATGGCTGCATTGCTGTGAAAGAAATTCTGTGTCAGAACCTGATAAAGTATACCTTCTGTCCATCCTTTTGTCTACAGGAGGTATAGTATGAGGAGTTTTTAAAACTTTTACTGTCTGCTTCCTGAAAGATTTATGAAGGGGAACAGACAGTCTCTTAGACTCTGGAATATCCATCATTTCTACATAAACAGGCTCTTCCTGGTCATCAACAGCTTCCTCCAGAGGAAGCTGAAGAGTTTCAACAACCTTCTTATAAAACATGAAGTGAGAAGGGGACTCAGAAAGCCTAGGGAAACCCTAAAGGTCTGTCTGGGGAGGTATCTGGTTCAATAAGACCTCCAGATCTTCCAGACCATATTCACTCCCCTCATAGTCTCCCCACGGTTCATAAAATTCCTCAGAATCATAATCTTGAATCGGAGGAACCGGGTGAACCGAGCGTCTCCCCAGATGGTGTCGGTTCAGGAACCGGGAAAGAGACTGGACAATTTGGATTGCTTTAGCTATCTCTTCAGCTGTTGGGAAAAAACTTTTCCACAGCAGCAGACTATCTAGTTCTTTTGCAGGAGCTCTTCGTTTGCCCAAGGAAGTATCGCCTGGTCAGAGGGTACTCCTCCGTTCGGTTGGCACCGAACCGGCTGGCCATCCGGTCAGCGGACTTTTGGCCTCCCTTTCCTGAGCCTACCAACTCTTTCTTAACAGTGGCAGGGGAAATTCTTGCAAATCTGGCAGTCTGAATCAAGGTGGTCAAACCCCAGGCAATAAACACATGTGTGTGAGGGTCAGCCTTGGCAAAGGCTTCCCCACAGACATCACAGTGCTGAAACCCAGTGGGCCGGTTTTTCTTTTGGGTTTCTCAGACATTATGCCAGCCTAACCAAAACTTGCCCGTTTATGGCAATCCACCAAGCAAGACTCTCTATCGGTTCCCAACTGTGTCACCGGGCGAGGAAAAACGTAATGAAATCCGTTTTTTAGAACCGATAGGAACCGGAACCGCACTCTCAAAAAGGACTAGTAGTTCAAAACACAACCTGATCAGTTCAAACCGAACCGATAAATATTTTACAAGTTCCACACAGAAATTGTATGTAAAACTATCTATTACTTACGCTACCACAGACAGAGCTTGAACTGAACGGTTGCGGTTAAAATTAGACAAAAACTGAGTATTTTAAACTTTTAAACCACGAAAATGAACCGAGCAAAGGAGAACTCTCTGGAGCGACTTTTCAGTGAGGCAGAGTAAAGAATCTGACGGTTTAGGTTTGAAAGCAACCAGACAGAGCTTCCTTAACTAAGCTCGCTCAAGATTCCATGCCTTCATGGAAAGTTAACTATTTCACCTCCGAGCGGTTCTAACCTGCAGTCATACTGCAATTGTCATAATATAGCAAGACTTCATGTTGTTTGAAAGGAGAATTAAGACAATAAGAAAACTTAACTGTTTTAAGTCTGCGGTGAGAATCATGGCACATCGTTATGCTCAAAACTGGCACAAATGTCCTTTCTCTGCTCTATTGCTACCTCGATTCTCATACTGTCAATCACTCAATTTTCAAATCACTCATCAGTATGACCTCTCCTTGCTAAACACATCAACTGCTGCTGAAGGAGTAATCAAGCAAAGAACGGCAGGTGTAGACAAGTGTGGAAATACATTTTCCATTCGTTTGTTCATCCACCTTAATCATATCAGGTTTTCTGCACGAAATGACCCCATTCCATGGTTCTTGGAAAATCTGATAATAAAAGTACCAGAGAGCTAGACAATGTTCTCTACACTGTATTATTGGCAGATAATCCTTCTCACCTGAATTCCATTATTCTGCCACTGGCATTACATTTCCATAGCCTTTCCGCTCCGGTGAGCTCCCATCATTCTGAGTACCCAGTGCTTGCATTACATGAGTGGATTAGTATTGGCCTTCACTTACCTGATGTGGGGTGAAGGAGCGGACATGAGCTAGCAGTGGCTCGTAGCTGGGGCACTTCTCAAACACAGCATTAAGCTGCTGAGGCGGGAGCTGCAGCAGGACCTGGAAGGACTGGGGTTTTGTACGCTGGCAGCACTTGATAAAACCCTCCCATACTTCTCGGTATTTCCATACCTGCAGGGAGACAAATAGCAACAAATGTCAAAAGGGTAAAATCTTATTAGTGGCAACAATGGGACTTCATTTATTTAAGAAATTTAACCCAGTCAACCTCAGCTGAACCTAGCTCATTCAAGGAAGAGTCCTGGGTCACGATGGCATATGCATTTAACATAGGTTCAACATTAAATGCAATTTTACAAATGATCACAAACAGATGTTGGCAGAAATAATGAAATGTGACCTGTTTTTTTTTTTTCTTTTGTGGCCTGATCTCTGGTCTCCTGATCCACCCACTGCTCCCTTGTCTCAGGCTTCCAGCCCTGGATGGAGCCATCGAGCAAGTGACCCGTCAACTGGAACATGGGTCACGGCGCCTGGCTTACCCCTCAGGCGGGGTCAGGCGGACTTGGTCAGATGAGCGGCGGCAGAGTGGGGTCATCATTTCGACCAAATTTTTACAATACTTTCCCCGGCGGGGGCGTGCAATGGCCTAGTGTCCACCCCTCCCCAGAAACATGTGGCGCTGGCTGCGGGACCCCAGCCTCCACCAGGGGTCCTCACTGCACTGGACACTCTACCTCTGGAGGGAGGCAATCCATAGGATGCTCAATCCCTCTCCCTCCGGACAACCCTCCGACTCCTGGGACCGTCTCTGAACCGGGATGTGGTGCACTGAGATGGGCTTGCTGCTGCTGCCGGCCAAAATGCAGCCTGTTTAAAAACAATAATACAATTCTAATACTTTTTATTTCTAAAGGTAGGATTCCATTTAGAATATCCACAGTTACAGCAGAATTTCTTCCAAGGATGTTATACATTTCAGGGCACAAGGACTTGGTTAAAACTGACTTCAGAGCTCCTGCTTAGATGTACTGACATTAATGCACCTGTTCCAATACAAAGTAGAAGCCCCATTCAAACAATTTTAAACTGAGATATCACACATAAACTGTCCTCACTTTTCAAGCAAGATCCACTGTAACCATTACAAACTACAAATGGCTAATTCATTTAGGAAAATCTAAAATAAATAGCGGATGGAGAAATCAATTTTAAGTACTCTTTGCAATCCTTTTGAATAAAGGATATTTGCTGGTGTTGACTGAAAGAGGTACCATTCTGAGTAACAACTTTATGATGATCTGACAATTTCATAGTGTCTGCCTACCAAATGCACCTGAGTGTATCCAATCTTCGTACATAGCTAATGTTTTCAAAAGATAGAGTCTGATCAATTTCCAGTCACAGATACATGAAAGGAGAAACCATACCCAATCCAGTAGAAGAATTCAGAATCACAATAAACGGCTGGTGTGGACTTTCCAGCTCACTTATGTCCTAGCACATCATACAATTGTAAACTTCAATGAGTAGGGTTTACCACCATTTAAGAAGTCCCCATCAGGATATTTCCTAGCAAAATAACACATGTACCAGGGGTTTGTAACTTCACAGTCAACAGACTTTACTTCTTTGGATAGTCAAACCCAAGGGTCCAAGGCATAAAATAAGCGGAGTTCGCAATGCAATTTGACCAAGAATTAGGAAGCAGCGAGACAATTGTGCTTTTTTTTTTTTTAATTAATGCATCCGACCCTTGGGCATCCTTTAGAGTGCCCACATGGATACACCCTAACTCCCAGCCTGAACCCCTCATCTCCCAGACTCTCTCCCCGAACCACCTAGACAGGCCCAACCCCCAGATCACCTCCGGGCTGGATCCGCCCTCCCTGGCGGTCATCTCCTAAGTGTGGTGCCTTACCTTCGGTCGTTCGGTCAGCCATGGAGAGTCCAGGCGTGCTGGGTCGGCATTTGGGATGTGGGTGTTCCACCAGAGCCACCGTCATCTCACCGGTGGTCTAGAGGTTTTCTTGTTCTTGCCCCAGTGCAGCCGTGCAATGGCGTCAGCACAGCTGCCCATCAGAGCTAGCTGCGCTGGCGTCCCTGATTCTTGTTCCCATGCTAGTAGTACCCGGTCTCCACCGGGGTCTCTACTGCACCGGGAAGATCCTGAATCCCTTCCCAGGGAGAGGAGAGGCTGTCCCTGGACGCCGATCCATCTCCTTCCCTGCCGACCCCAGTGCCTGGGCTTGCTCCCAAACCCGTGTCGCTGGCGTGGCCAGTATGGTGTCCAGCGCCTCAACCCTCAGTGCCACCGGGCTGGCGTCAATGCCAGCTTGATTAGCAATGATTGCTAATCATATGAGCTGGCCGTTCCTCGATATTTTAAAAATTTTCCTGGTGTCTAGTGGCCCCCCCACCCTCCGATCACTGTCCAGTTCAATCCCTGGTGTCTAGTGGTGCCCCCCACCCTTGATCGTTGTCCCGTTCATTCCCTGGTATCTAGTGGCGACACCCACCATCCGATCATTGTCCCTGTCATTTCCGGGGGTGTAGTGGTGCCCCCACCTCCGATCCTCTCCTGTTCATTCCCTGGTATCTAGTGGCATCTCCCCGCCATCAGATCAGCTGTTCCCTTTGTCAGTCAGTGATTTTTTTTAAACTAGAAGAAAAAAGTCCTTTGCTGATCACTTCTGCACCCTACCCAACCACCCACTGTGCACCACCTTCCCACACCCCAGTACCCTCCACACCATCACTTACCTGAACAGATCCCAGGTTCGAGATCTGCTCTCCCGATCAAAGACACGTCTTGCTGCTGGAACCAGCGACTACAGTATGAGATCTAAGGTAAATGCGGTTCAATGTATTAAATGGAGGTTTCAACTTTGGTTCATAACTCGGTCATTTTGAGATATTGACCCCCAAATTCTCAACATAGCCTTTTAGGGACCCAACCTCATGAACAATGTAACTGTCCTCGCAACTCCTGCCGAAGGTGATTTACGCTTGGCGAATTTACCTTTCAGGCAGGATTTCATGTATGACAGTCATACTGTTCATGAGGGGGTCATAAGAAGGCTATGTTGAAAACTTAGGTCAAATATGAAAAAGGCAAAGTTATGACCATTCACTGTAATTCACTATACACTCGTAACTTTGAAATTTTTAAATATTTTGACTCCATATTTTCAACATAGCCTTCTTATTAGACCACCTCATGTATGTCACAGCTGTAATTTTTCAAATCCTGGCCAAAATGCGTTTCCGCACCCGTGGCGCAGAATGGCATTGCAGCAGCGCATAATTACACTTTATGGGACTGGAAAACTTTCTGCACCGGTACATGAGGAGGGGTAATAAGAAAGGCTATGCAGACAATTTGGTCAATATGGCAAAGTCAATCTCAGAACTATGCATATAATTAGGTATGTAAGTTTGTCATGGATGAGGTTTTAATGATTCATTGTTTGTTCACGAAATCATTAGTAAACAGTAGTAAATGCTGTGGCACTGTCATCATTGCTACATTCTGATGACACTAGTGAAAGTCATGGAATTCCTGAATAAAGATCAAACATCATGGAATCAATGACGGTATGACTGCCATGACAAACTTACATCCCTACATATAATGTCTATTTTATCAATATATACAATAAGTAATAATTACATGGTTTAAAGTAAAAATACCCATTTTAGAAAACTGCTACTTAAAATCGTCTGATTGCTAATCATTTTCATTCTGATTAGGCGCTAATCAACTCTACGACACTAATTTATGCCTTGGGGGTCATTGTTATGGTTTTGTCTTTACTTATATTAACGTTCATTATGAAATGGGTAGAAAGAATGCTGGCTCCTGACTGGCCAAGAGGTACCTTCAGCTGGGCCATTATCCCAGCACACTGGCCCAGCTGAAAGTAGCGGAACAAAATGTGTTTAAAAAATACATCCAAGTTACTAAAGAGGACCCATTTCATAATCGCAATAAGGCACTTCAGGAGTGCATAATGGTGGGCTACTGGCCCTTCTCAGGTGGTGGAAGCACTCAGCTTCACCTTGTGCTTCAACTCACCCAACGTGGGCTGTTATCCCATTATAATTAATGGGTTCTGTTTTTACAATGGAAAAACGATGTTAAATACCGTAACACCTGAGTAGGTGTTACGGCATTCCTGTGACTTCTTCCGATCCTAAAGTGCTTCGAGACAGAAAGATAAAGTCAGCGACCCTAACAGTGTCCGTTTTCTGACAGAAATCAGTGTCTGTAACAGCTCACCTCCTCACTTGCATCGCTCTGTACTAAACTGTCTCCATCACAATCCAACAAAATAAAAATACAACAGACTGCTACACTCCACAGTTTTACCACACTCCTAAGCACTCAGCCTTTCAACCCTCACCTTTCCCTGCATGTCAAATGATGCCAGCACTTGAAAACAGTCGCTTCATGAAAAGGACAGCAGATCAGAACAGTTATTTTTCTTTACTTTTCTTTTTAAATAATTAAATATTTACAGTTACTTGTAGAACCTGCAGTTTTCTGTCCCTTATTAAATCGTTTACTCACCACGAGGTAATACTCCAGTTTTCTTTTTGCATTTCAAAACCTACCAGAAAAAAACGAAACCCTTCAATTATATAAAATAAAATATGGGGTGCAGTGTATTTAACTCAATTTAACACACACCTCGTTGTTGGATGGCATTCACAGACCCCTCGGGCCGCCTCAGGGTTTATGTGCCGTCAACAACTCGGTGTGTGTGTTAAATTCTTGTAACACACTGCACCCCTATACTTTTATCCTATATATAACATATCCCCTTGTCATGCCTTATTTCTTAGTTAATTGCACTCACTTTGACATACAGTATTTCATTTCAGTTTTCTGCCTCTTCTTAATGACAGTCAGAAACGGTTTTCCTACTCTCTCAGATCAGGTTATCCTCTGTTTTTTCCTGTTCGTGATCTGGATGCAATAATAAGCCAGGACAGTCCTGGTTATAGTGGGACAGGTGGAAACCACAGCAGTGTACTTGGCACCTGTTTCCTGACTAGTTACCAGCAGAGTTACATAGAACGTGGCCATTAGATGGAGCTATTCCACCAGTTTAGTCAAACTGATTTGTTAACATGGGCAGGATGGAAAAGCCCTGCTGCTTGGTCTAATCTTGCAAAGTAATTAAAGAGAGAGAATCAGAGGGCCACGTGCAATACTTGCTTTGGAACCTGCAGACCATATCAAACTGGGCGCAGACTTGTCCCGACTGGGGCACAAAAGCTGAGATGGTCAACAGGTGACTCTGCATTCCTGACTGAGGCAGTCAGGAGATAGTCCAGTATAAGGCATTAACCCTTGCTGTGCCAGAAATGTACACACATCCTAAAACTTATAGTTCTAAATCTTCTGGCAACCTAAGGGTAAAATAAGCTGAAAAACTGATTAGTAATTTCACAAGTCAAAATGCTAATCAGCTGTAAAAATGTAGAGCACATGGCACAGAACGATTAGCAAAATGTCACGTGTTTTGAATATGTGAACCTAAATCAAAAACATGAAAACATGATTAGCAATCTAATGCTATAAATTCACAAAATGGTTACATTATCCTCGGCTATAGTGTTTTACTATACTCATGATTATTTATTACCCTGCAGTACCCTCTGCACAGGGCAGGTGAAGGGAGTTCAGAGATGCTTTTTCGCACCAGTTTCCAATTCAGGTAGCAGGTGCTTGTGGTGGAATGTTTCTTGGCAGGAAGGAGAACAGCCGAGACCTTGTCTGAGACTCTGAACTGAAGCCAAGCATGGAGCCACAGGGACTGAGGATCTGGCAGGGCAGCACACCGTTGTTCTGGGACAGAAAGCCCAACTGGAGGGGCAGTAGAAATGGAGCCTGTACCGCCAGCATCCACAGTAGTAGAGACCAGATTTGCCAGGCCACAAGGGTGCCACCAGGATCATTCTAGCTTGTTCCTGCCTGAGCTGGGTCAGAACCCTCTGATTTAGAGGCAGTAAAGGAATGCACGAGGGATATCCCTTTCCAGCAAAGGGACAATGCTTTTGTATAAAAATTCCATGCCCTGGAGTGAGCAAGCAGAACGCTACAGTTTTGTATTGTGTGGGGAACCAAAAGGGCCAGTTCTGGCCTTCCCACATGTCAGACCCAGATTCCCTCATGACCCTGAACCACAGACAGGCTAAGGCAATCTGCCAGAACATTTAGCGAACAGGAGACATAAGACAACAATGACCAAGACCACGGGTACTGACCATTCTCACACCCTCATTAACAATTGGAACAGAGGCTAGGTGTGTGTGCCCCTTGTTCAGGTGTTTCACTACACTGATTATTTGACTGTATTAGAAGAGATGTCCCATGCACCTGAGTGGCCAGTGCCTGGCGTAGGTGCAGAATCATCCTTATTTCTAGGATGTTTAGCTGCCAGGGCTTGGTGTGGGTGCAGAATCGCCCTAATTTCTAGCATGTTTATGTGAAGTTCTTGTTCCAGCAGAGACCAGGCCCCTGGCTCTGGTGAGGGACAGTTTCATATCTTCACTCCCTATCACCTTGTAGCCGCCCTCTGGAGACACCCATTTCCTCTGCTTTTACAGGTCTCTTGTCCTGAAAACTTGGGAGTGGAAGGACTTGAAAGGACAAAACAGCTGCCTCTGTGGCTGCTACTCCAGTCTTTGTGGACCATGAAAGGAGCTTTGAAGGAACCCTGCACCTTGTGGGTGCTACTTAGGAGCCTCCGTCAGACTGAGATAGGATGGGAGTCAAGGTGACGTTGGACTTCTCAGTTCTGGTCAAGTAGCCTTTACTTCAAGGCTAAACAGAACTGCTGCTTTCTGTTGGATCTACCAGGAAAGAGGCGATACATAGCCATTCACTGTGGTGGATGTTCACTGCAGCTGCCAACTGCCCTGGATGACACATCTACTGCACGACCTGGAGCTGATGCCCCCAAATCTCAAATGTTTATAAGGCCTGCCGATACTTCTCTGGCAGGACAGATCAGAGAACTCTCTCTTCAAGAGCGAACGGCTGTGCTGAGCTATATAGGCAGCATAACTGGCCTGTCAGACTGTATGGCCAGAGTGGTCCAGTTTAATGGACTCCTTGCCTGGAGACTTAGGAGACTCTCCTTGCATCTCCGCCTTGCTGAAAATCCTATCTGCCACATGACCATCCTGAGAGGGGTGCGCTAGGAATGCTGTGTATCCTTTGGAGCAAGTCCATATTTACAGTCTGGGAACACCAGAAAGGAGTCACCCCAGCAAGATAATGTTTAAGGCTAAACAATATCAATACCAGGCAGAAAAACCTTGCAAATACACCCCATCCTCAGCACATGTAAAACCTTATAAAGACCCAACAGAAACAAGCATGTTGCAAGTGAACAATTTTATAGTGTATGGTAGAATGCGGTTGAGCATGGAAATCCATGCTCCCAACAGTGTTGTTGTGCTTGCCTCAGTGCGTCACTATCTTGTTGTGCTGCACCGAGTACGCCACCGTGCAGCACAAGATCGAACGCGATTCGCCAAGATGTGCAACTGAGCGCCCACGCGACGCGGAAGTCGGTGCTCTGCTACACATCCCAAGTAAGCCATATTTTAAGAGGTAGACTTGTTTGGGGATCACGGAGGCGCTGATTATGTTTGCCCATACACTATAAAATATTGTGTATAAACAAGCATAACAAACAAGAGCAGTTATTAGATCTCGAGGTTTCTGTGGTAACGGACCTCTCGAAGCTACGCTCGAGGTCTCTGGTTACCACAGAAACCTCTCGACAACTGCCTTGTTGTGTATGCTTGCTCATACACAATCCTCTATTTTGAACTCTACTCACATGCAATGCAAAGGTATGCTTAAGTGCTGCAAATATAGTAGGTACCCTCCCACAGCCTGCCACTAGAAGGGTCCTTTTGTAAGATTTCACATGTGCTGAGTGTGGGGTGTATCTGTGAGGCTTTTTGCTTGGTATATTACCAGTCTGCCTTTGGAGGGGAGTCAAACACAATGCTGACTATCCCTAGACACAGGGTGAGAGCCATGATCCTTCACTACAGGCATGATAGAAAAGGCTACTTGAGGGTCCTTTTCTAGAATGCCCTCCAAAAGGTAAGAAGCTGACTTTGAATAATATAACATATAATGTGACGCCAGATAAGGACCACTTGGCCCACCTAGTCTGCCCATTTTCCTACCTAATAGATAAGCTGCAGATCCTAGTTAACCAACAGCTTACTTCCTCCTACCCCCACTAGGACTGCCTTATGTCTGTCCCATGCATTCTTGAATTCCCCACTGTTCCTGACTCCACAACCTCCTCAGGGAGGCTGTTCTATGCATCCACAACCTCTCCATGAAAAAATACTTCCTCATATTACCTCTGAGCCGCTCTCTATCTTCAAATTGTGCCCCTTGTTCTTGCACATCTCTTTTCTGAAAGATGCTACCCTCTTGGACTTTGTTGATTTCCTTGAGGTACCTGAAAGTTCTATCATGTCCCTCTCTCCCTTCTTTCCTCAAGGGTATACACATGACTTCTGCACTTTATCCATTGAAATGTCCAGAACCAAGAAACTGCTTGTGGAAGCACCCTTATTAAATAAGAGGGTGCCCCATCTTGGCTGCAGCATCTTTCTCAGAGGGTCAAGGACTTGTCAAAATCAGAGTACGGACAAATCTGGGTGCTTCATTGGAAAGTGTGCTGCACATGAGAAAAGACAGTCTGTGCAAAGCAGTGCCATCCTGCAGTCAAAACCGTGAAGAGCAGCAAAAGCAGTGCTGAGTAAATGCAACAGCTAGAGGCCTCCAGTGGTGGTTCATGTGATAACAAGGAAAAGTCAAAGGAGAACTCTAGTCTCTGAGTTGGGGGCAATTTCTCCTTCAGTTGACTGGTTAGAGTGTCTGTATTTGGTACTTAGGGTCCCGGTTTGCTTCCCAGCAAGGACTGGAGGTGTATTGCCAAAATAAATTAGATGGACATACATAAAGTGGACAAATCCCTTGGTTAGTGTGACCTCTACTAACAATATCCTGCCAAGAAGGACTTTTGACTTGCATGGCCTTTTGGCCAAAGCCCTGAGGCAGGCTGCACAGGTGGGGCAATGGCTTGGCTAGCTAAGGTTGTGACACCTGGGCTGTAGCTGTTGTGACACCTACACCTGCTGACTCACCACAGTTAGACAACCAGGTGGGATGCAGGGTTTTATTTAACTCTAAAATTGATTAGCATTTGCTCATAAAAGTGCTAAAACATTGTGAAATGCATAGCACTTGCCTCACTGTGTTTAACAAACATTACACTTCTAGAAAACCCATATAAATACTTTCTGAACAGTTAGTATTGTCCCAAGAAAAAACTGCTAATCAATTATTTAAAACCCTGGGATGGTAGTGGGGGTGTCACGACGAGCAGGGCTGGCAGACATTCTGTAGATTTGGACTAGCGTGTGCAGCATCCAACTGCCAGGATGTCCTGAGGTCAGCGAGTCTAGCACAAATGACAGGAGTCCAACCAAGAGGATTAGGACCAGGATGAGAAATGCCTTAACTACTTGCCACAGTTAGACAATTTCTGTGAGTAGGATCGAGATAATGATCAAGACCTGGATCCTGACCTAAAATAAAAATTACGACTTCATGTAATTCTTGATCTAGAAAGTACAGTTACGTAAGAACTTACCGTAACAGTAGATCTTTGAGAACAGCTCTTGTAGCAGGTTACACCATTAGGACTGAAGCCATCAGGCGCCAGGACCCTACGGAAATTTTCTAGCTAGCAGTCTTCAGCAGGGACCGCCCCACGCCAGACGAGTACATAAGGAGGCGGTCCCCACAATCCCCAGTTCTCCGCTGGAGACTCCCGCCGTTGGGTTGACATCAGAAGAGGAGACAGAGGATCTGCCACCAGATGGCCAAGACTATAAATCAGAACGTCCCATCCGTGAAGATGGATGTTTGGCTACTACCTACCTCCACAAGAAGGGGATGGTGGGTAGGAAGGTCTGCTGCAAGAGCTATTCTCGAAGATCTACTGTTACGTTAAGTTCTTACATAACTGTACTATCTTACTTTGAGATACAGCTCTTGCAGCAGGTTACACCATTAGGACTGATTTCCAAGCAGTAGTGGCAATCTTATGTCACAGGGAGGAGGAAAGGTAGAAGTCTCCATACAACTCGAGCCTAGGACAGAAGTCCCTGAAGGACGGCTAGGCCGAACACTGCTCTTCGCCTCGATGCAATGTCCAGGCTGTAATGCCTGATAAAGGTATGCACAGAGCTCCAAGTGGCTGCAGCGCAAATAGCTGAGTGGAGACAATCTTTAATGCCGCCAAAAGAAGTGGCCACCCCTCCGTGGAATGACTCTTGACCGCGCCCGGTAAGGGTTTATTGCGCTGTCATAACAGAAAGTGATGCACTGGATGTGCCACCTTGAGAGAGACTGTTTGAGACAGGAGCTCCTTTCATTCTAACAGCAAAGGAGACAAACAGCTGATCCGCCTTTCAAACTGTTTGGTTCTGGTCAGATAATATCTGAGGCACCGATGCACGTCAAGGGTGTGCAGAAGAGCTTCTCCTCGGTTGGTGTACCTTGGGAAATACACTGGTAAGTCAATATCCTGATTAAGAGTGAGTGCTGAAACCACCTTAGAAGAAACTTTGGTTGTCCTCAGGATATCCTGTCTGATGGAAAACTAAATAAGGCTCTTTGCACATTAGTGTGTGCAATTTGGAGATCCTTCTTGCCGAGTAACCCATAACTAAAAATAAAGTTTTCCACAACAGAAAGCGTAAGCTCGTAATCATGACTGGTTCAAAAAGGTGTCAGCGTAAGCTGCTCAGGACGAAGGGCAAGTCCCAAGGAGGAATTGGGTACTTAATGGGCGGCCTAAGGTGGAGGACCTAAAAGGCACGAGTAGTGTCCAATTGGGCCACCATCCGATGGCCTATGGGGACATGATAAGCTGAAATTACAAAGGTGCACCTTAATCGAGGAGTAAGCCAATCCGAATGCAAAAGGAAAGCAAGTAATCCAAAACCAGCTTTTCAGGACATTCAACAGCGGCAACAGCGCTGAGCCACAAGCAAAATCTGTGCCATTTCATGGCATACGTTGCATGGGTTGCCGGCTTTCTGGCGGCAGAAAGTACATCTGCCACTTCTTGTGAGACTCAGATCGCAACACGACTATGTCTCTAGGAGCCAAGCATGCAGGTTCAAGAAACGTAAGTCTGGATGGACTAATGAACCTCCTCCTGAGACAGCAGATGGAGCTGATTGGCAAAGGAAGTGGAGTTTCCGGGATAGCTGATGCAGAGCGGGAACCACATTTGCCTGGGCCAGAAAGGCGCTATCAAAATGAGCATCGCCTGCTCCCTCAGTAAGTTTTAAGAGAACTCTCTGGATCAATGGGAAAGGAGGAAGGCATAGAGGAATCTGCCCGCCCAGGAGAGGGACAACGCTGCTCGCCAGAAAGCACCAGGCCCTGGATCTAGCAAGCAAAAATTGGCTAGTTTTATGCTGGATGGGGACGCAAAAGTCTAACTCTGGAGTGCCCATCTGTGAAACAGATCCTCTGCCACCTCCTGTAGAAGTTTCCACTCGTGGACTCTGGCCTGACAGCGACTCAGACTGTTCATGACGGTATTGTCCACTCCTGGGACGTGTACTGCAATTAGGTTTGTGCCGGCTGCACTACCCACTCCCACACTCATGGCCTCCCTGAAAAGCGGGTAGGAGTGAGTGCCTCCTTGTTTGTTGAGGTAATACATCACCGCAGTATTGTCTGTTTGTAACAGGAGAGTACCCGTGGAATCTCTGACTGGAAGGCTTGCAGAGCGTGAATAACCGCCCTCATCTCCAAAATGTTGATGTGGAGATGAGATTCTGGGCTGTCCATGTGCCCTGAGACCTCACCTTGCCTAGGTGTGCTCCCTACCCGAGACCTGAGGCGCCTGTGGAGAGAGTCACAGTCGGAGAAGGCACTCTGAAGGGAACCCTCACGGAGAGATTCTCCGATCTAGCTACTCACTGCCAATCCCGAATCGCTGTAGTCGTGATTCGAATTGGCTGCTGCAGATGGTCTATCCTTTGGTCCCATTGCACCCTTAGCATCCACTGGGTTACCCGCATGTGGAGTCGGTTATCGGACTGTTGCAATGGCCACAGCCATATGTCCAAGCAGGCAAAGGACCAGTCTTGCCGGACGGTCTTCCTCGCTGGACAGGTCCCTGATGAGGGATCTGATGTGTTCTGCTCTGTCTGAGGGAAGAAAGGCTTTCCTTCTGACGGTGTCCAGAACTGTTCGATAAACTGCAGTCTCTGGGATGGTACCAGGAGAGACTTCTCGTATTGATGAGGATACCCAGTGATTGGAAAAGGACTGGGTGCGGTGAATGGTCACATCAGTGCCTCCTGGGAGGGAGCCATGAGAAGCCAATCGTCCAGGTAAGGAACACATACTGGCCTTGTCTCCTCAGAGACGCCATTATGACCGCCATGCACTCTAAACGCGAGGTGCCGATGACAGTCCAAAGGGAAGAGCTCGGAACTGATAATGGCGGTCTGAAACTCGAGCGAGGAACCTCCTGTGCTTGAGCAATGGGAATGTGCAGGTAGACATCCTGCATATCCAAAGAAGCCAGAAAAGCGTCCCGCTTCAGAATGGGAATTAGTCCCGAAGGGTCACCATGCGGAAGCGCTGTTGTGCACCGACAGACTGAGGTCCCCGTTTCTTTGGAACCAGGAAGAAGTGAGAATAATACCTAGCCCTCTCTGGTTCTCTGGAACGTGCTCTAAGGCTTCCTTGTCCAGAAGCGTGAGCACTTCCTGCTGTATGAGCAGGGCGTGCTGACCCGAGTAGCAGGAAAGCAGGGAGGTCTTGTAGGTGGGCTGCCTACAAATTTATATAGTGGCCTTTTTCGACTCAACTGCAGCACCCACCTGTCGGTGGTGATTGACTGCCACCCTGGCAGGTGACGTGCGATCGACCCCGACCTTCATTTCCCATTGATCTTGAGGAGGCGGGGCGGGAAGGAGTCATGCTGTGGCAGCGTTTGATCCTGCAGGCTGGGCCGACTTTGCAGCTCGTTGGCCTCTGTCTGGGGATGACTTGGCTTGGGCTTTTTGGGTAAAAGAGCCCTCTGCTGTTGGTCGAAACGTGGTTGTTGCCTCTGTGTCCGGCTATGAAAGTGACTCTGGATCCTAGAAAGGAACTAGGTCGAGATCTGTACATGGCCTGGACAGATCTAACTGCCTTCCCTAAGGCGTGAAGTTTAGTGATCATCCTCTGGAGGCTTCACCAAACAGGACTTCACCATTGTAAGGGACGCCTAGGATGTTCTTCTGGACGTCCGGAAAACCGAGACACGGAGCCAAGAGTGTCTCCAGAGACACACGCCTGAGGCTGCAGCTCTGGCCAAAGAGTCCGCAGAGTCATATGCGGCTCTGAGCACCTGAGTCCCTCATCCGAACCCGTGACGGAGGAGGATCAAGAGCACCTCCTTTGACCACCGCTGGGCATCTTCTCAACCAGGTTCTGTCCTGTTCCCACAGTGTGTTCTGGAACTGAACCATGTGGGTGAGGTAATTCAAAGCCCTGATTGTGCAAGTCGCAGTCACAGACATGCACCTACCCAGGACATCCAACTGCTTGGATTCCGGGTCCGTGGCTGTGGGCTCAAGTGCTGAGGTCTCTGAGACCGTCATGCGAGGCAGTGATGACCAGGAATCGGCCAAAGGATGGTTGCAGATACTGGTCCTCCCTCAGGGCCTTGTATAGGCGGTCAGCCTTCTTGGCACTGCCGGAGTTGAATGCAGGTGCTTCCACGCAGCCTTGGTGGCGATCCGCAGAGTGTCCACCAAGGGTGGCACTACCACAGGCTTTGGGTCTTTCTGCTGAAGGTAGTAGGCAAGGCGCTGTCTCTCGGGTCAAGCTCTTCAGCATCCCACCCCATATTCTCCTGAATGTGCCTCATAATCTCCTCGAGGAGGGATCATCTGGAGGAGACCTGGGTAGGTTGTGTGGGTCCAGGTAGGGGATGCTGATGGGAGAAGGAGATCTGGAGCACCCTGAGGTGTCAGATCTGGAATCCTCTGCAGACATGGAGTACCGCGCTGCCTGGGTCTCTTAGGGCTAGGTGACCCTGAAGTGGATCTTGAGGGAGGTCTTCTCTATCTGAGGATCTGACCCAGGAGGAAGTGTTGGCTCCTTGGGGTTGGTGACCATCCTACCGCCCCTTGGGCGGAGGTGGTGAATGAGTGGGTGGAGGCGGAGCCGGAGTAGAAGGAGGGTGCGAGGTGACCACATCCTTCCTGATGGTGTCCCACCAGAAGGTAAAGAGCTCCTTACCTCTACCAAATTCAAACCCGACGACGGGCCGGGTGCCGGTGGCCTGTCGCCGGGTTGGGTCCCCGGGGTCTCCCACAGCGGGAAGGTTCCTGTGGGAGTCCGACGACTCGGTGTCACCTGTCTGGTCCTCGGGCTGAGTGGTATTCTCCTCCGATAATTCCTTCCGACCGATGTCAGCCAGCGACGGTGGTGCAGTCCTCCTCTCTGGGGTAGCCGACGCCGGTCCCCTGGCCGACGCCTCTGGGAGGCGAACGCCTGGTCGGCGACGGATGTCTTGCAGTTGTCGGCTGCTGGGAGTGCCGGTGATGCTTGGCCGACGCCGGGTCTGGCGTCCGCTTTAGGGACGCCAGCTCCTTGGTCTTACGGGGACCGGTCCGACCAGTCGGAGTCCCGACGGCGGGAGGAAGATTTATGGTGCTCCCCAGACTTGGACGAGGCCTTAGAAGGAGTGGATGCAGCCGACGGCCTGGAAGTCTTGAGAGGCTGCAGACAGGAGGAGCCACTGGAGGATCTGACCTGAACCGGGGAGGCTGAGATTGAGCCCTGGAGGGAGAGCGGTCTGACTGCGAGCCGGAGCTTCGGGAGTCCGAGGCCCTCGCCAGGACCTGGGTCTTCCTTCTCCCGGTGTTTGTGGGTCTTCCCTGACAACTCCCCTGGAGGAAGGTTCCCTATAAATGGTCTTTAGTTTCTCCTCCAAGAGAAGCGTCTGAAGGCCTTCTGACGGCGGATCCTGGTGCGACTGTTGAAGCCCTGGCAGAAGGAGCAGGCCTCGTGTCATGTTCGGCCTGAGACAACGCACACAGGCAGAGTGAGGATCCTTGAAGGGGATCTGTTTGCCGCAAGCACACTTCGATGAGTGACCTTCTAGAGAGGTATTTGGAGAGGACATCAGATGAATTCCAAATTCATATAAGTAGAAGGACGTCAGTAGTTCTAAGTTGTCGCGCTAGAAAGAGACCGAGGCGATCATGGCGTCGATGGCGGAAAAGAATTGGGATTGTGCGGGGACCGCCTCCTTATGTACTTCACGCCTGACATCGGGGCTGGACCGACGCCAGAGGCAGTCCCCGCTGAAGACTGCTAGCTAGAAAATTTCCGCGGTCCTGGCGCCTGACTGCTTCAGTCCTAATGGTGTAACCTGCTGCAAGAGCTGCATCTCAAGTAAGATCTTTGAATACAAACCGGATAACACTGACACCGATGGCCACCCTTTACAACTACATTATAGAAGATATAATACTCCTAAACAGGGATCATGGTCTACCTTCAGAGTGATCAAGGCCTGTAACTCACTCCCTGTGGATATAATAGTTTTCAGTGGTAAAATCTCTTTTAAGTGTAAACTTGATAAATGGCTACTGGATAAACAAGCCCCATGGGCAATTTCTGCCTTTAGCTCCTGATGCTCCTCAGTATTAACCTCAGTATAAATATCATCACTACTGATTCACACTAATGGGTCTGAGCTGGAGGTGCTAGGACTCTGCAGGAGCCATATATGTTAGGAGGGCTGCCGCCAAGGCAGGATCTGTGCATGTGCAGCACCATGAGACTGGCTCACGCTGCATGGCTACCCTAGCACAAGCCGTCAATCACCTCAGTACCTTTTTACTGAGGAGGTGCAGCATAACCTAACTAGCACTTATGCACTTAACCTAAGGACATATATAGCCTTTGGTGACCCATGTAAGAAGGGTCAACAAACCAGAAATGGAAATTTACGTACTTACCATAATTCTTGATCTTCTTGGATGAAGTCTCCACCACTCATTCACACTAATGGGAGTTCGCCAGAAGCGCTAGGACCCAGTGGGAGCAAACTTTTCAAGAGGGTGGGCGCCTCCAGATGGAGCCGAGAGGAAGGCGGCACTGTGAGCCCTGGCTCCTCATGTAATGACTATCTCAAGGCCAACCTCCAACCGCCTCAGCACCTTTTTTTCCGAGGAGGTAGCAGAACTAACCTAGAAGGACTAACCTAAAAAGCAGACATAATACAGTCTGAATGACCCGTGTAAGAAGGGTCAACAATAAAATCTTCATAGCCCAGCCATTGAGGAGTGAAGACCAAAACAGAGAAGTGAGCTCGGGATGGTGGGTGGGTGTGTTAATAAGTGGTGGAGACTTCATCCAAGAAGATCAAGAATTACGGTAGTTATGTAATTTCCATATCTTCCTGGACATAAAGCCTCCACCACTCATTTACACTAATGAGAGAGTGCCGAGCTAAATAATCCCCGAGACAGGCGGTAGGAGATAAGGAGCTCACATACTTAGGACAGATGTTTGTTTAGATTGGTCCTGCTGTCGTCTGGCATGGACATCCAAGGCGAGTGCTTCACAAAAGTATGCATGAAGCTCCAAGTGGCCACTGCAAATATCTGTGATGGGCATGTTGTGGATTTCGTCAGAGATACCACGACTGCTCTGGTAGAGTGAGCTTACCTGCCTTCCAGCTTGACTTGTGCCATAGAACAGCAGTGGTGAAGACAAGCCATCAGCCATGCTGAAATACATCTGATAGCTTACATGTTGACTCAGCCGGGTTTCGCTGAAGGAAACAAATAGTTGTTGGGCTTTACAAATTCTTTTGTTCTATCTAGATAGAATCGCAATGCTCTCTTAATATCCAGTGAATGAAGGGTACTCTCCCTTCATTCTGGAAGTTTCAAAGTAGGTACAGTAGGAAGGACTAAAGGTTGGTTTAGATGGAACTCCGAGACAATGTTAGGGAGAAACCTAGGATGAGTCCTAAGAACTACTTTGTCCTTGTGAAATACAGTGTCTGGGGAGGTGTCAGTGACCAATGAATGTATTTCAGAAACCCTATGGGCCGAGGTGATGGCCACCAGGAAGGCCATTTTCCAAGTTAGGAACTTCAATTCTCAAGTAGCTAGAGGCTTGAAAGGTTTACAACTGAGCATGTCTAGCACAAGATTAATGACCCAGACTGCAACTGAGCGTCTGATAGGTTGTCTAGTATGCAGAATACCCCTAAGAAACCTTTTAACCACAGGTAACTGAGCCAGTGACATGGAAAGTACCAGCTCATGATATGCCGAAATGGCACAAAGATGGACTTTGACTGTAGAGTATTGCAGACCTGTATTTGAGAGGTCAAAAGGTACGCCAAGACTTTATTCTGGGTAGGGAAAAAGGATTCCAAGAGAATTTTGCACACCAGATAGAGAAACGCTCCATTTGGCTGTGTAGTTTTTTCTAGTGGCTGGCTTAAGTGCAGCAAAAGGATATCTGAAACTCTACGAGAGAATTGAACCTATTCACCTCTATCTCTTCAGGAGCCAAGCGTGAAGGTGAAGCGACCTCAGGTTGGGATGGACCACGGGACCCTGGGTCAGAAGGTTCGTCTGGAGGAAGCGTCTTCGGGGGTTGTTTCTGATTGACTGTTGAGTGTTGAAACCATATTTGCAGAGGCCAGAATGGGGCAATGAGAATTATTCTGCCCCCTGAGACTCCAATTTGAGAAGTACACTGAATTAGGGAAGGGGCGAAAGGCGATAGAAAGCGCCTTGTCCACCGCAGCTTGAACGATCCTGACAAAAATGCCAGGTTCTGGATTTCTGGAGCAGAAGAGAGGCAGTTTTGTGTTGTGGGGATGCAAAAGGTCCAGGTCCGAGTTCCCATTCTTTGAAGAGTGAGTGAGTGACGGCTGAGTCAAGAGACCACTCGTGAGGATCTGTCTTTGTTCTGCTGAGACGGTCTGCCGGCTTGTTTTGCACTCGTGGCAGGTAAACCACCTGAATCAAGACCTTGTGTTCCAGGCACCACTCCCACCTCTCACTGCTTCCTGCATAAAGGGTAAGAGGTGAGCCACCCTGTTTGTTGATGTAGTACATCGCTGCTTTGTTGTCTGTTTGAAGGAGAATGTTCTTGTGACAGAGTATGTCCTTCAAGGCTCGGACTGCAGAGAGGATGGCTCTCATTTCCAGAACGTTTATGTGCAGTTGGGACTCGTCCTGAGTCCACGTACCCTGAGTGTGGAGATCCTGGCAGTGGGCTCCCCAACCCATCAAGGATGCATCCGTGGTAATTGAGATCTGATGATCCAGAGGGGCAAAGGATATCCTTCCAGAAGATTATCCTCCTGAGACCACCAGGTGAATGACCTCTTCAGGGGTTCGTCACCTTGATGAAAAAGGACTGAAGATGAGTGGTTGGGGACCACTGAGTACTGAGCATCCACTGGGAGGTTCTCATGTGGAGACGAGCTAAGGGTACAGTGAATACCGAGGATGCCATGAGACCCAGCATCTGTTGCATCGAGATAGCTTGAACCGAGCTGTGCTTCTCTGATGTATCGGGCCATCTGTAAAATTTTGCTCCTTCTGTCCTCTGGAAGAAAAGCCTTAGACAGAAGGTGTCCAGAAGAGTTCCATGAAAAGGAGCTTCTGGGAGGGCTGCAACTGTGACTTGTTGAGATTCAGCAGGACTCCCATGGACGTGAGGAAGCCTGAGGCCGTGGCCATGGCCTCCACAGTCTCTTGCCTGGATGGAATTCCTAGAAGCCAGTCGTCCAGATATGGAAACACTTGCATTCCGATTTTCCTGAGGTGCGCGCAAGAATTGCACAACACTTTGTAAAACTAAGGCCGAGGATAGCCTAAAGAGAAGGACTCTGAACTGACACTGTTGACCCAATGCCACGAACCTTAGGTATTTGTGGTGCTTTGGGTGTATGAGAATATGTTGGAAGGAATCCTGCATGTCCAGGAGGTAGCCAAATGTGTTGATAAAGCAAAGGTAACAGGGTATCTAGTGATATTATCATGAACTGTTCCTAGTGAAGGAACTTGTTTAGTTTTCTGATATCCAGAATGGGGCACATGCCGCCAGTTTTCTTTTTGAACTAGAAAGTAATGGAGTAGAAACCTGTGTTTTGTTGATCCAGCGGAACTATTTCTACTGCCCTATTTTTCAGAAGGCCTTGTACTTGGAAGCAAGAAGGTCTGATTGTACCACCGACAGCCTAGGCTGTCATTTGGGAGGATGATCTGGAGGGTTTCTGAAAGATTGAGGAGTACCCTCATGGATTCTCTGGAAGACCTATTTGTCTGATGTTACATATTTCCACTGATTACAGAACTGAGTCAGACGTTCTCCCACTGCTGAGGAGGAGTCCCCTCGGCAGCTGAGGTGGGACTTGGGCCAGAAACTCAGAAGGTGGCACTGGGCGCTTGGGCCCTGTGCCTTCTGCTCTGCCTTTCTTTACGGTTGAGAGTTGTGGTTTTGTTAAACCTCCCTTGCCTCTGCCCTGAAAGGACTGACAGTTGTGAAACTGACGCTTGCTCACACCTCTGGAGGAGTGGTGCAGGTCTAGCTGTCTTAATGGCAGATTCAGTCTTCTGCGTGGCCTCCAGAGCTTGCTCCACTGAGGCCTAACAGATACATACCATCAAAGGGTAAGGCCATAACTTGCTGCTGGCGTCATTCAGTGAAGCCGAGTAAGTAGCCAAGAATGATGGCGGTGCAGATGTAGCCGCCGCCTGGGAGGCGTATCAAGGCATCCACTGCAGCATTAACTTGTTGGTTATTGATTTGATACCCATAGTTATGGTGTGAAGCGCCTCTGAGCTAGCTTCCGATTCGGCAGAGCTTCCACCATTTCTTTGAGGAATGCCAAAGTACATACTCATATTGAGAAAAATAGCCCTGGTAGCTGGCAATGCGCATCCCCAAGGTTTAGGCAGCAGAGACTCTCTTACCTAAGGTGTCTGTCTTCTGAGATTCTTTTGTTTATTGGTCGGGCCATAGATCCTTGAGGAAGGACGGCCTTATCATTCTCTGCCAAGATCACAATGGCATTAGCAAAGGCTTGTGAGGCCAAAAGGATGATCCTTGGGAGGAGCATACTTCCTATCGATGGACTTGGCCATGGAAGGAATGAGCTGGATTCTTCCACAACATCTGAGAGAGGGTCTCGAAGATGGTTGCACCGGAGGAGTTAAATCCATAGGGATCTCCGGGACATGAAGACACTGGAGTCGTAAAAGCTTCCCAGGATCAATCTCTGAAGCTTGGAGAGAAAGGGAGAGTTTAAGTTTTTAGCAGAGACTTAAAGGATAGGTCTTCCACCACAGGCACTGCAGCAGGATTGATTGCTGCCCGAGGGCAGTATCATCAACATCATCACCAAGACGAAGGTCTGGGTCAGGCTCAAAATCATCTGACAGTCCAGGGGTACTACATAGACAGGAAAGGAGGAAAATTAGGAGTAAGAACAGAAGAGGAAAGAATCCGAGTCAAAGACCCCGGAAAACCGCTTGGCCTCCGGTGCCAAGAAAAGGAGGGAGGCACCTGCCGAGCGGGCGCCCACACAAGGTGCCGACAGCCCACACGGCACCGAGGATGGTGCCGACAGCCCACATGGCACAGAGGACGGTGCTGACAATGTACAGCGGCGAGGATGGCACTGACAACATGCACAGTGCCAAAGGCGCCAACAATGCGCAGTGCAGAGGATGGCGCCAACAATGCACATGGCGCTGAGGTCAGTGGTGACAAGCACGTGGCGCCAAGAGAGCCCCCAGCACTGCCGATGGCGCCGAGCGCATCCCAGAGGTCAAAGACTGCGATTTGATGAAAAAAGAGGGAAAAATGGCAGGAGATAGAGGCATCGGTGTGGACCCCTGCGCCGCAGCCATGTGAGGGGATAAACACCAGAGCGCAGAGTTGATGGCACTGAAGAAGGTGCCACGTGACTAGAAAGGCCCAACTGCCTACCCGTCCCCTGGAGCTAAATGGGGTCAAGGCCCCAGCGCCAGAGTGACCAGCTCGGCAACTGGACCAACCTCCGAGCCCATTGCTCCATAACAGCAGCCCACTGGTGAAACTGCTCATGGGAAGCTCCCGGAAGGGCGGAGGGACTCCGATTTGAAGAGGTCGGCCATCGGAGACGGAGACCGGCGAGTCCAACAGAGGTGGAGACTGGAGAATGGCACCAACAACTGACCGCTCACGTGCAGACATACCAGAGGGCGATCTCGAGTGATGCCGTTTCTCTCTGATCTATGTGTCGAAGAGGAACTCGAGCAGAATGGCACCAAGAATGAGACTGTTTCCTTTTATGCTTTCGGGGGACCGCCCATCCCCTGAGCATTGGACCGTCTGTTGTGGGACCCCCCTCCGGGGAGGGCGAGGACTAGACCCAGCTGGCTGACTAAACAGCTTTCATACTAAGTCTCCCTACCGCCACCTGACCTGCCATGGTCGACTCCACAATGGAGGGCTGAAGACTTTGATGTACAACTGAAATGTATAGAAAATAATCGGTACTTAGAAATAGAACTTCAAAACAATAAACTGAACTATTGCTGCTGGTGGGTTTAACTCCCGGTGAAGCGGCGTAGAGTAAGTCACTGACACGCACTCGACAGTGGGAAAAAAAGGAACTGAGGCAGTTGGAAGGTCGACGCTGAGATAGTCATTACCAACGGGCCGGGCTCATGGTGCCGCTCCTCGCGGCTCCATCTCAGGCGCCGACCCTCTTGAAAAGTTTGCTCCTGCTGGGTCCTAGCACCTCTGGCTAACTCCCATTAGTGTGAATGAGTGGTGGAGACTTTATGTCCAGAAAGATGCACAGTGTCCTCACAGCCCAAACCAAGAACAAGGGGTGAAGACCAGCAAACAGACTGGAATGAGCCAGGGGATGGTGGGTAGACGTGTGAATCAGTAGTGAAGATATTCATGGTCAAGAATTATAGTGAGTAAGTAATTTTAATATATTCAGAAATCGATTCTTCACCTTTGATTCACACCAAAGGGTCAGAGTACCAAGCTCTGACAAAGTCTCCTCTGAACTAGGGCGTTAGGGAGACGAGGCTTACTCAGCACAGAAGTCCATTCAGAATAGTACTGCCTAAGGAGGCATGTTGCCTGATATGGACATCCAGGGCATAGTGCTTAACAGAAGTGTGCACTATGCTCTAGGTTGCAGCTCTGCAAATATCACTGATAAGATACAGAGTGAATCTGACAGGGACATGGCAACTGCTCTGGTGGTGTGGGCAAATACCTGACCTTCCAGTTTGACCTGCACCGTGGCACAGCAGTGGCAGAGACAGCTCACAATCCAGGCAGAAATGCACTTGACTGTAACAGAATGTCCCTTTCAACTGGGATTGAAGGAGACAAAGAGCTGTTTGGATTGTGTAAAAGCCTTAGTTCTGTCCAGGTAAAACTGAAGGACTCTCCGAACATCCAGAGAATGAGAATGTGTTCTCCTTCATTCTAGATACTGGTGAAGTATGTAAGCAGTACTAGAGGCTGATTCAGATGGAACTACGACACCACTTTAGGAAGGAACTTAGACAGGTGTGGAGAACCACCTTTTCCTTGTGGAAAATGGTGTACAGGGATTTGTGACCAAAGCATGGATTTCAGAGACTCTGCAGCTGAAATGATGGCCACTAGAAAAGCTGCTTTCCATGTTAAGAACTTTAGCTCACATGTCATAAGAGGAACAAGGGGCTTGCTAGGTGAGCATGTCCAACACAAGGCTGATATCCCAGGCAGCTACCGCTTTCAGATGGGGGACAGTGTGTAAAATACCTTAAGGAACCTCATAAAAGTGGCAGATGAACCAGGTGGAGGGTACTGACGGGCTCATGGTATGCAGATATAGCACACATGTGGACTTTGACTAAAGAATACTACAGACCAGCATCAGAAAGGTCAAGCAAGTACCCTAGAACCTTGTCAGATGGGCACCAAAGGGGTCCATGTGGGTTTTGGAGAACCAGGTGGAAAACTTTTCCACTTGGCTGTGTAGCTTTTCCTGGTAGAAGGTTTACGGGCAGCCAAAAGTATTTCAGAGACCCTCTGAGATACCTTGTACCTGTTCACTTCTGTCTCTTCAGGAACCAGGTCTGAAGGTGAAGGAAAGGAAGCACAGGTTGGGATAGAGCAGGTGACCCAGAGTCAGTAAGCCTGGTCTGAGTGGGAGGATCCTTGGTGTGGTGACTGATAATCTGTTCAAAGAGGAAACCATATCTGCCAAGGCCAGCAGGGGATGATTAGAATCATCCTGCCTCCGTGCACCTCAGTTTGAGGAGAACCTTCTGTACCAGAGGGATTGGAGGAAATCCCCTTCTTGCTCCCCTTCTGAGTCTGCAGACCCACCCCTTCCCTGTTCCTACGATCTTTCCCTTCCCCAATACTCCCTACCTCCTTCTCCTCCACCCCATGTATGCTCTCTATCCTTTGTCTTGCTTAGTGTACATCCCTGTCTACCATATACCATTCCCGCCTTATACAGCCTAACAAGGCCACTTGGCTGCTCAACCTTCTTTGTACTATCTGGACAAGGCCACTTGGCTGCTCAGCCCTCTCTGTACTATCTGGATCCTCTCCTCCTATCAGCACTTGGTAACACAGCTATTTTTTACAATGCTATTACAGCTGCTCTTGTTTAGCTCACCTTGAAAACATTTTAATTACCTGTGTATAAGTACCATTATCTTTATTGTCTGTGCCTAACTGATGTTTGCTTCTGTTCTTATCTGACATGGAACCTATGTAACGAGCTTTCAGCTCAAAGGAGTTAATCTGAGATCATAATAAATAAATAGATTTTGCCATTGTAATCTGAATGCATCCCGACAGAAAATGCCACAGCCTGGATTTCTGGAGCAGAACCGAAGCAGTTTGGTGTTGAGTGGAGATGCAAAAAAGTGCACATCATTTTCCACTCGTCAAAAGCAATTTCATGACATCTGAGCTGGCGACTATTCCAGAGACTGCCTCTAATTGGCCGAGTTCATCTGCCAGAGCATTCTGTACTCCTGGCTGACAGACTGCTTGGAGCAGGATCCCCAGGCACCATTCACACACTCGCATCGCCTCCCTGCAAAGAGGGAGGAGTGTGTTCCTCCTTGTTGGTATATTATGTGAAAGACTTGTTGTCTGTCTGAAGAAGGACTGCTTTGTGGCCAAGTCCACTTGGGCTCTCAGACTGTATAAAACAGATCGTATCTCCAACACACTGATGGGAGATGAGTGTCGGACAGGTTCCAGACTCCTTGTGTTTGGAGACCTTGACAGTGGGTGCTCCATCCCATTAGGGAAGCATCCATGGTAGGTCACCTGAAGCTCCATCTGTGAGAATGGTAAGCTTGGAGGAGGTTGTACCCTCTGTCCACCATGCAGTGACTGAAACAGAGGCTTGGTCACCAGAATGGGATGAGTTTGAGGACGGGATGCTTGCAACCACTGTACATGAAGCATCCACTGAGTCATTCTCATATGTAACCATGTCGGGGCACTGTGAACACTGGAGGCTATCAAACCCAGCATGTGCTGCATGGAGTGCGCTTGAACAGATTTATGGTCCATTATGTAGCATGCCATTTGTAGGACTGCCTGCCTCCTGCTCTCTGGAAGAAAGGCCCAGGGCCTGGTAGTATCAGAACAGCTCCTGTGAACAGGAGTTGCTGAGAAGGCTGAAGCTGAGACTTCTCTATGTTCACCAGAGCTCCCACAGAGGTAAGGAAGTGGGAGGCTGTGGGCACAGATAGTTCTGTCTCTTGCTTGGATGAACTGGCTATTAGCCAGTCGCCCAGATAAGGGTAAACTTGGAGTCCTAGATGTTATCTGTGTCAATCTTCACCATTCATCACCTTAGGGTACCTGGCCGAAGGTCATGACCGCGATGAGACTTTTTGATGCACTGAGTCGCGCACCATCGGCGCCACACCGAGGTCGACGACTGCATGGCACTCGTGAGTTGGCCGTTAGGTGCTGTCGACTCCGCCCTCCACCAGTTCCCAGTTCTTCATCTCCTGCCATCGAGGTCACCTTGTGGGACGCTTTGCAGTGAAGAGTCTGAGGCCTACCTCACGCAGTTGAGTTTCTCGCTTTCGGACTCCGTCAGCTACCTATCTCCTGACGGTTCTGTTAGCCTACTCGATTGCCTGGCAAGATTGTTCCATTATTTTATTTTAGTTTTGCGACATCGACTAGTTTGGTGTTTCTTTCTCATAGGTCATGTCTCGGTCAGAAGGCAAGAAGACTTCCAAGAAGGATGGCCCTCCCGCATCTGACGGTGCCTTGCGGCCTTAAGTACTCTGTCACCGACCAGCACGACCGTTGCCTCGTGTGTCATGGCCGGCTTCACGACATGGATTCATGCGCGCCTGTTTCTCCATGGACCGCCGGGTCATCGAGCAACAGCGTGGAAAGTGGGGCGAGCTCCGCCCGACTTTCGGGGTCGGGTAGAAACTCATCAAGGCAAGCCAATGCTCTTCTTGGCTCTTTCTCCGGGTCTCCTCCCGGTTCTATACGGACTGAGGAGGAGGAGGGGCCTCTGCTTCTTGCAGCCTAGCCATGGCAGAGGTCCCTCCGTGGGTGCAGGAGGCCTGGTCTGCTCCCCCACCCGGGAAGAGACGGGAGGCACTGACTGGCAACTGCCCGCTCCCTGGTGTTGTACCCACAGCTTAGAAGGCCAGGGTTGGCGCCATCCTCGATGCTATCTGTCGGGTGCCGTCTTGGGGCTAGGTGCTGTTGCAGTGCCGTGGGCCTGATAGGCGCCGTCGGCGTTACTGCTGTTGTCAGTGCCGTTCACGGTGTAGATGCAGCCTTTGGCGCCGTGGGAGGCTCTACGGTGCTGTCCCTGACTGTTTCTCACCCGGCGCCGTTGTTCAGCACGGTGCCATGTCCAGTTCTGGAGCTATTGGCGGCTCCAGACATGGGCATGGCACCATGGGTGTTCAGGCTCAGTGCCATTCATGGTGCCGAGGCGCTATCGGGCCGTCGTCGGTTCCATCTCTGTCCTGTCTGTGGGGCAGGTCAGGCGCCCGTGGGGTCTCTGGCCTCGGCACTGCTACAGGCGGTCGGCGGCGTTGGTTGGGTGATGCTGTGACAGACTCTGGCTCCAGACTGCCACCTTTGTTGAGGCCGTGTCCTCTTCTGGCATTGTTCATGTGTGCGGACGGGGGCACAGGTGTCAACTCTGGTACAGTCTCTGGTTCTGTTGCCCTGTTCAGTAGGGATGCAGTGGGCGTCGCGCACTGTCTGGCACAGGACTTGATCTCCACCTCTTCGGAGGAGGAGTTGGACACTGGGTCGGACACGCAGTCTGGCTCCTTGCAGTTGGCTGCTGGCATGGACACCCTGGTAGTGTCCTCAACAGGCGGAGTCAGACCCCCTCTGAGGAGCGGACAGTGACTGCGGGGTCAGGGTCAGGGGTTCTAACCAGCAGGCGGTGGTGCAGGCACCACTGCCCTGCAACCAGCCTCAAAGGGTTCTCTGATCCTCAGTAGTGGTACCCCTCAGGTGGTGTGCCTGGATTGCCCAACTTTGGGGCCGATCATAGCACCCACAGGTGGGGAGGGTGCTGCTCCTGGATAGCTCCTTCGGGGGCTGACCAGGGCTGTCAGCTGCCTAGGCTGTCTCTCTCTCTCTCTCGAGGAGAGTGCTCTCAGATTCTGAGGGGTCGAGGGGCATGGGGTCTGTGCAGGGCCTTTTCCGGGCCCACCCAGGCTCTGGGGAGAAGCCGCAGTGTGGATCTCCGCCCTTCCCTTTCGGTGTCCTCGAGGGGCCCGTCACCTCACAGTGGGGATTCTTCAGGCTGCAGCTTAGGCAGTTCCAGTGTGGTTGACTAGATGTCAGCTGTGGAGTTTCTGGAGCTCCTTCCTTCCCTAGGGCTCCTGGTGCGCTCCCTAGCCCAGGCAGAGGGTCAGCCGATTCCCGTTGTCGGCTCTGTCCCCATTCCTCTGCGCTCCCAGGCATTCTTGGTCTTAGCGGGCCTCTCTCCTGGGAGCAGTTCAGAGCTCAGGCTGCTCAGTTTCCTCTTACGTTAGGGCTATGGACGGACAGGTTTTCAACCTCCCTGAGCAGACAGCTTCTGAACCTTGAGGTCCTCTGACTCTTCATCCACCTCTTCTGGGGAAGAGGAACCATCTGTCCACTTCTGTCCAGCTGCTGATCTCACGGAGTATCAGCGATTCCTCGTGAGGATGTTGGAGGACCTGCACATCATCCCTCCCACTCAACACAATCCAGAGCACACAGCGCACGCCCTTTTGGGCGACTTCAGTGAGGACATCCTCGTGGTCCCCCCTGGCCTGCTCCCTTTCGGAGGCATCACTGCGTTTCTGGCAGAGACCTTTTTCAGGAGCCCTGCCCATAGGGATCTCTGCCAGCGGTATTGTGGCCCCCGGAGTCTCCAGGGTCCATGCCTCATCCTCAGTCAGGACTGACGTGACTGGACACTCCTGATGGGCTTCACGCCTCACCAGGACTGGCCCCCAGATCAAGACTCCTGGATTTTGACTTCTGGGGAGGAAGATGTTCTACTCGGCATGGTTGCTGCTCTCTACTGCAGCACATCAGGCCCACTATGCAACCTATTACAGGTTCCTGTGGTCTAGGCTGGGTCTGCTCCTAGCCTCCATGCCTGACATGGAGCAAACCAGACAAGCCACTGCATTCTCTACTGCTGACCTGGAGCTAGTAAGGCACCAAGCAAGGGCATCGTGTGATGCCAATGAAGTAGCTACCAGCATCATAGGGACAGCAATCTGTACTAGGTGTACGGCATGGCTGTGTCTTTTCTGGTTGTCACCCTTGGCCCGGCGTGGGGTGATTAATTCTGCCCACCGGAGAACCTATCTCTTCTCCCATAGAGTGAGGCGGCCTGTCGGGCAACTTCCTACCCCTCTGGGGTGGTCCCCGTTCACTCTCCCCACTCTCGGGCCTCTCCAGATCCGTGAAGGTTCTCCCTCTTAGTGTGTCACCCACTGAGAGTTAAGGGACTCAGCCCCTTAGGGTGAAAAAAAAACCCTGCGGGGGGCTCAGCACTCCCAAAGGTGATGAATGGTGAAGACTGACACAGATAAGATATGGACATTACGTACCTACCGTAATTCTGATCTTTCTGTGTATCTTCACCATTCATCACAATCCACCCTCCATCCCCTGGGGCCTCAGTCTCTGGGTCCCCTCTGTCCCTGTGCCCCTTCTCTTGCCCCCTTTCTGTTAGTCAGGGGGGGTAAACTAAGCACATAGGGGACAGTTTTCTTAGGGTAGAGTGATCAGGATTGGGGCACTCATTCTTCAGTGCTTCGGCTCCACCCGTGGGGTAGGGGTTGACAGTTGTCCCCTTTCTTTCCTTCTCCCTGTCAATCCTTGTTTTTCTAGATTTACCTGTCCTGTGGACATAATCTCATTAAATTTATGAAACTAGGTTTCTTGCACCAAAATTTCTTTTGGGGGGAGGAAGAGATAACCCTGTTTTCCTGTCTTTCTTCCAGAATAGCTGATTCTGCTTGTAGGAGTTTTGCCAGTAATTCTATGTCTGCAATTCTGGCAGTTAGCCTCTTAGCTACTCCTTTGCAGTTCCTATATAAACTGGAGACAAATTAAGGTTACAGGGTATGTTTCTCCTGTCCCCCACCCTCAATTGTTTTCCTTACTTCTAAAATCCTTAACCCTCCCTCCTCTTCTACTTCCAGAGACTATGGCACCTACCCAGTCCCCTTAGTCTTCAAACTTCTTCTGTCCTCTCAGTCGTTTATTTCTCCTTTTAGTTTTATATATTTTCCTTTGTCTGTCCTTTGACTCCTTGTCCCACCCTCCCAATCCTTTTTCTAACCTTTATGGCGACTCAGAACTGGCAGGAGGGCAGAGTTGACAACACCTAATAGCCAACCCACGGCCCACGCAGTGTGTCGACTTTGTCCATCAAAAAATAAAAGCTCCCTGAGAGTCATGACCTCCTGCCAAGTACCCAAAGGTCATGAATGGTGAAGAATACACAGAAAGATCAAATTACGGTAGGTAGTGATTTCCATTATTCTCAGGTGCACAGCAGTATGGTAAAGCACTTTGTAAATACTCAAGGAGCCAAGGACAGGACTCTGAATTGATAATACTGTCCTAGCACAAGGAAAATTGGAGGTATCTGTGGTGGCTGGGGTGCACTAGAATATGCTGATAAGCACCCTGCATATCTAAGGAGGCTAACTAGTCATGAGGCTTCAGTAAGGAAGCAAATATCCCAGAGAAACCATCTTGAATTTCTCTTGATCCATGAATTTGCTGAAATTTCTGGGGTTGAGAATGGGGCATGCCCCTGATTTCTTTTGTAATGAGGAAGTAGTAAGAGTAGAAGCTTGCACTGTGCTCTGGCACTACCTCCGTAGAGTCCCTATTGCAAGTATCTATTTCTTTGTTAGACTGCATCATTCTGTTACTGCTTAGAATTTATTAGCATTATGATAAATTAGTTAGGCTGACAAGCACTTTTAGAGCAGCTAGCTATACATGCCAAAATTGCATTGTTCTAAACAAATTTTTGAGCAGTTCATTGATTTACAGGTAGTTGCTGCATTATCTATTACATCATTTATTTGTCATTTTGTACTTTGGTTGTTTGATTTTGGGGTTGCTGATGTGATTAATATTCATGTGATGATGTATATATAAACTGACGTTTGTCTCTACCTGCCATGCCCCCTGAAGAAGAGAAGTAATTCTCAAAGTGTCGAAGCAGAGTGGTTTTCAGCTTGGTCTGCACACATGAGAAAACTCAAATAAAGCTGAATTTCCTGGACACACTTCCAGTATCTTGGGTGTATCTATTTGTTATTTCCATGACTGTGGAGCAGTTCTTTCTATATTCTGAGTTACAGGTGGCTACCTGTTGGCTCCTGCACCAACCCAGCACCGTTAGTCACAGTTGAATGCTTCCTATTTTACCCGCTTTGAGGAGTAACCTGATGTCCTCTTTAGCTTGCACTTTGTGTGACCGAATCACCCTTCTACCGCTGTTTGTCTGGGGTTCCTTTTACATTTGTCGGGATGTTGTTCTGACTTGCTTGTTTTTCCTATGCCTGCTACTCTGCTACCTCGTATTCCTGTTTGCCATGTTGTAAATTTACACTACTTTTGTACTATGTTATGCTACGTTGCTTTTAGTTCTTTGTAACCTCCCAGGTTGCTCCTGAAAATAGGACTTTGTCTAGTGTTCCTACCCAGCTAACAAAACGAAATAAAAACAAGATCTCCTCCCCAAATGTTAGGTGCAGGGTCAGATTCTGGAATGTTTTGCTTGAATAATGCTGGAGCAGAGGTCTGGGGATCTGAGAAAACTGGAGACAAAACTCAGCACCTGACCCCAAAAACACCAAAAATCCTATGGTACAACAGCAAATAGCTGACGGAAGGCCCACTTGGGTCTCCTCTATCCAGAGATTTCCTTGATGGGATGGCAGAGCCTGGCAGCACAGCAGCATCAGGGAGCGTCTGGCTATAAGGGAGGAGTGTACAACCTTTCAATATCTGAATACTGTCTGAGGCTGATCTATGGGAGAAAAAGAAAGAGAGGCAAATGCCAGTTCTCTCATTGTAGCCTAACATCCTGAACTCAATGATACAATAAAGGGAGGCCCTGTAACTATATGCCCTTAGTTCTGATGGTGGATGAGGAAAAAGAGAACTTGTCCTGTATGGGATGAGGCTCTGAAACAACCAACAATAATGAATACATAATCCAAAAGACTAACATCTTCATGGATTTCACAAAATATCAGTCTGCTAAATCAGCTGTACCATTATATGGAGTGAAGGGGCAGCAGAGATAAATCAATCAGTTCCAGCCTGACTGCTGCAGTCATATCTTGTTGACTTTTATGACACACCTAAAGAAAGCATCTTCAAAAGATCAAAATGGCCATCTGCAGACCTGAGATGCAGTATGTTACACCCCAGCATGATTACCTGCTTCAGAATGAGGCGAGAAAGGATGTTCATGACGAAGCCGCCGAGGCGCTGACATGGTGAGCGACTGGATGACTGTTCAAGACAGCAGCATTGGCAGGGGGTTCTGCTCCATCAGCTGCTGCATCACCACAGCCAGGACCTCGGAGGTGTAAACGTTTTTCCCGAAACAAAGGTTTGTGGCTACACAGAGGAAAGTAAAAACATGAACAACATAAGCAAGAGGTGAGACAAGTCTTTAAAGCAGTCTGTTACGTGTGCAAATTTACATCAACAAATGAAGTATGAAACTAAAACTAAATAGAAATTAACACATTATTCGCTATGCCATGTCAAAGTTTATTAAAATGCATCTAAATAAGGTCAGGAGGCACACTTGATGGACACAAGTTTAAAGGCCAGTGCTGACAGTAACATCAGATACAGAACAGTTACGGAAGAACTTACCGTAACAGTAGATCTTCAAGGGATCACAGTCATCAGGTCACACCGTTGGTGAAGAGGAATTCACAGGAAGATGATTTCCAGTAGTACAACTAGAATTCGCCAATGTCATCAACCCTATAAAGGTGTGAGCGGACCCGCTCCTCCTCAGTTCTTTCCCGAGACTAAGAAAGTTAGGCTCGCCATGGGACTAAGGAGAGAGAGGCGCCAGGCCTATGAAGGCTGAATACACTAGACAGACAGTTCCTAGAAAGGAGCCCCAAAAGGGTGATGGTGGGAGGAAGCAGATCTGATGACTGAGATCCTCAAGATCTACTGTTACGACAAGTTCTTACGTAGCTGTTCTATTTTAATCAGGGTTATCTCAGTCATCAGGTCACTCCATGGAATGAGTCCCAAGCATATACAGGTGCAAACAGTCTTGGAGGAGGCTCTCCATAAATTTAAGACAGAAGGTCCCTGCAGCACAGCCCTGCCAAAACCTGCACGGGCCCTTGAGGTAATGTCCAGACTATAGCGCTTGATGAAACAGGGTTTTAAATAATTGATTAGCAGTTTTTTCTTGGGACAATGCTAACTGTACAGAAAGTATTTAGATAGGTTTTCTAGAAGTGATATGTTTGTTAAACACAGTGAGGCAAGTTTATGCATTTTCAATGTTTTAGCACTTTTATGAGCAAAGCAATCAATTTTGGAGTTAAATAAAACCCTGTGAAAGTATGGATGGTGCTCCAGGTGGCAGCCACACAGATGTCAGCAGCTGAGACCTCTTGGAAGCAAGCCACAGAGATAGTTATGCCCCTTGTGGAATGAGCTTTGACAGCACCAGTCAGTTCCTTGCCGTGCTTACTGTAGCAGAACACAAGGCAATTCCAACCATTTAGATAAACATTGCTTAGAAACTGAAGCCCTCTCTAACGGGGCAAAGGAAACAAAACATCTGCTTCGACTTTCTGCATTCCTTAGTGTGAAGCAAGTAGTACTTCAAAGTTCTACGTACATCTAATGTATGGAGTAGTGCTTCCCTGGATTGGCATGCTTTGGAAAATAAACAGGAAGGTTGACAGATTGGTTGAGTGAGTGTAAACTCTAAGACACCTTAGGAGATCAGTGCTTAAAGACACCCTGTCTTTGTGAAAAATCACATAAGGTTCCTCGCACCAGAGGGCCTAAAGCTCTGAAATTCTTTAGCAGAAGTGATGGCAACTAAAACTAATGCTTTCAAGAGAGAAAGCGCAGACCACAGGTTGCGATGGGCTCAAAGGAGACAGGGTCAACTCTTCCAAAATGAAATTCAAATTCCAAGTAGGGACAGGAGAATGGATTAGGGGTTTCAGATGCAGGATGCCACTAAGGAAGGTACAGGATACACCCAGCTAAGTAATCGTGTGGTCACCCATGGGCTCATGAAAAGCAGAAATAGCCGAAAGGTGCACCTTGAGGGATGAGTACTGGAGACCTGAGCTGGACAGAGAGATCAAGTAGTCCAGGATGTGGTTCATTGGGCAGGTGAAAGGGTCCAAACTATGTTTGGCAGTCCAGATGGCAAACCACTTCTACTACATGGCATAAGTGGCAGGCTTCTGGGCGGCCACCAGGACATCCGTCCACGCTATTACAGATCCAAACCTGGACGACAGCCATGTCCTCAGGAGCCAAGCATGCAGATGGAGGGACCTGAGGTTGGGATGGACCAGGTCCCCTGATCCTGAGTCAGCAAGCTCCTGCATAGAAGGAGAGGGACCGGAGGTTCCTCCGCCAGCTGCTGGAGCAGAGGAGACCATATCTGCCAAGGCCAGCATGGAACTACTAAGATCATGCTGGCCCCTCCATCTGCAACTTGATTAGCACACTCTGGATTAGAGGAAACTGAGGGAATGCATAAAGAAACCTCCCACTACAGGAGAGGGCAACATGTCCCGCAGAAAACCCCAGGCCCTGGAACTAGCAAGCAGAAATTGGGCAGTTTTGGTTGAGTGGGGATGCAAAAGGTCCAATTCTGGATGACCTGCCTGTCGAACAAGTCTTCTGTGATGGATGAGGAAGCTCCCATTAGTGCATGCTGGACTGAGTCCTGCTGACACTGTCCGCCAGAGTGTTTTAAGCGCCTGGCACATGGACTACAAGTGTGTCAGACTGTGATCCAGCGCTCAGTATCACACTCTCATAGCCGCTCTGCATAGGGGTATGAATGAGTCCCCACCCCGCTTGCTGATGTAATATACTGCACATAAATTGTCTGACTGTGCCAGCTGCTGACCTGAAGCAAGGTGGTCCTGAAAAGCCTGCATGCGTAGAACACTGCCCTCATCTCCAGGACACTGATATGCAGGGAGGTTTCCTGCTGGGACAAGAGCCCTGGGTCTGGAATGGAACCGTGTGTCTTCCAGCCCAGACCCGAGGCATCTGTAGATAGGATCTGCTGCGGGGAGGAGATCTGGAATGGGACACCCTAAAGCAAGTTCAAGGGTCCATCCACCACTGCAGCACCTTGCAGACTGGGGAAGAGACCAGGATGAGTTGATCTAACTTGTCCATGTGCTGGTCCCACTGTACCGGAGGGTCCATCGGAGAATGCTCATATGAAGTCTGGCCAGTGGAACAGTGGGTATGGCAGCCCCTCAGGCCCAGTAATCTGAGGTACACCCTGGCAGGAATGTAGTGGCTTTGAGCAACTTCCTGAGCTTGGGCTATACGACACACTGCTCTGTTTTGGGTCAGGAAGGCCTTCCCTGTGCAGAATCCAGAACAGCCTGTATATATTGCAGCCTTTGGGATGGCACCAAAATAGACTTGGGCAGATTGACCGTGATGTCCAGGGAGTGGAAAAGCTGTAGAGTCTGGTCCAGAGTCAGTAAGAACAGGTTACTCACCTGTAACAGTAGTTCTAGGAGTGGTATATGTTGTTCATCCACACTCTCTGGCATGTCCCTTTCCCTTTAAATCTGGCGCGAAAGTCTTCAAGCTGGCTCCTCCCACCCACCCGTGTGGTAAATACCGGCTCCGCCCATGACGCCAGATCTTAGCCGCTGGAAGCAAGGTGGTGCACCTAAAGCCGGGAGGTCAGGTGGTGTGTGGATGAACAACATATACCACTCCTAGTACTACTGTTACAGGTGAGTAACCTGTTCTTCTAGGAGCGTGGATATGTTGTTCATCCACACTCTGGCAGACTCCAAACAGTTCTCCAGGAGGAGGAGGCAGGTACACACCCCTATTTAGGAAACAGAGATTGGAGAACCACCCAAAACCAGCATCCCGGCATGACTCAAGGTCGATGTGGTAGTGGGTAATGAAGGTGTTTGCTGACTTCCAGGTAGTAGCCCGACAGATCTCCTGGCTAGAGATGTCCCTGGAAGCAGCCACCGATGCAGCCAGACAAGTGGTAGAATGAGCTCTTATCCTCTGGGAGGCTCCCTGCCCGGGCCAATTCATAGCACAGACCTATGCATGATGTAATCCATCTAGCAATGGTCCACTTCGCTGCAGATCTGCCTAAGTGGCTCCAGCATAAGTGACAAACAGCTGGCGAACCTCTCCCTCGATTTCCGTCCCCTCTCCTTATAATAGGAGAGAGCACGCCTGAGGTCCAAGTATGGAGCCTGTACTGGCATCCGAGGTGTAGTTAGGTAGTATACTGGCAGAGTCAACACCTGGTTAAGGTGAAACTCTGACACCACCTTCGGAAGGAATTTCGGGTGGCGGCGAGGACAACTTTGTCCCTGTAAAAGACCAGGTAAGGGAATCCACTGAAAGTGCCTGGAGTTCCCCTGTCCTTCCGGCTGATGTGATAGCCACCAGGAAGGCAGTCTTCCACGACAAGTGTGAGAGCTCACATTTGTGCATGGGTTCGAATGACTTAGCATGAGCTTTGCCAAACCAGCAAGAGATCCACTGAGGTGGAGGTTCATGCACTGGAGGAATATGTGATCCAGGCCTTTGAAAATGCGCCCAACCACTGTCTCCTGTGCTATCAAATGGGCTGACCGGCCCATGCCCGTAAGCAGAAATGGCTGCCAGGTGCACCCTAAGGGTCGATGACTGCAGACTCCCTTTGGAGAGAGCAAAGGTAGTCTAAAATGTTATCCACAGAGCAGGATAAGGGGTCCAGACTCTTATCCTGACACCAAATGGAAAACCTTTTCCATTTGAAGGCATAACATTTCTTGGTCGATTCTTTACAAGAAGCCTTCACCACAGTGTAGACATCCTCGGAAAGACCCAGAGCCTGGAACCTAGCCACTCAGGTACCAGGCTGTCAGGTGCAGGGATTGAATATCTGGATGAAGAACCTTACCCTGGTTCAATTATATCAGGTCCGGGCGTGTACAAAGCCGCTCTGGGGCCCTGCAGCTGAGGCTGAGGAGATCTGGATACCAGAACTGGCGGGGCCAATGGAGACTACCAGAATCACCTTCACCTTGTCCCTCCTCACCTTGAGTAGCACCTTGTAGATCAAGGGAAACGGAGGGAAGGCAGAGGAGGCCTGGGGTCCACGGCCCGAGAAGGAATCCCTGCAGTGAGCCCTGCTGAGGGAGCGGGCATGGTACAGTCTCAGCTTGGTGTTCTCCTTGAGGCAAACAGGTCCACCAACGGTTTGCCCCAACGGAAGAACAGATTGTAAGCTACCTCTAGATGGAGAGACCACTGTGGGATGTCTGGCCTATGCGGCTGAGAGCATCCACCAGTTGGTTCGAGACTCCTGCCACATGGATGGCAAGGAGGTCCGCCTCCAACCGCTGACGAGGGTCCAGATTCAGAGCACCTCCTTGCATAGCAGACGGGAGTGTGTGCCGCCCTGTTTGTTGAGGTAGTACATGGTCGTGGTATTGTCTATCTGGACTTGAACCCGGAGCTGAGGAGCAAAAGCCGACAGGGCCAGTCTAACTGCTCTGAGCTCCAACAGGTTGATGTGGCATGGGACTCATCAGGGGTCCAGAATCCGTGGGCCCTGTTGTGCCCCATGTGGGCTCCCAGCCCATGAGAGAGGCATGAGTCTCGTCAGGGCGAGCCGTCGGCCGGGCGGACAAAGCGGGATTCCCTCCTGCAATGGTCTGGGACGGTACACCATTGGAGAGTGTCCCACATCTTCTGGGTTACAGTGATCAGCTGGTCAGTGACCATATCACTGAGTCCACTGGGTGACCAGCTCCCATTGGAGGGGCGATGTGCCACCTAGCCATACGGGACCACCGAGGTGCACGCCTCCATGTAGCCCAGAAGGCGCAGAAAGCCCGGGCAGGGCGCAAGTGCCCAACCAGAAATTATTGGGCAAAGAAGGAGAGAACCTCCGCCTTGAACCGGCTGGGGCCGAGCTCTGGCTTGACAAGAGTTGAGCTCTGACCCGATAAAGCCCATCACCTGAGAGGGCATGAGTTCCGACTTGGCCTCGTTGATCAGGAGGCCTAGTTGGGAACAGGTTCAGAGGGCCAGATCCCTGGACCTTCCACCTCCTGAAGGGAGGAACCCGCCAGAGCCAGTCATCGAGATAGTATATCCAAACTCCTCGACGTGGAAGATGGGCTGCCACTACTGCAATGCACTTGGTGAAGACCCGAGGGGCCGATGACAGGCCAAACGGCATGGCTCGAATTCGACAGGTTCCTTCGACCCTGAAGCGGAGGAACTGCTGGTGGGACAGACTGATTGGGACGTGAAAGAATGCGCCCTGTAGATCCAGTGAACAGAACACATGTTTCGCTCCAGAGATGGCATGATCTGGTTCAGAGTTACCATCCAGAAGGTGCGAGACCTGAGATATTGATTCAGGTCGTGGAGATCTAGGATGGGCGCCAACCCCCATCCACTTGGGCACCAGGAAGTACCTGGACACTGAAGCCTGGGTCTGTAGGGAGGATCCAGCACTGAGCTACTGCCTCCTTATGAGGAGCTGAGCAATATTGTCCCAAGGGCTGACTGAGTGCGAGCTGAGATCCTTTCCTGCCTAGGGGGCTGGGCTCGCTGGGAGGGTACTGCTCAATTCCAGAGGCAGTCCCTGGCCGACCACTTAGAACCCACCTGTCCAAAGTGATACCGACCAGGCGCAAAGAAAGTGACAGAGCCGCCCCACAGGAGGACCCAGAGCTGGTATGACGGGTGTAGGGTGGCCATCCCTGACCCGCCACTGAGCAGGCTTAGAGGAGGAGAAGGCTCCTGGACCGCACTCGGCCTCCTTTACAGGGCTGTTGAGGACCCTGCTTAGGCCTGGGGCGCCAAGCTTGAGCCTGCTGTTGCTGCTGACCTCCTTGATAGGAAGGCTGTTTAACTGCAGGAAGAGTGCTGAAAGGGCTTCTTCTTGCCGAAGAACCCTTTGCAGAGGTAGCATCCAAGATGGCACTGGACTGCTCTATCCGCTGGAGGTGACCTGCCACTCCAGACCGAAGAGGTCGGTGCCAAGGAAGGACACGTCCAGCTAACTTGTGCTGAGTATCCGCGGAAAGGAGGATAACCTCAGCCAGGCCCTGTGGGGAGTGGCCACTGCAGCTGCTAAGGGCGGGCACAGGAATCTCCAATGTCCATGGCCACCTGGAGCTGCTGTTTCGCAACAGCACGGCCCTGGTCACGGACCTGCTTCATCGCAGTCTGCATGTCCACTGGAGATGAGGAGGACTTCATCTAGTGACCCCAAGAGGGCATGAGAGAAGTGTGCCATGATCACAGCCGAGCTGGCCTGGACGAATGCCCAAGGATGAGGCTGCATAAACCTTCTGGGCAGAATCGTCCATATTCTTAGACTCCTTGTCTGGAGGGTGGTCAGTGTCAGCTGTGCTACACATGGTTTAACACAGAAGCAGTCAAGGCTCTCAGCCAAGGGATGCTCTGTGAAACCCGTGGGGACCCATGGAAGAGTCGGGATATAAAGGTCTCCTGCCTATGTCTCCTCGATACGCCGAGGCGATCAGGGACAACAGTAATGGACAGAAGACGGGGAGGCCGTGTCTGTTCGATCTTCTTTCGAGGAGCCCCTCCTGAGGCTGCTAAGCAGTGGTTCCACCAATATCGGTGGGGAGACCGAAACAGGCCAAGCTGGAATGCATGCTGGCCCCACGGGAGGGGGAAACCGAGACCTTCGGTTCTGGGTTCGCCTAGCTGGGGCTGGCAGTGGTTAGTGTTAGCGGGGCGGAGCTGCTTTTGACCAGTCAGAATCAGCTGTTGCCACATGAGATCCTCATAACGTCATGGAGCTTCCGTCAAGTCTCTCCTCATCTGAGGAGGATGAGGATCGTGTGACGCCTCTTCCTGGAGTGGTTGTGACCTTTCTTCGGTTTTTGACCAAAGGGTCCTGGTCCTCGATTGAGACCGACGGGGTTGGCTCGGCCGATCGAGAAGCCTGAGTCATGGAGAACGAGGTTCTGCACCTTTCCTCGATTGGGACACCCGAGGGCTGGGTCTCCTCATCGGAAGGGAAGGAAAGGATAGGTGTCCTTTCCAAGGAGCGTCCGACCAGGGTTGGCGACAAAGGCTCATTGAGTGGAGAAAATCTCATCTGGTTCAGCCATTTCCTTGGCCTCAGTGCCTTGGCCTGACGGAAGGTCCGAGAAGCCTGCGGCGAGGAGTGATCTCGACCGAGGATCGGGACCGTGAGGATTCCTGAGAATCGGACCTCTCTCGGTCCCAGGAGCGTCTCCTTGGGATGAAGAAGACTTGGGGTCCTTGTCCCTTTCCTAGGGCAAGGAGTGTGAGCCGAGGCGCCTCACCCTGGTGGGGAGAGACTGGCACAGCTCCGAAAGGACCCAATGAAGGTAGAACCAAGGTTCACGAGGCATGAAAAAACTTCGGCTGGTCGAAGCTTGAGCAGCTTCCTCTTGAAAGCCGCCATCTGATCGAGCTGCTTGGCGGATCCCACTGCCGAGAAACCGCCCATCTTGCCTCCTTCGATTTCACGGTGGATTGCGAGCCCGGTCTCCCCAATTTTAGGCGCACCTTGCGGTCGTCCAGGATGTTGGGATGGAAGGCCAGACAGATGGTGCAAGAGGTGGTGTCATGTACGACACCCAAGCAGGAGACACGAGAGGTGGGAATCAGTGCACGACATTTTCTGTCTGCAGGGACACCGCAAAATCCAGGGACGACTTGTCTCCATGTCCGATGCGCTTGGATCGGTATCGTAAACTCTAATGAGTTTTGGAGAAAGCGTTTATGGTGAAAACCGTCGCTGAGAGTCCAGGGCCTATGAACTGCAGAAGTAGCACGAGGAACCTGAATCTTCCAGCGGAAAGGAAGATCTGGTGTCATGGGGCGGAGCAGGTATTTACCACCGGGTGGGTGGGAGGAGCCAGCTTGAAGACTTTCGGTCAGATTTAAAGGGAAAGGACATGCCAGAGAGTGCGGATGAACAACATATCCACGTTCCTAGAAAGTTGGTCCCTGAATGGGGCCTTTATGAGCCAATCGTCCAGATAGGGAAAACATACAGTCCCTCCTTCTGAGAGATGCTGCGACTGCTAAGTACCTGGTAAGACTCGTGGACAGGGGACAGGCCAAAGGACAGTACCTTGAACTGATAATGCCCACCCTGAAAGCAAAACAGAAAACTTCCTCTGAGGAGGAAAGACTGAGATGTGCAGGTGGCATCCTGCATGTCCAGAGAACACAGCCAGTTTCCTGTTTTGAGAGGGGCATCAGGCCTGGCAAAGTTACCATCCGGAACTTTTGTACTGGACATACAGATTGAGGTCCTTTAGGTCTAGAATGGGCCTCAGATCACGGTCTTTTAGGGACCAGAAAAATGGAATAAAATCATTGGTTTCTCTGGCACCTGGGAACTGGCTTGATGGCCTGCTTGCGAAAAGAGACTGTACTTCCTCCTGGAGAACAGAGAGGCGAGCGAGGGGTGACAGGAGGGCGGGGAAAGGTTTCTGGAGGTTGCTCGATGAGCTCCAGGGTGTGCCCTTCTATGATCTGTAGAATCCAAACATCCTAAGTCATGGCTCTTAATTGATTCAGATGGAGGGAGAACCACCCTCCGACCACCGCCTCCTGGTCCGGGATTAGAAGGCAGTGGTCTGGCAAAGAGTCAAGCAGAGGTGGAGTGAGCCGGAGGGACTGGTCCCTCACTTCTGGGACTTTGGCTGCCTATTCAGCACTGGAGGGGTGGGCATGGCAGCCTGGGCTCTCTGCTTCCCTTGGGGCTGGGGAGCTGCACCGGCCTATTTGTTTTTGAAAGAAGGATGCCCCTACCCCTTGGCTGGGTGTGGTAGAGGGAGGGACACACTGAAGGCCCGCCTGAGGCTTGCAGATCATTGATAATATCCTGGACATCGGAGCCAAACAGCTTAGTGCCATTAAAGGAGGCATTAAGCACTTTGCTGATCATCAAGGCAAAGCTGGATATCAAGATCCAGGAGTGCCTATGCAGGCATATGCCCATGGCTGCTGCCCTGGCAACGGTGTCACCCATGCGTACAGAGCTCTGAGGAGATGCTTACTAACATCCTCCACAGCTTGAAGGCACTGAAGATGGAAATCACGAACCTACCGTAATTCTGATCTTTCTTGTATCTTCACCATTCATCACCTTTGGGGTACTTGGCCATAGGTCATGACCCCACGGGAGTTTTTTTGATGGGCGGAGTCGACGACCATCGGCGTTGCCCGAGGGCCGGCACTGCGTGGCGCTTGCAGGTTGGCCGTTGGTGTTGTCGACTCAGCCTCCCACTAGTTCTGAGTCACCGTAGAGGTTAGAAAAGGGTTGGGAGGGTGGGGACAAAGGAAAAGATATAAAACTAAAAGGAGAAATGAATGACTGAGAGGACAGAAGAAGTTCAAGACTAAGGGGATTGGGTAGGAGGGTTGAGGTTTTTAGAAGGAGAAAAATTAGAGAGGGGTAGACAGGAGAAACATACCCTGTAACCTTGACCTGTATCCAGTTTATATAGGAACCGCGAAGGAGTAGCCAAGAGGCAAACTGCCAGAATTGCAGGCACGGAGTTCCTGGCTAAAACTCCACAAGCAGAATTGGCTATTCTGGAAGAAAAGACAGGAAAACGGGGATATCTTCCAAAGGAGATTTTGGTGCAAGAAACCTAGTTTTAAATTAATTGAGGTTATGTCCACAGGACAAGGAAATCAAGGACTAACGGGAGAAGCAGAGAAGGAAAGAAAAGGGGCAACTGCCAACCCCTACCCCACAGGGTGGAGCTGAAGCACCGAAGAAGGAGTGCCCTTAATCCTGACCACTCTATCCCTTAAGAAAACTATCTCCTATGTGCCCCAGTTTACCCCGTCCCGACTAACAGAAAGGAGGCAAGAAGAGGGTCACAGAGAAGGTGGGGACCCAGAGACTGAGGCCCCAGGGGGATGGAGGGTGGGATTGTGATGAATGGTGAAGACAAACAGAAAGATCAGAATTACAGTAGGTACGTAATTTCCTGTATCTTACCTGTGTCAGTCTTCACCATTCAACACCTTTGGTGAGCGCCGTTCCGCAGCTGGTTTATAACCCTAAGGGACTGAGTCCCTTAGCTCTCAGTGGGTGACACACTAAGAAGAAGAACCTTCACGGGTCTGGAGAGGCCGAGAGTGGGAGAGTGAGACGGGGAACCCTCGGAGGGGTAGGAAGTTGCCCGACAGACGCCCGCCTCACTCTACGGGAGAAGAGATAGGTTCTCTGGTGGGCGGAGTTAATCACCCTACGCCGGGCCAAGGCTGACAACCAGGAAAGATGCAGCCATGCCGTCTGCCTAGTGCAGATTGCTGTCCCTACGACCCTGGTAGCTACCTCGCTGGCATCATATGATGCCCTTGCATAGTGCCTTGCTAGCTCCAGGCCACATGCAGAGACAGCAATGGCTTGTATGGTTTGCTCCTGTCAGGCATGAAGGCTAGGAGCTGACCCAACCCAGACCACAGGAACCCGTCATAGCTTGCATAGTGGACCTGATGTGCTGCAATAGAGAGCAGCAACCATGCCGAGTAGAACGTCCTCCTCCCCAGAAGTCAAAATCCAAGGAGTCTTGATCTGGGGCCAGTCAGGTGAGGGGTGCAAAGCCCATCAGGAGTGTCCAGTTGCATCAATCCTGACTGAGGATGAGACATGGAATCTGGAGACTCGGGGGCACAATAGCACTGGTAGAGATCCTTGGGCAGGAACTCCAGAAAAGGGTCTCTGCCAAGCAATAGCCTCCCGGAGGAACAGGCCAGGGCCACGGTGTCCTCATTGAAATCGCCCAGAAAAGCGTGTGCCGAAATGCTCTGGATTGTGTTGAGGGAGGGGTGATGTAGGTCCTCAACATCTCACGAGGAATTGCTAATACTCAGCGAGATCAGCAACTGGAGAGATGTGGACAGATGGCTCCTCTCCCAGAAGAGGGGATGAAGAGTCAGAGGACCTCAAGGTTCAGAAGCTGGCTGCTCAGAGGGAGACTGAAAACCTGTCTGTCCATAGCCCTAACGTAAGAGGGAAACTGAGCAGCCTGAGCTCTGAAATGCTCACAGGACAGAGGCCTGCTAGGACCAAGAATGCCTGGGAGCACAGGAGAATGTGGCAGAGGGATGTGGGCAGAGCTGACAACGGAATCGGCTGACCTCCGCCTGGGCTGGGGAGCGCACCAGGAGCCCTAGGGAAGGAAGGAAGGAGCTCTGAAAACTCCACAGCCGACAGCTGATCAACCAAACTGGAACTGCCTAGGCTGCGACCTGAAGAATCCCTATGAGGCGGCCGGGCCGTGTAGGTCCAGAAGGACGGTTCCCTACCTCAAAAGCACGGGCCCTCTCAAGGAAACCCGAAAGGGAAGGGCGGAGATCCATGACCACGGCTTCTCCCAAAGCCCGCTAGGCTCCGGAAAAAGGCCGCAGACCCCATGCCCCGACCACCGGAACCGAGAGCGACCTCTTCGAGAGAGCCAGCGTAAGCAGCTGGCAGCCCTGGTCGGCCCCCAAAGGGACTATCCAGGGAGCAGCACCTCCCTCCTGTGGGTGCTCTTATCGCCCCAAAGTTGCGCGATCCAGGCACACCACCTGAGGGAGTACCACCACTGAGGGGTCAGAGAACCTCCGAGGCCAGGTTGTAGGGCAATGGTGGCCTGCACCACTGCCTGCTGGTCAGAACCCCTGACCCTGTCCCCGCAGTCACTGCCCGCCCTCAGAGGAGGGCTGACTCGGCCTGTCGAGACACTACCAGGGTGTCCATGCCAGCAGTCAACTCCAAAGAGCCAGACTGCATGTCTGACAAAGAGTCTGACTCCTCCTCCAAAGAGGTGGAGATCGAGTCCTGTGCCAAACAGTGTGTGGACGCCACTGTCATCCCTACTGAACAGGGCACCAGAACCAGAGACTGCAGCAGAGTCAATGCCGTGCCCCCTCCACACCGCGAATGATGCCAGAAGAGGACACGGCCACAACAAGGGCAGCAGCCTTGAAGCAGGAGCCTGTCAGGCGCGTGCCGACCCATGGTGCCACAAGTGGCATCTGAGACAGAAATGGCACCGACAATGGCTCTGACCACATTCGGTGCCAAGGCTGGGGACTCCATGGCACCAACCTGCCTATGGCACCACCGTGGTGCCGAGGACAGAGATAGTACTGACGGCCCCGAAAGCACTCTCGGCGCTGAGCTCTAAGCCCCCTGACGGGCGCTGTGTCCCTTGCTCAGAGTCAGCGAACAGCTCCAGAACTGGACACAGCGCTTGTACTAACCATAGTGCCGCGAATGGCGCCGGGACAAGAAACAGTCAGGGACGGTGCCAGACAGCCTCCCACGGTGCCGACAGCACCATCGGCAGTGCTGAACGGAGCCGACAGGAGCAATGGCGCTGGCGACAGACCAGCGCCAATGACAGCGCCATCAGGGCCCATGGTGCGAGGCCCAAGGCGGTGCCGACCCAGGCCTTCCGAGCAGCGGGCCAGCACGGGAAGCCTTGGAGAAACAGGCGTCGCATGAATCCATGTCGTGAAGTGGGCCAAGAACCGCGAGGCAACGGTTGTGCTGGTCGGTGACTGAGTACTACGGCCGCAAGGGCACCATGCATGGGGGGCCATCCTGCCTTGGAAGTCACCTTGCCCTCCGACTCAGACATGACCTACGAAAGAAGAAAAATTACTCACCTTAGTAATTGTGTTTCTTCTAATTGAGTCTTGCTGAATTCTGTCAATTTGCAGTTAGCTCCAGCTCTTGAACTGCCCGGGGAGTGAGGGTTAAATTCTATGCCAGGCATAGAACGTTGGGCTCAAGCTCGGTTGAAAACTATGTCTGTGTCCTTTCAAACCCAAACCGTCAGATTCTTATGAGCTAAAACTCACTGACTAACTCTGGAAATTGTAAAACTAGTAACCAACTGGCAACAAAGACTTTGGATTCCCAAAAGACTCAAGTCAGGAAACCCAAGGAACCAAAACCAGGTAATAAGAACTAAAAAACTCTTAATTAAACAAATACAAAGCACCCAAGACAACAGGAGTGGGGTGAAGACATCCCTGAGTGCAGCACTGCACCTGCCACCCACTTCCCAAAAACAGGTTCTGAGAGGGAGGCAGGAGGAGGTCAGAATACAGCAAGACTCCATTAGAAGAAATACAATTACTAAGGTGAGTACTTTTTCTTCAAACAACATTAAGTCTTGCTGTATTCTGACAATTTGCAGACTACCAAGCAGTACCTCAAGGAGGAGGACAGAACCTACTTTGAGAATAGGCTCTGAAGTACTGCTGTGCAAACCTAGCATCACTCCTAGCCTGGATATCCAGAGAGTAACGCTTGACGAAGGTATGAACTGTTTTCCAGGTGGCTGCTTGACAGATTTCTAACAAGGATATCCTAGCTGCAGCCAGAGATGCAGCTGTACTCTATAAGAATGAGCCCTCAGGCCTGAGGGTGCAGTTTTCATAGCAGAACTGAATAGAGGACACAATCCACCTGGCAATGGTTCTCTTGGTGGCAGGTTTTCCTTACCTACTTCCCTTAAGTGAGGAACAACTGGAGGAGTCAAACCTGTGACCCTCTGTACGTTCTATGTAGTAACTAAGGGCCCTTTAACATTTAAACTGTGTAGCCTCCGTTCTCTGAGGAGGTGTGATCGGTGAAGAACACAGGAAGAGACATAGATTGGTTTAAGTGGAAATCAGAAACCACTTTAGGTAGAAACTTCTATTGGTTCTAAGGACCACCTTATTTCTATGGAAAGAGATAAAGTCAGGCTTCACTGACAGGGCTTGCAATTCACTGATACATCTGGCAGAGGTAACAGCAACCAAAACACAGTTTTCCAAGTCAAGTACTTGAGCTCTGCTGAGGACATAGGCTCAAAGGGGATGCATAAGCTGAGCAATGAAAATATTCAAATCCCAGGCAGGAGCAAGATCCCTAAAAGGGGATTGTTATGAAGCAATCCTTTGAAAAATTTACAGAATACAGGGTGAGATGACAGAGAGAAAGACTTCCCACTGACAGGAAAGCAGAAACAGTTGACAAATGAACTTTGAGAGTAGCTGGTTTGAGGCTTAGGCCATTAAGGTGAACCATATAACCCAAGACTGTAGACAACTCAGCAGTGTCTGGGGATATATGTTCTTGGAACACCAAATGCTGAACCTTTTCCATTTGGAGTTGTAAGTTTTTCTGGTGGGAGGCTTTCAGAAGCTTTGAGAATATCCAGAACCCCTTGGGACAGATGCAAGTCTGCATACTCTAACTCTTCAAGAGCCATGCCTTGAGATTGAGTGACCAAGACTGGGTACCAAAGCCTCCCTGAGAGGAGGTTAACAGGTTGTAATTCCTGGGAAGAGACAGGGAAGATGGACTGCTAGGGACAGCAAATAGGGGTACCAAGGCTGCCTGGCCCAGTCTGGAACAATCAGAATCACTTTGCAAGGTTGTGACCTTACCTTGACTAGAACCTTGAACAGTAGAGGAAAGGAGGAAGGCATAAGAAATTTCCTTCCCAGTTCAAAATCAGAGCATCCAGAAGGATGGAGCCCAAGACTGGGGTCTGCAACAAAACAGAGTAAGTTGGTGATTGTCCGGGGCTGCAAAGAGATCTATCTCTGGAGTGCCCCACCTTGAGAAAATCATCTTCAATACAAAGGATCCAGAGACCATCTGTGATGGCCCTGGGAAATCCTGCTCAATGCATCTGCTAGCACATTGTCCTTTCCTGGGAGGTGGACACTACCAGAGAGGTCTGTAGGAATAAGCCAGGGACCATATTTTCATGGCCTCCGTGCACAAGGCTGTGGACTGAGTGCCTCCCTGCTTGTTGATGTACCACATGGTGGTAGTGTTGTCCGTCCTGACCTGAACCACCTTGTTCTGTACTGACTGAGAGAAAACTTGTAGGGCAAGAAGTACTGCTCTGCACTCCAGAGGTTGATGTGAAGAAGGGATTCCTGGGGGACCACAGTCCCTGGGCAGTGTGAGCCCCAGATGGGCTCCCCATCCCAAAGGGAAGCATCTGTGGTAAGAACCACAGAGTGAGTCTGAGAGACAAATGGAACGCCTGCCTCAGATTGTCCAGGTCCTGCCACCACTGAAGGGCCTGAATTAAGGTCTGAGTAACAGGAAATGAAAATTACGTACCTCCGTAATTATGATCTTTCTGTGTATCTTCACCATTCATCACGGTCCCACCCTCCATCCCCTGGGGCCTCAGTCTCTGGGTCTCCCTCCCTCTCTGTGCATCCTTCCCCTCTCCTTTCTTAGTAGTGGGGTAAAACAGGGGCACACGGGGATAATGTTCCAGGGAGAGTGGGCAGCAGGGGGCCTCCTTCTCCAGTGCCTTGGCTCCACCCCTGTGGGGTGGGAGTTGACAGTTGCCATCCTTTTCTCCTCCTCCCTGTTCCCGTCCAACCTATTTCTCCTGGAATTTTCTCCCCTTTTTCACCAATAATCCTTTCTTGAGAAGGTGTTAATTCCCTGTACCCTGCCCTTCTTCCAGAATAGCCGACTCTGCTTATCTGGAGTGTTTGCCAGTTATTCCGTGCCTTGAATTCTGGAGAAAGCCTTTGCTACTCCTTACAGTTCCTATACAATCTGGAGACGGACCAGAGTCTGGGATGTATTAACCTTCTTCCCCTCTTCCTAAATTCTTTACCCACCCTACCTCCCTCTTCCTTTTCCAGAGATTGGGGCCCCTCCCAATCCCTTTAGTTCAACTCTTCCCTTACTGTCTTCTCAGTCGTTATTTCTCCTTTTGGTTCATACATCTTTTCCTTTTCTGTCCCTTGGACTTCCTTGTCCCACCCTCCACTGCCTTCCTCTTACCTCTCCGGCGACTCAGAACTGGCAGGCAGGAGGAGTCGACGCAGCCTAACGGCCAACCCGTGAGCACCACACAAATGCGTCGGCCTCGAGGGCGGCGCCAAATGGTGCGCGCTCCACCTACTTAAAATAAAATAAAAAGGCTCCTGCGGGTCCTGACCTCTGGCAGATACACCAACAGTGATGAATGGTGAAGATTAACACAGATAAGATCTAGCTTGGTAAGATGATCTTTCCTTTGGGACCAAAAGGTTCTCAGATGGAACTGAACGTCCCTCATCTGAAACCTGGCCCTTGGACCACTGCTGTGGAAGCTGCCATGTGGCCAGAAGCTACAGAAAATGCCTTGCCGGTCGAGAAACCAGAGGGAAAAGGAAGAGGCCAGCTAGAGATGGCTTTTGCTCTTTCCAAGGAAGGAAGGAAGGCTCTTGCCTTGAGGGTGTACAGCTCTGCTCCTATAAAGATGAGGAGCTGTACTGGTTCGAGAACTGACTTGGGAAGATTGAGAAGGAACCTCAGGAAGTGAGAACTTTCTGTAACCTACAGATCTGACTTGACTTGGTCTGAAGACTGGCCCACCAGAAGCCAATCGTCCAGAGATTGAAAAATAGAGATTCTTTTCCTTCTTAAAGAGCCACCACTACTGCTAGGCACTTTGTAAACACCCTTGGAGCTGAGGTTAGACTGAAGGGCATTGCTCTGAACTGATAATGGCCTGAGGGCAATTCGAACCAGGTACTTTCTGTGGGAGCACCTGATGGGAATGTGAAAACAGGCATCCTTGAGGTCCAGGGAGGCTAGCCAGCCTCCTGGCCTCAGAAAGGGAAGAACCGTTCCCAGAGTCACCATCTTGAATTTTGGCTTTACTAGGTGCTCGTTTAGGTACAGTATCTTAGATCTAGGATGGGTCACCACTCCCTGTCTTTTTCGGGTAAGGAAGTACCTGGAGTACAGACCTTGCCCCTGTATGGAGTAGGAACTCTCTCTGGCCTTTAAAGCCAGTAGAGACAAAACCTTCTGCCTCTGGAGCAAGGGTTTCTGAAGTATTTGCAGGTGGAAAGGATTTGGGTCTCAGTTTTGGAAGGCTTTGAAACTGAGAACCAGCCCCTGGCTTGCAGCCTCAGGACCCACTTGTCTAAGGTAACACACATCCAGTCCTGGACAAAGTAAGCCAGCCTGCCTCCTACTGGAATGGGGAGTCGACCCGGCTGACACATCAGAATGTCTGCTTGGCAGGAGCCTTAGGCTGAGGGGTGGATGCAGCCCTGCTCATCTCCCTTCTGCCTCTCCCTCTGAAGAACCCCCTCTGAGAAAGGAAGAGGAGGCCTGTGCCTGGTAGAAAGGCCTGTGAAAAGGCCTGCCCTTACCCCCTAGCTTGCTGCCTCTGAGGAGTTGCCTGCCTCTCCTTGGCCTGGGCACTCCTATAAGTGGTCATGTACTCATCCATTTTCTTCATGTAATTCTCTGTCTGCTCCCCAAACAGAGACTTACCCACTACAGGGAAATCCATGGCCTTAGCCTGGGTGTCCTGCGAAAGGGTAGTACGTCTGAGCCAGGCCATTCTCTGAAGAGCCACAGATGTGGCCATGACTCTTGACGACACATCACTGGAGTCCACAGCAGCATGAAATTGCACCTTTGATGCCTCAATCCATCAGCAGCCACCCTCCAGCTCCTTGGCTAGCTGGGGAAGCCTGTTAGCCAGTGCCAGTACAGTGTCCCACCTGGACTTCTGGTACCTGGCTGTATAGGCCATATAATTAGCCTGCCTGAGTCCCAAAGATGATGCCAAGTACTGTTTCTTTGCCATGGCATCTGTCTTCCTGGAATCTTTGTCTGGGTGGTGTGAAGCCAAGGGATGTTTGCCTTATCACAGGCAGCAGCCTGCACTACCCCAACATGGGTGCATTGTTGGTAAAGAAATTCCGTATCCGAGCCTGACAAGGTGTACCTCTTGTCCATTCTCTTGTCAACAGGAGGTACAGAGTTGGGAGACCTAAGAATTTTTGTGTCTGTTTCCAAATGACCTATGAAGGGAATAGACAGTCTCTTAGACTCTGGGATGTCAGTCATCTCTATGAAGTCAGGCTCCTCTTGATCCTCTACAGCCTCCTCAATAGAAAGCTGGAGGGTTTGAGCCACTTTTCTGTAGAACAGAAAGTGGGGAGGGACTCAGAAAGCCTAGGAGGAAACACCAGAAGGTCTGTCTGGGAGATGTCCGGTTCCACAGGCACATCCAGACTTTCACCGTCAAAATCATCCTCTTCAAAATCCCCTCCTCATCAAACTCCGGTTCATAAAAATCTTCGAGGGAATAATCCTGAACCGGGGAACCGACTGAACCAACCTCTGCCAGAAGGTGCTGGATCGGTCGAACCAGACAAGCGATTCCACAATCCGAATCGCTTTGGCCATTCTTCGGCGGTCGGAACATGCAGCTCTGGATCCGAACTGGCGATTTATCCTTCGTTTTCTTTTGTAGGAACGATCCCTCAGGATCGGCTCTCCTCTTGCCCAAAGAAGTATCACCCTGGTCAGAGGGCACTCCTTCTGGTTCGGTAGGAACTGAACCGGGCTGGCCTTCGGGTCAGCGGTTTCTCGGCCTCCTTATCCCTAAGTCTACCTAACCTTTTCTCCAGGGTAGACTTAGGGAAATTCTACAAATGTGGCAGTCTGAATCAAGGTGGTCAAACCCCAGACAGTAAACACAAGTGGTGTAGGGGATCGGCCTTAAAGGCCCTCCCCCCACACACTGCAGTGTTGAAACCCAGTGGGCCGGTTTTTCTTGGGTTTTGTCGACATAGCCAACCTAACCAACTTGCCCTTTATATGGCAACCCGCCAGGCAAGACTCCTATTGGTTTCACACTTGTCAGGGGTGATGGAAAAACACTAACATTATGGTTTTTAAAACCGATACGGACCGGTAACCACACACTAACTTTTTCCTTTTCAAGATCTTACTACAAGATCGGTTCAGCTGAACCGATCAGAAAAATGTTCACAATTTCCACACAACGGCTACTAATCTAAGTACTTACGGTACCACAGACAGAGTCTCGAATCGAAAACGGAATGAAAATCGGACTAAAACTGAAACTTTAACCGAAGAACTGAGCAGATGGAGAAATCTCCGAGCGACTGTTCAGTGAGGCGGAGTAAAGAATCTGACGGTTTGGGTTTAAAAGGACACAGACAGAGTTTTCAACCGAGCTAGCCCAACGTTCTATGCCTGGCATAGAATTTAACCTTTCACTCCGGGGCAGTTCAAGAACTGGAGCTAACTGCAAATTGTCAGAATACAGCAAGACTTCATGTTGTTTGAAACACCAACTAGCCTCGGCGTCGCAAAATAAAGTAAGATAATGGAACAGTCTTACCAGGCGACGTCGTGTAGGCTAACAGAACCGACAGGAGACAGGGGCCAATGGACTTGACACAGAGTCGAGAAAGGTGATAAATTTGAATTCGAACTGCATAGAAGAGGTAGGCTTCTAAATATTCTTCTGAAAAGCGTCCACGGTGACCTCAACAACAGCGGGAGGTGGAGAACTGCGGGGAGGACGGAGTTGATAACACCTAACGGCCAACCAACGAGCATCACACAGTGCATCGGACTCAGGGCGGTTCCGATGGTGCGCTGACTCCGCACATCAAAAACAAACCAAAGAAATTCCGTGGGTCATGACCTATGGCCAAGTAGCCAAAAGGTGATGAATGGTGAAGACTGACACAGATAAGATCAACTCTTGCTTCTGAGTGCCATCTGGAAGGGTCTGGGCAGCAGTCTTGCCCTTCTTCGGCTTTGGTATTTTACAATGTGCACAGGTAATTTGCTATCCTCAAACCCAGCGAGGAGGCATATACCCTTTACCTCAGAGGTCGATTTTGAAGGACTCTTTGTCTGGGGAAGGGAACTAAGGTGCTTAGGTGCCTTAGACATGTCATGAGCTGCCTTGATGACCACTGAGTCTGTCTCGGGCGAACAGCGTAGCAAGGGAACCCCTGAGGGGCATGATAAGGTTTGTCCGCCTCTGTGAGGCATAGCTGGCACCATGTCTGGTCTGTACCAGGCTGCTGTGGCTGCATTCCTCAAGGCTGGTAAGATTGGAGGAATGACTTCTGGGGCAATTCAGGGAGTCTCCAGGAAGTCCACCAATTCTTTCCTGGTGGCATCCTCTTCCTCAGTGTGGAAGCCATGGCTGAGGACAGCTGTGGAGTCCTCAGAAGGAGATCTAGGTGTGTGCTTCACGATCCTTGCTGACAGAGGAAGAAGTGGACCAGTCAGAGACAAGGATTTATTCCTCCTCATCATCAGGAAGAATGAGGTCTGGATGGTACTCCTCCTCCATCGACCTTTTCTAGGTCTGAGTCTAGTGTCGGATGCGCCCGGCGGTCTGTCAGGAGCTTCCCGTGGCGATGAGTGGGCATCAATGATGAAGCTGCCGTCGACAGCATTGATGAAGATGACCTAATGGTGCCTAGCTTCTGCACAATCACATTGTAACTTTAGCAAAAATTTTGTTGGTCGAAGGTGTTTGTCGACGGAGGAGGGGTCGACGGGACAGGTGTCAATGACCCACCAGCTGAGCCCTGAGAACCTGTAGCCCGTGTGGGAGAAGGGGCAGGCCTCGGCGACAGAGCCATCGGCCGGGAGGCCGTTGACCAGAGGGTCGACGACTGGCCACCTGACAATCTAGCGTGATGCTGTCAGTATGGGTCTGGTGGCCACAGAGACCTGGACACCAGGTTTCTTTGTTGGTGCAGCCGCAACCGTAAGACCCCCAGGGAAGAAGATGCGATGGGGAAACAAGACTGCCGCTGGGGAGGCGGTCTAGTCTCAGTCTTGTCGCCAAGGCACAGGTCAGGAAGCATAGGAAACCAGGGCAGTTGTATAATTCACCAAAATTATTTATTTACACTACCAGTATCATAAAATAAACTTGTTCAGTATAATTATTTACAAAGGCAAACTAAAATAAAGATTTCTTTCAGTCGCTGTGTCCCTTGTTCTAATCATTTTGCAGTTGCAGCTTAGCTCTTTTAGAAGTCTTTTCAACCCCATCCTCATCCTGCATCCTGTTTTGTAAATATCAGGCAGGACTGCTAGAACACACTATACTTGAGCTGAGAGGCCCCTTTGCACAGCTTTTGCAAAAGGCTCAAACATTTGCACTCAAGTAACCTCTGGAGTTTACAATGGCTTTCTGCAATCATCTCAAAATATAATTATACATATTTCAACATTAATACTACATAATTTCTAAACAAAGTGATCCCATTATCAGTTACATTTTCATACAATGATTTGCACATATTTTTATATCAGCAGATATACAAGGTAAGGCTGAGAGAGACAGTAAGGGCAAGGAATGCGAGACTGTCGGGATGATCAAATCCAAGTCTCACAGGAAAATCTGCGCAACCAGACAGAGAAGAGACAGAAAAGCACAGATCCTTGCATTGTAACACTTTCCCCAACAAATGGGACAGGGTCCTATTCTACCCTGTCACATACACCCCTCCTTAGAGGAACCTGTTTTATTAAACAGGTTTCCAAACTTCTTATTCTCTAATAACAACTGCTGCTAACTTTCTTTAATTAAGCACATGTGCATTAACTGTTTTTTTTAATAACACTATAGCAAACAGTAAAGCTCAAACCCATACATTTGTTTTCAACCTTCAGGACCCTCAAGTCCTGGTCCACATCTTGACAGAAAATCAGCATTGCCATTCTCTTTAGCAGATTTGTGTTTCACAGTGAATGTAAATGGCTGCGTGCCAGATACCACTTTGTGATTCTGGGATTTTTATCTTTCATCTGCTTAAGCCAACAGAGAGGATTGTGATCAGTTACAAGAACAAAGTCAGTTCCTAGCAAATAAAGCGTATAGGACTCAATGGCCCACTTTGCTGCTAAACATTCCTTTTCAATAGTGGAGTACCTTTCTCTCTGTCATCCGAAATTTCACAGGAAAATTTGGTTGTGCAACCACACAGAGAAGAGACAGAAAAGGACAGATCCTTGCATTTTGACACTTTTGCCAACAAATGAGACAGGGTCCTATTCTACTCTGTCACAGGTCTTTTGTATGACTTTTCCCCAAGGATTTGTCTTGGGCCCTGGAAGCTGGGAGCTCAAAGATCCAGTAGATGACTGAGAGGCAGGCCCTGGAGGACTCCTGCTTGGAACTGGCTACCTGCTGATCTATCAGGAAATTTTTTGAGAGCCGTTCTGCATCGCCTAAAGGTTGTTTGATTAAACTTGGCAGAGCTCACAGTCAGAAACATCGTGATCAGGCCCAAAACAGCAGACATGTCTGTGGAGGCAATCTTCTTCCACAGCGGCAGCGATGGAAAAGAGAAGCTGGAGGATTAACTCTCGACATAAACAAGTTGGAGGAATCTCTTTAGAAAAAAGATTCTGAAAAATAAGTATAGAAAAGCCTTAGTTGAAAATACGTAATACTGTGACAGCTTCACGGATGCCCATGTGAGTGAGTCAACATCAGGAAAGAACTGAGGAGGCAGCGGGGCCACTCATGCCTTCACAGGGTTGATGATGTCAGTGGCGTCGACAGCATGGGCAGCCTCAGTTGTACTGCTGAAAATCTTCCGTGTGGATTCTTCACCGACGATGAAGTTCCTACGGTGACCCGATGACTGAGATAACCCGATGAAGATAAACAGGTTACTCACCTGTAACAGTAGTTCTAGGAGTGGTATATGTTGTTCATCCACACTTATTGGCATGTCCCTTTCTCTTTAAGGATCCACCAGAAGTCTTCAAGCTGGCTCCTCCCACCTACCCGGGTGGTATATACCTCGGCTCTGCCCCATGACACCAGATCTTAGCCTGCTGGAAACTAGGTGTTGTGTGCCCGCAGCCAAGGAGGTTGGGTGGGTCTGTGTGGATGAACAACATATACCACTCCTAGAACTACTGTTACAGGTGAGTAACTGGTTCTTCTAGGATCGTGGATATGTTGTTCATCCACACTTATTGGCAGACTTCTAGCAGTTCGCTGGGAGGAGGGAGGCAAGGCGCACACCCTACTTAGGGAACAAAGACTGGAGAACTTAGGCCCCAAAACCAGCATCCCAGCATGACTCAAGGTCGATGTGGTAGTGGGCGATGAAGGCGTTTGCTGTCTTCCAGGTAGCAGCCCGACAGATTTCCTGGATAAGGATGTCCCTGGAAGCATCCACCGATGCAGCAGTATGGCGGGTAAAATGAGCTCTTATCCTCTGGGATGCTCCATGCCCGCCAACTCATAGCACAGACCTATGCATGATGTAATCCATCTTGCAATAGTCTGCTTCGCTGCAGGTCTGCCAGACAGCAGTTTCAGCGTAGGTGACAAACAGCTGGCAAGCCTCACCCCAATTACTGCCATCCTCTCCTTATAACAGGAGAAACACGTCTCAGGTCCAAAGTATGGAGCCTGTACTGGCCTCCGAGGTGTATTAGGGTAGTATACCAGCAGAGTTAACACCTGGTTAAGGTGAAACTCTGACACCACCTTTGGAAGGAATTTTGGGTGGGGCGCAGGACAACTTTGTCCCTTTGGAAAACAGGAAAGGGAGTCCATTGAAAGCACCTGGAGCTCCCCTGTCCTTCTCGCTGATGTGATAGCCACCAGGAAGGTTGTCTTCCACAACAAGTGTGACAACTCACACTTGTGCATGGTTCGAATAGCTTGCCCATGAGCTTTGCCAGTACCAGCAGTAAATCCACTGAGGTGGGATTCACGCACCAGAGGGGATATGTGATCCAGGCCTTTGAAAAAGCACCCCAGCCACTGTCTCCTGGGCCAGTAAGCTTTCCGACCCATGCCCGTACAGAGATGGCTGCCAGGTGCACCCTAAGGGTCGATGATCTTAGACCCCTTTTGGAGAGAGACCAAAGATAGTTGAGAATGTTAGCCACTGGACAGGACAGAGGGGCCAGGCCCTTGTCCTGATACCAAATGGAAAACCGCTTCCATTTGAAGGCATAACACTTCCTGGTCAATTCCTTTCTGGATGCCCCCACCATGGTGTAGACATCTTGGAAGACCCAAAGCCTGGAACTCTAGTCGCTCAGGTACCAGGCTGTGAGTGCAGGGATTGAAGGTCCAGATGGAATACCTTCCCTGATTGAGAGACAGATCAGGTCTGGGCGTGTGCAAAAGATGCTCCGGGGCCTGAGGCTGAGGGAGATCTGGATACCAGAACTGGCGCGGCCAGTCTGGGGCTACCAGGATCACCTTTTGCCTTGTCCCTCCTCACCTTGAGAAGCACCTTGTGGATCAAGGGAAATGGAGGGAAGGAGGAGGCCTGGGGTCCACGACTCGAGAAGGCATCCCCTGCAGCAAGCCCTGCTGAGGGGTGGGCATGAAACAGCCTCAGCTTGATGTTTTCCTTGGAGGCAAACAGGGCCACCATCGGTTTGCCACAACAGGAGAACAGGCTGTAATCTACCTCTGGATGGAGAGACCACTCGTGGATGTCTGGCCCAGACAGCTGAGAGCATCCGCCAGATGTTTGAGGCTCCTGCCACATGGATGGCTAAGAGATCCGCCTCCAATCGGATTGCAAGGGTCCAGATGGGAGCACCTCCTTGCATAGCAGACATGAGTGCATGCTGCCCTGTTTGTTGAGGTAGTACATGGTCGTGGTATTGTCTGTCTGGACTTGAACCACTTGACCCCGGAGCTGAGGAGTGAAGCTGACAGTGCCAGTCTGACTGCTCTGAGCTCCAACAGGTTGATGTGGCATCGGCACTCCTCGGGGTCCAGAGCCCGTGGGCCTTTGTCCCCATGCGGGCTCCCAAGCGCATGAGAGAGGCATCGGTCGTGGGATGACCGTCAGCTCTGGGCGGACAAGCGGGATCCCTTCCTGCAACCGGTCTGGGCGGTCCACCATTGAGAGCGTCCCACATCTTCTGGGCTACAGTGATCAATTGGTCGAAGTGACTGTGGCGCTGAGTCCACTTGGCGGCCAGCTCCCACTGAAAGGCGCATGTGCAACCTGGCCCAATGGACCATGGAGTTGCACGCCGCCATGTAACCCAGAAGGCGCAGAAAGTCTCAGACAGGGCACAAGTGCCCAACCAGAAATGACTGGGCAAAGGAGGAAAGAACCTCCGCCCTGTCTGCCGGGAGCCGAGCTCTGGCTTGATGAGAGTTGAGCTCTGCCCTGATGAAGCCCATCACCTGAGAAGGTCGAGCTCCAACTTGGCCTCATTGATCAGGAGGCCGAGTTGGGAGCAGGTCTGGAGGCCAGGTCCCTGGACTGCTCCACCTCCTGTAGGGTGGGACCTGCTAGGAGCCAACTGTCGAGGTAGGGTAAATTCTGACACCTCGCGCTGAAGATGGGCTGCCACCACTGCAATTCATTTGGTGAAGACCTGGGTCCGATGACAGGCCAAACTGCATGGCTCAGAACTCATACAGGTCCCTTCAACCCTGAAGCGGAGGAACCGCTGATGGGACAGATGGATTGGGATGTGAAAGAATCGTCCTGCAGATCCAGTGAACAGAAATGGAAATTACGTACCTATCGCAATTCTGATCTTTCTGTATCTTCACCATTCATCACCTTTGGGTACTTGGCGGAGGTAATGACCCAGCGGGAGCCTTTTTTTGGATGGGTGGAGTCGATCCTATCGGCGCCGCTTTGAGGCATGCGACTGCGTGGCGCCAGGGTTGGCTATTAGATGTTGTTTACTCTGCCCTCCCAACAGTTCTGAGTCATCGAGAGGTTAGAAAATGGTTGGAAGTGTGGGACAAGGAAAAGATATAAAACTAAAAGGAGAAATAAGCGACTGAGAGGACAGAAGAAGTTCGAGGCTAAGGGGTGGGTAGGGGCCCCAATCTCTGGAAGTAGAGAGGAGGAGGTGGGAGGTTAAAGTTTTTAGAAGTAAGGAGAAATTTAGGTGGGGAGACAGGAGAAACATATCCTGTAACCTTGACCTGTCTCCAGTGTATATAGGAACTGTGAAGGAGTGGCCAGAGGCTAACTGCCAGAATTGCAGGCACAGAATTACTGGCAGAAAAGACAGGAAAACAGGGATATCTCCTCCCTCCAAAGGAGGTTTGGTGCAAGAAACCTAGATTCTTAAATTAATTGAGGTTATGTCCACAGGAGAAGGAATCAGAAAAAAAATCAAGGATTGCGGGGGTAGGGAGAAAGAAAAGAAAGAAAGGGACAACTGCCAGCCCCACCCACAGGGGTGGAACCAGCTACTGAAGGGTGTCCCCACTCCTGACCACTCTACCCTAAAGGAAAATTATCCTCTATGTGCCCTAGTTTACCCCACTCCTGACTTACAGAAAGGAGAGGGGCAAGAGAGGGGCAGAGAGAGAGGGGAGGGAGGAACCCAGAGAATGAGGCCCCAGGGGATGGAGGGTGGGACTGTGATGAATGGTGAAGATAAACAGAAAGATCAGAATTACGGTGAGTGCGTATCTCATATCTTATCTTGTCAGTCTTCACCATTCATCATGTTTGGGTGAGTGCTGAGCCCCGAAGGGGTTTTAACCCTAAGGGACTGAGTCCCTAGATCTCAGTGGGTGACACACTATGAGGGAGAACCTTCAGGGCCTGGGAGGCCTGAGTGTGGGAGAGTGAAATGGGGACCCCGGAGGAGTGAGATTGCCCAGACAGGCGCTGCCTCACTCTACAGGAGAAAAGATGGGTTCTCTGGTGGGCGGAGTTAATCACCCTACGACTGGGCCAAGGGTGACAACCGGGAAGATGTAGCCATGCCGTCCGCCTAGTGCAGATCGCTGTCCCTCGACCCTGGTAGCTACCTCATTGGCGTCATCGATACCCTTGCTTGGTGCCTTGCTAGCTCAGGCCAAATGCAGAACTGCAATGGCTTGTCTGGTTTGCTCCGTGTCAGGCATGGAGGCTAGGAGCTGACCCAGCCTGGACCACAGGAACCTGTCATAGCTTGCAAAGTGGGCCTGATGTGCTGCAACAGAGAGCAGCAACCGTGCCAAAGTAGAAGGTCCTCCTCCCCAGAAGTCAAAATCCGAGAATCTTGATTTGGGGGCCGGTCACGGTGTAGGGCGCAAAGCCCATCAGGAGTGTTCAGTTGCGTTAATCCTGCCTGAGGATGAGGCATGGAACCTGGAGACTGGGGGCACAAAACGATGGCAGAGATCCCTAGGGCAGGAACTCCAGAAAAGGGTCTCTGCCAGGAGCACTACACGCCTCCCGAAGGGATCAGGCTAGGTGGGCACCACAAGGTGTCCTCACTGAAATCGCCCAGAAGTGTGCGCCGAGTGCTCTGGATTGCGTAGAGTGGAGGGTAATGTGCAGGTCCTCCAACATCCTCAGAGCAATTGCTGATACTCAGTGAGATCAGCAGCTGGAAGATGTGGACAGGATCGCCTCTCCCCAGAAGAGGGGATGAAGAGTCAGAGGACCTCAAGCGTTCAGAAGCTGTCTGCTCAGGGGAGCCTGAAAAACCTGTTTGAACAACCAAACTGGTACTGCTAGGCTGGTCCTGAAGAATCCCCCATCAGGTGACCGGAGCTGTGTAGGTCCAGAAGGACGGTCCCCTAACTCCAAAGAATGGGGCCCTCTCAAGGAAACTGAGGGGAAGAGCGGAGATCCACACTACAGCTTCTCTCAGAGCCCCGGAGGGTTCAGAAAAGGCCGCCGCACGGACCCCATGCCCTGGGCCCTCGGGTCGAGAGGGCCTCCTCTCCGAAGAGCCAGCCTGGGCAACTGACAGCCCTGGTCGGCCCCAAGGAGCTATCCAGGAGTAGTACCTCCTCCCGTGGGTGCTCTGATTGGCCCCAAAGTTGGGAGATCCAGGCACACCACATGAGGGGTACCACAGTGGAAGGTCAGAGAACCCTCTGAGGCCAGGCAGCAGGGCAATGGTGGCCTGCACCACTGCCTGCTGGTCAGAACCCCTGACCCTGGCAGTCACTGTCACGGCTCCTCGTGGGGGCTCACTCGGAATGTCGAGACACTACCAGGGTGTCCATGCCAGCAGTCAACTCCAGGAGCCAGACTGTTCATCTGACTCAGAGTCCAACTCCTCCTCCGAAGAAGTGGAGATCAAGTCCTGTGCCAAACAGTTCGCGGACGCCCGCTGCCATCCCTAGTGAACAGGGAACCAGGACCAGAGACTGCACCAGAGTCGATGCTGGTGCCCCTCTACACCTGCGACGATGCCAGAAGAGGACATGGCACCAACAAGGGCAGCAGCCTCGGGCCAGAGTCTGTTACGGTGCCATCGTGACCCATGGTGCTGCAAGCGGCATTGAGACCAGCAGCGGTGCTGATGATGGCTCCGACCGCACTCTCGATGAGTACCGGAGACCCCGCAAAGGACAGAGATGGTACTGACGACAGCCCCGACAGCACTCTCGGTGCCGAGGCCCGAACCCCATGGCTCCATGTCCATGTTTGGAGCTGCAAATGGCTCCAGAACTGGACATGGCGCCATGCTCAACCATGCGCCGCTTAATGGTGCGGTCTCGAGAAACAGATAGAGTGCGGCACTGTAGAGCCTCCCACGGCACCGACATCCCCATTGGCGTTAAACTGGCTGACAGTAGTAATGGCTGAGTGACGTGCAGTAGCCGCCCGGTGCAATCAGAGCCCAGGTGCCACCGAGCAGTGCCGAGGCCCAAGACAGCACCAACAGGCGCGGCCGAGGCCAGCGCCACCCAGGCCTCCCAAGCTGTGGGTGCGACACCATGGGAGCCTTCACCCCGATGGGCGACTGCCAAAGTGGCACCTCCCGTCTGTGTCCTGGGGGACAGAGCGGGCCGGCCTTGCACCATGGGAGGGGCCTCTGCCACGGCTAGGCTAGAAGAGGCAAGCCCCTCCTCCTCTGTCCACATAGGAACCGGAGAGGAACGGAGAAAGGCCGAGGACTGCGGCTTGGCCGAAGTGATGTCTGACCTCAAAGTCGGCATGAGCGCCCACTTTCCACGCCAAGAATGCTCGATGACCCGACAGTCCATGGAGAAACAGGCGTTGCATGAATCCATGTCGTGAAGAGGGCCAAGATACGTGAGACAACGGTTGTACTGGTAGGTGACGGAGTACTTACTGCCACAAGGGCACGCGATGGGGGGTCAGTCTCCGCCTTGAAGTCTTCTTGCCCTCCGACTCCATGAAAAAGAAAACACCAAACTAGACTCGACGTCGCAAAGACAAAATAAAATAATGGAACAATTTTGCACAGGCGATGTTGGTAGGCGAATAACCGACGAGAGATAGGGAACCCGACGGACTGCTGACGGAGTTGATAAATAATCAAGATGGAGTTGAGAAAACAACTGTGCACAAGGTAGGCCTTAAACTAACTTCACTGCAAAGCGTCCCATGAGTGACCTTGGCGGGTGACAAAGAACTTGCGGGAGGCAGAGTTGACAACACCTAATGGCCAACCCACGAGTGCCACGCAAATGGCCAGCAATGAGGCGGCGCTGATGGTGCGTCGACTCTGCCCATCCCAAAAAGCTCCCTGCTGGGGTCATGACCTCCGGTCAAGTACCCAAAAGGTGATGAATGGTGAAGACTGACACAGATAAGACCCACATGTTTCACTCCAAATATGGTATGATCTGGGACAGTGACCATCAGAAAGGTGCGGGACCTGAGATATTGATTCAGGTTGTGGAGATCTAAATGGGGTGCCAGCCCCAGTCCACTTGGCACCAGGAAGTACCTGGAAACAAAGCCTGGGTCTGCTGAAGGATCCGCCAGGAGCTATTGCTGCCTTGATGAGGAGCTGAGCAATGTTGTCTCGAAGTGACGACTGGGTGTGGCGGATATCCGTTCCTCCCGAGGGCACGGGCTCGGCGCTGGGAGGGTACTGCTCGAACTCTGGGCAGTCCTGACCGACCACTTCTAGAACCCACCTGTCCAAGGTGACATTGGACCAGGCGGAAAGGAAGTGACGGAGCTGTCCCCAACGGGAGGACCCAGAGTTGGAGCGACGGGGTAGGGGTGGCAGCCCACCCTATCACTGAGCAGGCATGGAGGAGGAGGAGGCTCCAGGACTTGAGCCTCGGCCTCCTTTACGGGCCTGTTGGGGTCAGGCTTGAAGAGGGTGCCAAGCTTGAGCCTGCTGCTGATGCTGGTGCTGCTGTCCCCTTGGTAGAAGGATTGCTGAGCCACGGGGAAGCATGCGAAAAAAGGCTTCTTTTTCTTCTGCTGGTTCTTGCCCGAAGAACCCTTAGTAGAGTGGCGTCAAGGTGGCACTGGACTGCTCTATGTGCTGGAGGTGACCAGCCACTCCTGGGCTGAATAAGTCAGTCCCAAGGAAGGGCATGTCCACTAATTTATGCTGAGTATCTACCGGAAGGAGGGGCACCTCAGCCAAGCCTTGCGGTGAGTGGCAACTGCGGCGCCATCGGCGGGTACAAGAATCCCCAATGTCCAGGGCCATCTGGAGCTGCTGTTTGGCAACAGCTCGGCCCTGGTCTCAGACCTGCTTAACCGTGGTCTGCATGTCTGCGGGGAGGTGTGGGAGGACTTAGTCTAACAGCCCTAAAAGGGCATGAGAGAAATGTGCCATGATGACGGCTGAACTTGCCTGACAAAGGCCCAAGGAGGAAGCCGCATAAACCTTCTTTGCCGAATGGTCCAAAAGCTTGGACTCGTTGTCAGAAGCAAGGTCCGTGATCGGCAGAACTGCCAGTATGCCTGAACACAGAGGCGGTCACCAGGCTCTCGATTGAAGGGTGCTCTGTGAACCCTCGCTAGGGACCCCATGGGCACCAGCGTGCCACGACAGTCTGGGCAGGCGGGCTGGACAAGAGGCAGGGTGCTGCTAGAGTTCGAGTGCTGGACCAACAATGGCCTCAGCCACCAGAAAGGCCTCCGCGGGTGTCCCTCTTTAAGGATGTCCGTAAGAGGGTAATCTGCCTTTTCTGGATGAGTTCCAAGGGCATCCCTGTGGACTCAGAGATGAGGCAAAGGATCCCTTGGAAGGAGGAAGAACCTTCCTCCATCCCTAGGCCAACAGACAACTTGTCATCCCATGGATGAGAGTGAAGCCCTGGTGGCGTCCGAATCTGAAGAGTTGGGATACAGCGGTCTGCCATCCAAATCACCCTCGACACGCGGGGCGGTCCGGGTGACCGTGATCGATAAGCGGGGAAGCCCAGTGTTCGATCTGTCTTCTTTGAAGGAGACCACCCACATGCTGCTGCGGCAGTTCCACCACGATGGGTGGAGGGACTGGTTTAGGCCAAGAGGTGGATTTGCCAGCCTGCTGGCGGGGAACCGTAGATTTCGGCTCCAGAGGGGTCGGCTTTGGCCTAGGAGGCGAAACCAAGTAATGGCTGGGGTAGAAGCTGGAGTAGGCTTGTGCCCAGACAAGATCAGCTGTTGCCACGAGGTCCTCGTAACACCGCGAGCCTCTCTCATCCGAGGAGGCTGAGGGCGACCGATGTTGTCGCTTCTTTTAGAGTGCTTATGGCTCTTCCTGTGCCTTCGGTCGAGGAGGTTCTAGACCTCGACCGAGATTAGGCGGGCCGACTCGGTCGCTCGAAGACACCGGCAGGACCGGTGACTTCTGGGGGTCAGAACCAGGTTCTCGATGGGAACACTAGCAGGCTGGGCTCCTCATCAGGAAGACAAGGACCAGAGTCCTTTCAAGGAGTCATCGGCGGGCCGGTGACAGTGGGTCAATGGGGTCGAAGACAATCTAGACCTTGTTGACCCCATCTTGATCGTCTGGCTAGACCGAAGGTCCGAAAAGCCAGCGGCCCAAGAAGCAATCTCAACGAAGTCGAGACCGCAGGCTGTTGGGACTGGACTCTTCTCGGTCCCAAGAACGCTTCACCGAAACAGGCTTACTCTGTTCCTTCTCCCACTTACGGATCGGGAAGAGTGCGAGCCCACAGGTACCTCTCCCCAGGTGGAAGAGAATGGCACAACTCCTGGAAGGAGCCTGAGATAGAAGGGCCTGGGTTGAGAGGAGCGAAGAAGCCCGAGTCGTGACACAGGCGCTTCTTCCTCGAATGCCTGTAAGCGTTCCAATTGTTCGTGAACACGCAGCTGTGGAAACTGCCAACTAGCCTCCTTGGACTTCACGGAGGTTTCCTTTTCTTGGTCTTCCCAACTTTAGCGTGCCAGACAATCGTCCAGAACGTTGGGATGGAAGGCCAAGCAGAAGCTGCAGGGGCGAGGTATTATGGTGGTCACCTAGGCGGTAGGCGCATGTGAGATGGGGATCGGTGCGTGACATCTTCTGGCCGCAAGGACACTGGCGAAATCCAGGGTAAGATTTTTACTCCATAATAGAATACATAGGAAGCGATTGCACCTCGAACGAGTTTTAATTTCGTAAAACTGAAGTTTTGAAAGCCAGGGCCTATGAAATGTGTGAGCACGAGGAAGGCAACCTGAATCTTCCAGCGGAAAGGAAGATCTGGTGTCATGGGGCGGAGCCGAGGTGTATACCACCTGAGGGTGGCAGGAGCCAGCTTGAAGACTGCTGGTGGATCCTTAAAGGGAAAGGTGACATGCCAATAAGTGTGGATGAACAACATACCCACGGTCCTAGAACTGAGGTTACAAACTGATATGAAAATTAAAAATAGGTTACTCACCTGTAACCGTAGTTCTAGGAGTATATGGTTCACATCCACATGATGGCAGTTCCAGCAGAGGTGCTGATTCACTGGAACATCTTTAAGCTAAGCTCCTCCACCACCTGGGCGGTACATCCTCTGGCTCCGCTCCTGTGATGTCAGATCTTGCATGCTGGAAACAGGGATCCATGTGCCACTTGCCAGGGAGGTCAGGTGCGTGGTGTTGATGTGAACCATATACCACTCCTAGAAAGAACAGTTACATACTTACTGTAACAGTAGATCTTAGAATCTCTCATCAGGTCATGCCTTTGGAACTATACCTGCGTCAGTGCTAGAACCACATGGAAACTTTTGCAAGCCAGGGACCACTCACTACGATGTCACGCATCACCATCTACAAAAATGTGGCAACCCCATCTCTCTTCAGTTCCCTGCCGGTTATTATGTTCAGAGAACCTCATTATGGGGAACCAGGAGTTAAAGTAAGCACCCCCATATCAGGCAGCAAGAGGTGGTGAAGTAGTTGTGATTGAATAACTCTGTGTGGAAAATCCACTGACCTACTCTTGAAGTGGAGAAGGAGGGTGGGCGGCATGGCCTGATTAAATAAATTCTCTTGAAGATCTACTGTTACAGTAAGTATGTATCTGTTCTATCTTCTTTGAGGATACTTCTTTCATCAGGCCACACCTTTGGAACAAGTTCCAAGCAATACCAAAACTGACAGTTTGGGTGGATGGAGACAAATGTGCTTGTGACAGCAGGCTTTGAAAGAAAGCCAGGTCAAAACATGCTTGTCTGGAGACACAATGTCCAGACTGTAATGTTTAGTGAAGGTGTGGATAGTACTCCAGGTGGCAGCTGCACAAATCAGCAACTGAGATTTCTCAAGCCAGCAAAAGAAGTGGCCATTCCTCTGGTAGAGTGACCATGTACCACACCCAGAAGATCCGTATCATACTTCCTATAACAAAAAGTAATACAACTGGCCAATCATTTGGACAGGCACTGTGTTTAGACACAGGCCTTGATCTTTCCCAGGGGCGCATCGAAACAGAAAGCTGAGAAGACTTTCTGCAGTCCTTGTGTGATTCACATAATATCTGAGGATTCTATGTACATCCTGTGACACAGCTGAATAAGGCCTTGTCCCATCTATTATGCAGAAAGGGTTTAACGCAAGGGTCTGTTCTGCCCTCTTCTTTTCTGTCTTGTATGTCTGGTTGCGCAACCAAATTTTCTTGTGAGACCTAGGAACTGATCACTCCGGCGGTTTCGCACTCTCTGCCTCTTGCTATCTTTCTGCCTTCCTTTGCTGTTTGTCTTTTCTTCTCCCTTGCATGTCTGGGTATAAAGATAGATGTGAATCTTTATGTGGAAATGTCAGATACTGGGATCCTTTGTTTAAAACTGTATATAGTTATACTGTTGAAATGATTGCAAAACTGGAATTCAAGGGTTAACCAGAGAAGCTGGTTTGCAAACTCTCTGAGATTCTGTAAACAAGAGGCAGTTCTGGGTCGTTATGTTCTTTTTGTTGCACCTGCAGAAACATTGGAAACTTTCAAAAACATTGTGTGAGAAGCATACAGTTTTCTTAACGAGTTTCCTGGCACAGACTTATAAAAAGAGCTGCAATGTTTTGCAAGAGGGAGACAGAGACTGAGAGACAGACTGGAAATTGAGAAGAAAAACTCAGAAGGAGGACTCTGCTTTGTATGTTTGTACTGCCATTGTAAATAGTTATACTAAACAATTTTTATTTTGCTGTTATTAATAATAAAACACTGGCTGGCCGGTGGCGCTGGATGCCACACCTCGCGCCACGCGGCGACCGGTTGGGAACAAGGTGGGAGTTGCCAGGGGTCGGCGGGGAAAGATTGAGCGACAGGAGGACTGCTCTCTCTTCCGGGAGAGTGTGGAGGCGCTCATTCATGGAGGCGACCTCTGGCGGTGGCTGGAGGTTCGCCCGACTGAGTAGCGCAGTGAGCGTCAGGGGTGGGCGGAGCTACGGCACTCACTGCCTGCCTGGCCGTGCTCTGGGAGATGGAAAAAGAAAGAAATACCCCAATCCTGGGGATAGATGAAGGCGCCTCGACCTTCACAGCCCACCTCCCAACTCCGGGCCATCTCCTCACTCCTGCGGGCTCATGTGTGCTGGGCACTTTGCCCTATAAGATAGTCAGCCCTGGGTGGATGAGGCGGTCCTACCTCTGGAGGGTTCAGACCGGAGGTGGTGCTTATGGCACTGGGGACAGGAGTGGTCACGGTGGGAGGTAGAGGCTTGGAACTCCGAGGTCGCTGGAAGGAGTTCTCCAGCGTTGGAGATAAATAAAGTCTAAAAAAATAAATAAATAAATAATAAAACACTATTTGCAATTTTACAACTGCTCCTGGTTTTCCTATGCATCCTGATCTGTGCTGCGATGACACATCCAAAGTATGGAGTAATGCTTCCTGGTTGGTATACTCTGAAAGACAGACTGGAAGATGGATAGTTTGATTTAAGTGAACTCAGGCACCATCTTCGGTAAAAACATAGGATATGAACGTAAAGACACTCTGAAAAATCAAATATGGAGGCTCACACATTAAAGAGCAGCTCTAAAATCCTTCGAAGAAGTAATGGCAACCAAAAATAACACTTTCCATGAAAGAAAGCATAAGCCACAACTCAAGGCAGGCTCAAAAGGAGCCAGAGTGAGCTTTTCCAACACAAAATTCAAGTCCCAAGCCTGGACTAGATTCCTAATGGGACGTTTATGTGTACTATACCTCTCAAAGAGGCAGGATGGGGGCGGAGCTGCAGCCAGCCGGCAAGATGTGTAGAAGAGCTCCTGGCAAATTTGATTTCTATGAACAAATTTACCCTTTTTAAGCTTCAAATTGGAACTTGCAGACAGAGATTCTGATAGCCAAACTCAAAAGCTATTGAATGATACAATTCTTAACCAGAAGAAGCGATGGGAAAGCTAAAGCAAGTGGCTGGCCAGCCGACTGAGAAGGCACTCAAAAACAATTAGAAGCTATGGCCAGAGGAAGTGGAGCTCTCCCAGGAGACTACCAACTCAGCCTTACTACAGGCCAACAGAGATTTCAACAAAAAGCTGAATTCTTTTATGGCAGAACTAACTGTGATGAAACTCACATGACAACTTTTAGTCATGAAGTAAAATGTGCCGGAAACCCGTAACAAATCATCAGCAGGCTGTGATGGTGTATAAAGAAAATAAAGTGCTACAAGTAGATTGGAGCAATTGGAAAATGGCATTTGCATGTTTAATGTTCGATTCTTGGGATCCCAGATGGCATGGAAGGATAACTCAGTAGACTTCATGACTGACCTCCTAGCTCAGTTATTGGACACAGATCTGAAAGATCATATTTACAAAGCTTACCGGATTATTCCCAGAAGAAATCCAAATGATCCCAACCAACCTCAAACACTTTTGGTGATCACCACGGCCCACACATGAGAGACACCATTTTAGATGCTGCAAGATTGAAAGGTCCTTTATATCTGCAGGATGGCAGCTTAATCTGTTGCTCCCTGATCTGAGCTATTCGACCAGGCAGCGTCGCAAGGCTTTTGATGCTGTGCTTTCAGGACTCTGGACTCTTGGTATTTCCCACACACTCCAACTACCGACAAAGCTAAGGATTACCTATGCAGGAAAACCTACATTTATAATGATCCGTGGATACTGGTAAAAATTAGAGGCCTCCAAAGAGATTTTGCCACATGGAATGAGGCGTCCGATGCCGATACAGAAGGCTGACTTTATGCAATGTAATGTACTGATTTATGTGACGTTCTGTGTGGCTGTACCTGTGTTGGGTTATATAAGGGTCTGTATAATTTCTGAGTTTCTAGTGGGTTATTACAAAGGGAAAGAGGTATTGTACATTATCTTAAGTAGAGCTCAGGGGTTTATTTTCCTTTTTCAGCCTTTAGTAATGTTCTTGCAGCTATGACAAGATGTCACTCGCCATGTGCATGGTTAGTTGGCGATAACATGCCTGGTACGCATACCTCTGCCTAACTCATACTGTGATAGTTCTTTGAAGCTCAGTTTTGCTTGCACACCTTCTATAGCTGTAATCTATTTACTTGCCTTGCTAAAAAAAAAAAAAAACGATTATTCCAGCCATCAAGTATAGTCACATTGGAGGAGTTTGTAATGCAGTGAGCCCTAACAGCCCTAGTTATCTTTTAGGTAAAGTGCCAAATTCTTCTGCATGCTCTCAATGTTGCATTTAATATTAATTGAACAACACCTGGGTAAATGTTTATAATTATGAGACAGTTATTTTATGAAATGTTTCTTACTGTTAGGAGCTCTTAAATGCATTACTATTATTGGCGCAAGTAAATATTTCATATTTCTTCTTGTTAGGACACTATCGTCACCCAGAGTGACGTATGAACGAGCCATGGGCTTGAAATTTTCAGATGTTATAAATTTTATAGGTGTATGTCCTAAGCACTGCTGTAATAGGCTACATTTAGTTAAAATTATATGCGCTGAACATAACATTTTGGTGTTTCTCAGTGTAATACCGAATATGCTTACCTCCAATATGTTGTACCAGTATGACCTAGAGTAATTTCTCCTGCATAGAATTACTTGTTGCTCTGTTGTGTTGCGATATTTCTGTACATGACGCTTTGTTATGCATTTTATGTATATGTGAAACTGAATAAAAATAATTTACAAAAAAGGTATGGGATACTTCTTTTGGCAACCGTCACGACCATCCACAGGGCATGAAAGGCTGAAACAGCAGCCAAATCACCTTGAGTTCGAATACTGAAGACCTGAGTTTGAGAGGGACAGCAAGTATTCCAATATGGCATTAACTGTATGAAAGGAAAAAAAGGCATACAAAACCTCACTTTCAAAGAGAGGGACAACGTGTCTCACCAGAAAACTCCAGGCGCTGGAGCAAGAGAGCAAAATGGGGCAGTTTTGTGTTGTGTGGGGATGAAAACATCAACTCTGCACAGCCCCACCTTTCAAGAGATCTTCTGCCACTGTGGGCAGCAGTTCCCATTCGTAGGCTGGTCTGTGACCTGCTTAAGCTGTCTGCCAAGTCATTTTGGGCACCTGGAATATGTACAGCTGAGAGTTCTAGGCTGTGTTCCAGTGCCCACTGCCCTCTCATTTCTTCCTGCACAGTGAATATGAATAAGGCCCCTTGTTTGTATGCTCTTTTTTTTTTTGGAACTGGCAGGCGTCTCTCTGGTTCTGGAGTAGAGGCAGCTGGGCCATCATGGAGCCTGCCAGCTCCACTGTTCCGATGTCTTTCCCAGGCCCATGATCATGTAATGGGCAGAGTGGCTGGCTCTGCCTCACAGAGGCAGCCCTGCATCCTGAACATGGGCTCTACCCATTCTGGCAAGAAGCCTGTGCTGACACCCAGCTACTGCTGGGTGCAGGCAGCAGCACGCTGCGCTAACCCCCTTCCTGGAGTAGGAGCTGTCTGCGGACGCCAATCCTTCCCGCCCCTGTTGACCCCGAGCAACCCAAGTCTGTTCCTGAACTCGGGTTGCTGGCTAGGCGTAAGTGTGGCGCCCAGCACCTCAACCTTCAGCACCACTGGGCCGCTTCCCTTGCTTGTTGATGTAGTACATGACGCTGACATTTTCCATCTGTATTAACAGATGACCTGGTGTCAGATGAGCTCAAAATGCCTGGAGACTGTAGAAAACAGCCTGCATCTCCAGGACATTTGTGTGTCGTTTTTCTCTACCTGGGTCCAAGTATTTGGTAAGGGTCCATGTGTGCTCCCCACCCGGATCCGAGGCATTTGAGGTGAGAAACTAATGGGTTGGACTCCGAAAATGGTATGCCCTTGAGCAGGTTGGTGTGGTCCATCCACCACATCGGGTCCTTCTCAGAGGAGACGTGACTAGTACTGGTTTGTCTAGGTCATCTTGGATTGTTCCTACTGTGACTCAGAGAGACCACTGTTGGACCTCATGTGCAAGCGGGCAAGGGTACTGTTACAATGGCTGCTGCCATAAGACCCAGAATGTATTACAAAGTCTTGGCTGGGACAGACGGACTGTAATACATCAGGTGTGCCTGTGCTATAAGGCATTCCGCTCTATCCAAAGGTGGCAATGCACTGCTCTGATCTGTGTCTAGTACTGCCCTTATGTACTGCTGTCTTTGACAGGGGGTCAGTACTGACTCTGGCAAGTTCACAGTCACCCCAAAATGGTCGAACAAGATCCTGGTTCAAGGCAGGATGTGCCTTAAGTAGCTAATTGTCCAAGTAAGGGAACACATACAGTCATTCCTTGTGGATGGTTGCAGCTACCACTGCCAAGCAGGACTGCAGCCAAGAATCTTGGGGTCCAGGACAAGTCCTTTGAGAAGGCTCCTCCTTCCAATCCAGCCAAGGTCGGGGGTCTGAGGGCCAGCAGGTCCCTAGAAGATCTGGGGGTTTAGATGCTCTGTTGTGAGTTGTGGGGCTTTTATTGAAAATACAACAGACTTTTGTTATGTCCTCCCTACCCCTGACTCCAGGTGAAAAAAAAACGTCTCCCCAGAGTCAGGCAGCGGTAGACTTTGGCTGGCCTTAGGAGTCTGCAGCTACAACTGGGTGAACAACTGGCTGACTAACAATACCATCAACCACCCACCCCACAGGCATTATTGTAATGTGCTGTGAAATATTTTTATATAAGGTTGGGAGTCTGGGGCTGCTAGGTCCCCAGAAGTTCTAGGGTTGTAGATGCTCTGTGGTGAGTTTGGGAGCTTTTATTGAAGATATAACACACTTGTAAACATATGTAAAATTTCCCCATAGGGATTAGTAGCCCATGTAAAAAGGCAAAATAATAATTCATGTTTTTATTCTGCAGATATACAGCAGTTCCCCAACTACTGCCAACCTGGAATCCAGTAACTTAGACTAACCTCCCCTCCTTCTGCTGGATATAATTCCAACTATTACAAGATAAGGAGAACTTAACAGCAGCATCCCTTGGCATGAAACACGTGGTGCCACCATGCTCCCCAGGATAGTCACCCGTTTGTCCTACATTAGCCCATAAAGCCCAGTGCTCCACATTGTTAGCTGAGCCTCAAGTCACTTGTGAGGTTATAGTCCCAGAGGTTTAATTTGGCAGGTACAATTAACCACATGCTGCTCTTTGGCAATGTTGTTGCTGTTTGATACAGATCGTGTCACTCTAGAGCACCTGAACCATGACCATCTAATATTTATTCAGACCCCTCGTTGTCAAGTATTCTGGACAAGTTTGTCAATAAAACTCCTCTGGCTCTGAGGCTCCCTCCCCGGTAGGCAGAGCACCTAAACGACTTGTTTAAAGCCGGTCTGTAGGTCGGCAGTCGTTGTTGGTTTATCGCGGACAGCACCTCCAGTCCCTGTTCAATATCGACAAGAAGGCTTGAATGAATGAATGGTGATACTGCCATATTTGCCTATAGTAAAACCTGATTGGCTGAGGCACAGCCAATACACATCACCATTCATTCATGCCCTTACTGATATCACACTGAACAGATCGGATGTGCTCTGCACTTAGGACTAATGGCTGCTGACTGGCTTTGAACAGATCTTTCTGGGGTGCTGGGGGAGGAGAGGGTAGTGGGACGATCTGCTGGGGCTACACTACATCTTGTGGTGGGGTGGTTGGGGGTGGGACGGGTTACTATTTTTGAGTTGAACCGGGCTGAGGGTGCCCCCCAGAGCTCGGACCTGGTTGTCCCCCCTGATGGCGTGCCTGCTGCCAAGCATTTGGTAAACATCCATGGAGCTTAGGGCAAGACTGAACTGGCAATGTGCCCTTTGCAACTGGACTCTTGGATATTTTCTGTGATTCTGCCTGATTTTGATATGAAGGTAAGCATCCTTCATGTCCAGAGAACAGATCCAGTCTCCTGTCTTCAACAGGGAATGAGGGCTTGTAGTGAAACCACACGGAACGCCTTGTACTTTATGTAGAAGTTTAGATCTCTCATGTCTAGAACTGGTAGCAGTTCCCCTGTCCACTTGGGACTAGGAAATATCTGAAGCAGAATCCCTGTTGCTCTGTCTGACAGGAATTGGTTCTATGGCCTGTTTTTAAAGCAAGGCTTTGACCTCCTCTTTAGCAGTGACTTGTGTTCTGAGGGACACGTGGAGCAAGTTCTGGATGATCTGGAGGGATCTCCAGAAGCTCCAGAGCATTGCCTTTGCAATCATGTCCAGTACCCACTCATCTGTAGTTATCTCCCTCCACCCGCTCAAGTAAAGGAGACTCGGCCCCTTCAACCACCCAAGGCAACAGTGGTTGGAGGATGTATGGCTGTGAGTCACTGTGAAACGGTGGGCAACACCACCACCAGCACCACCTTCTCTGGGTGCTTTGGAATGAGCATCTGGGGAAAGGCTGACGGGCAAGGCTCCAGCGGTCTTACCTCTGCTGTGCTGTCTGTATGTTGGTTTGCCACCCCTGGCAGGTGGTGGATGAAACTGACCTTGACCCTGCCTGGTGTGAGTATACTGACCTGACTGACCTTAAAGTCATTCAAGATGACTGGAGGCATTTTAAAGCCTCTTCTACATCATGCCCAAACAGTTTATGGCCTCTAAAAGGTGCATTCAATGCTGCTTGTTGCACACCATTAGTAAACCCAACTACTCTAAGCCATGAATATCTTCTCATGCAAATGCCAGAGGCAGCTGCCTGGCAGAGGCATCCTAGGCTGAATGGATCAAATGTTTGCCCACCTCAGCCCCTGCAGTTAAAGTTTTCATGAATTCTGCTTCTGCCTGACCCTCAGGAAGGGCCTGTGCAGCAGCCTTGGCACCTCCAGAAGGTGTTCTGGTATTTTATCATACGGGCCTGGTAGTTTGCACACGTAGGCTAGTGATGCATGTACATCTCCTCATGACATCCAACCTTCTCGATTACTTGTCAGGAGGCAGGAGTTCATATGCTTGGGTACCCTGGATCTGCTATGGGCAGCTGTAAGGAACACTGATGTCAGTTTCTGGCTGGCTAGCACAGTAAGACTTGTGAGATGATGGCAGGTATATCTTGCCAGCTTTCCTAGAGGCTGCTGGTATAGCATTAGGCCTATACCAAGCAGCATAAGTGGCATCCTTCACAGCTAGGTATAGTAGAGGATAATATGAAGAGGATTCTGGCACCTCCAAGGACTTCAACAAATTCCTCTCTGTGAGTCTTCCTCTTTAAGAAGGAATCCCATAGCTGCTTGCATTTTCTGCATCATTGTTTAAAAGAGGCATGTGACCTTGGGGACTGACCAGAGTCCTCACTGCAGGAGGATAAGCTGGAATTAGCACCAGGAAACCCTGGTCCTCAGTGTAACCCTCCTCCTCCTCATAGTCCTCAACCATTATAAGGTCTGGATTATATTCCACTTCGCCGCAGTTGCCCTTTGATGACGGGAACGAGGAGCATGCCGCTAGGCCCTTTGGTATAGTGCTGGGTTGCGCATGGACAGGGTCTGAGTGTTCAAAACTCCTTACCGTTAGTACAGGCTTGCCAGGCAGGCCAGGAGGAGGTGAGGAATCATTTCAGAAAATGATACCAGCACTGTGTGTGGGTCGATGATGTCCATATTAGGGGTGCAACTGTAGTAGTCAACCATGGGTTCAGACCAGGAGACAATGGCATTGTACCACCCGTAACAAGACTGGTAGTGCCTCAAGCCAAGCCCCAACCTCGGTGTCTGGTCGACAGTTTTGGGGTGCTGTAGTCATCGCTGCCTGAGCAGATGATGACATTAATAAATTCCTGCTCGCTGCAACAGCAACCTGGAGCGTGTCAGGAGGCCTTGTCCTTATTCCTGTCATGGTGCTTGTAGCCACCGAAGATGATTAAGTGTATTTTGATTATACGCAACTTTCTGTTCAGCGGGCAGGCAACGTAGACTTTTCTTGGAGTTGTTTTTCCACTGCTTCTAAAGTTTTCTTTAGCAAAAGTCCTCTAACACCCCTTTTCTGTGTTGCCTAGGACCGTAGTTGAAGCCTTTGCAAATTTCATGCAATTTTATGTCCTGGGGAGGCCTAAACAGCAGACACATACCTCATAGGCATTGTCTTTTGTAAATCTCTAAGAGAAACAATAATGAGACGGTGGCTAACAGTCCATGTTTCCGTGAGCAGGTCAGACTAGTATGACCGACAATGGGAAAAGAACAAAGGAGAGATGGGGCCACCCATGTCTGTGTAGACACTGATGCATGCGTCACTGTGGGCAGCCCCTTGCTTGCAAAAGTTTCCATGTTGTCCTAGCACTAATGCAGGTACAGTTCCAAAGGTGTGGCCTGATGAAAGAGATATCTCGAAGAAGATCTTTGGTTACAGGTGAGTAAAAACAAGCTACTCTCCTGTAACAGTAGTTCAAGGAATGGTATACAATGTCCATTCATACTTTCTGGCAGTTGCCTTCTCCTTTAAGACTGGCCAGAACATCTTCAAGCTGGCTCCTCCCACCCACCCAGGTGGTAACTCCTTGGCTCCGCCCCATGACACCACATCTTGCCTGCTGGAAGCAGCAGTGGTGCCACAGCCAGGGAGGTTGGGTGGGTCCACGTGGATGACCATTATATACCACTCCTAGAAAGTGCGGTTACGTAAGAACTTACCGTAACAGTAGATCTTTGAGGAATGTCTCTTGCAGTAGGTTATTACTCCTGGGGGTCCAGCAGCGGGTGCTGTCACACGGCAGCTTCTTCAGCAGTCTTTTACCAGGGACTGCCCACACATGACATCATCTCCTTGCTTCCTATATAAGTGTGGGCAGTCCCTGGTATCCTCTATTCCCGCTGGTTTCAGCTCATAGCGAGGACCAAGGGAAACTGAGGTACCAGTGAGTCCCAACCCTAAGTCCTTAGATCTGGATTTTCCATGTTAGAGAAGGCAGGGGATGGAGGGAGGATTGATCTATTGCAAGAGACATTCCTCAAGATCTACTGTTATGGTAAGTTCTTACGTAACCGCATTATCTCCTATGGAATGGTCTCTTGCAGCAGGTTATTACTCTTGGGAGAGTTCCCAGCAGTTATGTCCACGTGGGAGGACAGTTATGACAGGATGCCCTGTGGGGCGTCTCGGTAGAAGGCCATTCTGTGTCTCGAGGCAACATCCAGATTACAATGTCTGGTAAAGGTATGGATGGTAGACCAGGTGGCCGCATTGCAAATATTAGTAATGGAGGCACCCTTGAAACAAGCCGCTGTGACCACTATGGCCCTAGTGGAATGGGCTTGGACATGGCCAGGTAAGGGCTTATTGTATTTTTGTAACAAAAGTAATGCAATGGGCTGACCAGCAAGAGAGTGCGTTCGCAACTGGAAGGCCCTCATAACCTGGGGTAAAGGTGACTAACAGTTATGAGGTTTTAGAGGGAATTCGTCCGATCAGTATAATGATGAAGGATCGCATGGACATCCACCATATGCAAAAGATGTTCACCCAGATTTGAGTATTCAGGGAGAAAACGGTAACTCCAGGGACTGATTCAAGGTTTGTTCAGAAACCACTTCAGGCAGAAAGGAAGTGTTAGTGCAAAGCATGACCGAATCCTTATGAAAGATAAGGTTCTCTCGACATAGGGGCATGAAGCTCGGAATTGGTCGAGCCAAAGTGACAGCCACCAGGAATAGTGTTTTCCAGAGAGGAAATGCATGTCACAAGTGGCAGCCGGTTCAAGGGTCCACTGTTAGTTTCAATCATGAAATTCAGATCCCATGGAGGAATGGGATGCCGAATAGGAGGCTTAAGATGTAATATGTCCTTCAAGAACATCTTAGCCAGATGGTTGCTTCAAAAGCTGGCAATCTAATGGTTCATGGAAGGCAGAGATGGTGGCCAAGTGGATTTTATAGAAGAATAGCTAAGGCCCTCTGAAGACAAGGGGCCAAGTAGTCCAAGACCTTCGTAAGAGGGCAAGAGTAAGGGTAATCAAGTCGCCTGGATTCTTTATCCCAAGGTAAAATTCATATGTTTAGGCTTTTTAGTTGAGCGGCCGCTATGACCACTGAGTTGGCCGCAGGAATTGTGAACAAATATAGATGGTCCAAGGGGCTTGGTATAGCTGGTCAGCCTTAAAGAGGTGAACTGTTACGGCCAAAGGCTTGATACCCCTATCAGAAATGGTGTTCTGATAAGCAGGTATTAATGGAGGAATGACCAGGACAGGTTCCTCGGTAGCTTGAGGTAGCCAGCCATTGTCCCGTCGTTGTTTATCCTGTTCAGTGGTGGAGAACCCCATGACTTTCTGAATCTGTATCATCATATCATTGAAAGAGGGTTGTCCGAGAGGAAACAGCCCAAGGTGCTGGCATATCCTTGTCCAGGAGGAGACCACAGAGTACAGAGAGTACGGGTCCGGACAATCTATATTCGGAAATTCCTCTTCATAAATGTCCTCCGGAGGTCCCCACCAGGTCGGGTTCATCCGACATGTAATCCTCTAAAAGAAGGGGTGGGAAGACCAAGGTGGAACATCCAGCTCGGTATGAAGCTGCCTGGGTGGAGGAGAGGCAGAATGCTGAGAAAGATTAGCCGGTATCCCATGGATTGTAGTACTGTGTACAATGCGTTCAATATTAGTACCTGCGACAGTGGATATCCACTGTCCGAGGCTGGCTATTTGTAATAACAGGTGTCAGAGAGGGTATAGGGACGGTGGGAAGTATCCGGACAAGCACTGGAAAAATATAGCCCTGGGTCTCTCATTAGGTCAACCGCACCTCTGTAGGAAGGCACCTGAGAAGGTGGAGGGTGTTAAGCATGGCAAAAGATGCTGGTTTGTCTTTAGGAACTCCCATCATCGACAACGAGACAGGAGAAGAATGAGCACTGTATGGTACAAAAACATTGACGGAAAGGGCTCCTCTCGACAGAGCAGCCGTTGCTTGGCTGCATGACATACAGTGGCCATCGGCGAGAGAAGAAGCCTTCAAATCGGAGGAACAGCAGAACGCACTGTCCTGAGTGCATGGGCAAGCTCTGTCGGCAAGAGAACTGAAGCACTCCCATCAACGAGGAACATTCCGTCGACGGTGCACAAGTTGCAGATGTCACCGTTGACGCAAGGGTCAGGTAGGGAGTGAGAGGAGGGTTTCTCCTTCTCCTTTATGCTTAGATCAAGACCCTGAAGCTAAGGAGCCCTTGGAATGTGTCCCTGGGTCTGCTCAACCAGGAAACCTGTTGCTCCATGAGTAAATTTTAATTTCTTGCAACCATCGTCGACGAGTTGCCTGGTTAAATTCCTTGCAGAAAATACAAGAGGTGGTGTCGTGTGGGTCCCAGACACCTAACACAATATAAATGATTGTCAAGCTTGAAAAACTGCCTGCCACAACAGCAGGAATGAAATAAGGCTTGCTTGTTTGTAGATCCTTTTCTTACACATTTGTTTGTTCAAGTCTCGTTGATGACTGCTACACGAAGATTGAGCCAGCTGTATGCGAGCTGAAGCCGGCGGAAAATGAACAGAGGATACCAGGGACCGCCCACACTTATATAGGGAGCAAAGAGATGATGTCATGTGTGGGCGGTCCCTGGTAAAAGACTGCTGAAGAAGCTGCCGTGGTGACATCTCCCTCTGCTGGAACCTCCCAAGAGTAATAACTTACTGCAAGAGACCATTCCATAGAAGATCTACTGTTAGAGGTGAGTAACCTGTTTTCTAGGGACATGGATATGGTGTTCTATCCACACTTTCTGGCAGGTGCCTAGCAGGTCTCCAGGAGGAGGGTCAAGGACACACACCTACTTGGGAAACAGAAATTGGAGAACTAAGGCCCCAAAACCAGCATCCTGGCATGACTCAAGGTCGATGTGGTAGTGGGAAATGAAGGTGTGCTGACTTCCAGGTAGGAGCCCGACAGATTTCCTGAATGGGAGGTCCCTGGAAGCAGCCAAAAGACAGCGGTATGAAGGGTGGAATGAGCCCATAGCCCCACAGGAGGCTCCCTACCCGCCAGCCTATAGCAGAGGTCGATGCAGGATACAATCCACCTGCCAATCATCCGCTTAGCTGCCGGTCTGCCAGGTGCAGCTTCAGCACAGGTGACAAACAGCTGGCGAACCTCTCCCGAACTCCAGCCGTGCGCTCTTTGGAATAAGCGATCGTATGCCTCAGGTCCAGAGTATAGGACCTATGCTCGGCCTCCGAGGTGTGATTGGTGAAGTACACGGGAGACTGATCACCCAATTAAGGTGAAACTCTGACACAACCTTGGGAGGAACTTGGGTTGGGGTGAAGGGACAGCCTTGTCCCTGTGGAAGACTAGGTAGGAGACTCACCAAAAGCGCCAAGGGCTCACTGATCCTTCTGGTTGACGTGTGGCTACCAGGAAGGTGGTCTTTCCACGACAGGTGAGACATCTCACACCTGTGCATCGGTTCGAATGGTTTGCCCATGAGCTTTGCCAACACTAGCAACAAGTCCCAGGTGGTGGTGGTTCACACACACTGGAGGAAATGTGGCCAAGGCCTTTAAGAAGCGCCAGACCATTTTTCCTGTACCGACTGCTGACCGGCCTCGCCCAGTAAGCGAGATGGTTGCCAGGTGCACCTTGAGGGTTGTCGATCAAAGACCCAATTGAGAGGGACCAGAAATAGTCAAGGATACTTGCCACTGGACATCAAACCCTTGTTTTGACACCAAATGATGGACCTCTTTCATCTGAAGGTACAGCACTTCCTGGTCGATTCCTTCAAGATGCCTCCATAACAGTGAGGACATCTTCAGAAAGACCAAAGCCTGGAACTCTAGCTGCTCAGGAACCAGGCTGTTAGGTGCAGGGATTGAAGGTCTGGATGGAGTACCGTCCCTGACTGATGGAGGCGGGTCCAGGTGGAGGAAGGCGCCTCGGGAGCCTGCTGCTGAGGCTGAGGAGGATCAGGGTACCAAAACTGGCGCAGCCAGTCTGAAGCTCCTCAGGATCACCTGTGCCTTGTCCCTTGTGAAGCACCTTGTGGATCAAGGGAAGTCATAGAGCCTGTGGGTCCAGGGGTCTCGAGAAGGGATCCTCTGCAGTGTTCCTTGCTGGTGGGGGGTGGGGGGGCCTGTAAGTACAGTTCGTAGGAACTTACGTAACAGTAGATCTTAGAGAGGCTCTTGCAGTAGGTAATTACATGTAGGACTGATGTGGCTGGCGTCTGGACCCAGCGGAAAATTTTCTAGCTAGCAGTCTCTGGTGGGGACTGCCCCATGTCAGGTGACCAACGTCATGTGGCGTCCGTATAAAGGGTGGTCCCCCACGCCTGCCTTCCAGTTCTTTCCTACAAGGCCAAAAGGCAAGACAAGAGAGAGTGAATATTTCCCCTCCTGGAAAAGGAGCTGAAAAAGCTTAGGGGGATGGAGGGTGGGAAGGTATTACCTGCAAGAGCCTCTCTCGAAGATCTACTGTTGCAGTAAGTTCTTATGTAACAGTACTATCTTACTTCGAGAGGGCTCTTGCATGCGTAATTACATATAGGACTGAGTCCCAAGCAGTCTGGAACAAGGAGAAGCAAGCGGGAGAAGAAAGCTACTCAAGTAGACCCTCTGGTTGTGAAGGCCTTAGGAAAGGAGGCCTTGCAAAACAGCCAGCCGAAGCCTGCTCTACAGCGAGGCAATGTACAAACTGTAATGTTTACGTGAGTATGGCCAAGTCCAAGTGGCAGCTGCACAAATGTCAGCCGCTGACACGCTCTTGAAACAAGTCATAGAGGCAGCGACCCTCCTGGTGGAGTGGGTTTCAACTTGACCACGCAGGGTCTTGTTGTACTGTCATAACAGAAAGTGATACAATGAGCCAACCATTTCGATAGGCATTGCTTAGAAACAGCATCGCCTTCTCTTTCATGAGCAAAAGAGATGAACAGTTGATCAGTCTTTCTGAGATCCTTTGTCCTGTTGGTGTAGTATCTCAGAATTCGGTGAACATCAAAGTATGCAGGAGGTACTCTCCTTGATTGGAGTGCTGCGTAAAGGTAGGCAACTCTATGGATTGATTCAGCGTCTATTCCACTACCACCTTAGGGAGAAACTTAGGGTTGATGCATGAGACCACCGTCCCTTGTGAAAAATCAAATACAGGATTTTGCAGAACAGGGCCTGAAGCTCGAAATCCGTCGAGCAGAAGTAATGGCCACTAGGAAGAGAGTCTTCCAAGAAAGGAACTTTAAGCTCCACTGAGGCTGCCTGGCTCGAAAGGAGCACAGTAAGCTTCTCTAAAATGAAATTCAGATCCCAAGGAGGGGCAGGAACCCAGATAGGGTGGTAAGTGAAGGAACCCCTCTCAAAAGGTCTTAGAGACCTCCAGCTGAGCAAACGTTCTGTCTGCAAGGGGACATGATAGGCCGAAATGACTGCCATGTGAACCTTTAAGGATGAATGGCTGAGACCCAGATCGAAGAGTGTTGCAGGTAATCCAGAAGTCGGCCGACAGAGCACAAGGGCTCAACATCATTGGAGCAGTCCAAATAGAGAACTGCTTCCATTTCATGGCATAAGTAGATCTGGTTGAGGGTTCCTGGCCTCCACCAGAATCTCAGCTACCTGGGGGACCCGAATCGGGCTTGAGCTACGTCTGCAGGAGTCGCGTGCAACTGAAGGGACTTGAGGCCTGGATGGACCAGGGTCCCCTGATCCTGGGTCAGCAAAAATAGTGACAGAGGAAGAGGAGGTTCCTCTGAGTACTGTGGCAGAAGGAGAACCAAACTTGCCTGGGCCAGAAAGGAGCGATCAGAATCATTCGAGCTCCTTCCGAACAGAGTTTCTGCAGACCCTCGTAATCAGTGGAATCGGAAGGCGTAGACAAATCTGCCCTCACAGTCTAGAGACAAGCGTCTCCAAAAATGCACGCCCTGGAGCGCGGCGGCAGAGAGGCAGGAAGTTTGGTGTTTTGAGGGAAGCAACCAATCTACCTGTGGAGTTCCCCAAGCGCGGGAAGATGTAGTCTCGACCCCTGATCCAGTTCCCATTCATGAGCTAGAGCAGATGACCGGCTAGCCTGTCTGCCAGCGTGTTCTCGACCCGGGACATGAGATGCTGTGAGGTGAAGGTTGTGCTGCATTGCCCAACCCCAGACTCGCATCGCCTCTCTCTGCAAAGGGGTAGGAACAAGTTCCTCCCTGTTTGTTGATGTACCAGACCACACATATTGTCCATCTGTACAGCCAGGTGACTGGGAGATAGATACAGATGCAGAGCCTGAAGAGCATACAGTACTGCCCTTGGTTCGAGCACACTGGTGTGAAGTGACTTCTTGAGCTTGGACCAGGAGCCCTGGGTCTTCTGAGTACCGAGATGGTCCCCAACCTCGCGGAGGCTCCGTGATCCAACATCTGCGAGGGAGGAGGCGAAGGAACTCCACGGTTGAGGTTCTCCTGAACCATCCACCACTGCAGTCCCGAGCCATGGAGTGGAGACCAGGACAAGTTGATCTAGGTCGTCCACTGAGAGATTCTCATGTGGAGTCGAGCGCGAGGACTGTCGGAATCTCAGCCGCCTTAGCCCGAGGAGGTGAAGGACTGACCTGGCGCTGACCCGCCTGCAGCTGGACAACAGGCTGACCTGGGCCTGGAGAGTGGCGCCCTGTCCGTTGGAAGGAGGCCATGCCACAGGTCGTGTCCAGGATCGCCCGATAAACTGGAGCCTCTAGGACAGGATCAGATGGGACTTGGCGTGGTTGATGGTAATACCCAGGCAGGCAAAGACCTGCTGGGTAAGAGAAAGGAAGCAGGAGTTCCTCCTGGAGCGGAGCCGTCAGAAGCCAATCGTCCAGGTATGGGAAACCTGCACCCCTGGGTAGGCAGGTAGGCCACTACCACCCGAAAGGCATTTGGTGAACACCGGGCACCAAGGAAAGACCAAATGGGGGTCTTGAACTGGTAGTGGTCCCCCTGGAACACAAAACGCAGGTATTTGTGGTCGGAAGAAGCGGATAGGGATATGCAGGTAGGGCATCCTGCATATCAAAGCGCAAACCACTGTCCCGGCCGGAGAAGGCAGGAGGCTCTGCAGCAAAGTATCCTGAACCTCTTGTACTCCATGAACAAGTTCAGGAGCTGAGGTCAGAATCGGCCTCACGTCCCCCTTTTCTTTGGGACCAGGAAGAAATGGGAATAGTACCCGTTCCTGAAGAGGAATGGGGACGAGTTCTCGCCTCCTTCAGCAAAAGTGCTGAAATCTCTTCCTGGACCAGAAGATGATGTTCCAGAGTACGGCGACCTTGGGGAGGGGTGTCGAGTGGGTTTCTGAAGAAACTCTTTTGAGTGTCCTTCTGCGATCAGCTGGAGCACCCAGGAATCTGAAGTTATCCTCTCCCAACCCGGGAGGTGGAGGAAAACCTCTCTCTCCCGGTTCCTCGGAAGGCCCAGTGGCTGTGGGAGAGGAAAGGAGTCAGGTGGTGTGGGCAGCATCGCGGCTGAAGCACCCGCTGCTTTTTGGGTGGAGGGGCTGGCAGCGGAGGGGCCCGGCGCTATTGGCCCGCTTTCCTGGGTTTCACCTTTGCCGATTCTACCGCGAAAGGGACCGCACTGCATTTGATGGGGTGGTACATGGAGTCCACAAACTTTAGTGCAGTCCCTTCTCCTGCAGATCGGTGATAATGTCCTGAGATCACCACCGAACAGCACCGAACCCGGAAGGGCATTTCCTGAATAGCGAACTGTACTCGGGGACCAACCTGACACCAGGAGCTAGGCATGGACGCCATAAGCCCTCGGCAAAAGCAGAGCTCTACCAGCAGTGCCACTGCATTGTATGTAGCACGAAGCATGTGCCAACTGGCCAAACGTGCAGAGCGGATGAGGTCAGCCACTTCCTGTTTGACTTGAGAGACAGGAAGGAGTCATATTGGATTCCACCTCACCAAGAACTGCCTTCTGGTAATCCCCATGTGACTGACATAATTTAGGGCCTAATTTCCAGAGTGGAAGAAGCAAAGATCTTCTTCCCATACTGGTCCAGAAGACAGGATTCTCTGTCAGGTGGAGACGAGTTCAGATGTTTGGGTTAGCTGTCCGGCCATGAGCGGCGCTAATCACGACGAATCCGCTCGAGGGTGAGAATCTTGAAAGTCAACACCCTTGGGAGCCTGATATAGCCTGTTCGACCAAGAAGCGGGGCCAGTTTACTGTTGCTTCCAATAGTGGAAACAAGATCGGCATGAGGCTCAGTCCAGGGTGGCACCAAGGTAGGAGCTGTCTCAGGCAGGTCCAGATGCTCAGCGAGTTTCTTACGCTGTGGATCCGGCTCCAAGGAATGCCACTTGTGAACCTCCTGGATTCTGCGCAGCAACTCCGTAAGGAAGGATCCTCTGGAGGAGACTTGGAGGAGTCCTAGGCTTGGGAGGCGTGGCTCGCCCGTCCGGCTTGGAGCAACCCGTCGGTCGTCCGAGGAGGAAGAAGATGAGACTCCCTCTCCCAGGCGTGGGGAGGAGCGGACCTCTTGGAAGGTCCTCGGGAAGTGTATCCTGCCCGCCCTGGAACCAGAGAGGCTCGCCCCTGGTGTCCGGAGGTGGGAGGGAGTCTGTCGTCAGGATGTACGGGAGCCGGAATCGGCACCGCTGTCGTGAGACGACTCTCCACCTCTCTGGTGAGCTGAGCCTTGGCCTCAGCCCACCAGGAGGCCAGAGTCTCCTTCAAGTCCACCGCGGCTGAGGGGCGGTGGAGGAGGAGGAGGAGGGGACTAGGGTATTGATTGTACCTGAAGGTGCATATCCATAACAACGAGGAACAGTGTCAGGTACTGAGGCACTAGGTACTGCGGCGTCAGATAGAGCCGGCATCGGATACTGCGGAGCTGGGTAAGATGGCGTCGGATACCAGGAACGAGGATCTGCTGGAGACACCCGGCCAGAGGCCTACAGGCGGGCCTGGAGCAGAAGGCTCAGTGTGGAAGGCCGGCGTTGGGTGGCATCGGAAGTGGGATGTCGCCTGGCGTCGGCAAGATCTGTGTCGGGGCAGGCGTCGAGGAACCGGCGTCAGGTCAGTCGTGGCGGACCCCTGGCTAACGGGTGGCGGGAACCTTGGCACGCCTGGGATGGAGGGGAAAACCCTGGGGTCAGGCTGAGGAGACCCAGGGTCCCCAGAGGGCAGCAAAGGCTGCGGGGCTGGAAGCAGCGGACATAAGATGGTCAGTCGGCTCAGCCACCATGTGGGTGTCGGGCAGGCTGACGTCTGACTTATCGGACCCATCGCCCGAGGCAGGTCGCGGAGGAGGAGCAGCCTGGTCGGGAGGAAGAGGGCTGTCACGCCGCCCCGAAGGGTCGGATGACTTATCGACCGTCTCCGTGCGGGCGCCAGAGAGCTGACATCCGGCTTACTGGAGCCGTTCAAACCAGTAGGCCGCTGCGGTGGTGGCTTTACTGGGGCCGGAGGCCTCCAATAGCCCGGGCGCCTGAAGGGCCCCAGCATGAGCCAGGCAGGCGGGCAGACGCCGCCTTGAGGTGGCCGTCATGAGCGGTCCCTCGGAGGGGTGTTACCTGTAGCTCAGCGACTCCCAAAAGACACGCGGTGGATGAGGAGCCCTTATCCCGTGCTTCTCCTTGTCTTTCTTCTTACGATGGCCTTCTGGGGAAGTGGGCGCCTGCTGGAGCTTTTTAACTCCTTCTCCATGGAGGACATTTTTCTTCTTTAGTATGTGGGCCTCCAGGGACTGCTGCCTCCATCTGCGGGTGGCGTTGAATTTAAGGCATTGCTGGCACTTCTCCACCTGATGATCCGGGCCTAGACAGAAGAGGCACTGGGAATGGCCGTCCCTTGTCACGGGGAGTTGGCGCCGCCACAGTCGCCTTATTTTTGTGCTTTCGGAAGGTGTAGGGGCGACATACACTGACGAATGCCTGACGATTTAGTCGAAGAATTGAAAAAGACGGTAAAAACTACCGACAGAGCTGATGAGCGTTGAACTTTACTGCAAGGCGCTGACACGGGCTAACGGTGGGAAAGAACTGGAAGGCGGGCATGGGGACTGCCCTTTATACTGACGCCGCATGGCGTTGGTCACCTGCTGTGGGCGGTCCCCGCCAGAGACTGCTAGCTAGACATTTTCCGTTGGGTCTGGCGGCTGGCATCAGTCTATATGTAATTACCTACTACAAGAGCCCTCTCAGTAAGATCAGCCTCTGCTTGCGTTCTCCTTGAGGCGATCAGGTCCACCTGAGGGGTGCCCCACTGAGAGAAGACTGTGGACTACCTCTGGGCAGAGAGACCACTCGTGAGATGCCTCACCCACATGGCTGAAAGCATCCGTCCAGCTGGTTGGAGGCTCCGGCAACATGGATGGCTAGGAAATCTCCCCCAAGCTGTGCATGAGGTCCACATATGGAGTGCTTCCTTGCACAGAGGCAGGAGTCGTCCCACCCTGCTTGTTGAGCCTGAGGTAGTACATGGTCGTGGTGTTGTCCATCTGGACCTGGACCACCTGACCCCAAATGTCACAAGTGAAGGCAGTCAGCGTAAGCTGAACTGCATGGAGTTCAGCAACTTGATATGGCATCAGGACTCCTCGGGGTCCAGAGCCAATGGACTCTGTGTTCCCCATGGTGGGCACCCCAGCCCATGAGAGAGGCATCGGTCTCAAGATGACCGTTGGCTCTGGGTAGACAAATGGGATTCTTTCCTGTTCCGGGACAAACCACCACTGAAGAGCATCCCACATCCGTTGGGTCACAGTGACCAGCTGGTGAAGTGACCCCTGCGCTGAGACCACTGGCTGGGCAACTCCCACTGCAGACAGCGCATTCTCCAGTGGGCCCAATGGACCCACGATGGTGCAGGCCGTCATGTAACCCAGCAGGTGCAGGATGTCCTGGGCTGGGCACAGTGCCCAACCAGAAATGATCAAGCAAACAAGGAGAGAGCATCCGCACTGTCCAGCTGGGAGCAAGCTCTGGCTCTGCAAGAGTCGAGCTCCGCCCGATGAAGGTGATCACCTGCGATGATCGAGTTCTGACTTGGCCTTGTTGACCAGGAGGCCAAGGAGACACAGGTCTGGAGGGCCAGATCCCTGTAGACTCCAACCCCTGCCTGGAGGAATCTGCAATCAGCCAGCCATCCGGAAGGGTAAACTCGAACCCCTCGGCGCCTCAGGTAAGCTGCCACAACTGCGATGCACTTGGTGAAGACCCTGGGGGCTGAGGACAGGCCAAATGGCATGGCCTGAAACTTGTAGAGGGCTCCCTCTGCTCGGGAGCGGAGGACCTCCTGTGAGATGGACGGATCGGGATGTGAAAGAATGCTTCCTGAAGATCCAGGGAGCAGAACCACACGCTTTGCTCCAGAAATGGAATGATCTGAAAGAGAGTGTCCATCCTGAAGGGGCACAATTTGAGAAACTTGTTCAGGTTGTGCAGATCTAGAATGGGCGCCAGCCCTCCATCCGCTTTGGCACCAGAAAGTACCTGGAGACAAACCCTGGGTGTTCAGAGATCCGCAACAAGAATCACGACCTCCTGCGGAGGGCTGGGTGATGTCATCCCGAAGAGCTGACAGAATGTCTGCGGATACCAATTCCTACCATGGGGTGCGGGCTCAACAAGGAGGTACTATTCAAACTCCAGAGGCAGACCCTGACCGACCACCTCGAGAACTCACCTGTCTGTGGTGACAGCGGACGAGGCAGAAAGAAGTGGTGAAGCTTGGCCCCAGGGAGGACCCAGGAAGGGATAGCGGGCATGGAGGTAAGCACCCCTCATCCGTCACTGGGCAGGCTTGAGGCGGGAAAGGGCCCGCTGAGGAACCACGGGGCCTCTCACTGCAGGCTTGCAGGCGACGAGGTCAAGCCTGCTGCCCAGCCTGGGCTGGGCTGACTTGGCCGCAGAGTCGGTGCCCAGGAAGGGGACATTTGCCAGCTTGTGCTGGGTATCTGCCATGAAGGCTGAGATCCGCAGCCAAGCCCTGCAGCGCATGGGCCACTGCGGCTGCCACGGAGCGGGCACAGGAGTCCCCTATGTCCATGGCTGTCTGCTTTGCCCAGACCGACCCTGGTCCCGGACCTGTTTGACCGTGGTCTGGAAATCTGCTGGTAGATGAGAAAGCACCTCATCCAGGGTGCCCAACAGGGCATGAGAGAAGTGGGCCATCAGGAGGCTTGAACTTGCCTGTGAGAGCCAACTGAAGAGGCAGCGTAGAATTTTTTAGCTGCATGGTCCAACTTCTTGGACTCTTTATTAGGTGGCTTGTTGGCATTACCCCACGTTGCCAGAGTGCTGGAACACAGAATTGACCACCAAGCCCTCAGTCGGGGTGTTCTGTGAATCCTGAAAGGGGGTAGGGACCACTTACCTGCAGGCCGTCCAGGCCGACCGTGCTAGGCAGGAAGCGGGCACCGCCAATGCTCCAAGGCAGGATCAAGGATAGCCTCTGCCACTGGGAAGGCTTCCCAGGGAGTCTCCCGGTCCTAGGATCTCGGTTAGGAATTGCCGAGCCTGTTTCTGGACAGGCTCCATCTTAGAACCCATAGATTCCTAGATCAGGTGGAGGAGGCGCCATAAGGGAGGAAGGCCTTCATCCGTCGAGGACCTCCGACTCCGAGTGCGTTGAAGAGGTTTGACTGCCAGAATCCCACTGACCTCCGCTGATGGTCAGGAGTGCCAGTGATCGACAGCTGATGGGGAAGCCCTGAGGCTGGTCAAGATTCCTTGGTGAAGTGCCAGATTTCGGCTGTTTAGGCTGTGGCTCCATGGGAATCGGTGGAGACACCAGAGTCGTCCAAGCGGGACCAGTTTGTCAGCTCCTGAGGTGGCGAAGGAGTCAGCTGTTGGAAAGCCAGGTGATGGCGGGTAGAAGCCAGGATCGGCTTCATACTGTGAAAAAACAACTGTTGCCACATGAGATCCTTGTAGCATTGGTGCAACTTGTGCCAAAGCCTCTCCTCACTCGGATGAAGAACAGCCCGGCATGCGTTCCCAGAGACACCGACATCGGAGACGCTCGACCCGGAGTAAGACCTCAATCACCAGGAGGACCAGCGGCGCTCAGAAGGCACCGTTGAAAGTCGAGGCACCTCCGGGTCCTGGTCAGTGACCAGAGGTAGCGGGTCAGTGGACTCATCCGTCCCTCAACAGTCTGAGGCAGGACTGGAGTCCTGGATAAAGAGTGTCGGCCTCCTCAGTTGACAACTGGTTGACCGGCTCGAGGACAATCTCGGCGGAAGATCAACCAGCGTCTCGCCAACTAGTCCGACGGGGTTCCCGTGCAGCCGGTGGTCTGAGCCAAGTTTTGACCAAAGTTGGATCTGGAGAAGCAGGAGAGTCAGAAGTCCTGGATGAAGGCGTTCCGATCTTACGATCCAGTGTCGAGACAGTTTTTCTGTCTCTTTTAGATTTTGATTTGTTCTCGGTAAAGTCTGGCACAAATCTTTGACCACCCCCCCAGAAGGAGGCGCCCAGAGAAAGCAGCATGAAGACCGGGTCGAGGAAGTGTGAGCTGCAGCCTTGGCCACCTCCTCAAAAGCCGCTAGCTGTTCAGCGGACCCCCAGCTGCAGAGACCACCCGATGGGCATCCTTTGATTTGACCGCTGGGTTTCGTCACGAGCATAAGGTAAGTCGGGCATGACGGTCCTCAAGAACAGAGGGATGGAAGGTGCCACAAATATCACAGGCCTGGGGATCGTGCTTGTCCCTAGGCAGTAGATGCACATGGTGTACAGATCTGTTTGGGACACCTTCTGCCTGCAAAGGCATCACCGAACCCCCGAGCGGACTTGTCATCATCCATCGCAGTCCAAAGGAAGAAACGAGAAATGTTTTGAACACTTTTGGAAGTAAATCAAAGATTTGATAACACAAAGGCCTACTCAAGCGCGACAGCGATGAAACCTCGTCTTCAGTGGAAAGGAAGATCTGGTGTCATGAGGCGGAGCTGAGGCGTTACCTCCCGGATGGGTGGGAGGAGCCAGCTTGAAGATGTTCCGGCCAGTCTTAAATGGGAAAGGCAACTGCCAGAAAGTGTGGATAGAACATCATATCCACGTCCCTAGAACCAATTTTTCTAGGATCGTGAATACGGTTCAGTTATCCACATGATGTTAGACCTCCAGCAGTTCTCCGGGAGGAGGGCAAGGTGCACACCCCTACCTGGCAACAGGAAGTGGAGAACCGAGGTTCCAAAGACAGCATCCTGATGAGACTCAAGGTCATTGCTATAATAAGAGATAATGGTTCTGACTTCCAGTGCAGTCCTGCAGATCTCCTGGATAGTGGCGTCCTGGAAGCAGCCAGTGAGACAGTGGTATGTCTGGTGGAATGAGTCTAGGCTCCTACCAGCCAACCTATAGCAGAGGTCGATGCAGGATGTAATCCACCTGCCAATCCTCCCCTTAGCTGCTGTTCTTACAGGCACACCTTTAGTGTATGTGACAACCAGCTGGGAAGCCTCACCCTGAACTCAGCCGTGAGCTCTGCATTATAGAGAGCACCCACTGCAGGTCCAGTGTATGAGTCTGCAGTTGGCCTTGGAAGATGGGTTGGTAAAATATACTGGAAGGTTCATCACTTGGTTAAGGTGGAACTCCGATACAACCTTTGGAAGGAACTTGGTGGGGGCGAAGGATTAGGCTGTCCTTGTGGAAGACCAGATAGGAAGACTCCATTGAGGGTGCCTGGAACTTACTAATCCTGCTGGCTGACATGACAACCACCAAGAACATCATCTTCCACAAGATGTGACATTTCACACGTGTACATAGGCTCAAAGCGCTTGCCCATAAGCATGGCCAATACCATGTGGAGATGGTACACGCACCAGAAGGGACAGGTTGTCCAGGCATTTAAAAAAGCACCCGACCACCTTCTCCTGGGCCACCGTCGGCATACCAGCCCAACCCAGTATGCAGACATGGAACCAGGTGCAACTCGAGGCCACTGCTTGCAGCCCAGCTGGGAAAGGGACCAAAGGTACTCAAGAATACTAGCCAGAGGGCAGACAAGGGATCAAGCTCCTTGCCCTAACACCAAACGGAAAATGCTTTTCATTTACAATCCTATAGTACTCAATGTTTGGATAAAATCTGTACCTTAGAGTCCAAGGGGATCGAGGCTTTATCTACAGACAAGGTATTAGAGTTAAATCTCCTGAGAGTGCAGTACTCTAGATTTCTCCAAGATAAAACAGATAGGATAGCCTCTCAGGTGAAGCGCTATATAGGACAGGGTAGTAAGGCGATAAGTATCTTGCATGGCAGCTGAAACAGCGGGTGTCTGCCAAATGGATAACAGCTATTAAGCAGCCAAATACAGAATTATTGATATCCGACACTCTGAAGATGCTTTCCTTCTTTAAAGAATATTACCAACAACTTTATCACTACCTCCAGTTAAGAGCCCCAATCCCATATGACTTCAACATTCCTTCATAAGGCTCAACTCCCTAAGTTATCTGCGAGGCTCAACAATCATTAATGGAACCAATTTCCTAAAAGAAATTGAGGAGGCTATAGACTCCTGAAAACTGATAAAGCTCCTGGCCCTGATGGGTATACAGGATCATTTACAAGACTTTCAAAGTTCAGTTGATCCCCTACTTCATCTCTTGTATGGATATTGGGACTCGTGCTTAGTGTCTGACCCTCTTTATTTGAGGCTAGAATAGTGTTACTCCCAAAGCCAGGAAAGGATCCTACACAGATAGGTAATTATAGACCTATATCTTTAATTAATGTCGATGTTAAAATTTATGCTAAAATTTTAGTCTCCGTTTGGGTAGAGTATGGTCATTCTTAATTGGGATGGAACAGGTGGATTTGTATCTGATAGGTCCTCTGCCGACCATTTCGAAACTATGTCATTTGATTTCTGCATCCAAAGATCCCCAGCTTCAAGCAGTTTTGGTGTCCCTGGATGCAGAAAAGCCAACTGACTGGGTGGCTTGGCCTACCTTTTTCAGTGCTCCCCATTATGGTCTCCCTCGTGTTTTATTAGGAGGTTGGTATTCTTTACCAGTGCCCCTCAGCTAGCTATTATGTAATAACCACTTGTCGGATCCATTTCTGCTCAGAAATGGCACTCAAAGGATGCCTTTATCCCCCTTACTATTTAATTTATATACAGAACCTTTGATCAGAGTAATTAAGCAGGACAGTCTGATTAAGGAGTTTAGAGTGGGCCCTCTAGAATGTAAGCTTTCGCTCTTTGCAGATGATATGCTGCTATCTTTAACCAATGAGGGTTAGCTTTCTTCCTCTGCTCTTCAGACCATCTCTGAGTTTGGGAGATATCGAGTACAAATTAAACAAAAATAAAACTCTGGTTTACCCTTTATTAGCTATGATAATCAAAACAAATAGTGGATTTGGGCTTGCAATAGGAAAAGCAGGCGGTAACATTTTAGGGATGAAGTTATCTTCAGAACTCAGTAAATAGGATTTAAATCTAGACCCCTTATTAAAAACTATCAAAGAAGATTTGATGGAAAGGCTACCCTTGTCTTTCTGGGGTAGATCAATGTATTAAAGATGACGATTTTACCCAAGATTTTCTATCCTCTGAATAACCTGGGTATCTTTCTCCCTCATGGTATTTTAAATTGATCCATAGGCTTTGCTCGAATTTCATCTGGAAGGGAGACCCCCTCGTAGGAGCCCTAGTGAAGGCTTACAGGCCCAATAAGAAAGGTGGGCTCCAACTACCTGATTTCCTTTTATATTACCTAGCAATACATGCATCCAGGTTTTAAGGTGGTTCCCCTCTTTACATGTGGCCTTTAGTAATCCTATTTGGTTGCAACTAGAGCATGAGCAGGCTAAAAAGAATGGGTGTCTCTACCAAAGCTTACTATTCTGTCCTTGGAGGATGGTTCTCTCTCCCTACAGGATTCCCTGATTGGCTGGAGCACCAAGGCCTTTCACCAATTATGTAACCGTTTTCAATTAAGTTATTAGGAAAGACATCTCGCAGCTCTTTAATAATCCCAACTTAAAATAGGCAACAGATGATTAATTACAGTGCCTTACCACTACCATCTTTGATTTGTATTGGACAGTTTCTAATGAACCCTGTTTTGTCCTCCTATCCTACCTAAAATGAAGTGGAGCTTATCATCCAAACATTTATTTTATGCTGTCCAGGTGCAACACTACGTGAGAAGCTTCCTAGGGAAGACTCGATGGACAAATCGACTAAAACCTTTTCTAAGGCCCTATTTAGATTTAGTTACTAAAGCCAAACCTGTCTCAAAATTATACAAAGCTTTAGTTAATGGCCTAAGGCAGAGTTGTGCTCCGTAGCCTATTAATGGAAAAACACCTTACAATCCCAGCTGATGGACGACCAATGGCAATCTATATGGTTAAACAATTTTAAGTTGATTAAACAGGATACATATTCAAATATTCAATTTAATATCTTACATAACCTTCATTATACCCCTCTAAATTACATAGGATGGGAAGTTACCTTCACCAGAGTGCTTGGAAAGTGGTACTTCCTCGGCTTCTCTATACCATAAGCTATGGTCGTTTTCTAAGATTCAGAGGTTCTGGAGCCTGGTCAAAGACCACATTTTAAAATACCCTCCCTCTCTGCTGATTTCACAGAGGAGATTTGCATATTGAGGGAACTACTCCAAGGTTCCTTTGCCTACACTAAGAACTCAGATCGCCATGGTGTGTATGGTCACTAAACTGTTAATTTTAAGGCATTGGAAGGATCCTTGGACTCCATCCATTACAGTGGTGGTGAATTCCTTAACACTTTAAATGCAGAGAGGAATGTGGCTAATGCCACTAATTCTTGGAAAAGATTTCAGGCAACGTGGAAAGTGCTATTTAATGAGTTAAAAGACAAATTTAGATACTAATTGTTGTCCAACAGCTAGTCTAGCCCTCCAGGCGTAAACAACCGTATAATAGGTAATTGTTCTACTGGTGTAGAGGTCTCTGTAGTCTGACCACACTTTAGATTCCGTCATAACTGTCATGGGGGTGCATGCAGGCGCGGGGATGTTTATCTGTGTTTTTATTCTTTTATCCTCTGTTATTCCTTTGTGTTTAGATCTATTTGGTTATTGTCTGATTTTTCTGATCGTTTGGTCTTGAGGAAAGGAGGGAGGTGAAATTCCTTTGCTTCCTTCCCTTTATTGATGTGTTATCTGTTTCAGTGCCTTTTGCCTATGTTTTGTTATTAAAGTTACTAGAGGGTAAGCCCCTCGGGGTCTTCAAATTCCTTTACTGTAAAAGGTACTGACTTCTGTTACTACTGTTTGTAAGTATGAAAATAAAGAATACTCAATTGCAAAAAAAAAAAAAAAATGCTTTTCATTTAAAGATGCAGCACTGGCAAGAGACTCTTTTGGGAGGCCTCCACAATGTGGAGCACATTCTCAGTAGAACCCCAAAGCCTGGAACTCTGGCCGCTCAGGAACCAGGCTGTCAGATTCAGGGACTGAAGGTCCAGGTACAGGACCTTACCCTGTGAGTCTGGTCAGCACATCAGGGTGAAGAAGACACTAAGAAGCAGTCATGCTGCTGAGGCTGAGGAGATCCAGGTAAAAGTAAACTGGTGCAGCTAGTCTTGATCTATCAGGTTCATCAGTGCCTTGTCCTTTGGGCCTTGACCACCACCTTGTGGATCGGGGACAGAAGGAAAGCCATACAGGAGGCCTGGGGCCTAGGATTTATGAGCATCCCCACCAGTGTCCCGGACTGTGGGAGGTGGGCATAACATAGAACAGCCTCAGTCTGGCATTCTCCCAGGAGGCAAACAGGTCCACCAGAGATGTGCCCACAGGAGAACAGGTCGTTCATCACCTCCTGATGCAGGGACTACTCATGCGATGTCTCGCCTACCCGGCTTACAGCATCTGCCAGCTGACTGTCAGCTCTGGCGATATGGATTGTCAGGAGACCTGCAACCAGGCTGTGCATGAAGGTCCAGGTGCGGAGGCCTCCGGACACAAGGGAAGGCAGTGCATGCCGCCCTGCCTGTTCAAGTAGAATGTAGTCGTGGTGTTGTCCATCTGGACTTGCTCGACCTGACCCCTGACTAGAAGAGCGAATTTTGTCAGAGCAGCTGCACAGAGCTCCAGCAGGCTGATGTGGTGATGGTACTCCCTGGGTGACCAGAACCCGTGGGCCTTGTGGTCTCCCGGGCACTCCCACCCCACCAGAGACGTGTCTGTTATAAGAGATGGTTGGTTCTGTGCAGACAAATGGGACTCTTTCCTCCAGATGTTCTGGGATCAGCCACCACTGGATGGCATCCCACATCAGCTGAGTTGCTGTGACTGGCTGGTGCAAGTACTCTAGGCTCTGGGACCACTGATGGACCAACTCCCACTGCAGAGCATGCCCATTGGACCATGCTGGTGCAGGATGCCATGTACCCTAGTGGCCACAGGAAGTGCCAGGAGCGAGCACCCAAGCTGAAATGATTGGGCAAAAGAGGTAAGGTCAATGCCGGTCTGCATCCTTGGTCCCTAGAGTCGAGCTCTGCCCTGATGATGTGACTCACCTGCGAGGCTATCAGTTCAGACTTGCTGGGTTTACTAAAGGCCCAAGTTTCTGCAGGTCTGGAGAACCAGATGCCTGGACCGCTCTCCAGCCTCTTTTCGATGGCCCAGCTATTAGTCAGTTGTCTAGGAAGGGATACAGTATCCAAGAAAAGACAGTATGCTCAAGACAAGGGACGTTGGTGCACTCAAGGTAGCTTGCCCACAGATTCAAGTAGAAGAAAGGAGTGCACAGGAAATAATACAACGAAATGCAGCTTAGTTAGCTTATATTAGCATTTATTACAGATTCAGAGGATGCTGAAAAATGGCCACTAGGGATACACCCTGATACCCTGTGCCACAGAAAAGCTGCCACCAATGACATGCACTTAATGAAGACCCTGGTTGAGGACGAAGGCTGAAGGGCATGACCTGGAACTGACAGAGCACCCTTCTCGTGGAATCGGAAGTACTGACAGTGGAAGGGACAGACTGGGATGTTGAAGAATGTGTTCTAGAGGTCCTGGGAGCAGAACCACATGCCATCCTCTAAGGACGGTATGATCTGGTTCCAGGTGACCATCCAGAACTAGCGCTTCCATGTGAGGTGGTTGAGACTGTGCAGACCCAGTATGGGATGCCAGCGCCCTGTTAGTTTCTGGACCAGGAAGTATCTGGACACACACCCTAACTTGCCAAGGCTTCTGGGATATGGGCTACAACTCCTTTGCAAGGAGCTGATCAGCGTCCTCTCTGTGGGTGGACACATCCTGCAACACCGAGGACTCCCTCCGAGTATAGGATTGGTAAGGCTGGACAACCTCGAGTTGAGAGGCAACCCTCTGGCTGGCACCTCAAGAACCCACTTGTCCATAGTAATGATGGGCCAGTGAGGTCAGAAGTGGTAAAGCCAACCCCAATGCAGACCTGGTCTGGGACTGGACAAGAGTGGCAGACACCCCTGACCCATCAATGGGCAGCTTTGGAGGGGCACCAGCTGCTGCAGCTGGAGAAAGCACCACTTCCCTTCTCCGCCTCTTTTGGCCCCTGGCCAGAGCTTAGCCTTGGGGCACCTGACTTTCTAGAACTGCCCCTGCTGTGACTGCAGTGGCTGAAAGGAATGAAACTGAAATGCCATCTTTTCAGTTTCTGGGCCTTTAGGTCCTTCTGGGACAAAGCCACCAGCGTCTGAGAGCACTGGACTTCTCAATCCAAGTGAGATGACTGTCCACCCTAGGCCAAGGAGTTCGGTACCCAAAAATGAACATCGCCAACTTATTCTGAGTGTCCGCTGTAAAGGTGGAGCACCTCAGCCAGGCCCTACAAAGCATCGTGATGGCCACTATCATGGCATGGGCAAGGAATCCCCCATGTCCAAGGCCATCTGGAGCTAGTGTTTAGCCAGTGCTCAGCCCTGGTCTCTGACCACTTTTACCGGCAATTGCTTGTCTGAAGGAAGGTAAGCAGGACATTATCCAGCACTCCCAGCAGGGAGTGACCAATGTGAGCCATTATCAAGGCATAGGTCGCTTGATGGACTAAGTGGCAAAGACCTTCTTGGTGCACTGTCAAGCTTCTTTGACTCCTTGTCAGGGGCTTTATACATCCCCAGTGCTTCTGGATTTCCGGAAGACCAAGTCTGAAGCTGGACCACTGGCCAAGGGTAGTCTGAGAACCTGGGCAAAGAGCCGGTAGGAGGCGCATATTTTGGAACACACAGGCTAAGGCGCTGGACAGAATGCTGGATGCTACAAAAGCTCCAGGGCGGTCCCTCAATGACCTCAGCCATGGAAAGACAACCCCTGGGGAATCACTGCTATCCACACTGTCAGTAAATACAGATTACTCACCTGTAACAGGAGTTCTAGGAGTGGTATATGTTGTTCATCCACACTGTCTGGCGGGTACCTTGCTGCTTTAAGATGGTCCGGAAAGTCTTCAAGCTGGCTCCTCCCACCAACCCGGTGATGAAACTCTGCTCCACCCCATGATGCCAGATCTAGCCTGCTGGAAGCCAGGTTGTGCACGAAGCTGGGGAGACTGGGTGGGTCGTGTGGATGAACAACATATACCACTCCTAGAACTCCTGTTACAGGTGAGTAACCTGTATTTCTAGAGGCGTGGATAAGTTGTTCTATCCACACTGTCTGGCAGACTCTAGCAGTTCTCAGGATGAGGGCAGTAGGCGCATACCCCCCTACTTAGGGAACAGGGACTGGAGAACTAAGGTTCCAAAACCAGCATCCTGGCGTGACTCAAGGTCGATGTAACAGGAAATGAAGGTGTGTGCTGACTTCCAGGTAGCAGCCCTGCAGATTTCGTGGATAGAAACGTCGCTAGAAGCAGCCACCGATGCAGCAGTATGACAGGAGGAATGAGCCCTAAGCCCTACGGGAGGCTCCTACCTGCCAGCCTACAGCAGAGATCAGTGCAGCAAGTGATCCACCTGCCAATCATCCGGCTGGCATGAGGTCTGCCAGGTGCAGCTTCAGTGTAGGTGACAAACAGCTGGCGAACCTCTCCCGAACTCTTCGCCATATGCTCTTGTAGTAAGCGAGCGCTCTTCACGGGTCCAAAGTATGGAGCCTGTACTCGACTTCTGAGATGTGACTGGGGTAGAACACTGGCAGAGTCAACACCTAGTTTAGGTGAAACTCTGACACCACCTTCGGGAGGAAATTTCGGGGTGGGGGCATAGGACAACCTTGTCACTGTGGAAGACCAGGTAGGGAGCTTGATGGAAAGCGCCTGGAGCTCCCAATTCTTCTGGCTGATGTGATAGCCACCAAGAAGGCAGTCTTCCACGACAGGTGAGAGATGTCACACCTGTGCATCGTCTGAATGTTTGACCATGAGCTTGGCTAATACCAGCAGTAAATCCACACGGAGGTGGTTGTTCACACATCAGAGGGATATGGGATCTAGGCCCTTGAAAAGTGCAAGAGCACCTTCTCCTCGCCACTGACTGCTTGCCGCCCACGCCCGGCAAGCAGAGATGGCTGCCAGGTGCACCTTGAGTGGCTGACTGAAGCCCCTGCTGGGAAAGGACCAGGTAGTCCAGAATGCTAGCCAGAGGACAGGACGAGGGTCCAACCCTTGCCCTGACACCAAATGGAGAATCGCTCCATTTGAAGGCATAGCATTTTCTGGTCGACTCCTTGTGGGATGCCTCAACGACATTGAGGACCTTGTCGGAAAGACCCAAGGCCTGGAACTCTAGCGCCAGGAACCATGCAGGGATTGAAGGTCCGGATGGAGTACCTTCCCCTCGTTGAGGACAGCACGTCCGGCTGGGCTGGAAGCCGCCTCGGGAGCCTGGAGCTGAGGATGAGGTGATCTGGATACCACAACTGGCGAGTCAGTCTGGGGCTACCAGTATCACTTGCGCCTTTGTCCTTCCTGATTTTGAGGAGCAAATTGTGGATCAAGGGCAGAGGAGGAAGGTGTAGAAGAGGCCGGGGTCCACGGCCTGGAGAAGGCATCTCCTGCAGAGAGCCCTGCTGAGGGGCTGGCATGGTACAGCCTCAGCTTGCGCTCTCCCTGGAGGCGAACAGGTCCACCTGAGGTGTGCCCCACTAGGAGAACAGGTCTTGTACTATCTCGGTAGGACAGACCACTTTCATGATTCTCGCCCTATCCAGTTGAGGGCATCGGCCAGAGTGTTCGAGGCTCCAGCCACATGAATGGCTAGGAGATCCGCCTCCAGGCCGAGCACAAGAGACCAAATCAAGAGCTTCCTTGCACAGAGGCAAGGAGTGCGTCTCCGACCTGTCTGTTGAGATAGTACATGGTCATGGTTTTGTCCATCTGGAGTGAAGGTGGTCAGGGCTAGCTGGACCACTTGGAGCTCCAGCAGATTGATGTGGCATCGGAACTCCTGAGGGACCAGAGTCCGTGGGCTCTGTGTTTCCCCAGATGGGCACCCCAACCCATCAGAGAGGCATCGGTCGTCAGGATGAACGTCAGCTCGGGTGGATGAATGGGATACCCTCCGCAGATGAGCTGGGACGAGCCACCACTGCAAGCCATCCCACATCTCCTGGGTCACAGAGACTGGCTGGTCTAGATGACCTAAGCGCTGGCTGGCCAGCCCCACTGCAGGGGCGACATGCCAGCGTGTCGAACGGACCATACTGGTGCAAGCTGCCATGAGACCCAGAAGGTGCAGGAAGTCCCAGGCAGGGTGCAATTACCAACCAGAAATGATTGGGCAAAGGAGGAAAGGACCTCTGCCATGTCCTCTGGGAGCCGGGCTCTGGTTTGGAAAGAGTCGAGCTCCGCCCGATGAACTGAATCACCTGCGAGGGCACAAGTTTCGAATTGGCCTCGTTGATGAGGAGCGAGTTTAGGAGAGCAAGCCTGAGGGCCATATCAGCCAGTTGTCCAGGTAAGGGTAGACCCAGACTCCTCGGCACCACAGGAATGCTGCCACCACTGCGATGCATTTGGTGAAGACCCTGGGAGCTGATGAGAGGATGAAGGGCAGGCCGGAACTTGTAAAGGGTTCCCTTTGCCTGAAAGTGGAGGAACCGCTGATGAGACGGATGGATTGGGATGTGAAAGAACGATCCTGGAGGTCCAGGGAGCAGAACCACATGCCCTGCTCCAGGGATGGTATTATCTGAGCCAGGGTTACCATCCAAAAGGTGCGTGGCCTTAGAACTTGTTTAGGTCAAGCAGATCAAGAATGGGGCACCAGCCCTGTCCTGTTCTGGAACCAGGAAGTACCTGGAAATAAACCCTGGGCACGGAGGAGGACCTGCAACCTTGCTGACTACCACCCATGGAGGAGCTGGTCGATGTCGCCTCGGACAGCCAATTGGGAGGCTGCGGACCAGGGCTTGAAAGGGAGGCCTGCTTGAAATCCAGAGGCAGGCCCCTGCCGACCACTTCCAGCACCCAGCAGTCCGTGGTGATAGCAGACCAGGCGGAAAGGAAGTGGTTGAGCCGGCCCCAGGGGACCCAGGAGGGAGATGAGGTTAGGGTAGCACCACACAACTGGGTAGGCTTGAAGGAGGAGGGACGGCCGAGAGCCGCCGGGCCCTCCTCCCGCGCCCAGGCTTCCTGACCAGGAAGTGGCGGACTTGGCTCTAGGGCACCAAGTTTGAGCCTGCTGGCCCTGCTGAGCAGGTCTCCGCAGGAGCAGAGGGACAAAAGTGTTTACGCTGCTGATGGTGGCCTTTGTCCTTCTGTGCAGATGTGACCAAATCTAGGGTGGCAATGGATTTTTCAATGTGCTGAGGTGACCCTCCACACCAGGCCCAAACAGGTGGGTGCCCAGAAAGAAAACATCTGTGAGCTCGTGTTGAGTGTCTGCCATGAAGGTCGAGATCCGCAGCAAGCCCCTGCGGCATGGCCACTGTGGCCGCAACCAAACGGGCACAAGAGTCTCTAATGTCCACAGCAGTCTGGAACTGCTGCTTTGCCAATGCCCTACGCTGATCCCGGACCTGCTTGACCGTGGTCTGAGGTCGGCCGGGAGATGAGGGAGCACCTCATCCAGGGAGCCCAACAGGGTGAGAGAAGTGTGCCATCATAACAGCCGAGCTGGCCTGGCGAAGGCCCAAAGAGGTGGCAGCGTATACCTTTCTCCCTGAGTAGTCCAATTTCTTGGACTCCTTATCTGAAGGCTTATTCACATTCCTCATGTTGCCCGAGTGCCTGAAGACAGAATCTGCCAACAACCCCTCGGCCGAGGGATGCTCCGAGAAGCTGGAGAGAGAACCAGTAGGGACCGCGTGATTATGGTCATCCTGGCACGATGGCACTGGGCAGGAGGCCAGCGCTGCCAGAGTTCTAACCCTGGGCCCACAATGGCCTCGCCACAAGGAAGGCCTCTGTGGGGAGTCCCCTTGTCCAGAATCTCTTTATGGGGATATCTGGCCCGTTTCTGCACGGGTTTGAGAGCCATCCCGCTGGACTCGAGATGAGCCAAAGAATACCAAGGAGCGAGGTGGGCTTTTTGTCCACAAAAGACCCCCGAGGATTCCAGGTCGACTGGACGGGAATGCAATGAGGAGCTTCGGACTCTGAAGAGTCCAGTACAGCTGGTGACCACCTGAGCCACTCTCCATGGGCGATCGGGGTGACAGTGACTGACAACCAATGGGGCAAACCTTGAGCCGACTGAGAATCCTTGGTCAGCACCCCATGCTTTGGCTGGGGAGGCTGTGGTTCCACGACAATGGGAGGGGCAGCCGGTTCTGGCCGAGCTTCAGCGCGGGACTGGGTCCTTGACCAGGAATCAGCGGCGGGAGTCGGCTTTGGCTGTTGGGTGACAGCCACTTAACTGCAGGTGTGGAAGCGTGTCGGCTTGCTGCCGGCGAAAGGAGATGTTGCCACATTAGATCCTCACAGCGCCGACACAACTTGGCGCCGAGCCTCTCCACAGCCGAGGAGGATGAGGAAGAAGAAAAATTACTCACCTTAGTAATGTTGTTTCTTCCAATGGAGTCTTGCTATATTATGACATATGCAGTATAACCCCAGGTTAGAACTGCTCCGGAGGTGAAAGAGTTAACTTTCCATGCAGGGCATGGAATCTTGAGTGAGCTCAGTTGAACACTCTGTCTGTTGAAGCTCAAACTTAAACTGTTAGATCTTTACGAGCAAAACTCACTCAAGGTTCTGTGTGGAAGTCAGAACCCACACTAGCCACTGGCTACTAACTACAAAAACACCTTTTTGTTCTTGATCCCAAAGCAAGACTCAAGTCGGGAGATTCAAGAAAGAAAATTAAGTATAACACCTAAGCACCCAGAAGGGTGAAATAAAGTGGGCATCAGTGAAGTGCCAACATTGCACTGCCCACCCACATCCCAAAAATAGAGGTTCTGAGAGGGGCAGGTTGGGGAGGTCATAATATAGCAAGACTCCATTAGAAGAAACATTACTAAGGTGAGTAATTTTTCTTCAAACAACATGAAGTCTTGCTATATTATGACATATGCAGACTACACAGCAGTACCTCCATGGAGGAGGGACAGAACCTACTTGGGAAATAGGCTCCTGAAGCACAGCTGTTGAAGTCGAGCATCACTCCTAGCCTGGATATCCAAGGGTAATGCTTAGTAAAAGTGTGACCTGTTTTCCAGGTAGCTTCTTGACATATCTCTAGGATAGGAATGTCCCTGGCAGCAACCAGAGACCAGCTGTACCTCTGGTAGAGTGAGCCCTCAGGCCTGAGGGAGGAACCTTACCCAGTTTTTCATAACAGAATTGGATACAAGAGACAATCCACTGGCAATGGATCTTTTAGTGGCAGGTTTCCTTTACCACCTCACCATAAGTGAGGAACAATTGAGGATTCGACCTGTGACCCTTGGTACGTTCTATATAGTAACTAAGGCTCTTTTGACATCTAAACTGTGTAATCTCCTCACCAGAGGAGGAATGGTCAGTGAAGTACACAGGAAGAGACATGGATTGATTAAGGTGAAAGTCTGAAACCACCTTAGGCAAAAACTTCCTGTAGTCCTGAGGACCACCTTATCTCTATGAAAGGAGATAAAATCAGGCTCCACTGACAAGGCTTGTAGCTCACTTATGCGCCTGGCAGAGGTGATGGCTACCAGAAACACAGTTTTCCAAGTCAAGTACTTAAAGCTCTGCTGAAGACAATGGCTCAAAAGGTGGTTGCATAAGCTGAGAGATGCAAATATTAAGATCCCAAGCAGGGCAGGGTCCCTGAACGGAGGGTTGGTGTGAAGCAACCCTTTAAAAACTAAAGAACACAGGGTGAGCTGATAAAGAAGAGGGCTTACCTGCTGATAAGAAGACAGACACAGCTGCCAAGTGCACTTTTAGGGTAGCTGGTCTCAGCCCCAAGGAATTCAAATGCACCAAATAATCCAGGATCGTGGGCACGCCAGCAGATTCTGGGGAAATATGCTTTCCAGCACACCATATGGAAAATTTCTTCCATTTTGAATTATAGGTAGCCCTGGTGGAAGGCTTCCTAGAGGCCTTCAAATATCCAATACACCTTGAGACAGGTAGGTCAGCAAACTCTAACTCTTCAAGAGCCAAGCTTTGAGATTGAGAGATTTGAGGTTCGATACCAAACTCTCCCCTGGGCACAGGTTAACAGGTTGTGATTCCTGGGAAGACATAGGGGAGTGGACTGCTAGGACATGAGGAGCGGGTACCAGGGCTGCCTGGCCCAATCTGGAGCAATCAGGATCATCTTGCAGGGTTGAGATCTGATTCTGACTAGCACTTTGAAAAGAAGGGAGAAGGGGGAAAGCATAGAAAACTTCCCTTCCCAACTGAGGAGGAAGGCATCCAGAGGGACTGAGCTCAACACTGGGGGCCTGCAGCAAAAAAAGGGAAGTTGGTGATTGTCTGGGGCTGCAAAAGATCTATCTGCGGGTGCCCCATCTGGCCAAATACTACCTCCAGTACTAGGGGATCCAGTGCCCATTAGTGATGGCCCTGGAAATCCTGCTGAGAGCATCCGCTAGGACATTGTCCTTGCCTGGGAGGTGAACTGCTGAGGGAGGCGTTCAGAGAATAAGCCAGAGACCACAACTTCATTGCTTGTTGCACAAGGCCGTGAGCACCGAGTGCCCCCTTGCTTGTTGATGAACCACATTGTAGTGGTATTGTCTGTTCTGACCTGAACCACCTTGTTCTGGACAGATGAAAAAACCTGGAGTGCTAGAAAAACTATTCTGAGTTCCAGCAAATTGATGTGGAGCAGGGATTCCTGAGGGGACCACAGCCCTTGGGTGAAAGGTCGCCCATGTGAGCGCCCCACCCCATGAGGGATGCATCTGTAGTAAGGGTCAAGGAATGAGACTGGGAGTGAAGGGAACCCCTGTCTCAGATTGTTCTGATCCTGCCACCACTGAAGGGCCTGGATCAGGGTTCGAGTCACTGGAATCAATTTGTTAGGGATCTGTCCTTTGAGACCAAAAGCTCTCAAATGGAACTGAATGCCCTCATCTGAAATCTCGCTCCCTGCACAACTGCTGTAGAAGCAGCCATGTGCCCCAGGAGCTGCAGAAATGCCTTGCTGGTCGAGAGACCTGCAGGGTGAAAGAGAGGCCAGAGACACCAGGGTCCTTGCTCTTTCCAGAGGAAGGAAGGCTGTGTTCTTTTGTGTTCAGTTCTGCGCCTATGAAGGTAAGAAGCTGGACAGGCTCCAGAACTGACTTGGAAGATTGAGAAGGAAACCTAGAGATGTAAGCAGTTGCTGGGTTACTTGTAAATGTAATTTGACCTGCTCTGGAGACTGGCCTACAATGAGCCAGTCGTCCAGATAAGGCAAGATGGCAATCTTTGCCTTCTTAAATGAGCAACTGCTACTGCCAGGCATTTTGTGAACACCCCTGGGGCCGAGGTGAGGCTGAAGGGCATTGCTTGAACTGGTAATGGCCTGAGGGCAGTTCGAATCTGAGGTACTTTCGATGGGAGCTTCTGATGAGAACATGGAAGTAAGCATCCTTGAGGTTCAGGGAGGCTAGCCAGTCCCCTGGCCTTAGAGAGGGTAAAATAATCCCCAGGGTCACCATTTTGAACTTTGGTTTTAAAGGTGCTTGTTTAGATACCTGAGATCCAGGATAGGCACGCATTCTCCTGTCTTTTTGGAGTAAGGAAGTACCTGGAGTACAACCCTTGCCCTGGTGTATGGGTGGAACTTTTCCACGGCTCTGAGAGCCAGGAGGAAGAAACTTCTGCTTCCAGGGCAAGTGCCTCTGAAGGGTTTGCAGGTGGAAAAGACCTGGCTTTCATCTTCGGAAATTTTAAGCTGAGAACCAGTCCCTGGCTTACTACTTCCAGGACCAACTTGTCTGATGTTAAAGACTTCCAGTCCTGGACAAAGTAAGCCAGCCTGCCCTACCGTAGTGGAGAATCAGCCCTGGCTACCCCATCAGGAGCCTGTTTTGCAGGGGCTTTGGGTTGAGTGGTAGAAGCAGGCTTACTAGAACCCCTTCTGCCCCTTCCTCTAAAGAACCCTTCTGGGCAGAAGGAAGAGGAGGCCTGGGCTTGGTAAAACAGCCTATGAAAAGGCCTGCCCCTGCCCCTGATATGCTGCCTTTGAGGTGACTTGCCTTTCTTTGGCCTGTGCACTCCTATAGGTGAGTCCGATACTCATCCATTTTCTTCATGTAATTCTCTGTCTGCTCCCCAAACAGAGAATTTCCACAACAGGAAAATCCATAGCCTTAGACTGGGTATTCTGTGACAGGGCAGTACATCTGAGCCAGGCCATTCTGCTAAGAGACACAGATTTAGCCATGACCTTGATGAAACATCATTAGAGTCTACTGCAGCATGAAATTGCACCTGGATGCCTCAATACCATCCGCAGCCACCTGCTCCAGCTCCCTGGCAAGCTGGTCAGGGGCCTGTTTGCCAGGGCCAGGACAGTATCCCACCTGGATTTCTGGTACCTAGCTCAAGTAAGCCATATATTTTGCCTGTCTGAGTCCCAAAGATGCTGCCATGTACTGCTTTTTGCCATGGCATCCATCCTCCTGGAATCCTTTTCAGGAGGGTGGGAGGCTAGAGGAATATTAGCCTTGTCACAGGCTGCAGCCTGCACTACCCCACATGGCTGCACTGCTGGGATAGGAACCCGTATCGAGCCTGATAAAGATACTTCTTGTCCATCCTTTTATCCACACTGAGGATAGAATGAGGAGTTTTCAGAATTTTACTGTCTGTTTCTAAAAGATTTATGCAAGGGAATAGACGGTCTCCTAGACTCTGGAATATACATCATTTCCACAAAATCAGGCTCTTCTTGATCATCAACAGCTTCCTCAACAGGGAGTTGCAGAGTCTCAGCAGCTTTCTTGTAAAACAAAAAATGAGAAGGGGACTCATAGCCTGGGAGGGACACTCCTGAGGGTCTGTCTGGAGAGATGTCCGGTTCAATGGGCACATCCAGACTTTCAAAATCACACTCACTCTCTCGTGACTCCTCCTCCCCTTCCCTGGTTCATAAAAATCCTCAAAATCATAATCTTGAACTGGGAACCGACCAAACCGGGCGCCCTAATGGTGCCGGTTCGGACGGAACTGGGGAAAGAGACTGGACAATTTGAATAGCTTTGGCTATTTCTCAGAGGTTGGAGAAAGAACTTTTGGCCCCAAACTAGCTGACCTTCTAGTCCTTTTAGTTGGAACACGGCTCCTCAGAGCTGGCTCTTCGTTGCCGAGGAAGTATCGCCTGGTCAGAGGGCACTCCCTCAGGTTCGGTTGAACCGAACGGGCTGTGCCATCTGGGTCAGCGGACTTTTGGCCTCCCTTTCCTGAGCCTACCCACTCTTTTTTCCACGGTGGCAGCAGGAAAATTCTTACAAATCTGGCAGTCTGCATTGAGGTGGTCAAACCCCAGACAATATACACAAATGGTGTGTGGGTCAGCCTTAGCAAAGGCTTCCCACAGAGGCCACAGTGCTGAAACCCAGTGGGTCCGGTTTTCTTTTGGGTTTCTCAGACATAGTGCCAGCCTAACCAAAACTTGCCCGTTAATGGCAATCCACCAAGCAAGACTCTCTTATCAGTTCCCAACCGTTGTCGTGGTCGTGGAAAAAACCGTAATAAAATCCGTTTTTTAGAACCGATAAGAGAACGGAACCGCACTCTAAAGGACTAGAAGGTAATTTTAAAACCCATCTGATCGGTTCAAACCGAACCGAAAAAGCGTTTACAAGTTCCACACAGAAGAAAAAATAATAAATAAGCCTATCTATTACTTACAATACCACAGACAGAGCTTGAACCGGCGATTGCGGTTAAATTTTAGTAAAATAAACCGAGAATTACACTTTAAAACCGACAAGCGAACCGAGCAGCAGGAGGAATCTCATAGCGACTGTTCAGTGGGTATGGAGTAAAGAATCTGACAGTTTAAGTTTGAGCTTCAACAGACAGAGTGTTCAACCGAGTCACTACAAGATTCCATGCCCTGCATGGAAAGTTAACTCTTTCACCTCGGAGCAGTTCTAACCTGGGGTTATACTGCATATGTCATAATATAGCAAGACTTCATGTTGTTTGAAGAAGCGGCGCACTGCCTTCCGCAATGTCGGGACCGAGACCGCTGACGTTGGCAGGATTTCCCGAAGTGGAGGAGACCTCGACCATCAGCGGGACCATCAGCGGGCCGAGGAAGGAGCGGGGAGACCTGCTGCCCTCCGTTCAGGGTCCTGGGCGGGACTTTGGCTCAATGGTCTGTGGCATGTCATCAGAAGGCACTGGAAGCACTGGTGTCAAAGAGAGAGAGACAGTTGTCGGCCTCATTGGTCGACAATCTGTCGCTAGACTCGAAAAAATCTCGGCTGCATCAACAGGCGCTCAGCTGGCTGGTCTGGCAGGGGACACTGTGAAACCAGCGGCCCGGGCCGCAACATCGAACGGTTGAGAGCCGACGGTATGGAGAACGAGATCTCTCGCCTCCCAAGAGTGTCGACAATGAGTCTTATCTTTCTTTGGATCCTTTCATTCGGGACCGAGGGTGTGAGACCCAGAAGGACCTCCCTTTAGTCGAGAGGACTGGCACAGGTCTGTCTTGTAAACTGGATTATGTCCAAATGACATATATCACCTGTATAAAATAAATTTTACCTACCCACCTACCTTGTAAGAAGAGCCCAGTTGAAGTGGAAAAAGGCGAAGCGAAGAAGGAGCTCCGCTGGCCTGGGCCACCTCCTCCTCCAGGGCCGTGAGCTGTTCAAGCTGTTCCAGTTGTTCCGCAGAACCTACGCGCCACGGAACCCACCCAATGGGCCTCCTTCGATATGACTGGTGGGTACTGCTTCTCCGGTCGCCCCAGCTGAAGTTGGGCAACGAGCCTCGAGCACCGACGGGAGAAAAGGACAGACACATCTCACAAGCTCAGCGGACTGTGGTCGTGCCCGAGGCAATAAATGCACAAGGGCGTGGGAGGTCAGTGGCGACATCCTCTTGATTCGCAGGGGCACCTTCGAACTTGGGGACGGTCTTGTCCTCCATCGCAGCCGTGAGGAAGAGGGTGAACACTGAACTCAAACGAGTTTCAACGTAAGTTTAGGAAAAAATCTGAAATTTTTAGAGCCAGGGCCTGTAAAAGCGAGAGCACTAAGGAGGAACCTAATGCTTCAAGCGGTAAGGAAGATCTGGCATCATGGGGGCGGAGCTAAGAGTTTCATCACCCGGTGGGTGGGAGGAGCCAGCTTGAAGACCTTCCGCCCATCTTAAAGCGGCAAGGTACCTGCCAGACAGTGTGGATAGAACAACATATCCATGCTCCTAGAAAGGAGTATTTAGTCCTTTTGAACTGGCTCCAGAGGGATGTTCATGGACTCAGACATAAGCCAGAAAAGAGCCCCAAATGACACCGACCTGTGGTCAATGGTCAATTTCTCAACCAATTCCTGATTGAAAGTATCGTCCTCGATATCTGAATGAAGGACCCATCGGAATCACCTGAAGACTCGTCAAGACAACCCTCGGCTGCTTACTGCCATGGACCACCCTAGAGTCATCCGACTGAGTGATTTCCACCGATAGCCGGCCTGGTAAGCTGCTTGCAACATGGAAGTCCTTGGTTGGGACTCCCCACAAAGGCTGCAGTGAAGTGGTTCCACCTGCAAGGGTGGACAAACAGAGTGTCGGTGACTATCTTGGAAGGACCAGCACCAGCATGACTGGCACCAGTCAGGTGACTACAGGGATTGGCGGTAGCGCTCTACCCTGCTAAGGCACATTGTTGCCAGAGAAGTTCATAGTAGTACCACCACATATGCCAACAGAGCCCCTCATCCTCTGAGGATGAAAAATGTCAATGGCAATGCATTCCAGTCGAGCGAGGATTGACAGCTCGAAGAACACCTTGCCCTCGACCTGGGGGCCGATGCTGAGAAGAAAGTGGCAGAGGTGCCGTATAGATAACATACATCGGCTTCAGCTGAACAACCTCTAGTGTACGCTGTTTCCGAGTGGTAGGGGCAGGGACACCGACTGCTCCAAGTCTTACTGAGTGAGGACCAGGAAGAATGGGGTCTGGGACACCGACTCCTTGTTGATCCCCTCCGACAACTGGTCCACTGGGTGAGGAAAATCTTGACAGCCTGACAGACCAGCGTTGAGGCTGTTAAGTTTGATAGGAGGTACTGTGGAGCTAGCGACCTGCTCCTTGACCAATTTATCTTGGCCAAAGCCAGGCACTCGACAAGTTTTGAGTGGTCGAGGAGGCGGGAAGAGCATGATCTCTCCTGGTTCCACGACTGACTTTGGTGATTTTTGTTTTCTTACCATGGTGGGCAGGGCTCTCCAAAGGTCTAGAGGGCTTGACGCATCTCAAAAATTCTCCTATGAAGGAAGCTCCGACACTGGCCCCAGCTAGAAGTAGTGCAGAGGCAGACAGGATGCCCACTGCGTCCTTTGCCGACACTTCTTCCATGGTCGTGAGTTCAGCTGTGGACCCCACTGCAGTGGAGGCTGCCTATGCACCACCCTTCAGCCACAGTTTAGGATCTTTATCAGCCGCCAAGACGAACCTTGGAATCCTCTAAAAATGAAGGCAGCATTGCCTGACACAAGTCACAACCCATGACATCATGTGCCACCCTAAGCAGTAAAGGCACATGTGTGGGTCCATCCACTATATCATCTGTTGGCATGTGATGCACTGCTTGAAGTTGGAAGCTTGCTTCGCTTCTTTGTGTTCCATCTTCCATTGCCGAGGTACTGGAGAAGGGCTGAGGAAAGTAGCAAAATCTCAAAACTTGAAGAAAAAACAATGAAGTTTGCCAATGGCGCAGTTTAGGCCATACAATGCACAGAGCTGGGAAGGAAGAGACTGAACTCTTCTAGTGGAAAGGAAGACCAGGTGTCATGGGTGGAGTAGGAGGATATACCTGCCAGGTGGTGGGAGGAGCTTAGTTTAAAGACATTCAACGAATCAGCACTTCTGGTGGAACTGCCATCGTGTGGATAAGTGAACCATATCCATGCCCCAAGAATAGTCATTTAAAGCTGAGAGAGATACACCAGTCATAGTATTCGACTTAGAACTGTAAAACTGAAGAGAAAGAAATGCCCTTACCTTTATAATCGATTTCATGTCACATTTTGTCGAATCGATATTGTGCAGTGCAATCAGCAACTCTCCAGGGTTAGCGTGAAACGGCAGAGTTTCCATCACCTAAGGAGAATGAAGGTATAAATGTCTGTAACCATGATGAAGGATGTTTAGAAAATCAATGACTACCCAGCCTTCTCTCCCAGCTCATCACAAATGCCAGGGCATCAAAATACACAACTCTGTCTCCAGCTTCCAGAGGCACTTCCCTCCAGAGGTTGGAGAAAGGTTACTTATACACAGAACAAAGAGGTTGCTTACTTGTAACTGTAGTTCTACTGCTAGTGCTCAGGGCACATCCACTCTTGACAGTTTTCCACTAAGCATGCTCAGTCACTAGAAACAGTATTCATTCTTGACTCTTTCTACTACCCCCAATCACTGTACTCCAGTTCCACCCCTACTATTCTCAGGTCTGCACAATGGAACACGGGAGCAAAGAAAGCCTTGCCAAGGAGGCTGGGTGTGTCATGCGGATGTGAACTTAATTCCAGTAGTAGAAATGAAAATGTCATACTCACCATAATTCCTGATCTTCTAGAATATCTTCATCATTCACTCACACTATGGGCCCAAGCCGGAGGAGCTCAGACCCAGTGGAAGCAAAGTCTTTTGCAGCCTAGAAGGGAATTGACCTAGGTGCTGACACCACCCATGGGGTAGAAGTAGTGACTTTGCATCGTGAGCTGGCCAGTAACAGATGTCGACCCCTCCCTTCTTCAGTTTTGTTTGCCAGGAGAAAAACAAGTTGGAGAGAAAAGGAGAGATAGGACTATATCTCGTAGCTCAAAGGGACGGAAAAGGATAAAGAACATAAAATAATAAAAATAATAAAACCCGACTACCAACTTGAACTAGGGTTGGGCCTAAAGGTGGCACAAGGGTAGCAGTGTAAGAGCCAGAGCCTAACTCAGCCACCTGGACAGGAAGGTGGAGAGAGGGCAGCAGCCCTGGCACAGAGCCCTGGCTGGAGAAAGAGCATAGTTAGGAAGAAAGATGTCAACTTAATCTCATATCCTTTACTTGGCAGAGGACAAGAATTTAGAAGACAAGATCAAGAGCTCCAGCTGAACAGAGGCAACAGCAAAACAGAAAAGTACAAGATAGAAGTCTTTTGCCACCCCAGAGTGCGAAAAGCACTGACTGAAGAAACTCAAGAGAGGTGTGGGAAAACACCCTGCCCACAGGTTGGGAGAAGGATTACAAACCCACTACATCTGTCTCGCCTAGCTTGTATTGAGGCTGCACCTGAGCGAGGTCTGAGACCGCCACATGGCAGAGGCTCAGTGCACAGGCAATGAAACAGGTTGTAACAGCCAGGGATGAAACTAGGCATATCCCCACAGAAAGAGCGAGAGCTGCTCAAGGAAAAAAGGAGGATAAAAAACAACAACTTTTTTTGGCAGGAAGAGGGCAGGGGACAACTTCCATTGTTCTTTTTTGTTGGTGTTAAATTCCCAAAAGGGCAAGGAAAAAGCAGAAGACCTACCCCAAGGAAAAAGAAGGAGAGTTAAACTTCAAGGGAGAAGAACAGCACAGAGGGAGTGGCAAAAGTGCTACAGCACTATCAAAACAGGGTGAGGGTGTGTGTGTGTGTGACTGAGTGAAGATATTCTGGAAGACCAGGAATTACAGTGAGTACATAATTTTCATATCTTCAAAAATCAATATTCACCATTCAGTCCCACATATGGTTCAGAATACCAAGCTTCCCAAATACAGGGAGAAGCTGGCTAACCCTGAGGAAAACTAACCCTCAGCCCTCTGGTGGGGATAACCATTGAAGGGTAGGGACTTCTAACAGGTCTGGCAGGAACCGATACTGGTCAGGGGCAGGAAGAGGCTCCCTTGGCCTGTGAGCAGGAGGCGCCGACAACTCATGCCTGACCCTACAGGAGAAAAAAATGAGTCCTCTGGTAATGTGAGTTAAGCACCCACACCATGCCAGGGTGCCAACCGGAAGAGGCGAGCCATGCGCTGTCTCCCAAATGCAGACTGCTGTTCCCATCAGCCTGGATGCTACCTTGTAGGCGTCATACAATGTCTCACTTGGTGCCTTGCCAGCCCAGGCCCCCATGGAAGGCTTAATGGCCTGTCTGGTTGACCGGCATGGACACGAATAGCTGACTTAGCGCTGCCCTACAGGCTCTTGTGTAAGCTGCCTGATGTGCAGAAATGCACAGTACAGTGTGTGCTGCCACAAAACCTTTCTGCCCCAGGCATCGATCTCCCACAGAGTCCGTGCTGCCAGAAAACCTTTCTGCCCCAGGCATCGATCTCCACAGAGTCAGGGTCAAGGGAGCAGTCATGCACCAGGCGAACAGACACAGAGGGAGTCTGCAGCACCAGAATCCTCAGAGTGACAGACCCCATGGGAGCGCAATATTCGTGATGGACGCCCCTGGGGCAGGAGAAGGTGCAAAGGGATGAAGCCAGACGCTCCAGAGTGCCTCCGTAAATGGCTCAGGCCAAGAAAGGATGACAAGATGTAATCGCTGAAATCCCCAGGAATCTCAGCACCAAGGCAGCAGTACTGCGACCTACGAATGACCTTATATTTAGCTCCTGCAGCATCTCCGCTAAGAACCACTAGTACTGATACTCCAGCATCAGAGGAGAGGCGGTCTGAAAATCCTCTCTCTCAGAGAAGGAAGTAGGACAGGAGGAGCTGGATTTAGGAAGTGGCATGCAGGGCCCTCAGGCTTGACATGGGCCCGGTCTGCCTTAAGGTGGCACTGGTGGAACACATCACCCGTACATTTGAACTGTTGCCAGGCCACAGGAGACCTGAACTACCTGCAATGCAAGGGAAAGGGGCAGAGGAGGGGAGGAGGAGGAGGATCATGAATGATCAGGCCGGAATTCTGTCAGGGCTGCGAGAATTCTCAGGGACCTTGTCTCAGTAAAACCTGATAAAATTGCCCATGTGGAGTCGATAAACCTCAGGGGACCAGTCCAGAGACTGTCCTTGGAGGAGGACCCCAGGTGGGAAAGCAGAGCTAGACAGAGCCCAAGGGAGGTCCCGTCCCCACCAGTGACATGGCCAGCCGCTCCGAGGAGAAGCTAGGTACTGTGGGTTAGCACTGGCACCCCCACTTGAGCTGCCACTGGCCAAGGAGCCAGCTGCAGGCTCAGCACCACACCCCGCCACTTCATCAGGGCTGACACTGCCCCGACCAAGTCCAACATTCATGCCAGGGGCACCCCCTGAGTGGCCCCCGACCCAGCACTGCCAGCAGCACCAGAACCAGAGACCTGGGGCCACAATGGCACCGGGACCAGATTCGGAACCCGAACTGGTGCCAGAAGAGGACCCAGCACCATCTCTAAAGCCAGTCCGAGGGACATCCAGAGGGACACTTTAGGCTCAGAGTCGGCTCAGAACCAGGCCAAGGATGACTTCCATCATCACCAGCTCCATCCCCAGGCCCTAAGTCAATGTTGTCATCCTCCCTCATTCTGCAAGGGCACTTAGGGGAAGAGATAACCATGACCTCAAGGTCCAAGACAGGGTCAACTCTGGAATCCTTCCTTCTCTGGCACTGTGAGCACTGCCAGTAGGAGGCCTGGTCTTATGGCCGGCACCACACAGCCCCTGGTACGGCCCTAGTAACAGGAGCCGGGCGGCACCAGAACGAATATCAAGGTGTTCACTAATGTAGACTGAATGTACAGCTTCGGGCTCACCACTGGGGTGTCCGCTGCCCCAAAGGACCGACAGACGGGGTTGGTGCTCAGCCAGCTCCCCAACACCTCCGTGACAGTGAGTGCAAAGAGCGCCTGGACTTCCTCAGAATCACAGGCACTGGGAAGAGGCTCAAGAGAAGAGCCCAGGACCTTACTTTGGTGTCCCGGTGTGATGTCTGCTCCTGAATTTGGGAGGGGGATGACTTGTGACCCCACTTCCACGCAGCGCTTCTCGAGGGTGTAGTGGTCTGTGGAGGAACAGGTGTTATACCTATCCATGTCATCAGCAGCATCAAGGCAGGTCCAGCATTCATCATGTCAGTCCTGGATGGCAATCTATAGTTACAATTAAGTCTTCTTTTTCTTCTAACTACAGTACCTTTTAGTCAGTTAACTACACATGCTTCAGCCAAGCAGTCCCACGGAAGGTGGGGATTAGGCACATGCCCAAAGGTTTTAGACTTAAAGAGACTGTAGGATTGAGGACCAAACAGCAGCATTCCACTGACTTTGTGGGTTGATACTGTCACTGGAAACAGAGGTGTAAGCATTAGTCCAGGTAGCAGTCCTACATATCTCTTAAATTGATGTACCTGGCAGCAGTAATTTTAAAGCCAAATCCACTGCAAACAGCCCTTTAGGATTATTTCTTTAAAGATAATGCATCCCTCAATAACATTTCCTAAAAATAATATTTGGGCTAACACAAGCCAATTTATAAGCGCTATAAGATACTCCAGGTTGTGTAACCATGGTAATGTAATTGCACTTAAGTGTTAACCCCTTAGGCCTGAAAGTATCTTTAGTTCAAAACATTTAATGATTGGGCATATTCTACAAAGATTGCTGATGTGTCTGTAGTTTGATTCTGATTTGTTTTTTCTTTTAAAAGTGAAAACAGGCTGCCCGCCATACCACACAAAAACATGTGTGTTACATTTTTGATCAACACCCTGCATCTTTCCTGGACTTGGGAACACCCAAGACAGTCTAGCCACTGATGATACATTGGGAGGAAAGAAGACTACGGCATCATTAAGCGGTTTCACTGTTCGGGAGTGTTCCTAATGTTCAGGAAGTATGCAAGAAAAGCAGATCAAGGATTTGAAACAAAAAGTTTGGGAATAATTTATTTATTTATTTATTTAGTTTTGTTTACGGGTAAGTACACTAGACAAGTTTTATGCCTATTTTCAGGAACGACCGGGAGAATACAAAAGGGTACAACAGGTACATTGATACAGTAATTGGTTCAGACGAATACATTCAGGTACAAAAACAGGAGAAAAGACAATTTTACAGTTTTACATTTCTACGTGGAAGGTGGGCCCCAGATACAGTGCTGGGGCAAGGTATAAGTTAAGAGATAAATTCAATGACCAACAGGGCTGGTGAGGATTATGAGCATAGTAACATCATAGCGCCGGTCAAGCAAGGGAGGGGGATTTGGACGAGGACACAGCGCAAGAGTGGTGACGCCAGAGCAGGAGAGAAGAAGCCGGCACCAGTGGACACCGGAGGCTAAGGAGGCTTAGGACATTCACAGTGAGAAGCCACCTTAAGATGATCCCACAGGAGGTCCGGAAACTCTTGTGAGAGGAGGCAGTACGGGACTCTTTCAGGAAAGGAGTTCCAGAGCCTGGGGCCATGGACAGCAAAACTCCGGTCCCCATGTTGGTGCGGGAAGTAGGTACACTTAGTAGGCCGGGGCCTTGGGATCTAAGCAGGTAGGGAGAGGTCAGCAGGAGCAAGAAACCGGGCCAGTTCCGGAGGGGTGCCGGAGCTAAGTACTTTACTCACGAGGCACCCAGTGCTAAAGTTAAGGTGATTGAGCGGGATAGCCAGCCAAGTCAGAGAGCTCGCAGTGATGGGTGAGGCGAAGGCCAGGGCAAACGATAGATGTTGTTGCACGTTGTGCTCCACTTCTGCTTAGGAGGGTCTTAGAAGTATGAGCAAATATGAGCGAGTCAGAAGGAGGGAGGGAAGTACCCCTGGCAAGAGCTTGGGCGCGAGCCGCTGGAGTGAGGTTGTACTGAGCCCTGTAGGCCATCCCCAGTTTGCGGTTTACCCCACTGCAGGCATTATGGATATGACTACCAAGGTCCAATTGGGGATCAAGCTACCCAAGATATTTGAGGGAGGTCACGGTAGGGAGAGGGGAGCCATCTTCGTAGTTGATATGTAGGGAGTTGAAGAGGCTCAGATTTTGGCAGAGGAACCGAAGAGCATAGCCTGGGTTTTGTTTTGATTTAGGATCAATTTATGGTTGGAGAGCCATGCCTGGATGTTCCAGAGGTCTTCAGATAAGTACGGTTTAGTGTGGCTGTATCACAGGAGTGGGCCAGGAGAACCAGGTCATCCGGATACATGATGACACGGCAGCTGGAGACCACATCAGGGAGATTGTTGATGAACAGGAAAAGAGTAGGGGACCCAGCACGGAGCTCCTGAGGGACAACAGAGGTGACAGGCCGGGGGCAGAGAGGACTTTATTGAATTTAGTTAGCTGTTTCTCTGCCATATAGGTAGTCAGAGATCCAGTTTAGGGCGGTGGGGACAAACCAAGGGACCTCATCTGCAGGGCAAGCAGGTCGTGGTCAACGAGGTCGAACACCTTGGATAAGTCAATAGATACCACACCTGAGAGTTTTCCCTGATCCATAGCAGCTCTGATGCTGGAAGAGACTGAGATGAGAGCCATGGAAGTGCTGTGCCCTTTACTAAAGCCGCATGGAACGGGGTCAGCAGACCATGGGAGTGGATATACTCGAGATTTGTTTGAAGACCACCTTTCCAGGAGCTTGCTGACAGCAGAGAGGATAGCTATGGGACGGTAGTTGTCCAGGATTTTGGGGTCACCCTGCTTAGGGACAGGGATCACCTTGGCAACCTTCCAGATATCCGGGATCAGTCCCTGGGTAAGGGATAGGTTGAAAATGTGGGCCACCGGGAGGCTATAAGGGGAGCACCTAGTTTGAGAAGCTTTGGCTCCAGATCATCAGGACCAGGGCCAGCATTCTGGGAGAGATCAAGAGGGAGAGACGGCACTGCTACCGATACCGCGCTTAGGTAAAATGGAGGGTGGTCAGACTAGACTCCCATTGGGACGGGAGGCAGGGCAGTTTGAGTTTTGGCTGAGGATCTTAGCGGGAGAGCAGAAGGGAGGTCTGTGAAATGAGAGTTTAGAGCATTAGCAATCACGTGAGGATTGTTGCAGGAGACTCCTTCGATGAGCATGTCAGTGACCCCGGAGTAGGAGCAACCGCCAACCAGTGATTGGATGGTTCTCCAGAACCGCTGGGGTCTTTAGCAGAGCTGAGAAGGGCGGCCTTGCAGAAGTCGCTATTTGCCCCCTGATCATTTTCTTGCACTCATTTCTTAGTTTTCTGTATTGCTGCAACAGGGCAGTGTCGGTGAGCGCTTTACCTGATGCCAGCATTTGTCTCTGCTCGCATGTGGGAGAGGAGACCCCTTTCAGCCACTGGGTGGCTGTCCCACGGACCCCACGCCTAGTGCATTTCAGATATACACCATTATCAACTAAAGAAGCAGATAAAACTAGCAATACCAACACATTTTTGAGAAGATAAACAGCCATAAAATGTGGGGTTTGTACTAGAAATAATATGATGGAAAAGGGTTGACAGTGTCCTTTAAACAACATACCTGAGTCATGGAATTATTTCACCATGTTTACACACCATTGTGTCTTATTCAGAGCTGGCTCTGTTGTTTTTTTGCCACTATGCCATCAATTTTCTTATACCACTTTTTTTTTTTTTTTTTAGTTGCCAGTACTATTGGGCTTTACAATACACAGCTAAATTTCAGAGCCCATCTTACAAAGAGTTTGAAATGGAAATGTGGGATTCTGGGTGTCCTCTATAGAGATCAATATGAGATTATGTAATGTCTTTGTGTCCAGTTCCTCAGACATGGCTTAAGAAAATTTGTTTTACTGAAACCATGCCCGCTAAGCAAACAGAAGCATGAATTCACAAACATGGATATACACCTTCCACTTCTGTGACAAGAAATTTGCAAACATCAGTAACCATTTGATATTACTGAGCAATATACCTCCATCAATTCTTTAGTTTGTACAAATTTGCTCTTTTCACACTTAGGACCAATACTGTCTCATCCAGTCCCATATCAAGAGGAGATGACTGGCCCATCACTGGCATCTCCTGGCCATGGACTGAGCCCCTCACTCCCTTTTGCCCTGTCAAGTTGTGCCTTTATGTTGGAGAGAGGGAGGTAGCTATGGCAACAAAGCAACTCTCTGCCGGCCACTGCACTGTTAGCAAGTGACATGAGTGGCCAGCACGCGAATCGCATGCTGCAGCCTCACTGTTTACTTCCACCTCTGGGGTTCCTTGCAACAGTCACCTTGTTAGACTGTGCATTAACAAACACACAGTGATGTCATGGATACACAAAACAATTGGTACTGAAAAGCACACTGTGCAGTTACCTGTAAGAAACAAGTCTTCCTTGTTGAGAAATGGAGTTTTATGGCGCTATGGAGGAGATTCTTGCTAAAATCAACTATTACTGGTAAGTTACGAACCTTTCATCAAGGATATCTCCTCCTCCTCCTTAGAGCGCCACGCATCAGACAAATACATAGCAGTGCAGCACCCCACACACAGAGGTATAGCAGCAGAGAAGGACTGTGCCCCTAAGGCAACAGGGCTTTCAAGACAGCAAGGCACTACCCAGCCCTCCTAAGAGAAAACAGACTCAGACTATAATGTGTATTGAAAGTATGTATCTCTGGGTAGTGGCTGAACACTTAACAGATTTCAGAAGCGGGAGACTGGCCTGAAGCAAGCCAAAAGGCTGCTATGCCCCAAACAACATGCCATGTGATGTGCTAGAACAGCAATAACAGTCCGAAATGAGAAGGGGGAGTAATCTGATGAGAGCAGTAACGGAGGGGCAAGCTGCAATCAGAGCTTGTGGGCTCTTTACAAAGTGGGAGTTCAAAGATTCAGATAATTCAGAGCTGATTATCAGATTATACCTCTGACCCCAAGACCGGAATAGGGAAGGCACTGGAGGGAGGATGCTGCTTGGTTAAGAAGTTCTTTGGGAATTTTCCAAAATTCCTATGGTTACCAGTAGTAAGCAGTGAACCTTTTTAAGTAAGTAGGAAGCCTTCACTTTCCTGACAGCAGCGTAAAAATGCTACAGAGTCTTCAGTAGTGGGTACAATCTGAGGGGGCCTGAAGATTTATGTTTGCCCAGGCAACATCTCTGCAGCTTAAGAATTCAATAAGCTACGAGGTGACCCAAAGTAGGTGACTCTAACTCAGATTTTTTAACTGGTGAAAGTCACAAATCTGCTGAACAGTGTTGTGAAAATGGGTCAGAACACGTTAATATCCATAGTCCCTTCAACCATGGACCAATCTGCAGCTGGCAGCTGAAATGTAATGCTGAGAAGTGCGCTGTGATGCACCTGGGGAGTAGGAACAGAAGAGCAGGGTACACCCTAGGTGGGGAGGAAATTAAAGTAACAGAACAGGAGAGGGATCTGGGATCATAGTCTCCTCAAACCATAAGTAGGAATCCAATGTAGAAGGGGCGGCGGGAAAGGCCAATGAATTTTGGCATGCATAGGCAGGGGCATTAAGCAGAAAGAGGGAGGTAATAATGCCCCTTTACAAAGCCATGGTGAGGCCACACCTGGAGTATAGGGTTCAGTTCTGGAGGCCCCATCTCGACAAGAACATAGATGCGTTGGAGTGGGTTCAGAGAAAGGCAACCAAGATAGTGCAGGGTATGCAGGAAAGCCATACGAGCAGAGGTGTAAGGAACTGGATCTGTACATGCTAGAGACAAGGAGGAAAGGGAGACATGATTGAAACTTTTTAAATATGTAAAGGGGCTCAATAAAGTGAGAGAAGAGTGTTTAATTAAGAGGAAGGAGGGGTCAAACTAGAAGGCACAGCCTCAGACTGCAAGGAAAGAGATACAGGGCAATGTGAAGGCATTTCTTCAAAGAGAGGTGGTGGAGCCTGTAACAGACTACCAGACAGAGTGGTGGGGGCTAAATCGATGGAAGAACTCAAGAGGGAAAGGGACAAGCATATGGAGCTGAGTATCGGGGAGGGTGGAGCTGGCAGGAGGGGAGGTGGGGGAGGCAGACTAGATGGCCGGTATGGTCCTTTTCTGCCGCCAAGCTTCTATGATTCTATGACTGCTGAGGTCCATATGGAAGGCCTAAGTGCTGAATGTCCAGAAGGACCCAGGGGTCTTGAGGGGCTTTGGGTGAGGTAACTCACGCACGCAGTAAGTAATACAGTGCTCTCAAACACATCAGTGCGGAAGTTCCAGCAGTAATGGCCCAATAAAGATGAGAGGATGAGACACAGTTTAGTATGGAGTGGTTTATGGAGCATGGGGTCAGTAACTAACTGGGAGAGGTTGAGGATTTGAACCTGGTGTGGAAAAGAACTGGAGGAAGGACTCTGCCAGTTGATATTCGTATCACTCAAATTGGTAAGCTCACCGTTATGGATTGGCCAGGGAAAAAGTTTCACAGAACACCTAGTATCAAATCTGAGCAACTACCTGGAACACAGCAGATCACTACAATAACAAAGGAAGGAAAAGGGTAAGGGAGATATTACAAGACAACAGCTCATAAGATCTGGAGACAGCTTAAGACGGTACTGTGTTGCAGCTGCAGGAGGATGAAATATAAAGGATGACTCCTAGACCCTTTTTATTTTGATCTTCTCCTAAAGGTTATGGCAAGGATTTACAATTTTGCTGGAGTCGGTGCTGGGAAAATCCATGTTTCAGTAAGGAGCAGAACAGCAGGCTTGAGCAACAAGGTCAAGGACCCAAACAGGTCATGTCTTGGCAACAAACTGATGTGATTAATTACAGTCTGTTTCAGGCTGCATGTAATGCAGACCCAAGGGACCAGATATGAAAATTACATACCTACCAGAATTCTTGATCTTCCTGTTATCTTCACCATTCATCACTGATGGGTGTATGCCAGAGTGCAGCATCCCACAGGAGCTTTTGGGTTAGAGGAGGAACCAGCACTGACATGAGTCAGGCGCACTGCGGCACCCGTGGGTTGGCAGAAATGGTCAGGCCCTCCTCCACCTCAGTTCTGCTGCTGGAGAGCGGGGGGAGAGACAGAGGAGAGAGAGAAAAAGAGGGTGGGGCAAGGAAGCTCAAGGGACAGCATAAGAAAAGATATAAACTGAAAAGGAATAGGCCAGCCAGAGGACAGAGGAGGATCTGAGAGGGATGGACCGAAGGCCCCAGTCCCTGAACGGCCATAAGAACAGGGAAGAAGAAGAAAGAGAGAAAGATGAGAGGAAGAGAGAACAGAAGGAGGGATCCATCAACCAAGAACCTTGAGAGATTCAGAGCCTTGAGAGACCATGAAAGTGCCTCCAGAGGCTGCCAGACAGCTAGGCTGCAGGCAGTTGCTGCAGGATCTGCAACCCAGACTTACTACCCCTTTCCAGGGATAGACTTAATAGCTATGGAAGGTCCTCCCCTCCTTCCTCCAATCCCCTAGTGGGCACAAAATCCACCCCGGTAAGGATTCCTCTATTCTCCCCAGTTACTGTTTTCCAAAAGGGAGAATCCACAGGGTTCAAAGGGGAGAATAAGAACCCCACCTAATTAATAACATCTCCCACCCAGAAGGGGAGAGATAGGGAAGTAGAGGAGTAAGACGACAGGGAGGGAAGGGAAGGAGAAGTCCCTGCCAGACCCATTCCTCCCCCATCTTAGGGGACCCAAAGAGTTGGCACACCCCAAAGGAGTGGGCCAACCTCGAAGGTCCTACCTAGGACAAGGAAGAGGGCTCACGAAGTTCCCCATCTCAATTTTTGGTCGAATGCCTACTAGCCCTCCTCCCAAGAGTCCTCTCTGCCTCCTAGAATAAGGAGGGGCCCTAAGGGTACAGAGGGAGACCAAACTGGGTCCCAAGGTGGGCGTGAAGGTACGAGGGCGTCGCTCAGGCACTGAGGCCGCCTGAGGGAAGGAGGGTGGGATTCAGTGATGGATGGTGAAGATACAAAGGAAGATTAAGAATTATGGTAGGTACGTAATTTTCATATTTTCCCTGTGTCAGTCTTCACCATTCATCACTGGTGGGTGAGTACTGAGCCCTGAAGGGGGGTTCAGCACTTCCCTGAGGACTAACGCCTCAGCCCCTGGGGAAAACACGGGAGGAAGAGACCCTCTGCAGGTCAGCTAGGGCCTGGACTGATCAGGCGAGACGGGGTCCCCTATTCCCTGGGAAGGAAGGCGCCCGCAGTTCCCATCTCACCCCGGGGAAACGGCAGGTCCCCTGAACATGGAGGCCATCACCCTACGGCAGGCCAGGGTGATAACCGGAGAGGTGAAGCCACCCGTCCGCCTAATGCAGATCGCTGTCCTCAGAAGCCATGAAGCAACTTCATTGGCATCATAAGATGCCCTTGACTGGTGCCTCACCAGCTCCAGGCCCTATCACGGAGAGGGCTCTGGTCTGCCTGGCAGCTGCCAAATCAGGCAGCGATGCAGTCCCTGGCCCAGCATCGCCCACAGGTGCCTGTTATAGGCTAGTGGTGCACCTAATGAAGCGACACACAAAAGCATCCACGCCGAGAAGACTCTCCGCCCAGGTGGTCAAACTCCGCAGAGTCCGGATTCGGGGCCAGTCGTGGACAGGCGCTATGCCTGGTAGGGGTGTCCAACTGCATCAGTCCCATAGAGGGATGCGGCAGTGTACCTGGAGACCTCTGGGTGCACAGTACTGACACTGGCAGTCCAAAGGGTCTGGAGCTGTGATGGATGGAAGCTGCCAGGCACTGTATGATGCCTCCTGGAAAGGATAGTCCAAGGACAGACCACCAAGTGGTCTGCACTATATTCCCCAAGAAGGCTTGCATCGATACTAGGAATTGCGGCGAGCCACTGTAGAGAAATAGGCTGGTCCTGGACCAGCCTCACAAAGTGCTGATAGTGTGTCTAATCAGCGAAGAGGACAGATGGACGGAGTGTGGTAAAAGTATACTATGCTCCCTAAAGGTTAGACTGTTGAACCCTGTCCTGTCTTCTTTCTTCCACCTTAAAACTTCTGTTGCGCAACAGTGCCCCTTTTCTATTCTACTGTATGTATTTTATTTCCATTATCTTAGGTAGGCCATCTAGAATAAAACTGCACTATTTACTTCTATATTTTTATTTATTTATTTTATTTTAGACTTTGGTAACCGGTAGGACCACTAGGCACAAGTGCCTGTTTTCAGAGGCGACCTGGGAGCACTGGGTGGTTAAGTGACTTGCTCAGAGTTACACAGTATGCAAGTGGAGGTTGTGAGAATCAAACCAAGGTCTGGTCTGGTCTGCTGGATGTATCAAGCTTGTTCACAGATCGTTACTCTAACCTCTAGGCTATACTGCCAGTCATATTTCATCCCTATTCTCTTGCTCTGTCTAAAACTTCTATTTTGGTTCATAGATCCACCCCCCAAAAAAAAAAAACTCCAAAGAAGCAAGGAGGGTATATTAAAGACTTACAGTAGGAAAGAAATTCATGTCCTCGGACATGATAATGAAAGACTAAGGTATGAAAGTCTTATGTGTTTATGCAGACTAATGAATAAATGTCTGCTAGTAAAATAAGGCAGGATCCTGTAGAATGTTCTATTGTATATTACATGAGGTTTAATGCAGAAATGTATTCAAGAAGGAAGCTGTGCTGAATTTGATTTCTTTATGCAATCAGTAAAAGCAATGTCTGCTTTTCAGCAGCCGAGTATTAAAATAATTAGGAATGCTCCTTTGTCCTCGTACCTAACTCCTATGCATCAAGCCACATAGAGTAAATATTGCAGCATTTAGTTTTGCATATTGCCAAGCTTGGTCTGGTACTGTACAAAAGACAGTAAGATTAATGAAGCAGGAGAGACGGGTGGCATTTGCAATGCAGCTGCCCGCCTGAAAGGAAGAGTGAAGAACTTTCACTTTTCAGCATGGGTCACACTGCAGGCGAACCGTGCAGAAGAAACCTGAACTTCTCTTCCAATAGCTACTGAGAGGCTGCTACCCTGTATCCTGACATGTATGTTAAGAGTAGCAAGCCGCAGAAAGAGAAATTAAATAATGAAAAAAGTGAAGCTAAGCGGAGTCAGCGGCGAGTAAAACAGAGCTTGCAATTGCAACTGCCGCTCTTGCAACACCAGTATTTATTTATTTGCTTTTGTTAACCGGTAAGACACTAGACAGCCAAGTGCCTATTTTCAGGTGTGGCCCGGGAGATTACAAGGTACATACATGAACATCAGCAAATACAAGTGGAGGATTACATTACATAGAACTAGCACAACAGGGACTTTACAAGCATCAGATTTCATCAGGCAAATAGTAGCGAAGAGTTAATATAAAGTGACCAGAACACAGGGACATTGTAAGACAACAGTACAAAACAGGTATTACAATACAGTATTAAACACTGCAGTCAGTAGGAAGAAGTGCAGTGTGAATTCATCGCTCCAGGCAGCAAGTTGTAAGGCTAGCAGTTAGAATAAGGAGTCACAGTTGGGATAGAGTGGGCCCAGTACGAGAGAAAGGAGTGCACAGTTATAGTGCTCACCCTGTTTTGCGGTGGGCCTAAATGGTCCATTTTATATCTGCTGTGAGAACAGGAGGAGTATGAGCAGAGTTAGTATAGCCCACTCGTCCTCATGAGCCACAGTCTCAGGGATTTGTTAGAAGGTTTCCCTGACTGAAAACAACATGCAAGCAGTTTTGAGAATGCAGTAAAACTTGCAAAACACATATGGGAAACATGAGAACTTGCAGAAAAGCAGAAGCAAATTCTAAAGAGGAGTTACGCTAACCCTCTATAATTCTGTGCAACCCGAATAAAAGCAGCTTGCCTTTGTTTATAACCAGACTAATTTTCTGGACAAATGACTTAGGTTTGAAACCAGGCAGAAATCTTTACCTGGGCTCTTAGGAAATAAACAGTGCTGCTTCTGGCTTGCTGGTCTTGGAATGGGGTTTTCTTAAGGGATCAGCGCCTCTACTGTCCCCTTTTATATGTTTACCTGTTAATCCACTGTCACTCAGGTGGTAAATACAGGTTACTCACCTGTAACAGGAGTTCTAGGAATGGTATATTTGTTCATCCACACTTATTGGCAGGTTCCTTGCCGCTTTAAATCTTGCCGGAAGGTTTTCAAGCTGGCTCCTCCCACCCACCCGGTGGTAAAACTCTCGGCTCCGCCCCATGACTCCAGATCTGCCCGCTGGAAGCTCAGGTTGTGCGTCAAGCCGGGAGGTCCAGGAACAGGATGAACAACATATACCATTCCTAGAACTCCTGTTACAGGTGAGTAACCTGTATTTATGGACATGGATATGTTGTTCATCCACAATTATTGGCAGATCTCTAGCAGTTCTCCGGGAGAAGGGAGGCAAGGCGACACCCCTACTTAGGAATAAAGACTGAGAACCGAGGCCCCAAAACCAGCATCCCGCGTGACTCAAGGTCGATGTGGTAATGGGTAATAAAGGTGTGTGCTGACTTCCAGGTAGCAGCCCGCAGATTTCCTGGATAGGGACATCCCTGGAAGCAGCCACCGATGCAGCAGTATGACGGTAGAATGAGCTCTTATCCCTCTGGGAGGCTCCATGCCCGCCAACTATAGCAGCGATCTATGCAGGAGGTGACCCACCTGCCTATCGTCCGCTTGGCTGCAGGTCTGCCAGGAGTGCGGCTTCAGCGTAGGTGACAAACAGCTGGCGAATACTCTCCCAATTTCAACCGTGCGCTCCCTTATAATAAGCAGCCGCCTCTAGGGTCCAGAGTATGGAGCCTATATTCGCCTCCGAGGTGTGACTGGGTAGAACACCGCAGAGTCAGCACCTGGTTAAGGTGAAACTCCTACACCACCTTCGGAAGGAATTTCGGTGGGGCGCAGGACAACCTTGTCCCTGTGGAAGACCAGGTAGGGAGACTCGATGCAAAGCGCCTGGAGCTCTCCCATCCTTCTGGCTGACGGATAGCCACCAAGAAGGCGGTCTTCCACGACAGGTGAGAGAGATCACACCTGTGCATTGGTTCGAATGGCTTGCCCATGAGCTTTGCCAGTACCAGCAGTAAATCCCACGGAGGTGGAGGTTCTCGTGACCGAGGGGAAATGTGATCAAGGCCTTGAAAAGCGCCCGACCACCTTTTCCTGCACCACTGACTGCTTCCCCGCCCGCACCGCAAGCAGAGATGGCTGCCAGGTGCACCTTTAGGTCGCTTACCTAAGCCCTTGACTAGAAAGGGACCATAAACAGTCTAAAATGCTTGCCACAGAACAGGAGGAAGGGTCCAAGCCCTTGCTCTGACACCAAATGGAGAATCTCTTCCATTTGAGGCGTAGCATTTTCTGATCGGCTCACTACGGGGACGCCTCCAACAACATTGAGGACCTCGTCGGAAGACCCAAGGCCTGGACTCTAGCCGCTCAGGAACCAGGCGTAAGGTGCAGGGATTGAAGGTCCGGATGGAACACCTTCCCTGATTGACTGAAAGCAGGTCCGGGCGAGCTGAGCTGCCTCGGGAGCCTGGAGCTGAGGCTGAGGAGATCTGGGTACCAGAACTGGCGGGCCAGTCTGGGGCTATCAGGATCACCCGCGCCTTGTCCCTCCTTGCTTTGAGAAGCACCTTGTGAATCAAGGGAAATGGGGAAAGGCGTGAAGAGGCCCGGGGTCCACAGCCTCGACAAGGCATCCCCTGCAGCGAGCCCTGCTGAGGCGGGCATGAAACAGCCTCAGCTGCGTTCTCCCTGTAGGCAAACAGGTCCACCTGAGGTGTGCCCCAGTGGGAGAACAGATCTTGTACTACCTCGCGCGGAGAGACCATTCGTGAGATGCAGCCCCTATCCGGCTCAGGGCATCGGCCAGGGTGTTGAGGCCCTGCCACATGAATGGCTAGAGATCCGCCCCAGGCCGCACACGAGTGACCAAATGCGAGAGCTCCTGCATAGTAGCATGGAGCGTCTCGCCCTGGCGGTTCAGGGTAGTACATGGTCGTGGTATTGTCCGCCTGAACTCGGACCACTTGACCCCGGAGAAACGGAGCAAAGGGTGGAGAGCTAGCGGACCCGGAGCTCCAGCAGGTTGATGTGGCATCGGGACTCCCCGCATGGACCAGAGGCCGCACTCGGTGTTCCCCAGATGGGCACCCCAACCCATCAGAGAGGCATCGGTCGTAGAGAGACCGCCGCTCGAGGCGGACAAACGGGATGCCCCTCCTGCAAATGGAATGGAATGGTCCACCACTGGAGAGCATTCCACATCTCCTGGGTCACTATCACTAGCTGGTCCAAAGGATCGCAGCATTGTGACCACTGGCTGGCCAGTCCCCACTGAAGGGGCGCGATGTGCCAGCGGGCCCAATGGACCACGCTGGTACAGGCCGCCATGAGACCCAGAAGGCAGGAAGTCCCGGCAGGGCGCGTTGCCCAACCAGAAATGATTGGGCAAAGGAGGTAAGAACCTCGCCCTGTCTGGGCCGAGTGCTCTGGCTCGAAGAGAGTCGAGCTCTGCCCCGATGAACAGGATCACCTGTTTTGCTCGAGTTCTGACTTGGCCTCGTTGATGAGAAGGCCAGCTCAGAGCAAAACCTGGAGGGCCAGATCTCTGGACCGCTCCTCCCCCTCTGGAGCGGCTGCTATCAGCCAATCGTCCAGGTAAGGTACACCCGGACCCTGGCGCTGCAGGAATGCTGTCACCACTGCCATGCATTTGGTGAAGACCCTGGGAGCTGGAGATGGCGAAGGGCATGGCTCGAACCAAGAGAGGATCCTCCGCCTAAAGCGGAGGAATCTCCGGCGACGGACGGATAGGACGGAAAGAACGACGTCCTGTAGGTCCAGAGAGCAGAACCACACGCCGTGTTCCAGAGATGGTATTATCTCGCGCCAGAGTGACCATTCTGAAGGTTCGAGACCTTAGGAACTTGTTTAGGTCCGTATGGGTAGAATGGGGTGCCAGACCCCGTCTGTTGGAACCAGGAAATACCTGGACACGAACCCGGGTCTGAAGGGGTCCTCCACCTCCGTGATCCCCTCCTTTTGGAGAGAGGAGGCGATGTCGGCTCAGCCCGAGCCACCAGTGAGCGCTGCCCGGACTGAGGCCCCCGAGGTGCGATTTGCCTCTGAAGGGCGGGGCCTACTCTCGAATTCCAGAGGTAGCCTTTTCCACCACCTCCAGTACCCACCTGTCCGTGGTAACAGTGGACCAGGCGGAGGAAGTGTCTGAGCCATCTCCAAGGGGAACCAGGGGTGAGGTGACAGGGATGGGCGACACCCCTCAGCCCGTCACTGGGCAGGCTTGGAGGAGGGACCCGGCCGAGGAACCTCCTGGGCCTTCCTCCCTGCTTCCTGTTGGAGGAAGGCGAAAGCTGGGCTTGGGATACCAAGGTCGAGCCTGCCCAGCCCTAACGTTGGTAGGCGGGCGCAGAAGGCGAAAAGGCTTAGCTGTGGCTTACGGCCTTTGTCCTCTGAGCGGAAGAGACCGAGTCCAAGGTGCGCATTGACTTCTCGATCCTCTGCAGGTGACCTTCCACCCCAGGGCGAAGAAGTCAGTCCCCAAAAGGAACATCCGGCCAACTTGTGCTGGGTATCCGAGTAAAGGTGGATATCCTCAGCCAAGCCAACGAGGCCACTGCGAGCGCCACAGACCACCTGCACATGAGTCCTCGATGTCCAACGAGTCTGGAGCTGCTGTTTAGCCACTGCCCTGCCCTGGTCCACGCCTGCCTGACGGTATCTGCAGATCTGCGGGAAGATGAGGGACAACCTCATCCAGGGAGCCCAAAAGGCGTGGAGAAAATGTGCCATGAGGCGGCCGAACTGGCCTGGCGAGAAGGAAGAACGAGAAGGACGCAGCATAGACTTTTTCGCCCGGCATAATCCAATTTCTTGGATTCCTTGTTGGAGGTTTGTCCACATCCCTGGCATTCCCGGCACGCGGGCAACGCTGTCAGTAACTAACCCTCGGCCGAGGGTGTTCAAACCGGACAGGGAACGGTAGGGACCGCATACTTCTAGCCAACCTGGTCAAGGCGCAGGGGCAGGAAGCAGGACGCTGCCAAAGTTCCAAGGCCGGACCCACTATGCCTCGCCACGGAAAGCCTCCGTAGGAGAATCCTCGGTCCAGAATCTCCGTGACGGGATACCTGGCCCGTTAGAAACGGGTTCAAGCTTCATCCCGTGGACTCCGAGATGAGTCGAAGCAACCCTAAGAAGGACGAAGGACTATCGTCCATTGACTGTCCTCCCGAGGACTCCAAGTCTATGCGGCTTGGAGAAGAGGGAGGAACCATCATCGGACTCAGAAGAGAGTCCTCAAAGAGCTGCCTCGGCCGTGAGCCACCCTCCACCTGCCGAGGTTTATCGGGAGTGAGGGTGACCGACAGCCTATGGGCAAACCCAAAGCCGAATCGAGAATTTTTGGTCGGAGCCCCAACTAATGGCTGTGGGGCGGAGGTTCCACCAGAATCGGTGGGGCAGCTGGAATTGGTCGAACAACCGCCTGAGAACAGGCTCCTCGACTACAAGGGGTTGTTTCGGCTGCTCGGTGACAGCCACTTAATGGCGGGGAAAGGCGACTGGGTCGGCTTATTCCCGGTCAAAAGGAACTGTTGCCACATAAGTTCCTCGTACCTCCGCGCAACTTGCGCAAGCCTCCCTCGTCCGAGGAAGAGGGGGCGCCCGCTTGCCGCTGGTGCCGAGACCGAGACCGCCTATGGCGGGGATCGGTTGGACCGCTGAGGATGTCCGGAGACCAAGACCGAGAGTCTCGACTAGGCCGAGGAAGGCGAGGAGAAGTGTCAAATCGGCACTCCTCGGCTCGGACGATCCCACCGAAGGCTCGGAACCGAGGCACAGACGAGCCGGCAGGATCTTCAACTCCCACCGGGGAACCGGGAGAGGGATTCTCAGCTTCTCAACCGACAACCCGTCCAACGGGTCGAGAAAAATCGACCGCGTCGGCCAGAGTCTCGGCCAACTGGCCTAGACGGGGACACCGTGAAGCCAGTGGCGAAGCTGAGGGTCGACACGAAGTCGACTGTCGACAAGGGAGGGGATCTTTCCGCTCCAAGAGCGCCGACGGAGAGACTTACTTGCTCTTTTTGGACCTGCAAGAAGGTCCCAAAGTTGGACCCTCACCTTTGGTCAAGGGTCAGACAAAGTCCTTAAAGAAGCCGAGTAAGAGGCACAGAGAGCGGGACAAATGCAACCTCGGTGAAGCGGCCGCCTTCGCCTCTTCGAGGCGATCATCTGCTCAAGCTGATCCGCCGAGCCCACCGTGGACACCACCAATCGGGCCTCTTTAGATTTCACGGTGGAATTCTTTTGCTCGGGCGCCCCAGTTGTAATCGGGCAGCATGGTCTTCAGGGCGTGGGCGAAAAGGAAGAGCACAAGTCGCAGGCCCCTGCGGGTTGTGCTCAAGGCCAGGCAGTAGGCACGCGTGGAGTGCGGATCCGTCCTAGACATCTTCTCGCCATAGGGCACCTCCGAAATCCGGGAGTCGATTTCCGTCCATCGCAGCGAGGGAGAGAGAAGAAGACCGAAGTCTTTTGCAAAAACTTTTCAATTTCGAACTTTCGAAGAATTAGGAACCAGTCTTAAGCAGCAGCGTTAAGGAGGAACCTGAGCTCAAGCGGTAAGGAAGATCTGGCGTCATGGGGCGGAGCCGAGTTTTACCACCTGGGTGGGTGGGAGGAGCCAGCTGAAGACCTTCCGGCAAGATTTAGCGGCAAGGAACCTGCCAATAAGTGTGGATGAACAACATATCCATGTCCCTAGAACTAATGCTTTCTCAGGGCCAGGCGTTAGGGCACCGAACCCCTCACGACCCCACATGTAAGGACAAAGCGGTGACCCTTCCCAAATCCCTGCTGCACTCCCAAGTCCCACATATTAAAAATACACACACAAAAACTTTCATTTTAAATTGAAAAGCAGCAGCCCAGCACAGCATTACATACCTTCCAATCCTTTCATTTATAAGCTTTTCGTGAGATCGTCCGGTCCTATAATATGCCGCCGCTAAGTCACCATTCATGCTGCCCGCCCGACGGGCCTCCGACTGCCTGCCTGCCACCTGATTTCCTTTCCCTGACCCTAGGCATAGACAAGTTAGGCAAGAAGCAACTCAGTCTGGCAAGTAATTTGTAGTTTGGATTCGGGAACCGACCAGCCGCAAGGTCACTCCGCCGCATGGCCTGCATCCACAAACACTCACAAAGAAGTCAGGGCCCCGCCAATCTTTCTCACTCAGGCTGCCGCTTGAGCACGCCCACGCTGTCCCACTGAGACTGCAAAAGGATGTTTGCTTCCACAGGTCCCCTATTGTGCTGCACATCATGGTGAAGCAGAGGTGCTGTTGGAGCCAATCACAGGGCTCCACTCAGTCGCTTGCTGTTTTCACCTCCTCCCCTCGGACCTGAAATGTTTGGTTCCACTCAGGTCCGTGACTGTTCCATAAATATGATCCTCTGGCGTTCTTGGAACTATTCAGCTGAGGACCAGTTCCAGAGCGTCGGAGAGAATCCTGTTGTTGAGTCAGCGAGTTGCTATCTTGGAGCTGAGCCTGGAGGAGAGAGTCGAGAGAGAGAGAGAAGACCAGAGACCACACTGCATCTGAAGCCAACTACCCGGTTCCTGATCTTGGAAGAGCTGGATATCCTTCTAATCCCTTCTAATTGGTCTACAGATATCCTCTTAAATCCGGTAAGTCCCAATTCTAATTTAGTTTTTTAGCACATGGAATGAATGCAGTGTGACCTGGACCAGAGGACCCCGCACAGAAAGATGCGATTGAACAATCTAGTGTAATGTGAATGTGAACATACAAAAAGTAAAGTTTTTGTAAGTCTCGGATTTCTGACAGTTGTGTCAAGTTATAAAAGCAGGCTGTGTGTCTATGTTGCTCGTAACACAGAACCCCCAGCGACCGCCATTGAGGGTTGTTGGTGCTTCATACTGACCTGTTTTAAATGCTAGCGGGTTTGCCGTGATTAAGCTGGACAGCCTGGTTCCGGATGAGGTTGAACGCTCATCTCTAGCTTTGGAAGGGAGCAAGCGAAGGAGGCGAGCTATATATCCCCAAATAATGTTCCAGTGAAGAAAGGTTCCAGAGCACAGGAACTCTGATACAAATTGTGTGAGGGAGAGTAGATTCCTTTGGGGTCCAAGCCAGTTTAGGTAAGGCTGGAGTTTGGGTAAATGTTATCTTGGGCTTTGAAAACATGAGTGACAGGAGCCAGTCCTTTTACAAATTGCAAAGAATTCCACTTCTCACTTGCATGTTAACCTGTATCTTTTGTTATACCAGAAATAAATTTGACTTCATTAAGATAGTGGTGGATACTTTGAGGAGTACTGGTTGCAGGGGTGGTGGTCTGACTCCTGGTTTGTGGATAGTTTTTATGTCCAATAGCCTCATTTTTAGGCAGAGCTGGCCTCATCCTGGTTCCCCTTCAGTGTGGTGGGGTCTGTGGAAAGACGGGGGGGCAAGGCAGTATTCCCACTGATCACTGTTGTGAGGCAATTTTATGTGGCTACTTGTGAAATGATTCTCCAGGTTACACTGCACAGGCTGTTCATCAAACACAGTATTACCATGTCCTGAATTGTGGGTCATACACTGAACCTGTACTCCCAAAGGCAATGCAAATTTAATTTATAAAGCCACGCGTCCCTGTGGCTCAGAGCTCTGTACCTAGTACATTAAAGATTATCTGTGGGAGCACAGGATGCACAAGCTAATGGGGGTATGCTTATCCGAGAGGTGAGCATTTAAAAAAAAAAAAGAGTGCTCCACCAAGGTGCATTTACAGTCCTGGGACTCAAGAGTTGAAAATCTACTGGTTTCAGATTCTTATGATTTTGTGCACTCTGCCCTCATTTCTCTCCACCCCTAGACAGGCTTGCTGCATACTGTTCATTGTAATGAGTGTTTTATTATATAAGCCTAATACATGAACAAAGCGAACAGTTCTCCGATAAGGTGATCTGGAATATTTGTGAAGTATTTAGAATAGGCTGGTACATATGTGATCTGTGCTAGGCCTGTCGAGACATTAGCTTAGACTGACTGGATTTATCGTACTGGGATGTCTGTCCGGGTTGCTGGTTTGTTTGTACAGCACAGTCTTTTTTTTTTGTTCCCAGAATTTACTTTTGATTTGGTTTCTAGTTAGTCTGAGTAACATTTTTTCAGTTTTACAAATGTGGTGGGCTTGTTTCTAGGCTTCCAAATGTGATTTAGCACCTAAGTATGCATTGGCATATATCTTATGAAATTTAAATACTATGTAGAAAGATTACTGGGGCGCCTCTGTCTGTGGACCCCAGTCAGAGTTTGCTGGAGGCCCCCAAAGTCCTAAAACCGCCCTGGCTTTCACCTTTAGGTTGCTAGGTAATTAGCAGGCTAATTAACTCTGAAACAGGAATAAAGGTTTTGTTTATCAGGCTTCTCTATAAATAACAGTATGGGGATGGTACTTATCTAAGTAATGATTGTAGAGTACCTTTAGAGATTGAAGCCCATTCTAAAGACTCATAATTGTGCTTAGTCTGTTAAGGGTCTAGTCATGTGACCTGGGCCAAGGGTATAAAATCCCCTCCACTATTCTTTAGGCAAATGAGCCTTGACAGCGAGATAGACTGTGAGATTAAAAAAGTAAATACAGATGTATTTAGACTGTAGCGATTCTACGGTTTTCGACTGTATTCAAATATACTGCAAGAAACCACTGAGGGAAAAAGTGGTCGTTGGTATTGCATATTGTTTTCATGACTTTATTATTATTATTTTGATTTTTCTGATTTCTTAGTTTTTGCTCACAAATTCTGTAAATAAATGTTACATTCAGTGTGTTTTAAATCTTGAAAAATGGCCTTGCCTGCATTATATTCCACCCTCAGTGACACGGATGTCTCCTCTTCCTCGATGGAGGAAGATGAGGCGCAAGGAACGAGCGATTCAGACTCCAGCTGTGGAGGGAGACAGGCAAAGACCTGCTCGTCCATGGCCCTAACATAATGAGGGAATCTGCAGCCTGGGATCTGAACTGTTCCCAGGTCAGAGGTCCCATGGGACCGACATTGCCTGGGAGAAGAGGGGCTGCATGCAGAGGCAAGGGGAAGACCTTACCACAGCAAGAGTAGTGCCTCTGCCAGGGCTAAAAGACCTAACAGGTGATCCTGGAAGAACAGTGGATATGTAGGTCTGTTCTGTCACTGGCCTGTGAAGCAACTGGCAAGCGGTCTGGACTAAGTCCTGTGGAGAAGCATCCCTATGAGAGGACCGGGCCGCATGAATCCAGAAGGGTGGACCCCAGCCCCACCCAATGAGGACTCAATCAAAGGAGATAAGGAGAAAGTTGGGTTCAGCGCTGCAGCCCCCCATGAGCCCTGAAGGACTGCAGAGGAGTGCGCAGCCCTCACCCGTCCCCTCAACCCCACAGACTCCGAGGAAGACCTCTTCCTTGCACCATGTGCCATAGGATCTCCCAACTCTGCAGGTTCCCCAAGGAGAGTCGCAGAGGAGGGGTTCTGGTCCCAGCATCAAGGGGGTGGCACCGGGATGGCAGCTGATCCCTCCGTCAACACCTGGACCACCACACCCCTAGCACTGGGGTCACTGACCAGCACCACCAATCCAATGCCACCGCTGGCACGAAAGCCCGGTGCGGTTGCAGTCACCAGAGCCACGGGGCGCTGGTGGAGGCACAATGGTCCTGGGCCCCAGAGAACCCACTGACTCCGAGGTCAGATCACCAGTCTGGATCAGCCTCCCAATCATCTGGTTCCGGAAAGGAGGAGTCCAGAGGTGGTCCAGACTGGTGACTCTGGGGGCTCTCACGCACACGGCGCAGTGAGCAGCGCTGCCAGTAGGCCCAGTACCCTCGCGGCACTGCCCCAATCACCAGAGCCACGAAGCGCTCGGGGTGGCGCCATGAAACAACCGTGCCAGACCCAGCGACCATGGGCCCCAACAATGGGGGAACCTGCACCAAGAGGTGACTGCCAGAGCGCTGCTCCCAGCCCCGCCCGGGAGGAGCCAGACCGGTCCTCCGACACCGCAATAGAGACCTCCTCCACGGCAAGGCTAGTGAAGAGGAGGGCCCCTCCTCACTGGACCGATAGGCCCAGGAGGGACCTACACTTGGACTGAGGCGGCCTTGATCCACTGAAAGTCAGCAGGAGCCCTGCTGAATTTTAATGCGCGATGCTCGAACGCAAGCGTCCTTGAGAAGCAGGTGACGCAATGATCCATGTCATGCTGGGTCCAAGGCAGACATCATGCTGGTCCGTCATGGAAATTTGCTGGCCGTAGGGACACTGACACATATGAGGCTGGCCTGCTTTCAAGAACGCTTCTTGTCCCCGAACCTGGCATAATGCAAACAGTAACTTAAATAAGAAACAGTAAGGACTCGATGCCATTAAGGAAAAGAAAAGGAAAGATCTTACCGGATCTTCAATAATGGCGCCGAGTACCGGATGGCAGAACCGAGGTGGGTGTTTTACTTAAGTGGCGGTGAATGTGGCTCTGAGGTGGTGTCAAGCTGAGGAGGTGCAGTGTTGCGCGAACTAGGCAGTATCTCCTCAGCTGCAGGCGAGGTGCTGTCTCGACAGCGGGAGAAGCAGAACTGAGGTGGAGGAGGAGCCAACAGTCGTTTCTGGCCAACCCACAAGCACCAAGCAGTGAATCGGCCTCATGGGTGGTGCCGACTCCTCCTTCCTAACACACAAACAAAAAAAAAAAAACTCCTGCAGGGTGTTGCGCTCCAGCTTACACCCACCAGTGATGAATGAAGACTGACACAGGGAAGATATTGCTTGTTCACTTTCATAAGTACGGCCGTAAAGTGATATGCCTGTGCCATGCTGCCAATGTAGCCTCCAGTGTAGGGAATATAAAGGGACCAACGCAGAGGAGGCTGGGGACACGTCCAAGAATTCACAGAGGTCCTTTTAGAAGAAGCCTCCTCTTCCATGGAGAGCAGGAGTTTCTCATGGCTTTAGCATACCATGGTCTGAAAAGCAGACTCTTCAGGAGGGACCTAGGTGTAAAGAGCACACTGTCATGAACCCAAATGAGTACCTTTTAAGCAGGCCAGGTTTGATCCTCCTCTCCCTAGAATCCTCTTCCTAAATTCAGGATTGTACTGCTCTTTTCTTCTTCTACAGAAGTGAGTTGAGACACCTCTGATGTGGAACAGGACTTCATCTGTGGCAGAGGATCCAGCAGGCCCTATCGGCCTTGGTAGTTATGGAACTGGCAGTGGGATCCTTACTGACACCAGGTAACAGCCTCTGGATGAGCTCCAAAAGTGAGTCTGACTTCAATGCTCTGTATGTTAACACTGCCAGCCGACAATGAAGCACCTGCAGATAGTGCTGGTGATGCCAGACTAGGGTCTGCTGCCTGCGCATTTGAGCCTTCAGAGGGTCCAATTTTTTACCTGTGTCTTGGCCATTCAGGAGCTAGACCAGATTTGGAATCCAAGGTACCAGCATCGATCGGTCTTACTCTTCCGCCTTGGCTGTGGTAGTTGGGACCACAGATGCACAGACTAGTGGCATTACTCAGTCGCCGACATAGGTCATAAACCAGCCTAGTCGGCTGCATGACAGGAAACATGGTGACCCTCTGCTAACACCACGGAATCTGATTTCAACAATGCCGATTTCTTCACAGCAACTTCTTGCCTGAAACTGATGGATTAATCGGAGAATTACAGGAACTACATGATATTCTCCATTTATTTTGGAGAAATTATTAAAATGATTTCCTCCTGTTTCTCAAGGTGGCCTGGTTGAAACCCTAGTATATGGGACACCTCTTTACATTATTGGAGAGGCCCAGGCAGCTTACAAAGTGATCACAGAAACAGTATCTATCAGCAGAAAAGGATCGCTGGCCCACTCAGTCTGCCTAGATGGTCCCTGACTAGTCTGTCTCCGCAGTTCCTAATTGGTCTCCAGTGACCCTCCTCCTCCCTGCCTGTTTACTAATATTTCCTATGTCTACCCATGCATGCTTGAAACCCCTTACTTTTTTCACCTCCACCACTTCTGCAGGCAGTCTGTTCCAGGCATCCACTACTCTTTCAGAGAAGTGGTACTTCTCACATCCTCTTAAACTCCTCTTCCAGCTTCACTGCATGCCCTCTTGTCCTGATACTTTTCTCATTTGAAAGAGCTTTCCCTCTGGTACCATGTTCACCCCATGAGGTACTTGAAGGTCTCTATCATGTCCCCTCTTGCTCGCCTCTTCCAGGGTGTACAAGTGGAAATCTCTCCTCATGGGGCTTTTGATGCAACCCCTGCACCATTGTAGCTGCCACCTTGGACTGCCTCCACTTCTATGTCCATTTTGAGGTGCGGCCTCCAGAACTGGAAACAGTACTCCAGCTGGGGTCTCAGCAGCGAGCGATACAGTTGTAAAACCACCTCCTTCATCCTGCGGGTGATACTTCTCCTATGCATCCTGCATCCCAGTGGCCCTACCCATTACTTTGTCACACTGCCCTGCCACTTTGAGGTAATCAGATATGATAAACCCAAGGACCTTTCCTGATTAGTGACTGTCAGCACCCCCATACTTAGGTCCTAGTTCCTATGCCCTAGGTGCATAATTCTGCACTTTTGGCACTGAACCCCAGGTACCATGCCCTTAACCACTCCCCGAGTTTCCCAAGGTCCTTATGCATTCTCTCCACCCCTCCTCTGTATCCACCCTGTTCTGGTGTCATCAGCAAAAGGCATACCTTCCCTTCCAGTTCTTCTGCAATGTCACTTACAAAGACACTGAAAAGGACAGGTCCCAGTACTGAGCCTCCGCGCACCCCACTAGTCATTCGCTCCTCATTAGAGTGAGTGTAGTTCACCACCGTCCTCTGTTGCTTATCCATTAACCAGTTCTTACCCAATGTACCACTTTGGATCCCACCCAAGACTGCTCAATTTCTTTATCAGTCTCCTGTGGCACAGTGTAAAAGGCCTGCTAAAGTCCAGACACGCCATGTCCACTGCCCTCCCCGATTTATTTCCTTGGTCACCCAGTCAAAGAAATAAATCAGATTTATCTGGCATGAACTCTCCACCCCACCCCTAATCGGTGACGCATATGTGTCATCATAGGATACCTATTTGCCACAATGACACAGATGGAGAAGTGATGCTTTTTTGGAGATGATGGACTCGACAGCATACAAACATTGCTGCTGGTTAATCCAGAAGGATGTTGCCAAAAACAAGAAGCAGCAGCAAACTTCAACAATCAATGAACATCTATGAAAAGCTTCCATGTAGGCAACAATACCCGACAAGGTAGGGTATTAGGCTATACCAGACTGCTCAGGGCATAACGAGGCCAGACACCACAGGCGGAGAGCTTAATAGCCCTGGAAGGTCCGTATAACCCAATATCGCCCAACCTGGAGGGCATTATTATGCTTAGAAAATGGGTCATAAGTTAAAAAATGCCTTTATTGTAAAGTAGTCCTCTATTGGTGTAGATACCAGTAGAGGACACATTTTGTGACACATTTTTTTGTTACTGCTACAGATCTTTTCCAGTCTTCTACTGTGAGACCTCTTTGTTAGAGATTTCTGAGTGCCAGACCCCCAATGAAAACGTGTGTGTGTGTGTTCCAGCTACCTATCCAGGAGAGATGATGTGATGCGGTGTTGTATGAAGTCCCCACCCCCACCAGAGCAAACATGTGTGTACCAGCTAGACAAGCAGGAGAGTTGAGCGATGCCGCATTATGCGTGTGTGTGTCAGCGACAGATCAGAGAGGAGTAGTCATGTATTTCATTTATTTAATAAATGTATCAAATAAACTGATTTTCAGCAAGGGCAGCGAATGGGATGGGAGCAGAGCCTGGGCGATCTGTGAAGCTGTTTCGTTAGTAGAGCACATTACGTGGTGGCGCTTTTATTATAAAATACAGTCAGTGTTTCCATTTGAAATATGAGGTAAAACACTGATAGTGTGTACCAGATAATTAATTTTGTGAATGAAGAAGTTTCTGTGAACCCAGCTACCAGATGTTTACGGACCGGGGCTCTGTGTGTCTCAGTAAACATTAAAAATGGCGCCATTTTCAGGCCACCCTGCTGGTGCTGAGGCGCTGGATGCTTTACCTTGTGTCATGCTGGTGACCGGGTTCGAGGATGACCTCGGGTCAGAGACCGGCATTAGGGGAGGGCTGGATTCAGCACTCGAAAGGCAACTCTCCTCTCTCTCCTGGGAGGTTTATGCCCCCACCGTGATTCTACTCCCACTGGGTGGTGGTCCGGTGGTGCCAAGTAGGCGGGAGGGGTGGCAGGTCATGGAGGGAGCCTTGAGGAGTGGCATGCCTCCACTCGTACGTGTCCAAGGACTGGGATGGGTGAAAACTGGTGTAAAAAATGGAATATATATATAGGCAACATTTTCAAATTCAGCATTCTACGCCATTGACTTTTGTTATCAGGCTGGCAGAGACTGGGGCTTGTTATTTTCCAGTCTCTGTTGCCTGATACTGACCGGTATGATGGCCTAAGTCAATCAGGTTCTGGAATTTCACCAACCCATTTTCTAATGGTCTGTTATGAACTTCTCAGCGGGAAAAAAAGAACAAAAGCATATAGGTACCACCCATATTATAGGGGAAGCTTAACAGAAAGTTATAAATACTTGCAAAGATGTAATAGGGTTGACATCACAAACTTATACAGACTAAAGTTAGCGATCGGAAACGACAAGGGTTGAGAGAGCTGCCAGTTTATGCAGATGGTTCTCCCTGCAATGGCTAGAGCCCAAAAAAGACGATCCTGGGGGTCGAGAGTATGGCTGCCCTTGCGCCTCCCCTGTACCAAAGGCATGCAGGCGGTCAGGACAGAAAAAGGAATCATTCGTCTTTTCTGGCTACAGGGAGGAATGTCCATGTAAATCCTCTCAATTTCTCCCTGCACCTAAAGACTGCAGCATTTGAGCCACTTAAAGACTCCAAAAGGAAAGACGCCAAAACTTGACTTTCTTTTTTCTGTGCTCCCCATAAAACGGTAGCCCAGAGCTGTGCAGCATTAGTGATCGGGAGCGATGGGGTTGAGGAAGCAGCGGTTTATGCAGATCGCCCTCCCTGCAACGGCTGGAGCTCGAAAAGATGCAGATCCTGGGGGTCAAGTGCAGGCTGCCCTTGCGCCTTCCCATGCACCAGAGACATGCACGAGACAGGACAGAAAAAGGAATTATTTGTCTTTCTGGCTACAGGGTGGATGTCCATGTAAATCCTCTCAATTTCTCCCTGGACCAAGAGATCATGCATTTGGAAGCCAATCAAAGGCTCCAAAGGAAAGGTGCAAAACTTGACTTTATTTTGTCTTGGCTCTTCATATAATGGGTTGCCCAGAGCTGTGTGGCATTAGCGATCGGGAGCGACAGGGGTTGAGGAGCTGCTGGTTTATGCAGATCGCTCCCTCCCTGCAATGGCTGGAGCTTGAAAAGATACAGATCCCGGGATCGAGTGCAGGCTGCCCTTGTGCTCTTCCCTGCACTAGACACGCAGACAGACAGGACAGGAAAAAGCCCCACCCTGCCCCTCTTCCTGCCTTTATTAAATACATGCCGATTCCTGGCCCTGCCCTTCACTTAGCTGCTTTATTATTTTTGTCGTGGGGGAAACTGTAAATCTTAAAGGCGCCTGCTTAGTAAACCCCTGAAGGAAAAGGAACTATATCGTTGACAGAATCGGTGGATCAGGACTTGCAGCGGCTACACAGAGACTAAGACTATCTCTGAAACTATCTGTTGCAAACAGAGGAGGGTTTTGATATCCCACACAGGGACAGGGGTCTACACCTCATTGTAACTCTTTTTCTTTGAGTGGTGTAATAGGGATGTGATGTGTCACTTTTCAAGCTTGCCTACTGCTATATCTGATTAGAGGCTATACTGTAACTCTCTTCTTTCAGTGGTGTATTTGGGATCTGAATTGTCATTTCTCAAGCTCTCCTACTGCTGTATCTGATTAAGAGCTATACTAACATCATGGGGTGGGGGCATTTTTGATGGTTGGGATCTATGCACTAACGGCTGTAGGCACAGATCACATGTTGAAGGATCAAGGAGGGAAACAGTGCGATAGTGAAAGTCTGCATGGTGGTCACTTTACTCCCTGACTGTCACCACCCTGCATTAGGGCAAACGTGGTGGCATCGTACATTCTACAAAAAGGGGCAATACTATAAAATCATGATGTACATCAAGGCCCACAACGAACCTTCCCCTTCTCCTTTCAGAGAAGCTCTTAACAATTCTCCTGGGTCTAACACTTTAATGGCGGGTGATGTGGGAGCTAAACCCTGGTCCACCAGGCACTAACATCCCAGCCATAACCCCTCCATTCCTGCCTGGAATAGCACAAAGGGAATAAAGATAGTTCATATGAACATAAACAGCCTCGGGGCCAAGATACATGAGCTGGAGGCATGGGCCAATCTTTTTCCCCTGACAGAATTGCTATCTCAGAAACATGGCTTAAACTTAATATATTATCACGAGGTGGAACTTCAGGGTTTAACTCATTTAGAGAGACAGAAACGGAAGAGAGTGGAGGCGTCTTATTTATGTAAACTCTAAACTCGATGCCTCCTTGGTGAATACCCCAGATCAGGAAGAGTCAGTGCAGGCGGTATTTATTCATCTTCTCCTGGGTGGGGTAAAGCCTCCGTTAGTCAGAAGTGTCTATAACACACTGAGGATGGCTATCGAACACTAAAAGCGTCACAGACGCTATACTTAACATGTCAGACTGTGAGAAAATAATACTAGGGACTTCAATCTGCACTGGGGTGCACTCTGAATGGGGACATTAAAACCTACCTACAGGAAGTAAACATGACACAGTTAATACAAGAGCCGACACGCTTAAAGACAGGAAATCATATCACGCCGACTGGGTGCTAATGTCCAACCCAGATAGAGCAAAGCTCATAGGGACAGGATCAGACTCTCTCAGCGACCACACACCAGTGTGCCTGATTTGGAGGAATAACTACCCAAAACAGCCTCCCAGGACTTTCTGGTCTCAAACTACTTGGCCCTTGATGAGGGCTCTTTTCTCCACTCTTTATCAGAAATAGACTGGGCCATGGGTCCTAGATGCCCCAATTTAGATACTGCCCTCAATGGCTTCATTAAACAGTTCCTATCTATAGCCAACAAGCATGCCCTTGAGAAAAATTAGGGTCAAAGGTCAGGACTCCAGGTGGCTAAACCCAGACCTGAAAAGCCTCAAGAGAGAACGAGATAGTGCTTGGTGTAAATTCAAGGCTACAAACTTGACTACCGACTGGGTGAAGTACAGGGAACTTAGGAACAAGTGTAAAAAGAGCTTAAGAAAGCAAAGAAGCACCATCTCCATACACTACAAACCAAAAATCTATCAGACCCCAAGAAATTCTGGACACAAGTTCTCTCGTAAAAAGGGGAATACGACTAAAGGGTCGGTGAAATTACAGTAAATGGGGTCTGCCAGCCCACCGCACAAGAACTTCGCAAACCCTTCAATGTTTTTTCATGGACCTTCAGAGGTTCAAAATGGACTCCTAGCCCTGTGATTGAAAGCCAGAGTAACCAGGTGGACCCCCAACAGGGCCCAGAATTTCACCTTAAACTAGTATCCAGGGGTGAAGTCCTAAAACTGCTCAGGGCCTAAGCCAGACGGCTCAGGGGACAAAGACAACCTGGAGCCTAGACTACTCAAAATTGCTGCACCTGTCATTGCAGAGCCAGTAACTCGCTATTTAATAGGTCTCTACTTGAGGGAATGTACCTTTCCAATGGAAGGTTGTGCTGGTAACCCCAATTCCCAAAGGTGGGTCACACGAACAGATGGAGATCTACAGACCAGTCTCCATCCTCTGTACCCTTAGCAAACTGCTGGAGAAGGTGGTCTACCAACAGGTCCTAACCTACCTGGAGGAGCATAACTTACTGACGGCGCAACAACATGGCTTCAGGAAGAAGCATGGTACAGAAACAGCCCTTGTAAGCTTCACATTGGATGTTTATGCAACCCTAGATCAAGGACAGCTTCTTGGTGCAGTCTTCATTGACCTCACCAAGGCTTTTGACCTAGTGGACCACCAGCTTCTCATAGGATACCTGAAGGCCCACAGTCTAGATACACTAGTGTTGGAGTGGTTCTCTGACTACCTTTTGGTAGGACACAAATCGTCCAGTGGCATGGTGCCAGATCTGACGAGCCCAGTACTGGATGGAGTCCCCAGGGCCCCCTATTATTCTCAATTTTGTGAATAGGCTACCACTACACTGGCGGTAGGGACCAAGGTCACCCTATATGCGGACGATGCTGTGTTGTATAGAACCGATAATGACTCAGCCCCTAAAACCAATTGTTAAGCCAGGATCTCTCCACCCTTGAAAGATGGCTTCAGGCTAACAAACTAGTTCTGAATGGCAGAAAAACCAGGGCTATGCTTTTTGGCCCTAAGAGTCTGGGCACCAACAGGTCACACCTCCTGCCTCTCCAACTCTCCAATGGGTCTGTGATCGAAGTGGCAGAATGTATAAAGTACCTAGGAGTGCATATAGACCAGGATGTGATGTTCAGAAAACATATTGATCACCTAACCAAAACGGTAAATCAGAAACTTGGCCTTCTATTTAGGCTTAGACCTTTCCTGACCAAAGAGTCTAAACTGGTGGTTAGCAATGGAACCATCCTCCCCACTCTGTTCTATGGCTCAACTCTGCTTCAATCACTAAGGTCTACAGAAATGCAACATCTGAGGACTCTATACCATAGAGTCAGTGGCTTTCTGCTGAGCGCACCACATGGAGCACCACTGCAAAGTGCTGAGGACCATAAACTGGCCAACACTAAATGGGAGACTGGCATACCCTCACTCTGTCTAGCTGTCAAGCTACAGCAGCCTGATGTCTCCCCCAGTCTGGCGAGGCTATTGAACAAAAACTGATTGGCAGAGAGCGCCAGATCCTCAGATCGCAAGCTCCTGGAGGTCCCTAGCGCTAGATCCTCCCAAGGTCAACGATCTGCTAGAACAGCCCTCCCTAATCTCTGGAACAATCTCCCGAGACCTTCAGGACTGTATGTCACTTGCTGGGTTCAAGAAAGGACTAAAGTCTCACTTGAGTGGAATGACTAGTTGCTCCTGCTACCGCTAATCCCCAATCTGGAATTTCAAGTGGGTGTTGCTAAATCCAAAACTAACCACTGGATTGTTAAAGACCTGTCATGTTGTAGGTCTGCTCTGGTACCTAAGAAAACCAGACCAATGTAACTGTTCCTATGCACCTGAATACATCTGATATATTGTAAATGTATGTATCTAACACTTCGTTTGAACTATATGCCGTCAATTGTAAAATGTGTGTAATTGGAACGCTCTCCTTTTTGCCTCCTTAGGTACTTGTAACTAAGTCGGGTCACCCTGAAAAAGGGACCGTCATGGTCTCAGTGGGCCTACCCGTTACCAAAATTTAAATAAAGTGTCACATGACTAACAGGGGCACAACCTCAGACTAGCAGAGTCTTTTTCCTCTGGTCGCCGGGTCCTGGGGCATCCTCAGGCATCCCCAGCTTATCCCTCCCAGTCTGAGACCCCCTCACCCTAGGTCCCACCTGAACCCAGACCTAGCACCCTGTTCCATCATTTGTCCCCTGGCTTGTGCACCCCAGGAGAGGCCACCCTCCTCTTACCTTGGGCGCTCCTTCAATCTGGTTCGGTGGTCTAGATGCAGGCCGGGGATATCGGGACCTGGTAGGCAGGGTCCGACAGTGGGCATAGGGCTGGTGTGCCGTCATCTCCCCAGGAGCCAGGGAGTTTTCTTGTTTCTGGTTCGTGAGCGTGACACGCTACTGAGGCGCAGGCGGTGCAATGACGCCAATGCAAGCCGGGCATGCACTCCATCCTGCCTGTGAACGCCTGCTGTCACCTCCACCCCTTGCATGTGCAATCCTGGCTTGGCACCCCCATCTTCCTGGGAGTCGCTGCCGTGGCGGGATCGTGAGCCCACTCTCTCCAGGAGAGGAGAGCTGTCCTCCAGACGCCGATCCTTTCCTCTCTGGTTGACCCTGGCAACCCGAGCTCATTCCTGACCTCAGGTCGCATGCGTGATGCAAGGTGTGGTGTCCCAGTGCCTCAACCCTTAGCGCCACGGGCTGGCTCTGGATGGACTTTGTCTTTAGCTGTCCTACATCATCTATGTGGCAAACAGCCCATAACCTAAAATTCTGCAGCCTCAGGGCCTACATCTTGCTAAGGAATTTGCCATCATATGTGACAAAAAAAAAAAACAGCAATTTTTCACAATTCTTAAGGCTTTTCATACCTTTGTTTGTCCTCTACCCCCAATATAAACAGGTTTCTCACCTGTAACTGTAGTTCTTGGGCTGGTTTACAATTCAGATCCAGGCTATGGCAGTTCCACTGGAACAGGCTAATTCATTGGACATCTTCATGCTAAGCTCCTCCCATCATCTGGGCAGTATATAGTACAGTTACATAAGAAATTACCGTACCAGTAGATCTCTGCGGGGATCTCTTGAAGCAGGCCACACCTATGAAACTATAGCCACCAGGCACCACGACCACATGGAAACTTTTCTAGCTAGCAGTCCACTGGGGCCGCCCATTTCAACATCATACAATGACGCCGACATATCCTGTAAAAGTGGGCGGCCCTGCGCCTCCTCAGTTCTCCCACCAGAGACCATAAGCCACCTAGTCCCAACAGAGGAACCAAGGAGGACCGAAGGTTCCTCCAAAACAAAATAATGGAGAAAGAGGTAGAGACACCAGAAGGCCTTCCAGGTCCAGGGAAGGAGGGAGGGATGACATGGCCTGCTGCAAGAGATCCCTTGCAGATTTACTGTTATGGTAAATTCTTATGTAACTGTACTGTCTGACTTCAGGGGTATCTCTTGCAGCAGGTCACACCTACGGAATGAGTCCCAGCAGTTCCTTTAGCAGACAGCACAATCAGGGTAGAGGAAACCTTGAGCCTAAGAAAGTAGGCCCTGAGGACAGCTAGGCCAAAGCTGGCCCTATGACTAGATGCAATGTCCAGACTGTAGTGCTGGTAACAGTGCTGAAAGATCTTCAAGTAGCAGCAGCACAGATCTCTGCAGCTGACACATTCCTGAAACAGGCAACAGAAATGGTCATGCCTCTGGTGGAGTGGCCATGAAAACTTCAAGAAGATCCTTGCCATACTTTCTGTAGCAACACGTTATACGGTTGGCCAACCATCTGGACAAGCACTGTTCTGAAACAGGGACACCCTCTTCCAGCGGTGAAAGATGAAAAAATACTCACCATAGTAATGTTGTTTCTTCTAATAGAGTCTTGCTGTATTCTGACCATATGCAGTAATCCTCAGCACATGAACTACCCCGAGAGTAAAGGGTTAACTCTATGCCAAAGCATAGAACGTTGAGCACGAGCTCGGTTTTCAAACCTCTGTCCCCAGTATATTCTAATGTAACCGTCAGATTCTTTACTCCGCCTAACTGTGAAAGCCGCTCTGGAGATTCCCTAGCTGCTTTGGTTTAGTTATAGTAAAATCAATCGGTTTAATCAGCCGTTTATTTCTTTCTTGGTCATCAAATCTCTGTCTATGGTACAGGTAGTGTAAGTGGTAGGTAGTGGTAGAAATTGTTTTCTTCGGTCCCTCATCGGTCGGTCGGTGTGGAACTGAAGTAATTCTCTGTTTTCAAAAAGTTCTCTGTATTGTGGTGTCGGTATCTTTTGGTCTCAAAAAACAACATTTTATTCCATTTATTTCACAACCCTTTAACGGTTGGTGACCGAAAGTTTGGTGTTACCTGGCTTGAACACTGTTTGGGGTAACTTGAATAGAAAAGGCAATGTCTGAGAAACCCAAAAGAAAACCAGTCCTGGCTTTCAACACTGCACAGAGTGTGGGAGGCTTTGCTAGAGCTGATCACCACCTCATCTGTGTTTATTGTCTGGGGTTTGACCACCTTAAAACAGACTGCCAAATATGTGCTAATTTCCCTAAAGCCACACTGGAAAAGCATTTAAATCAGCTGAAGGAAAGAGACAGAAAAACCGCTGATCTGGATGGTCAGCCCAATTGGGTTCCAACCTAACCGTGGGGGGCCTGCTGACCCAGGCAATACCTCCTCGGGCAAAAGGAAAGCCGATTCTGAAGGATCGGTTCTGTCAAGAGAAAAAGAAAGTCTGTTGGTTGAAACCACAAGATCCCAACAGCTGAGAAATTGCAGCGATCAGCATAGTTCAATTGCTTAGCCCCAATCCAGCTGAACCAACGACCTCTACAAGGCGGTCGTTGAGTCGTGCAGGTTCTCTCCGAATATGATCTGGAGGCCTTTTATATACGAGTGGGAAGGAGAAGAGGAAGGAGATGGTTTGGAGGCCTAGATGAGTCAGTGGAGCCTGACATCTCCCCAGGCAGGCCTACCTCTGTTTCTCCTCCCAGACTTTCTGAGTCCCTCCCACTTTTGTTCTACAAAAAGTGGCAGAAACTCTTCAGCTTCCAACTGTGGTAGCTTCGAAGAGGAAGAGGAACCTGACTTTTGTGGAAATGATGGACGTCCCAGAGTTAAAGAGACTGTCCATTCCTTGCACAAATCTTTGGGAAACAGACTTAAAAATTCTGCAGGTTCCACTCTATACCTCCTGTGGATAAAAGATGGACAGGAGGTATATGTTGTCAGGTTCTGGACGGAATTCCTGTATAATCATTGCAGCCATGTTAGGGTTGTGCAGGCTGCAGCCTGTGATAAGGCTAATATTCCCTTGGCTTCACACCCCCAGATAGGGATTCCAGGAAGGTGGATGCTATGGCAATAAAGCAGTATTTAGCATCCTCCTTGGGATTCAGGCAGGCCTCTTATATGGCCTATGTAGCTAGATACCAGAAATCTAGGTGGGATACAGTTCTGGAACTAGCAAAGAATGCCCCTCCCAGCTGGCCAAGGAGCTGGAACAGGTGGCTGCAGATGGCACTGAGGTATCCAAAGTTCAGTTTCATGCTGCCATGGACTCAAATAATGTGTCTTCAAGAGTCATGGCTACATCTGTCTCCTTAAGGAGATTTGCTTGGCTCGGATGTACTTGCATCTCCCAGGATACCCAGGCTAAGGCCATGGATTTCCCTGTTATACAGAACTCTCTGTTTGGAGAACAAACAGAGGCGTACATGAAGAAAATGGATGAGTATAGGACCACCTACAGGAGTGCAGTGGCCAAGGAAAGGCAGGCTACTCCTCAAAAGCAGAGTCGGTGATGATGTCCTTGACATCACCCCCAAACAGCACCGAACCCGGAAGGGCGCTTCCTGGATGGCGGACTGCACTTCCGGGACCAACCCCTGACACACGGAGCCAAGCATGACGCCGTGAGCCACAGCAAAAGCTGAGCTCCTACCAGCAGTGTCCACTGCATCATAGGTCGCATGAAGAATGTGCCGACTGGCCGAATGTGCAGAGCGGACAAGGTCAGCCACTTCCTGCTTGACTTGAGAGTCCGGAAGGAGTCCAATTTAGATTCCACTTCACTGAGAATCGCCTTCTGGTAATCCCCATGTGACCGACATAGTTAAGGGCCCTAATACCCAGAGTGGAAGAAGCAAAATCTTCTTGCCATACTGGTCCAGAAGAGCGGACTCCTTGTCAGGTGGAGGCGAGCTGAGGTGTTTGGGGTGAGCTGACCGGCCATGGCCGGCGCTAATCACAACGAGTCAGCTCGAGGGTGGGAATCTAAATAGTCAACACCCTCGGGAGCCTGGTATAGCCTATTCAACTTCCTGGGAAGGGGCCAAGGTCGACAGCTGTTTCCATATAGTGGTGATGAGGTAGGCATGAGGCTCGATCCAGGGTGGCACCAAAGTGGGAGCTGTCACGGGCAGATCCAGATGCTCAGCGAGTTTTATGCTGGGGGTCTGGTTCCAAGGATTGCCACTTATGTACTTCCTGGAACAACTCCGTGAAGGAAGGATCCTCCGGAGGAGTCCTTGGCCGGGCTTGGGACGGAAAGCGTGGCTCGTCGCCTTGCTCGGAACAACCATTGGAAGCGCTCATGAGTCCGAGGAAGAAGAAGAAGAAGTAGACTCCCTCTCCCAGCAAGGGGGAGGAATCGGACCCTTGGAAGCCCTCAGGGAAGTGTGTCCTGCCCTCTCTGGACCCAGAGGGTTTAGCCTGGTGTCTGGAGGTGGGAGGAGTCTGTCGTCGTGGACGTACGGGAACCGGAACCGGCACCGTCGTCTGAAGATGACTCTCCACATCTCTGGTGAGCTGAGCCTTGGCCTCAGCCCACCAGGGCCAGAAGTCTCCTGCAGATCCACGGCGGCTGGGGGGCGGTGGAGGAGGGAGGAGGAGTTCACAGGTATGGACTATACTCACAAGGCGGCGTATCCGTATCCTGACAGCGGGAAGCCCGCGTCGGGTATTGAGGCGCCGGGTACTGAAGCGCCAGATACCGCGGTCATGGGTATGACGGCATCGATACGACAGGTCGGCACCCGGGACTGGGGGCTGCGGAGCAGACGGCCCAGCCGGAGACCCCACGGGCGGATCTGGAGCGGAAGGCCCGGGCGCCGGGGTGGCATCCGGGAGCGGGATGTTACCCAGCGCCAGCAATACCGCATCGGAGCCGAGTCCGGGAAGCCGACGCCAGATCGGTCGGACCAGCAGGTGGACGGGTCTGACGGAGGAAGAACAGGAACCTCAGCGCCGCCCAGGGATGGAGAGAAATCCGGGGCAGGGCAGGGAGACTCGTGGTTCCCTGAAGGGCAGCGAAAGGCTGCGGGGAGCCAATAATGACGATGTGGGAGGTCCGGCGTCAGCTCTTCCGGCCAGCGGACGCCGGGCTAACTGACGTGCATGCTTGTCAGCGGATCCGGGCGGGCGCCGGAGGGGCCGGTGTCCCGACTTAACGGACCTATCATTGGAGGCAGGCCGCGATGGAGGGCGGCCTGGTCAGGTGGAATAGGGCTACGGCCGCCCGGAAGGGTCGGGCGACTTACTGACCTTCTTCCATGCGACGCCTGAGGAGCCGATGTCTGGCTTATCAGAGCCGCTTGCAACCAGTAGGCCGCGAAACCCACGGCTTTACTGGAGTGGAGCCTCCAAGAGCCGGAGGCACCGAAGGGTTCAGCTGTGATCAGACAGGCGGGCAGCTGCCCGCTTAGAAGCGTCTAAGGCGGCCGTCGCGGGCGGTCCCAGGGGCGTTACCGTTAGCACCGCTGACTCCGGAAGTCGCTGTGGGTGAGGAGCCCTTGTCCCGGTGCTTTTCTTTATCTTTTTCTTGCGATGGCCTTCAGGGAAGTGGACGCCTGCTGAAGCTTTTCAATTCTTTCTCCATGGAGCTCATTTTCTTTTCAAAATATGGGCCTCCAGAGACTGCTGCCGCCTTCTTCAGGTGGCGGCGTTAAAACTGAGACAGTGCTAGCACTTCTCTACCGGATAGTCGGGGCCTAGGCAAAAAAGACACAGGAATGGCAGGTCGCTTGCATGGAGTTGACCGCACGAGTCGCACTCGTTCTTTTGTGCTCAGAGGGGTGTAGGGGATGACATACACTGACGAATACCTGACGAATGATGGGAAAAAATTGAAAATACTCGGTGAAAATACCGACGAAAAGAGCCTGATGAGCAAGGAACTTTACCGCGAGGCACTGGCATGAGCTAACAGCGGAAAGAATTGGAAGGTGGGTGAGGGACCGCCTTTATACTGGCGTCCCTGATGCTGGCCACCTGGCGGGGGCGGTCCTCGCCAGAGACTGCTAGCAAGAAATTTTTCCGTGGGTCCTGCTGCCTGCCGACGCCACTCCTATATGTAATTACCTACTGCAAGAGCCCTCTCAAGTAAGATCTCTGGAGTTTGTCCTCTTCACTGGAGGTCATCGCAAGAAGAAGGAGGACAAGGAGAGACACTGGGACCAGGATAGGTCTCCTTCTGCCTGCAACTTCCTCCTGGAACCTGGATATGGAGGCCCCTCCGGCCAAAGCGGTCTCTGCTGCCCGTGGAGTACCCGTTGGCACCCCCCCCGGAGCAGGTTTCGGTTCGGTGGGAGTTTCGGAAATCGAGACACCTGCTACCCTTAGACCCATCAAAACCACAGGGTGTACAACAGCGAGTGGCAAGGCCCGATAAGTCGATCATCGGCCCTCCACGACCACCACGGCCGTGGCTGATACGTCATCGTCGGCCCCTCTGTCATGCTCTCAGCCCGGATTCTCCAGAAGGCCCGACAACAGGCCTGACATCGGAATCCGTCCAGCTGCCGATGCAGCCCAGCTTTCTCCAGGGGTCCCTCGGATACTCCCCTCCCTCCACCTCTCGAGGTGGCTTCCCCTGAGCACGGGATCCAGGGGGTGAGCAACCACCGCTTAGCACCATTCCACTGCCTAGCCTATTTACAGGCTCGACGCCTTCTTCTGACATTCCGTCAGGGTCCTTCTGGTCCCCGTCAGACCCGGCCGCCAGCTGGTCAGATGCGGACCTCCTTCGGTCCTCCTGATATGCCGCCGGGCCCACCTTGGGGTCCATCGGCCCTGCTGTCGGGCTCTGGCCAGCCCATCGGGTCCTCAGCCAGGTCCAGCAGCCCCTCCATCAGGTCTCTGCGGACCCCTCGGGTCCTCGCCCGAGCTAACCTACGCCCGGCTACCGGTGCCGCACTACCCTTCCGGTATCCATCATCAGGCTTCCGGCTCCAAGTTACCTGACACCCAGGTACCCGATGCCGGGTACCCTCATTATCATGCGCCGGACTATCACTTCAGGATACCCGACACCTCACTACACTGTGCTGGGTTACCCACTGTCAGGGTATGGACAGGTTTGCATCAAGCTCCACCACCCTCACCTCCCCAGCCTCAGGTGGACTTGCAGGCGATGCTACGCTCTTAGTGGGAAGAAGCCAAGACCCAGTTTACCTCCTAACTGGACAAGCGTGAGCGGTGGTTACCCCATGTTGGTCATCACAGCCGACATACAGATCCCAACCGTTGACAGACTCCCAACCATCGGCGTAGATCTATGAAACCCTGCCTCAACCAGGCGGCCCGGTGACCTCTCGCTGATTTTGGACATACCACTCCCTAAGCTCAGAACCCTCAATGAGAGCCCAATGTCAGAATCTGAATCTGACTCATCTCATTTGGGATCGATTCTGAATCCCCTATCCCAGATGAACCGAAACCAAAGGAATCACCCCAGTCTCCTCCCAAGGATCCTTCCCTTATGGAACTTCTCAGGAAGATTCAGACAGCTTATGATTGGAAAACAGAGGAGCAAGATCCTCAACATCAGAAGCTTGCGGAGCATCTGGAACTATCAGACCAGTCTCCGACTTTCATTCCTCCGCGGATAGGCCCTCATGAAGATTTGGCCACCACGATATGGAAGGAGCCTGCTTCTCTGGCCCTGTAGCCAAGAAAAGCTGACAAGCTGTACCAGACACCGGAGGGTAAGGATTATCTTAGCGCCCATCCTAAAGGATTCTGTAGTCATCAGCGCCCATGACCATTCTGCCAAACCAAAACACTTCAACACATCACCTCCTGACAAGGAGCTGAAGATGTTAGACCAATCTGGGAGGACATTTTATACGTCTTCTACTTTATCCATTCAAGCACTTAACTGTGTTGCTCATATTGTGCTCCAATAGAAATCTATTCTGGGGCAGCTAGAGTCCAACTGGAGAAACTACCCGACTCTGAGCTTAAGGAAGACATGGCCAGTATGGTCAGATCGGCCAGATCTGCCAGCCATCAGACCCTAAGAGCTACCTGTGGCGTGGTGGATGCCTCCGCACTAGTGCAGGCGACTGCCGTGAGCTTAGAAGACACTCATGGCTGAGAATCTCTGGCCTGGCACCAGAGGTCAATCGGCTATTCAGGTTGCTCCTTCGGGGTCCTGTACACTACTAAGGGAAGTGAGGCTCCTAATAGCGAAAAAAAATAAAAAGCATACACAATTTAGCAGAGAGAGAAACTTGGGGAGTGGTGCAATGCGCACTGGCTGTGGGGTGGCAGTCTTCTGGGAGACATTCTGGAGGCTCACGATGCTGCCCTATTTGCAGACACCTCACTGCTCTGAGGAGGAGGTTGCCTGTCTCCAGGCCAATCTGGCAAGGAGTAGGAATCCTCCTCCCCACCCAGGACATGGCAGGATTGGAAATCTCCTCCCCACCCAGGGACCACTAGGGCCACAGCCGCTGCCCCAGAGGTTGTGAAGAATAAGGAGTGGTTGGACTACAGTGGGCTCAGGGAGGGTGAGGGTGGTGGAAGAGAGGCTTCCTTCCAGTTGTACCTCTCCACAATTCATATGCCTTTCTGGCAGAGCGTTGTTCCTCTATGAGGCACCGCATTATAGACGAAGGAGGATGCTGGAAACCTCCACAAAGAAGACCCACAGTGGGGCATGGGATCCCACAGAGGAAGGAAACAACTCCTGTAGAACTGGGAGAGGGAGGTAAGGTGCCTACCTGGCGCCATGGCATGGAGGAACAGGAAGCGAATCCTCATGATCATGGGAGAGGGAGCTGGATGTCATTGTCCACCTAGGGACAAATGACCTAGCTGGGAATGGGATCAGAGTTGTGCAGGAGGAGTTTGTGGAGTTGGGGAGGGCCTTAGACAAGTAACACGCATGGTAATCTTCTCGGAGGTGCTGCCTGTCTATGGCATGGGTGAGGCTAGGGTACTCCAGCTCTGGGATTCAATGAATGGTTGAAAAACTGATGCAGAGCACAGGGTTTTGGCTTCATTGGCGACTATGGGGTCCATTTGGAAGATACAGGCCGATACTGGCATGATGGTCTGCATCTGTTCGGAACAGGAACCAGGATCCTAGGTGATAGGTCTAAATGCTTCACTGGCAAGCTTTAAACTAACCAGGGTGAGGCACTTAAAAGAGCAGGAATTCCCAGCCTCCCCCACAAAACAAGGCAGTCAGCGAGGTTAACACCAAGGTAGAGAGTCAATAGGGGCAGGGCAGGGGAAATGGAGAAAAGGCAAGTAAGTACAGGATGGGGCTAAAAGTGGTAAGGCCATCAAAAAATGGAGGGTGATTAGTACCAGTGGCGTAGTCTGGGTAACAAGCTTCCTGAGCTAGTGGCCTTGATGGAAGAGGACGCTGGATATTGTGGCAGTCACAGAAACCTGGTACACAGAGAACCATGACTGGGATATCAACATATCAGGGTATACAATCTACTGAAGGGACAGGAGGGTAAAGGAGGAGGTGGCTCTCACATAAGGGAAGGGATCAAAGCAACGGAACTAAAAGGTAAACAGGGAGGAGAGGAGGCACTGTGGGTCACCCTGGAGACAGAAATGGCACCACAATCCACACAGGGGTTATATACAGACCCCCATCTCAGGGAGGACATGGACAAGGAAATGATAGGAGGCATCTTTAGAATGGCAGATAAAGGGGGCTATTGTTGATGGGGACCTCAATATGCCAGATGTTAACTGGAGCACATTTGCTGCAGTCACATCCAAGAGCAGAGTCATTCTCGATGCCCTACAGGGTCATGCCTCAGACAGCTAGTGTTGGAACCCACTGGGAGCAGTCTTAGACTTAGTACTCTCAAACGGGGACAGTGAGAGGATCTTGGATTTAGAAGTGGGTAGCCATCTGGGAACAAGCGACCACCAGACAGTGTGGTTCACAATAAACACAGCCATAGAGTCAAGCCATACAAAAGCAAGGGTACTGGACTTTTGGAAGGCTGACTTTGGCAGAATGGAGATTTCTAAGGAATGCACTAGCAAAAGAGCAGGAAGGAGGGTGGAGTAACAATGGGGCAAAATCAGAACTGCCATCACAGAGGCAACTAGCCTTTGTCCGAAGCAAATAAAACAAAACAAAGGAAAAAAACACTATGGTTCTCAAAAGAGGTGGCAGGGAAGGTTAGGGAGAAAAAGATAGCATTCAGAAAGTATAAGGACTCACAGAAGGAGCAGGAAAAAGAACTCTTATCAGTTAAAGCAAAATGAAGCGGGAAGGCAGTTAGAATAGCAAAGGTCAAAACTGAGGAAAAGATAGCCAACTCAGTTAAGAAGGGAGATAAAACCTTTCACAGGTAAATTAGGGAGCAAAGAAAGACCAAGGAGGGATAATGAGGCTTAATAAAGGGAGGGGTGGGCAGAGGTGACAGTGAAAAGCAGAGATACTGAACAAATACTTTTGTTCAGTATTCCAAAAGAAGAGGAGGGAGGTACCTAAACCAAACATCAGAAGCACTCTGGATAGGGGGGTCGATATCAGTCCGTTCACAGAAGAAAGGGTCCTGAAAGAACTCCTAAAACTCAAGGTGGACAAGGCAATGGGGCCTGACAGGATTCACCCAGAATTCTGAAAAGAACTACGGGAGAATTAGTGACATCACTGGCTACCCGTTTAACAAATTACGGGAGGATGATGTGGTACTTGAGGACTGGAGGAAGGTGGATGTGAGTCCTCTTCACAAAAGTGGGAGCAAGGCAGAGGCAGGAAACTAAAAACCTGTTAGTTTGACCTCAGTGGTAGGGAAAATGATGGGATCACTTCTAAAAGAAAGAACTGTTGAGTACCTACAGGCCAGCATGGCACAGGACCCAAGGCAGCATGGATTCACAGTGGGAAGGTCATGTCAGGCAGAATCTAATAGATTTCTTTGACTGAGTGACCAAAGTAGTAGACCAGGGAGGGGCTGTGGACATGGCCTACTAGACTTTAGCAAGGCAATTGACACAGTTCCACAAAAGATTAATAAACAAGTTGGCCAGTCTGGGAGTGGGTCCCAGGGTGGTAGCCTGGATAAAACACTGGCTGGACAACAGGACACAGAAAGTAATAGTAAACGGAGTCCACTCTGAAGAAAGGGGTTACTAGTGGGGTACCGCAGGGTTCAGTACTGGGCCCAGTCCTTTTAATGTCTTTATACGTGACATTGCAGAGGGACTGGAAGGAAAGTATGCCTCTTTGCAGATGACACAAAGATTTGTAACAGGGTTGATACACAAGGGGGTGGAAAGGATGAGAAGGGACTTGGCAAGGTTGGAGGAATGGTCAGAAGTATGGCAGCTTGGATACAATGCAAAGAAGTGCAACATAATGCACCTGGAAAACAAAAATCAGGGGAAGAGTACACAATTGGGGGAGGTAGTAACAACAACAAAAATGGAAAGGGACCAGGGGTAATCATATCAGAGGACCTTAAGTTTGTAAACAATGTCTCGAAGGCAGTAGGGAGGGCTGGGGGATACTGGGATGTATAGGAGAGGCATTACCAGCAGAAAAAGAAGTTGTTATCCCTCTGTACAGACAGTTGGTGAGACCCATCTAGAGTACTACGTCCAATTCTGGAGACCCAATCTCTGCAAGGACATAGACAGGATGGAGGCAGTCCAGAGAGGGCAACTAAAATGGTGCAGGGTCTGCAAGAGAAGCCATATGAGGTGAGACTAAAGAACTTAATATGTATACCTTCAGGAAAGGAGGAGAGGGGGACATGATTGAAACTTTAAGTACCTCAGTGGAATCAGCAAAGTCCAAGACGGTAGCATCTTTCAGAAAAAGAGATGTGCAAGAACAAGGGGCACAATTTGAAGATAGAGGGGACGGCTCAGGGCACTGTGAAGAAGTATTTTTCACAGAGAGGGTGGTTGACGCATGGAACCGCCTTCTTGAGGAGGCTATGGGGTCTAAAACTGTGGGAGAATTCAAGAATGCATGGGACAAACATCAGGCTATTCTTGTGGGGGTAGGAAGAAAATACAGGTTACTCACCTGTAACAGGAGTTCTAGGAATGGTATATGTTGTTCATCCACACTCATTGGCAGTATCCTTGCGCTTTAAATCTTGCGGAAGGTCTTCAAACACTCCTCCACACCACCGGTGGTATAACTCTCGGCTCCACCCATGGCCGTAAGATCTGGCCCTGGAAACTCAGGTTGTGCGTCGAGCCGGGAGGTCGGTGGGTCGTGTGGATGAACAACATATACCATTCCTAGAACTCCTGTTACAGGTGAGTAACCTGTATTTCTAGGACATGGATATGTTGTTCATCCACACTCATTGCAGACTCTAGCAGTTCTCCGGGAGGAGGGAGGCAAGACGCACACCCCCAATACTTACTTGGGAAAGAGAGACTGGAGAACCGAGGCCCCAAAACCAGCATCCAGGCGTGACTCAAAGGTGATGTGGTAATGGGTAATAAAGGTGTTTGCTGACTTCCAGGTAGCAGCCCTGCAGATTTCCTGGATAGGGACGTCCCTGGAAGCAGCCACCGTTGCAGCAGTATGGCGGGTAGAATGAGCTCTTATCCCTCTGGGAGGCTCCATGCCCGCTAACTTATAGCAGAGATCTATGCAGGAGGTTACCCACCTGCTTATCGATCGCTTGGCTGCAGGTCTGCCAGATGCGGCTTCAGCGTAGGTGACAAACAGCTGGCGAACCTCTCCCAATTTCAACCATCGCTCCTTATAATAAGCAGCGCCCTTCTAGGGTCAGAGTATGGAGCCTATATTCGACCTCGACGGTGTGATGGGGTAGAACACCGGCAGAGTCAACACCTGGTTAAGGTGAAACTCCGACACCACCTTCGGAAGGAATTTCGGTGGGCGCGAGGACAACCTTGTCCCTGTGGAAGACCAGGTAAGGAGACTCGATGGAAAGCGCCTGGAGCTCTCCCATCCTTCCTGCTGGCGTGATAGCCACCAAGAAGGCGGTCTTCCACGACAGGTGAGAGAGCACACCTGTGCATGAGGTTGAGATGGCTTGCCCATGAGCTGCCAGTACCAGCAGTAGATCCCACGGGGTGGGGTTCCCGCACTGGAGGAAATGTGATCAAGGCCTTTGAAAAGCGCCAGACCACCTTCTCCCTGCCATCGACTGCTTCCCGCCCGCCGCCCGGTAAGCAGAGATGGCTGCCAGGTGCACCTTAGGTCGCCGACTCCAAGCCCTTGACTAGAAAGGGACCATAAATAGTCCAAGATGCTTGCAAGGAACAGGAGGAAGGGTCCAAGCCCTCGTTCTGACACCAAATGGAAAACCTTTTCCATTTGAAGGCATAGCATTTTCTGGTCGACTGACTCACGGGACGCCTCAACTACATTGAGGACCTCTGTCGAAAGACCCAAAGCCTGGAACTCTAGCCGCTCAGGAACCAGGCCGTCAGGTGCAGGGATTGAAGGTCCGGATGGAACACCTTCCCTGATTGACTGAGAGCAGTCCGAGGCGAGCTGGAAGCTGCAGCGGAGTCCTGGAGCTGAGACTGAGGAGATCTGGGTGCCATTGCATGAGGGGCCAGTCTGGGGCTATCAGAATCACCTCGCCTTGTCCCTCCTCGCCTTGAGAAGCACCTTGTGGATCAAGGGAAATGGGGAAAAGGCGTAAAAGGCCGGGGTCCATTGCCTCGAGAAGGCATCCCCCTGCAGCGAGCCCTGCTGAGGCGGGCATGGAACAGACTCAGCTTAGTTCTCCGTGGAGGCAAACAGGTCCACCTGAGGTGTGCCCCAAAGGAGAACAGATGCTGTACTACCTCCGGCAGGAGACCACTCGTGGGATGCAGCCCCTATCCGGCTCAGGGCATCGGCCAGGGTGTTGGAGGCTCCTGCCGCGTGAATGGCTAGGAGATCCGCCTCCAGGCTGCGCCCGCAGTGACCAAATGCGGAGAGCTTCCTTGCATAGAAGCATGGGCGCGTCCGCCCCTGGCGGTTTAGATAGTACATGGTCGTGGTATTGTCCGCCTGGACTCCGGACCACTTGACCCGGAGGAACGGAGCAAAGGCGGTGAGAGCTAGGCGGACCGCTCGGAGCTCCAGCAGGTTGATGTGGCATCGACTCCGCGGGGACCAGAGGCCATGAGCCCGTGTTCCCCAGATGGGCACCCCAACCCATCAGAGAGGCATCCGGTCGACAGAGACCTCGGCTCGGGCGAGACGCAGGGATGCCCTCCTCGCAATTGATCTGGAGCGGTCCACCACTGGAGAGCATTCCACATCCCCTGTGTCACCGAGACAAAGCTGGTCCAAGGGATCGCAGCGTTGTGACCACTGGCTGGCCAGTCCCCACTGAAGGGACGCTGTTCCAGCGGGCCCAACGGACCACGCTGGTACAGGCCGCCATGAGACCCAGGGCGCAGGAAGTCCCGGGCAGGGCGCAATTGCCCAACCAGAAATGATCGGGCAAAGGAGGAAAGAACCTCGGCCCTGTCCGCCGGGAGCCGCTCTGGCTCGAAGAGAGTCGAGCTGCGCCCGATGAATAAAATCACCTGCTTCAAGCTCGAGTTCCGACTTGGCCTCGTTGACAAGGAGGCCCAGTTGAGAGCAGACCTGGAGGCCAGATCTCTGGACCCTCCGCCTCCTTCCTGGAGGAGCTGCTATCAGCCAGTCGTCCAGGTAAGGGTACACCGGACCCTCAGGCGCCGCAGAATGCTGTCACCACTGCCATGCATTTGGTGAAGACCCTGGGAGCTGGAGACAAGCCGAAGGGCATGGCTTGGACGAAGAGATCCTTCATTTCAGGCGAAGGAATCTCTGGTGAGACGGATGGATAGGGACGTGAAAAACGCGTCCTGCAAGTCCAGAGAGCAGAACACAGCACGCTGTTCCAAGGATGGTATTATCTGAGCCAGAGTGACCATCCCTGAAGGTTCGAGACCTTAGGAACTTGTTTAGGTCGTGTGGGTCGAGAATGGCGCCAGCCCCGTCCGTTCGGAACCAGGAAGTACCTGGACACAAACCCTGGGTCTGAAGGAGGGTCCACCACCTCTCTTACCACCTCCTTCTGGAGGAGGAGAGTGATGTCAGCTCGGCGAGCCGCCAGAGAGCTGGACTCAAGCCCGAGGGCTGACGCTCTGAAGGGTGGTGCCTGCTCGAATTCCAGAGGCAGGGCTCTTCCCACCACCTCCAAGACCCACCTGTCCGTGGTAACAGCGGACCAGGCGAACAAGTGCGGAGCCGTCCCCGCGGGGACCCAGGGAATGAGTGATGGCGGGGATGAGGCGTACCCTCAGCCGTCACTGGAGCAGGCTTGGAGGAGGGACCGGCGAGGGACCTCCTGGGCCCTTTCCTCCCTGCCTCCTGTTAGAGGAAGCCGGCTTGGGTTTGGGATGCCAAGGCCGAGCCTGCTGGCCCTGGCGTTGCTGGGCAGGCGCGCCGAGGCACAGAAGGACGAAAGGGCTTAGGCTGTGGTTTGCGGCCTTTGTCCTTCTGAGCGGAAGAGACCGAGTCCAAGGTGGCATTGGACCTCTCGATCCTCTGCAGGTGACCTTCCACCCCAGGGCCGAAGGTCAGTCCCAAAAGGGAACATCCGCCAACTTGTGCTGGGTATCCAGTAAGGTGGATATCCTCAGCCAAGCCCATGACCTTATAGCCACTCACGGCCGCCACCGATCTAGCACATGAGTCCCCTACATCCAAAGCAGTCTGGAGCTGCTGTTTGGCCACTGCCCTGCCCTGGTCCCGCACCGCTTAACCGTAGTCTGCAGATCGGGGGAAGATGAGGGATGACCTCATCCAGGGAGCCCAACAGGGCATGAGAAAAATGTGCCATGAGGACGCGAACTGGCCTGACGAAGGCCGAGAAGCGCTGGCGTGAGACTTTCGCCGACATAGTCCAATTTCTTGGACTCCTTGTCAGGAGGTTGTGTCCACATCCTGGCGCTGCCGGGCGCCGAAAAGCGCTGTCGGTAACCAACCCCTCAGCAGAGGGTGTTCCAAAACCGGACAAGGAGACCGTAGGGACCGCATACTCCTGGCCATCCTGGCCGAGGAGCGCAGGGCAGGAAAGCAGGCGCTGCCAAAGTTCCAGTGCTGGACCCACTATGGCCTCGGCCACGGAAGGGCCTCCGCCGGAGAATCCCTCGGTCCAGAATCTCCGTGAGGGGATACCTGGCCCGTTTGAAGCGGGTTCGAGCTCCATCCGGTAGACTCGAGATGAGCGAGCAGTCCTAGGAAGGACGACCGGCTGATCGCCCATTGGCTGACCTCCTGAAGACTCCAAGTCCAGTCGCTTGGAGAAGAAGGAGGAATCATCTTCGGACTGGAAGAGTCCTCGAAGAACTGCCTCTGGCCTGAGCCACCCTTCACCTGCGAGGTCGGTCGGGAGTGAGGGTAACTGACAGCCGATGGGGTAAACCCTTAGCCGACCTCGAGAATCCTTGGTCGGAGCCCCAGATGGTGGCTGTGGGAGGCGGAGGTTCCCACAGAATCGGTGGAGCAGCTGGTTTTGGCCGAACAACCGCCTGGGTATAGGCTCCTCGGGCAAGTCGAGGGTTGTGTCGGCGTTCGGTGACAGCCATTAATGGCCGGGAAGGCGCGGTCGGCTTATTCCCGGCCAGGAGGAGCTGTTGCAACATAAGGTCCTAGTACCGTCGGCCGTAATTCATGAAGCCTCCCATCCGAGGAGGGCGAGACGGCGGCGCCCGCCTGTGATGCGAGGCCGAGACCGCCTGTGGTGGGAGCAACACTGGACCCGCGAAAGTCCAGACCGAGACGAGAGTCCCGAATTTCCGGGTCAGGTGCAGGGAGGTGTCGGCCGGAACCGACACCTCTCCGGCTCGGAAGGTCCATCCGAGGGCTCCGAACCCGGAGGCTGGCGAGCCCACGGGATCCTCAACTCCTCCCGGGGAACCGGGAGAGGGAATCTCGGCTGCTAAAGGCGACAGCCCGTCTAATGGGTGAGAAAATCTCGACTTCATCAGTGGGAGTCTCAGTCAACTGACCTGGCCAGGGGACACCGTGAGGCCAGTGGCAAGCCGAAAGGTCGACTGCCGACGGTCGACGGCCCGGGAGAGGGACCTTCCCGCTCCCAAGAGCGTCGACGGAGGGACTTAACCTTGTCCCTCTTTGGACCGAGAAAAGGTCCAGCAGACACAGGCCCTTCTCCTTTAGTGGAGAGGGACAGACAACTCCTCCAAAAGCCGTGTGGAAGAACCCAGAGACAGCGGATAAATGCCGCGGCCGAGGAAGAGCGGCTCATACCGCTTCTCCTTCGAGGGCTTACCATCCGGCCGAGCTGATCCGCCGAATCACTGGCCATGGACACCGCCAACCGGCCTCCTTGACTTCACCGAGGGAAACGCTCGGACGGCCCAGTTGCACCGGGCACGTCTTCGAGGACGAGGCCGAGAAAGATGAGCACAGGTCGCAAGCCTGCGGGTCGTGCTCAAGGCCTAAGCGTAGACACACGTGGAGTGTGGATCCGCCCGAGACATCTTCAACCCGCATGGGCATCTCCAACTGGAGTCGATTATCCATCGCAGCCGCGAGGGATCGAAGACTGAAGTCTTTTGCAAAATATTATTTTAAACCGCAAACGGAGAAATAGGAACCAGTCACAAACGCAGAGCGTTAAGGAGGGAACCTGAGCTTAAGCGGTAAGGAAGATCTACGCCATGGGCGGAGCCGAGAGTTATACCACCCGGTGGTGGAGGAGCAAGCTTGAAGACCTTCCGCAAGATTTAAAGCGCAAGGATACTGCCAATGAGTGTGGATGAACAACATATCCATGTCCCTAGAAATAGGCTTTTGGTTAAATAGAATCTGCAGCTTATCAGTAGGTAGGGAAATGGGCAGGCTAGGTGGACCAAGCGGTCTTTATCCGCCATCAAAGTCTATGTTTCTATGTTTTTATCGTGTAACTTGCCTTGTTTTGTTATTTTATGCCTAGGACCCATTGTAAATGAGCCTCTGCTCAACTGGGTTATCCTTTTCTGAATATCAGAATAAACTTTTACTACTACTACTGCTAAGTAAGGAGACTCCTCCGAGGCGCCTGGAGCTGATCTTTCTGGCAGGCGTGATAGCCACCAGGAAGGCGGTCTGCCAGCACAGGTGAGACATTTCACACCTGTGCACTGGTTCGAATGGCTTGCCCATGAGCTTTGCCAACACCAGCAATATGTCCCAAGGTGGTGGTGGTTCACGAACTGGAGGAAATGTGGTCAAGGCCTTTGAAAAGCACCAGACCACCTTCTACTGAGCCACCGACTGTGTACCAGCCTGCGCTCGCTACAGAGATGGCCACCAGGTGCACCTTTAGGGTCACAGACCAAAGGCCAGACTGAAAGTAGGACCAAAGGTAGTCGAGAATGCTAGACATCGGGAAGATAAAGGGACCAAATCCTTGCCCTGCCACCAAATGGAGAACCTCTTCCATTTGAAGGCACAGCACTTCGGGTTGACTCCTTCTGAGATGCTTAGAGCACAGCAAAGACATTGTTGGAGAGACCAAAAGCCTGGAACTCTAGCCTCTCAGGAACCAGGCTGTCAGGTGCAGGGACTGAAGGTCCGGATGGAGTACCTTCCTCTGATTGTAAGAGAGCAGATCCAGGCAAAGAGGGAGATGCTTTGGTGTCTGCTGCTCATGCTGAGAAGATCAGGGTACCAGAAATGGAAATTATGTACCTACTGTAATTCTTGATCTTCTTGGGCGAAGTCTCCACCACTCATTCACACTGATGGAGATGCGCCAGAGGTGCTGGGACCCAGCGGGCCAAACTTTCAGGAGGCAGGTGCCGAGGGTCGAGCCGTGAGGAAGCAGCACTGCAAGCCAGGATCGCGGTATAGGCTACTGCGACGCTGACCCTTCAACCCCCTTAGTACCTTTTTTTCTCGAGGAGGTGCAGCGTAACTAACCTAGAGAGGACTAACCTAAATATCGGACATAAGACCCATGTAAGAAGGGTCAAAGAACAAAGTCTTCACAGCCCAATGATTGAAGGAGTGAAGATCATAAACAGAGAAGTGAGCTCGGGGGATGGCGGGGAGCATGTGAATGAGTGGTGGAGGCGTCGTCCAAGAAGATCAAGAATTACGGTAGGCATGCAATTTCCATATCTTCCTGGACATAAAGTCTCCACCACTCATTCACACTGATGGGAGTACCGAGCTAAAATAATCTGCTGAGACAGGCGGCAGGAGAGAGAGAGAGAGGAACTCACTAGGACAGTAGTCCGTTAAGGATTGTCCTGCCAAAGGACTGATGTTGTCTGGCATGGACATCCAAGGCATAGTGCTTTACAAACGATGCATGGAGTTCAAGTGGCCGCACTGCAGATGTCTGCAATGGGCACATCGTGGATTTGCCAGAGAGCTGCGACTGCTCTGGTAGAGTGAGCATACACCTGCCTTCCAGCTGACCTGTGCCATGGAGTAGCAGTGGCAAAGGCATTCCACTAGCCACGCTGAAATGCACCTGACAGCAACAGGTTTACCCAGCCGGGCCGTGCTGAAGGAGACAAACAGTTGCTGAGCCTGCAGTTTCTTTTGTCCTGTCTAGACAGAACTGCAAAGCTCTCTTTACATCCAAGGAATGAAGGTACGCTCACTCTCATTCTGGAAATTTGCAAAGTAGGTAGGAAGGACTAAAGGTTGATTCAAATGAAATTCTGAGACAACCTTAGGAAGGAACATAGGTGAATCCTAAGAACCACTTTGTCCTTGTGAAATACAGTGTATGGAGAGTCTGTGACCAAAGCGTGTATTTCTAATACTCTCTTGGTGAGTAATGGCCACCAGGAAGGCCGTCTTCAAGGTTAGAAATTTCAGCTCACAAGTGGCTAGAGGCTCAAAGGGTTTACAAGTGAGCATGTCTAGCATGAGGCTAATGTTCCAGGCTGCAAGTGGACGTCTAATAGGCGGTCTGAAATGCAGAATGCCCTTAAGAAACCTCTTGACTACAGGTAACTGAGCCAAAGACATAGAAAGTACTGGCTCATGGTGTGGGAGATTGCGCAAAGATGAACTCTGACTATAGAGTATTGTAGATCTGTGTTAGAGAGGGCTAAGAGGATGGGTAGCTTGGACCCAGTAGAAAATGGCAGCATAATTTCTACTCTCTGCCCCAGTCTGACTGAACTAGTGTCTGGAATCCGCCATTCTGATGGGCTGAATCGTTGATCCCTGATATGGGAAAACCTTTCTTACCTCTGTAGCCACTCCAGAACTGTTTGCTCCTGGGAAAATATCTATGCACCATTATTTCAGCACTGCATAACCATCGGAGCTGCTACTCCCACTAGGCATACAGGCTGGGCGAGGACTGCAGGGGAACCACGTTTGTATGACAGGAGCTACATGGGGTTTTTCTCGATTCCTTTTTCTAGCAGCAACATCACAGCGTAATAGATAGTGCCCATGAATACTGAGGCAACTGTATTGTCCGAGGAGCCCCGGTACCACACTCTCTACCGACCGCCACGGGCTTGAGCAGGCCATCGGTCATATCTACAGTAGCAAGATGGAGCCACCAACAAACAATCCAGCAGAACCCTGAGGCAGACTAACCTGCCAACTGAAAACCAGGCCCAAGTAGGAGAAGCGTGAACATTACAAAAATGCTGGAAGCTTTGCTGGTCAGGGTAGACAACATTGGCACTTTGCTTATGGGGAATGTAGCCGACATCCGCCGCCTTGAAAGACCAGCACAATGTCCTCGAACAGCGGACAGAGGAGTTAGAACAGCAACACTCATTTATCTTACAGAAGCTGCGGATCATGAGAGGAAATTAGATTGATTGTGGATGAGAACACAGGACCAAGAAAACCGCAGCAGAAGAAATAATTTACGGATTTTGGGGTACCGAAGGGTGGAAGGCCCAAACATGGAGAGGTTTCTAAATGAGTGGATTCCGCAGTTATTGGGTGACGTTGGAAAGAACCAGTGGGGATTGAGAGGGCACATTGGGTCCCTGGTAACTCAACCAATTCCAGGGGCCTCAGACTATTATTGCCTATTTCTTGAGCTTCTCTGTTAAGGAACATCTGCTCCAAGCCATAAGAGACCTAGGGACCTAATCTGGAGGGAAGCACCACCTCGCTCTACAGAGATTTTACCCAAGAAGTGGAAGGCAAACACCAGGCTTTCCAACCACTGAAGAAAATACTTGATGCAAACTCGATACAGCACTGCACTTCTCCAAAACGGGCAATCCTTTACTGCAGAGTCTCCCGAGGATGCCGAGGCCTGGATCAGAAACCACTGGCCGGGTATGCTCCCAAAAACTACCTCTCCCAGAAGCCTCTGGGAGCCAAAACTCCCAAGGATCAGGGAACAAACAGGACAGAAGTCAGCTCCCCAGGGGACACTAAACATAGCCGGACTGCCCGCCTAATAAAGGCTCCCCACTGTGAATGATATGGAGCCTACCCAAGAAATGAAGGACCGGCAATGCTCAGCTACTCCTGCAATGTCCTCAGCTGCTGAGAAGCCCGGAATTGTCCACTCTCCAAGCACCAGAATTTTCCTCAACCCTCCTTGCCTGCTAGACAACGGCAGCAGGCCAGAAGTCTCGACCACTGGCCTCAAGCACTACTGTTGCTTCCTCCTGCCAAACTCCTGAGGGCTGACATTCTCACTGTGAGCGCTGAGAAGCATCAGGACCAACTAGATGAGGATGGGACTGATATGCTGACTGATCCGGCTCCTTTAGACTGGGCATCAATGGTGGAACAAAATGAAGACCTGGAGGCTGCAACCAACGGCTTACTTAAGCAGGGACTTAAGACTTTACGGAGGCTCTTGCCTCATGAACTGAACAGCACTAATCTGCTGAATCAGGTTGCCATGACTCTATATAACAGCTATTTACATAGCTGTCGATGAGCCATCCTATGCCATCCGCAAATCTCCTGCACCCCTTTTCTCAAGAACTAGAGCCTCGATCTAGCTTCATTGCAGGCAGAGCCACAACCTGAGACACACTTTCTCCTCTCCACTGTTCAGTGGCTAATGGCATGAATACCCTCACAGGGCACTCCCACTCCTCGCTAGCCAATAGGTGAGTCTCCCTACACCCCTTCTGTCTTGCCAGCGGATTTTGAGGCCGCTAACTCCATTCCAAATAATGGCCCATATCCTGGAAAAGAATGTGTAGCCCTCTCTGGGCTCTTTAGAGTCCGCCTAGTGGTGCTAAGCATGCACTTAAGAAGGTTGACACCCCATTTATTATGCAGGTGTTTCAAGTGTGACAACACTTACTTTAAACTCCCATAAATACCCATAGTGGCATAGGTGGCTGACAGAGGCCCCCCCTCCCCTTCCCTTTTGAGCGATCCCCACCACTGTGTCTTTGCATGGACTATGATGGTGCGGGACGCTAAATGGTCTGGTGAGCCTAGATTTGGCGGATCTGACCAGACGACGGGATATGTGGAGTCAGGCTGGGACAGAGTACCAATGAGTGGTGCGACTTCCCTCTCACCTCCACTTTGGTGACTGCATCAGTGTAGCTTATAAGCATATTTGCCTCTTTACACCGTTCACCTCAGCATCAATACCTAAGCTCTTACTTCTTTTTCTGGCTAACACATTTATATAACTGTTGTTATAAATTGTTATTTGGCTGGATAGACACTGCTGGATTAATCCTAAATTCAGATATATTTTTTCTCTCTATTTACTCTGAATAGGACTTCTGTAGGTAACACGATTGCTAGTAAGGCACGCACACTTGCTATCTCCAGTTTTTCCTAAACACAATCCACCTGTGGTTAGTAGAACGCTTTGGCGTACTCTGAAGTGGTGACAGGTTCCTTCTTCTTCTCTGTTGCCTCTCTGTACTGCTGTCTATAGGGTGAGTACTCTTTATCTTTTTCTTTTGCTTGGTGGTGACCATCGATTGGCAGCTTCCCATGGTGCAGGGGGATGGAGATCGTATCCTGGAATGTTGAGGGCTGAATCACCCTGCTAAAGCGCACTAAGGTCTTGCAATACCTAAAATCGCTAGGGCGGATATAGCCCTGCTCCAGGAGATGCACCTCCACGAGCCGTACAGTGCAATGGTTAAGGAAGCTTTGGGTGGGAAATGTACTGGCTAGCTGTGCTACCACTCAACCCAGAGGTATCGTTACCCTTCTCTGGCGAATGGGACCTTGGAAGGTGGAGGCTCAGAAATCGGACTCCCAGGGAGGTGGATAGCAGTTAAGCTGTCCTACCTGGTCGGCAATGCTGTAGTGGTCAATGTATCTGGGTATAATACTGACACAGGTGAAATCTATACCGAACTTAATCAAGCCTTTATGTTATTGACAGAGGAGAGGTAGACCTCCCAATCCTCATGGGTGGGGACCGTAACCTAGTCTTGGATGTATTTTAGATAAATCCCTCCCCGCCACAATCCCACCCCAAAGTGCTTGCAACCCTAAACACCTTGATCTCAGAGTGGGCCTTAGGGGACCCCTGGAGGATAAGCCACCCAAAGGGAAGGGATTATACCTTCTACTCGGGGGTCCGTGGCACTGATAGCAGACTAGATTTTGACTAATAATATAGCCATGCCAGGAGTGGGAGATGTTACCATTGGTAATATAGTTATCTCAGATCATGCCCGTGAGCGATTACCTTCTCCCCACGGGCCAAACTCCCTCCTCGCCAAGATGGAGATGCAATCCCTTATTATTGCAGGATGTAACATTTCGGGATTACATTAAAAGAGAGGCGCAGCTATACTTTTCTATTAACACTCGGGAGAATCCCCGTCCCACCATATGGGAAGCCTTCAAGGCGGTCCTGCGAGGGAGAACCATTTCATTTTCGACTGCCAAAAATAGGAGAGAGGAAACAAGTGCAAGAGCTGCAGGATGAGCTTACTACTCTAGAACGTCGGTTCAAAGTTCCCCCAAGGCGCCACTTAACTCCCCCTGCTGGCTCATTATAGGCTTAAAATACAGGATAAATGTGTTATTGAATAAAAAGGCCGAGTGGCAATTGTTACGAGCCAAACAAAGGTCATGGGAGGGGTGACAAAGGAGGAAGCTGCCAGATTATTGGCTTCAAAAGCAGCAGGCCTCCTTCAGGATTCTGGCTCTCAAGAACAGGCAGGGCAAGCTAGTAGTGACACGAAGGCCATTAATGAGGAGTAGATAGCTTCTATCAGGATCTCTACCAATCCCAGAGCATGACTCCCAATGAGGTGCTCTTCCAGCGACTGCAAGCTTTCTGCCAGGGCACATCACTACCTCAGCTCTCGATGGATCATCGTAGAGATCTGGATGCCCCTATCACATCCGAGGAGCTGCGCACTGCCATATCCCAGATGGTGAAATAGCGCCCCTGGGCCAGATGGGATGTCAGCAGACCTCTATCAGATTCTTCAAGATGAAATTACCACCCTTTGCTACTTACACTACAAGAAGCTCAAAATGATGGTATGCTTCCTCCTACCATACGCGAGGATCTTACAACTTTGATTCCTAAAAAGCATCTGATGTTCTATTTTGTGGAAATTTCGACCCATCTCACTGATATCAGTTGGCCAAAATAGCTGCCAAAATTCTGGCAAACAGGCTATCTTTAATCCTGCCTGCTTTGATCCATCCCTCCCAGACTGGGTTCCAAAAGGAAATCTAGTGCCGACAACCTACGATTAATGTTGGATCTCAAGTGGTTGGCGCTACAGTCCAGGACCCTGCAGCTGCACTGGCGATAGATTTTGCCAAAGCATTCGATTCCCTGGAATGGGCATATCTTCTAGCGTTCTTAAGGTATATAGGTTCAGGACCTCCTTCTGCTCATGGGTGTCGACACTGTACCATTCACCTACAGCCAATTGTCACTAATAGGGATACATCCCGTCCCTTTACACTACAAAGAGGACTAGACAAGGTTGCCCCTTTCTCCCTACTTTTCTTAACAGCCCTGGACCCACTGATTAAAAGCTTCTTAATACTCCGAATATCATCAGTATGACAATACAGGATTCATCCCACCGGTTAATGCATACGATGATGATATGCTCCCTCACTCTCCAACCCCCAGATCTCCTTGCCCACAATTCTGACCACCCTATAGGAGTTCGCCTCTCTTCGGGACTAACGATAAATCAAAAGAAAACCACCCTTTATCCCTAAATGGGGCATGTGGCAGAACACTGTCTAGCTGGTACTGACATTACCTGGCCCCAAGGGGTTTCATTACCTGGGATTTTCATCCTAGATCCTGGAAAGATATAGAAGTCAACTAACTTTTCCCCTCTTCTGACTTCCTTAACCATGGAAATTCAAAGGTGGAGGAAGCTAACTTAACTCTCAAAGGCAAAGTCGACCCATCAGAATGTTTGTTTTCTCCAGGGTGTCCTACTTACTAAATAACCTCTCGAGTCCGATTACCCTAAACCATTTAAAGCTCTAGATAAGCTAATCTCACTTTTCCTATGGGGAGGGTAAAGCCCCAAGATGAGGGATGGATGAATTACAAGCCCACTGGACTAAAGGTGGGCTCGGCTTACTGCTGGTTCGCAGGCTACCACTTGGCCTTCAGGATGGCTCAGGCCACGACCTGGTTCCTTCCCCTTTCTCCCCACCCAGTGGGCAGTTTGGAAGCTACTATATCCACAGATGAACCCCTGTACTCTTTGCTACCTAAGAAAAAGCCTAAGGAGCATCAAGCTTACACCTATCATGATAGAAATGTAGATCGTGGCGAACAGCGATGGCGCTTACTGGGGTTCTGAACTCAGACTACCCACCTCGGTATGCTCCACTCTGGGGTAACCCGCTTATTACAGTGGATCGCAAGCCACTTAAGTGGAACTCATAGGCTATAAATTGTGTTCAAATGGTAGAGACCTTCTCCTTCTGGATACCTGCACCCTCATGTCCTCTGAACAGATTCAAGACGGTACAGTTTACCCTCATTGGATTTCTGGAAGTTCCTGCATATTAAGAGTGCCTTAACCCCCTTCTAAAACAATTTTCAGGCCAGTCACCATGGTACTGCCTGAACACTCCCCAAATGTGGGACAGGCCGAGGCCTTATAAGCTCCTTTTATGAAACCCTCAGAGACACTCAGCCTGATACTACTTTATCTAGCAGGACTGCTTGGGAGCGTGAACTGCTTCACCATATATCCCACAGCAGTGGTCAGATTGCCTCAGGGCCGCCTGCACAGCCTACGAGGACTCTAAGAGTCAGTTAATACAACTTAAAATCCTCCTCAGATGGTACAGAACTCCCTCCGGTCTTACATAGTTTAAAGATTAGCCCACACGATTTATGCTGGAGATGCCAATCTTCCCTGCCCACCTGCTGCATATACTGTGGACCTGCCCAAGGCTACAGGCCTTTTGGATGCAGGTATTGGATGACTGCTCTCAGATTATAGTAAATCCCTCTCCCTCCAACACCACTCCCTCCTTTTAGGGGATACTTTGTACCCACCCTCTCTCCGTCTAGTAAGGCTTGGCTCTTAGTAGCTCTAATGGAGGTCAAGCGGGCCATTCTACTGAGATGGAGGCAACCTGTACCCCCTCTCTATAACACTGGCGCACAACTGTGGCTGGATTGTCCGTTTTGAGAGACTTTCTGCAGTGGCCAAGGGAGGGCTCAATAGGTACTACAGAAAATGAAAGGCATATCTGAGTTCCCACATATGCTCAGTTGGCTCTTCCCAAGCTGCAAATCCCCCACCAGCTGATAGCTGTCGAGGGCCCCACCTCTCATGTACCAGACTACACTGTGGATCTCTCCTCCTATTGCAACTATCTAATGCTTTAGACCAAGGTGCTGGTTTGATAGAAATTTGTTAGATGTACTCATCTGATAATAACTACATGTATAGGATATTAAAATATGTTGTACCACCACGATAGGTTAAGTTGCAGGAACTCCAAGTATATGGTGTCCATACAGACTAGTGTGAACCAAACCTCACTCCCCCTTTATTTTTTGTATAAGGCATAAGTTACTTACTAGGTATAGGACAGAATGTCCTTTTTTACATGAAGGAAGTTTATTTTACTAACAGGTCTTAGTAGCAAACTGTACTTAAGACTGTAACATGGTGGACATAATTGTACATGGTATGTGTGTGCCTATAGTTGACTGACTGTACCTTGAAAAATCTTTAATAAAATCTTACATGATAAAAAGAGAGGTCTAACAGATACTCCAGGACTATTCGGTGGGCAGAAAGGGGTTCCAGGAAGATTTTGCACACCAGATAGAAAAATGCTTCACTTAGCTGTGTAAGTTTTCCGAGTAGCTGGCTTGCACGCAGCTAAAAGAATATCTGAAACTCTACGAGAAACTTTGAACCTGTTCACCCTATCTCCTCAGGAGCCAAGCACGGAGTTGAAGGGACCTCAGGTTGGGATGAACTACAGGGCCCTGGGTCAGAAGGTTCTTCTGGAGTGGAAGCAATTTCCGCGGAAGTTTCTGATAGCCTGTTGATTAGAGAAACCAGATCTGGCGAGGCCAAAATGGGAACGATGATAATCAGTCTGCCCCCTGTACCTCCAATCTGAGCAGTAACCTCTGTACTGGGGAAGAGGAGGGAATGCGTATAGAAAGTGTTTTGTCCACACGCAGCCTGAATGCATCCTGACAAAACAGCGCAGGTCCTGGATTTCTGGAGCAGAAGAGAGCAGTTTTGCATTGAGTGGGATGCAAAGCGGTCCAGGTCTGAAGCGACGGTTGAGTCAAGAGACCACTCGTGAGGATCTGTCTCTGTTCTGCTGAGACGTTCTGCCAGCTCGTTTTGTATGCCTGGCAAGAAGACTGCTTGAATCAGAGCCTTGTGCTCTAGGCACTATTCCACACTCTCACTGCTTCCCTGCATAAGGGGTAAGAGTGTGCATCACCCTATTTGTTGATGTAATACGTCCGTGTTGTCCGTTTGAAGGAGAATGGTCTTGTGACAGAGTATGTCCTTCAAAGCTCAGACTACATAGAGGACGGCTCTCATCTCAAACGTTTATGTGGAGTTGGGACTCGTCTTGCATCCACGTGCCCTGGGTGTGGAGATTCTGGCAGTAAGCTCCCAGCCTAGAAGGGACACGTCGTGGTAATGGAGATCTGGGGATCCAGAGGGTGAAGGATATCCTTCCAAGGTTGTCCTCCTGAGACCACCAGGTGAGTGACCATTTCAATGGTTCTGTCACTTTGATGTAAAGGACTGAGGATGAGTGGTTGGCGACCACCGAGTACTGAGCATCCACTAAGTGGTTCTCATGTGTAGATGAGCCACAGGCACAGTGAACACTGAGGATGCCATGAGACCCAGCATCTGCTGCATCGGAGAGCTCGAACTAAGTTGTTCCCTCTAATAAAGCAGGCCACCTGTAGGATATCGCTCCTTCTGTCTTCCGGAAGGAAGGCTTCACATGAAAGGTGTCCAGAAGGCTCCTATGAGAGAAGTTTCTGGGAGGGCTGCAGCTGTGACTTTTCAGGTTTAGCAGAACTCCTATGGATGTGAGGAAGCTTGAGACCTTAGCCACAGCCTCCAGAGTCACTTGTCTGCAGGGCTTGTGAGAAGCCAATCGTCCAGATATGGGAATACTTGAATTCCGATTTTCCTTAGATGCGCTAAGCAGAACTGCACAACACTTTGTAAAGACTCGAGCCGAGGACAGCCCAGGGCAGGACTCTGAATTGACAGTGTTGACCCAACGCCACGAACCTCAGGTATTTGTGGTGGCTTGGGTGTATGAGAATGTGTTGATAGGCATCCTGCATGTCCAGGGAGGCTAGCCAATCGTGTTGATGAATCAAAGGTAATAGGGTACTGAGTGATATCATCTTGAACTTTTCCTTGAAAGGAACTTGTTTAACTTTCTGAGATCGAAAATAGGGTGCATACCGCCCGTTTTCTTTACCAACCAGAAAGTAGTGGGAGTAGAAACATGTGTTTCGCTGATCCAGTGGAAAGTACAGTTACGAAGAACTTACCGTAACAGTAGATCTTCGAACAGCTCTGCAGCAGGTTACACCATTAGGACTAAAGCCGCCAGGTGCCAGGACCCCATGAAATTTTCTAGCTAGCAGTATACAGCAGGGACCGCCTCCGATGTCAGTCCCGCCCCAACGTCCAGGCATAGTACAAAAGGAGGCAGTCCCCCAGAATCCCAGTTCTCCGCCGGAGACTCCCGGCCGCTGGATGACATCAGAAGAGGAGACTGAGGATCCCCATCAAATGGCAAACAGAAAGAGGCTGTGAATGCCTTATCCTATGAGAAGGATGTTGGAACCAGAATCTACCTCCAGCGGGGGATGGTGAGAGGGAAAGTACCTGCTGCAAGAGCTGTTCTCGAAGATCTACTGTCACGTGAGTTCTTAGCAACTGTACTATCTACACAGAAACAGCTCTTGCAGCAGGTTACACCATTAGGACTGATTCCAAGCAATCCTGGAAATCACACATCATCGGAGGAGGGGAGGCAGAAATCCTTGAATGACATCGAGCCTAGGACAGAAGTCTCGAAAGTCTGCTAGACCAAAACCTGCTCTTTGCCTCGATGCAATATCCAGGCTGTAATGCCTGATGAAAGTGTGAACAGGCTCTAAGTAGCTGCAGCACAAATAGCAGAGGTGGATACGTTCTTTAAAGCTGCAAAAGGTAGCCACCCTCTGGTGGAATGACCCTTAACTGTGCCTGGTAGGGGTTGTTGCGCTTCTGGTAACAGAGCGTAATACACTGAATGAGCCACCTGGACAGCGACTGTTTTGAAACAGGAGCTCCATCATTCTGTGGGCAAAGGAGACAAAAAGCTGGTCCGATTTTCGGTGGTGTTTGGTTCTGGTCAGGTAGTATCTGAGACACCTATGCACATCTAAAGTGTGCAGAAGGGCTTCTCCTCCATTAGAGTACTTAGGAACTACACTGGTAAATCGATATCCTGATTAAGGGTGAATGCTGAGACCATCTTAGGCAGAAATTTAGGATTAGTTCGTAGGGATATCCTGTCTTGGTGGAAAACCAAATAAGGTTCTTTGCACATAAGTGCATGGAGTTCAGAAATTCTTCTGGTTGAGGTACAGCAACTAAAAAAAGCGTCTTCAAGAAAGAAGGCGTGGCTATAATCCGGCTGGTTCAAAGGGTGGCAGCGTAAGCTGCTCAGGACAAAGGGTAGATCCCATGGTGGAATCGGATTCTTAAGCGGGGACTAAGGTGGAGGACACCCTCAGGAAGGCACGTGTCGTGTCCAATTGAACTATAGTGCGTTGGCCTGTAGGGATGTGATAGGCTGAGATGGCACAGAGATGTACCTTGATCAAGGAGTAAGCCAATCCTGACTGGAAAGGGACAGCAGGTAGTCCAATACTACTTCTGGACAGTCCAAAGCGAAAACCGCGCTTGAACCCATAAACAAAACCTCGCCACTTCATGGCGTGGGTCGTATGTAGCCGGTTTCCTGGCAGTAGCGAGAATGTCTGCTACCTCTTCACGAGACCCGTGTCGCATCATAGCTATGCTCTAGGAGCCAAGTGTGTAGGTTCAGGAGCGTGGGTCTGGATGGACCAAGGAACCCACCTCCTGAGACAGCAAGTGGGAGCTGATTGGCAATGGCACTGGAGGTTCCCGGGACAGCTGATGCAAAGAGGAAACCAGATCTGCCTGGGCCAAAAGGCGCGATCGGTATCAGTGTCACTTGCTCTCTGTGAAGTTTCAGAAGAACCCTCTGGATCAACGGAAAAGGGTAAAGGCATAGAGGAATCTGCCTGCCCAGGAGGCGGGACAACGTCTCGCGGAAAACACCAGGCCCTGGATCTAGCGAGCAAAAACTGGGCAGTTTTGCATTGGATGGGGACATGAAAAGGCCTAATTCTGGAGTACCCCATCTGAAACAGATCCTCTGCTACCTCCTGAAGTAGTTCCCATTCGTGGACTGTGGCCTGAGAGTGGCTCAGGCCATCTGCGATGACGTTGTCCACCCCGGAACATGAACAGCAATGAGGTTTGCGCGTGTTGCAAGACCCAATCCCACACTCTTATGGCCTCCTGCAAAGTGGGTAGAATGGGTGCCTCCTTGTTTGTTGAGGTAATACATCACTGCCACCCTAAAATGTGGTGAGTGATCGACCCCCGACCTTTTGCCCGTTGATCCAGAGGAGGGGCGGGGCCGGGAAGGAGTCATGCTGGGCAGCACTGGTCCCTGCTGGCTGGGCGGTTTTGAGTAACGTTGGCCTCTGCCTGGGGACGACTTGGCCTGGGCTACGCTGAAAAGTGCCCCTTTGCTGCTGGCGGGCGTGGCTGCTGCCTTTGTTGCCCGACTGCAGCAGCTCTGGTTCCTCGAAGGAACTAGGCCTGGATCTGCACATGGCCTGTACAGATCGGACTGCCTTCCCCGCGCCTCGAGTTTGGTAATGACCTTCTCAGGATTCACCAAAGAGTACCGCTGCTTATGCGGGACATCTAGAATGTTCTTCTGTACATCCTGGGTGAAGCGGAGACACAGAGCCAGGAGTGTCGGGAGACAAACGACTGAAGCTGCAGTTCTGGCAGATGAGTCCATGAGAATCGTATGCGGCTCTAAGCACTTGGGTACCCACATCTGACCCTAGCGGAGAAGACTGAGGAGCTCTGCCTTTGATCACCATCAGGAAGCTTATCGACCAGGTCCTGGCCCTGTTCCCACAGGGCATTCTGAAACTGTACCATGTGGGTAAGGTAGTTCAGAGACCTGATGGCGCATGTAGCAGTCGCGTATGTGCACCTCCCAGGGCATCCAATAGCTTGGATTCCTGGTCTGGGTGGCTGTGTGCTCATATGTTGGGGTCTTTGAGACTGGTCATGCGAGGCCGTGATGACCAGGGAGTCTGCCAGAGGTTGTTTAGCCAAGTACTGGTGGTCTCTCGGGCCTTGTACAGGCGGTCAGCCTTCTTCGGCACTCGCGGGAGTGGAGTGCGGACAGCCCACGAGTCTTGGTGACGCCCTGCAACAGTGTCCACCAAGGGTGGTACTACACAGGCTTCGGGTCTTTTCTGCTGAAGATAGCGGCAAGGCGTTGTCGCTCGGGTCAAGGTCTTCAGCATCCCACCCCATGTTGTCCTGGATGTGCCACATGATCTCAGCGAGAGGGATCATCTGGAGGAGACCTGGGAAGGTCATGTGGGTCAGGAGAGGAGATGCTGAGCGGAGAAGGAGATCTGGAATAGTCCGAGGTGTCCGATCTGGAGTCCTCCCGGCCGGAGTATACTAACACCGTCTGGGTCGATTGGGGCTGGGAGACCCTGATGGAGATCTGGAGGAGGCCTTCTCCTGTCTTTAGATCTGCCCCTAGGAGGTGGAGTCTGTTCCTTGGGGTTGGTGGTCGTCCTGCTGGCCCCTTTGGTGGAGGAGGGGAGCAGGAGGAGGAAGGAGGTTTAACAGGGACCACATCCTTTCGGATGGTGTCCCACCAAAAATAAAGCTCCTTTACTTCTTCAATATTCATACCCGACAGAGACCTGGCACCGGTGGTCTGTCGCCAGTCGGGCATTGGATCCCGGGTGTCTCTGGGTTCGGGAAGTTTCCACGCGAGCCCGCATCCTTGGTGTCGTCCACCTGGTCTTGGGCAGTGTAGCGTCCTCCTCAGTCGAGTCCCTGTGACCCGGCGTCCGCCGGTGATGGGGGCGGTCTTCCGTTCTGGAGAATGCGATGCGGCGCCCTCGAATCCGGTGAAGCGCCTGGCCAATGATGGGTGTCTGGCTGGTGTCGTCGGTTCCTGCGAGCACCTGGCCGACTTCTGATGCTTAGCCGGCGTCGGGTGTTTAGCCAACGTCAGGACGATGCCCGCTTCAGGGACGTCAGGTCCTTAGTTTTTCTCGGAGGTGGATCAGGACCTCTGGGAGGTTGGAGACCAACCTGGAGTCGGTGTCCCAACGTCGGGTGGAAGATGAAGATTTGTGGCGCTGGAAGACTTGGAAGAGGCCTTAGATGGAGTGGAGGAAGCGGGAGGCCTGAAGTCTTGATCGGCTGGAGGCGAAGAAGAGCCGCCTGAAGCCGGACCTTGTAACGGGGGGCTGCGACCGAGCCCTGGAGGGACAGCGGTCCGATCTGGTGGAGCCTGAGCTGCGGGAGTCCGAGGCCGGGTTGGGGAACTAAACCTAACCTTCTCCTGGTGCTTGTCCGGTGCTTATGGGCCTTTGAAGAAGATTCTCCCTGGAGGAAGGTTCTTGTCCATCCTTTTGAGCTTTCTTCAGAAGATCGCCTGTAATGCCTTCTGACGGTGGATCCTGGAGCGGCTATTGAACCCTTGGCAAAGGTGCAGGCCTTATTATCGTGGTCGGGCCTGAGCAAGCGCACACAGGAGGAGTGAGGATCCTTGAAGGGATCGCTTTTCCGCGAGCACACTTAGAAAGGTGACCCTCAAGCGAAGGAGTTGGAGAGGACATCAGTTAGCAAAAACACACAGAAAGTTCTGTAGCCGCCTACGCTAGGTAGAGACCGAGAGGCTGATGCTGGCAAGTCGCGTCGGGAAAAGAACTGGGGATTCTGGGGACTGCCTCCTTTTGTACTCGCCTGGCGTCGGTAGGGACGATGTCGGGCGGTCCCCGCTGTATACTGCTAGCTAGAAAATTTCCATAGGGGTCCTGGCTGCCATGGCTTCAGTCCTAATGGTGTAACCTGCTGCAAGAGCTGTTTTCAAGTAAGATCTACTTCTACTGCCCTGTTGTTCAGAAGACCTTGCACCTCGGAAGCAAGAAGATCTGACTGCGTGACAGCCAGCCTGGGCTGCTGCCTGGGAGAATGATCCAGAGGGGTTTCTGACAGGTTGAGAGAGTACCCCTGCAGATTATCCTGAGAAGCCATTTGTCTGATGTTATCGATGTCCACTGGTCATAGAAATGAGTCGGACGTCCTCCTACTGCAGAGGAAGAGCAGGTGTAGCCAGAAATTTCCATTTTGTACACAGTCTCCAACAGTTGCACCCCCAATTAAAAATGTACACATCCTCTCCAAATGGCACCCCTTCCAAATAAGTTTGATTGTTGTCAGATGATTCTTCTAATCTCTAAAGAGGTTATACACTATCTGTCTCTAAACAACAGAAGTTTCAACAGACACACTCCTCAGTGGCCTAAACTAGCCCAAATACTACAGATTAGAATGAAAATGTTAACAGAAAGGCGTGTGGTTTGTGACAGGCACTCAACAAAACTGTACACAAATGTGTACAGTGAGTATACCTGCCTACACCCTTGAGGAAGAGTCCCCTTGGACAGCTGAGGTGGGACCTGGGCGAACTCAAGAGTGTGGCACTGAGGCTTTTGGGCCCTGTGCCTTTTAGCATTTTTCTTTGCAGCGGAGGGGTTTGGTTTCTATTAAAACCTCCTCTGCCTTTGCCACGAAAAGACTAATGGTTATGGAACTGGACTCTTATTCCGCCTCCTGGAAGGCAGCAGGAGGGGGTCTAGCTGTTCGGACTGTCTTAGCGACCACTCCTCTGTTCTCTTCTATTGGTCAACCTCCTTGCCCAAACCCACAGCACAAACTACCCTTGGCTGACGTCTTAGACCTGGTGGGCTGAAAGGCCTTAAGCAACTCCTAGCCCTCATAGACTGGTCCCTATACTAACGCCCGGATATTGACCACGGCCCTTACCTTCTTTCCCACACCTTCAACTCTGCTTGCGACATTTTGCACCCATAACTGCCGCCCGGTCCAAAGTAAGGCATGCCCCTGGGTTACCCCCCACCTGCGCCAACTTCTTAGCACAGGGACACCCATGGCACACCGTCATGGAAACAGGCCGCCCAGTTGACAGGCTGGCCTATGGCTGGCCGAACAAATGTACATGGGCCATCCACAAAGCGAAGGCTGAGCACTATCAAGCCTCCCTCACTTCCTCATGGGGAACGCTAGGACCTTCTGGGACAATATTAAGCAGCTGAATGGTGGCACGCGCTCCCCCACCTTCGCTTATCAACATTATGGCTCGGTCTCCTCCTTATTGCCAACCACCTCAACAAATCTTCACAGACCTTAGCCCGTGCTCCCAGATAATTTCTTCTCCCCCTCCTCCAGGTCTGTCCCTATTCTCCCACGCCCTTGTTCTACCTGCACCGAGTCACTGCCCAGGAAGTCAGACCTTACCTACTCAAGGCCTTAAAGAGTAACACAATTGGCAATGACTCCTTGATCCCAGTCTTCTCCGTCAGGTTCTGGATCTGGTTATCTCACCAATCACCAGCCTCTAACAAATCTCTCTGCCTAGGGCAATTCCCCTCTGCCTGGAAGATAGCTACTGTCACCCCAATACACAAGGGTGGTGATAGGACCCTCCTAGCAATTATCGACCTATCTCAATCCTCTCCTCTAAGGCCTTAGAAAATTTGGCCACCCAAATCTCTGAATACCTCGATAAATATAGCATCCTCTGCCAAGAACAACATGGTTTCAGAGCAGGCCACAGCACCAACACTGCCCTTCTGGGTTCTCTAACTTTCTTCACACCTCACTGGATTCTGGCTCCCTAGCAGGTACAGTGTTCATTGACTTATCAAAAGCCTTTGATACTGTCTCCCACCCACTCTTGCTAGTTACCCTTAGTCACTTAGGCTTTGCCACTGGGCCTGTTCCTGGTGCTCCAGCTACTTGTCGCCCGCTCACAGTATTGTGAAAATCAGCGAACTTTCCAGCACCTACCCTATCCGCTCCGGAGTCCCTCAGGGCTCCATTCTTGAGGCCTTGCTCTTTTCCCTTTTTCTCAACTCCCTGCCCAGTGAATGTACTGGTAAAATCCTTCTTTCGCAGATGATGCTGTACTCTTTGCCTCCGACCGTAATCCCATCTCACTTCAGGATTCTCTGCAGGAATCCTACAATGCTCAGAAGCCTGGTTTACTGAGCACAGACTCGAATTAATCTAAAGAAAACCAAAACCATGCTCTTTGCCCATCCCCAAAATAAATCCAGTAACTATCCTCTCGCAGTCCACTCCACCTCTACACTCCTATTGAGCTAGTTCACTCTTATAAATACCTAGATATAACCTTTGACCCTGCCCTCTCTTTTCATGCCCACATCTCTGCCCTTGCCTCAGCCTCTAACACTTGGCTGGGTATTCTCTATCATCATAAAAACTGCCTCCCACAGATGCCCTCCGACTTGCAGTCACATCCTCTGTTCTATCTCTGGTAGACTATGGCTTACCTGTGTATGGTGCAGCAGACCAGACTGCCCTGCACAAGATCCGCCTCACCTAAACAAGGCCTGCAGGCTCATAACTGGGGCCCCAGTCTAACCCACACTTGCCTTCTTTACACAATGGCTAATCTACTCAACCCAGATGAGCGCCTCAAATATCAAACCTGCCTCCTAACAAAAAAATCACTCCTTGGCTATCCCCACCGGGTCTGTCAACCACTACCCACCGAGCAAACCCTACAGTGCATACCTGTATATCCTGCAAAACTGCACTGGTTATACCGAGGGCGAGAACCTCACAAAGGTCAAAGGGCTCACCCTACAGAGCCCCTGTTGGTATAACGCCCTCCCACGGAATCACTGATGCCGCCTCGCTATCTTATTTTAAAACTAGCCTTAGAAATCACCTGCTCTCAACACGCAGCTGTACCTGCCTCTAAGCCTCCTCTATCCTTCCAGACAAAGCTAGCTGAGCAGCTCTCTGACCTTCTGTCAGCTCTACCTTTACTTGCTACTATCTTCCCACACCTCTTCTGATGTCTTCCACCCAGCCTTACCTTTATCTGCCCACTGAATCAATCTCCATGTAACTACTGTATATTGTGTACTCTGTAAAGCTCACACGTAAACCTGTTGTATACTGTGTTTGACATATGCCTGTATTTTGCCTGATTCCTAAATGTACTCTGATTTTTATCTGCCCTGATGTTTGTTGCTTGCACTGTTTTGTCCTCTCTGTGACGAGGTACCTTTGTAAATGATCCTCTGGCTCAAAGGTTGTTAAACTGATGTTCTAATAAATAAATAAATAATAGCAGACCTAGTCTTCAGGGTGGCCTCTAGTGCCTGCTCCACTTGAGGTCCAAACAGTACTCGTCCGTCGAAAGGTAAGGCCATGACCTTTGTTGGGTGTCATTCATGCGAAGCTCAAAATGTGCAACCAAGAATGGCGATGGGTGCAACTACCAGCTGCCACCGCTCTGGAGGCAGTACTGAAAGTGTCTATGGCAGCTTTAGTCAGTTGATTATTGGACTCCAGGCAGTCAGAAAAAGCACCCATCACATGGACTAAGATAAAGACACTAAATAGTGTCAATAAGTTTTATTTACACTGTGGCAAAACATTAACTGGCAGAAAATTAAAAGGCTGGTGTTATTGGACTCAATACCTCTAGTAATGGTCTGTAGTAGCTCTGACTTAACCTCCGATTCGAGCAGAGCTTCTGTTTCTCTTTGAGCCGAATGCCAGAGTACATACTCGTATTGAGAAAATAACCTTAGTAGCTAGCAATCGCATACCCAGAGTTGAAGCAGCAAAGACTCGTTTACCCAAAGTGTCAATCTTGCGAGATTCCTTGTTTATAGGACGAGCTGTAGATTCCTGAGGAAGGACAGCCTTGTCATTCTCTGCCAGGATCACGATGGCATCAGCAAAGGCTTGTGAGGCCAGTATGGGACGCATCTTTGGGAGGGGCATATTTCCAATCTATGGACTTAGCCACAGACGGATTAAGAGCCAGGCTGCTCCACACCATCTGGGAAAGTGTCTCGAAAGAGGGATGCACTGGAGGGTTAAATCCATAGGGATTTCCGGAACATGCAGATACTGGAGACGTAGAAGCTTCCCAGGATCGATGTCCGTGGTCTGAAGAAGAAAGGGTAGAATTTAAATTCTTGAGCAGAGACTTAAAGGAAAGGTCTTCGACCACAGGCTCTGCAAGAGAATTAATCTCAACCCTAAGGCAGAGTTGCCATCAAAATCATCACCCAGCCAAGATCAGGATCAGGCTCAATGTCATCTCCTGACAGTCCAGGGGGACTGTATAGCAGGAAAGGGTGAAAAACCAGAAGGAAGAGGAGGAGGAGAAGAAGATAGAATTGGGATCGAGAACCTCTGAAATCCATGTGGCACTGCCGATGCCACCAAGACAACAGCACCGAGCATGGTGCTGGCAGGGGCTGTGGCACCATCACACCTGGTACCGGCGATGTTGGCAGGGATGTGGCAGCACAACGGGCACTGACACTACACAGCGCCAAGCAAACCCGGCGCCTGAGAAGCCAGCACCGAGCACGGTGCAAGGAAGGCTGGCACCACAAACTGCGGCACCACAACAGAAGTTTGCAAACTGCGATTTAAGGTAAAGGAGGAAAAAAGCAGGCATTAAAGGCATCGGAGTGGACCCCTGCGCCGTGGTCATGTGAGAGGGATGAACACTGGAGCCGCGGTCGACAGCACGAAGAGTGCCTGCCGATCCGAAAAAGACAGGCCCGAGGCCCGGCGACGGAATAGCCAGTTTGGGAAGTCGGGACAAGCTCCATGAGAGCGCCCAATGGTGAAACTGCTCACCGGAAGTCCCTCCAGCAGTTGGGAGGGACTCCAGCGCCAAAGAGCCGGTCGCCAGAAACAGAAACCGGAGGAGACTCTGAAAGAGTCGGAGACTGCCCCAACCCCAACAACTGACCGTCTACACACAGACGTACCAGAGGGTGACCTCGAGTAATGCCGTCTCTTTTCGAGCCAGTGGGCTGAAAAGAGCTCAAGGATGAACAGTGCCAAGAATGGGACCGTTTCTTTTGTACTTTCAGGGAACTGCCCCTCCCCGAGCACTGGACCATCTGTTGTCAGACTCCACCCCAGAGAGGGCAGAGGACCAGACCCAGCCTGGCTGACTGAACAGCTTTCATGTGAAGTCTCCCCACCGTCACCTGCCCCACTCATGGTCGACTCCGCCAATGGAGGCTGAAGACTTCTTCTTGTAGAAATAATAAAAGTATACTTTAAAATGTAATCGTACTTTTCGTGAAAATCTACAAACAATAAAACTGAAAACTATAACTGCTATTGTATAGAGTAGAAGTTTTGACTTCCGGCGACGACATCGTCATCACTGAAGCACACTTGATTCCATGGGAAAAAAGGAACTGAGGCGGTTAGAGGGTCGACGCTGAGGTAGTCTATACCACGCGAGCCTGACTTGAGGTGCCACTTCCTCGCGGCTCCACCTCGGCACCGCCCTCCTGAAAAGTTTGGCTCCGCTGGGACCTAGCGCCCGGCCTACTCCCATCAGTGTGAATGAGTGGTGGAGACTGTGTCCAGGAAGATCTGGTGAGGCCAGTCGGGAGCCACCAGGATCATCTGTCTTGTCCCTCCTGGCCTTGAGCAACACCTTGTGGATCAAGGGGAACGGAGGGAAGGCATAAAGAAGGCCCAGAGTCCAAGGCCTCAAGACAGCATCCCCTGCAGTGTTCCCTGCTGGGGCGGGCGGGCACAGTACAGCCTCAGCTTTGCATACTTCCTGGAGGCAAACAGGTCCACCAGAGGAGTGCCCCATTGGGAGAACAGACTGTAGTACCTCCGACCACTTGTGAGACCCTCGTCCATCCGCCTGAGGGCGCCCGCCAGCTGGTTGGAGTCACCGCCACATGGCTGGTCAGAAGATCAGCATCCAGGCTGAGCACGAGGGTCCAGATGCAGAGAGCTTCCTGCAGAGCGGAAGGGAGTGCATCCCGCCCTGTTTGTTGAGATAGTACATAGTCGTGGTGCTTTCCATCTGGAACTAAATGACCTGAACATGTGGAGCAAAGGCTGTCAGAGCCAGCCGAACTGCCCGCAGTTCCAACAGGTTGATATGACATCAGGACTCCTTGGGGGTCAAGAGTCCATGGACTCTGTGGTCCTCTGGGTGGGCACCCCAGCCCATCAAGGAGGCATCAGTCGTCAGGATGACCGCCCGGCTCTGGGTGGACAAACAAGATCCCATCATACAGATGTTTCAGGACTAACCATCACTGGAGGCGTTCCACATCAACTGGGTCTCAGTGACCGGCAAGCTTCCATTGCAGAGAGCACTTTCTCCATCGAGGCCCAATGGATCACACTAGTACATGCGCCATGAATCCCAGGAGGTGCAGGAAGTCCAGCAGGCGCATTGCCCAATCCGAAATGATCGGGCAAGGAAGAGAGCCTCTGCCTGTCCATGCAAGCTGAGCTCGACTCTACAAGAGCCAAGCCTGCCCGATGAAGTGAATCACTTGTCAGGGTATGAGTTCCAACTTGCCCTCACTGACCAGGAGGCCAAGGGAGACACAGGTCTGGAGGGCCAGATCCCTGGACAGCTCCACCTCTGTCCTGGAGGGACCTCAAGGATAGCCAGTCGTCCAGGTAGGGGTATACCTGGACCCCTCAGTGCCGCAGGTAAGCTGCCACCACTGCTACAGATTTGGTGAAGACCCCGGGAGCCAAGGGCAGGCCAAATGGCGTGGCCTGGAACTCACAGATGACCCCTCCGCATGGAACCAAAGAAACCGGTGGTGGGACGGATGGATTGGGATGTGGAAGAATACGCTCCCTAAGATCTTGAGAGCAAAACCACATGTTCTGCTTGAGAGATGGTACAATCTAAGACAGAATGACCATCCTGAAGGTGCGTGCCAGAGAAACTTGTGCAGGTCGACAGATCTAAGATGGGTCGCCAGCCCCATCTGTTTTGGCACCAGAAAGTACCTGGAGACAAACCCTGGGTGTTCTGGAGGGTCTGAGACTGGAGACAAAACCTCCTTGAGGAGGAGCTGGGTGATGTCGTCCGAAGGGTCAACACTGACACCATGTCCTCCTGTGGGGCACAGGCTCACAGGAGGGTTAGCCTCGAATTCCAGAGGCAGACGTGGCCAGTCACTTCAGAACCAACCTATCTGTGGTGACAGTGGACCAGGGAAAGGAAGCGGCAGAGCTGGACCCCATGGAGGGGCCCAGGAGAGACAAGACTGGCATGGGAGAAGCACCACCATCCTGTCACTGGGCAGGCTTGAGGCGGAAGAAGCACCGGCTGCGGGCCACGGGACCTCGACCTCCTTGGCTTCCAAACCACCAAGGCAACGGATTTCAGCTGAGGACACCAGGCCTGAGCCTGCTGACCAGCCTGAGGCTGGGGCAGATTAGATCGCAGGGGTGAGAGGGACCGAAAGGGCTTCTTCTGGGATTTGGAGCCCTTGGTATCCCTCTGGGATCACCCAAGTCCAAGATGGCATTGGACTTCTCAGTACAGGTGAGGTGCTCTTCAACACCAGGCCCGAACAAGTCGGGTGCCCAAGCAGAGAACATCTGCCAGTTTGTGCTGGTATCCACCGTAATGGTCAAGATCCTCAGCTAAGCCCCTGCAGCGCATGGTGACCGCAGCCAACACGGACTGGGCGCAACAGTGTCCGATATCCATGGCAGTCTGGAGCTGTTGCTTAGCTACCGCTTGGCCCTGATCCTGGACCTGCTTGTCTGTATTCTGCAAGTTGGCTGGGAGATGAGAAAGCACCTCATCAAGCGTGCCCAAAGGGCGTGGGCAAGCGGGCCATCAAAAGCCGAACTTGCCTGCCAAAGGCCAAGAGAAAAGACAGCATAAACGTTTGGCAATGTGGACCAATTTCTTGGACTCCTTGTTGGAAGCTTGTCCACGTCCCCGACATTGCCTGTCGCTGGAATACCAAGTCAGCCACTAGACCCTCAGCCAAGGGTGCTTTGTAAAACCCGACAAGAACCAGTGAGGACTGCATACTTGTGGGCCATCTGGGATGAGCGCAGGACAAGAAGCCAGATGCTCTCAAAGCTCTGGAGCAGGGCCAAGAATGATCTCTGCGACTGTGAAGACTTCCCCAGGGAGTCACCCCAGTGCAGAATCTCAGTGAGCGGGTACCAAGCCTGTTTTTGGACGGCTCCATCGGAAGACACGTAGATTCTGAGATTAGATGAAAGAGCCCCATGAAGGAGGTGGGACTGTGCTCCACTGACAAATCTTCTGCCAATTTCTTGTCCACTTGGCAGGAGTGCAAGGAGGGCCTCAACTCCAGTTCGCTGAATAAAGGTTGATCGCCCAAGTCCCGGCTAACCCTGTGAGGTCGGTCGAGTTACTGGTGACTCCACGGCCGATGCGGAAGCCCGGTGCTGGAGCAGGCATCCTTAGGAGGAGGCTGAACTCGGCTGTTTTGGTGGTGGCTCCACCAAGACAGGCAGAGAAGCCAGGGAGGCTGAACCGTTCCGGACGAGCCATGTGATAGCGCCAAGGTAGAGGTTGGAATCGGCTTCACCCCATGGACATGAGCTGGTGCGACATAAGCTTTCATAGCGCTTGACGCATCTTTGTGGCAGAGCCTCCTCATCTGAGGAGGAAAAGAGGAAGAATAGTGGCGTGTGCCGCTTGCCTGTGTGTTGAGAGCAAGATTATCAATGTCGAACGACAGGCTGCTCAATCCGAGACTGCTGGATTGTGCCCACAACCTCGACCATCGGGGCTGTGGCCCGGAGTCTCAGAGAGCCGACGAAGATGAGGTTCCTCCAGGTCCACTGGATCCTAAGGAAGAGGTGGCAGATCAGTAGACTGGTCCGTCCCTTCTTGAGAGGTCAGAGACAGGACCGGAGTCCTAGAGAGGAAGGTATCAGCCTCATCTGGTGAAAACAGGTCGATCAGTCTGAGAAAAATCTTGGCAGGAAAGTCAAATGCGTCTCGACCAATTGGCAAGATGGGGAGACCATGGAGTCAGCGGCCTGGACTGAAGGATTGACCGTGGTTGAAACCTCCATTGACACATGGAAATCAGAGGCCGAGGCGCTCGCGATCACGATCCACGACAAGACTTTTCTTAGCCTCTTCCTTTTTAGATTTAGTGCCTGAAGAAAGGCCCCTGCCCAACGGAGGAAAGGGCCTGGCACAGGTCTCTGAACACCCTGAAAAGGAGGTGCCCAAAGAGAGCGGCAAAAGGCCAAAGAAGCTTGAGCTACGGCCTGAGCTGCAGCTTCCTCAAATACCATAAGCTGTTTAGCAGACCCGCAACCATGGAGACTGCTCAACGGGCATCAGATTTCACGGGAGGTCCTGTTTGTCCGGCACCCGAGAAGAAGTCGTGCATGCTGGTCTTCAAGGTAGAAGGATGCAAGGTGTGACAGGGCTGCAAGCTTGGGATCGTGCTTGTGGCCCAGGCAGTAACGCACATGGTGTAAGGGTCCATCCTCAACATTTTCTGCCCACAGGCACATTTTGAAACCCAGCGCTAACTTTGCATCACCCATCATGGATGAGTTGAAGGAGTCGCTGAAGACAGAAAGTTGTAAGTCAAAGTTTTGTTACAAAGCAAAGGCCTTCTCAGTGTGAGAGTGATAAGGAGGAACCTTCTTCTTTCAGTGGAAAGGAAGATCTGACATCACGGGCGATGCTAGGGAGTTACCACCCAGGTGGGTGGGAGGAGCCAACTTGAAGAGGTCCTGGCAGGATTTAAAGGGAAGGAACACTGCCAGAAGTGTGGATACGTGCACCATAGCCACGTCCCTAGAACCTACATTTCTAAAGCTGTAGATACAGTTCACTAGCCACCTTTGGCAGAATCCTAAGCAGTTCTCCAGGAGGATGCAGCAAGGCATGCACCCTATTTGCTGAATAGAAACTGGAGAACCAAGTTCCCAAAAGCAGCATCCCAACATGACTGGGTAAGAAATGATATACTGTCTACTTGACTGTTCCACCTGCATTTGCCTCCTACCTTGATACAGGGATGGCTGAAATGTCTTATTTTGTTGTTTCTACCTTGATTGTTCATTTTGCACTTACTCCTGTAATTGATTTGTGTTCTTTGACTGCTCTTTATTGTTACATGAATTGTGTCTATGTTATGTATTTTGTATCCTTATTCCCTTTCCTGGGTCGCACCTGGAAATGAGCCTCGCTTAGTGTGCCTTTCCCAGTCACCAATTTTCAAATAAATAAATAGATGAATAAATAAACAATGGAAGGTGAAGGTGTATGCTTTCCTCTAGGCAGCAACCCTACAGATCTTCAGTATGGGGATGTCCCTGGAGGAGCCACTGAGACAGCGATATGTCTAGCAGAATGAGCCATAAGCACTCTGGAGAGCTCCTAACAGCCAACCCAGAGCAGAGGTTGATTCAGGATGTTATCCACCTGTCAATCATGCACTCTGCTGCCAGTCTGCCAGGAGTAAATTCAGTGTATGTTATGAACAGCTCTCAGAACCTCATCCAAAACTCCAGCCATATGCTCTTTATAATAAGTGACCAGTCTCCAGAGGTTCAGAGTATGGAGCCTGCAGTCTGCCACTGAATATGGGTTGTTACAGTACAGTGGCAGGTTAATCACCTAGTTAAGGTAAAACTCCAATACTACCTTCATGAGGAACTTGGGTTGGGGCAAGGGCGACCTTGTCTTTGTGGAAGACCAGATAATGGGACTCTACCGAGAGTGCTTGGAGCTCATTAATTCTTTTTGGCTTGAGAAGGCATCTACAGACAGTGTCCCAGACTGCGGGGCGGACACAAAACAGCCTCAGCTTTCTGTTCTACCAAGTGACAAACAGGTCCACCACAGGGGTGCCCCACAGGAAGAACAGGTGGCATACCTCCAGATGCAGGGACCACTCATGCATCTCTCCCCCACCTGGTTGATAGTCTGTCAGCAGACTGTGAACTCCCGCCATAGAGAAACATAGACTTTGACAGCAGATATGGACCGCTTGGCCACCTGGTCTGCCCATTTCCCTACCTACTGGATAAGCTGCAGACCCCAGTCAACCAACAGCCTACTTCTTCCTAACCCCCACCAGAATTGCCTTATGTTTGTCCATGCATTCTTGAATTCCCCCCCACTGTTTTGACCCCACGACCTCCTCAGGAAGGCCGTTCTATCGTCCACGAAACTCTCCATGAAAAAATACTTCCTCACATTGCCCTTAAGCCACCTCGCCTCTATCTTCAAATTGTGCCCCTTGTTCTTGCACATCTTTTCTAAAAGATGCTACCCTCTTGAACTTTGTTGATTCCCTTGAGGTACTTAAAAGTTTCTATCATGTTCCCCTCTCCCTCCTTTCCTCGAGGGTATACATATAAGCTCCTTTAGTCTCTCTTCATAAGGCTTCTGGTGCAGGCCCTGCACCATTTTAGCTACCCTCCTCTGGACTGCCTCCATCTTGTCTAAGTCCTTGCAAAGATGGGGGTCTCCAGAACTGCACGAGTGCTCCGATGGGGTCTCACCAACTGTCTGAACAGAGGGATAACAGCTTTCTGTTTTCTGCTGGATACCTCTCCTATACATCACAGAATCCCCAGCCCTCCTTACTGCCTTCTGACATTGCTTGCCTACCTTTCGGTCATCTGATATGACTACCCCAGGTCCCTTTCCATTTTGTTGTTGTTAGTACCTCCCCACACTGTGTACTGTTCCCCTGGATTTTGTTTCCCAGGGGTGTTACTCCACTTCTTTCTGAATTTAAGCTGCTATACTCTGACCATTCCTCCAACCTTGCCAAGCCCTTTCTTATCCTTTTCATCTCCCTTGTGTATCAACCCTGTTGCAGATCTTTGTGTCATCTGCAAGAGGCATACTTTCCTCCAATCCCTCTGCAATGTCACTTATAAAGACATTAAAAGGACCAGCCCCAGTACTGAACCCTGTGGTACTCTGCTAGTAACCCCTTTCTTGGAGTGGACTCTGTTTAGTATTACCTTCTGTGTCCTGTTGTCCAGCCAATTTTTATCAAGGCTACCACCCTGTGACTCACTCCCAGGCTGGCTAACTTGTTTCCTTCACTTTGCTGGTGATAGCACAATTTAGACGCCAATGTCCAACCAGTGTAGCATCTCCTCAGCAGAGCCAACATGCGGCTTGGGAAAATACACTGACAATTCCAAGGATATGTTCAAAGTGAACTGATAAACCACCTTAGGAAAGAATTTCCGTTGTTGTGCAGCACAACCTTGTCCTTGTGGAATACAATATTGGCTTAGTCAGTTGAGAAGGATTGCAGTTCACTGATTCATCTGGCCTGGGTGATTCTGACCAGACAAGAAACAAAGGTCATAGAAACACAGAATTTGATGGCAGATAAAGACCACTTTGCCCACCTTGTTTGCCCATTTCCCTACCTAATGTAATACCACAGACCCTACAGTACATGATCTTTGGCTTTTACACTCCCTTTCTTACCCACTAATAGAAACATAGAAGTTGACAGCAGATAAGGACATAAGGCCATCAGTTTGCTCATTTCTTTTCTACCTTATGAATGTGCCATCAGCCTTTGCTCTGTCAATGGCCTATCTATTCATACTCATCTGTATTGCTCCTTATGCCTATCCCATGCCTGTTTGAAGCCCTGCACTGTATTCATATCCACCACTTCCTGAGGTAGGCCATTCCATGCATCCACCACCCTTTCTGTGAAAAAGAACTTCCTCACATTACCCCTTAATCGGCCTCCCTCTAATCTCATGCTGTGTCCTCTCGTCCCTGCTATTTTTCTTATACTGAAACATATTAGACTCGTTCACCTTGTTAATGCCCTTAAAGAGCTAGTGTACAGTTTGGGATTAATAGTAATTTTCAGATGCAGTCAGCTATCACTTCTTATGTCTCAAGTATTTTTCTTTTCTGTTTGTTAATTAGAAGATTTTCCACCTGGCAGTACAGGGGTGATGGAGCAGCACTCTGTCTTGGAAAAAAAAAGTCAGTTCTGTTCCTCCACTACATTGTCAGAAATGAGACCAAACACATTGAGGCACCACAATCCTTGCAGCCTGAACAGTGACTCTCACAAGCTACCAATCAAATGCAGGAAACTGTGACATCACTAGTAACCAGGAGAGCCAGTCCCTGCTGTGTCATGTGAAAGTGAAACCTGGCAGTGTCAAATGGTTCTCATTGATTATAAGTGATGTCATAATCGTGTGGTCTCAGTGTTGATGTAGTGGGAGGCGTGAGTGACTTCCCCTCCAGACAGAGTGCTGCCCACACATCACCCTAGTACTGCCAGGTAGAAAATCTTCTAATTAGCAAACAGAAAAGAAAAATACTTGAGATAAAAAGTGATAGCTGACTACATCTGAAAGTTACAATAATGGAGGCAGTTTTCATGCAGTACACTAGCTCTTTAAGGTGTTTGAATGTTTGATCATATCACCTCTCCCTCCTTTGCTCTAGGGTATACATATTGAGCTCCGTTAATCTGTCCTCATATGTTTTCTGATACAGTCCCGCACCATTTTGGTTGCTACGGTTTCTCTGTGCCTATCCCATGCATTTTTGATTCCGTCACAGTTTTTGCCCCACCACCACCCCTGGCAGGCTGTTCCATGCATCTACCCCCCTTTTATGAAAAAGTATTTTCTCACATTCCGAGTCTACTCTACTCCAGCTTCATAGCATGACCCTTTGTTCACAAACATTTTTCTATGAAAAATGCTACCCTCTTGTACCTTATTTCTACCTGTGATGTATTTGAAAGTTTCTGTCATATCCTCCCTCCTCCTCCCTCCAGGGTGTCGTATATCATGTTGTCATAGGCTCGAAGATTTTTTTTTTGTGCTTACCTTGGCTCTGGAGCCCACGCCTTCAGGCTCTCATGCTGGCTCCACTCAATGCCATCGCCAGGGATCTTCACCCAGGCTGCGCGCAGTGCCCAGGTGCGAAGGCCTCCTAATACAAGGAAGGGAATGAGTTATGACTTGCCTGTTCAGGTAAAACATGGTTGTGGTACTGCCCATCTGGATCTGCACAACTTGACTCCTGATCAGAAGAGCAAATTCTGGAGAGTCAGCTGCAATGGACAGAGCTCCAGCAAGTCAATGTGGTGATGGGACTCCGGGGTGACCAGAAGCTGTGGGCTCTGTGGTCTCCCAGTGTGCTCCCACCCCATCAAAGATGTATCTATTGTTAGTGTGACAGTCGGTTCTGGGCAGACAATGGGATTTCTTCCTCTGGATGTTGAGGGACCAGCCACCCTGAATGGCATCCCACAGGTTGGGTAACAGGACTGACTGGTCAAGATGACCTAGGCCCCGAGACCGCTGATAGCCCAGCTCCCACTGCAGGTGGAGCATCTGCCAGCTTGCCCAATGAGCCATGCTGGTGGTGGATGCCGTACCTCAGCAGCCTCAGGAAACCCAGGGCAGGGTGCAAGCCCACAACCTGAAATGATCAGGGAAAAAGGTAAGTTCCTGATTCCAGTTTGCTGGGAGAAGGGCCTTGGCCCACAGGAGTCTAGTTCTGCCCCAATTAACTTAATAACAGAAGGGGACCAACAGGCCCAAGCCTCTGCAGATCTGGAGGGCCAGATCTCTGGACTGCTCTGTGGCCTCCCTGGATTGCCCGCTATCACTCAGTTGACCAGGTAGGATACTCCCGGACACCTCTGTGCCACAGGAAGGCTGCCACCACTGCTGTGCACCTGGTGAAGACCCAGGGGTGGACAAGAGGCTGAACGGCATGATGTGGAACTGACAGAGTACCCAGCTGCACAGAACCATATGTACCACTAAGAGGACAGAGAGACTGGTATGTGGAAGAATGCATCCTGAATATCCAGGAGCAGAACCAGATGCCCTGCTCCAGAGATGGTATAATCTGACTCAGAGTGACCATCCATAGCTTGAGCTTCAGCATGAACTGGTTCAGGTCATGCAGATCCATATAGGGGCACCAGCTCCTGTCTGTTTTGGAACCAGGAAGTACCTGGACACGTACCCCTAACTTAGCAGGGCGTCTGGGATATAGGGTATGGCTCCTTTCACAAGCAGCTGAGCAACATCCTCCTGAGAGCGGACAGTGTGTCCTTTGACACCATGGGCTCTTGAGGAGTCAATAAGGGCAGAGCCTTGAAGTCTAGAGGCAACCTTCTGCCTATCATCTCAAGCACCCACCTGTCTGTAGTAAAGACAGACCAATGTGGCCAGAGTGGCACAGCCGACCCCCTACTGGGACCAGGGCAGGGACTGAACAGTTGAGGATGACATCCCCAACCCATCAGCTTTGGATGGGCGCCAGCCACTGGGGCACCATTTCCCCTAGCCCACCTCTTTTCAGTTCCTGGCTTCCAAACTTGGGTTCCTGACACCAGGCTTGGTACTGGCCTCCTGGGGCTGCTGCCGAGGCTGTTCTGGCTGAAAGGACTGATACAGGAAGATGATCTTCTTAGGCTTCTGGGCCTTAGTGTCCTTCTGGGCTGATGCCACAGAATCTAGGGTGGCAATGGACTTCCCTATTGTAGTGGGATGTCTCCACCCCAGGGCTGAAAGCGTTGGTGCCCAGGAATGGGACATCAGTCAGCTTGTGTTGGATGTTCGCTGTGAAGGTGGAATGCCATAGCCAGGCCCAGTGACGCACTGCGATGGCTGATGCTATGGCACAGCAAAGAGCTGGCCATGTCCAAAGTCATCTAGAGCTGGTGTTTAGCCAACAGCTGACCCTGATCTCTGACCAACTTCATCTCAGCTGCCAGTCAGCAGGAAGATGAGGATGGCATCATCAAGTACTCCCAATAGGGAGTGACCAAGTTGACAATCATGATGGTGTAGCTTGTCTGAGAGAGAAGAGGTGGCACAGAACTTCTTAGCTGTGTTGGCAAGTTTCTTAGACTCTTTGTCTGGAGGCTTGTCCATGTCCCCTTGGCCACCACACTTCTGGAAGGCAGAGACCAAACCTTTGGCTGAAGGGTGGTCCAAGAACCTCAAAAGGAAGCCAGTAGGAGCCACATATTTACAGACCACATGGATGGAGGCTGCTGAGCAGAATGCTGGATGCTGCCAAAGCTTCATGGTTGGTCCCAAAATGGCCACAGACATGGGAAAGGCAACCTCTAGGGATCTTTCCCTGTCCACAGTGTCAGTAAGTGGTATTTAGCTCGCTTCTGCATTGGCTCCAAGAAAACACTCACGGAGTCAGACATAAGGTGGAGTAAAGCCAAGCGAAACCAGCCCATGGTTGGTGGCCACGTCATCAAATGAGCCCTGGTCGAAAGTGTGGGACCTCGACAAGAGCATGGACAACCCTCAGAGTCATCAGAGGACTCCTTGGAAATTGTCCCTCAATCATTTGCTGCTGTAACAGCCCTGGTGTCCTCAGACTGGGTGACTTCTGACAGCCAGCCTGGGAAGCCGCAGCAGCATGGGAGTCCTTCTTCAGAGTTCCCACCAAAGGGTGGAGAGGCAGACACTGGGAACATCTGCTGTGGGTGAACCAGCGTGAGGCATAACTGGCAGATGCCAGGTGGCTGAAGGCCCAGAGGGTAGAGCTCTACCCGTTCCATGATGGTCTGCTGCTGCCAGAGGAGCTCCTCGTAGTGCTGTTGCATCCTACAGCAGTGCCTCTCCTCCCCCAAGGTGAGGAGCATTGGCGGCAGCTCCCTGTCGGCGGGATCAAGGCGTGAGCAGTGTCTTGCTGACCACTGATTGGGCAACTGGCGTCAGGGAGCCCTCTGGTGGGTGGTGGTAGACCACACGGTGAGCAGTTAAGACGCATCAGCTTTGGAGGCATGACCACCATCTGAGGCTAGTCCCAAAGTGACACAGTCGGGGACTCGACCGAACCACATCCTCCTATGTGAGGACTGGGAGCATCAGGGTCTAAGAGACCGACTCCTCATCAGTCTCCTCCAACAGCTGGTGGACCGACTTGAGAGAGCTCAACTGCTTGCTTGACAGGTGTTGAGGTCTGTCATTGAGGCATAAGTTAGGAAGCACAGGAAAACTAGGAGCAGCTGTAAAATTCACAAGTAGCATTTTATTATTATCAATAACAGTAAAATAAAGAATAAAAATTGTTCAGTATAACTATTTACAAAGGCAGAACAAACAAGAGAAAAAGTCCTTCATCTGAGGGTTTCTATTCAATTCCAAATCTCAGTCTTATCTCTCCCTCTAGCAAAGTATTGATGCTCTTTTATAAAGTCTTTGCGGGAACTCATTAGGAGACATCCTGTTTCTAACAAAATGTTCTTGCAAGTTTTTCTGCAGAGCAGGCTTGCACATAGATCAATGTCCCATGCTGGCCCCCTGCTAACAGCTCTGGCCCCTGTTAACAGCTCTGCAAAAGAGTTTGCAAACAAGCCTGAGAGGAGCTCAAACTGCATCTCAGGTTAACCCCTAAATTCCAAATAGCTTTTTGCGGTCATTTCAACACTATAACTATATACATTTTCATCCTCTGTGAAACACCCTCCGATGCTTGTCCCAGCTAGGAGCAGTGCAGATACTGATGATGAAGTCACAGCATGCAGCCTTCTCCTCCTCAAGAGCTGCAAGCTGGGAGCTAACCTAGCAGCCGCTGATGCTTTTTGCAGCTCTTAGGTTGATCCTTAGGGCCAACCAAAGAAAAATCTGGCCCATCGATCTTAAAGCAATGCTAGAAGCAGTGCCTAGCAAAAGGCCACAATCCTCAATGTTGTGCTGCACCCCAGACAGTAAAGGCAGGACACGTGGGGGTCAGTGTTTGATATTTTTGTTGACAATGAACACAGAACCTGAAGCCCTGTTGCTTACTCTGTCCACTGACCAAGATCCAGGTCAAAGGCAGAGCCAGAATGAATTCTGAAATTGCAATCAAAGAAATTTTAATTGCTAAAGTGCTTAAACTCACAAAGTAATCCTCAAATGCTGCAGAGCTGCAAAGGGTTGATCTCTTCCTAATAGCGGAAAGATCTGACATCACAGGGTGGAGCCTGAGGATATACTGCCCAGGTGGCGGGAGAAGCTTAGCTTGAAGACGTCCGATGAATCAGCCTGTTCCAGTGGAACTGCCATAGTAGGGACAGTGAACTGTATCACGCCCTAGAAATGATTTTAACAGTAACACAATGACATCACACACGATGGTCATCAGTTGAACAAGAAAAGGCCACCGAGAGAATAATTTCTGCAACAGATGTGGGGCAATTTTTGGCAAGGGAGCCAATGAGCAGTGATGAATACTTAGGGGCAAAGCACCACAGAGAAATAGAGGTCCTGTCTACAAATTAAAATTATATGCATGCCGTAATTCTTTCTTCTTTTTATATTTTTATTGAACAAAGCTCATCATACATAGGGTAATATGATCAATACAGAGCCAGAGTATCTGTACAACCAACTTATTGCAGAGTCAGGCAGGATAAACATAAGGTAAACATAGCATAACCGTGTCCCATTAATACAAAAGTTGAATCCTGTTGCTTACCATATTTCCACAGAATAAGCATATTCCCTTAAAGGGTACCTCTGAAAAATAAAAGTAGCCATTTGTGATGCATCTCTCCATGGCAGAGATAGCCCTGGCGCCATTCATCACCACCCAGTCTAAGGCACAAAATCAGCATCGATCTGCACCATGTACCAGATCCATCTATGCCACCTTATCCTAAAGGGAGGAAACTTATCACAAAATCCAACTGTTAAATTTTCAAGCTGGTATATGTTCACAACAATGCTCCTCCAATCCCCAACTGCTGGTAGAGCTGTATACATCCATTCATGCGTTATTGCTTTTTAGCCGCTAATAAATAGGCGGTAGCAGAGTTTTATGCCACGGGGATGATGTTCTAGAAAACTGTCACCAGTACCATTTCTGCCGTAAGCTCCACCCACTCACTCAAACATTCCCCCAACTCCTCCTGTAATAAACACCAAAGGGCATTAGTACTGGGCATAGCCAAAAAATGTGTTCAAATCAATAGTGAGCACTTACTGCTCCTCCAACAAATTCCATAGGAGGCAGGTAAGTATTTTGCAAGAATGGCGGGGAATGAAAAAACCTATATCGACATTTCCATGCAAATTCTCTCCATATGTTGGAGGATGTGATCTTAATAGAGGATAGAGTGTTTTTTGCCCAGGAGACACCTGTCATCAAAAGATCCAGATCTTTCAGCTTTCCAGAACTGAAGAAATAGTGTCTCCAGGAGTCCCTTAAAATTCTGTATAACAAGCCTATTAAATGGTTGATTAATTACCTGCCAAATAATCCATTAGCATTATCAAAGAGGGGTTGTGGGACAGGTAATTTAGTTAGTTCGAGTTTCTGATCGCGAAACATAGGTTTTAACTTGCAAGTATCTAAAATGGTCTCTATTAGGGAGCCCATATTCCTGCTGCAGAGCTGTGAATGACACAATACCCGAGGAGGATAAGAATTGATAGATATAATTTAGTCCCAGTCGCCACCACTGAGAAAAGCCAGGTGTGATGGGCCAGTTAAAAATGTTTGTCCTCCAACAATAAACTGCAAAATAAAATATATCCCTAAAATTAGAATGTAATTTTAACTGATACCACACCCTATATTAGCAGTAAATTTAGTTATGTGGTGGAGCTGTGGGGATCTCCCGGTAGCAAACAGAATCTTCTCTATGTCATGCAGATCATTAAGAGAAAATTCAATTTATTTCCACGGAACTGAATAAGTGGAAGACAACCAGAGAAACAGTCCCTGAGAAATGCGGCCTTGGCATAAAGCTCTAAGGTTGGTAAATTAACCCCTCCCTGTGCTTGACAGAGTTGCAGAATTGAAAAATGGACCCGAGGTCTCTGACCTCTCAAACAAAATTCAAGATCATTCTATTCCAAGATCTTTAGTAAAAGCGGGCAGGGAGAGATGGGATGTTTTGGAATAAATATAATAGTCTGGGGAGTACATTCATATGGATGGATTCTATTCGTTGGAAAAAGGTGAGACTAAGTTTTCCCCATTTATTCAGATCTTCTTGAATTTGGACCGTTAAAGGCTTAAAGTTTATAATATCAAGCATATTAACATCTTTAGGTATATGGATACCCAAATATTTTATTTTGGTACAAAGCCATCTCAGGGGTAACTACGCTTTAATGTCTCCGATGGGGGTAAAGTTAAGTAAAAGGACTTCTGTTTTGGAAACAGTTAATTTGAAATCAGCAACCCTTTTCAACATTATGTAGTATTTCCCAGGTTATTGGTATCGATATATCAGGGATAGGACAGTTAGTAAAACACTGTCTGCAAAAAGACAGACCTTGTATTCCTTTGGCCTAAGGGTATTCCTTCCACTTGGTGCTCATTTCTGCCACCAAGGGCTCCATTCAGAGAGCAAATAAAAATGGAGAGAGGGACAACCCTGGTGGGTATCGCGTCGTAGGGGTATAGGGAGGAGAGCTTCATTTATATGTATATAGGCTTGTGGGCTGTGATAAATATTTTAAAGCCATTGCACAAATGTATCTGGAACTGGAAGGTCGACAGGGTGTCCCACAAAATCCCAAAACACCCTGTCAAACGCCTTCTCCGCATCCAGATTAAGTAGGCGGGAATCTGTCTAGTTTGTATGTGTTCTACTAACAATAAAGTGCATCTAATATTGTCCATTGTATTTCTATGCTTTATAAACCCAGCTTAGTCAGGGTGTATAAGATGGGGTAAAAGAAGCTCCATTCGGGATGCCCAAATTGCCATATAGAGTTTATAATCAATGTTAGAATTAATATTGGGTAGTAAGATGCGGATCTGTAATATCTTTATCTGGTTTGGGCAGAGCTGCCAAGACACAAAGGCCTAGGAAGGGTTCACCCTCCACTATTTCTCTGTAGGCAGATAACATAATCGGAAGAAGGAGTTTTGAAAACTGCTTTTACCACTCTGCCACAAAGCTGTCAGGACCGGGCATTTCTGTATGCTGGTAGCTTGGATTTGTTTCAAAATCTCCTCTGTCCATACAGGAGCCTCCAAAGTGGCTCGCTGTGTCTCTGTGAGCTTTGGGAGATGTAACCTGTCTAAAACATGTCTAAAACTGGCACCTATCCTCCACAGCAGTGGGCAGGCAGGCCTGATATAGATTTTGACAGTAGTTAGCAAAGGTGGACCTATCTCCGCATCATGATGCTGCATTTGATTCGTTACCAGATTCTTGATTTTAGAATGACTGTGGTTCTTTTACACATCCTCAATCTATGGGCAAGTGTATGGGTTCCTCAATTTATCATAATTGCTTTGCTTCAGGAAAAGCAAGGCTTGATGAACTCTCATGTCCATAATTTTTTGATTTCTGATTGGGTATCTCTAATTTTTGGTCATAATTCCTTATCCCCATCTTTACACAGGAGCTGATAAGCCTGGAGCTCGTGATGTAAGGAGTCATATTTCGCCTCCAGACTATGCTTTTTCTGGACCGAATATCAATTTCTCCTTAATATTACTTTTAGGGTGTCCCAAACAGTGGTAGCTGAGACTAGAGAGGAGTTATTTTCTAGCAAAAACTGAGGGATGTGCTGTTGAATATGGGCAATATATTGTGGATCCCTTAAGAGGAGGGTTAAGCACCATAGAGTCTGTATTTTAACTTTCCTAAAATCTATTTTTAAAGCAAGGAATGGCAATCAGATAGAATTCTGGGACCTATGGAAATGTCCAGAACGAATGAAAATACTCACGTCATAAAAAGAAATCCAATCTAGAAAAACTAAGGTGGCACCCTGAATAATAAGTATAGCCACTTGAAGTAAGGAATAATTTCCACCAAATGTCCACCACCCCAACTAGACCAAGATACCTTTCAAGTATTGTACTGCATAGTAGATCTGTGGGTTGGAGGAATCTAATGCAGCAGATAAGGTCATGCTGAAGTCCCTCCCATGATAACTCATCCCTGCAACAAATTCAGAACTTTATGTAAGAAAGTCGGTAAAACCGGGAGTGTTGTCTGCGGAGGAGACAGACACTCACTAGCATGATCATCTGTGAAAAACAGCATCCCTTGTAGGATGACATAACGCCCTGAGGACCACATGACTGTTTTGAACCTCTAAAGACATTGAAGATGGTACCAAAATGGCTGTCCCTCTCTTTCTACCACTAGGGTGGAAGAGGCACTAAATACCCATATCTCTGTTCCACTTTCATTTCAAATGTTCCGCTTTGGATAAATGTGTCTCCTGGATGAAATACACATCAGCTAGATGCTTCTTTAAATATTACATGAACCAAGTTCATTTGATGGGCTTGTGTAATCCATTAATATTCTGTGAAAATATTTTTCAGGTTGTGTGGACATCATGGTATCTGAAAGAAGAGAAGCCATCCCTGCCACGGAGAGCACCACCTTCCCATAACATCTACACCTGCAGCGATGAACGAAGGAGCACAGACAGTGTACACTCCATCCAAGCCATCCCAAAGAAAAAATTACTCACCTTAGTAATGTTGTTTCTTCTAATGGAGTCTTGCTATATTATAGACATTAGCAGTTTGATCCAGCTCTAGAACTGCCCCAGAGTGAAATGGTTAAAACCATTCCAAAATAGAATTTTGGCACGAGAGCAGCTCTATCTGTGTCATTTCAAACTTGAACTGTCAGATCTTTACGAGCCAAACTCACTAAGGTCTGTGTGGAAGCTGTAACCTACACTAGCCAAATGGCTACCTAAATAATAACAACCATTGATGGTCCCAACACCCAAGACTCAAGTCAGGGGACCAGAAATACTAACACCATTCTAATAATATGAAAATGGAACATAAGTATAATAAAACACACACACGCATACACATACACACCCCAAAGTCCCAAAGGGGACAAAATGCTAACAGGACATAAATAGTGCCCACACTAAGTTGCCCCACCAAGTAGAGGTTCTGAGAGGGGCAGGTTGGGGAGGTCTATAATATAGCAAGACTCCATTAGAAGAAACAACATTACTAAGGTGAGTAATTTTTCTTCAAACAACATGAAGTCTTGCTATATTATAGACATTAGCAGAATACAGCAGTACCTCCATGGAGGAGGGCAGAACCTACTTAGGAATAGGCTGTGAAGAACAGCTGTGCCAAACCGAGCATCTCTCCTGGCCTGGACATCCAGGGAGTAATGCTTGGTAAAAGTGTGTACCATTTTCCAAGTAGCAGCCTGGCAAATCTCTAATAAGGGATATCTCTGGCAGCAGCTAGAGGCGCAATTGTACCCCTGGTAGAATGAGCCCTCAAACCGGGGGCTCTGCCCACTTTCTGATAACAAAATTGGATACAAGACACAATCCACCTGGCTATTGATCTCTTAGTGGCAGGTCTGCCTTTCCCAACTTCACCATAGGTAAGGAAAAGTTGGAGGATTCGAACCTGTGACCTTTAGTACGCTCTATATAATAACTAAGAGCTCTCTTAACATCCAGGCTGTGCAACCTCCTCTCACCCGAAGAGGAGTGATCAGTGAAAAATACTGGAAGGAGATAGATTGATTAAGATGGAAATCTGAAACCACCTTAGGCAAAACTTCCTATTAGTCCTAAGGAATACCTTATCCCTGTGGAAAGAAATAAAGTCAGTCTCCACTGACAAGGCTTGCAATTCACTTATCGTCTGGCAGAAGTGATAGCCACTAGAAACAGTTTTCAAGTTGGTACTTAAGCTCTGCAGAAGACAGAGGTTCAAAGGGGGTTACATTAACTGGGCAATGCAAACATTAAGGTCCCAAGCAGGGGCGGTTCCAAAAGGGAGGATTAGTATGGAGTAATCCCTTAAAAACTTGGAAAACACAGGATGAGAGGAAAGCGGGATGACTTTCCTGCTGACACAAAAGCAGACACAGCTGCCAAATGAACTCTCAGGGTAGCTGGTCTGAGACCCAAGGAATTAAGATGTACCATGTAATCTAACAAATGGGCAATTCAGCAGATTCTGAGAAATATTTTTCCCAGCACACCAAATGGAAAACCTTTTCCATTTAGAACTATAAGTAGCCCTAGTGGAAGGCTTTCTGGAAGCCTTTAGGATCTCAAGAACACCCTGAGAAGGTGTAAATCAGCAAACTCTAACTCCTCAAGATCCAGGCCTTGAGGTTAAGGGATTTGAGGTCCGGATACCAAACCCTTCCCTGGGCACAAGTCAACAGATTGTGATTCCTGGGAGGCACAGGGAAGATGGACTGTCAGAGACAGAAGGAGTGGGTACCAGGGCTGCCTGGCCCAATCCGGGCAATCAGAATCACCCTGCAAGGCTGAGATCTGATTTTGACTAGTACTTTGAATAGGAGAGGAAAGGGGAAAGCATAGAGGAACTTCCCTCCTAATCCAGAAGAAGGGCATCCAGGGAACTGGGCCCAGCACTGGAGGCCTGCAACAGAACAGAGGAAGTTTGTGATTGTCTGGGGCTACAAAAGATCTATCTGAGGGATGCCCCACCTGGCAAAAAACTATCCCCAGCACTTGAGGATCCAGGGACCATTCGTGATGGCCCTGGGAAATCCTGCTGAGGGCATCCGCTAGGACATTGTCCTTCCTGGAAGATGAACTGCTATGAGGGAAGTGTTCAGGAATAGGCCAGAGACCACAACTTCATTGCCTCGGTGCACAAGGCTGAAGACCGAGTGCCCCTGTTTGTTGATGTACCACATTGTTGTGGTGTTGTCTGTTCTGACTTGTATCACCTTGTCGTGGACAGATGCAGAAAAAGCTTGAAGAGCTAAAAGACAGCTCTTGAGTTCCAGCAAATTGATGCGGAGCAGAGATTCCTGGGGACCAAACTCCCTGAGTGGAAAGGTCACCCATGTGGGCTCTCCAACCCAGAAGGGAAGCATCTGTAGTGAGAGTCAAGTCGTGAGAAGGGGAAATGAAGGGACCCCCGCTCTTAATTGCTCTGATCCTGCCACCACTGGAGAGCTAGGATCAAGGTTGAAGTCACTGGGACCAACTTGGAAAGGGGTCTCTTCTCTGAGACCAAAAGGTTCTCAAGTGAAACTGAATGTCTCTCATCTGAAATCTGGCTCCCTGCACAACAGCTATGGATGCAGCCATGTCCCCAGGAGCTGCAGAAAGTGTCTTGCTGGTCGAGAGACCTGCAGAGTGAAGGAAGAGGCCAGAGCCACTAAATTTCTCACCCTTTCTGGGGAAGAAAGGCTCTGGCTAACTTTGTGTCAATTCTGCCCCTATAAAGGTGAGTACCTGGACTGGTTCCAGAACCGACTTTGGTAGGTTTAGCAGAAACCCAGGAGGTGAGAAGCTGCTGGGTGACCTGCAGGTGAGATTTTACCTGTTCTGGGACTGGCCTACAATGAGCCAGTCATCTAGATAGGGAAAACAGCAATCCTCTGCCTCCTTAAGTGGGCCACTGCCACTGCTAGACACTTTGTGAATACCCTTGTAGCAGAAGTAAGGCGAAGGGCATTGCTCTGAACTGGTAATGACCTGAGGGCAGTTTGAATCTGAGGTACTTTCGATGGGATCTTCTGATTAGGACATGGAAATAGGCATCCTTGAGGTCCAGGAGGCTAGCCAGTCCCTGGCCTTAGGGAAGGTAAAATCATTGCCAGAGTTACCATTTTGAACTTTGGTTTCAAAAGATGCTTGTTCAGATATCTGAGATCTAAAATGGGCCGCCATTCTCCTGTCTTTTTGGGGTAAGGAAGTATCTGAATACAGACCCCTGCCCTGATGCAGGGAGGAACCTTTCTACTGCTCTGAGAGCTAACAGGATGAAGACATCTGTTTCCAGAGGCGAGGGTCTCTGAAGCACTTGCAGGTAGAAAAGTCTGCTTCTCAACTTGGGAAACTTTTGAAGCTGAGAACCAGACCCTGGCTTACTACTTCAGAACCCACTTGTCTGAGGTTAAAGAAGCCCAATTCTGACTGAAGTAAGCCAGCCTGCCCCCACTGGTACAGGAGAATCGGCCCTGGGCACCCCATCAAGGTGCCTGTTGTAGGAGCTTTAGGCTGGGGGTGGGAGCAGGTCTGCCCACCTCGTCTCCCCTGCCTCCTGAAGAAGCCCCTCTGAGCATAGGCAGGAGGCCTGAGTCTGGTAGAAAGGCCTGTGAAAAGGCCTACCCCTACCCCTGGGGCATGCCTTTGAGGAGTGGCTTGCCGCTCCTTAGCCTGGGCACTCTTGTAAGTAGTCCCATATTCATCCATCCTCTTCATGTAATTCTCTGTCTGCCTCCAAACAGAGAATTTCCCACCACAGGAAAATCCATAGCCTTAGTCTGGGTATCCTGTGACAAACTAGTACACCTGAGCCAGGCCAACCTACTTAAAAGCTACAGATGTGGCCATGACCCTAGAGGAAACATCATTAACATCCATAGCAGCATGAAACTGAACCTTAGAGGCTTCAATGCCATCAGCAGCCACCTGTTCTAGTTCACTAGCCAGCTGGCCATGGGCCTGCTTGGCCAATTGCATAACAGTATCCCATCTAGATTTCTGATACCTAGCTACATAAGCCATATAATTTGCTTGCCTGAGTCCCAGAGAGGCTGCCATATACTGTTTTTTTTTTTTGCCATGGCATCAATCTTCCTGGTATCCTTGTCAGGAGGATGTGAAGCCAAGGAATATTAGCTTTATCACAGGCAGCAGCCTGAACTACTAACATGACTGCATTGCTGAGAAAGGAATTCTGTATCGGGGCCTGACAATGTATACCTTCTGTCCATCTTTTATCTACAGGAGGCACAGAATTAGGAGCTTTTAAAATTTTAATTGTTTCCTAAAAGACTTATGTAAAGGAATAGACAATCTCCTAGACTCTGGAATATCCATCATTTCTACAAAATCAAGCTCCTCTTGCTCATCCACAGCCTCTTCTAAAGGAAGCTGGAGGGTTTCAGCAACTTTTTATAAAACATAAAATGAGATGGGGACTCAGACAGCATAGGGAAGATTCTAAAGGTCTGTCTGGGGAGATGTCCGGTTTCAATAGGCACACCCAGACCTTCCCAGCCACATTCATACTGTTCATAATCCTCCTCCCCTACTCTGGTTCATAAAATTCCTCAATATCACAATCCTGAACCACTGGGACCGGACGAACCGACCTTTTACCAGATCGTGGTGGTTCGACGGACCCTGAGACAGTGACTGGACAATTTGTATGGCTTTTGCTATCTCTGCAGCAGTTGGAGAAGGAATTTTGGACTCCACACCTGATGATTTTCTTGTTTTCTTTACTGGAATTGGTTCCTCAGAACCAGCTTTTCTTTGCCAGGAAGTCTGGCCCTGGTCAGAGGGCACTCCTCTGGTTCGGTTGGCACCGAACGGGCTGGCCATCCGGTCAGCGGACTTTTGGCCTCTCGTTCCTGAGCCTGCCCAATCTTTTTCCAGGGTGGCTGCAGGAAATTCTTACATACCTGGCAGTCTGACTGGAGGTGGTCAAACCCAGACAATAAACACATGTGGTGTGTGGGTCAGCCTTGGCAAAGACTTCCCACAAACATCACAGTGTTGAAACCCAGTGGGCCCGGTTTTTCTTTGGGTTTCTCAGACATAATGCCAGCCTAACCAAAAACTTGCCCTTTAACGGCAGTGCCAGGCAAGACACCCTTATCGGTTCCCAACCGTGTCACGTTTTGGAAAAAACGTAATAAATCCGCTTTTTTAGAACTGATAAGAACTGGGAACCGCACTCTAAAATAGTAACTTTTAGTTTTAAATGAGTTTTAACCCACTGATCGGTTCAAAACCGAACCGATAACTCTACAAGTTCCACACAGACAAAACCTTCATTTACTTACGGTTACCACAGATAGAGCTTGAACCGAACGGTTTTGCGGTTAAAATAAAACTATTCTCGGTTAAATCCAACCGAGAAAACACTTTTAAACCGAGAAATGAACCGAGCAGAAGGAGAAATCTCCGGAGCGACTGTTCACTGAGGAGGAGTAAAGAATCTGACAGTTCAAGTTTGAAATGACACAGATAGAGCTGCTCGTGCCAAAATTCTATTTTGGAATGGTTTTAACCATTTCACTCCGGGCAGTTCTAGAGCTGGATCAAACTGCTAATGTCTATAATATAGCAAGACTTCATGTTGTTTGAAGTATCTGACGAGCAGACTGAGATTAAAGAGAAGATGATCTATCCAGCTGCCCCAGCAGAGATGCATTCTACACGCTGACTTAAATAAAGAATATTCTGTAACCAACTTAGATCTTGTTTGCTTGTTTTTTCTAATAAAGAAAATATATCTTGACCTGAAAATAGGTCATAACTCCTAACGCCATATGGAATGAAACAAAGACATTCCTCTTCCTCCACCCTCCCTCTCCTTATAAATCAACAATTCTCAACTGTCTGAAAAATATAAAAGATTCTCAGCTAAACCACAAACTATGTACAAAGTTAGAAAGACTTCCAAAATGGAGGAAGGAAATTTCCTCACCTCCAAGTTCCCAGTAGGAGACTCCTGAACAAAGGTCTCCCGGGCAAAGGGTGGACTCTGCCCTTAGAACAGATAGGACCTCTGAGGGATTGACCAATCCCAAAGTAAAATACAAAATGCCAAACAGGCCCAAAAACACAGGTTAGTCACCTGTAACAGTAGTTCTATGAGTGGTATATGTTGTTCATCCACACCATCTGGCATTGTCCTTTCCCTTTAAATCTTGCTGGAAAGTCTTCAAGCTGGCTCCTCCCACCCACCAGGTGGTATATCCCTCTGCTCCTTACGATGCCAGCTCTTGCCCGCTGGAAGTGGGCGTTGTGCGCCTGAGCCTGGGGAAGTTGGGTGGTCCGTATGGATGAACAACATATACCACTCTGAGAAAAACAGGTTACTCACCTGTAACAGTAGTTCTAGGAGTGCTATATGTTGTTCATCCTCACTTGTTGGCATGTCCCTTTCCCCTTTAAATCTCACTGGAAGGTCTTCAAGCTGGTTCTTCCCACCCACCCGGTGGTATAACCCTAGCTCCGCCCCCATGACGCCAGATCTTTGCCCGCTGGAAGTCAGGTGTGTGCATCCAGTCAGGGAGGTTGGGTGGGTCAGTGTGGATGAACAACATATACCACTCCTAGAACTACTATTACAGATGAGTAACCTGTTTTCTAGGGATGTGGATATGTTGTTCTTATTCATACTTATTGGCAGACTCCTAGCAGTTCTGCGGGAGGAGGGAGGCAAGCGTACAACCCCTACTTTGGGAACAGAGACTGGAGAACTGAGGCCCCAAACCAGCATCCCGGTGCGACTCAAGGTCGATGTGGTAATGGGTGATGAAGGTGTTTGCTGTCTTCCAGGTAGCAACCCGATAGATTTCCTGGATAGGGATGTCCCTGGAAGCAGCCACTGACACAGTGGTATGGCGGTGGAATGAGCCTTTACCCCTATGGGAGGCTACCTACCTGCCAACCTATAGCAGAGATCAATGCATGATGTAATCCATCTGCCAATCGTCCGCTTGCTACAGACCTGCCAGGTGCAGCTTCAGCTTAGGTGACAAACAGCTGGCGAACCCTCTCCCCAAACTTCCACCATCCTCTCCTTAGAGTAGGAGAGAGCACATCTCAGGTCCAGAGTATGGAGCCTGTACTGCATCCGAGGTGTAGTTCAGGTAGAACACAGACAGAGTCAACACCTGATTCAGGTGAAACTGACACCACAATTCGGGAGGAATTTCAGATGGCGGCGCAGGACAACTTGTCCCTGTGGAAGACCAGATAAGGAGACTCCACCGAAAGCGCCTGGAGCTCCCCAGTCCTTCTGGCTGACGTGATAGCCACCAGGAAGGACGTCTTCCACGACAAGTGTGACATCTCACAGTTGTGCATTGGTTCGAATGGCTGCCCATGAGCTTTGCCAAAACCAGCAGTAAATCCCATGGAGGTGGAGGTTCACGCACCAGAGGGATAAGTGATCGAGGCCTTTGAAAAAGCACCAGACCACCTTCTCCTGTGCCACTGTCTGCTGACTGGCCCACGCCCGGTAAGCAGAGATGGCTGCCAGGTGCAACTTAAGGGTTGAAGACAGAAGACCGTCTTTGGACAGAAACCAAAGGTAGTCCAAAATGCTCGCCCACGGGACAGGGCAGAGGGTCCAGGCCTTGCCCTGGCACCAAATGGAAAACCTTTTTCATCTGAAGGCGTAGCACTTTCTGATCCGACGCCTTTCTGGATGCCTCCACTACTGTGTGTACATCCTCAGAGAGCCCAAAGCCTAGAACTCTAGCAGCTCACGTACCAGGCTGTCAGGCGCAGGGATTGAAGGTCAGGATGGAATACCTTCCCTGATTGACAGATATCAGGTCCGAGTGTGCTGGAAGGTGCCTCGGGGCCTGTTGCTGAAGCTGAGGAGATCTGGATACCAGAACTAGCGGGGCCAGTCTGGGGCTACCAGGATCACCTGCGCCTTGTCCCTTCTCACCTTGAGAAGTACCCTGTGGATCAAGGAAATTAAGGAAGGCGTAGGAGGCCTGGGGTCCATGGCCTCGAGAGGTATCCCCTGCAGCGATCCCCGCAGAGGGGTGGGCATGAAACAGCCTCAGCTTGGTGTTTTCCTGAGGCAAACAGGTCCACCATTGGTTTGCCCCAGTGGGAGAACAGGCTGTAGCTACCTCTGGATGTAGAGACCACTCATGGGATGTCTCTCTATGCGGCTGAGAGCATCCGCCAGTTGATTTGAGGCTTCTGCTACATGGATGGCTAGAGATCTGCCTCCAGTCGGCTCACGAGTGTCCAGATGCGGGCGCTTCCCTGCACAACAGCCAAGAGTGCGTGCTGCCCTTCTTGCTGAGGTAGTACATGGTTGTGGTATTGTCCATCTGGACTTGAACCACTTGACCCGAAGCTGCTGAGTGAATGCTGACAATGCCAGTCTGACCACTCTGAGCTCCAGGGCTGATATGGTATCCGGATTCCTTGGGGCTCCAGAACCCGTGGGCCCTGTTGTTCCCCATGTGGGCTCCCCAGCCTGTGAGAGAGGCATTGGTCGTGAGGACGTACTGTTGGCTCAGGGCGGACAAACGGGATCCCTTCCTGTAACCGGTCTAGGACGGTCCACCACTGGAGAGCATCCCACATCTTCTGGGTCACAGTGATCAGCTGGTCAAAATGATCTAGGCGCTGAGTCCACTGGGCGGTCAGCTCCCATTGAAGAGGGCGCATATGCCACCTGGCCCAATGGACCACGGTGGTACAGGCTGCTATGTAGCCCAGAAGGCGCAGAAAGTCCTGGGCAGGGTGTGAGTGACCAACCAGAAAATGACTGAGCAAAGGAGGAAGAAGCTCTGCCCTGTCTGCCAGGAGCGAGCTCTGGCTCGGCAAGAGTCAAGCTCTGCCCGATGAAGCATATCACCTGACAAGGCACGAGCTCCGACTTGGCCTCGTTGATCAGGAGGCCAAGTTCAGAGCAGGTCTGAAGGCCAGGTCCTGGACCTCTCCACCTCTTGCTGGGTGGAACATGCAAGAGCCAATCGTCAAGTAGGGGTACACTCTGACCCTTGGACACCTGAGATGGGCTGCCACCACCACTGCAATGCATTTGGTGAAGACCCTTGGGGCTGATGACAGGCCGAATGGCATGGCTCGAACTCGATAGGGTTCCTCTGCTCTGAAGTGGAGGAACTGCTGGTGTGACGGATGGACTGGGATGTGAAAGAACATCCTGGCGATCCAGTGAGCAGAACCATGTTTTGCTCCAGGGATGGTATGATCTGGGACAGAGTTACCATCCTGAAGGTGCTGGCCTGAGATACTGAGTCAGGTCATGCAGATCTAGAATGAGCGCCAGCCCCTGTCTGCTCGGGACCAGGAAGTACCTGGAAATGAACCCTGGGTTGACTGGAGGATCTGCCATTTCAACCACTGCCTCCTTCAGAAGAAAACAGACTATGTCGTCTCTCAGAGCCGACTGGTGTGGCTGATTCTCTCCTCCTGTGGGGCTGGGCTTGGCTGGGAGGGTACTGCTCTAATTCCAGAGGCAGACCCTGGCCGACCACTTCTAAGACCCACCTGTCCGTGGTAACAGCAGACCAGGTGGAAGAAGTGTCAGAGCCGACCCCCACAGGAGGACCGAGAGGTGACGGATGGAAATAGGGTGGCAACCCTTTCCTGTCACTGGGCAGGCTTGAAGGAAGACGGCCCAGGGCCTGAACCCCGACCTCCCAGTCTACGGGCGGAGGAGGCCCGGACTTGGGCAGGCGCTAAGCCTGTGCCTGCTGTTGCTGCCCACCATGAAAGGAGGGCTGCTAGGCTGCAGGAGCAGGGTGCTGAAAAGGCTTTTTCTTTTCTGCTGCTTCTTGGCACCACGGCTTTGAGCAAAAGTGGCTGAGTCCAAAGTGGCGTTGGACTGCACGATTCACTGAAGGCAACCATCCACACCTGGGCTGAAAAGATCAGTACCCAGGAAAGGAACATCAGTGAATTTGTGCTGGGTATCCGCTGTGAAGGTGGAAAGCCTCAGCCAAGCCCTGTGGCGTGAGGCAACGGGGCTGCAACTGAATGGGCACAAGAGTCCCCAAGGTCCAAAGCCGTCTGAATCTGCGGCTTGCAACGGCATGGCCCTGGTCCCAGACCTGCTTGACCGTAGTCTGAAGGTCCATGGGAGGTGCAGAGAACTTCATCTAAACAGCCCAACAGGGCATGAGAGAAATGCGCCATGATGGCGTCCGAGCTCGCCCAGCGGAGGCCTAAAAGGAGGCTGCATAGACCTTCTTGGCCATGTGGTCCAATTTTTGGACTCCTTGTCAGGAGGTCTATCAGTGTCAGCACAGCTGCCTGTGCATCTGAATACTGAGGCGGTCACCAACCCCACAGCCGAGGGGTGTTCAGTGAACCCGAGAGGGACCCAATGGGCACTGCACACTTGCGGGCCATCCGGGAATACAGCGCTAGGCAGGAGGCAGAATGCTGCCAAGCTCCAAGGCCAGGCCAATGGCCGGCCACAGGAAAGACTTCCGTGGGAGTATAACCTCTTTTAAGGATACCTGTAAGAGGGCATTCTGCCCTTTTCTGGACAGGCTCCAGGGGCATCCCAGGTTCAGAGATGAGGCGAAGAATCCCTTGAAAGGATGAAGGGCCCTTCTCCGTCGACAGACTACCGATAGACTCATCATCCCACAGGTGAGAGTGTAAGTCGGTGTCCTCTGTATCCAAGAACCGGATAGATCGGTCAGCCACCAAGGTCCTTCAACACGCCTAGGGCGATCAGGCGAAGAGTGACCAACAACCTATGTGGGAGTCCCAGAACTGTCTGAGAATCCTTTGTAGGAGCCCCTCCTAAAGGCTGTTTAGGCTGCGGCTCCACCATGATCAGCGAAGAGAGCAATTTTGGCTGAACCGAGCAGGTTTGGCTTGCTCCGCGGGCAGGATCCGATATGGCCAGTTCCGGAAGAGTCGGCTCGCCTAGGGAGGCGAAAGCCAAGTAATGGCCAGAGTAGAAACCGTGGATGGCTTCTGTCCGGACAGAATCAGCTGCTGCCACATCAAGTCCTCGTAGCATCGACAGAGTTTCCCCAAAGCCTCCTCATCATCCGAGGAGAGCGAGGATGACTGATGGTGTCACCTCTTTTAAGAGTGCTTGCGCCTTCCTCAGCCTGTCAGTTGAGGGGTCCCAGATCTCAACCTCGATCAGACTGGCTGACTAGGTCACTCGGGAGACATCAGGGAACTGGTGATTTACCGGATCAAGGACTGGTTCCTCGATGGGATTCCCAGCTGGCTGGGTCTCCTCATCAGGAAGAGGCAGGACCGGAGTCCTGTCAAGGTTCGTCGGCCTCATTGGGCGACAGCGGATCGATGGGATCAAAACAATCTCAACCTTGTTGATCGCGACTCGGTCGTCTGGCCAGACAGCAGGTCCCATAGCCAGCGCCAAGGAAGCAAATTTGACCAAGTCGACACTGCCGGCCCTGGGACTGAGATTGCTCATGACCCCAACAGCGCCTTGCCGAGACAAAGATGATTTTGGATCCTTTTCCTTTACGGGACAGAGAGGAATGCAAGCCCGCGGGTCCCTCGCCTTTAGTGGGGAGGAATTGACACAGCTCGGAAGGAACCCGAAACCTGGAGCCCTAGTTGAGGGGACAAAAACGACTGAGAAGAAGAGTCCGCAGCCCGTGTCGTGGAGACTGCCCACCAGGCCTTTTTGGGTTTCACTGGAGGATTCAGTTTTGGGCCTGCCCAATTTAAGGCATGTGAGGCAATCATTGAGGACATTCGGATGGAGCAGACCAAATCTTCTAAGTCTGGGTGCCATGGCGACACCCAGGCAGTAGACATACGTAGTATGGGGATCAATGCGTGACATTTTTGGCTGCACGGACATTGGTGAAATCCAGGAAGATTTATCTTCCATGACTGAATAACAAAGAGCACAGTCGCTAGCTCGAATGAGCCTAATTTTCAGAATAACTGAAGGTTTAGAAGCCAGAGCCTACAAAAGGCAATCGCAAGGAGGAGACAACCTGAATCTTCCAGCAGAATGGAAGATCTGGCATCATGGGGCGGAGCAGAGAGTTATACCACCGGGTGGGTGGAGGAGCCAGCTAAGACCTTCCACCAAGATTTAAAGGGAAAGGACATGCCAACAAGTATAAGAACAACATATCCACATCCTAGAACTACTGTTACAGGTGAGTAACCTGTTTTCTAGGGATGTGGACATATTCTCACACTATCTGGCAGACTCCTAGCAGTTCTCCGGGAGAAGGGAGGCAAGGTGCACACCCCTACCTAGGAAATGAGTATTCGAGAACTGAGGCCCCAAACCAGCATCCTGGTATGATTCTAAGTCAATGTGGTTGTGGAAATGAAGGTGTGTGCTTACTTCCAGGTAGCAGCCCTGCAGATTTTCTGGATAGGGACGTCCATAGAAGCAGCCACCGTCGCAGCAGTATGGCAGGTAGAAGGAGCCCTTAGCCATCTGGGAGGCTGCCTACCCACCAACCTATAGCATAGATCAATGCAGGAAGTGATCCAGCTGCCAATTGTTTGCTTGGCTGCAGGTCTGCCAGGTGTGGCTTCAGCATAGGTGACAAACAGCTGGCGAACCTCTCCACAAACTCTAGCTGTCGCTCTTTGTAATAAGCGGCGCTTGCCTCAGGTCCAGAGTATGGAGCCTGTGTTTGGCCTCCGAGGTGTGATCCAGGAAGAACACTGGAAGAGTCATCACCTGATTCAGGCGAAACTCTGAAACAACCTTCAGGAGGATCTTCGGGTTGGGCGCGGGACAACGTTGTCCCTGTGGAAGACCAGGTAAGGAGGCGCAACCGAAAGCACCTGGAGCTCGATGATCCTTTTGGCTGACATGATAGCCACCAAGAAGCTGGTCTTCCATGACAGGTGAGACATGTCACACCTATGCATCGGTTCAATGGCTTGCCCATGAACTTTGCCAAAACCAGCAACAAGTCCCACGGTGGTGGCGGTTCACACACCAGAGGAGAAATGTGATCTAGGCCTTTGAAAAAGTGCCAGACTACTTCTTCTGCGCCACAGACTGCTGACCAGCCTGTGCCTGGTAAGCAGAGATGGCTGCCAGGTGCACCTTAAGGGTGGTCGACCGAAGTTCCCCTTGGGAGAGAGACCACAGGTAGTCCAAAATGCTAGCTCTGGACAGGACGAAGGGTCCACCCTTGCCCTGACACCAAATGGAGAATCTCTTCTACTTGAAGGCATAGTATTTTCTGGTTGATTCCTTTCTAGATGCCTCAACTACAGTGAGCACATCTTGGAGAGACCCAAAGCCTACAACTCTAGCCGCTGAAGAACCAGGCTGTCAGGTGCAGGGACTGAAGGTCCGGTGGAATACCTTCCCTGATTGATGGAGAGCAGGTCTGGGCATATGGGAAGATGCCTCAAGAGCCTGTTGTTGAGGCCGAGGAGATCAGGGTACCAAACTGGCGGGGCCAGTCCGGAGCCACCAGGATCACCAGTGTCTTGTCCCTCCTGACCTAGAGCAGCACTTTTTGGATCAAGGGAAGTGGAGCACGAGAGTCCAGATGCGGAGAGCTTCCTTGCACAGGGGCAGGGCGTGCATTCCGCCTTGCTTGCTGAGGTAGTACATAGTCCTGGTGTTGTCCCTTTGGACTTGAACCACTGGACCTGGAACAAATGGAGCGAAGGCAGTCAGTGCCAGCTGGACTGCTAGGAGCTCCAGCAGGTTGATGTGGGGTCGGAGCCCATGGACTCTGTGTTTCCCCAGATGGGCACCCCAACCTGTGAGAGAGCGCACGCGTCAGGATGACAAACGGGATCCCTTCTTGCAGATGCTCTGGGACCAACCACCACTGGAGGCGTCCCACATCCTGTGGGTAACAGTGACCAGCTAGTCAAGTGACCTTTGCACTGGAGACCACTGGCTGGCCAGCTCCCACTGCAGGGGTGCATATGCCAACGGGCCCATCGGACCACACTGGTGCAGGCTGCCATGTAACCCAGAAGGCGCAGGAAGTACCGGCAGGCGCAAGTGCCCAACCAGAAATGATCAGGCAAAGGAGGAGAACCTCCACCCTGTCCGCTGGGAGCCAGGCTCTGGCTCAGCAAGAGTCAAGCTCGGCCTCGATGAAGCTGATCACCTGCGCAGGCACAAGCTCCAACTTGCCCACATTGACCAGGAGGCCAAGGCTGATGCAGGTTGGGAGGGCCAGGTCCCTGGACCGCTCCACCTCCTGCCTGGAGAGACCTATCAGCCAGTCATCCAGGTAGAGGTACACCTGGATCCTCGTCACCTCAGGTAAGCTGCCACAACTGCTATGCATTTGGTGAATGACCCTGGGGGCTCAGGATAGAGCCAAAAGGCATGGCCTGGAACTCGTACAGGGGAGCTGCGAAGTGAAGGAACCTTTGGTGTGACAGGCGGATTGGGATGTGAAAGAGCAGCGTCTTGAAGAGCCAGAGAGCAAAACCACGTCTTGCTCCAGAGATGGTATGATCTGGGACAGAGTTACCATCCTGAAGGTTGAGGACCAGAAGAATTTGTTCAGGTTGTGCAGATCTAGAAAGGGCGCCAGCCCCTGTCTGCTTTTGCACCAGGAATACCTGGAGACAAACCCTGGGTGTTCCAGAGGATATGCAACCCTGATTAGGACCTTCTTAGCGGAGGAGCTGGGCTACGCCATCTCAAATAGCTAAGTGTCTGTGGATACCAAGTCCTCCGTGGGGGCGTGGCTCGGCTGGGAGGTACTGCTCAATTCTAAAGGCAGACCCTGATCAACCACTTCCAGAACCCACCTGTCCGTTGTGACAGCGGACCAGGTGGAAAGACAGTGGTGGAACCGCCCCCACAGGAGGACCCAGGGAGGTGTGACGGGTATAAGGTGGCAAGCCCCATCCCGTCACTGAGCAGGTGTGGAGGAGGAGGAGGATCCTTCCTCCAGGCTTTGGACCACCGAGGCCACAGACTTGGGCCTGGGTTGCCAGGACTGAGCCTGCTGGCCACACCGATGCTGGGCTGGTTTTGCTGCAGGAGTGGAGGGCCGAAGGGCTTATGCTTCTGCTGTTTGGAGCCCTAGGGATCCCTCTAGGCAGATGTGACAGAGTCCAAGTAGCATTGGACTTCTCAATATGCTGGAGGTAACCCTTCACACTGGGCCCAAACAGGTCGGTGCCTAAGAATGGAACATCCACCAGCTTGTGCTGAGTGTCTGCCTTGAAAGTCGAGATCCACAGCCAAACCCTGAGGCACATGGCAACTGCAGCCGCCACCGAGCAGGAACAGGAATCTCTGATACCCAGAGCTGTCTGAAGTTGCTGTTTGGCCACAGCTCACTCCTGATCTCAGACCTGCTTGACCGTAGTCTGAGGTCCGCAGGAAGATGAGGAATCACCATCTAGAGAGATCCCAAAAGGGCACAGGAGAAGTGTGCCATCATGGACGCTGAGCTCGCCTGACGGAGGCTGAGCGAGGAGGCAGCATAGACCTTTCTAGCAAAGTGGTCCAATTTTTGGACTCTATCCGAAGGTCTGTCAAGTCCCTGAATTGCCCAAACGCCGAAAAAGGACTTGGCCACCAACCCTTCAGCTGAAGGGTGCCCTTGAACCCTGACAGGGTACCAGTGGTACCGCGATATTTGTGTGCCATCCGGGACGAGGGCGACGGCAGGAGGCAGGCGCTGCCAAAGTTCCAGGGCAAGACCGACAACACTGGAAAAGCCTCTGTGTGAGTGTCCCTTTATCCAGAATCTCTGTGAGGGATAGCAAGCCAACTCTGGACTGGCTCCAGTTTCATCCCTGTGAACTTGGAGATGAGACTGAGGATGCCCATGAAGGATGTGGGACCTTTCTCCGTTGAAAGGTCCCTCACCAACTCCATGTTGATCAGATGGGGTGCAGTGAGGAATCCTTGGACTCCGGAGTCCGCATGGAGCGGTCTACCACTCGAACCACTCCGGACTCGCTGCAGACGGTTAGGTGTAGTCATGACCGGCAGCCATGGGAAGCCCCTGAGCCGCCCAAGACTCCTTGGTCAGTGGCTGTTGGGGCAGCGGCTACTCCACAATCGGTGGAGAGGCCAGCTCCAGCTGAACTGAGGTGTTCTGTACTGGTTCCGCCCTTCGGTGCTCGGGCGCCACCCAGGTGCAAGGCACCTCCGCGAGTGCATGGCGCCACCCACGGTGCAAGGCGCCACCTAGACACCTGCGCACCACTGGCGCACGACAACCAACGGCAGCAACCACATCACCCATGGCGTCAGAGATAGAGCAATGGCGCTGACCCACGGCGCCCGACTAAGGCACCGATGCATGCGCCGACCAAGGCAATCGAGCGAAAGCCGACCAAGGCACCGAGCTCACGCTGGCCGAGGCATGGCGCCGGCCAAGGCATTGAGCCACGGCGTCAAGGAAAAGCCAATGGAAATCCTGAGAAGAAGGAAAGGTGGTGCCCGTGCTCAGCCCCTGCATGGAAAAGGAAGAGGGGGTAGGCATGAGGGGCTCGACACGATGGTGAAGGCACCAAGAGGGCACCTCGCCCATCGTGATCCACTGACCCAGCTCCGTCCATCGGCTCCGAGGCCCAGAGGCCCAAATCAGGAACAGAGCCAGAAAACTGGTAAAGTCAAACCCCTGCTCCACAGGAGCGCCCAGAGGTGAAATTGCCCACTGGAGTTCCAACGAGGACAGAGATGGGTTCGGTCGAGAATGCAGCCGTTGGAGGCGGGGCCAAGGGGAACCCACCAAAGTCGGTTCAGGCCCACCGCCCCTCCCGACGAACAATCCTCGTGCAGATGTACCAACAGGCAACCCCTGAAGGCACGGATTCTTCTTCCCCAACGAGGAAGAAGAGCTCGAGGTTGCGGAGCCAGATACCTGGAACTGCTGTCCCCCGCCGAGTAGTCAGCCCTCCCCATTAATTAAGGGCGGCAGACGGACAAAGCCCCTCTGCCATAAAACCTTCAAACAAAGTCCTCCTATGTCACTGCTACCATCTAAGGATGACTCCATTGATGGCAGGAAAGATTTCTTTTTCTTTCTTCATAATCTTCTTTTCTTGTTTGTAAAATGAAAATTACTACTTAAAATATTAAATTAAGCGTTAAAGCTGCTGTCATATAGACGAAAACTTAAGACACTGGCAGACGGCGACACCGACATCCAAGCGCACTCGATGGCGGGAGAAAAGGAACTGAGGCAGTCAGAGGGTCGATGCCAAGATAGCCTACACAGGCGCGAGCTAGTCTCATGGTGTCCACACTCATGGTCCTGTCTCAGCGCCGACCCTTCTGAAAATGTTAGGGTCCTGTTGGTCCTAGCACCTCCGGTGCTATCCCACTAGTGTGAATGAGTGATGGAGACTTAGTCCAGGAAGATCTACCAAACAGTGCCCCAGGCAGGAGGTGATCGGAGGCCACCACAGACCGCTGCGCCTACCCCACCCAGCATTTCCCCAGTCGGGTCAAGTGGCTGGCCCGCCATTAGAGAGTACCCAGAAACAACTTTCGTGGCTGAAAAGCAGGTGATTGGGGCCCAAGCTGCAGATCCGAGACTAACTCAGTGATCCCCCGTGACAATCGCCAAAACACCAACTACCCACCTAAGATAAGAAGACGCACCAACAGAAGCATACAAAGGTCTATTTCTTTATTACTTTTTATTTTTCTGCCTCTACTGTCTCCCAACCTCCACTCCTTCAGGCCACCAAAGTGTTCTGCTTCCGACCCTACCGACTGCCCCGGAGTCTGCTCCTAGACTGCCACACACTGCAATCCTTGGGGTCCTTTGATGGCCCTGATTACCTTCGGGCGGGCTTAGAGAAACCTCCCAAACCTCCTATCCCCAGAGTGATCGAGCTGTGCACAGCGGAGTCTGCCCTTATTAGTCGGCATGCTAAGCAGGCAACGGCGGTCATCATTTAGAGAATTAGGAGATGTTTTTCCTCCTTTCCTCTAGAGAGCTTCAACGCGGTAACGACGCTACCGCACCTCCCACGACAGACGCCTCTGCCCCCCTAATGTTAATGCCCGCATTTGCCGAACACCCAGCCTCCGCTGGGAGTCACTGCAGTGCGGGCGATATCCCAACTCCACCCCAAGGAAGGAGAGCTGTTGTAGGACGCCAATCCTTTCTTCCTTCCCCTGCCAGTCCCCCGCACTCTAAGTCCATTCTCAAACCGGGTCGCCAGCGTGGCGCGAGGTGTGCGGCCCAGCGCCTCAACCCTCAGCGCCACCGGCCAGCTTAAGTCTCTATTTCATGTAAGCAGTGCAAAATTCCTATATTGCTGGAGTTGCTGCAGGATCTCAGCCAATGGCAAGTCTGGTTCCTTCTTCTTCTTTTGTTCCTTGCCCGGTCTGGGTCGAGGGGAAGCTGCACCTTTCAGGCTGCATAATTCTTGATCTTCCAGGAATATCTTCACCATTTATTCACACTAATGGGTCTTAGTCGGGAGGCATTAGGACCCCGAGAGTCAAAATGTTCGAGGGACCAGTGTGGAGGCAAACAGAGACTGAAATCCTATTGTGGGGCCGTGGAGGTGCATGGGCGAAGGATAATGATAAAGAGGTGCACCCGACCCACGGTAATGATGATGAGGGTAGTCCTGGTAACAGGGGTAACCCAAGGTGATACCCCAAAAAACAGAACAGGGTATAAAGTCCAACGCGGGCCAGATGGAAGGTAAGCAGACATCTGCCCTTAGGAAGATATCCTTGAAGAGTAACGTAGGCCGAGATGGGCCAGGGACAATATCCTGTGTCAGGATACCAGACGCAGAGGGCTGGCGCCAGACCTTATGGTCTGGAGTATGTGGCGCTGGGCCTGGCATCACTATAGCTTGCTTGAGTCTGGCACGACAGCCCCGACAGGAGAGGGTCTGATGAAATACCTGTCGGTCCCCTGACGCCAGGAATGGCGGAGCCGACAGAAAAGAATCTGACGGTTGGCTGCCGAAGAGTCCAGGTGAAGGAAGGATAGGGTCAGAGACCCTCTGAACACTGAGATTTGGTGCCAGAGCCTCGGCCTGGTGTCCCTTGGGGGACCTGGGACAAGGTAACTGGGGTGGGAGAAGAAAGAACCACTTCCAGGGGTCCTGCTTCCTCTGTACCCGACCTGACCACTGGGGTTGGAGGTTCCACTGAGGGAGGTGGAGAAGAAGGTTCCAGCCCAGGAGGAGCCTGAGAGGAGGGTTGCCCGATAGCCATCGGGCGTGTTCGACCAGACGTTGGGGTTGGTGGCGCTAGCCCCCATGGGTGAGCTGCATCCGGGCGGTCGTCCGAGGCAAGAGATGACCAGCTTAGCAGAAGGAACAGGGACTGCGTGGAGGACCTCGACCGGCTTATCAGCCAGTGTCATGCGGGTCCCTGTCTGATCCTAGGGACTTGACTTGACAGCTAGGCAGGTCCCAGAGGAGCCGGGGGCCACACTTATCAGCAGAAAACGGGCGCTCGCTGGAGGATTACTTACCGTGGCGATCTGAAGAAAAGTGGCAGAGCGGTCTGAGAAGTCCCAGGCGTGGCCTGGACTACCAAAAGGGCAGGCGGTGCTGGGGAAGGGCCTTAATGGAACCCACTTGATCCCTGTCCTCCAGACGCCTCCTGCTCGGTGTTTTTCTTTCTTTCTTTGACTCAGAAGAAGAGAAAGAAGCGGTGTCCCTAATTTTGCATCTTTTCTCTAGGGAGGCCATTCTGGTCTTCAAAGATGAGCCTCCAAAGCTTGCTGTCTCCATTTGCGGGTGGCCTGATTGAAGGGCTTGCAGTCAGGACAGGTCACGTGTCATGGTTCGGGCCCAGGCAGAAGAGACATTGACAGAGACCATCCTTATGAGGGATCTGTGCGCGCACTTTTGCACCACTTCTTTGTCTTTGCTGTTGGAGGTGGAGAAGACATAAACGAACGTAATATTAATAGAAACTTTGAAATGAAGGCAAAATGGCGATCAACTGAGCAGCTAGCACGGGGAACTATGCGCGCAGGTCGACAGCGGAAAGAATTGAGAGTATGGGGGACTGCCCACTATACAGGGTCACATTGACGCCTGTCACGCGGACGCTGGGTGGGCAGTCCCCGCCAGGCATTGCTGGAAAGTTTGCTCAGGGGTCCTGACACCAGGGTGCGCAGACCATATGTGATGACCTACTGCAGGAATTCTGTCGAAGTAAGATCCAAGGGTCTCATGGAAGGCTTCCCATATGGCGACCTCGGTGGTACTGTTTCTTTCTCCCAAGGGCAAGAGAAAAAACTTGAGGACAAGCGTGCCAAGAACCCAACCAGAATCGAATCGCCCACCCTTCATGCTCCAGATAACTGCTTTTCCCCACGCACAGGACAGACCGTGGTCAGAACCCTTCATTTGTGGGAAAGTGGACCTGACAAGGCCCCGCTGCCGGAGCAGCCCGCCAACCACAGCACCGGGTCAACCACGGTGCCAGGTCCAGCACGGCACTGGGCCCAGCCAGTGCCAGGTCAACACGGCACTGGCTCAACACAGCGCCTAGTCAAACACGGCACCGATCCAGAACATGGCGCCCAGCTAAACACTGCACTGGGCCAAAAGTTGGGAGGCTCACTATCATGATCCTGTAGAGACGTTATGATGAGGCTCAGCACGGCTGAGAGAAACTGACAGAAATGTTTTCATAAACCACAAACTGCTACAAAATAATAAATTCTAGCATTAAACAACTAAAACAAACTGAAGCGGCTGTGGTAAATACGTGGCGTTCTGATTCCCGAAGGCGAGCGACGTAGTCACTGAAATGCACTTGACGGTAGGAAAAGAGGAACTGAGGCGGTTGGGGCTGGCGCCAAGGTAAGGCTACTGCTGTGAGCCACTTATACGGCACCATGCATGCACGCTGCTTGCCTCAACGCCGCCCTCAAAGTTTTATCTCCCATGGAGTCTTAGTGCCTCCCGCCTAAGACCAATAAGTGTGACTAAATGGTGAAGATACAGTCCTGGAAGATCACTGCATGCCTGCCCTGCTGGAGATGAGAGGGTAAGAGAGGAAGGAATCAAGAAAAGCACTCACCATGCTGAGTCCCAAGCAGGCGGTTGAAGACCTCTTTCACAACGATAGGGTTCAGTTTGATCAATTTTGGAAGAGCCTGGATCACCTCTTTCTGCAAGAATCACAGTGCACAAAGTTAAGAGCCAATCTGCTTCATCATGAAGTCTTTTAATTAGACAACTTGCATCAAGAATCACAACACTGAGACACAGACAGGCGACAGAGACTTCTGCTGGGGGCCACCACACTAATGATGGACTAAACAACAGTTGTTCACTGATAGTCCACCCCAGTAACTCCCAAGGAAGGCGCATTCATGAATGCAGCATTCCCAATGTTCACATTTCCCTGCCAATTACAAATGAAACCTTTCTTATAATCACACCTCTACTTGCCCACCATAACAAAATATACATTCTCTTGTCCTGTGGGATGCCAGCACAGCAGAGAATGACATTGATGGGACTTCAAAAGTAAACCTTCCACCAGCCCGTCCGGTGCAGCGTTGGACTTCTGCCTGTGACCTGGGTTTGGGAATGGACTCGGTGCCGGAGGGTTGGCCGGGAAGAGAAGGCTTGAGCGCCGGACGACTGCTCACCTTCTCTTGGGAGGGTGGGGAAGCACCCGTGCTTGCTGACCACTGGCAGAGGCTGGGGTATGGGCAATGCGTGGGGCTCAAGAACCAACAGGGCATGGTGAGCATCAGCGTAAGCCTTGACGCTAGTGGTATGCCATGCCCCCGGGAGCAAACGGAAAAATCCTCTGAGGCCGATAAATGACGGCCACCAGCTCACTGCCAAGACCTGGGCACTCACCTAACCAACCCCAGCAGCACCCGGACAAGTACTGCGCTGGCTACCCCACCGGTGCCTTCCCTCGGAGGAGGGGACCCACCCGGTGGAGGGTTATGTCCGCAGTTACTCGGGGCCGCAATGTGGGGTGATAAGGTGGCTGCACCGAGGCAGTGTGGCACAGAGGGCGAGGATGGCCTGAAGGAGAGGCTGGCCCGAGCTTGGGGGATAAAAAAAAAAAAGTAAATCTAAACAAACAGTACACTTGCCCTGTCAAAAGCAAACAAATGACTTGTAATGTGCTCTGTCACAGCCCAGCTCTCCCCTGCTGCCATGGTCTACATTCGGAGTGTTCTGACGCCTTCCCCCTTTACTCCAGAACTGGGAGACCTGGTGTCCCCCCTCAGTCATGAACTGGGGTGTCCTACTGTCCCATTCTCAATCTAGAAGCAAGGTGACCTGGTGCCTCCTATCAATCCAGAAAGAACTGTTACGTAAGAACTTACCATAACAGTAGATCTTCGAGGGATCTCAGTCATCAGGCCACACTGTAGGAACTTCACCGCCGTGAAGCAGCATCCACACAGAAGATTTTCCAGCAATACCACTGCAGCTTCCATGCTGACATCACCAACCCTATAAAGGCATGAGTGGCCCTGCTCCTCCTCAATTCTTTCCCATGGAGACTAAGACAGCAAGCCTGTGCCATAGGGGACCCATAAAAGAGAGAGTTACCCAGGCCAAAACAAAAGGTTGGATACACTAGTTAGCAGTTCTGAGAGGAGAGCCCCATAAGTGGGGGATGATAGGAGGAAGGCAGACCTGATGACTGAGATCCCCTGGAAGATCTACTGTTACGGTAAGTACTTATGTAACTGTTTTTCTATAGTGGTATCTCAGTCATCAGGTCACACCGTGGGAACGAGTTCCAGCAGTTACAGGTGCAGTGAGACAGTCTGGGAGGAAGGCCAACCAAGACTTAGGACAGGAGATCCTGTATGACAGCCTGGTCAAGCCTGCTCGGCTCTAGTGGCAATGCCCAGACTGCAGTGCTTAGTGAAGGTATGGACAGTACTCCAGGTGGCAGCAGCGAAAATGTCAGGAGCTGGACCCCTTGAAACAGGCCACACAGGTAACCATGCCCTCTATGGAGTGGGCTTTCACTGCCCAAGCAAGTCCTTGCCACGCTTGTTGTAGCAGAACACAATACACTATGCCAACCATTTGGACAAACATTGTTTAGAAACTTGAATGTCTCTCTTCCTGGGGTGAAAGAAACAAAAGCTGCTTCGACTTTCTGCAGTCTTTAGTTCAGAGCAGATAATGCTTCAAAATTCCTGCGATGCCTAACGTATGGAGCAGTGCTTCCTGTGGATTGCACACTCAGGAAAATAAACTGGAAGGTGGAAAGACTGTCTAGGGTAAACACAGACACCACCTTTGGGAGAAACATGGGATTCCCAAGAAAGACACCCTGTCTGTGAAAAATCAAATAAGGCTCTCACACCAGTGAGCCTGAAGCTCAGAAACTTTGAGTAGAAATAACAGCAACCAAAAACAGGTTAATCACCTGTAAAGTAGTTCTAGGAGTGGTATATGTTGTTCATCCACACTTACTGGCAGTGTCCTTTCCCTTTAAGATGTGCTGGAAAGTCTTCAAGCTGGCTCCACCCACCCAAGTGGTATAACCCTTGGCTCTGCCCCATGATACCAGAGATCTTGCCTGCTGGAAGCAGAGATTGTGCGCCTGAGCCTGGGGAGGCCGGGTGGGTCCGTGTGGATGAATAATAATACTACTCCTAGAAAGTACAGTTACGTAAGAACTTACCATTAACAGTAAATCTTGAGGAGGTTCTTTGCAGTAGATAATATACTTGGGTCATCACCAGAGGTCGCTGTGCTGCACGGCAGCTCTTCTAGTGAAGTTCAACAGGGGCTTCCCACACATGACATCAGCTTCCTGTTTCCTATATAAGTGTGGGCGGACCCTGGTTATTTCAGTTCCCGCCAGACATAAGACAGTCCGGAAGACCCATATAGAAGGGTCAGCAGAAGTCTTCACAGCCCTAAAGATTTGAGGAGTGAGACCAACAACAGAGGTGAGCTTCGGGATGGAGGGGTGGGGATTGAGTGAGTGGAGACTCTCCAAGAAGACTCAAGAATTACGGAGGTACGTACTTCCATATCCTCCTGGCCATAAGTCTCCACCACTCATTCACACTAACGGAGAGTACCGAGCTAATAATCCCCGAGAGGGCTGCAGAGAGACCAAGAGCTCACAGATTTAGGACAGAAGTCCATTAAGGATGGTTCTGCCAAAGAACAGATGTCGCTCTAGCATGAACATCCAGGGCATAGTGTTTAATCTAGTATGCACTGAGCTCCAGGTAGCCGGTGACTGCAAATATCTGCAATGGAATGTTGCAGATTTCTTCCAGAGATGCCGCTACTGCCCTAGTAGAGTGGAGCGCACACCTGCCCTTCAGCTTAACCTGCGCCATGGAATAACAGTGGCTAAGGCATGCCACTAGCCATGCTGAGATACATCTGATAGCGACAGGCTGACCCAGCCGGTCTCGCTGAAGGAAACAAACAGTTGTTGAGCTTACTGAAAGTCTTTTGTTCTATCTAGATAGAAACGAAAGCTCTCTTGACGCCCAAGGAGTGAAGAGAACGCTCCTTCATTTGGAAGTCCGCAGGTAAGAGGGTAGGACCAAAGGTTGGAGCACAAGGGATGGGAGGGCCTCGCACCCAACTAAGGATCTAAGGTTCGAGCAGACTCGATAGACCATAAGGCCTAATCTGCTGGCAAATAGTATGTTAGTATGTCAGATGTCCAGCAGAAGGTGCTCAGTGCCCTCTTCAGTGGCTCCAAGTTATTCAGGCCAGATGTCCAGGACATCATTAATGACCTACAGGCATCTGGCAGGGCTATCATGTTTGTCCACTTGCTCTATCATACGTAGCCTAGGAGCAGACAGCACCTCCCTTTCATAAAGTGTCCCACAAGTCCGGAGCAGCCTCCCGCCCTCAGGGCAAGAGAAAGGTCTTCTCTGCCTTGCCTCACCCCTCTCTTCTGGTGCTGCTGCAAAGCATCCCAGAGGTGATGGATCAGTCCCAGCGCTTGAATCTGCTCTGCTTGATTCATTACCAGAGCCCCTCTTCCAGTCCCCAACCGAGTGGTGGTGATTGAAGGTTGGTTCTTCCTCCATTTCAATCAGTGGAAAACTGTTACTTCAGATGTCTGGATTCTTCAGATTATAGAGAGGGGGTCGACTCTGGAACTTGTAGAGATGCCTTGAGAGACTCCTGCAGTACTTTCCACCTGCCCTGGCCCATCTAACAGTTCTTCGGGAGGAGGTACAATCCTTCTGCAGAAAAAGGCCATTGAGCCAGTGCCCCAGCGCCAAAGGAACAGGGGTTTCTATACCGCCTCCGCCCTCTTATCCGCCTCCTCCTGTCAAAAATAGTGTCCACATCCTTTCTCCCATACTTTTTATGGCACACACTACTGCGCCTCTGCTCAAACTTCATCTCTAACGCGTCTGCCAACTCTGCTTTAGGATCAGGCGATTTGCCTTAGGGCAGATCCTAGAAAACACCACTGTGACATCTTGACTTCCTACAATGGCTGGATTATGACTCAAGGTTACAGTACTTAAAACTATGTTTTGTTTTCAAACTAGTGAACATTTTCAGTCCTCCTTGCCTAAGGAGAATTGTCTATGGTAAAGAGTTGTCCACCCACTCAGGTCAGCATCATCACCTATTCTTGCTACCCTAAACCCACACCATGTTGCAGGAGGCGATCCTTACATACTCTGCCATTACAGCCTGGAATTCTCTACGCCTTTACTACTCTTCTGTCCTTCCCTGTCTCTCTTCAAAACTGAGCTTGTCACCTCCTTACTTACACCTCCACCCCTGCATATGTTTTCATTAACCCATGCCTTTTACTATACCCCATTCCGCTGAAGTTGTCTTGTATCTTAAGCGCCTTCATTTGAACCTCTGTAAATATGTATATTTATAAATTATGAACATTTTATTTGTATATCCCACTGTATATGATTTTGTAATCCATGTATTTCTGTGCACATTGTTGTAATCTCTGTATTCAGTGTTTTGTATTGCATTGCATTGTGATGTATAGTATTTGTCTTCCGGTCACCCCTGAAAAAGGGACTGTGTGGTCTCAAGCGGCTTACCCGTTACCAAAATTCTAATAAATAAATATTCCAGGTTCTTCCTGGTTCCCAAAAGAACCGGAGATTTGAGGCCTATTCTAGATCTCAAGGACCTCAACCTTTATATCCAGTACAAGAAATTCGATGGTCTCTTCTGCCAGGCCTGCTGCCCCTACTAAAGCAGAGCAACTGACTGTGCTTCCTGGGTATGCAGGATGCTTACTTACATATCTCAGTGTGTCTGCCACACAGGAGATTTCTCCAGGTTCTTTTCAGGGTGAGCATTACCAATTCAAAGTATTGCTCTTTGGCTTATCCTCTGTGCCATGGGTCTTTACAAAGTGCTTAGCAGTTGTAGCTGCAGCTCCACAGGGAAGGACTGTCCGCTTTTTTTGGACGACTTGTCTTTAAAGGTTTCATTCATAGAACAGATTCCTTCGATCCCTAAAGAGAACCCTCCAGCTGTTTCTGTCCCCAAGATCATTGTCAGTCTGCCCAAGTCTGTCCTGATTCCATCCCAGAGGTTGCAGTATGTAGGGGCAGTCCTGGACTTGCACAGGGCAGAAACTTCCTACCTCTCATCAAGGCTAAGTGCCTTGTGCTAAGGCTCAGGAGGTTGCACAGAGCCGCTTCTGCGAGGGTGTACCTGAGGCTATTGGTTTATGGCAGCAGCCATTGCCACAGTACCCTTGCCCAGACTGCATGTGTGAGTACTCCAGTGGATACTCAGTGTGCAATGAGACCAACGCACGGATGATTTAAAACAGTTAGTGCTGGTGTCTTTCCCGTCCGCAAGTGCTCCAGTGGTGGATGGACCCACAGAACTTGTTACAAGGGGTCCTATTCCAGATCTCCACTCCCAGCAAATTCTCACCACGGATGCCTCCGATTCGGGCTGGGGATGCACCTAGGTCCCTTTCAGACTCGGGGAACATGGCCCAGATCAAACGTCCCTGCATATCGACGCCTTGAAATGAGAGCGGTCCTGTATGCCATGCAGACCTTTCAAACCATCTCCTCTCGAGTTAGCTGTTGATCCACTCCGCAATCTCAGTGCTATCTACTATAGCAACAAGCGGGGGTCATGTCACACTCTAGTGCAGGGAGCCCATGAGAGTATGGTACTGGGCATGAGACCACAGTCTGGTTCTCTCAAGCAGTCCATGCTCGCAGTGTGTTAAATACCGGGCGGACAGTCTCAGCCAGACGAATCCAGCACGCATGAATGTGAACTTTCTCATCCATCGTGGAGAAGATCTGTTCGCCAGATGGAGTCACCCAGAGTTGGACCTTTCTACATCCCCACTCAACACAAATCTGCCCAGTTTCTGCTTGCTAGATCCAGGGCCTGGAGTTTTCTGGTGAGACAGGCTGTCCCTATCATGGAGCGGGAGATTCCTTTACGCCTTCCCTCCATTTCCTCTGATTCAGAGGGTGCTAATCAAATTGTAGATGGAGGGGCCAGCATGATCCTGGTTGCACCCTTCTGGCCATGGCAGATATGGTTTCTATTACTGCAGCAGTTAATGGAGGAACCCCCCGGTCCCTCTGCCCCTGTGCAGGATCTGCTGATGCAGGCTTAGGGACCCTGGTCTATCCTAACATCAAGTGCCTTGGCTGCATGCCTGGCTCTTGGGGACATAGCCATCCCCGGTTTGGGTGTCTCAGAGAGTGGTGGGTGTCCTCGTGGCAACTCAAAAGCCTCCACTAGAGCCATATATGCCATGAAGTGGAAGTGGTTTGCCATCTGGCTGCCAAACATCATCTGTACCCTTTTACTTGTCCGTGAGCCAGATTCTGACTACTTGATATCTCTGTTGGACTCGGCATCCAGTCCTTCTCCTCTAGGCACACCTTTCACAAGCCCATGGGCAGTTATACTGTGGTTCACTTAGATGTGTCCCATACCTTTCTCAGGGGCTTCCTGCATCTGAAATCTCCATCCGCTTCCCTATCCCAGTTTGGGATTTAAATTTTGTTTTGAGAAGTTGACCCTGTCTCCATTTGAGCCAGTTGCACTTGCAAGCTATGCTTTTCTCTTGAAAGTGTTATTTCTAGGGATGTGGATATGTTGTTCTATCCACACTTACTGGCAGTGTCCTTTCCCTTTAAGATGTGCCGGAAAGTCTTAAAGCTGGCTCCTCCCACCCACCTGGGTGATATAACCCTCAGCTCCGCCCATGACGCCAGATCTTCCTTTCCATTGGAAGAAGCAGGTTACCTCCTTCCGCCCCCCGCTGAGTAGGCCTTAGCGCTAAAATATTCAAATTTACTTCCAAACTTTAAACTCTTACAAATTCTGCCTTCAACTCAGTCTGGTCACGACTGCAATGGACGATAAGTCCACACCCAGATTTCGAGAGGTGTCCATGCGCAGAAGATGTCGGTACTGGCCCTGACGCCATGTGCACCTACTGCTTGGGCCACGATCACCATACCAGGCTCATGATATTTGTTGGTCATTTCCACGCGATGGTCCTTGAGGACCGCCGCCACCTTAAGTTGGGCCACCCGAAAACATTCGTCAGTCAAATCTGAAGACACCTGTTGGGTGGTCTCCACAGCTGCGGGTCTGCCAAGCAGTTACAACAGCTACGACTGTTGAGGAGGAGGTGGGTATGGCCACCGCGACAGTTCTCCTCGGCTTCTGCCTTCATTCCACTCAATCGGCCTCCACTTTTTCAGGCTCCTTCAAGGAGCTGTGCCAGTCCTCACAACTAAGGGCACGGCCTTCTGGTTTGCACAGCTCCTGCAAGAAGGAGTCAAGAAAGAAAAGAGAAGACTCACAGTTGATGTTCTTGGGACCAGGAACGTTCTCAGTCTCAGGACTCCCCAGGTTTGACCATGGTCGAAACCACAGCCTTAACCGCTGGCTTCATGGAGAACTGTGGGGCCAGTTGGTGAGACACCGGCCGATGATGCAGCTGAAATTTTTCTGATCCTGTCGACCGGTTGTCATCCGAAGAGGCCGACAGTTCTCTTTTCAGGACTCAGTTCAGCCTGTGAACTCAGAAGGGGCTGCTCAGTCTGCTGAGCAGTACCTCCGGTCACCGACCCAGACCAGGAAGAGCCGCAGTACCCCGGCTCCACCCGAGATCCCTGTCGGCAAACCCGGTGGATGAGGTTGAGGTCTCGGTCCTTCTTCTCCAGCAGGTTGTGCAGCTTCCATCATCATCAATTCTTCCACTCTCAGCATACGGGAAGTGCACCGCCACTATTCTTGTCTTTTTCCTCTCAGGTGAGGAAAGGCTTGGCACAAGTTATGTCAATGCTACGAAGACCTCATGTGGCAACAGTTGGTGCTGGCTGATCCAGAGCTGACCCTGGCTCCCACACCAGCCATCACTTGGCTGTCGCCCGACAGGCTGACATCAACTCTCCCGTGGGGTCAGTCGAGACCGCCCCTCCCCACTGGAGCCAGTCGAGACCCATCTCGGTTTGGCCAAAGCCGCCTCTCCACCGACTGTGGTGCAGCTTCTGACCGGTGCTCCAACTAAGGAGTCTCAGCCGGCAGGGGCTTCCCACTGGCTGTCGGTCACTCACATCTATCCATCCGGAGGGTTGAGGTTGACTCAGGGCAATCAGCTGCTTTATGCGGACTCCTCTGAGTCCCGAGGATTCTCACTGCACTCCGTCCGCCGACATGGAGTCCGTGGGGGATCTCTCGATGGAGAAAGGGCACACTTCCTTCATGGGCATCCTCTGCCTCATCTCCAAGTCCATGGGGATGAAACTGGAGCCCATCCAGAAGCAGGCTTGCTTTATGCCGAGGCCGAAACACCCAAGACTCAAAACAGGATTTGAGGAGAAGGAGGAAGAAGAGCAGGAGATAGAGGCATCGGTGTGGCCCCCCGCGCTGCAACCATATGGGGGACACTTAAGCGGAGTCGACGGCACCGGAGACGGTGTCGCATGACCAGGAGGCTCAACCGCCTACCTGGTCTCCCAAGAAGCTCAAGGCCCCTGAGTGACGGGCCAGGCAGCTGGACCAACCTCCAAGCCCATTGCTCCATAAGAGCAGCCCAGTGATGAAACTGCTCATCTGAAGACCTACCAGAGGGCAGGGTAGGGCTCCAATGTCAAGACGCCGGATACCAGAAACAGAAGCTGGCTCGAAGAAGGAGACCGCAACTAGCTCCAATAACTGACCGCTACGCAGCAGACCTATCAGAGGGCGACCTTGAGTGATGCCTTCTCTTTGACCTATGGGTCAAGAAGAGCTCGAGGTCGAACGTGCCGAGAATGCGACTGTTTATTTTTATGCTTCGAGGGACCGCCCGCCCTCGGGTATTAGACTGACCATTGTCAGACCCCCGGAAGGCAGCAGACCGGACCCAAGCCCAGCTGACTGAACAGCTTTCATACGAAGTCTCCCTACGCTACCTGACCGCCATGGTTGACTACCAAAGTAGGTTGAGATTTCTTTTGTAAATGAGAATAAACTTAAGCGATACTTATTTGAGATATTATTACAAAACAATAAAACTGAAAACTATGCTGCTGGTTTGAAGTTTGACTCGGGCGGCAAGCAACGCCGTCACTGAAGTGCACGCTGACGTACAAAAAGGAACCTAAGGTGGTTGGAAGGTCGGCACTGAGATATTCATTACCGCACGAGCTGAGGCTCACGGTGCCGCCCTCATGTTCCATCTCAGGCGCCGAACTTCCAGCAAAAGTTTGCTCCTGATGGGTCCTAGTGCTCCGGAGTTGATCCCATTAGTGTGAATGAGTGGTGGAGACTTATGTCTAGGAAGATCCGCAGCCCTGCATAATGGATGACCTGGTGTTGACACTTTAATCCTGAATTGGGGTGTCACGGTAGTCCCTAAAATCCAGAACGGGTAACCTGGTGTTTTTCCTTCAATTCAGAATCGGGTGTCCTGGTACTTCCATTTCAATCCAGAATCGGTATACCTTGGTGCTTCCTGCAATTCAGAATTAAACTATCCTAGTGTCCCCACCAACCCAACACTAAGGTTTTCTGCCGCTTCCAACCGAGAAAGAACAGTTACATAAGAACGCATTATAACAGTAGATCTACAAGGGAATCTCTGTCATCAGGTCACGCCCATGGAACTTAGCTGTCAGGCGCCAGGATCCCATGGAAACATTTTCTGCAGGAGTCAATTAGGGGCTGCCCATGCCAGGTCAGGCTCCGATGTCACACACCCTATATAAGCGAGGGCAGTCGCCCTCCCTCCTCAGTTCTTTCCCTAGCCAAAGGTCATAGAAGACAGGAGTCCCGCCAGGAAACTGAGGAGGAGAAAGGTCCCGAGCTAGCAGAAATGGAGCAAAAGGACAGTCGAGCTGTAGACAGAGAGAGAGAGAAAGGGGATGGAGGGACGGACGATATGACCAAGGACAGAGATTCCTCAAGATCTACTGTTATGGTAAGTTCTTACGAACTGTTCTGTTTTTCTTCGGGATATTCTGTCATCAGATCACACCTGTGGAACGAGACCCAGCAGTGCTAAGAGCAAGAACAGTCTGGATGGCAGGAGGCCTGAGGCCTAAGAAAGAAGGCTCTTGAAGCACAGCTAGGCCAAAGCCTGCGCTTTCTGGAGGCAATGTCCTGACTGCAGTGCTTGGTGAAAGTGTGGACAGTATTTTAAGTGGCAGCAGCACAAATCTCGGCTCAGACACACCACTGAAACAGGCAACAGAAGTGGCTATACCTCTGGTACAGTGGCCATGCATAACCCCAGGAAGTTCCTAACTGTACTTCTTAATAACAAAAATAATACAGTTGGCCAACCATTTGGACAGGCATTGTTTTGAAACTGAGCATCTCTTGCCAGTGGCAAAGAAACAAACAACTGAGAGGACTTCCTGCAGTCCCTTGTACAGTGCGCACAGTAACGCTTAAATTCTATGCACATCCAAAGTATGGAGCTATGCTTCCTGGTTTGGCATGCTCAGGATAATAAACAGGCAGGTGGACAGACTGATTTACAGTAAACTCAGACACCACCTTAGGATGAAACTTAGGGTTAGCGCAAGAACAGACCCTGTTTTTGCAGAAACCAAATAAGGTTGCTTCACACATGACAGCCTGTAGCTGTGAAATTCTTCTCGAGCAGAAGTAATAGCAACTAAAAATAATGCTTTCCACAACGTAGCTCGCAAGATGGCTGTCTCAATGAGGAGGCAGGTTCAGTTCTCCAGAACAAAATTCAGGTCCCAAGCTGGAACCAGGTTATGGATAGGAAGCTTCATGAAGAATGCTGTGCAGAAAAGTACAGGCCACATCCAGCTGGGCCACCATACGCCATCAATGGGCACATGAAAGGCTAATATGACTGACAGGTGCACCTTAAGAGAGGAGTATTTGAGGCCTGCATTGGACAAGGTCAGGAGATACTCCAGAACCTGGTCCACTGACAGGTGAAGGGGTCCAGGCTATGAGAAGCGCCTAGATAGAAAACTGCTTCCATTTCATAGAGTAAGTGGCCCTGGTGGAGTGTTTACTAGCAGCTGTCAGAACATCAGCCACCTTCTGAGACACACCAAAGCGAGCAATGGTATGTCCTCAGGAGCTATGCATGTAGGTGTAGGGACCTGAGATCTGGATGGATCAGGGTCCCCTGAGCCTGCGCCAACAGGTCCCTGCAGAGAGGCAGGGGAACAGGAGGTTCCCAGCTAATTGTTGTAGTAATGGAAACCATATCTGCTGAGGCCAGAATGGAGCCACCAGAATTAGGGTGGCCCTCCATCTGTTGTTTGATGAGCACCCTTGAATCAGACGTAAAGGTGGAAGGCGAAAGAAATCTCCTTTCCAGGAGAGGGACAACGCGCCTCACCAGAAAACTCCAGGTACTGATCTAGTGAGCAGAAATGCGGCAGTTTTTGCGTTGAGGATGCAAAAGTCAACTCTGGGTGACCCCACCTGTCTAACAGGTCTTCGATGACTGAGGTCAACAGCTTCCACCCGTCATCTTAGACTGTGACCTGCTGACAGTGTCTGCCAAGACATTTTGGGTGTCTGGCACATGGACGGCCACAGTTCTAGACCGTGATCTAGAGCTCAGTACCACACCCCTCATTGCTTCCCAGCATATGGGGGGTGGGTAGGAATAGGTCCCCTTTGCTTGCTGATGTAACAGACCACATTGAGACTTGTCCAACTGCACCAGCAGAGGACCTGGGAAGAGATGTTTCTGGAAGGCTGTAAGGCATACACAACTGCCCTCATTTCTAGGACATTTATGTGGAGGTGAGTGTCCCAATGGGACCAGAGATCCTGGGTCTGATAAGGACCTAGATGGATCCCTCAACCCTGACCTTAACCATCCGTGGTGAGGATTTAGGAGTGGGAATAAGAAAGGGACCCCCTTTAAGAGATTGGCTGGGTCCATCCACCAGTGAAGCACTTTGTGAACTGGCGAGGGAGAAAAGGGCCAGCTGGTCTGTCTGAACACTGATCCACTGAACCCTGAGGGTCCACTCAGGATCCCCATGTGCAGCCTGGCCAGAGGGACCATAACAATGGCTGCAGTCATTAGGCCTTGTAACTTGAGGAATGTCCTGGCTGGGATGTGCCGCCTGAGACACCACCTGGGCTTGGGTAATGAGGCGATCTGCCCTGTCTTGAGGAAGGAAGGCCTTGCCCTGAGACTGAGTCAAGGAGTGCCCTTGTACTGTAACTGCTGAGACGGGTCAGCACAGACTTGGGCTGATTGACAGTGATGCCCAAGGACTGGAATAACTGCAGGGTGCATTCTAGAGTCAACAGGAGCTCCCTGGACTGGCTTTCAGTAACCAGTCACCCAGGTATAGGAACACATAGAGGCCTTTTACACCGAAGGCTGCTGATACAGCTGCTAAGCATTTGGTAAATAACGTGGTGCAGAGGATAAGCCAAAGGGCAATACCTGAACTAGTAATACTCCCTGAAACAGGAACTGCAGGTAATGTCTGAGGGGTAGACCATGATATGCAGACAGGCATCCTGCATATCAAAGGAGATAACCAGTCACCCTGCTTGAGCAGAGGAAGAAGGCTGCAGGGTGACCATCTGGAACTTTTGTACTGGATAAAAAGTTCAGTTCCTTGAGGTCTAGAATGGGCCTCAAGTCTCCTGTTCTTTGGGAAAAAGAAGAACCTGAAAAGAACCCTTGTTCCTCTGACACCTGGGCACTGCTCTATGGCCCTTTGAACAGCAAGGTGAGAACCTCCTGAGCAGCCCTCTGTGTGGTCTGCAGGGAACAGGTGGGGACTGGGGAATGTTTGGTGGCTGCTCTAGAAGCTCTAGAGCATGGCGCTACTCGATTATCTGCAGGATCCAAGCATCTGTTGTAATGGTTCTCCATTGAGATGGAGGGAGAACCACTCTGATCACCACCTCCTGACTTGGGACGGGGGTCTGCCAAGAAGTCAGGCAGAGGCTGAACTAGCAGCCGGGCCGCATCTCCTCCATGGATGCTTAGCAGAGGAATTCAGAGCTGGAAGAGGGGCAGGTAAGGCAGAGATGGCCCTGCGCTTACCATGGAGCTTGGTTCTAGAACAAGACTTGTGGAGACCTACAAAGGAGTGCCTCAGTCTAGTCCTGGGTAGGGTATGATAAAGGGAGTAGACAGACCAAATGGCCCAGACGGAGGCCTGCAGGTCATTAATATATCTGTACATCAGGACCAAAGAGTTTGTGACCCTCATAAGGGCATTCAACACCTTTGTTGGACATCAGCTGCAAAGCCTGACACACTAAGCTAGGAGTGCCTTCACAGCAAATGCCGGAGGCAGTCGCTTTGGCTGTGGTATCAGCAAAATCACAGGTGGCTCTGAGGAGATGTTTTGGAATCTTCCGAGGCCTGAGAACCTTGAGAAGCTCTTGTTTTGACTCTTCGGGAGGGCCTGAGCAGCAGCTTTGGCGCCTTCTTCCAGAGGGTATTCTGGTACTTGATTAAGTAAGCCAAGTAACTGGCAATTCAAAGGCCTAGGGTGGCAGAGGCAGAAGTCCTCTTACCCAGAGGTCTAGCCTCCTAGATTATCGCCAGGGGGCAGGGAATGAAGGTGCTTAGTGCCTTAGCGTTCTGTCATAAGTGGCCTTAATTACCAGAGAGTCGGTTTCAGCTGGGCTACATAAAAGGGGAGCCCCTGAGGCATCTGGTAGGCTTATCAGCTTTCAGGGCATGGATGGTACCATGCTGGGATTGTGCCAGGCAGCAGTAGAAGCAGCATCATTCATCAATAGCAGCAGAGGAGGAATAACTTTGGGTGGAGATTTTGGGACCTCTAAGAAATCCACCAGATTCCTCCTTGTGACATCCTCTTCCTCAGTCTGGAACCCCATGGTGGAGGAGAGCTGCTTACATGTTGAAGAAAGGGGGTCCTCTTGGGGGTGAGAGACCTGGGGTATGTTTGACAAGTCCTCAGTCCTGGAGAAAAGAGGAACCTATCAGAGAATTCCACTTCCAACGCTTTCCTCCTCATCCGAGGGCAGCGGGGCTGCGGGAGCTGGGAATGGCGGATGTGAGGGTACGTGCCGGCTCAGCGCACAGCGGGCGCCGGGCAGGCCGACATCTGACTTATCAGCTGAGTCCGCGACGCCGGAGGAGCCGATGTTCGACTTATCGACCCATCGCCTGAGGCAGGTCGCAAGGAGGAGCGGCCTGGTCGGGCAGAAGAGGGGCCGTGGCGCTGCTCCTGAAGGGTCGGGCGACTTATCGAACTATCTCGCGCGGGCATTAGAGGAGCTGACATCCTGCTTATCGGAGCCGCCGAACCAGTAGGCCGATGGTGGCGGCTTTACTTGAGCGGAGGCCTCAATAGCCCGGAGGCTCAAGGGCCCGATCAAGAAGCCAGATGGGCGGGCTAACGCCGCTTGAAGCCTCCAAGGCAGCTGTCGAGCTGCCCTCGAAGGAACGCTACTCTGTAGCATGGAGACTCCCAAGAAGACAGGGTGGATGAGGAGCCCTTATCCCGTGCTTCTCCTTGTCTTTCTTCTTACGATGGCCTTTGGGGAAGTGGATGCCTCCAGAGCTTTTTTAACTCCTTCTCCATGGAGGACATTTTCTTCTTTAGTATGTGGGCCTAGGGACTGCTGCTGCCCATTCATGGGTGGCGGCGCTTGAATTTAAGGCAGTGCTGGAACTTTTCCATGTGATGATCCGGCCTAGACAGAAGAAGCACTGGGAATGGCCGTCCTTGTGCGGGAGTTGCGCCCGCATAAGTCACACTTATTTTGTGCTCGGAAGGTGTAGGGAGACGACATACACCGATGAATGGTTGACGACAGAATCGAAAAAAAGACGTAAAAAACTACTGACGACAGAGCTGACGAGCTATGAACCTTTACTGCTGAGGCGCGCCAATACGAGCTAACGGCGAAAGAACTGAAGGCGGGCGCTAGACCACCCTTTATACTGACGTCGCATGATATCGGTCACCTGACGGGCGCGTCCCCGCCACAGACTGCTGGCTAGAAATTTTTCCGTGCTGATGCCCGCCGCATCAGTCCTATATGTAATTACCTACTGCAAGAGCCCTCTCGAAGTAAGATCTCTTCTTCTGCAGCGGCAATGACAGAAGAGAGCTGATGAGGGATTAGTTCTCGACATGCAAAGGCCAAAAGAATCATTTTAACTAAAGTGATTCAAAGGCAAGTATCAAAGAAAAAGGTCTAAGTAGTTTTGGCAGTTGAACTGGGCGATGAAGTTTTGAGGAGTCCGTAGAATGGTCAACAGCGAAAAGAACTGAGGAGGGAGCAGGGCCTCGCTTAATTAGGGTGATGGTGTCGGAGCCCCGGTGTGGGCGGCCCCTAATAGACTGCTGTAGAAAAATTTCTGTGGGATCCTGATGCATGATGGCTAAGTTCTATAGGTGTGGACCTGATGACAGAGATATCCCTGAAGAAGACTGGGGTTAACTGGTGTTTCCTCCTCCTCTATCCAGGACTGCGGTGACATAGTGTTCCCCTCTTTCAATCCTGAATCAGATGGACCTGGTGTTTCTTCCCCTCAATCCAGAATCACAGTGACCTGGTGTTCTTCTACCTCCAATCTAGAACCAGGGTGCCATGGTATTCCCTCCCAAATCCAAACAAGGGTAACCTGTGTTTCTCCTTTGATGCAGAATAGGGTGTCCTGGTATTTCCCTTCGATACAGAACTGGGGTGCCTTAGTGTTTCCTCTGCAATCCAGAAAGGACAGTTACTTGCCAGTACACGCCACTGGTGTTGGACCTATTTGGAAACTTTTACCTAGTGGGGTCGCCGCTGACGACATCATCGAACCTACATAATGTGGGCAGCCAAAACTCCTCGGTTTTGCTTGTCCGCCTCAGAAAAGGAATGATGCTGTGCCAGACTGATGAATGGAAAGAGAAGCACATCAAAGCCCCAAAAGGGGTGATGGCGACTAGCAAAGAAAACCCAGTACAGAGTAAACAGAGCAAATGATGACACCCAAAACTCACACTGGACTCCAACAAACCAAGGGGAAGGCGGAAGGTGCACTGGAGGAGATTCCCTCAAGATCTACTGTTACTGGTAAGTAAATGTCCTATCTTCTTTGAGGATATCTGCCTCCAGTGAGTCACACCTATGGAACAATTTCCAAGTAGTATCCCAAACAATGGGGCAGCAGGAAGGCAAACAAGCTAACCAACAAGCAGGCTAATGTCCCACAGGCCAAGAGGAAGGGAGCCACAATAGGGTGATCCCAGAAGAGTACGGGGTATGGGAACAAGACACCCAGAAGCCTCAGATGACAACACAAAAAGCAGCAGACACACACTGTGGCTAGCATATAGACACTGAGACTGGGTATAAACAAGAGAAGTCAATGGGGCCAGGCCTGTGAATGAACCACTACATCAACGGAAACCTGATGACAAAGAATGCTGCTAAGGCAAAGCCAGGAGATACAGCCACAGCATTCCATGAGCCCGACATGGCTTACAATGAAGCCAGGAACCAACCAAGGTGTTTCAAAGGAATGACATGACCGGTAGCACAAATTCAAGGCAAAGCAGACAACAGCAACATGAAAGAGCCCTGCTCGAGCAGGGACCGGCACATAGCTGTTATGCCAAAGAGGCAAAGATCAGCAGCAGCCAGTAGGAAACAGACATCATAAATGGCAACACTGACCCAGTCAGCTAATACATCAATGGAACAAGTCCAAGAGACAAAGCCATGGGAACCACCATCCCTGTGGAAACAGGGGTCCGCTAACAAGGCCAGGAACAGACCAAGGCGCCCTGGAGAATGGCCGGACTGGTCAGAGTCTGAGGTACAGCCAACAACAGAAAAACGTGAGAACAGTCATGTAAAAATCAGAGGATTGCACACGTAGCAGGGACCATGATGAGGCAATGTTGTCAAGACATAGGTCAGGAAGCACAGGAAAACCAAAAGCAGTTATAAAATTTGCAAGTACCATTTTATTATCAATAGCAGTAAAATAAAAATTGTTCAGGATAGCTTCATCTGAGGGTACCTCTAAGTCCAAGTTTTAGTCTCTCCTAGCTAGGATTGCTGCTCTTTTATAACAAGTCTTTGCCTAACAATTAACTTCTTCATCCTGAGCTCATTAAGGAGACATCCTGTTTCTCACAAAATGGTATCAGAGTTCTTGTCAATTCTTTGCAGTGCAGCCTTGCAAAACAGTGTCCCACGCTGGCCTCCAGATGACAGCTCTTCAAATAAGTTTGCAAACAAGACTGAGAGGAGCACAAACTGCATCTCAGATTAACCCCTAAATTCCAAATACCTTTTGCAATCACTCCAACTGTATAACTATACAAATTTTCAAACCAAGGGATCCCAGTTTCACATAAACTAGATTCATATATATATACAGGTATATGTATATAACAGCAGATATTTTTATTTTTTATTTATTGAGAATTCAGAATTGACACCTTTGATCCATAGGCTCTTTTACAAAGGTTCCACGTTGAAAGTTCATAAAAAGACAATAAAAACATTGGAATTGGTTTACACACTCCAGGGTTACTTAACACAAGAAACAGTATGGCTAGACATAGTACCTAGGTTAGATACAATGAAAAACCAGGGAATATCTTTACAAATAGTGGAGTACATGGACACAGCTATACAGGAATTATAATGCAGCAAAATTAAGCCTTGTAATCGGAGTAGAAGAGTTTCAAAAGTAGCAGGGACTGAAGATACAAACTGATATAGGCATACGAGAGAGGGTGCGAAAGTGTAGGGAGGTAGTTTAGGGTGTAGGGGGGGATGGGAGGTCAGAAGACATTCAGGATCTGGGCTAGTGGACGGGGGCAGAAGAGTTGGAGAGCTACTGAGGGACAGAGCAATTGAGGGAAAGTGGGAGGTGAAAAGAGAAAGAGAAAAAAGGTGTAGGGGGATTATGGAAGGTGGATAGAGGCACAGAAACAGAGAAAATGGAGATGAAGGGAGACAGGGTGTCAGCTCGGGTAATTAAGTGAAGCAGTCACATGAGGCCCGAGTACAAGGGTATGACTAAGATTATCTTTGAACAGGCCTAGAGTAGCCAAATTGGTGACTTTGCTGCCCAGCGAGTTGAATAACTTAGGGCTCTGCCTGCAAACGACTGCTGGCCCTGAGAGGGAGACCAGGAGCATAAGACTGAGGGATGCCTTTTTATACTACTAGGCAGGTTTGGTAAGTGATTCTTCCCAGATGTTGAAGCCAGTCAGCCTGCTTATAGAGGTCGAGGTGTGCTAGCAGAGGCAGCACCAGTCAGTAATCTACAGGACTTGTTCAGAGTAATTGCAACACGCCATAAGGCAGACACAGAGGCAGCTCAGAGATAAATGGAAATTATGTAACTACCATAATTCTTGATCTTCTTGGACGAAGTCTCCACCACTCATTCACACTAATGGGAGTACCTGAGGTGCTAGGACCCAGCAGGAGCAAACTTTTTCAGGAGGGCTGCGCCTGAGATGGAGCCGTGAAGAGTGGCACCACTGAGCCAGGTGCGCAAGTGTATAGACTATCTCGCCATTAACTTGACCCTCCAACCGCCTTAGTACCTTTTTCCCCGAGGAGGTGCAGCATAACATAGAAACATAGAAGTTGATGGCAGATAAGGACCGCAGATTTCCATCCAGTCTGCCCATTTCTTTTTCTGCCTTATAAATGTGCCATCGTGCTCTGTCAATGGCCTATCTATTCATACTCATCTGTATTGCTCCCTTATGCCTATCCCATGCCTGTTTGAAGCCCTGCACTGTATTCACATCCACCACTTCCTGAGGTAGGCCGTTCCATGCATCCACCACCCTTTCTGTGAAAAGAACTTCCTCATTACCCCTTAATCAGCCTCCTCTAATCTCATGCTGTTTCCTCTTGTCCTGCTATTTTTCTTATATTGAAACATGTTAGACTCTTTTACCTTGTTAATGCCCTTAAGATGTTTGAATGTTTCGATCATATCACCTCTCTCCTCCTTTGCTCTAGGATAAACATATTGAGCTCCATTAATCTGTCCTCATATGTTTTCTGATGCAGTCCCTGCACCATTTTGGTTCCCTTCTCTGACTGCCTCAATTTGGTTAATGTCCTCGTGAAGGTGGCTCCAGTACTGCACGCAGTACTCCAGATGGGGTCTAACCAGGTATCTTGTAAAGTGGGATTATTACCTTTCTCTTACGACTTCCAGATACTCCCACTAATACATCCTAACATTCCCTAGCCTTACCTGCTTTAGTGATCTGCCTGGATGATTTCAGGTCATTGGTGATGATGATGCCCAAGTCGCTTTCTTCCTTGTGACTGCCAGCAACTCCTCTCCCAGCCTATAGGTGGCTTCAGGGTTTCTCTTCCCTATGTGCATGATTTTGCACTTCTTTACATTACATCCCAGTTGCCACTCTTCCACCATTTTGCTAGTTTATCCAGATCTCTTCTCATTCTGCCCACCCCATCTGTATCATCTACTCTGTTGCAGATCTTGGTGTCATCTGCAAACAGACAAACCTTACCCTCCAGTCCATCTGCAATGTCACTGATGAAGATATTGAAGAGGACTGTCCCCAGGACTGATACAGAGGTACCCCACTTGTGACTTGCATCTCTTCTTTTTTTTGCCTCACTTCTCTCTCTGCCAGCCATCTGCCCGGTCACGGACTCCTCGACTGTGGCATCCCCACATGATCCGTTCTCCTGGGACCCTGGATTACCCCCCAGGACATAGGCGTGGCACCCTACTCTTAAGGTGCCACGAGCAATAGAGATAGGGCAAGAGTCGGCCTGGGGAGCTGATTGCAGTCGAGGAGAGGGCGCCATATAAGCAGAGAGGAGGCAGGCTTGGTTTTTCTCCCTCTGAGGGGGCAGGAGCGTGCAATGAAGCCAGCATCCATCCCACCCCTAGTTACTTTGCTGTCGCCGAATGCTTGCGTGCACTTCTGGCTTCCACCAGGAGTCCCCTTGCACGGCGGCATCCTGCACCCTCCCGGAGAAGGAGAGCAGTCGTGGGATGCTCGATCCTCTCCTCCCAGCCGCCTCATGACCCGAGTCCGCTCCCAAACCTGGGCCGCCGCGCCGCAAGTGAGGTTCACTGTGCCGCGGCCGCACAGTGCATCCCTTCTGACTATACCCGCCACCACCACTCTCTGATTTCTGCCTGTCAACCAGTTTGCCACCCAGCTGACCAACTTCTGACCCACCTCGAGCCTACTCAGCTTATTAATCAATCTTCTATGTGGAACAGTATTGAAAGCTTTGCTGAAGTCAAAGTAAGCAACATCAACTGCTCCCCTTGGTCCATCACCTAGTTACCCAGTCAAAGAAATCTATGAGGTTAGTTTGAAAGGACCTTCCTTTGTAAACCCACGCTGTCTTGGATCCTGTGCTCCTATGGATTCCAGGTGTTGCACTATCTTTGCTAAGGAGTGCCTCCATAATCTTGCCCACTACTGAGGTAAGACTGACTGGTCTGTAGTTCCTGCTCTCCTCCTGCTACCGCTCTTGTGGGCGGGATCACATGAGCCCTTCTCTAGTCTTCTGGGACCTCTCCTGTGCTCAGAGACTCACTAAACAGTTCTAATAATGGCTCTGCTAGTTCCACACTTAGCTCCTTTAGTACCCTGGGATGTATGCCATCAGGTCCCATTGCCTTGTCTACCGTGAGCTTATCAAGCTCTTGTAGGACCCTTTCTTTTGTGAAGGGACTAGTGCTCACCTCCTCCCTCCCTGTGTCCATGGTGCTGAGCTGTGGGCCCTGCCCTACCTTCTCTTCAGTAAATACTGAGCAGAAGTATCTATTTAGGATAGATGCTTTTACATGGTCCTCCTCACAAGCCCCTATCTCCTTTGATCTTAGCAATACCCCTCGGGACTTTCTCCTTTCACTAATGTATCTGTAGAAAGACTTGTCACCTTCTTTTACTGTCTGTGCTAGTGTTTCCTCGGTTTGGGCCTTTGCCTGCCTCACTGCCTTCCCTGCTTCCCTTAGGGAGTTTGGTATACCTCCTTATCTTCATCCCGCTGTGTTCCCTTATATTTCCTGAAGGCCAGCCTTTTGGCTCTGACCTTTTCTGCTACTGTTTTGAGAACAAAGTGGTTTCCTTCTTCTTTTCCACTTCCTTTTCTCTCTAACACAATGGGATATTGCTTCAAGTACTGCATCCTTAATGCTTGCCCACTTTGCCTGTACCCCCTCACCTGTATTTCTTTTGCCAGGGCTAGCTTAACTCTGTTGTCCATCTTATCAAAGTCAGCTCCTCTGAAGTCCCATATTTTGCCTTGGAATGGGATGATTTAGTTGTAGTGGCCAAACTGAACCATACCATGTGATGGTCACTGGCCACCAGGTGACCTTCTACCTGGAGATCTGTGATCCTTTCCCTGTTAGTCAGTACTAGATCTAGGATAGTCCTGTCTGTTGTGGGTTGTTGTACCAGTTGTTTGAGGCCTTCCCCTGCAGAGAATCCACCATGTGTCTAGTACTAACCTAGAGAGGACTAACCTAAAACCGGACATAAGATAGTCCGAATGACCAGTGTAAGAAGGGTCAACAACAAAGTCTTCACAGCTCAGCCACTTACGGAGTGATGACCAGAAACAGGGAAGTGAGCTCGGGATGGTGGGACGGTGAATGAGTGGTGGAGACTGCAGGAAAATCAAGAATTACGGTAGGTATGTCATTTCCATATCTTCCTGGACATAAAGTCTCCACCACTCATTCACACTAATGGGAGAGTACCGAGCTAAATAATCCCCCAAGACAGGTGACAGGAGAGAAAGGAGCTCACTTGCTTAGGACAGAAGTCCATTAAGAATTGTCCTGTCAAATGACTGATGTCGTCTGGCATGGACATCCAAGGCATAGTGTTTAACAAATGTATGCAAGGAGCTCCAGGTAGCTGCATTGCAAATATCTGCAATGGGCACATTACAGATTTCATCAGAGATGCCACGACTGCTCTGATAGAGTGAGCGACACTCTGCCTTCCAGCTTGACCTGTGCCATAGAATAGCAGTGGCGAGCATGCCACCAACCACGCTGAAATGCACCTGACAGCAACAGGTTGACCCAGCTGGGTTGTGCTGAAGGAAACAAACAGTTGCTGAGCCTTCAATCTCCTCTCGCTTTATCTAGATAGAAAGTACAGTTATGTAAGAACTTACCGTAACAGTAGATCTTCGAGAATAGCTCTTGCAGCAGGTTACACCATTTAGGACTGAAGCTGGCAGGTGTCAGGACCCCAAATCTTCTAGCTAGCAGTCTTCAGCGGATCGCCTCCGGCGTAGTCCTGCCCCAACATCAGGCGTAGTACATAAGGAGGCGGTCCGCCAGAATCCCCAGTTCTCCCGCCAGAGACTTCCAGCCGCTGGATGACATCAGAAGTGAGACCGAGATCCGCCATCAGAAGAAGAAAGGAAAGTAAGCTCCTGCCAAGCCTGGTTAGGCCTTACCTCCAAGGGGGAATGGTGGATGGAGAGTTCTGCTGCAGAGCTGTTCTCGAAGATCTACTGTTATGGTAAGTTCTTAGTAACTGTACTATCCTTGCCGAGAGATACAGCTCTTGCAACAGGTTACACCATTAGGACTGATTCCCCAAGCAATAGCGCCTAGAGGCGCTCTAGGAGGAGGCATAAAGGAGAGATCTTGAAAATCCTGAATCTAGGACAGGAGACCCTGCAGAGCAGCGAGGCGAAACCACTCTCCCCGTGAAGGCGATGATCGGGCTGTAGTGCCTAATAAGGTGTGCACTGAGCTCCATGTAGCTGCAGCATAAAATATGCTTGAGATGGAGCCACGTCCGCAGCGCTGTATGGAAGTAGCCAATTTCCCCTAGTCGAAAGGGTCTCCGGACTGTGCCCGGAAGGGGCTTCTGCTTGTTGTTGTAGCAAAGAAATGCACTGGACAAGCCAGCGAGAAAGCTGCCTGTTTTGAGACTGGTTGGCCCAACATCCTCTCAGCAAAGGAAATAAACAGCTGTGTGGATTCACATGCTGTTTGGTCCTGGTCAAGTAGTATCTTAAGGATCGTGAACATCTAGGGTGTGAAGCAGTGCCTCTCCTCTGTTGGTGTATCTGGGAAGTACACCGCAAATCGATGTCCTGATTAAGGGTAAGGGTTGAGACCACCTTAGGCAGGAATTTAGGATTCGCCTCGGGACACTCTGTCCTGGTGGAAAATTAAATAAGGTTCCTACACATGAGGGCATGTAGCTCAGAGATTCTCCTTGCTGACGAATAGCAACTAAAATAACGCTTTCCATGACAGAAAACGAGCTCGTAATCTGCAGCAGGTTCAAAAGGGCAGCGTGAGCTGCTCCAGGACAAAGAGTAGGTCCAAGGGGATGGGATCCTTAATGGGTGGTCTAAGATGTAGCACCCCCTCAAAAAGTCACAAGAGGCATCGAGTTGAGCCACTGTGCATTGGCCTATCGGTAGTGGTAGGCCGAATCGCGTAGAGGTGAACCTTAATTGAGAAGTAGGCAAGGCCTGAGTGAAAGAGGAAAGCAGGTATTCCAGAACTGATTTTTCTGGGCATTCTAAAGGGAGAGACCGCGTGCCTGAGACCACAGGCAAAACCGCGCCATTTCATGGCGACGTCACGATGCGCTTTCCGGCTTTCTGGCAGAGAAAGAACTTCCGCCATCTCTTGCAAGACCCGTGGTCGCAGAATGGCTATGTCTCGAGGAGCCAGGCATGCAGGTTCAGTGAGCGAAGTCCGGTGGACTAGCGAACCCTCCTCTTGAGACAGCAGATGGGAGCTGATGGGCAAGAAGTGGAGGTTCCGGGACAATTCGTCAGCATGGGGAACCAAATCTGTCTGGGCAGAAAGACACTACCAAGATCATTGTTGCGTGCTCCTGCAAAGTTTGAGAAGGACTCTCTGGATCAACGGAAGGAGGGAAAGCCTAGAGAATCTGTCCGCCCAGGAGAGGGACAGCGTCTCGGCAAAAACACCAGGCCCTGGATCTAGCAAGCAAAAATTGGGCAGTTTGAGTTGGATGGGAAGCGAACAAGTCCAATTCTGGAGTGCCCCATCGAAGAAACAGATCTCTGCTACCTCCTGAAGAAGCTCCCACTCGTGGACTCTGGCCTGGGATCGACTCAGGCCGGTCTGCGATTGTATTGTCCACTCCGGAACATGAACTGTAATCAGGCTTGCGCCGGTAACGAATTACTCATTCCCACACTCTCATAGCTTCCCTGCACAGGAATAAGAGTTATGCCTTCTTGCTTGTTGAGGTAATACATCACCAGCCAGATTGTCTGTTTGAAGCAGGCAGTACTCAGTGGAATTTCTGACTGGGAGGCTTGCAGGGCATAAAGGACCGCCTCATCTCCAGAATGTTGATGTGGAGGTGAGCTTCTGAGGGGTCCACGCTCCCTGAGACCTCACCCTGTTCAGGTGTGCCCCCATCCCAGCCCTGAGGCGTCTGTGGAGAGGATTACCTCCGGGACGGCGCTACAAACGGAACACCCACGGAGAGTGTCCCTGGGTTTAGCCACCATTGCAGTCTTGAATCACGCCTCGTGATTCTGACTGGCTGCTGCATATGGTCTTGCCTTTGGTCCCATTGCACTTTCAGCATCCACTGGGTTACCCATGTGGAGCCTTGCCATCGGGACGGTTGGAATGGCCGCAATATATGTCCGAAGCAGCGAAGGACCAGTCTGGTGGGAACGGTCTTCTTTGCCGAAAGGTCCCTGATGAGGACCTGATGCGCCGCTCTGTCCTGGAAGAAAAGCTTTCCTTGGACGGTGTCCAGAACTGCGCCTATGAACTGCAGCTTCTGGGACGGTACCAGGAGAGACTTCTCAGTTGATAAGAATGCCCAGTGACTGAAAAAGAGCTTGGGTGTTCTGGATAGCAACAACAGCGCCCTCTGAGGCGGCCATGAGAAGCCAGTCGTCCAGGTACAGGAACACGGAGTGGCCCTGTCTCCTTAGAGACGCTGCCACGACTGCCATGCACTTGTAAAGACCCTGGGGCCGATGACAGTCCGAAAGGAAGCGCCGGAACTGAAAGTGGTGGCCGGAAACTCAAGCGCAGGAACTCCTGTGCGCTTGAGCAATGGGGATGTGCAGGTAGCATCCTGCATGTCCAGTGATGCCAGAAATGCGTCCCTTCTTCAACAGGAATAAGACCCTGGAGGGTCACCATCCGAAACACGCTTGTGGCGGCCGACATGTGAGGTCGCTGAGGTCCAATATTGGACGGAGGTCCCCGTTTTCTTTGGAACCAGAAGAAGTGGAAATAGTAGCCTGCTCCTCTCTGGTTCTCCGGGACGTACTCCACCGCTCCTTTTTGCAGAAGCGAGTATTTCTTGCTTGAGAAGCAATCTATGTGACCTGGGTAGCGGAGAGCAGAGGAGCCTTGTGGGTGGCTTGTCTACGAACTCTATAAAGTGGCCTCTTTGACCAATTGGAGTACCACCTGTCGGTGGTGATAGACTGCCACCCTGGCAGGTGGTCTGTACACGACCCCGACCTTGGTGCCCGTGTGATCCTGAGGGGCGGGGCCGGAAAGAGTCATGCTGTGGGGGCTGAGGTCCTGCAGGCTGGGCCGACTTGGCGGGACGTTGGCCTCTGCCTGAGGGCGACTTCCCTGGGCTTTCTGGGAGAAGGAGCCCTCTGTTGCAGGCTGGAACGGGACTGTTGTCTCTGAGTCCGGCCGTAAAATGGCTCTGGTTCCTACGAAAGGAACCGGGCCTGGGTCTGTACATGGCCTGGACAGACCTCACGGCCTTCCTGGCCTCCTGAAGCTTGGTGAGGACCTTCCAAGACTCACCAAGAGAACTCTCATGGGAATGGGCGCCCAGTATGTTCTTCTGGACGTCTGGGTGAATCCGAGACATGAAGCCAGAGTGCCTCCGGAGGCATACGCCTGAGGCTGCCGCTCTGGCCGAGGAGTCCGCGAGTCACACGTGGCTCAAGGCACCTGGGTTCCACGCCTGAACCCATGCGGAGGAGCTGAAGCAGTTCTTCCTTCTGCTCACCCTCCGCATCTTTTCTGCCAGCTCTAGTCCCAGCACAAGGCATTCTGAAACTGGACCATGTGGATGAGATAATTGAGAGACCTAATGGCGCAGGTTGCAGCTGTATCGTCGCCTGCCCATCGCGCGTCAATTGCTTGGACTCTGGGTCCGTGGCAGGGTGCTCAGATATTCTGCGCCTCTGGGACCGGTCATGTGAGGCTGTAATGACCAGGGAATCAGCCAGCGGATGAGATGCCAAGTACTGGTCCTCCCTAGGGGCCTTGTACAGGTGGTCAGCCTTCTTCGCATCGCGGGAGCGAATGTGGACATTTCCACGCTGCCTTGGTGACGCCCACGGCGGTGTCCACCAAGGGTGGTACCACCACAGGCTTTGGTTACTTTTGTCAAGATAATGTGCAAGGCGAGCCTCTCGGGTCAAGTTCCTCTGCGCCCCAGCCCATATTCTCTTGGATATGTCTCATAATCTCTGAGAACGATGGGTCATCCGGAGGAGATCTTGGGAGCTCACGTGGGTCTGGAGAGGGACATTGATGGGAGAAGGGCTCTGGATCTGTCTGAGAAGTCCGATCCCGAGTCCTCCATCGGCGTAGTGGCGCGCCTTCTGGGTCTCTTGGGGCTGAGTGACCCTGAAGAAGATCTGGACGGAGGTCTCTCTCTTTCCGTTGGTCTGCCCATAGGAGATTCAGCAGGTTCCTGGGGGAAGGTACTTGGCCTGCTGCCCCGGATGGGGTGGGGGCGCTGGGGTCGGAGTCACGGGTGGAGAAGGAGGAGGAAGAGGAGGTGGTGGGAACCACGCCCTTTTATGGTATCCCACCAAAAGGTAAACAGCTCCTTGACCTCAGAAATATTGAGACCTGAAGACGGGCCGGGCGCCAGTGGTCAGTCGTCGGGTTCGTGTCGGCTCCCCAGGGGTCTCTGGTTGGGAGAGGGTTCCCTCGGGGCTCGACAGGACCGGGTTCGCTCGCCTGGTCCCTCGGCTGTGTCGACTCCTCCGTAGCGCCTCCTGGCCGACGCCAGTGGGTTGAGGGGTTCCTCCCTCTGCTGGGACGGGCGCCGTCCCCAGCTGGCGCCCTTGGTGAGAAGGCCTGACCGCAACGGCGCCTGGCTGTCGCCGGGTCCGGACCGGTGGTGCTTGGCCGACGCCGGGTCTGACGTCCCTCTTGAGAGATGTCAGCTCCTTGGTTTTCCACTGGGGTGGAGGAGGCAAGGAGACCGACCGGACGTGGGGCCGAGGTGGCCGAGCCGGACTTGTGGTGATGGTGGTCCCTGACTCGCAAGGCCTTGGACGAAGAGGAAGAAGGCCTGGAGGTCATAGGCTGCAGAGTGGAGGAACCGGAGGAAGACTTGACTGCGACCGGGAGGCTGAGAGCGGGCCCGGAAGGCGAGCGTCAGGACCGGGAGCCGGAGCTATGGGAGTCAGAAGCCCTAGAAGGGATTTAGACCTCACCTCCCTGTGTTTTTTGAGGTGCCAAGGGCTTTCTCGGAGGATTTCCCTGAGGCAGGATCCATGGCCTTCAATCTCTCTTCCAGAAGGTAAGCTTGGAGGGCCTTCTGACGATGGATCCGGTCCGACTATTAAAGCCTTGACAGAAGGAGCAGCCCGGTGTTGTGGTCTGGGCCTAAGCACCGCACTCAGGCCAATGTGGGTCTTTCAAGGAATTTGCTTCCGCAGGCACACTTTGACGGATGGCCTCCCAGATGTTGGAGAGGACATCAGATGGCAGACAAATCGAGAGAATGAAGTTTCCAATTGAAGAAGCGGAAAATAACTTTTCAGGCGTCGTGGCGCTGGACACTGACTGGAGGGTCGAGGCATGCAAGTCGATGAGGAAAGAACTAAGGATTCTGGCGGGACCGCCTCATGTACTCACGCCTGACGTCAGGGGCGGACCGGCGTCGGAGGCGGTCCCCGCTGAAGCACGCTAGCTAGAAGATTTCCGTATCCTGACGCCCGCCGGCTTCAGTCCTAATGGTGTAACCTGCTGCAAGAGCTGTATCTCAAGTAAGATCCGCAATGCTCTCTTTACGTCCAGTGAAAGAAGGGTACGCCACCTTCATTCTGGAAGTTTGCAAAGTAGGTAGGAAGGACTAAGGTTGATTCAGATAGAATTCTGAGACACCCTTAGGCAAGAACTTAGGATGAGTCCTAAGAATGACTTTGTCCTTGTGAAATACAGTATACAAAGGGTCTGTGACCAGGGCATGAATTTCAGAAAATCTGAGGCAGAAGTAATGGCCACCAGGAAGGCCGTTTTCCAAGTGAGGAATTTCAACTGAGGTAGCTAGAGGCTCAAAGGTTTACAAGTGAGCATGTCTAGCACAAGGTTAATGTCCCAGGCTACAACTGGACATCTAACACGAGGTCTAGTATGCAGAATACCTTTAAGAAACCTCTTAACTTTGGGCAGTTGAGCCAGTGACAAGGAAAGTACCAGCTCATGATATGCCAAAATTTTTTTATTTTATTTTATTCTTTGGTAACGGTAAGGCCCACTAGGCACAAGTGCCTGTTTTCAGGGTGACCTGGGAGCACTGGGAAGTTAAGTGACTTGCTCAGAGTCACACAGTATGCAAGTGGAGGTTGTGAGAATCAAACTCAGGTCTGGCCTGCTGGATGTATCAAGCTCGTTCACACCTCATTCCTCTAACCTCTAGGCTATACTGCCAGCCTAAAGATGAACACTGACTGTGGAGTATTGTAGACCTGTGCTTGAGAGGTCTAGAGATACTCTGAGACTTTATTCGTGGGCAGGAAAAAGGATTCCAAGAGGATTTTGCACACCAGCTAGAGAAACGCTCCATTTAGCTGTGTAAGTTTTCTGGTAACTGGCTTGCACGGGGCTATAAGAATGTCAAAACTCTACAAGAAACATTAAACCTATTCACCTCTATCTCCTCAGGAGCCAAGCGTGAAGGTGAAGCCACCTCAGGTTGGGATGGATCACAGGACCCTCAGAAGGTTCATCTGAAGGGAAGCGGTTTCGGGAGGTTTCGATAACCTGTTGAGCAGCGGAACCATATCTGCTGAGGCCAGAAGGGGACAATGAGAATCATTCTGCTCCGGCTCCAATTTGAGCAATATCCTCTGAATTAGGGAAGAGGAGAAAATGCATATAGAAAGCATTTTGTCCACTGCAGCCTGAATGCATCCTGACAAAACGTCAAGTCCTGGATTTCTGGAGCAGAAGAGAGGCAGTTTGCATCGAGTGGGACGCAAAAGGTCCAGGTCTGGAGTTCCCCCTCTTTGAAGAGTGACTGAGCGAGTCGGTTGAGTCGAGAGACCACTTGTGAGGATCTCCTCCATTCTACTGAGATAGTCTGCCAGTTCATTTTGTACTCCTGGCAGGTAAACCACCTGAATCAGAGCCTTGTGCTCCAGGCACCATTCCCACACTCTCATTGCTTCCTTGCATAAGTGGGTAAGAGTGTGCACCGCCCTGTTTGTTGATGGAATACATCACTGTCTTGTTGTCCGTTTGAAGGAGAATGTTCTTGTGACAGAGTATGTTCTCAAAAGCTTGGACTGCATAGAGGACAGCTCTCATTTCCAAGACGCTTATGTGAAGTTGAGACTCGTCCTGGGTCCACATGCCCTGGGTGTGGATATCCCGCAGTGAGCTCCCAACCCATCAGGGACACAGCTGTGGTAATGGAGATATGATGATCCAGAAGGAGAAGGATATCCTTCCAGAAGGTTGTCCTCCTGAGACCACCAGGTGAGTGACCTCTTCAGGGGTTCTGTCACCTGATGAGAAAGGACTGAGGGTGAGTGGTTAGGGACCACTGAGTACTAAGCATCCACTGAGAGGTTCTCATGTGAAGACGGCCAAGGTAAAGTGAACACCGAGGATGCCAAGAGGCCCAGCATCTGCTGCATCGAGATAGCTCGAACTGAGCCGTGTTCTCTCATGAATCGGGCCATCTGTAAGATATCGCTCCTTCTCTCCTCTGGAAGAAAAGCTTTGCACAGGAGGTGTCTCCAGAAGAGTTCCTATGAAAGGAGCTCTGGGAGGGCTGCAACTGTGACTTCTTGAGGTTCAGCAGGACTCCCATGGATGGGAGGAAGTCTGAGGCCGTGGCCACGGCCTCCAGAGTCTCTTGCCTGGAGGGACTTGCTAGAAGCCAGTCGTCAGATCGGGAATACTTGTATTCTGATTTTTCCTTAGATGCGCGAGAACTGCACAACACTTTGTAAAACTCGAGGCGCCGAGGATACCCAAAAGGGCAAGACTCTGAATTGATAGTGTTGACTCAACGCCACGAACCTTAGGTATTTATGGTGGTTTGGGTGTATGAGAATGTGCTGGTAGGCATCCTGCATGTCCAGGGAGGCTAGCCAGTCGTACTGATGAATCAATGGTAGTAGGGCAATGGTGATATCATCTTGAACTTTTCTTGTGTAGGAACTTGTTTAACTTTCTGAGATCCAGAATGAAGCATGCTGACGGTTGTATTTGGGACCAGAAAGTAATGGGAGAGAAACCTGTTTTCATTGATCCAGTGGAACTACTTCTACTGCTCTGTTGTACCTCGGAAGCAAGGAGGTCTGATTGTGCCGCAGACAGCCTGGGCTGTTGCTTGGGAGGATGATCCGGAGGGGTTTATGACAGATTGAGAGAGTACCTTGGGATTATCCTGAGGACCCATTTGTCTGATGTTATAAACTTCCACTGGTTATAGAACTGAGTCAAACATCCTCCCACTGTCGAGGAGTCATCCCCTCAGGCAGCTGAGGTGGGACCTGGGCGGAAACTCAGAAGGTGGCACTGGGCTTTTGGTCCTTGTGCCTTCTGCGCTTTTTTGTGGCTGAGGGTTCTGGTTTCTGTTAAAACCTCCTCTGCCTTTGCCCAGAAAGGACTGACAGTTAAGAAACTGACTCTTGTTCCCAACCCCTCGAGAGGAAGCGGGCAGACTTCTGGCTGTCTTGATGGCAGACCTAGTCCTCCGTGTGGCCTCTAGTGCTTGCTCCACCTGAGGTCCAAACAGATACATGCCGTCGAAGGTAAAGGCCATGACTTGCTGCTGGGCATCATTCGTGAAGCCAGGATGCGCAGCTAAGCGTGGCGACAGGTGCAGATGCCAGCCGCCTGCCAGGAAGGGTATCAAAGGCGTCCATTGCAGCTGTAACCTGTTGGTTACTGGACTCGATACCCTAGTTATGGTCTGAAGTAGCTCTGAGTTAACCTCTGATTCGGTAGAGCTTCTACCATTGCTTTGAGTGAATGCCAAAGAACACACTCATATTGAGAAAAATAGCCTTGGTAGCTGGCAATACGCATGCCCAGGGTTGAGGCAGCAAAGACTCTCTTACCCAGGTGTCGATCTTGTGAGAATTCTTTGTTTATAGGACAGGCTATACATTCCTGAGGAGGACAGCCTTTCATTCTCTGCCAGGACCACTATGGCATCGGCAAAGGCTTGTGAGGCCAAGATGGGGCGATCCTTTGGAGGGGCATATTTCCTATCTATGGATTTGGCCACAGAAGGAATAAGGGCCTGGATTCTTCCACACCATCTGGGAAAGAGTCTCGAAGAGGGCTGTATCGGAGGGTTAAATCCATAGGGATTTCTGGAACACGAAGATATTGGAGACACAGAAGCTTCCAGGATCGATTTCTGTGGTCTGGAGAGAAAGAGTAGAATTTAAATTCTTGAGCAGAGACTTAAAGGAAAGGTCCTCAACAACAGGCTCTGCAGGAGGATTGATCCCTGCCCAGGGCAGAATCAGCATCAACATCATCACCAGCCAAGATCTGGATCGGGCTCAAAATCATCTCCTGACAGTCAGGGGGACTGTATAGACAGGAATGGAGTGAAAACAGGAGGAAGAAGAGAAGGAGAAAGAATCGAGTCGAAAACCTCTGAAACTAGATGGTGCCACACATCCTCGGTGCTGAAGAAAGCGGTGCTGAGAACTAAGAGGGTGCCGTCATAGAAAGCAGCGTTGCACTTGGTGCCGACAGGCAGCGACCTACACTCAAGCGCTGATGGATAGCAAGGCACCGTACATAGGCGCCGCACCAGCCCCGGACGCAGAGGATGGTGCAGACAGAGCATGCGGCACTGCAGACGGTGCCGACACCTCTTGCTGGCTGTGCCAGAAGACTTCGGCGCCAGAGAAGTCAGCACCGCAGAGCGATGGCACCGCAACAGAGTCTGAGAACTGTGATTTGCAGTTATAGGATGAAAAATGGCAGGAGATAAAGGCATTGGTGTAGACCCTGTGCTGCAGTCATGTAAGGGGATGAACACCAGAGTGCGGAGTAGATGGCACGAAGAAGGCACCGTGCGACTAGGAAGTTCTAACCACGCAGTCTGCCGCTCTGAAACCGATGGACCCGAAGGCTCCAGTGACAGACTGGCCGGTTCAGGCAGTCGGGACAACTTCCGAGCCCACTCTTCATAAGAGCAGCCCAATGGTGAAACTGCTCATCGGAAGTCCCTCCAATAGGCGGAGAGGAGCACTGGTGTCGAAAGAGCCCGCCACTAAAGGCAGAAACCGGTGACTCTGATAGAGGTGGAGACTGGCACCTGACCCTAATAACTGACCGTCACGTGCAGATGTACCAGAGGGCGACCTCGAGTGATGTTGTTTCTCCTTCAACCTGTGTGTTGAAGAAGAACTCGAGACGAATGGTGCCAAGAATGGGACCACTTCTTTTATGTTTTCGGGAGACTGCTCATTCCCGAACACTGGACCATCCGTTGACAGACCTCCCCTCATGGGTAGGCGGTGGACCAGACTCAGCCCGGCTGACTGAACAGCTTTCATCTGAAGACTCCCTACCATCACCTGCCCCACTCATGGTCGACTCCGTCAATAAAGGGCTGAAGACTTTTCTAGTACAAGAAGAATTTATTAAAATATAATCGGTACTTATCGCTGATAAAATACAAAATAATAAACTGAAAATACAGGTTACTCACCTGTAACAGGAGTTCTAGGAATGGTATATGTTGTTCATCCACACTTATTGGCAGGTATCCTTGCCGCTTTAAATCTTGCGGGAAGGTCTTCAAGCTGGCTCTCCCACCCACCGGGTGGTATAACTCGGCTCCGCCCCATGGCGTAGATCTGGCCGCTGGAAGCTCAGGTTGTCGCGTGAAGCCGAGAGAATGGTGAGTAGGGATGAACAAATATACCATTCCTAGAACTCCTGTTACAGGTGAGTAACCGTATTTCTAGGACATGGATATGTTGTTCATCCACACTTATTGGCAGACTCCTACAGTTCTCCGGAGGAGGGAGGCAAGACGACACCCCAATACTTACTTGGGAAAGAGAGACTGAGAACCGAAGCCCCAAAACCAGCATCCCGGCGTGACTCAAGGTCGATGTGGTAATGGGTAATGAAGGTGTTTGCTGACTTCCAGGTAGCAGCCCTGCAGATTTCCTGGATAGGGACATCCTGGAAGCAGCCACGTGCAGCAGTATGGCGGGTAGAATGAGCTCTTATCCCTCTGGGAGGCTCCATGCCCGCCAACTTATAGCAGAGATCTATGCAGGAGGTGACCCACCTGCTTATCGTCCGCTTGGCTGCAGGTCTGCCAGATGGGCTTCAGCTGTAGGTGACAAATCAGCTGGCGAACTCTCCCTAATTTCAGCCGGCGCTCTTTGATACAGGCGAGCTCTTCTAGGGTCCAAAGTATGGAGCCTATATTCGGCCTCCGAGGTGTGATTGGGGTAGAACACCGCAGAGTCAACACCTGGTTAAGGTGAAACTCTGACACCATCTTCGGAAGGAATTTCAGGTGAGGTAGGACAACCTTGTCCCTGTGGAAGACCAGGTAAGGAGACTCGATGGAAAGCGCCTGGAGCTCTCCATCCTTCTGGCTGGACGTGACAGCCACCAAGAAGGCGGTCTTCCACGACAGGTGAGAGAGAGCACACCTGTGCATAGGTTCGAATGGCTTGCCCATGAGCTTGCCAGTACCAGCAGTAGATCCCATGGAGGTGGAGGTTCACGATCGGAGGATATGTGATCAAGGCCTTTAAAAAAGCACCAGACCACCTTCTCCTGCGCTACTCGACTGCTTCCCGGCCCGCCCTGTAAGCAGAGATGGCTGCCAGTGCACCCTTAGGGTCGCTTGACCTAAGCCCTTGACTAGAAAGGGACCATAAATAGTCCAAGATGCTGTTACAGAACAGGAGGAAGGTCCAAGCCCTTGCCCTGACACCAAATGGAAAACCTTTTCCATTTGAAGGCATAGCATTTTCTGGTCGACTCATACGGGACGCCTCAACTACATTGAGGACCACGTCGGAAAGACCAAGGCCTGGAACTCTGGCAGCCAGGAACCAGGCGTCAGGTGCAGGGATTGAAGGTCCGGATGGAACACCTTCCCTGATTGACTGAGAGCAGGTCCGGCGAGCTGGAAGCTGCCGCGAATCCTGGAGCTGAGACTGAGGAGATCTGGGTACCAGAACTGGCGAGGCCAGTCTGGGGCTATCAGAATCACCTGCGCCTTGTCCCTCCTCGCCTTGAGAAGCACCTTGTGGATCAAGGGAAATGGGGAAAGGCGAAGAGGCCCGGGGTCCACTGCCTCGAGAAGGCATCCCCTGCAGCGAGCCCTGCTGAGGGGGCGGGATGGAACAGTCTCAGCTTCGTTCTCCCTGGAGGCAAACAGGTCCACCTGAGGTGTGCCCCAATGGGAGAACAGATGCTGTACTACCTCCGCAGGAGAGACCACTGTGGATGCAGCCCCTATCCGCTCAGGGCATCGGCCAGGGTGTTGGAGGCCCTGCCACATGAATGGCCAGGAGATCCGCCCAGGCTGCGCACGAGTGACCAAATGCGGAGAGCTTCCTGCATAGAAGCATGGAGCGCGTCCCCGCCTGGCGGGTTTAGATAGTACATGGTCGTGGTATTGTCCGTCTGACCCGGACCACTTGACCCGGAGGAACGGAGCAAAGGCGGTGAGAGCTAGGCGGACCGCCGAGTTCAGCAGGTTGATGTGGCATCGACTCCTGGGACCAGAAGCCGTGAGTCCGGTGTGTCCCCAGATAGGCACCCCAACCCATCAGAGAGGCATCGGTCGACAGAGAGACCGTCGGCACGGGCGGACAAATGGGATGCCCTCCTGCAAATGACCTGAACGGTCCACCACTGGAGAGCGCTCCATATCCCCTGTGTCACCGACTACGCTGGTCCAAAGGATCACAGGCTGCCAGACCACTGGCTGGCCAGTCCCCATTGAAGGACGATGTTCCAGCGGGCCCAATGGACCACGCTGCCAACAGGCCGCCATGAGACCCAGGAGGCGAGGAAGTCCCGGCAGAAGCGAATTGCCCAACCAGAAATGATCGGGCAAAGGAGGAAAGAACCTCGGCCCTGTCCGCCGGGAGCCGCGCCTGACTCAAGAGTCGAGCTGCGCCCATGAACAGAATCACCTGCTCGCCTCGAGTCCGACTTGGCCTCCTTGATAAGGAGGCCCAGCTGAGAGCAGACCTGGAGGGCAGATCTCTGACCACCCACCTCCTTCCTGGAGGGAGCTGCCATCAGCCAGTCGCCCAGGTAAGGGTAGGCCCGACCCCTCGGGCGCCAAGAGGAATGCTGTCACCACTGCCATGTATTTGGTGAAGACCCTGGGAGCTGGAGACAAGTCAAGGGCATGGCTTGGAACTCAAAGGGATCCTTCCGCCGGAAGTTAAGGAATTCCTGGGTGAGATTTGACGGATAGGGACGTGAAAAACGGGCCCTGCAAGTCCAGAGAGCAGAACCACACGCCGCTCCAAGGATGGTATTATCTGAGCCAGAGTGACCATCCTGAAGGTCCAAGACCTTAGGAACCTGTTTAGGTCGGCAGGTCGAGAATGGGGGCCAGCCCCGTCTGCTTGAACCAGGAAGTACCTGGACACAAACCCTGGGTCTGAAGGAGGGTCCGTCACCTCTATTATCACCCCTTCTGGAGGAGGAGAGGGATCGGCCTGACGAGCCACCAGTGAGGCTGGGGACCTCGAAGCCACCCGAGGGGCGCATGCTCTGAAGGTGGCGCCTGCTCAGTTCCAGAGGCAGGCCTCTTCCCACCACCTCAAAACCCACCTGTCCGGTGGGTAACAGCGGACCAGCGGAACGGAAGTGCTGGAGCCGCCTCCACGGGGGACCCAGGGTAAGGTGACGGGATGGGGGCGACACCCTCAGCCCGTCCACTGGGCAGGCTTGAGGAGGGACCGCCGAGGGACCTCCTGGGCCTTTACCTCCCTGCCTCCTGTTAGAGGAAGCCGCTGCTTGCTTGGATGCCAAGGTCGAGCCTGCTGGCCCTGACGTGCTAGGCCGGACGTGCTACTGGGGCGCCAAGGACTGAAGGGCTTAGGCTGTGGTTTGTGCCTTGTCCTTCTGAGCGGAAGAGACCTAGTCCAAGGTAGCATTGGACTCTCGATCCTCTGCAGGTGACCTTCCACCCAGGGTCAAGAGGTCAGTCCTCAAAAGGGAACATCCACCAACTTGTGCTGGGTATCCGGGCAAAGGTGGATATCCTCAGCCAAGCCCGCCGACGCAGATAGCCATCGCAGCCACCGATCTGGCACATGAGTCCCCAATATCCAAAGTAGTCTGAGCCTGTTTCGGGCTACTGCCCTGCCCTGGTCCCGCACCTGCTTTGACCGTAGTCTGCAGATCGGGTGAGATGAGGATGACCTCATCCAGGAGCCCAACAGGATATGAGAAAAATGTGCCAGAGGATCGCCTAACTGGCCTGATCAAGGCCGAGAGAGGACGAGCATAGATTCTTTTCGCCCGACATAATCCAATTTCTGACTCCTTGTCGGGAGGTTTGTCCACATCCTGGCGCGCACGGGCGCAACCGAAAACGCTGTCGGTAACCAACCCTCAGCAGAGGGGTGCCCAAAACCGGACAGGAACCGGGTAGGGACCGTATACTTCCTGGGCCATCCTGGCCGGCGAGGGCAGGAAGCAGGGCGCCGCTAAAGCTCCAGGCGGTCATCCACTATGGCCTCGGCCACTGGAAAGGCCTCGTGGAGAATCCTCGTCCAGAATCTCCGTGAGGGGATACCTGGCCTGCTTGGAACGGGGTTCGAGCTCCATCCCGTGACTCGAGATGAGCCGAAGCAGTCCCAGGAAGGACGACGTGCTATCGTCCATGACTGACTCCTGAAGACTCCAAGTCCAGTCGCTGGAGAAAAGGAGGAATCATCTTCGACTCGAAGAGTCCTCAAGAGCTGCCTCTGGCCTGAGCCACCTTCACCTCGCCGAGGTCGGTCGGGAGTGAGGGTAACCGACAGCCGATGGGGTAGACCTCAGCCGACCGAGAATCTGGTCGGAGCCCCAATTAGTGGCTGGGAGGCAGAGGTTCCACCGAATCGGTGGAGCAGCTGGTTTTGGCCAACAACCGCCTGGGTACAGCCTCCGGTTAAGCTCGAGGGATTGTGTCACGCCTCCGGTGACAGCCACTTAATGGTCAGTTGGCGACGGGCGCCGGCTTATTCTCGGGTCGGCAGGAGCTAAGGCCACATAAGGTCTCTCGCATCGCCGACGAATCCTATACTGGCTTCCTCGTCCGAGGAGGAGATCGAGGACGAAGCGCGACGCTGGCCATCATGTTTCGAGATCGAGCCGTCGACGGGCGGGATCGGCTTGACTGCGTAAGAGGTCCGAGACCGAGAGCCTTGGCTCTTCCGAGGTCGGTGCGGGAGGTGTCGCTGGAACCGTACTCCTCTCGCTCGGATGGTTCATCCAGGGCCCGGAACCGAGGTACAGGCAAGCCCACCGGATCTCAACTCCTCCCGGGGAACCGGGAGAGGGAATTCGCTGCTATAGGCGACAGCCCGCCCAACGGATCGAGAAAATCTCACTTGCCGGCAGGAGTCTCGGTCAACTGACCTGACGGGACACCGTGAGGCCAGTGGCCTAGCCGAGCGGTTCGACCAAGCCGACGGTCGACTTACTGGGAGGGGGACCTTCTGCCCCAAGAGCGCCGACGGAGGGATTTGCCTTGTCCCTCTTTTGACCGAGAATAAGGTCCAGTAGACATTGGCCCTTCTCCCCTAGTGGAGAGGGACAGACAGAGCTCCCTTAAAGGAAGCTGTGAGGAAGAACTCAGAGAGAGCGGGATAAATGTCGCGTCGAGGAAGATACGCTCCGCCGGCCTCTTCGAGGCGCATCATCTGCCGAGTCCGCCGAGCTCCGCCACGCAGACATCACGAACGGGCCTCCTTAAACTCACCGAGGAACGCTCGGGACGGCCCAGATACACCGGGCAGCACGGTCTCAGGACGTAGGGCCGAGGAAAGAAGAGCACAGGTCGCAATCCCGTGGTCGTGCTCAAGGCCCAAACAGTAGAACACGTGGAATGTGGATCCGTCGCGAGACATCTTCTGCCCACAGGGGCATCTCCAAACCGGGAGTGATTTGTCCGCCGTGGCCGCGAGGATCGAAGACTGAAGTCTTTTCGCAAAAATACTTTGAAATTGAAATGGAGAAACAGGAACTAGTCTCAACGCAGAGCGTTAAGGAGGGAACCTGAGCTTCCAAGCTGTAAGGAAGATTCATGCCATGGGGCGGAGCTACAGAGTTATACTACCCGGTGGGTGGGAGAGCCAGCTTGAAGACCTTCCGCAAGATTTAAAGCGGCAAGGATACCTGCCAATAAGTGTGGATGAACAACATATCCATGTCCCTAGAAACTAAGCTGCTAGTTTGAAGTTTGACTCCCGGCAGGCGAGCGACGTCGTCCACTTAAGTGCACTTGACGGTGGGAAAAAGGAACTGAGGCAGCTGGAGGGTTGACGCCAAGATAGTTCTATACCGCACGTGCCTGGTTGCATGCCGCTGCTCCTTGCGGCTTCATCTTGGGCGCTGAGCCTCCTGAAAAGTTTGCTCCCGCTGGGTCCTAGTTCTCCGCATACTCCATTAGTGTAATGAGGGTGGAGACTTTATGTCCAGGAAGATCAAGCCCATGATTGATACAATCGCACTTTGTATTGCAAGCTTAAGTATTTCAGGAGTCAGGTAGTGCTTATGTCTATACAGAAGGCCGATGTGGATATTCACAGATTTGGCGACTCATATCAATATGACTGGAGAAAAGATAGAATACTGTCCAGGGTCACTCCAAGGTACTTGAAAGAATGTCTGGTCTAAGGCGACACCAGCGCTATTTCTGACTGTCAGCTGTTTACTTTTATGTTTATTATGTGCACTATGGAAAAGCACAATCTTGCTTTCTTTTAGTTGAGCACTAGTTTCTGCATGCAAGCCATGCCTCTACATCCGTGAAACTTTCCTGAAGGTGGCCTCCAAGAGAGAGGGTCAGAGATCTTTGAGAAAATTACTGCATCATCTGCATAGGAGGATATGTTCATGAGATGAGTTTGTTCAGAAAGATGCTGAATAGCAGGGGCCCCAAAATTGACCTTGGGGACACCTGATCGAACAAGGTGTTTGGAGGAGAGGGCATTACAATCTTAACCTGTTGAGTGCGGTCGGTGAGATCACTATTTAACCACCTTAGGTGTCAAGGGACAGCCCTAAATCAGCAAAGTTGTTTGATTAGCAGTGATAGCTGACCGTATCGAAAGCCTTGACAGGTCGTGACAGTGGCGCTGAGAAGTTGACCTTGATCAGTGCCTGATGAATGTAGCCCATAAATTCAATGAGTGCGGTGGTACTGTGACCTTTCCGAAAGTTATGCTGCTGGGCATAGCAGGTTGTATTGTTCCAAGTAGTCTACCAGTTGATCTGCAACAATTTTCTCTAACGCTCTGGATAAGGGAGGAGGATGGAGATAGGCCTGTAGTTTTAGTGTTGTGCTCTGTCATCATTCTTGTGGACTGGGGTCACTAGGGCAGACTTCCACTTGAGGGAACTGGAGAGCATGAGGAACGGCTGATAATCTTGGTTAGAGGGATCAAGACAGCATCAAGGGTGAGGCTATGAGCTTCAATTTGTGTTTCAAGTACCTTCAGTAGGTATATTTAGTCTTCACGTTCGAGATTGCCTTGAATAGAAACATGGATGCTCCAGCTTCTTAACCGGTTTTACCATGAGGAGCCGGGAGGTTTTGATAAAGAAAATTAGCAGGCAGCACATGACTAAGTTCAGTGAAAGCCAGATTAAAAGTATTGGCAGTTGAGGTGGGGTCAATGATGATGGAACCATCTATGCTCAGCATGATGGGTGCTTTCTTGAACCTTCCCATGACTTTGATATGTTGCTCCAGAATTTCCTTCCATCCTTCCATGTGTTGGACAGGGCACTCCTATAATAGCTGGGTTTATCCAAGCAAATGGTTTTGGTACAGGCATTCCTGGCTGTTTTATAGGCCTGTATGTCAGCTGGTCTGCTAGTAGCTCTTACCGGTCCCAGAGATGGTCCTGTTATTTCATTTTTCCAGTAGATCACTTGTAATCCAAGGGTTGTCAAAGCTTGAAAGGAGCATGGACATTACACGCTGCATTGAACCGGAGACGAAGTATTCAAGTGCATCGCTTTATGTCAGTTGCAGTATCAATTATGGACTAGTCCTGTTATCGTAGAAGCAATTTTAATGGCTCTAGGTGCCCTCTGGATAGAATCCTACTATTGACAGTTTTTGCCAGGGGTTTATTGAATTTATTTGACCATAAGCACATGACCGGGAGTGGTCATTTATAGAATTAGGAAGGACTTCCAGATGATAGATATGGTCTAGGTGGTTTGTGAGCACCCAGTCCAGTAGGGTGCTTGTCCCAGTTCTGTAGCTGACCCTTGTAGGTGAGGTTACGAGCTGGATGAAATTTGCAGTGGATAAGACATCCTTATAATTGTTTGCACTGGGGAGAGCCAGTTCACATTGAAATCCCCAAGCATTATAACTCCAGCATTGTGGTTTAAGCTATTGATATAAGTTAGGAGGGTCCAGACTAGATGGCTAGACAGGAGGCAGTATAACCGCAGTGGTTTAAGGCTCTGAGCTGCAAATCTGGAGACCTGGGTTTGAATCCCACAGCCCCCACTTGCATACTGTGTGGCCCTGAGCAAGTCACTTAACTTCCTTGTGCTCCCAGGTTGCACTGTCAAACAAGCTTTCAGCTTAGTGTGTTTCACCTGGTTAAACAATTGGGGAAAAAAAGGTGATGTCGATTTTGGTGGAATATAAACTGATGCTACTGTCAGGGCCTTATTGTGGGCTCCGAGCAGAGTCTTGATCGCTAGGACCTGTAGGTCATCACTAAAGTTGGGCAGTGGCAGAGCATGCCCCTGTAAAGAGTCTTTTCAGGTATAGCACAGCCTCACCCTTTTTTAGATAGTCTGTCCTGCCTGAAAACAGTATATCCTGGAATTGCAACAGCAGTATCAGGGATCGCTGGTGACACCCACGCCTCAATCACTGCAAGGACATCTGGACTGTGCTGGATGGTCCGCTAGTAAGGGCATCAGATTTTTGGAGCAGGCTGCAAATGTTAATGCAGGTTAGTGAGAGAGTCCCAGATCTGCTTGTGCCACTAGGTCTGGAGAAGGGTGGACCAGGGTTAGGTGTATGTTTCAGGCATAAGCAGGAGAAGCAGTATTAGATGTCTTAGTAGCTCCTTCAGACATATGCTGTGCAGCAACTGCATCTTCTCCCTTTGCGCTGTTCACTAGCTCTAGTCTGGATTGACCGGACACTGATAATAAAAGCAAGGAGCAGTAGTGATGGTAACATCGTGCTCGGACGTAGAAGCAATCTTGTGCATTGTAGGATTTGGTAATGGAGACGAAGCATCATATTACGACTGCAGGTAGCCATTCCAAATGTGTAATGGGGTATTCATCAAGGTGACCAGCAGTAGGTCTTGGGAACTTGAGAATCAGTGCTATTTGAAGAAGTCAGCACAGCCAGAAAACATGAGCAGCATGATCATAGGTGATAACATTATTATTGGTAGGGCTAGCACAGGGGTGATCAGGGTAAAAGCCAGATGAGTGGTAAGGATCAGTGGGGATACTGAGATGGCTGTGATTGGACATTTAAAGTTGATTTCAAATGAAAATGCTGATACCTGATGGTAAGTCAAAGCCAGAAGAAACTGTGAACTGCTGAGGTCCAGAGTCACAGAATGTGTTAAAATTCCTGAAGGTGATGAACTGTGTCTGTGCATATGCAGAAGTGAAATCCTTTTGTCTATATATTTCCAATGTTCTTCAAAGAGGTTGTTGAATTGCCCACATACACTTCCTTTAAGAGCAGGTAAGATGAAAATGTGGATTCAGAGCAGGACCCAGAATCACTGAGTTTGTCAGACTTAGTTGTTGACTTATTTCTGCTTGGGATGCCTTCCAAAAGTTGATTTTAAAATGAAAATGTAGATATCTGGTGGTGACGTTTTGTCAAATTCAGTCCAGGAGACTTTCACAGATGTTGTGAGCAAGAATGGCATAGTTAATCCAGGCAGAAAAACACGACATCAACAAAAACTAATCTAAAGACACAGACAAACACAAACAGCCACCCACACAGACCTAGGAGGCGGATCTGCAAGGGGAGAAAAGACAGAAACAGCAGGTGAAGGCAGAGAGATAGCGAGAGTCGGAGAATCGTGAGACTGTCAGAGTGATCAGTTCCTAGGTCTCATGAGAACATTTGGTTGCACAACCAGACAGAAAAGGAGAAGACAGAACAGATCCTTGCGCTTAACTCTTTCTGCATAACAAATGGGACAGGGCCTTATTCAACCACGTCACAGGCAAAGCAATGTGAAGACCAGCAGAAAGGTAGACCGTCAAAAACAGCAAACCAGAACCCAACAGCAAGGCCACTGACACAGCAAGGACAAGCACTGATGGATCTGAGGACAGCCACGAGTACCACAGAACCAGGGGCTTGGCAGGAACTGACCAGGTGCCGAGGGGACAGCCGGACCGAGCATAAACCCAAGTCAAAAGCAGACCCAATGACGGAAATGTGAAGACAGCCAAGCACACGCAGGAACTGGATATAGAGTGGCAAAGTCAATAAGGCAGGGCCAGAAGATGATCAGCACAAAGGAAATGCCATAAAAAGGGCAAACCCAGCCCAAAACAACAAAGCTGTCGCAGAGGCAAAACTAGGCAACAGACGCAAAGGCAGCAATGAGCTCCACGGTAATGGGGGTTGGGGCTGTCAAGCCATAAATTGACCTTGGTATCCGAAGACGGTTGGAACGGCAGTAAAGGCCATAAAGATTACCAGCACACACCATCTCCACAAAATAATGCAGCCACCAGCAGACTCATGCCAGGAAGGGTGGGACAACAAGCCAGCAGCAGGAACTCAGGCAACAGTGGGAGACTGGGTGAGAACAATGAAATGGAAGACCATTAACAGCAGAACTCCAGTGACAACAAGGCAGCAGGCAGTTTCGCAGCACAGGAAACAGGGCTCATGCGGAAGCAGAACAACAGGCCCACATCCCCAAAACAGGCGGCGAAGGCTGGCAAAACAATACAGCAACAAAGTCCAAGGAGGGAGTTCTTCAGTCTAACGTGAAGTCAGCAGCAGAAAAGGAAAGAACTGAGGAGGTTTGGTGCAGCTCATGCTACAAGGCGACGATAATTGACGTCATCATAGGCAGCATGTTAGGCAAAAGTTTCCGGAGAGGTCTGATGCTGATGGTGTCTATGTTCCATGGATGTGGCTCACTGGAGGTAGATATACCCAAAGAAGATATAGGGTGTTCGGTGTTTCTTCACCCTAGAACTAGCGTGCTCTAGGGCTTCCAACCCAGAACTGTGCCCCTTTCATCCATAATCAGGCTGACCTTGTATTTTCTCCCCTTTGCTTCAATCCAGACTCAGGGTGACCTCCCTTCAATACAGAACTAGCATGCCCTGGTGTCCCTCTAAAGAACCAGGTGATCTGGTGTTTTTCTCCTGGTGTTTTTCCTCCTTCAATCCAAACTGGGGGTCCTGCAGTGTTTTTCAGTATGGACCTAGAGGGATATGATGCTCTCCCAATCTAGGACCAGAGGAACCTGTTCTCTTCCCCACACCAGGAACAGGAGTGACCCAGACCTCCATAAGGAATCAGAGGACATGGTATGCTCCTATTCTGGAACCAGTTTGATATGGTATTTCCTAAACTTTTTTTTTTTTTGCAACTTAATATACTTTATTAGGATAAAAGGAACAAAACATTAACAAGTCCTTCCGAATTTAAACATGCAGCAATTACACTTGGTTTACTGTATAACAAGCAGGAGTAAATAAGACAACGGTATTAAATAAATCCCTTATGTGCCTCCCTCCCTCCCACCCTCTAATCCCTCACTCCTTGTGCATCTATTGACCCTAAATACATTGCTAAGAAGAGAAAAAATATATTAAGAGGCTTAGCTAAGTATTCATGAGAAATGTAGAGAAGAGATACATACAATTTGGTTTTACTGAAAGCAAGAGTATTGCTACCTATTAGCGACTCTGCTGATATTGCCGTCAGGCATTCCTACACCCATTCTGCATAGGAAGACATCAAGCCGCCCTCCAGTGACGAAGTATAATTAACTTGGTGACCAAGGATATAAGGGCAATAAAAGTACAGTTACGTAAGAACTTACGTAACAGTAGATCTTCGAGAACAGCTCTTGCAGCAGGTTACACCATTAGAACTGAAGTGACAGGCGTCAGGACCTGGAGAAAAGTCCTAGCTAGCTATCTTCAGCGGGACTGCCTCAATGTCAGTCCCGCCCGACTGCTAGGCATGGTACATAAAGGGGCGGTCCCCCAGATTCCCTAGTTCTCCTACCGAGACTTCCGCCGCAGGCTGACATCAAGATGGGAGACCGAGGATCCACCGTCAGAAGACAAAGGAGTAAACCTCGTTAAAAGAAGCTTAAGCCATGCCTCCAAGGGGGAAGGGCGGAAGGTATTTCGTTGCAAGAGCTGTTCTCGAAGATCTACTGTTACGTAAGTTCTTACGTTAACTGTACTATCTTACTGAGACACAGCTCTTGCAGCAGGTTACACCATTAGACTGATTCTAGCAGTAACGCTGCCAGAAATTCCAGGAGGAGGAAAAGGAGGTACATTCCAGGTCCTGAACCTAGGACAGGAGACCCTGTAGCACCGCCAGGCGGAAACCGGCTCTTTCCGAGAGGCGGGTCCAGGCTATAATGCCTGATAAAGGTATGCACAGAGCTCCAAGTGGCTGCAGCACATATAGCAGAGGAGGAGACGCTTCTGAGTGCTGCAAAGGAGGTGGCTACACCTCTAGTAGAATGACCCTGACAGTTCCCCGGAGGGGCTTTTGTTTGATATCATAACAGTATGAAATACACTGGACAAGCCAGCGAGACAAGGACTGTTTGACACAGATTGGCCCATCATCCTCCAGAGAAGGAAACGAAAAGTTGTTCAGAACTAAGAAAAGGTTTAGTTCTGTTGAGGTAATACCTCAGGCTGCGGTGAACATCCAGGGTGTGAACCAGAGCCTCTCCTCTATTCGAGTAGTTCGGAAGTAGACTGGAAGGTCAATGTCCTGATTTAGAGTGAGTGAAGAGACCACCTTAGGCAAATATTTAGGTTCGTCCTCAAGGATACTTGTCCCGTGGAAACTAAATAAGGCTCTATGCACATGAGAGCGTGAAGCCAGAAATTCTTCTCGCTGAAGTAACAGCAACCAAAAATAATGTTTTCCACGACAGAAAACGAGCTTCGTAATCCGCTGCAGGTTCAAGGGGGGATCGTGAGCTGTTCCAGGACATAGAGCAAATCCCATGGAGGTACAGGGTCCCTAATGGGTGGCCTAAGGTGTACACACCTCTCAGAAACTCCCGAGAGGTGTCCAATTGTGCCACTGTACGGCGACCCACCGAAGGTGGTAGGCAGAAATGGCACAAAGGTGCACCTTAATAGAGTAGGCTAGACCCAATGAAAGAGGGAGAGCAGGTAGTCCAACACCACCCCACTGGGCAACCTAAAGGGGGAAAATTAGTGCCGCGACCATAAACAAAATGGCGCCATTTCATGGCGACGAGTAGCATGCACTGCCAGCTTTCTGGCTGCAGAAAGAATCTGCAACCTCTTGCGAGACCGCGTGACGCAGATGGCTATGTCTCTAGGAGCCATGCATGCAGGTTCACGAACGTAAGTCCGGTGGGACTAGTGAACCTTTCTCCTGAGACAGGAGATGGGAGCTGAACGGAACGGGAGCGGGGTTCCCGGATAGCTGCATCAGCAAAGGAACCAGATTTGTCTGGGCCAGAACGGGCCACCAGGGTCATGATTGCATGCCCTGCGCAGTTTGAGAAGAACTTCTGGATCAACAGGAAAGCGAGAGAATCTGTCCGTCCAGGAGAGGGACAACGATCTCGCCAGAAAACACCAGGCCCTGGATCTAGCGAGCAAAAATTGGGCAGTTTTATGCTGATGGGGATGCGAACAAGTCCAGCTCTGGAGTTCCCCATCGGAAGAAACAGATCCTCTGCTACCTCTTGAAGAAGTTCCCATCGGACTTCTGGTCTGGGAGCTGACTCAGACCATCTGCAATCGTGTTGTCCACCCCGGAACATGCACAGTGATCAGATTTGCGCCTGGTCGTGGATTACCCAATCCCACACCCTCATGGCCTCCTGCAAAGGGGTAAGAGGTGCGCCTCTGTTTGTTGAGGTAATACATCACCGCCGTGTTGTCTGTCTGAAGCAGAAGAGTACACGTGGGATTACTGACTGAAAGGCCTGCAGGCATAGAGAACCGCCTCATCTCTAGAACGTTGATAAGGAGATGAGCTTCCATCGTCCACGACCCTGGGACTCTTACCCAGTCTAGGTGTGCCCCCACCCCAGACCCGAGGCGCCTGTGGTGAGGGTTACCTCCGGGACGGCGCTACGAACGGGATGCCCAAGGAGAGCGACCCTGGGACTAGCCACCACTGCCAGTCTCGATCACGGTGTTTGTGATCTTGACCGATGCTGCAAGTGGTCTTGCCTTTGGTCCCATTGCACTTTGAGCATCCACTGAGTTTACCATGTGAGCCTTGCGAAAGGGACGGTAGGAATGGCCGCAGCCATGTGTCCGAGCAAGCCGAAGGACCGACCTGGCAGGGACGGTCTTGTTCGACGATAACTCCCTGATGAGGGATCTGATGCATTCCGCTTCTGTCGCCTGGAAGAAAAGCTCTTCCCTGAACAGTGTCCAGTACTGCCCCTATAAACTGCAGTTTCTATGACGGTACTAGGAGAGACTTCCCGTAGTTTATTAGGATTCCAGAGATCGGAACAGGTCCTGGGTGCTCTGGACCGTATAACAACGCCTCTGGAGGCGCCATGAGAAGCCAATCGTCCAGGTACGGGAACACATAATGGCCCTGTCTCCTCAGAGACGCTGCCACGACTGCCATGCACTTGGTGAAGACCCTGGGTGCGATGACAGTCCGAATGGAAGGGCTCGAATTGAAGGTGGTGGTCGAGGAACCTGCCGCAGGAACCTCTTGTGCGCCTCAGCTATAGGGATATGCAGGTATGCGGCCTGCATGTCTAGAGACGCTAAGAAGGCGCCTTGCTTCAGCATGGAATAAGACCCGAAGAGTCACCATGCGGAATCTCTTGTAGGCGATCGACACGCTGAGATCGCTGAGGTCCAGAACTGGACGGAGGTCCCGCTTCTTTGGAACCAGGAAGAAGTGGAATAATATCCTTGTCCTTCTGGAGTCTCCGGACGCATTCTATCGCTTCCCTTTGCAGGAGCGCGTACTTTTTGCCAGATCAGAGATTTGTGCTGACCCGATACTGGGAGAGCAAAGGAGGCCTCGAGGGTGGCTTTTCTCTAATCTATATAGTGGCCTCTTTGACCAACTGAAGAACCCACCTGTCGGTGGTTATAGCCTGCCATCCCGGCAGGAAGTTCGCCAGCGACCCCCACCATGATTTCCGTGATCCTGAGGGGCAGGGGCCGGAAAGGAGTCAGGCTGTGGCGAGAGGGTCCCGCTGGCTGGGCCGGCTTAGAAGCACGCTGGCTTCGACTGGCGGGTTGTTTCCTGGCTCTACGGAAGCCGGAGCCCTCTGTTGTGTAATGGAATGGGGCTGCTGCCTCTGCATCCGCCCACGACTTCGGCTTTGGTTCCTACGAAAGGAACTAAGCCTGGGTCGGTACATGGCCTGAACCAACCTTACCCTTCCCGCCTCTTGAAGTCTGGTATGATCTTTCCCAAGGATTACTAAACAAGACTTCTCCTCGAATGAAGCGCCATGATATTCTTCTGGACGCCCAGGGTAAAGCCGGAGACACGTAACCAAGAGTGCTCCGGAGGCATACGCCAGAAGCTGCTGCTCGGGCCGATGAGTCCGCTGGAGTCGCACGTGGCTCGTGAGCACTTGGGTTCCCACGTCCAACCTGCACGGAGGAGCTGAAGCATTTCTCCTTCTGCTCACCTTCCGCAGTTTTGCAGCCGCTTCCAGACCCTGTTCCCACAAGGCGCTCTGGAACTGAACCATGTGGGTCAAATAGTTCAAGGATCTGATGGCGCAGGTAGCGGAAGCATACGCGGCGCCTACCCAACGCCGGCCAACTGTTTGGACTCTGGGTCCGTGGCAGGGTGCTCAGATGTTACGGCCTCTGTGACCGGGTCATGTAAGGCCGCGATGACCAGAGAGTCGGCCTGAGGCTGCTGAGAGTCAAGTACTGGTCTTCTCTAGGAGCCTTGTACAAGCGATCAGCTTTCTTCGGCACCGCTGGGAGCGATGTGACGCTTCCACGCTGCCTTGGTGACGCCCACGAAAGTGTCAACTAAGGGTGGCACCACCACAGGCTTTGGGGTCTTTTGGTCAAGATATCTGGCGAGGCATATCCTTTCGGGTCTAGCTTCTTCTGCATCCCATCCCATGTTCTCTTGGATGTGTCTCTATAATACCCGAGAACGAAGGGGTCGTCCGGAGGAGATTTTGGCATCTCAATGGGTCCGGAGAAGGGATGGAGAGGGAGATGGGGATCTAGATGAAAAGTACTCTGATCCCGTGTCCTCCGTCAAGGCGATCGCTGGTGTCTCCTGGGTCTCTTGGGGCTGGGTGACCTAGAAGAGGATTTAGATGGAGGTCTCGCTTTTTCTGGTCTCCCTGGAGGGGTTCCAGTTCCCCGGGAGGAGGTAAGCGGCCTGCCGACCTCGGCGGCGAGGGGGTGCAGGAACCGAGGAGGAGGAGGAAGAGTGGGAACCATGTCCTTCTTTATGGTGTCCCACCAGTAAGTGAAGAGGTCCCTTCACTTCCACTAAGGAAAGACCCGACGACGGTCTGGGCGCCGTGGACGGTCGCCGGGTCCTGCATCGGCTCCACAGGGGGTTCGGGCACCGGCGTAGGGTTCCCTGGGAGTCTCGACGAGACCGGGGTCGCCTGCCTGGTCCTCGGCTGCGTAAGATCCTCCTCGGTCAAGGTCGGAGGCGCCAGGGCCCTCTTTCAGGGGGAGCGGGCGCCGTCCTCACCGGCGCCCGCTGAGGAGCTGGCTTAGCCGGCGACGGTTGTCTGGGCCGACGGCGGCTCCAGGGATGCATGACGTGAGGCCGACGACGGACGACAGGTGTCGGATCCAGAGGTCTCTTTAAGGAGGTGAGCTCCAACGCCTTGCAAGGGGCAAAGAAGCTGATTTGACGCCGGGTTCGGGCGGCAGGAACCCGACTTGTGATGGTGATAATGGCGATCCCCAGACTTCGCCAAGGCCCTGACGGATTTAAGACGCAGGGACGGCCTAAGGACTTGGCCTGAGAGAAGAAGGCTTCTTTACCGCAGCCGGGAGGCTGAGAGCTGGCCCTAGAGGGGAGCGGTCGGACCTGGAAACTGGAGCTGCGCGAGTCCGAAGCCCTGGAGGGGACCTGGAAGGGCCTTCTCCTTCGCTTTCTCCGCGCTTGTGGGTCTTTTTGAAGATTCCCTTGAAGACATGGTTTTCAGCTTCTTCCAGTAAGAAGGCTTGAAGGGCCTTCTGACGCCGGATCCGGTTCGACTGTTAAACCCCTGGCAAAAGGAGCAGGCCCGGTATCGTGGTCTGGGCCCAGGCACCAACGCAGGGCCGTATGGGGATCCTTGAAGGGGATCTGTTTCCGCAAGCACACTTGGAGGAGTGATGGAGGTCGGAGGGGACATCAGCGAAAATCTTGCTTGAAGAAATCCAATTTTCCGGCGAGCACTAAACCACGCACGCTGCCAGACTGTAACTCAAGGGTCGAGACATGCAAGTCGACGGGCGGGAAAGAACTGGGAATCTGACGGACCGCCTTTATGTACCACGCCTGACGCCGGGGCGGTCCCCGCTGAAGATAGCTAGCTAGAATTTTTCCGGGTCCTGACGCCGGCCGGCTTCAGTCCTAATGGTGTAACCTGCTGCAAGAGCTGTGTCTCAAGTAAGATGTATCTATGTTCCAGTTTAGGTATTACTGAATAGTCTCCTACTATGCACTGCTCAGGGGTAAAATATTCTTCATCACCTGTCAATGGTCTAATTGTACAATGCACCAGGGCCCATATCTGTTTAGCCGGAGGACATTCTCACAATTTATGAAAAGGGTCCTGTAGTGGTACTGCATATAGGACATATAGAAGAGGCAGTTCTTTTCATGCGGTACAGGCTATATGGTGTAAGGTATAGGTTGTGCAATACATTAAATTGTAATAGCCTGAGTCTGTCTTGTTTAATAAACTGAAAAGGGAGATCCCAACATTTTGCCATTTCTGGGCAGACCAGGGAAGGCCAAAGAGTTCTGCCAGTAATGCACTACTGGAGCTGTGGAAAGGTCCTCACATTTGGCCAGGGCCTTATAAAGGCAAGATATTGGGTGCCCTTCCCACAGTTTTAATATACTCCTGAAAGGGCGACTGTGACTTATCGTCATCTGGTTCTGTTCCAAGGCTTAAAAAGTGTTTGAGGCAACTTGTGAGTTGAAGATATTGAAAGTGGAATTTCCTTGAATAGTATACATTGCCACAACCTCAACAAATTGCCTAACCTTATTATTAGATACCAAATTCTATTGTTAAATTGGGTTTATCTCGCCAGAAGGTGAAGGGGATAGGTTTGGGATGTTAAATAGCGGTTGGGCCTTTAATTTAGTGTGTCTAATATTTAAAGTTTTGCACAGCTGTTGATGGGCTCTTATGCTCCATCCCAATGGGGTAGGTTGAAGTTGTTTGGGGAGCTTAGTATAAGAAACAAGAGCAAAGGAGGGAGAGAGGTGATATGATTCAAACACCTAAGGGCATTAACAAGGTGAAAGAGTCTAACATGTTTCATATAAGAAAAATAGCAGGACAAGAGGACACAGCATGAGATTAGAGGAGGCGATTAAGGGATAATGTGAGGAAGTTCTTTTCACAGAAAGGGTGGTGGATGCATGGAATGGCCTACCTCAGGAAGTGGTGGACATGAATATAGTGCAGGGCTTCAAACAGGCATGAGATAGGCATATGGGAGCAATACAGATGACTATGAATAGATAGGCCATTGACAGAGCAAAGGCCGATGGCACATTCATAAGGTAGAAAAGAAATGGGCAGACTGGATGGGCCTTGTAATCCTTATCTGCCATCAACTTCTATGTTTCTGTGAAACATATAGTAATGCTTTTAGCAGAGATTAGGATTTTTCACAGTGTCCTCTATATCAAGCCACCCCAAGCAAGTATCTGACCCAATGTTCACCTTACCCCAGTGAAAGTATATAGAGCCCTGTATAGCTAAATAGTATCTGAAAAAGTTTGGCAATTGCAGTCCGCCCCGTGTTGTGGTCTACACAGTTTCCCATATGACCTATGAGGGGTTTATTCAGCCACAAAAGGAAGAGCAAATGGAATACAACTTTACAAACCAACTTATCGGTAAATAGAGGTTCAGCATTCCCATGGGGTATAATGTTATGGGTAACACAAACATTTTGATGACATTTCTCATCCCATGTGGTAAGTGGCACCAGCAGGTTAGAGCTTTCAATTTGTTGCAGTGCTGGGTCTAAATTAAGAGTTTTAGTTTAGTATGATCATTGGTTAACTTAATACCCAGATAAGTAAAGGACGAAGGTTCATAGGATAGTTGCAACTCTACACACATTGGTTTAGAGGGTTAACTGCTGATATTGGGTACTATAGTCTTTGAAGTATTTAATTTGTAACCCAAGAACAGGCCAAATTGGTTAATAATGTTAAGGGTTTCTGGAGCGAGGTAGTCCAGTTGAGAGGTGCAATAAAATATTGTCTGCAAGGAGGACAGCTTATGGATTTCTAGCCAATGGTCAGTCCTGTTATCTGGGGGACTGATTTATAGCTCAGGTCAAGGGTTCCAGGTACAAGTTAAAAAGGTAGGGGGAAAGGGACTAGTGCCCCGAGAAAGCGAAAATGGATCGGAAAGTTCGTTATTGCAGAAAATATTTACCGAGGGCAGATATAAAGAACTCGGATCCTATTTATAAATTCTGAAGGAAACCGAACTTTTGTAATGTTGTGAAGAGATACTCCCAAGAGACCCTGTCAAAAGCTTTTCGCGTCCAAAGAGACCAACACAGAATCAGAGAAGGTCTCCCTGGGTGCGGAAAGAAAAGTATAACATTTTTCTGTGGCGGTCACTGGATATCTGCTGTCGCAAACCTCACTTGCTCGTGACTAAGTAAGGACTCCCATACCTTAGACAGGGAGATGCTAAAATTTTGCATACAATTTCACATCATTATTGATAAGGGATATGGGCGATAATGTTCAGGTTTAGTATGGCCTTTACCAGTTTGGGCAATAGAACTAGACGTGCTTCAAATCATTTGTCTGCGGGAGGAAACCTGTTCCAGTAGTTGTACAGTTGGGAAAGCAGAGGAGCTAACTGCCTTAAACTTTCTGTAAAATAAGGTCGCCTGGGCTGGAGATTTATTAAGCGGAGTGCATCTATGGCTAATTGCACTTCTTCTTCTGTGATATCCCCTAGTGTTGTTTGGGCCTGTACTTTGGTTAAGGCTGGAAGTGCAACAGAGGAAATAAATGACCTGATTAAAGCTGGGGGTGCGAATCGGGAGGACAGAATAAGGGGTTTGGTAAAACCTCAAAAAATTTCAGCCATCCGTTTAGGGTCTGTGGGTGTAAACCAGATTCTGGTAGCTAAGGAAGCTATCCATTTGGAGCTAGCTTGCTGTTTAAGGCACAAGGCCAAAAGCCTGCAGGCTTTATTCCACTGGCCAATATATGCAGCCTTAGTTTTAGCTGCTGCTCTGTCCACCTTCCTTTAGTAATCTGAATATTGTGCTCTAAGCTTAGCCAGCAGCTCTATAACATTATCCGGGCTGGATTTTGACAGGTTTTGTTCTATGGAGTTAATCTGAGATGTGCAGCCATCTGCCTGAGCTTGCCTTTTCTTCTTCCTAGATGTAGCCATCCTAATCAGCTCTCCCTCCAGGTGGCTTTTAAGGCTTCCTCAAATCACATCCAATGGTAAGGAGCCCTCCCAATTGAATTTAATAGTTTCTTTAGATAGTGTTTTAATCTGCCTACTAACTTCTCATCCTGCAACAGTTGGTTGTTTAAGGACCATGTATGGAGGCTGGCAGGGAAGAAGGACATCTATGGTCAGGAGTACTGGAGTGGACTGATATAACCTGAGGCTGGATAGTAGAGCCCACTACAGAATGGATCAATGCTAATTAGAAAGTAATTTAGTCTGGATTGGACATTGTGAAGAGGAGAAAAAAACAAAAAACAAACAGGTTACTCACCTGTAACAGTAGTTCTAGGAGTGGTATATGCCGTTCATCCACACTGTTTGGCATGTCCCTTTCCCTTTAAATCTTGCTGGAAGTCTTCAAGCTGGCTCCTCGCACTCCACCCACCCGGTGGTATATACCGGCTTGCCCTATGACGCAGATCTTAGCCTGCTGGAAGCCAGGTTGTGTAAGGCCAGCAGCTGGGGAGGTCGGTAGAACTGATAGGATGAAATAAAATACATACCATTCCTAGAACTACTGTTACAGGTGTGTAACCTGTTTTTCTAGGATTGTGGATATGTTGTTCATCCACACTGTTTGGCAGACTCCTAGCAGTTCTCTGGAAGGAGGAGGCAAGGCACACTCCCACTTAGGAACAGAGACTGAGAACTAAGGTCTCAAAACCAGCATCCCAAGGTCGATGCGGTAGTGGGTAATGAAGGTGTTTGCTGACTTCCAGGTAGCAGCCCGACACATTTCCTGGATAGGGATGTCCCTGAAACAACCACTGATGTAGCAGTATGGCAGGTAGAATGAGCGTATCCTCTGGGAGGCTCCTTGCCTGCCAACTCATAGCACAGACCTATGCATGATGTAATCCATCTTGGCTTGGTCCATTTGGCTGCAGGTCTGCCAGAAGCAGCTTCAGAGTAAGTGACAAACAGCTGGCAAACCTCTCCACGAATTTCCACCGGCCCTTCCTTACAGTAGGAGAGAGCACGCCTCAGGCCCAAGGTATGGAGCCTGTACCAGCCTCCGAGGTGTAATTAGGTAGTATACCGCAGAGTCAACACCTGGTTAAGGTGAAACTCTGACACCACCTTCGGAAGGAATTTTGGGTGGGGAGCATGACAACTTTGTCCCTGTGGAAAACCAGATAAGGGAGTCAACTGAAAGTGCCTGAACTCCCTGTCCTTCTGGCAGACGTGATAGCCACCAGGAAGGCCATTCGTCACGACAAGTGTGACAGCTCACACTTGTGCATTGGTTCGAAAGGCTTGCCCATGAGCTTTGCCAGTACCAGCAGTAGATCCCATGGAGGTGGAGGTTCTGCACTGGAGGATATGTGATCCAGGCCATAGAAAAGCACCCGACCACTGTCTCCTGCGCCTAATGTCGGCTGACCGCCCACGCCAGGTAAGCGGAAATGGCTGCCAGGTGCACCCTAAGGGTCAATGACCACAGACCCCCTTGAGAGAGACCAAAGGTAGTTGAGAATGTTAGCCACAGAACAGGATAAGGGTCCTGACACCAAATGGAAAACCTTTTCTATTTGAAGGCATAACATTTCCTGGTCGATTCTTTCGAGATGCCTCCACCACGGTGTAGATATCTTCGAAAGACCCAAAGCCTGGAACTCTAGCCTCTCAGGTACCAGGCTGTGAGGTGCAGGGATTGAAGGTCCGGATGGAAGACCTTCCCTGGTTCAGAGATATCAGGTACGGTGTGTACAAAGCTGCTCCGGGGCCTGCAGCTGAGGCTGAGGAGATCTGGATACCAGAACTGGCGCGGCTAGTCTGGGGCTACCAGAATCACCTTCGCCTTGTCCCTCCTCACCTTGAGTAACACCTTGTGGATCAAAGGAAATGGAGAGAAGGTGTAGAGGAGGCCTGGGGTCCACGGCCTCGAGAAGGCATCCCTGCAGTGAGCCCTGCTGAGGGGGGGACATGAAACAGCCTCAGCTTGGTGTTTTCCCTGGAGGCAAACAGGTCCACCATCGGTTTGCCCCAACGGGAGAACAGGCTGTAGCTACCTCTGGATGGAAAGACCACTGTGGGATGTCTGGCCTATATGGCTGAGAGCATCCACCAGCTGGTTCGAGGCTCCTGCCACGTGGATGGCTAGGAGATCCGCCTCCAACCGGCTTACGAGGGTCCAGATACGGAGCCTCCCTTGCACAGCAGACAGGAGTGCGGCCGCCCTGTTTTTGAGGTAGTACATGGTCATGGTATTTTCGCCTGGACTTGGAAACCACTTGACCCGGAGCTGAGAAGTGAAAGCTGACAGTGCCAGTCTGACTGCTCTGTGTTCCAACAGGTTGATGTGGCATCGGGACCTTTGGGGGTCCAGAACCTGTGGGTCCTGTTGTCCCCATGTGGCTCCCCAGCCCATGAGAGAGGCATTGGTCGTGAGGATGACCGCCGGCTCGGGACCAACAAACGGGATCCCTTCCTGCAACTGGTCTGGGCAGTCCACCACTGGAGACTGCTCCTACATCTTCTGGGTTACAGTGATCAGCTGGTCGAATTGACCATGGTGCTGAGTACACTGGCTGCCAGCTCCCATTGGAGGGTGCGATGTGCAACCGGCCCAACGGACCACTGAGGTGCACGCCATGTAACCCAGAAGGTGCAGAAAGTCCCGGCAGGGTGCAAGTGCCCAACCAGAAATGACTGGGCAAAGGAGAAGAGAACCTCTGCCCTGTTTGCCGGAGCCGGGCTCTGGCTTGACAAGAGTCACGCCTGCCCCAATGAAGCCCATCATCTGGGAAGGCACGGTTCCAACTTGGCCTCGTTGATCAGGAGGCTGAATTGAGAACAGGTCTGGAGGGCCAGATCCTGGACCTTCCACCTCCTCTTGGTGGAACCTGCCAGGAGCCAATCGTCGAGGTAGGGGTAAATTCCGACTCCTGATGCCAAAGATGGGCTGCCACCACTGCAATGCATTTGGTGAAGACCCAAGGGCCAATGACAGGCGGAACGGCATGGCTCTTAACTTGTACAGGGTCCCTTCGATCCTGAAGCGGAGGAACCACTGATGGGACGGACGGATTGGGATGTGAAAGAACGCTTCTGCAGATCCAGTGAACATAACATACAGGTTACTCACCTGTAACAGGAGTTCTAGGAATGGTATATGTTGTTCATCCACACTGACTGGCAGGTTCCTTGCCGCTTTAAATCTTGCCGGAAGGTCTTCAAACTGGCTCCTCCCACCCACCCGGTGGTAAAACCTCGGCTCGCCCCCATGACGCCAGATCTAGCTCCGCTGAAGCCAGGCTGTGCGTCAAGCCGAGGTTAGAAATGTAGGATGAACAACATATATCATTCCTAGAACTCCTGTTACAGGTGAGAAACCTGTATTTCTAGGGACATAGATATGTTGTTCATCCACACTGTCTGGCAAACTCCTAGCAGTTCTCTGGGAGGAGGGAGGCAAGGCACACCCCTGCTTAGGAAATAAAGACTGAGAACCAAGGCCCCAAAATCAGCATCCCTCATGACTCAAGGTCGATGTGGTAGTGGGTGATGAAGGTGTGTGCTGACTTCCAGGTAGCAGCCCTGCAGATTTCTGGATAGGGACGCCCCTGGAAGCAGCCACCGATGCAGCGGTATGGCGGGTAGAATGAGCTCTTATCCTCTGGGAGGCTCCATGCCCGCCAACCCATAGCAGAGATCTATGCAGGAGGTGACCCCACCTGCCTATCGTCCGCTTGGCTGCAGGTCTGCCAGGTGCGGCTTCAGCGTGGGTGACAAACAGCTGGCGAACCCTCCTCCCAACTTCAGCTGTCCGCTCCTTGTAGTAAGCGAGCCTTCTAGGGTCCAAAGTATGGAGCCTATATTCGCCCTCCGAGGTGTGATTGGGTAGGACACCGCAGAGTCAACACCTGGTTAAGGTGAAACTCCGACACCACCTTCAGAAGGAATTTCGGTGGGGGCGAGGACAACTTTGTCCCTGTGAAGACCAGATAAGGAGACTCTATGGAAACGCCTGGAGCTCTCCCATCCTTCTGGCTGTCGGATAGCCACCAAGAAGGCAGTCTTCACAACAGCTGAGAGATGTCACACCTGTGCATCGTTCGAATGGCTTGCCCATGAGCTTAGCCATACCAGCAGTAGATCCCACGGAGGTGGAGGTTCTCGCATCGAGGGATATGTGATCAAGGCCTTGAAAAAGCATCCGACTTCCTCTCCTGCGCCACCGACTGCTTCCCAGCCCGCGCCCAGTAGGCAGAGATGGCTGCCAGGTGCACCTAAGGGTCGCCGATCAAGCCCTTGCTGAGAAAGGGACCACAGGTAGTCCAGAATGCTTGCCAAGGAACAGGAGGAAGGGTTCAGGCCCTTGCTCTGACACCAAATGGAGAATCTCTTCCATTTGAAGGCGTAGCATTTTCTGGTCGACTCTACGGGATGCCTCAACGACGTTGAGGACCTTGTCGGAAAGACCAGAGGCCTGGAACTCTAGCCGCCAGGAACCAGGCTGTCAGGTGCAGGGATTGAAGGTCCAGATGGAAAACCTTCCCTGATTGACTGAGATCAGGTCCGGGTGGCTGGAAGCCGCCCAGGAGCCTGGAGTTGAGACTGAGGAGATCTGGATACCAGAACTGGCGGGGCCAGTCTGGGGCTACCAGAATCACCAGCGCCTTGTCCCTCCTCGCCTTGAGAAGCACCTTGTGGATCAAGGAAATGGGGAAAGGCGAGAAAGGCCTGGGGTCCACGGCCCTCGAGAAGGCATACCCCTGCAGCGAGCCCTACTGAGGGGGGGGCATGAAACAGTCTCAGCTTCGCAATCTCCTGGAGGCAAACAGGTCCGCCTGAGGCGTGCCCCAGTGGGAGAAGAGCTCTTGTACTACCTCCGGAAGGAGAGACCACTCGATAGACGAGCCCTATCCGGCTTAGGGCATCGGGCAGGGTGTTGGAGGCTCCTGCCACGTGAATAGCGAGGAGATCCGCCTCCAGGCTGTGCACGAGTGACCAAATGCGGAGAGCTTCCCGCACAGAGGCATGGAGCGTCCAGCCTGGTGGTTTAGGTAGTACATGGTCGTGAGTATTGTCCATCTGGACCTGAACCACTTGACCCGTAGAAAGCGGAGGCGAAGGCGGTGAGGGCTGAGACTAACCGCTCAAGCTCCAGCAAGTTGATATGGCATCAGGACTCCCGAGGGGACCAGAGGCTGCGCGCCTGTGCTCCCCAGATGGGCGCCCAACCCATCAGAGAGGCATCGGCCGATAGAGAGATCATCAGCTCGGGCGGACAAACGGGATGCCTTCCTGTAGATGTGGTGGAACGGTCCACCACTGGAGAGTGTTCCACATCCCCGGTCACTGTCACTAGCTGATCCAGCGGATCAAGTGCTGTGACCATTGGCTGGCCAGTCCCCACTGAAGGGATGCATGTACCAGCGGGCCCAATGGACTATGCTGGTGCAGGCCGCCATGAGGCCCAGGAGGCACAGGAAGTCCCGGCAGGGCACGATTGCTCAACCTGAAATGATTGGGCAAAGGACGAAGAACCTGGCCCTGTCCGCGGGAGCTGTGCTCTGGCTCAGAGAGTGTCGCGCTTGCTCTGGTGAATTGTATCAGCTGCTTTGGCACGAAGTTCCGACTCTGGCCTCGTTGATGAGGAGGCCAACCTGAAAGCAAACCTGAGGGCTAGATCTCTGGACTGCTCCACCTCCACTCTGGAGGGCTGCACTAGCCAGTCGCCCAGGTAGGGGTACACCCGGACCCTTCGCGCTGCAGGAATGCTGTCACCACTGCCATGCATTTGGTGAAGACCCTGGGAACTAGGGAAAGGCTGAAGGCATGGCCCGAACTCATGAAGGGATCCCTCCGCCTGAAGCAGAGGAATCTCTGGTGGAGACGGACTGATTGGGACATGAAAGAACTGGCCCTGAAGGTCCAGAGAACAGAACCACATGCCCTGCCCAAGGATGGGATTATCTGAGCCAGGGTGACCACCTTGAAGGTCCGAGACCTTAGGAACCTGTTCAGGTCATGCAGGTCGAGAATGGGGCGCCAGACCCCGTCTGCTTTGGGACCAGGAAGTACCTGGACACAAACCCTGGGTCTGGAAGAGGATCCGCCACCTTCCTGATCACCTTTTCGTGGAGCAGGGCAATATTGGCTCGGCGAGCCGACAAAGAGGCTGCGGACCTCTTGTAGGCTCCCCGAGGGCGACGGCTCGGAAGGGTGGGGCCTGCTCGAACTCCAGGCAGGCCCTTTCTACCACCTCTAAAACCCAACGGTCCGTGGTGATAATGGACCAAGCGAAAGGAAGTGGCGGAGCTGCCCTCTCATGGGGGAACTCAGGGGGAGTGACGAGGCTGGGGCGGGCACCCCTCAACCCGGCACTGGGCAGGCTTAGAGGAGGGGCGCCGAGAGACCTCCTGGGCTTTACCTCCTGCTTCCTGTTGGAGGAAGCCCTGGCTTGGGTTTGGGATGCCAAGCGCGAGCCTGCTGGCCCTGGTGCTGGTGTGCTGTTGGGCGGACGTGCAGGCAGGCGACGAAAGGACTTGTGCTGTTGCTGTCGGGCGGCCTTTGTCCTCTGGGTGGAGGTGACCAGTCCAGAGTGGCATTGGACTTTTCATCCGCTGGAGGTGACCTTCCACTACAGGGCGAAGAGGTTGGTCCCCAAGAAGGGACATCCGCCAGTTTGTGCTGGTATCCGCCATGAAGGTGGATATCCTCAGCCATGCCTGCGCGATGGCCACCGCGGCCGCAACCGATCTCGGGCACAGGAGTCTCCGGTGTCCAGAGCCATTTGGAGCTGCTGCTTAGCCACTGCCCTACCCTGGTCCCGTGCACTTGCTGGACCATGGTCTGCAGGTCGGTCGGGAGATGAGGGATCACCTCATCCAGGAGCCCATGAGGGTGTGGGAAAGTGTGCCATCAGCATGGCCGAGCTGGCCTGGCGGAGGCCAAGGAGGACGCAGGTACACCTTGCTCCCGCAGAGTCCAGCTTTTTGACCCTTGTCAGGGGCTTGTCCACATCCCTAGCGCTCCAGGAACGCCGGAAAACGCTGTCGGTGACCAACTCCTCGGCAGAGGGGTGTTCCAAAACCTGGGCAAAGAGCTGGTAGGACCGCGATATTTCCTGGCCATCCTGGTCAAGGCGCAGGACAGGAAGCAGGCTGCTGCCAGAGCTCCAAGGCTGGGCCAACAATGGCTTCAGACACTCGAAAGGTCTCGGTGAATCCTTTGGTCCAGTATCTCCGCTAGGATACGGCCCGCTTGGATACGATTCGAGCTGCATCCCGGAGACTCGAGATGAGCCAAGCAAACTCATGAAGGACGATGGGCTCATCCATCGACTGGCTCTCGGAGGACTCCAGGTCGATAGGCCTGGAGAACAGGGAGGAGTCGCCGCCGGACTCTGAGGAGTCCGCGAAGATCTGCCTCGGGGCCTGAGCCACCTCCACCTGCCGAGGACGGTCAGGAGTGAGGGTGACTGACAACCTGTGGGCAGGCCCTGACCCGACCGAGAGTCCTGGTGGGCGCCCCACTTCGGTTGTGGAGGCGGAGGTTCCACCACAATCGTGGGCAGCTTGGTTTTGGTCAACAACCGCCCAGGCTTGGGCACCTGCCACAGCGAGGGGTTGTTTCAGCCGCCGGTGACAGCCACTTGATGGCCGGGAAGGCGAGCGTTGGCTTGTTCCTGACAGAAGTAACTGCTGCCACATCAGGTCTCGAAGGCCGGACGCAACTTGCGCCAAGCCTCTCTTCCTCGAGGAGGAAGATGAGGGACGAGCGGTGGCGCTGGCCACTTCGGTGCCGAGACCGAGATCACCGGGGTCAGCGGGATTGGCTGGACTGAGACAATGTCCAAACCGGACTCAAGATCCTCAGCGCTTCCGAGGACGGGGCAGGCACACCCGCCTTTCCTCGCTGCTGAAGTTTTAACTGGGACTGCGGCACCGAGGCGCAGGCAAGTCCTGTTGGTCTCTACCGGGGACCGTGAAGAAGGGTTGTCGACTTCACCAGTCGACAGCGCCCGTCCGACGGGTCAAGAAAATCTGGACGGCCAACGGGTGTCTCAGTCAGCTGGCCTGACAGGGACACTGCAGCCAGCGCCTTAGCCGCAACCTCAACCGGAGAGATGTTGACTGTCCGGGAAGGGGACCTCCGTCTCCCACGAACGCCGGCGATGGGACTTACCTTTACAGTCCTTCTTTGGACCGAGAGAATGTCCCGATGGCCCCTTCCTTCGTGGAAGGGATTGGAAAGCTCTTTGAAAGAAGCTGATCAAGGTACCCAGAGAGAGTGGGATAATGCACGACTAGGGAAGAGGATGATGCTGCCTGTGCGCCTCCTCCTCGAGGGCGATCATCTGCTCGAAAGGTTCAGCCGAGCCAGTCATGTAATCACCAACGCCTCTTCGACTTAACCGGCGCTAGAAGGCTTCGGGTGCCCAGCTGTAACCAGGCAGCGCGGTCTTCCAGACATTGGCCGAAAACGAACGGCATAACCTCGCAGGCCTGCAGGTCGTGTTCTAGTCGAGGCAGTAGACGCACGGGAGTGCGGGTCCGCCCTGGACATCTTCTGCCCACAAGGCACTGCCGAAACCGGGGAGTCGAGTTGTCCATCGCAGCCACGAGGGAGAAACTTGACCGAAGTCTTGAGAATTTTAAAATATGTTTCGGCAAACCGAAGAATTAGGATCCAGTCTACACGCAGAGCATTAAGGAGCGAACCTGAGCTTCAAGTGGTAAGGAAGATCTGGCTAAGGGGGCTGAGCTAGAGTTTTACCACCGGTGGGTGGGAGGAGCCAGCTTGAAGACCTTCCGGCAAGATTTAAAGCAGCAAGGAACCTGCCAGACAGTGTGGATGAACAACATATCCATGTCCCTAGAACACATGTTTCGCCTCAAGAATGGTATGATCTGGGACAGAGTGACAATCCGAAGGTGCGTGAGAAACTGATTCAGGTCGTGGAGCTTACAATGGGCGCCAGCCCCGTCCGCTTGGGCACCAGGAAGTACTTAGAGACAAAGCCTGGGTCTGCAGAAGGATCCGCATGATAGCTACTACCTCTTTGAGGAGAAGCTGAGCGATGTTGTCTCAAGAGCCGACTGGCATGCGGAAATCCATTCTTCCCATGGGTGCAGGCTTGGCTGGGAGGGTACTGTTCAATTCTAGAGGCAGTCCCTGACCGACCACTGAGAACCCACCTGTCCGTAGTGATAGCGGACCAGGAGGAAAGGAAGTGGTGGAGCTGTCCCGCACAGGAGGACCTAGAGCTGGCATGACGGAGGTAGGGTGGCAACCCCCACCCCGTCACTGGGCATGCTTAGGAAAAAGAGGCTCCAGGACCTGAGCCTCGGCCTCCTTGCGGGCCTGTTGGGGTTCCAGCTTGGGCCGAGGGTACCAAGCTTGAGCCTGCTGCTGATGCTGATGCTGCTGTCCTCCTGGTAGGAGGACTGCTGAACAGCAGGGAAGAGTGCCAAAAGCGGCTTTTTTCTTCTGCTGGTTCTTGCCCGAAGAACTCTTGGCAGAAGTGGCGCCCAGGTGGCACTGGACTACTCAATGCGCTGTAGGTGATCAGCCACTTCTAGGCCGAATAGTCAGTCCCAAGGAAAGGCACATCAGCTAACTTATGCTGAGTATCCGCCAGGAAGGAGGAGAGCCTCAGCCAGCCCTGCAGTGAGAGGCCACTGCGGCAGCCATCAAGCAGGCACAAGAATCCCCAATGTCCAGGGCATTTGGAGCTGCTGTTTGGCAACAGCACAGCCTGGTCCCGGACCTGATTAACCGTGGTTTGCATGTCCGCAGGGAGATGTGGGAGGACTTCATCTAATGACCCGAGAAGGGCATGAGAGAAGTGTGCCATGATGACGGCCAAACTGGCCTGGATGAAGGCCTAAGGAGGAAGCCACATAGACTTTCCACCCGAATGGTCCAAAAGCTTGGACTCCTTATCGGGGATGGTCAGTGTCGGCAGAACTGCCAGTACGCCTGAACACAGAGGCAGTCACCAGGCTCTCAGCGAAGGGTGCTCTGTGAACCCGCAAGGGACCCCATGGGCACTGTGTACTTGCGGGCCATGCGGCAGACGGTGCTGGACATGAGGCAGGGCTGCCATAGCTCGAGTGTCGGACCAACAATGGCCTTGGCCACAGGAAAGGCCTCCGTCGGGTATCCCTCTTGAGGATGTCCGTGAGAGGGTACTCCGTTTTTCTGGATGGGTTCCAAGGGCATCCCTGTAGAATCAGAGATGGAATGGATGATCCCTGGAAGGAGGAAGGACCTTCCTCCATCCCCGCTAACGGACGACGCATCATCCCGGATGAGAGGGAACCCAGTGACATATGAGTCCAGGAGTCAGGATACAGCGCCTGCCAGCCCAAATCACCCTCGACCTGTCGAGGATGGTCCAGGGTGACCGTGACCGACAGGACGCCGGGAAGCCCGTATCTGGTCGGTCCTCTTGGAAGGAGCCTCCCACAGGCTGCTTAGGCAGCTGCTCCACCACTATCGGTGGAGAGACCACCAAAGGCCAAACTGGAACATGGGCTGGCCCCATGGGCGGAGAACCAAAGGCTTCGGTTCCGAGGGGTTGGCTTCGGCCTGGGAGGTGAGATCCAAGTAATGGCCAGGGTAGTCGGTGGGCCGGCTTCTGCCTGGTCAAAATCAGCTGTTGCCACATAAGGTCCTTGCAGCCGAGTTTCCATCAGAGCTCTCCTCATCCAAGGAGGATGAGGACGACCTGTGGGGTTGCTCTTTTGAGTGCTTATGGCTCCTCCTTGGCCTTTTGGCCGAGGGGTTCTAGACCTCGACCGGGCAGGCCGACTCGGTCGCCGGGAGACTCGGAGGGATTGGTGAAACCTGGGGCTCGAACCGGACCTCGAGGGGACACCAGCGGCAGGGTCTCCTCATTGGGGAACACAAGGACCGGAGTCCTCTCCAAGGAGTCGCTGGCCACGGTCGGCGATAGAGGGTCGAGAACAATTCTACCTCATCGGCCACTTCCTCAGTTGTCTGGCCAGTCGGAAGGTCCGTGAAGTCTGCGGCCAAGGAAGCGATCTCGACCGAGGTCGAGACCACATGCTCCTGGGACTGAGACCTCTCTCGGTCCCAAGAGCGCCTCGTCGAGATGAAGACAAGCTGGGTTCTTTATCCCTCTTCGAGAGCGGGAGGAGTGCGAGCCTGGGCGCTTCTCCCAGGTGGGGGAGACTGGCACAACTCCTTAAAAGAACCTGTAAAGGTGGAGCTCAGGTTGTGTGGAACAAAACAGCTTCGATTCGCCGAAGCAGGGCGCCTTCTTAACGCCTTCATGCATTCCAGCTGCTCTGTGGAACCCGCTGCCGTGGAAACCGCCCACCTAGCCTCCTTAGACTTCACCGGAGGATTCCTTGTCTGAATCCCCAACCTCAAACGTGCAGGCGGTCGCCCAGGACACTGGGATGGAAGGCCAAGCAAAAACTGCAGGATGAGGTGTCATGGCCAACACCTAAGCAGTAGCACTGCGTGGAGATGGGGTACTGTGCGTGACATCTTCTGGCCGCAAGGACACCGTCGAATCCTGGAGAAGATTTTCTTCCATGATCGAGGACTAAAAGTGTGATCGCGTAACTCGAACAAGTTTAATCTCGGTAAAACTGAAGTTTTGAAAGCCAGGGCCTATGAAATGCGTGAGCAAAAGGGAGGCAACCTGTATGTTCCAGTGGAAAGGAAGATCTGGCATCATGGGGCTAAGCCGAGGTATATACCACCGGGTGGGTGGAGGAGCCAGCTTGAAGACTTCCGCAAGATTTAAAGGGGAAAGGGACATGCCAAACAGTGTAGATGAACAACATATCCATGATCCTAGAAAAGTATTCTCCTGCTAGTGGGGTGCAAAAGCCTCCAGGGATCAATCAAGCCAGAAAATCTATAAATTTAATAAAGCCTGCTGGCCTGGAAAAAGACCCACTCTATTATGAGAAGTACAATCAGAATCATTGGCTTGAACTAGATTCCAATCTCCACCCAAAATAGGGAGAGATGGTGGAAGGGGCTAGTGTGGTGGCTAGCGTGGGAAGAAGCGGGAGTCTATACTAGGGGCCATAAACTGAATCCAGTACCAGCTCACAGCTACCCAAAAAACATGTACAAATATAAATCTACCCTCGGGTCTTTAATTTCAGACAAAGGTAAAGGAATTGCCTTAGTTATAAGAATTGCGCACCCCCTTTATCGCTGAACTATTTCCCGCTCCATATGCTTTACCCACCCATAACTTAGCTAAATTGGTGGTTTGTGCATCAGGTGTATGGGTTTCCTACAAAACACTATTTGAGGAGCAAACTGATGAAGATGTCTGAGCAGAGTGTATTTTTTCTTATTGTCCTTCCCACCTTAACATTCCATGTAACGAAAGAAAAAGGATTAGCCATTTCTGTGTATAATAAGTTGCATGCTACCTCTTCTAAATAATCCAGAGTTCAAGTGATGCACAGGGCCCCCCAAAACAAAACATACTTTAACCCTTGAATAAGAAAACGACAAGCAAAACCATCTACCCAGGCCAAAAGCCTACTCCTGTAACTCTCTGATCCGAGGCTAGGTTAGGCAGGCTGGCCCACCTGTTGCCTGGCAGATTATTAATGAAATTTTATATAAACCCAACTTGTAGTCAAATACTGCCCGCTGTCTTATCACTATCACAGTTTTATATGATGCCCCTAACACTAGTAATACTGTTTAAATTGACGTCATCAACACACTCGATGCAATTATAAAATAAGGCTCCTCATTCAAGGTTTCCTATCAGCCCATGTTCTACATAGAAAATAAGAAAAGAAAGAGAGGGCTTCCACTGCCCTTCTCTAATGAATGCCCATTTAATAATCTTAAAATTAATCTATAGTTAACATTTAACTAGCCATTCGTTTTAAGGTCCTTCCTGCTTAGATTTGTCTTCAAAAACAAACTATTGGGGGGACATAAGAAAAATTTGAACCCTGAATCTTAGGGTTGCTACTAAGGCTAGATAATCCTTCAATGTCACCCCAATTTAGAAACTGACAACCAAAATTGGATTGGATTAATCTATTATAACAGCAGGTGGCACTCCAGAGTCGTGTTACAGTCTTAGTGCAGGTTCTGTTATGGGCATCACACTAAAAACCAGATGTAGAGCAAAAGTCAACACAGGGCTCCTTTCTTAGAATACTTCAAATCTTCTCAGAATCCATCGATGAAGGGTAAGGTCTTTCAAAAAGTGCACCCCAACAAACCGATCGGTGTAACAGGGCTCTTATCAGGTCAGGGAACTGAATTAAAAGTCTTCTGACGAAATAACTCTGGAAAGAGTTTAGTTAGTTCTGTGACAGCCTGAGATGCAGAGTCGTCGTTTTTTACCTGCTCCAGTGGTGACTTCCAAGCGTGTTGGATATAGCAGCCAATGCTTAATTTGTGCTGCCCAGAGATTGCTCAGCACCGGGCGGTATGCAGATCTGGCCGGCGACTTTCGCTGTGAGGTCCTGGACAATTCTCACATGTTTCTCCTGCCCATAAGATGGCTGCCAACTCTTTCGCTTTCTTCAGCACATAGTCTCTATCTAAAAGTTCAGCATTTTTAATATAATGGGTGGGAGGATCTTCTGGAAGAGGTTTTGCTCGAAGAGTTCAGTGGGCCTGTTCCACGACATAGCTGAGCCCATTTGGAGAGGGGCCTACAGTTTTCATTAGGAATTTCTGAATAAAGTGTAACATTTTAGGCCCCTCTTCACCTTCTGCAGGCCCAGGATCACCAAGTTGTTACTGACGATTTCTACCTTCTAAATCATCCACTTTATTCTCCAGGGCCACAAGAGATCTTTTGAGATGAGCCATTTCTGGATCGGTTCTAGCCCTGTGATCCTCCAGAGAGGATATTCTAGCTTCAGCATCAGACACTTTAGTGGATAATTCCTTCAAAGCAGGTTTAATCTCTTTCATCTAGTCCACGTACAGTAGGTAAATACAGCCTGTTTGACTAATGAGAGGTCTGCTTGCATTTGTGCTGATGTGTCTTCTGGGGCTGAGGACTGAAGCGGGCTAGAGTGGTGATGCGCTCCTCGGGGATGCTTGGCCTCCTTGGCAGATTTGGCTCTATATCCCGTCAGAAGAGAAGGCTGATTTAGACATATCTTGTCGCTGCCATGGTCAGATTTCTGCGATCGTCGGATAGCTCGAGTGTCTCACAGTTGTACCTGGTGGGGATTCTTGAAGAAAATAGTTAGGGTATTTTTAATAGTTATACTGGGCAATATGGGAGCTCAAAAACACAGCTTTCACATCACGGGTCACATGATCCTCACATTTCCTGTAAACTTATACAGCGGTGACCTTGTGCCTCCCTCCCAATCAATATTGAACTGGGGCGGCCTGGTGGTCCCCACAGTTCTGAAAAAGATGGTCCAGTGCCCTCCCCAGCCCCTTCTATCCAGAACCAGAATGCCCTAGTGCCTTCCACACAATCCAGAAATGGAGGACTAACATTAACCTCTCATTCCTGCATTCCCTCTAAGTCTAGAACTGCTCTAAGGACTGCAGTAGGTGTCTTGTAAATTTAAAACAGAATAAAAAGTTTACCTTTTCCAGTCCGTTGAGCACAGGGATAAGGAACCTCACATCCGGGAGTCGTTTCTGATACAGATCTCGAACTCGTTTCACCAGCTCAGGTGACGGAGGCACTGATCAGAATTCAAATTCAAGCATTAGTCTTAGCTCACTACACACTGTGTTTACCTAGTTGTTCTGACATTGCTGATAGCTGGATTATCTGCATTTTGTATCTTTTAGTGGTTTGACTGTCATTCGGGGATGGGTGTGGGGGGAGGCAAGGTAAACAAGTACACTGTCTTTCAGCAGGCACAGGTATTAGATAAGCCGAAAAAAATGATTTGCATCTATCACGTGAAAGTACTAATCAACTGTGAAAATGCTTAGCACTTGGTACAGATTGATTAGCACAATTAAAATAAAATGTAGTTTTATACATGTAGACGCCTGTGCCACAGAATCACTCAGAAAAATGGTTAGCAGTCTACTGCTACACATTTCTGGAAATGGTTAGCATTACCCACTGTTTTCAGTAGCATTTTGCTATGCTGTACCAGCCATTTAATACCCTGAGTCTGCATACACCAAAAGAATTATAAATCAAGGTTACACTTCAGCACAGCCTTCCAAACACACTACTATGCCCGATCAGTGACATGGTAACACAGTACTGTAGTGGTGGAAAGGACTTTGGGTCCATCTTGTCAGCACCCTCTGCTGTACAGCAGTTACTCGCTGTGCTCCATCATCAGCTGGCAAGTGTGTCTGAAGGACAATTAAAACAACCCTTATCTGATGAAGCTTCCTCTGACAGATGCTATTCTAATAGTTCTATTTTATTATATCGATATACAACATGACTGTATAACTCAGCTGACAGACCCAAGAGAGCCCACCCAAACCACAACTAGAACAAGTTTAGCAGTTCATGCAGGCAAATCTGACCCACACTGTCCAACATAATTATAGGGTCCTGTGACTTTTCAAGTCATGTGATCCATGCCCCCAATTAGATAAAATGGTACAGAGCACTAACACCACCTACCTTACAAAACTAACTTTTATTGAAAGGGAACAGTCAGCACTAAGAGCCATGCACCCAAGCATGAGGCAGGTCCAAATTTGTACTTAGTGTACAAAAATATGTTTTACTTACTGTTTGCTGCAGTATAGTAGATTGTATCAGACACATTTTGCTGATTTATAGGTTGACATTTTATATACGTACAAATCTGAGATCCTGCAGTGACATCAGAAGAGGGCTACAGCAGTGGGAGATTCAAATAGCCTGCAAGCATGTCAGAGTTTTTATAAGCTTTGATGTTTGTTTGCTGGTATCCCAATATCTTCCCTGGGCTAAGTAATGTCACAGAGGACTGTATCTAGCTGCGGTAGAACAGCGAGACTGGCAAACATCTGATCTGAGCTCATGAACCACAGTCTGCCTCCTCGGTACCACCTGTGGTCAGAGCACTCCCACAGATCCCCATTAGGGTCAAATGCTAATATGCAAGCCCAGAGTAAGGCATCGGGATATTGGCGCAATCAGAAAATACCTTTTGCTCATATGCTAAAGTCAAACTCATCCATGCATGAGTTTAGGCACTCCGACACCGTGCTGGGCATGCACGTAGAAGGAGAGGGTTTAGTAAACCCCATGGTGGAGAGGGTTTAGTAAACCCCATGGTGAGAGGGTTTAGTAAAAACAGCAACTATGGTACAGAAAAGACTAAATGTTATTTTAGTGGGAAGGCTTTTACTAGAAATGGTCACAGATACCATTTTTGTATGTAACTAAAAATAAGCTGACAGTGCCCCTTAACATGTGCAATAGCCTACCTGGTGAGGCTGTGAAAGCCAGCAATGTTCAGACTTTCCAAGCAGGACTACACATATCCCAGGGTTACAAAGAATGAGTAGGGGTACCTCTGCCTGATACATTTGGATGTGTGACCATACTCAAACTAGGATTACAAAACAGCATAAACAAATACAATAATTTTACTGGCGGAAACATGTCATCTGACTATGCACTAAACTACTGTAGATGAATGGACAGGTACCAGATCTCATTTAAAGCCAGAAAATGTTGACAAGCCATTTTATAAATGGAAGAATAAATTATATGGTGTGCATTAAAGCATTTAGGATGCATTTCCCAAAGATGTAAGGACACTGCCTCGTGCTCCACACCTCTGGGGAATACGCTGCAAATCCTTTACTGCACACGCGGGGGAGTTTTAAACAGGCTCTGAAATCTTTTCTGTGGGAAAAGGCATATGGTTTTACTGTTCATTGATTTGCCTTTATATGTTTTATAATATTGCTTTTGTATTTCTGTTTTTGTACTCCAGTGTTTTATCTTATGTATTTTATTGGAATCGCCTTGACATTTGAAAGGCTAATACAAATAAAAATATTAATTTATTATTATTATTACTGCTTACACAGTCACTTGTCATGGCAGGGGAGAGGTGGACAAGATGGAACTGAAGCCCTTCTGTCACCACGATCCTACATTACTGCAAAATCACTTTATGTACAAAGTTTGAGAAGATGTTCAGAGCTGGTGGAGACAATGGGAAAATACTTGAAATCAGATTTAATGAGCTGGGTCAAGCAGAAGAATTTTTCTCCTGAAATGGACAAAAGGAAATGGAAAATGATTTTTAAACAATTTATTTAACCAGGAGAGCTCTCCGAGATGCAACATCCTGTTTGTAGTGAAGTTTTGCTTCAACTCATTTCCACAGCTGAGGCGGACTGGAGTGTTGAGGGTTAAGTGACCTGTCTAAGGTCACACACTTAATATTTGTTCTAGTGAGGTTTGAACCTGGGATCATATTGTTCCCAAGCTGGTGCTCTAATCACTGCTCTACACTGCCTCTGGTATCTGATGATCATGAGATATGCCACTAAATAACACTACTGGGAGCAGTTCATTGGGACTGGGCAATGAAGACTTTACCTGGTATGGATCAGTAAACAAACACCACTGTTTTCATCAACTGCTAAACAACTGCTTCAGTACCACAGTCCCTGGATTTGCCATCAGATTTCATCTCAAAGTGATCACATTTGTTTCTCACAACATGCTACACACATTTTCATACTGCTACTTAAACTCAATTTGGTTTCAAGGCAAACATTTAAAGGAAAGTCTCCCACCTCTGCAAGGTTCACCCTCTGGTTAAGCCTTTTAAGTATGTCTGGCGTTTTCTCCTGCTGCAACATATTTTATTTTAATTGCAAAACATCTGCTACCCAGAGGTGTGGCAGATGCCAGTGAAACTCCATTATCTGTAAAGGTGCGATGACGCACCATGCGCTTCAATACTTTTGTACTAGACGGTGCGGCAAGCACGACCTTTACATAATGGAGCCCCACTAGCATCTTCGGCCATACTTCCAGGTAGCGACTTTGTGAATTGGGAAAATAAAGTATGTTGCAGTGAGAAAAAACGCCGCAGAACATACTTAAAAGGCTTAAACGGAGGGAAAGCCTTGTGGGTGGGAGGCTGGCATGACGATGGCTTCTTTAAGAAAAAAATGTCCTTTGACTAAGCTAGAAACAGCTATGGCAGAAAAGTCAAAACCATGTCCACTTATTTATTTAAAATTTGTACCATACAGATGGCGGTATGACCTCAAGAGATGCAATATCTACGTTTTCATGAGAAGTCCTTTGGTACAAGTTGGACACAAAATGTTAAGGCTGCAGTGCAACACAGTGAAGGACGTGAATACAGGACAGGTCAAGTGGAAGCTGTTCTACATATACAGGAGACAAATCATTATTGGTAAGGCCTTCTCTTAGTTACAGTTTCAGAATGCACAAAGAAGACAAGGAAAGATTGTCTTGTTGAGTACTCTAGGGCCTAGTGGGTCCAAGGAATAAGGGTGGTAAACACTGAAGGGGGTGGGATTGTTCAGGTAGTTTAGTGACTGGTATATTCTGGATGGATACAACCTGTATTACAGGGGCCCTTGAGGCCTTCGCCTTTTCAGCGGGGAGTTCAAAGTCTATGATAAAGCTAGCCAGCCCAAGAGCTGATAAATGATTAGCAAATCTGCTCCTCAAATTTCAATCATGTGCTACAACAACCCCCTCAAAAAAGACATGTGAACAAGAAGCTCAAACAAAACTAGTGACTTCCAAAGCAGAGTCAGTTCTAAATACCTTTATCAGTGAGGTGTGGAGACAGCGTGTGACTAGGGTTTCCGCCCCTTTGGACAGTTTCAACCAGCAGTAAGAGCTCAGGAGGTTCATCCCATTCCACGAATCTGGAACACAAAACCAAAGTACTGTCAACACACAGCTCAGCAACACGGGGTTAAGGGGCCAGTGATTGCTGGGTCATTTATTGAAATCCAGTTCAAGTGATCCAAACACAACAAAAGCAGGACACTGTGTAGGCAGTGTGGTGCTAAATATCAGGAAATGGCCCCTAGGTGATCCTCAGTTTATTTGTGGAGGATTGCCAAAGAGAAGAAACAAAGAGAAAATGAAAATTATGTACCTACCGTAATTCTTGATCTTCTTGGACAAGTCTTCACCATTTATTCATACTTCTGGGTTACAGTGCCAAGTTAAACCAATCCCCGAGCAGGGCGGCAGGAGGCAGAGCTCACTCAGGACAGAATTGCATTAAGGATTGTCCTACCAAAGGAAGCATGCTGTCTAGCACGGACATCAGAGCATAGTGCTTTACAAGGTGTGCACTCGCTCCAAGTAGCTGCTTTGCAAATCTCAGTAAGGGGGCCGGGCATATCTCTGCCAGGGATACAGCAACCACTCTAGTTGAGTGGGCACCAGCCTTCAAACTTGACTTGTGCCATAGAATAACAATGGCAAATGCATGCTACTACCCAAGCAGAAATGCATCTGATGGATATCGGCTGACCCAGCCATGCTGTACTGAAGGACACAAATAACTGCTTCACTTGATGGATGTCCCCAGTCCTATCTATGTAGAATAGTAGGGCTCTCATGACATCCAGGAATGGAGATGCGTTCCCTTCATTTTGAAAGTTAGCAAAGTAAGTAGGCAGAACCAAGGGCTGGTTGAGGTGGAACTCCAAAACCGCCTTGGTAGGAACAGAAGGTACAGAGAACAACCTTGTCTTTGTGAAAGACTGTGTACGGAGGGTCTGTGATTAGGGCATGTATCTCAGAGACCATGTGAGCAGAGTAGCGGCCACCAGAAAGGCCAGGTCAAGAAAACTTCAACTCACACGTGACTAGAGGCTCAAAATCCTTACAGTGAGCATATCCATACGAGATTAATATCCCAGGTGACCACCATCTTCCTAACCGGAGGCCTTGTGTGTAGAATGCCTTTGAACAAAGGCAGCTGAGTCAGTGACATATTCTGGACTGGCTTGTGACAGGCAGAAAGCGCAAGAGGTGTACCATACAATCCTGCATCTGAATGGTCTGAGAGGTACTCCAACACTTTATTTGGTGGGCATCGGAGCGTATCAAGAGGATCTTAGCACACCATAATGAAAAATGCTTCCATTTTGTGGTGTAAGTCTTCCTAGTGAAGGCTTCGCACTGCCAGAAGAATCTGTGAGATTCTCTGGGAAACTTTGAACCTGACCACTTCTATCTCCTCAGGAGCCAGGCATGGAGATGAAGGGAGTGCAGACTGGGATGAACCAGGGAACCCTGTGTCAGGAGGTCCGTTCAGTAGAGGCAGTTGCTCGGACAGCCCTTAGACAACCTGTTGATTAATGGAAACCAGATCTGTCAAGGCCAGTACAGTGCAATTAGAATCATTTTGCCCCCCTCGCCTCTAGTCTGAGCAGCATCCTCTGTATTAGGGAAGTGGGGAAATGCAAAGCATCTTGTCCACGCAGTCTGAATGCATACTGACAGAAAATGCCAGGTTCTGGATTTCTGAAGCAGAATAGAGGCAGTTTAGCACTGAGTGGGGATACAAAAAGTCACGTCCAGACTGCCCCAATCGTTGAGAAGCGACTGCCACGTCTTGTGCAATCAACCACTCATGAGGTCCGCCTCTGTTCTGCTGAGGTGATCCGCCACATTATTCCGTATCCATGGCAGGTAAACTGCCTGAATCAGAGTGCTGTGCTCAAGGCAGCATTCCCATACCCTCATGACTTCTCTGCACAAGGGACGGTGGGTTCCTCCCTGTTTGTTGATGTAATATATCACTGCGTTGTTGTCCGTCTGAAGAAGGGATTACTTTGTGACAGAGGACATCCTTTAGAGCTCGAACAGCGTACAGGACCGCTTTCATCTCCAGAACACTGATATGCAGATGAGACTCCTGGTTCCACAGTTCTTGAGTGTGGAACACCTGGCAGTGGCCCCCAGCCGAGCAAAGATGCATCTGTGGTAATGGTAATCTGAGACTCTGGAGGGCAAAGGACAAACCTGTAGAAGGTTGTCCTCCTGAATCCACCATGCAAGTGACCTCCCTCAGAGTATCTGTCACTTTGATGGATGAGACTGTAGGTGAGTCGTGAGGACCACTGCATGCTGAGCATTTACTGAGTGGTCCTCATGTGTAACGAGCCAGAGGCACTGTGAAAACGGACAAGTCCATGAGACCCAGCACCCACTGCATGGAGTGAGCTCACACAGGGTTGCTCTCCTGATGAAGCAAGCCATCTGGAGAATGTTGTTCCTCCTGTTCTCTGGGAGAAAGGTCCTCACCTTGGAAGAGTCGAGGAGTGCCTCTATGAAGAGAAGCTGCTGAGAGGCTGGAAGCTGCAACTTCCCAGGTTCAGCAAGAACCCCATGCAGGTGAGAAACTGAGATGATGGAGACACGCCTCCTGCGTCTCTTGCCTGGATGGTCTTGCTAGGGCCAATCGTCTAGGTAGTGAAAGACTTGAATGCTGAGCTCAAGGTGTGCAGTGAGAACTGCAAAACAATTTGTAAAGACTTGAGGCGCCGAGAGCCCAAAGGGCAGGACTCTGAATTGTGAGTGCTGACCCAAGGCCACAAAATGGAGGTACCTGTAGTGACATAGGTGCGCTGGCACACGCTGGTACATCCTGCATATCTAGGGATGCCAGCCAGCCGTACTGTCAAAGAAGTGGAAGATGTGTTCCCAGGAGACAATCTTGAATTTCTCCTGAATAAGAACTTTTTAGATTTCTGAGGTCAAGAACTGGGCGCATGACGCCTGTCTTCTTTAGAACCAGAAAGTAATGGGAGTAGAAAAGAACAGTTATGTAGAGCATTGCTGTAACAGTAGATCTTGAGGGATTTCAGTTATCAGGTACCACCGCGGGAACTTCACCGTTGGTGAATGGGGAAATCAAGTAGAAGATTTTCAGCAGTACAACTGGCACCGTCAACGCCATCGACATCCAGCGACATTACCAACCCTATATATGCATGGGTGGCCCGCTCCCTCCTCAGTTCTTTCCCCAGAGACGCGGGAGGAAGGCTCACACCAGGGAACCAAGGAGAGAGAGACCCAGCTCTGAAAAAAAAAAAGATGGAACAGACAGACAGCCAGGCCCTGAACAGGTGCCCTAAGAAAGGGATGGTGGGAGGAAAGCACACCTGATGACTGAGGACCCCTTGAAGATCTAATGTTACGCTAAGTTCTTATGTAACTGTTCTATCGTCTTGAGGCTATTTCGGTCATCAGGTACCACCACAGAATGAGTACCAAGCAGTGACAGGTAGGAATAGGAACTCTGGGAGGCCATATCCCTATACACTTAAGACAGGAGACCACAGAAAACCTACCCAATCAAGGGGCTTCCTAAACTTAAGACAGAAACCCATGAAAACTGACCTGTCAGAGGACTCCATAAACTTAAGACAGGAGTCCCTGCTAGAACAGCCTAGCCAAAACCTGCAAGAGCTCTCGGGGCAATGTACAAACTGTAGTGTTTGGTGAAAGTGTGGACTGTACTCAGGTGGCAGCAGGCGCAGATATCAGCTGCTGGGACCCCTTTCAAACAAGCCACTGAGGTACTTATGCCTCTGCTGGAATGAGCTTTGACAGTACCAGGCAATTCTTTGCGTACTTATTGTAACCAGAACACAATGTAATTTGCCAACCATTTGGATAAGCACTGCTTAGAAATTGAGCGCCTTCTCTGCCTGGGGCAAAAGAAACAAACAATTGCTTAGACTTTCTGGACTCCTTAGTCCTGAGCAGATAATACCTCAAAGTTGCACACATCAGGTGTATGGAGCAGTGCTTCCCTGGATTGCACACTCGGGAAAATAAACAGGAAGGTGGATAGACTGACTGAGTGTAAACTCAAAACCACCTTAGGAAGAAACTTAGGATTTGTGCACAAAGATACCCTGTCTTTGTGAAAAATCAAATAAGGCTCCTAACACCAGAGGGCCTGAAGCTCTGAAATTCTTCAAGCGGAAGTAATGACAACTAAAACAGCACTTTCCGAGAGAAAGCACAAATCTCAAGTTGCAACTGGTTCAAAGGAGACCGATGCCCTAAGGAAGGCGCGGGAGACATCCAGCTGAGCTACAATGCGGTCAGCCACGGGCTCATGGAAGGCTGAAATGGCGAAGGTGGACCTTAAGGGAGGAATACTGAAAACCTGAGTCAGACAAGGAAATCAGGTAGTCCAGGATGAGCTTCACATGACAGGTGAAAGGGTCTGGGAATGCTTGGCAGCCCATATGACAAACCGCTTTCACTTCATGACATAAGTGTAATGGGTGGAAGGCTTGCAGGCAGCCACTAGTATGTCTGCTACCGTATTACAGACTCCAAACCTGGCAATGGCTCGTCCTCAGGAGCCACGCATGCAGATGGAGGGACCTGAAGTTTGGATGGACCAGGGTCCCACGAGCCTGGGTCAGTAGATTCCTGCAGAGGGCAGGGGAACAGGAGGTTCCTCCACGGTTGTTGAAGCAGAGAAATCATATCTGACAGGGCTAGAATGGGGCTACCAGGATCATGCTGGCCCCTCCATTTGTAGCTTGAGCAGCATGCTCTGTATCAGTGGAAATGGAAGCAAAGCCTACAGAAACCTCCGCTCCAAGAGAGGAACAACATGTCTAGCCAGAAACTCCAGGCCCTGGATCTAGCAAGCAAAAATTAGACAGTTTTGCATTGTATGGGGCGCAAAAGGTCTAACTCTGGATGACCGCATCTGTTGAACAGATCTTCTGCTACAGATGAGAGAAGCACCCATTTGTGCATGCTGGTCTGAGTCCTGCTGAGACTGTCCGCCAGAGTGTTTAGTATGCCTGGCATATGGACTGCCAGAGAGTCAGGCTGTGATCGGGCACCCAATACCACACTCGCATTGCCTCTAGGCAGAGGGAATATGAGCGAGTCCCGCCCTGCTTGTTGAGGCAGTAGACTACACTCAGATTGTCCGACTGCAACAACAGCTATCCCGCCATGTGCTCCTGAAAAGCTTACACGCATGCATAGCACCACTCTTATCTCCAGGACACTGATATGCAGGGTGGCTTCCACTGGGACAAAGAGCCCTGGGTTTGGAAGGAGCCCAGGTGTGCTCCCCAGCCCAGGCCCGAAGCATCCAAGGTTGGGATCTGGTGTGGAGAGGAAAGTTGGAAGGAGAACCCCTTGAAGGAGGTTGAGGGTCTATCCACCACTGCAACACTTTGCGCACTGGTGAGAGACCAGGACTAGATGGTCCAACTCGTCCAGATGCTGGTCCCACTGCACTGGACGGTCTACTGGAGGGTGCGCATGTGAGCCTGGCCAACGGAACAGTGGGAATGGCGCAGCCATTGGGCCCAGGAGCCTGAGGGTACAGTCTGGCAGGAATGTACCGACTGAACAACCTCCTGGGCTTGAGCAATAAGGCATTCTGCCCTGTTTGAGGTAGGAAGGCTTCCCTGGTCTGAACCCAGGACTGCCCCAATGTACTGTAGCCTTTGGGATGGTACCAGAACAGACTTGGGCAGGTTGACCATGATGTCCAGGGACTGAAAGGGTGGAGATGCGGCTCCTGGATGGGGCCTTGAAAAGTCAACCGTCAGGTAAGGAAAGATGTGCAAATCCTCCCTTCTAAGGGCTGCTGGACCGCTGCTAAGCATTTGTAAAGACACAAAGCAGAGGATAAACAAAGGGCAATACTTTGAATTGGTAATGCTCTCCTGACAAGCAAAGTGGAGAAACCTCCTGTGAGGAGGAAAACACATAGCGATGCAGGTAAGATTGACACATCCAGGGAGCAGAGCCAGTCCCTGGTTTTGAGGAGGGCAAAAGGCCTGGCAAAGTCACCATCCATAACTTTTGTACTGCAGGAAGAGAATGAGGTCCTTTAGATCTAAAATAAGCCTTGATCTCCATTCTTTTTGGGGACCAGGAAGAAAGGAAAGTGCAGTACCTACCATAATTCTTGATCTTTTGTGTATCTTCATCATTCATCGCTACTGGGTAGAAGCAGGAGGACTAGGACCCTCTTGAGAGCATTTTTTTTTGCAAGAGGAGGAGCCGGCCAGAGACACCACGCCCGAGGCAGACGTATTACATGTGCATTCGCGAGTTGGCCAGTAACTGCCGTCGACACATCCTCAGCCCCAGTTCTGCACACCGGGAGAGACAGGAGGATAGGATGGAGGGTTGGGCAAGGGAGCCCAAGGGATAGAAAAGATATAAAACTAAAGGAGGAATATGCCGCAGAGAAGACAGGAAAGAAGAAGAAAACCTAAGGGATTGGGGTGAGGGCCCCCAATCTCTGAGCCGAAAAGGAATGGGTGGGGAAGGGGGTAGAAGGAAAGAGGAGGAGGAAGAGGAGACACTGACCCTCCATGCTATTAGCCTGGACTGTTTGAGAAGGCAAGCCACAGATGTAAGGCAAGTTAGCTGGTGCCAAGGCTTGAGGAATGGAATCATTGAGAGGTAGAGGCAGGCCAAGGATTCAGGGCGGGTGGTGTCTTCCTACCCTACCAAACTATTAAGGCATAAGGACTGCTAAAGGTGCCCTGGAGAACACACCGGGGTAGGGAATTGAATGTTTGGAGATTGGGCACTTCCACAGGAGGAACCGGGGAAACAATTTTCAGATGGGAAAATAACTGGGGATCAAGAGAAGAGCCCCCCTCCCCAGGCCCCTCAAGAGGATGAGAGGAGCCAGAAGAGTCACCTAGGCTGAAGGAGAGGGAGAGCGCCTGTGATCCCCAACAGCACAACTCTCCTGCCTGCCTGTCTACCAGAGGAATCCTCCTCATTCCAGAAGGGAAGGGGGGGTGCCAAGACCAGATTCAAATGGAAGACAAACAGGAGGAGGAAATTGCCCAGAGACTGAGGCCCCAGAGGGAAGGTGGGTGGGACTTAGTGATGAATGGTGAAGATACACAGAAAGATCAAGAAGTATGGTGAAGTACGTAATTTTCATATCTTATATGTCAGTCTTCACCATTCATCACTACTAATGATACCAAGCCTCCTGAAGAGGCCCAGCACCTCCCTAAAGGACAGTGTCCGTCAGCCTCCAGCGGGGAGATACCGGGAGAGAACCCCTGCAGGCCTGGCTAGGCCTGGGACTGGTCCGGGTGAGGCGGGGATCTCCTCGCAGGAGAAGGAAGCCCCTGAAGCTCTGCCTCACCCTAGGAGAAAAGATGGGTTCTCCAGAAGGCGGAGGAAGTCACCCTCAGCCGGGCCAGGGGTGACATTCGGGAGAGACGAAGCCATGCCGACCACTTGATGCAGATCGCTGTCCCCACTATCCTGGAGGCCACCTTGTTGGCATCATACGATGCCCTTGCTTGGTGTCTTGCAAGCTCCAGGCCTTGCACGGAGAGAGGCGATGGCTTGTCTGGTTTTCTCAAATCAGGCAAGGAGGATAAAACCTGTCCCACCCATGATCACAAGTACCTGTTGTAGGTAGCATGGTGGTCCTGATGTGCTGCAACACAAAGCAAGATCTGTGTTGAGGAGAAACTCTCCTGCCCCAAAATCAAATTCAGATGAGTCCAAATCTGGGGGTCAGTCACGGCTCGGGCTTCTATACCCAGAGGGGTGTCCAGGGCGTCACGCTCGAGAAAGCAGTAAGACACAGTTCCTGGAGACCCCAGGGTAATACTACTGGTGAAGGTCCTTGGGGCTGGAGCTGGGGCAAAGGGACATCGCCAGACCCAGTGCAATGCCTCCCAGAAGGAGCAGGCAAGGCGGGACCAACAGGTGCGACCACACTGTACTCACCCAAGAAGGAACAAACCAACTGGTCTGGATTACGTTCTCCTAAGGTGGAAATGTGGAGCTTGTCAAGCAACCCTGACAGGAAGCGCTGATAACAGAGAGATCAGCTGCTGGGGAAGATGGACGGAGAACTCCTCTCCCTCAGAGGAGGAAGACGAGGACACGAGCTCGGAGAGACAGGGTCAGGCTGCACTGGGGTGGTGGAACACCTGCTCGTCCACTGCTCAAGTAGGCAGGGTACAGTGCAGCTGTGGCCCTGAAGTTTCCCAGGTAAGGGCCCGTGGAACCAGAGATACCTGGGAGGAGGGGTTGGCAGAGGGACAGGGCCAGGCACCTCGAGGAGAGACACTGCCTCTGCCGGGTGGAGAGACCATACAGGAGACTTCAAGGGAAGAAGTGGGGTCCGGTGGCCCCAGCAGACAAAAGCCGCTCAACTGAGCTGGAGCAGCCAGAGCCAGCTAGAGAAGAATTCCCCAAGACGACTGGGGCTGCATGAGCCAAAGGAGGCCCTTGACCTCAAAGAAGATGTCCCTCCTGGGTGGACCTCGGGGGTCAGGAGACTGGCCAACGCTACGGCTCCTCCCAAGCCCCTGCAGGCTCCCAGGGAGGTCGCTACGCTGAACCAAGTTCACTCAACCTTTCGGACTCTAAGAGAGAGCCCTCTTCCTCACCACCAGCTGAGGCAGCTGGCAGACCACAGCCGACTCCAAGGACAGTCTCGGGAGTGGAGTGCCCTCCTTACCTGGGACACCCCAGCCTGCCCAGAAGTCGGGCTGGCCAGGACAATCACAGGAGGGAATGCGCCCGGTCACCAGCTCGGGCTGCCTGTGGTGCCCTCAGGGTATCCGAGGGCTGGTCAGTACCAACCCTGGAACCAGCGGAATCTGCCGCCCCTGAGGAGGGGGCTGAGGAGGGCCAAAGTGCTGGACATGGAGTAATCAGAAGATTCCAAGGAATCTATCAGCCAATCTGGGTCAGTCTCCGAATCATCTTCCCCAGAGGAGGCGAAACCAGATGACTCTTGATCCCTCCGGTCCTGAGACCGGCGCGCGCCCCCATCCCTGGCACCACTAACGGCACTGGAGTCAGAGGGAGCACCGCGAAATGCACCACAGATTGGCCCCACACTGCCCACGGTGCCACCTACGCCCCAGCACCGCAAAACAGCTGGAGTCAGAAGTGGCGTTGGAGGTCGGCCCAGTGCCGGTGCGGCACCAACAGGTGGTGCTGAGGGACAACACCGCCCAGGCCTGTGGGCCCCAGAGCATGGCCAGATGAGCCTTCACCTCCAAGGCGGATGCCAAGGTAGTGCCTCCGTCTAGGCCCCAAGGGGCAGACTGGGTTTCCTGCACCGTGGAAGGAGCCCCCGCCGAGGCTGTGAACGGGCACGGGCCCCCTCCTCCATGGGCCGTGACAGGACCCGGAGGAAAGGCCAAGAACCCTGGATCTTGGCTTCCCAAGTGCAGGCCTGTCCTCCGAAAGTTGGCAGTGCTCGTCCACTTTAAATAGAGCGCAATTCCAAACCCAGCGGTCCATGGAAAAACAGGCCATCGCAATGATCCATGTAAGTGGTTAGGGCCCAAGCAGGTCAAGCACTGGTCATGCTGGTACATGCGGAGAAAAGTCGGCTGTAGGACACCGCCTCATGGGAGGCCGACCCACCTAGAAGTTTCTTTTTGTCCCACAGAACAAGACATGACCAGGCGAAAACACAACAAACAAACAAAGGCACTTGGCGTCGTCAAAATATAAGGAAAGATCTTACCGGAGAGCTACACCGAGAACAGAGGCGAGCAGAACTTAAGCCAGAACCAACGGACTAGGCCGCTGATGCAGTTTCAATGAAGCTTCCACACGGTCCTCTCCTTTGATGGCGGAGAAGCAGAACTGAGGCTGAGGAGATGTCGACGGCAGTTACTGGCCAACCAGTGAGCGCCACGTAATACATCAGCCTCGATGGCGTCGCTGTCTCTCGCCGGCTCTCTTGCAAAACAAAACTGCTCCTGCGGGTCCTAATCCTTGGCTTATACCCAATAGTGATGAATGATGAAGACTGCACAGATAAGATCCTGGAATAGAACCACTGATGTCTCTCTGCGCTTTGGCACCAATTCTATTGCCTGCTTGCACAGAAGAGTCTTCACTTCCTACCAGAGAACAGGCAGATGAGCCAGGGGTAGTTTGCGGGTGGCGGAGGGTGTCTGGAGGTTGTGAACGTGCTCCAGTGTATGACCACTCTCTGTGATCTGCAGGATCCAAGCATCTGACATTATGCTTCTCCACTGGCTCAAATGGAGGAGAACCGACCTCTGACCACCACTCCTGGGCCTGGGCCAGAGGAGAGGATCTGGCAAGCAGTCAAGCTGAGGCAGGTCCGGCTGTAGAAGTGGGCCCCTCAGGTCTGGGAAGCTAGGCTGCCACTCCAGCCTTGGAGTGGGCAGGCAGGAGGACTGGGCTCTCACGCTTTCCTTGGGGCGAGTCTGAGCCTGGTGTCTGCCTACAAAGGCAGAGCACACCCTACTATGTTGCAGGTGTGGTAGGGGAATAAACAGACTTGAGAGCCATGCCTGAGGCCTGCAGGTCATTAATAAGGTCCTGGACATCCGGACCAAAAGCTTGGTGCCACTAAAAGGAGCACTAAGCACCTTGTTTTGCATGTCAGCTGCAAACCCAGATACCCTGAGCCAAGAGTGCCTATGGAGGCATATGCCAGTGGTGGCTGCTCTGGCAACCATGTCTGACAAGTCGTAAATGACTCTAAGGAGATGCTTACTAACATCCTCGGCTGTCTGGAAGCACTGGAGGAGATCCTTCTTCTGGGCACTATAAGGAAGGGCTTGGGAAGTAGTCTTACCCTTCCTTGAGTAGGTGTTCAGGAATTTCACCATGTAAGACAAGTAGTTGGCAATCCTCAGGCCTAGGGAGAGGATGCATACACCTTCTTGCTCAAGATCAGTCCTCGGGACTCTCTGTTTGGGAGCAGGGAACTAAGGTGCTTGGGTGCCTTAGACCTGTTGTGTGCTGCCTTAATGACCACTGAAGTCAGTTTCAGCTTGGGTAGCATGAGTAAGGAGAGGCCTGAGGGGCACTGTAGAGCTTGTCAGCTCTCCGTGGCATAGCTGGCACCATGTCAGGCCTGTGCCAGGCTGCCGTGGTAGCAATCTTAAGAGCTGGAAGCATGGAGGAATAACTTTAGGTGTAGATTCTGGAATCTCAAGATAGTCCGCCAGATCCTTTCTGGTGGCATACTCTTCCTCTGTCTGAAACCCCATGGTGGAAGACAGTTGCTTCATAATGTTAAAGACAGAAGCATCCTCAGGTGGAGACCTGGTGGTGTGCTTGACAGATTCTTCACGGACTGAAGAGGCAGTAGACTTGTCAGAGGCATGATACTGGTCCTCTTCCTCCTCCTCCTCCTCTACTGGAAGTATGAGGTCAGGTGGTACTCCTCCTCGGCGTTGACCGCATTTTCTAGGTCTGGCGTCAGCTGCCGTCGTGATGGCCCTCGGGCAGGCTCCCAGAGCCGATGGACAGGGGTTGATAGCGAAGGCCTGTTAAAGGCAGCTAACTGCTGTGTTATAACATTTGTAAAGTGAACAAGAACCTCATTCAGGTCCATCGTCACCCGAGGGTTAGCGGCACCAAGGCCGATGAAGCAGTCTGCGTGCCTGAGAGCCTGCATCCTTGGGGAGAAGGGCAGGTCACGAAAGGTCATCATCGATGATGAGCACATCATCAAAGGAGTAGAGGCTGACGACCTGGAGGCTGACGGCCGGGCGCCAAGAGTCACGTGGCACAGCTGTCGGTATGGGTCTGGAGTGAACCAGGACCTGGACAGCAGGTCTCTTCGTTGGGGCCACAGCCAAGGCGAAGAGCCCCCCCAAGAAGGAGAGGCCGATGGGGAACTGGATGGCCACCATGGGAGCAGTCATGATTCCAGTCTTTCTGTGACTCCCGAGCACTTGTCTTTGACCTGGGAGGCCTTGGAGCTCTTGGACCTGGAGAGCGACTGGGTGGACGGAGGACACCAGTTCAGAGCTAGCTACCTTTTGTTCCATGAAGGTTTTCAGAGCTTTTCTGTGTTGCCTAAGGGTTGTTTGGTTGAATTGCTGGTGGAGCTCACAAATTGAGGTGTCGTGATCAGGCCCAAGACAGCAGACACACGAGTGCCGTCACTGGAAGTAGGATGTAGATGGTGTAACTCTAGACATAAACAACAAAAGAATATAAACCTCTAAAAGAGATTTAGGGGCGGTTGGTAAGGAAAAAGGCCGTGGAAGCCAAAAAGGTGCAAACACTGCAAAGGCTCTTCCGTGGAAACTGTGCTTGCAAGTTGGCAGGAAAGAACTGAGGAGGAAGTTGTACTGCTGAAAATCTTCCTTGTGGATTCCCATTCTGTGGTGAAGTTCCTTCAGTGTTACTTGAAGACTGAGATACCCCTGAAAAAGATCCTGTGTTCCTTTCTGTCCACGGAACCACTTCTACTGCCCTGTTTCTGAGAAGGCCCTGTATCTCAGAGGTGAGAAGGTCCGACAGAGTGGCAGACAAAGTGTCCTGTCGCTTGGTGGAAGGTCCAGCAGATCTCTGCAAAACTGAGAGAGTAAACCTCTCGAACAATCCTGAGACCCATTTGTCCGAGCTGATGGACATCCATTGGTTGTAAAACTAGTCAGATGACCTCCTACTGCCCTGAAAACATCCACCTCGGGCAGGAGACCGGGGCCAGAGTTTCAGAAAGTGGGACTAGAAGCTCGGACCCTCGCCTTTGCTGCATTTTCTTTTGGGCTGAGGAGACTGGTTCCTGTTAAGGCTCCTTGGCCTCTACCATGAAAGGACTGCCTGTTACAAAATTGTCTTATGGTTCCCGCCCTTTGTGGTGCAGAAGGAGCCAGCCTGGCTGTTTTAATGGCAGTCCTGTTCTTCTGAGTGGCCTCTGGTGCTTGCTCAACTTGAGGGTCAAACAGACAAGCACCATCAAAGGACATTCATGACCTGTTGCTGAGCATCAGAAGAAAGTCTTGATTTTCTGAGCCAGGGTGCTGCCTGATATGATCCGGCAGCAGTTCTGGCTACGTATCATAGGCATCCATAGAAGCTTTCAGCTGATGACTGTTGGACTCTGTGAACCTGGTAATAGGTTTGCAGAAGCTCCAAGGTAGAGTCAGACTCTGGAAGATTCTCAACCATTGATTTAAGAGAGTTCCAAAGAACATATTCATATTAGGAGAAGTTTCCTGATAACTGGCAATACACATGCCCAGGGTTGCGCCGAGAAAAGCTCCTTACCCAAGGTGTCAATCTTACAAGATTTCTTATTGATAGGACGTGCTGATGACTCCTGAGGAAAACAGCCTTGTCTTTCTCCACAAGGACAACCAAAGCATCTGCATACGCTGTTATGCTAAGAACAGTCTGTCCTGGGAGGGTGTATTTCCTGTCTATGGACTTGGCCACAGAAGAATCACAGCTGGCCTCTCCCACACTGCCTGTGATAAAGTATTGAAGGAGGAATAGGAGGCATAAGATTCATAGAAGCATTAGAATATGGAAGGAACTCGGTATGAAAGCTACCGGGTCCACAGAGGTGGTCTTCAGAGCCAGGGTAGTCCCGATGTTCTTGAGAAGACTAGAAAGGTTTTAAACCAGGGGTTCAGCTGGGACACAGGTCTTCTCGTCCGAGCCGTAGAAAGAGTCATCATCACCTTCGCAGACAAAAGATGGTCAGGGTCAGACTCATCATGCTCTACCTACACCCGCAGAGATAAGGAGCAGCTCCTGCAAAGCAGGCCTGGCCTAGGCAAGGGATGAGCGGGTGACATCGGGACCGCAAAGGCCTCGAACCTCAGTGCAGGCGGCTGCACGGAAGGGTCCGGGGCTGATGCCTAACACAGCATGGTGGGACCCAGCACCGGGCGACCTGGCACCAAGCACGGCATCGAAGAGCCTGGTGCCGCGCGGCACCAAGCGACCCCGATCGAAAAAGCAGCACCGGGCGACCTGATGCCAAACGTGGCAACCAAAGAACTCGGTGCAGAACATGGCACTGAAGTACACAGTGCTGAACGTGACACTGAAGAGCTGGGCACCGCATCCAGAACCACTGCCAACCTATAAAAGTGGGGAGGAAAGTGGTACCTGTGCTGGCCCCTTTCTAGGAATCACAGTGAGGGGAAGTCAAGTGGACAAGCATAGACGGTGTAGGTATCAGCAAGGGCAGGAACTCCTCAGCCGGCACCGAACACCGTCCTGTCACGAAATCCAATTGTGGTCCAGTGGTTCCAGACCCAAGGGCCCCAGAACTGGGTCCATTGGAAGGTACAAACAAGACAGACACTGCATCCACTGCTCCCTAAGAGCAGCCCAGTGGTGAAACTCCTCACTGGAAACCCCGTAAGAGGACAGACAGGGGCTCCGTGTCGAGTCCCAGCTGTTAAGAATAGAAACCACCAGGGACCCGGGGCTTGGGGTGGGCTTACTGTTCTCCACTACTAAAGATTCACTTGCAGATGTGCCAAGGCGACCTCAAGTGGTACCGTTTCTTCTTCTTCCACTGGGAAGAAAAAGTGCTCGAGGCAAGTGGCTTAAGGTCCCCAATCGTGACTGAGCAAGACCCGCTTCTTTCTGGGCTTATGGGGACCTCCCCGAGCTTACCCGGACTGCCAGTGGTCAGGAATCGCCCCTCCAAAGGCGGCGGACCAGACATAACCCACCGCCTGAACAACTTTCCAGCAAAGTCTCCCTACCATCACCGAGACCGTCCATATCGTCTCTGTCAATGGCAGGGCTGAGAGGAAAACTTTTTCTTTAAATAAGAGGTAAAGAAATGAAAATTACGTACCTGCCATAATTCTTGATCTTCTTTTGTATCTTTACCATTCATTACTGCTGGGTAGCGCGGGCGCGCACCTGCCATGGGAGCTTTGTGGGGGAGGAGGTCGGCCAATGACACGCCCACATGGCCGACGCACTGTGTGGTACATGAGGGTTGGCTGTTAGGCACCATAGACTCCTCCATCCCAGTTTTCTTTAGCTGGAGAGGATGAAAGAGGAGATAGAGAAAATAAGGTGAGCAAGAGGCCGAGGGACAGGATAAGGAAGGATATAAACTGAAAGCGGTATAAGCCGATTAGGGGTCAGAGGAAGAGATTCCTACCTAAGTGGCCATAGAACCTCAATCCTTGAGCAGTCTCACAGAAGAGAGAAAGAGAAAGAAAGAAGAGAGATACTAGAAGAAATAAGATATATGAGTAAGGGATAAAAGGGGAGGAAGGAGGGCTTTCCGACATGATAAATTGGAAGACCACTGGCTTGTAATAGCTTCAAAATCCTGAGGAAATGAAGACAAGGGAGCACAGATCCGCCATTTCCAGGGCTACTGTACCAAGGCCGGAGGAAATAGGGATGGCCTTGGAAAAGCACTGGCAGAGACTGACTCTCTTCCTACCCTTTATCCATATATGTTTTGAAAATCTTGGAGCATGGACCTCCACAGACTGTCCCGAGTAAGGAGAGCTGTCCTGATTAGAGGAGTGTGTCCAGATTGACTTTGAAAAGGAGGAGGAGGAGGAGGAGAAAAACAGCTACAGGTTTTCCCACGAGGGTACAGACGTAGTCCCACTTCAGGAGAAGAGAACCATGGGACATCTGTGCCATGAGGAAAAAAAAGAGGAAGGAGGGAGGAAAATCCACAAACTCTCCTAAGAATGCACTGAAGCAGCTAATTGCCAGTAGATTACATAATCGAGAGGATTATCCAAGTCAAAAGAGGGACACCCCAGTGCATCGTGTGAGAATCCCAAGGAGTTCCCTCAGAGATTAGGGTGAAGACCCTACTCACCATCCTCCTGGTTGAGCACTCTGTGACTCACAGAAGGAAACAGAGGCTCTGAAGTACCAGGGGACTCTGCCTCAACTGGCCTCCAAGAGGGAGAAAGCAAGCAGGGTAGAGGCAACACCCAAGAAATGGAAATTATGTACCTACCATAATTCTTGATCTTCTTGGATGAAGTCTCCACCACTCATTTACACTAATGGGAGTCGCCCGGAGGCAATAGGACCAGGGGCAAACATTTTCAGGAGTGCAGGTGCCTGAGATGGAGCAGCGAGGAAGAGGCACTGTGAGCCTGGAGTGTGAGGTAATGACAGTCCGCGCCAACCCTCCAGCTACTTCAGCACCTTTTTCCCGAGGAGGTGCAGCGTAACTAACCTAGACAGGACAAGCCTAAAAGTCGGACATAAGATAGTCTGAATGACCCGTGTAAGAAGGGTCAACAATAAAGTCTTCACAGCTCAGCCATTGAGGAGTGAAGACCATAAACAGAGAAGTGAACTCGGGGATGGTGGGTGGGCGTGTGAATGAGTGGTGGAGACTTCATCTAGAAGATCAAGAATTACAGAAGGTATGTAATTTCCATATCTTCCTGGACATAAAGTCTCCACTACTCATTCACAAATGGAAAGTACCGACTAAATAATCCCCGAGATGGGCGGCAGGAGAGAAGAGGTCACATGCTTAGGACAGAAGTCTGTTAGAATGGTCCTGCCAAGCGACAGATGTCATCTGGCATGAGCGTCAAGGCGTAGTGCTAAATGAAAGTATGCCGGAGCTCTAGGTAACCGCATTGCAAATATCTGCAATGGGCACGTTACGGTTCGGCCAGAGATGCGAGACTGCTCTGCTTCGGCGGCGTACACTCTGCCTTCCAGCTTGACCTGTGCCATAGAACAGCAGTGGCGAAGGCATGCCACCAGACGCTGAAATGCATCTAATAGCAACAGGTTGACCCAGCGGGTTTTGCTGATGGAAACAAACAGTTGTTTAGACTTGCGAATTTCTTTCGTTCTATCTAGATAGAACCACAACGTTCTCTTGACATCTAGCGAATGAAGGTTACGCTCCCTTCATTCTGGAAGTTCAAGTAGGTAGGAAGAACTAAAGGTTGATTTAGATGGAATTCTGAGACAACCTTAGGGAGAAACTTAGGATGAGTCCTAAGAACTACTCTGTCCTTGTGAAATACAGTGTCACGGGGTTGGGGGGTGTCTGTGACCAGAGCATGTATTTCAGAAACTCTACAGGCCAAAGTAATGGCCACCAGGAAGGCCATTTTCCAAGTGAGGAACCTCAACTCGAAGAAGCTAGAGGCTCGAAAGGCTTATGAGTAAGCATGTCTAGCACAAGGTTAATGTCCCTGGCTGCAACTGGATGTCTAATAGAGTTCTTGTATGCAGAATATCCCTAAGAAATCTCTTATCTCAGAGACAACTGGGCCAGTGACATGGAAGTACAAGCTCATGATATGCCGAAATGGCACAAAGATTAACTTTGCCTGTGGAGTACTGCAGACCTGTGTTTGAGAGGTCTAAGAGATACTCCAAGACTTTACTAGGCGGGCAGGAAAAGGGGTTCCAAGAGGATTTTGCACACCAGATAGAGAAATACTTCCATGTAGCTGTGTAGGTTTTCTAGTGGCTGGCTTACGTGCAGCCAAAAGAATATCTGAAACTCTCGAGAAACACTGAACCTATTCACCTCTTATCTCTTCAGGAGCCAGCGTGAAGGTGGAGCGACCTCGGGTTGGGATGGACCACAGGACCTCGGGTCAGAAGGTTCATCTGAAGAGAAATGTTTTTTTTTTTTGGGGTGGGTGTTCCGATAGCCTGTTGAGTAGCGGAACCATATCTGCCGAGGCCAGAACCGGTATAAGAATCATTCTGCCCCAGACTCCAATTTGAGCAGTACCTCTGAATGAGGGGAAGAGGAGGAAAAGCGTATAGAAAGCGTTTGTCCATCGCAGCCTGACACATCCTGACAAAAATGCCAAGTCCTGGATTTCTGGAGCAGAAGAGAGGCAGTTTTGCGTTGAGTGGGGATGCAAAAGGTCCAGGTCTGGAGTTCCCTACTCTTTGAAGAGTGACTGAACGACGGTTAAGTGAAGAGACTACCTAGACGATCCACCTCCGTTCTGCTGAAACGGTCTGCCAGGTCATTTTGTACTCCTGGCAGGTAAACCACCTGAATCAGAGCCTTGTGTTCTAGACACCATTCCCACACTCTCATTGCTTCTCTGCATAATGGGTAAGAGTATGCACCGCCCTGTTTGTTGATGAAGTACATCACTGCCTTGTTGTCAGTTTGGAGGAGAATGTTCTTGTGACAGAGTATGTTCTCCAAAGCTCGGACTGCATAGAGACGACTCTCATTTCCAGGATGTTTATGTGAAGTTGAGACTTGTACTGAGTCCATGTACCCTAGGTGCAGAGATCCTGGCAGTGAGCTCTCCAACCCATTAACGACTCATCTGTGGTACTGGAGATCTCGGAAGGTCGCCTTCCTGAGACCACCAGGTGAGCAACCTCTTCAGAGGTTCCGTCACCTTGATGAGAAAAGACCGAGGGTGAGTGGTTAGAGACCACTGAGCATCCACTGAGAGGTTCTTATGTGAAGACGGGCCAAGGGTACAGTGAACACTGAGGATGCCATGAGGCCCAGCATCCACTGCACCAAGATAGCTCGAACCGAACTGTGTTCTCTGATGTACCATGCCATCTGTAAGATATCACTCCTTCTGTCCTCTGGAAGAAAAGCTTTCGCACAAGAGGTGTCCAGAATAGTTCCTATGAAGAGGAGCTTCTGGGAGTGCTGCAACTGCGACTTCTTGAAGTTCATCAGGACTCCCATGGACGTGAGGAAGTCTAAGGCTGTGGCCACGGCCTCCAGAGTCTCTTGCCTGGATGGACTTGCTAAGAGCTAGTCGTCCAGATATGGGAACCTTGTATTCAATTTTCCTGAAGTGCACCACAGAATTGCACAACACTTTGTAAAAAACTCAAGACGCCAAGGATAGCCCAAAGGGCAGGATTCTGAACTGATAGTGTTGACCCAATGACACGAACCTTAGGTATTTGTGATACTTTGGGTGTATGGAGAATGTGTTGGTAGGCATCCTGCATGTCCAAGGAGGCTAGCTAATTGTGTCGATGAATCAAAGGTAGCAGGGTACCAAGTGATATCATCTTGAACTTCTCCTTGTGTAGGTACTTGTTTAACTTTCTGAGATCCAGAATGGGCGCATGCGCCTGTTTTCTTTGGGACCAGAAAGTAATGGGAATAGAAACCTGTATTTTGTTGATCCAGTGGAACTACTACTACTACTGCCCTACTGTTCAGAAGGCCTTGTCCTCGGAAGCAAGAAGGTCTGACTGTACCGCCGACAGACTGGGCTGTCATTTGGGAGGATGATCCGGAGGGTTTCAAAAGATTGAGAGAGTACCCCTCGGATTATCCTGAGGACCCATTTGTCTGATGTTATAGATCTCCACTGGTTGTAGAACTGAGTCTGACATCCTCCCACTGCTGAGGAGGAGTCCCCTCGAACAGCTGAGGTGGGACCTGGGCTGGAAACTCAGAAGGTGGCACTGGGCACTTTTGGGCTTGTGCCTCCTGCTGCGCTTTCTTTGCGACTGAAGGTTCTGGTTTCTGTTTAAACCTCCTCTGCCTTTGCCTCGACAGGACTGATGGTTGTGAAACTGGCGCTTGTTTCACCCCTCGGAGGGACCGGCATAGGTCTGGCTGTCTTAATGGCAGACCTAGTCTTCCGTGTGGCCTCTAATGCTCCCTCCACCTGAGGTCCGAACAGATACATACCGCTGAAAGGTAAGGCCATGACTTGCTGCTGGGCGTCATTCGTGAAGCCAGAAGTACTCAGTAAGAGTGGCGATGGGTGCAGATGCAGCCGCCGCCTCCGGGAAGCGGTATGAAGGTGTCCATTGCAGATTTAACCTGTTGGTTAATGGACTCCAATACCCCGGTTATGGTTTGAAGTAGCTCGAGTTCACCTCCGACTGGGCAGAGCTTCTACCATTGCTTTGAGCGAATGCCAAAAGACGTACTCATATTGAGAAAAATAGCCCTGGTGGCTGGCAATGCACATGCCCTGGGTTGACTCTCTTACCTAAGGTGTCTATCTTGCGAGATTCTTAGTGTATAGGCCGGGCTGTAGATTCCTGAGGTAGGACAGCCTTATCATTTGCTGCCAGGACCACAATGGCATCAGAAAAGGCTTGTGAGGCCAAAATGGGGCGATCCATGGGAGGGCATACTTCCAATCTATGGACTTGGCACGGAAGGAATAAGAGCCAGATTCTTCCACACCATCTGTGATAGGGTCTCAAAGAGGGCTGTACTGGAGGTGTTACATCCATAGGGATTTCTGGGACGTGAAGATATTGGAGACTAAAAGCTTCCCAGGATCGATTTCTGTGGTCTGGAGAGAAAGAGTAGAATTTAAATTCTTGAGCAGAGACTTAAAGGAAAGGTCCTCAACAACAGGCTCTGCAGGAGGACTGATCCCCCCCAGGGCAGTGTCAGCATCAAAATCATCACCCAGGTGAAGATCTGTATCAGACTCAAAATCATCTCCTGACAGTCCAGAGGGACTGTATAGACAGGAAGAAAAAAAGTACTCACCTTAGTAATTGTGTTTCTTTTAATGGAGTCTTGCTGTATTCTGACTTATTGCAGTTAGCCCAACACTTGAACTGGCCGGAGAGGAAAGAGTTAAATTCTATGCAGGGCATAGAGCGTTGAGCTCGAGCTCGGTTCAAACCTCTGTCTGCTGCACTTTGAAGTGTGGACCGTCAGATTCTTACGAGCTAATACTAACTCAACCTACTATGTGGAAATTGTAAAGTTTTACTAGCAAATTGCAACCAAATATTTTGGATCCCCAAAAGACTCAAGTCAGAAATCCAAAGTCAAAATCCAGGTAGTGAACAACTTATGACTACTAAAATAAAACATAACCCACTCCCCTCTCAAAAGAAGGAATGCCCAAATGCACCCTGGGGTGCAACACTGCATCTCCAGCCCACTTCCCAAAACCAGGTTCTGAGAGGGAGGCAGGAGGTCAGAATACAGCAAGACTCCATTAGAAGAAATACAATTACTAAGGTGAGTAATTTTTTTCAAACAACATGAAGTCTTGCTGTATTCTGACTTACTGCAGACTACCAAGCAGTACCTCCATGGAGTGGGGATTCAAACCTATTTTGGGAATAGGCTCTGCAGTACTGTTGTACCAAACAGAGCACCACTCCTAGCCTGGATATCCAGAGAGTAATGCTTGTGAATGTATGGACTGTTTTCCAGGTGGCTGCTTTGCATATCTCTAGTAAGGGAATATCCCTGGCAGCAGCCAGGAAGCAGCTGTACCTCTAGTCGAATGAGCCCTCAGGCTGAGGGTGGTACTTTGCCTAGCTTTTCATAGCAGAATTGAATACAAGAGACAATCCACTTGGCAACAGTTCTCTTACTGGCAGGTTTGCCTTCCCTCTTCCCCATAAGTGAGGAACAACTGGAGAGTCAAACCTGTGTGCCTTAGTATGCTCAATGTAGTAGCTAAGGGCCTTTTAACATCTAAACTATGTAATCTTCTCTCTCTGAAGAAGAATGATCAGTGAAGAACACAGGGAGATATGGATTGGTTCAAATAAAATCTGAAACCACTTTAGGTTAAGAACCTTCTATTGGTTCTAAGGACCACCTTATCTCTATGAGAATGAGACAAAATCTGGCTCCACTGACAGAGCTTGTAATTCACTGATACAACTGGCAGAGGTAATACTACCAGGAACACCGTTTTCCAAGTCAAGTACTTAAGCACTGCTGAGGACAAAGGCTCAAAGGGGTTGCATAAGCTGAACAATGCAAACATTAAGGTCCCAAGCAGGAGTAGGATCCCTAAAGGAGGGATTGGCATGAAGCAATCCCTTGGAAAATGTACAGAAAACAGGATGAGATGCCAGTGAGGAGGGCTTTCCCACTGACAGAAAACAGAAACAGTTGACAAGTGTACTTTGAAGGTAGCTGGTCTGAGGCCTAGGCCATTAAGATGAACCATGTAATCCAGAACTGCAGACAAGTCAGCAGCATCTGGGGATATATGTTTCTTGGAACACCAAATGCTGAACCTTTTCCGTTTGGAGTTACAAGTTTTTCTGTTGGCAGGTTTTCGAGAGGCTTTGAGAATGTCCAGAACCCTTGAGACAGATACAAATTTGCATACTCTTAACTCTTCAAGAGCCATGCCTTGAGATTCAGAGACTGAAGGTTCAGGTACCAGATCCTCCCTGAGAGGAGGTTAACAGGTTGTGATTCCTGGGAAGAGACAGGGAAGATGGACTGCTAGGGACAGCAACAGGGGATACCAAGGCTGCCTGGCCCAATCTGGGGCAATCAGGATCACTTTGCAAGACTGTGATCTTATCTTGACCAGAACCCTGAACAGTAGAGAAAAAGGAGGGAAGGCATACAGAAATTTCCCTTCCCAGTCCAGAACCAGAACATCCAGAGGGACTCAGCCCAAGACTGAGGGTCTGCAACAGAAGAGAGGAAGTTAGTGATTGTCTGGGGCTGCAAAGAGATCTGTCTCTGGAGTGCCCCATCTTGAAAAATCACTTTTAGCACTAGGGCCTCAGGGACCATCTGTGATGGCCCTGGGAAATCCTGCTCAATGCATCTGCTAGCACACTGTCCTTTCCTGGGAGTGGACTGCTACCAGAGAGGTCTGTAGAGAATAAGCCAGGGACCATAATTTCATGGTTTCTGTGCACAAGGCCGTAGACTGAGTGCCTCCTTGCTTGATATACCATATGGTGGTGTCTGTCCTGACCTGAACCACCTTGTTCTGTACTGATTCCGAGAAGGCTTGCAGGGCCAGAAAAACTTCCCTGAGCTCCAGGAGACTGATGTGGAGAAGAGACTCCTGAGTGGACCACACTCCCTGGGCTGTGAGAGTCCCCAGGTGAGCTCCCACCCCAGGAGAGAAGCACCTGTGGTTAGAACCGCTGAATGAGATTGAGTGATAAATGGGACTCCTTGCCTGAGATTATCCTGATCCTGCCACCACTGAAGAGCATGGATCAGGGTCTGAATCACTGGAATAAGCTTGGTTAGAGGGTCTTTTTCTGAGACCAAAAGGCCCTCTGGTGAAACTGAATGTCCCTCATCTGAAATCTGGCCCCTTGGACCACTGCAGTGGAAGCTGCTATGTGGCCCAGAAGCTGGAGGAAGTGCCTTGCTGGTCGAGAAACCAGAAGGTGGAAGGAAGAAGCCAGCTCTATGATGGCCCTTACCTCCAAGGGAATAAAAGCTCTTGCTTTGACAGTATACAGCTCTACCCCTATGAAGGTCAGGAGCTGTACTGGCTCGAGAACTGACTTGGGAAGATTCAGAAGAAATCCTAAAGAAGTGAACACTTGCTGGGTCACTTGCAGATCTGCCTTGACTTGGTCTGGAGACTGGCCCACAATGAGCCAGTTGTCCAGGTATGGAATATGGTGATATTTTTTCCTTACGAATGCAACTACTACTGCTAGGAATTTTGTGAACACCCTTGGAGCTGATGTTAGGTCGAAGGGCATTGCTTTGAACTGGTAATGGCCTGAAGGCAGTTCAACCTGAGGTACTTTCTGTGGCAGCACCTGATGGGAATGTGAAATAGGCATCCTTTAGGTCCAAGAAGGCTAACCAGTCCCTTAGCCTTAGAGAGGGAAGGATTATTCCCAGTCTCACCATTTTGAACCTTGGTTTTAAAAGGTGTTTGTTCAGGTATCTTAAGTCAAGGATGGGCCACCACTCCCTGTTTTTTAGGTAAGGAAGTACCTGGATTACAGACATTTGCCCTGTGTATTGCAGGAACTCTCTCTATGGCCCTTAATGCCAGTAGAGATGAAGCCTCTGCCTCTAGGGCAATGGTTTCGGAGATGCTTATACTAAGAAGAGTATGCATACAGAAGGCTGTGGCCCATACATGTATGACTCCAGCCAAGCTGGCTTTATGTCCCAGTGTTTACAACAAGAAATAGTCAAGGTTTTGTTTAAATGTAACATGATTCTGATGTCCCAGTAGTGAATTAGGTAAAGTATTCCTAGCGGAATTATTCTCTGGGTGAAATAAGATCTCCTTTATTAGTTTGTGGATATGTTAGGGTCAGTTGGTAATTGTGGCTTCTTAAGTTACAGTTTCGTCTAATGTAAGACATTCCCAATTGAGTCATTAACTCAGTGTCAGTGTGAATCTTATGCATCATTAGAAGGTCCCTCTCATTCTTCTCCATTCCAACAAATACATACCCAATTCCTTCAACCTTCTTCATAGCTCTTTTAATGCATATTAGTTACAATCTTAGTTACTCTCCTCTGTACTCCCTCCAGTCTACAATATCTCTTTAAGGTAGGGGCTCCATAAGAGGGAGCAATAGTCGAGGTGCGTCTCACATATGCTCTATACAAAGGCAAAACACATTCCCTATCCGTGAGAGGTAAAGCTCCGCTTGATACAACCTATGAGTTTATTTGCACAACTGATGATATGACTACAGTGACTATGTGAGGTTAAGTTAGAATTAATTATTGTACCCAAGTCATTATGTTCCACTATAGCGTTTAACACCTGACCATTTAGTATATATTGGTTTTGTATGTTGGTATTTCCTAAGTGCATGACAACACATTTACCTACATTGAAAGACATCTTATTATCAATTGCCCATACTTCACGTTTCTTTAAATCTTTAACAAGGTTGGATATATCTTCCAATGTTCTAACTGGAGCTACTATTTTGGTGTTGTCTGCAAATTTAATTGAAAAACTGTTGATATTAATGGTTAGGTCGGATGTAAAGATGTCAAACAATGTTGGGCCCAAAACCGACCCTGTGATACTCCACTAGTAACTGAGCGTTGTTCAGACACATATCCATCAAAGGAAACATAAACAGGGTGCCCAATCGTAGCCCAAAAACCACAGTAGCGTCAGTTACTGTTTTACTCACATAACGCTGCTGTTTTTGCTTATGAAGTCTGTCACTCCGAGTCACTACGGTTTAAGCATCGTGGCACAGTGTAAACAAATCCTTGGTCTGCATTGAAACCAGCGGTCCTGTAGCCTCCTGAGATGGCGGCTACATCTGTCTGTGATGATGTAATGTAAGCGACATCGTTCCGAGGAGTTACTGTATTCTGTATGGGGACCTTATAAAGTATATATGATAACTTCATTAAAAAAGTGCTGCATGAGAAATCCTTATACTGTGCAGGTGTGACAAACCATCACACCTGCACAGTATAGGATTGATGCAGCAGCACTTTTTAATGAATTATCATATATACTTATAAGGTCCCCATACAAATACATAACTCTCGAAACGATATCTCTTTATCATTACATCATTGCAATAGCTGCCATCTTAGGAGCTACAGGACCGCTGGTTTCAAGCAGACCGAGGATTTGTTTACACTATGCCGTGACTCTTAACACCTAGCGACTCAGGAGTGACAGACTCATAAGCTAAAGAGACTGCAGTGTTATGTGAGTAAACACTAAATGACACTACTGTGGTTTTGTTAGTTGCATTCCTTGGTACTGTTTACGAGTCCTTAAATATATACTCACTGTGATCGCTCGTTTAACCATTCCTTAACCCAATTTGTAATTTTGTTGTTTATTCCTAAGGATCTCATTTGTTTATTGACAGATCATGGGGACCTTGTTGAATGCCTTGCAAAAATCAAGGTAAATTACATCCACTGGTATATTGTTATCCAAGTTCTTACTGATATATTCATAAAATATCAATTTCCGGTCAGACAGGATCTATTTTCTGAATCCATGTTGTGATTAGTCTATCAGCCCTTTGTAATCAGATCATCTTCTAATGTATTTTTTACAATGGATTCAAAATGTTTCCTACTATACAAGTCAAGCTGATTGGTCTGTAATTGGACAAACCTGCATGGTTTCCTTTTGTAAATTGGTGCAACCACTGCTGTTTTCCAATCATTTGGTATGTGGTTGCATGAGAAAGACATATTAAATAATTTGTATGATGGATCCACTAACCATTCCTTGATTTCTTTTAAGAGTCTGGGGTGGAGTTTATCTGGCCCTGGTGATTTATTTATATTAATATTATTTAAATGTGTCTTGATCTCATCCTTTGATATTTCTGATCCATTATCAACTATGTTTCCTAATGTTTTACCATTGCATCTGGTTTTGATGTTAAATACTGAAGTAAAATATGTATTAAATTCTTCAGCAATTTCCTGTGGAGCTACAATCTCTTTAGTGTTTACTGTTATGGGCCCAGTTATGCGTGGTGTTTTATTAATTTATTTACAGTGTGTAGGACTAGAAGCTTTTGCCTCCATCATTTCTATAAGCTACACTATATTCAAATCTCCTTTCTTCCATTTTATTTTAGTTTGCATTTTTTGAATCATTCTATACCTCCATCTATTGCAGTCACTGCCATCATGTTTCATTTGCCTGTATGACCTTTTTTTGTTTTAGTAACTTAGTAATGGCGGGTGTTACCCATGCTGGGATTTTCCTTTTGTTGTAGATTGTTCTATCTGGGACATATTTGGCTTCTAATTCTGTAATTTTATTCTTGACTGATGTCCAAAGTTCATCTGGAGAAGTTGATTCATCTTCCCATTTCCATTTCAACAGATCCGACTTTAACTGTACAAAGTTTGCTTTGTTATAATTTTTAAAAACTGTTTACCCAGTCTATGGTTTCATGTGTATACAAGTATCAAAACTTATAATCATGTGATCACCATTGTATATCGGTGGTTTTACTTGAATGTTAGTAATTTTATCAGGGCTGTCAGTTAGTAATAAATCAAGAGTATTATTTTCCTTGTAGATTTATTGATTAATTGATATAGACCGTTGGTTGAATATATTTCAAGAATGTATTCTCCTGATTGTTACTACCTACATATTCCTTCCAATTTATACCGGAAGTTAAAATCACCCATGAGTAATATTTCTTTATAATGAGATTTACTACTTATACTATTAAAAGGACTTGACTGGTAGTTAAATCTGTATCAAGTGGTCTATAACAAAGACCAATAAGATGTTTTAGTTGTTTATCCCCAACAATTCAACCCAAATAATTTCACAAGGTGTTTCTCTGCTGTATCATTAATTGGTTTAAACTTACTATTATCTTTTATAAAAATACTACCCGCCTCCAGTTCTTCCCTTTCTGTTTTATAGTGGGTAATGTATCCAGGTATATTTGTGTTCCGTTCAGAATTGTCATTCCACCAGGTTTCTGCTATTGCTGCTATGTCTATATTATCTTTGTTAAGTATTATTTGAAGTTCATCTATTTTCGCTCCATGTAAACTTATTTTATTTATTTATTTATTTGCTATATCGGTTTACAACCTTTGAGCCAGAGGCTCATTTACAAAGGTACCTCATCACATGTAAGACAGATGGTAATACATAAACACGTTATAACAACAATTACATTAAGCATGTGTTACAGACATTTGTCACAGACATCATTTACAATATTTGGATGTACATATTTTCAGACATTATTTATAATATTTGGATGACGATATTTACAACAAAACAGCAGAAGACATTATAAGCTTGAGAAAGCATCTAAACATAGTAGTCAGTCCTATTCATGGGTTTGGTGTTATTGACTGAGGTTGCAATCCAAAAATGGACTTTGTCAGAGAATTTGGATCAGAGTGGGTGAGAGTGAGATATTAGTATGCAGTTACAGGAGGCGGATATTGAAGAGATGGTTGCGAAGAATGGTTTTGAAGTGGGCGATCTTGGGTGCACTAGTGATGGTGCTTGGGAGTGCATTAAACCATGTGGGGGCCCTGTGGTGGAAAGATCTCTGGGCAAGAGAGATTTTACCCTGGGCACAACCAAGTGCTTTCTCAGAGTTGTGGGTGAGGATAGTGGGGTTGCAGGATGAAGGCGGCGGCCCCAGGGGGGGGAGAGTCTGAGCAGTATTTTCTTGGACAGTAAGCAGGTCTGGTAGCGGAGTCTTTCATCAAGGTTGAGAAGACTGGCAGAGTATAGAGGAGCAGGTGTGAGTGAGCTTAGGTACGCCAGTTAGGAGCCTGCAGGCCTTGTTTAGGGAGGCCTGAATTTTCTGGAGTGCGGAGTTATCTGCTGCCCAGTATACAGGAGCCCATAGTCCACTAGGGACAATATTGATGAAGTGATGGCAAGCCTAAGGGTGTGGGGAGAGGCAGTCCCTGTGCCGGTGAGGTCCAATCCAGGTGTTTGTTGCGGCAGCAAGGCTGTTTATGTGGTCATGGAAGGTTAGGGGCCGAGTCAAGGGTAAGTCAAGATATCTGTAGTTGGATACCTGTTCAAGGGGTTGCTGGGTGCAGGGAGGATGTGGAGAGGTGCATTTTTGCTTTGTTTTGGCAGTGAAAGAAAATCACTGACTTCGTCTTTTATGTTTATGACCAGTCTCAGGTCTTTAAACCATGTTTTAGCCTGGGAAAAGGCATGTTGGAGGAGTCCTGAAGGGGTGTGGGTTTATGATGTGAAGTAAAGAGCACTGCATCATCTGCATATAGTAAGATTTTTGTGGAGCAGGCCTTTGGTAAGGAGTTTAGGTAGAGGGAGAAAAGAAGTGGCCCCAGGATGGGCCCTGGGGCACCGAGCCGGACAGGTAGTGTGTCGGATAGGGTTCCATTTAAATGATAATCCTGTTTTCTTCTTATGTGGATTTGTACTGATTTTGTTTTGTTTATTTTTTGTTGTTGCTGCCAATAGATCGCTTTCATTTATGTTTCCCTCTATGGACGTTAACCTTTGCCCCTTGGTTTTAGTTTTTGTGGTTTAATATATTGTACATGGTACATCCCAGTAGTCTCGAGCCTTGTCTGCTCAGGTGTAACCCATCATATCCATATAGTGTTTCATTATTTTAGAATTTTCCCAAGTTCAGTATACACATATTATTTTAAGACTCCATCTCGTAGCCAGTTAAAACTTTAATTTGACTGGTTCTTCTGTAACTTGCCCTTGGTACAGGAGAACTTCTGATACTATAGGGGTTGTGTTAAGATCTTGCAGTGTCTTAATTCGGTTTCCATTTCTTGTATTATTTACCCCCCTCCTGTTTTCCAAATTATTTGTTCCTGCATGTAAAAGGACAGTTTTGGGTTCTGGAACATTTTTAATATTCCTGGAAGTAACTGGGTAATATCCTTTATTGTTGCGCCACTGTAGCTGCAACAGTTACGTTCTCTTTATTTCCCTAGTAGTGTATCTGTCAGCGTACCTAGTGATGGAGTCTCCTAGTACAAATATTTGCTCTGTTACAGTGTTATTATTTGGTGAAAAGTTTATGGAATTATTAATCTGTTCATCTTGTTCAATATTTGTAATGTTTAGCCCTGATGGACTAGTTATAGTTCCTTGTGCTGTGTTTTCCTGATCAGATGCCAACAAAAAGTATGCTGGGAGGGGGGCAAAGTAAAGTACAGTTACGTGAAGTTACCGTAATAGTAGATCTTGAGAACAGCTCTTGCAGCAGGTTACACCATTAGGACTGAAGCCGTCCAGGCGTCAGGACCTCAGAAATTTCTAGCTAGCAGTCTTCAGCGGGGACTGCCTCCGATGTCAGTCCGCCCCAAGTCAGGCACAGTACATAGGGAGGCGGTCCACCTCAATCAGCTTCTCCGCCGGAGACTCCCGGACACTGGATGACATCAGAAGAGGAGACCGGATCCGCATCAGATGGCCAAGACTAAGACACAAATCGTCCCATCCCGGAAGATGGATGTTAGGCTATAACCTACCTCCTCCAAAAAAGGGATGGTGGGCGGGGAAGGTACCTGCTGCAAGAGCTGTTCTCGAAGATCTACTGTTACGGTAGTTCTTGTATAACCGTACTATCTGCCGGATACAGCTCTTGCTTACCTCATTAGGACTGATTCCCAAGCAATGGCGACATTCCCAAAGCCATCGGGAGGAGGAGAACAGAGAGTACCACCCTGCTTGAGCTTAGGACAGAAGTCCCTGAAGGCGGCTAGGCGAAACCAGTCCTTCGCCTTAGGCGATGTCCAGGCTATAATGCCAATAAAGGTATGCACCGAGCTCCAGGTGGCTGCAGCACAATAAGCGGAAGTGGACACATTCTTCAGCGCTGCAAGCGAGGTGGCCATTCCTCTGGTAGAATGGCCCTTGACCACGCCTGGCAGAGTTTGCTGCACTTGTCATAACAGAAAGAGATACACTGAATGAGTCAGCGTGAAAGGGTCTGCTTGAAACAGGGGCCCTTTCATCCTCTCAGCAAAGGATACCAACAGCTGATCTGCTTTCGGTGCTGTTTGGTTCTGGTCAGGTAATATCTGAGACACCTGTGAACATCAAGGTGTGAAGAGCGCTTCTCCTCGATTGGTGTACTTAGGAAAGTACACTGGTAAGTCGATATCCTGATTAAGGGTAAGGGCTGAAACCACCTTAGGCAGGAACTTCACGATTTGTCCTCAGGATACCCTATCGGTGGAAAATTAAATAAGGCTCTTTGCACATGAAGTGCGTGCAATTAATTCTTCTTGCGAAGTAACTGCAACTAAAAACAACGTTTTCCACGACAGAAAGCGTAGCCCATATCCATGGCTGGTTCAAGGGTGGCAGCGTGGCTGCTCAGGATGAGGCAAGTCCCAAGGAGGCAGGATCCTTGATAGGCGGCCTAAGGTGGAGGACCCCTTTAAAAGGCAGAGTAGTATCCAATTGAGCCACCATACGATGGCCTATGGGGCATGATAAGCTGAGATTGCACAAAGGTGCACTTTGATGAGGAGTAAGCTAGCCCAGATTGAAAAAGGAAAGCAGGTACTCCAGAACCAGCTTCTCAGGACAGTCTAAGGGCGAGAAACGCGTGTTTGAGCCCACAAGCCAAACCTGCACCACTTCATGGCGTATGTTGCGTGTGTTGCCGGTTTTCTAGCGGCAGAAAGCACATCTGCCACCTCTTGCGAGACCCTGTGCCGCATCATGGCTATGTCTCTAGGAGCCAGGCATGTAGGTTCAATGAATGTAAGTCCGGTGGACTAGTGAACCCTCCTCCTGAGACAAGAGATGGGAGCTGATTGGCAAAGAACGGAGGTTCCCGAGATAGCTGATGCAGTAGGGAACCAGATTTGTCTGGGCCAGAAAGGCGCTATCAGGATAAGCGTGGCGTGCTCCCTGCAAGTTTGAGAAGAACTCTCTGGATCAACGGGAAAGGAGGGAAGGTGTAGAGGAATCTGCCCGCCCAGGAGAGGGACAACAGCGTCTCACCAGAAAACATCAGGCCCTGGATCTAGCAAGCAAAACTGGGCAGTTCTACGTTGGATGGGGGCGAATAGATTTAATTCTGGAGTGCCCCATCTGTGGAACAGATCCTCTGCCACATCCTGTAGAAGTTCCCACTCGTGGACTCTGGCCTGGGAGCGACTCAGGCTGTCTGCACAGGTGTTGTCCACCCGGGACGTGAACAGTAACAAGGTTTGCGCTGTGTCGATTACCCATTCCACACTCTCATGGCCTCCCTGCAAAGGGGTAGGAGGTGTGCCTCCTTGTTTGTTGAAGTAATACATCACTGCAGTACTGCCTGTTTGCAACAAGAAAGTACTGTGGAATCTCCGACTGGAAGGCTTGCAGGGCATAAGGACTGCCCTCATCTCCAGTATGTTGATATGGAGATGAGATTCTCAGATGATCCATGTTCCTGAGACCTCACCCGTTCAGTCGCCCTCCACCCCAGCTCTGAGGCGTCTGTGGAGAGAGTTATAACCGGGACGAGCTGTGAAACGAACTCCCACGGAGAGGGTTCCCGGATCTAGCCACCACTGCCAGTCCCGAACCACGGCCTTCGTGATTCTGACTGGATGCTGCAGATGGTCTTGCCGTTGGTCCCTGCACCCTTAACATCCACTGGGTTACCCGCATGTGAGTCTTGCCATCGGGACTGTAGGAATGGCCGCAGCCATGTGTCTGAGCAGGCGAAGGACCAGTCTGGCTGGACGGTCTTCTGCTAACAGATCCCTTATGAGGATCGAATGCATTCCGCTCTGTCTTGGGAAGAAAGGCTTTTCCCTTGATGGTGTCCAGAACTGCCCCTATGAACTGCAGTTTCTGGGACGATACCAGGAGAGACTTCTCGAGTTGATGAGGATGCCCAGAGACTGAAAAAGGGTCTGGGTACATTGGATGGCTATCAGTAGTGCCTCCTTGCAAGGGGCCATGAGAAGCCAATCGTCCAGGATCGAGAACACATAGTGGCCCTGTCTCCTCAGAGACGCTGCCACAACTGCCATGCACTTGGTAAAACCCGAGGTGCTGATGACAGTCTGAAGGGAAGCACCCAGATCTGATAATGGCAGCCGAAAACTGAGCGCGAGGAACCTCCTGTGCGCCTGAGCAAGGAATGTGCAGGTAAGCATCCTGCATGTCCAGGGACGCCAAGAAGCGTCCTTTTTCAGCATGGAGATTAGCCCGGAAGGGTGACCATGCGGAAGTGCTTGTAGACGACCGACAGATTGAGGTCGCTGAGGTCCAAGATTGGACAGAGGTCCCTGTTTTCTTTGGAACCAGGAAGAAGTGCGAATAGTATCCTGCTCCTCTCGGTTTCCTGGAATGTGCTCAAAGCTTCCTTCTAGAAGGCGAGCACCTCCTGCTATGAGCAGGGCATGCTGACCAGTAACAGGACAGCAGAGGAGGCTCTGTGGGTGGGTTGTCTACAAATTCTATATAATGGCCTTTTAGGCCAACTGTAGCACCCACCTGTCGGTGGTGACTGACTGCCACCCTGGCAGGTGATCGCGATGCGACCCCTACCTTCATTTCCGTTGATCCTGAGGAGGCGGGGCGGGAAGGAGTCATGCTGTGGCAGCAGTGGATCCTGCAGGTTGGGCCGACTTTGAGGCTCGTTGGCCTCTGCCTGAGGATGTCTTGGCCTGTGCTTTCCGGGTGAAGGAGCCCTCTGTTGCTGGCTGGAGCGGGTTGTTGCCTTTGGATCCAGTCATGAAGCGACTCTGGTTCCTGCGAAGGAATTAAGCCAAGACCTGCACATAGCATGGACAGATCTAATCACCTTCCCAGCTTCCTGCAATTTGGTGATCACCTTCTCCGAGGCTTCACCAAACAGAACTTCGCCATGATAAGGGCGTCCATGATGTTCTTCTGGACATCCGGGTAAACCCGAGACACGGAGCCAGGAGTGTCCCGGAGGCACACGCCTGAGGCTGCAGCTCTGGCCGAAGAGTCCGCAGAATCGTATGCAGCTCTAAGCACCTGGGTCCCCACGTCCGAACCCATACAGAGGAGTTGCAACAGCTTCTCCTTCTGGCCACCGTCTGGCAACTTTTCCACTAGGTCTTGTCCCTGTTCCCACAATGCGTTCTGGAACTGAGGTAATTTAATGACCTAATGGCGCAAGTCGCGGCAGCGTGCGTGCGCCTGCCCAGGAGCGATCAACTACTTGGACTCCGGGTCCGGTGGCTGCGTGCTCAAGTGCTGCGGTTTCTGAGACCGGTCATGTGAGGCTGTAATGACCAGGAGTCGGCCAGAGGATGGTTCGCCAGGTACTGGTCCTCCGTTGGGGCCTTGTACAGGTGGTCAGCCTTCTTCGGCATTGCGGAGTCGAATGTGGGCGCTTCCACACCGCCTTGGTGGCGTCCATGAAGGTGTCCACCAAGGTGTAGCACTACCACAGGCTTCGATCTTTTGCCGAAGATAGCGGGCAAGGCGAGTCTCTCGGGGTCCATCTTCAGCCGCCCCACCCCATGTTCTCCTGAATATGCCTTATTATCTCGGCAACGCGGGTCATCCGGAGGAGACCTGGGAAGGTCACGGGTCCGGAGAGGGACGCTGATTAGAGAAGGGATCCGGAGCACACAGAGGTGTCAGATCTGGAGTCCTCAGCGACGGGTATACCAACGCCTTCTGGGTCTCTTAGGCTTGGTGACCCTGAAGTGGATCTTGACGGAGGCCTTCTCCTCTCCAAGATCTGCCCCTAGGAGGGATGCCGGCTCCTTGAGGTCGATGCCCCCTGCTGACCCCCTGGGTGGAAGAGGGGCGTAGGCGTTGGAGGGGCAGCCCGGCGCAGGAGGAGTTTGTGTGGTGACCACATCCTTCTTGATGGTGTCCCACCAGTGAAAACTCCTTCACCTCTGCCATTAGGCAATGACGGACCCGGGCACCGGTGGCCTGTCGTTGGGTCCCCAGGGTCTCCGCTCAGGAAGGATCACTTGGAAGCTTAGCGGGACGGGGAGTCGCCGCCTGGTCTTCGGGCTGGGTAGTCCTCCTCTGGCGCCTTCTGACTGACATCGGTGGCGGTGGTGTGGTCCTACTTTCTGCGATGGCAGCGCGGTCCCCAGCTGACATCATGGGGGCTGAATGCCTGACCGGGCGACAGGTGACGAATAGTAGCCGGTTCCTTGGGAGTGCCTATGTATCTTGACTGATTGCCGTTGGGCCGACGCTGGCCGATGTCTGCTTTAGAGAGTGTCAGCTCCTTGGTTTTGCGCTGGGGTGGTTGGGAGACAGACCTTACGCCGGAGGCCGGATGACGGGATGAAGACTTGTGGCGCCTCCCAGACCTGGATGAGGCCTTAGATGGAGTGGACGAAGATGCAGGCCTGGAAGTCTTGACAGGCTTCAGAGAGGAGGAACCACTAGCTGATCTGACGAGAACCGAGGAGGCTGAGAGCGAGCCTCGAAGGAGAGTGGTCCGACCTGGGCCGGAGCTGTGGGAGTCAAGCCCTGGAAGGGGATCTGGATCTCTCCTTCTCCCGGTGCTTTTCGCGGTGTATGGGACTTCCTGAAGACTCCCTTTGGAGGAAGGGTCTCGATCCATTGCTTTGAGTTTTTCCCGAGGAGGAAAGCTTGGAGGGCCTTCTGCGGCGGATCCTTGTATGGCTGTTGAAGCCCTGGCAGAAGGAGCAGGCCTGGGTGTCGTGGGTCTGGGCCCAGGCAGCAACACAGGCCGAGTGGGGATCCTTAAAGGGATCTGTTTACCGCAGGCACACTTCAATGAATGGCCCTCCAAAGAAGTTGGAGAGGACATCAGCCAAACTGCTGAGAAAACAGTTGACATTTTCCTAGTGCGCATGCTAGAAACTGACCGAGAGGCCGATGCTGCGATGTCGACGGGTGGAAAAGATCTGGGGATTGTGGCAGGACCGCCCTTATGTATTATGCCTGACGCCGGTGGCTAACTCGACGTTGGAGGCGGTCCCGCTGAAGACTGCTAGCCAGAAATTTCTCCGGGGGTCCTGACACCTGACGGCTTCAGTCCTAATGGTGTAACCTGCTGCAAGAGCTGTATCTCAAAGTAAGATCTGCACTTTCAGTCTTTCACTGTATCTTTTCCTGATTCAGTATCAGAAATTAATTGAGGTGTAAAGAACCAGGAACCATTAAAATATCTCCTTCAGTTACTGTGTTAAGGGGTGAAAACTATTAAAGAGAGGTAAATTAAAAGCCTCTGCTTTTCTGCCCTTTCTTGATGGTCTTTTAGATTGTACCTCAAACCAATCAGCATCCAAGTTCTCCTGTGTTTCATTATCCATCGCCGTTGTTTGCTATATGTTACATTTGGGCACAAGTTGGTGTTGGATATAGCCACCTGACCAGTTACAGCTGGGCTTGTGCTACTAGTTGTTTCCACCTCCTGGTTAAGTGCGTTTAGACATGCTTTTGAAATGTGCCCAGTGTTTCAACAGTTTCACTTTCATTTGTCTCATTTTGGCCTGAACCTGTTTCTTCATATATTATTTTGTTCATTAAACCCTGTTGGCTGATTTCCAGAGCCTTTAGACTTTTATTAACTCATTGAGTCCATGGCCATTTTGGGTCAGGTTCAGCAATGGATGGTTCTGACCCCTTTATGATGCCTTCTGGACCCAATGAGTTTTAAAAGGGAGATCTCTTTTGCATCTCCTCATTCTGTTTACACTTTAGGCAAATAAAGGGTATTGCAACAACTGATATATCAGAAATGAGATACATACCACAGCCTACACAGTGTATCCCTAAATTTCCTATAATATCTGATTTAATTCCTAATTCTCACAGTTTGCAATGTACACATGCACTAAGAATGTTGAGTGTACTTACTATAGTTCACCACCAGTATCCGAAGAAAACAAACTCTTTTTTACTTTTTCCCTCTGCCCTGTAGAACACGCTTTTTTACACACAGGCAGCGTCTCTCGTACATGCCCTGCAGGAAGCAGGGCTGCTTATGAGTTCTGAGATGACCCAGAAGCAGTGCTAGGGGTCACAGATCCTTTGCAGACAAACTACTCATTTGGAGTGTTATTTTCAACACTCAGGACTGTGCCCAACGCTAACAAGCTTGTAAATTTCTCAAGTGCAAAGAAAAGTAAAAATAGTGCCCCAGGCTGTGTGTGAGTTTGCTTGTAGCAATACAAAACTACAGCACCCCTCTTCCTGCTTCCTGTATTAGAAGCGGGCTCAATGTAATAGCAGCTGTAGTATTTAAAAACACATATAAAATAAGTACAACTCTGCACAATCATTCAAGGTTCATTTATCTAGCACATCTAGCACTGCGCTTTGTAGAACTGCGTGTATGGGTTGCAGGTGGAAAAAGATTTGGCTCTCGGCTTTGGAAATTTTTGAAACTGAGAGTCAGTCGCTGGTTTACTACTCCAGGACCCACTTGTCTGAGGTAACAGACTTCCAGTCCTGGAAATAGTAAGTCAGCCTGCCTCCTACAGGAATGGGGAGTTGACCCAGGCTGACACATCAGGATGTCTGCTTGGCAGGAGCCTTAGGCTGAGAGGTGGATGCAGCCTTGCTCATCCCCCTTCTGCCTCTCCTCTGAAGAACCCCTCTGAGAAAAACGAGAGGAGGCCTGTGCTTGGTAGAAAGGCCTATGAAAAGGTCTGCACCTAGCTTGCTGCCTTTGAGGAGTTGCCTGCCTTTCCTTAGCCTGTGCACTCCTGTAGGTGGTCCTGTATTCATCCATCTTTTCATGTAATTCTCTGTCTGCTCCCCAAACAAATAATTACCCACCACAGGAAATCCATGTCCTTAGCCTGGGTGTCCTGTGAAAGGCTAGTACATCTGGGCCAAGCCATTCTCCAAAGAGCCACAGATGTAGCCATGACTCGTGATGACTCATTATTGGAGTCCACAGCAGCATGAAACTGGATCTTAGATGCCTCAGTCCCATCAGAAGCCACCTCCTCGAGCTCCCTGGCAAGCTGGGAGGAGGTCTGCTTAGCCAGCATCAGTACAGTGTCCCACCTGGACTTCTGGTACCTGGCTGTACATATAATTAGCCTGCATGAGTCCCAAGGAGGATGCCATGTACTGTTTCTTTGCCATCTAGCTTCCTGGAGTCTTTATCTGGGGTGTGTGAAGCCAAGGGGTATGTTAACCTTACCACAGACAGCAGCCTGCACAACCCCAACATGGCTGCTTTGTTGGTACAAGTACTCTGCATCTGAGCCTGACAACATGTACCTCTTTGTCCATCCTTCTGTCTACAGGAGGTAAAGAATTTGGAGTTTTAAGTAACTTCTGTGTCTGTTTCCAAAAGATTTGTGAAGGGAATAGACAACCTCTTGGACTCTGGGATGTCCATCATCCCCATATAGTCAGGCTCCTCTTATTCCTTAACAGCTTCTTCCAAAGGGAGCTGGAGGGTTTCTGCCACTTTCCTGTAAAACATTAAGTGGGAAGGGACTCAGAAAGCCTAGGAGGGAAACACCAGAAGGCCTGTCTGGGGAGATGTCCGGTTCAATGGGCTCATCCAGACCTTTCATTCCATCATCATCATCACCTTCGTAATCATCATCCCCTCCAAATCTGGTTCATAAAAATCTTCAGGGCATAATCTGAACTGGAGGAACTGACCGAACTGAATGCCTGCTAGAAGGCACCGGATCGGTCGGAACAGGACGGCGATTCAACAATCCTAATCGCTGAACATGCGGTTCTGGATCCGAACCAGATGATTTTTCTTTTCTTTCTTTTGACAGAACTGATCCCTTGGAATCGGCTCTCCTTTTGCCTGAAGGAGTATTGCCCTGATCAGAGGGACTCCTTCTGGTCTGGTCGAACCCAAACCAGGCTGGCCATCCGGTCAGGGGACTTCTTGGCTTCCTTCTCCCTAAGCCTGCCCAATCTTTATCCAGGTGGGACTTAAATAAATTCTTACAGATTTGGCAGTCTGAATCGAGGTGGTCAAGCCCCAGACAATAAACACAGGCATAGGTGCCGGAACTGGGGAGAGAGGTAGCCACTCACTTTTATTTCTGTATGGCAAAACTAGTATAGAAAAAGTGCCCTTTCTACTCTCATAAGTGCCCTTTTGATTCTCAGTCCCCTCAGCTTTTACCATCTTCTGGCACCCTTGAACACAGGTGGTGTGGGGATCAGCCTTAGCAAAGACCTCCCCACACACACACTGCAGTGTTGAAACTCAGTGGGCCCGTTTTCTTTTGGGTTTCTCAGGCGTAGCCATACTAACCAACAAACTTACCCTTTACCGGCAAAAGCCAGTCAAGACCCCTTATCGGTTTCTAACCGTGTTATGGGTATTTGAAAAACGTAAGAAAACACGTATTTTTTTAAAACCGATATACACGGTACCACACGTAACCCGAAAGAAGGAGAAAAACACAATCACACACAAAGTAACTGGTTCAGCCGAACTGGTTAAGAGTTTTAAATGACAATTTCACACGCTTTTTACAGCTAGTCCACTACCTAAGCACTTACTGTACCACAGACAGAGATCTGAACCAAATAAAACAAAAGGATCGGTAAAACCTACGACTTTAACTGACTGAGAACTGTGAGCAGAGAAGAAATCTCTGGAGCAACTGTTCAGTTAGGCGGAGTAAAGAATCTGATGGTTACACTTCAAAGTGCAGCAGACAGAGGTTTGAACCGAGCTCGAGCTCAATGTTCTATGTCCTGCATAGAATTTAACTCTTTCCTCTCTGGAGCAGTTCAAGTGCTGGGGCTAACTGCAATAAGTCAGAATACAGCAAGACTTCATGTTGTTTGACAGGAGTGAAAATCAGGAGGAAGACGAAGTAGTATGAATCGGAGTCGAAAAACCCCTGAAGACCAGACGGCGCCATACTCATCCCCAGCCTGCCGAGGAAAAATGGTGCCAAGAACAAAGAAGGAGCCATTAAAGGAAACGGCGCAGCACATGGCACCAACGAAAAGCGCTGCACCATTAGGCCCACGGCACTGCAGACAGCACCTGACAGAGCTCAGTGTGCTACAGACAGTGCCGACAGAGCCCCGCGCCTGAAAAGTCAGCATCACAGATGACAGCAACGCCCCAGGAGTCTGAAAACTGCAACTGGAAGGAAAAGAAAGAAAATGGCAGGAGTTAAAGGCATTGCTGTCGGCCCTGTGCCGCAGCTGTGTGAGAGGGATGGACACCCAAGCATGCAGTCGACAGCACCGAGGAGGGCACCGCATGACTAGGAAGGCCCAACCATCCCACCCACCCTTCCTAAACCAAATGGCCAAAGGCCCTGGTGTCAGACAGGCGGTTAGCGCAATCGGACCAATCTCTGAGCCCACTTCTCCATAAGAGCAGCCCAATGGTAAAACTGCTCATCAGAAGCTACTCAATAGGTGGAGAGGAGCTCCGTTTCAAGGAGGTCGGCCACCAGAGACAGAAACCGCGACTCTGACAGAGGTGGAGACCGCCCTTATAACCAACTGTCTACGCACAGAAGTACCGGAGGGCAACCTCAGTGATGCCGTTTCTTCTTGACCCTACGAGTCAAAGAAGAACTCTAGGCTGAACGGGTGCCGAGAATGGGACCGTTTCCATTTATGCTTTTGTGGGGACCGCCCATCTCCCTGAGCATTGGACCGTCGTTGTCAGACCCCTCCGGGGAGGTGGCCGGACCAGACCCGCCTCGGCTGACTGAACAGCTTTCATACAAAGTCTCCCTACGCACATGACCCACTCATGGTCCACTCCGCCAATGGAGGGCTGAAGACTTCTCTTGTACATGTTCAAGTAAAAAATATAATTGGTACTGCTCGAGATAATATACAAAACAATAAATTGAACTAAGCTGCTAGTGAAGTTTAACCCAGCGAGTGGCGACATAGGCACTGAAGCGCTCTCGGCCAGTGCGAAAAAAGGAACTGAGAGAGGATGGAGGTTCGGCCTTGAGATAGTCATTACTGCATGTGCCAGGCTTGCAGTGCCAGTTCCTCGCGGCTCCATCTCAGGCGCTGGCCCTCCTGAAAAGTTTGCTCGCTGGGTCCTAGCACCTCCAGTCTACTCCCATAGTGTGAATGAGTGGTGGAGACTTTATGTCCAGAAGATCTGAGGCCCATGAGGGGAAGGCGGGGGATCAGTAATGAATGGTGAAGATAAGAGAAGATCAAGAATTATGGTAGGTACATGAATTTTCATATCTTCCCTTGTCAGTCTTCACCACTCATTACTGCTGGGTGAGTACCAAGCCCCCAAAGAGAGGACCTGGCACAGCCCTGAGGGAACAGATTCCCTCAGCCTCATGCAGGTGAGATGCAGGAGGGGAGACCCTATGGCAAGTACTAGACCAGCGATGTCTGGGCTGGTCAGGATGAGGAAGTGTCCCGTGGCGAGGCGATGGGAGGCGCTGTAAATTCCTCCTTGCCCTGCGTGGAAAGACGGGTCCCTCAGAAAACTGAGGAAATCACCCTCACGCCCAGGCAACAGGTGACAATCTGACAGACAAAGCTACGCCATCCACCTGATGCAGACTGCTGTCCCTGCTAGTCTGGATGCCACCTCACTGGTGTCATAAGATGACCTTGCCTGGTGCCTTCCAAGCTCCAGACCCTGTGCAGAGAGGCGATGGCCTGTCTAGGTTCCTCCAAATCAGGCAGGGATGCTAATACCTGTGCTAGCATCGACCACAGATGCCTGTTGTAGGCAGCATGGTGAGCCTGATGAGAACCTATCCAAAGCAATGCATAAATTGAAGAGAACACCCTTCTACCCCACCGGTCGACTCCGTGGAATCTGGATCCGGGGTTGGTGGGTACCAGGCACCGAAGCCCTGGAGTATCTAAGGATGTCAACCTGAAGGTGGGTGAGGTGAGAGAACCTAGAGACACCTGGGGAGTGCAATACCTCCTCCTATAGTCTACGGGGCTGAAGAAGAGGCGGCTGGAGACTGACAGGTGTGGACAGGCGGCTTCCTGGAAGGGGTAGGCAAGGAGGGCACCACCAGATTGTGAGCACTGAACCTGCTCAAGAATGAGCACTTCTCCCGTTCAGTATGGCTCCATATGACATGACAGATATGTCGCTCCGCACTAGCCTCGACAGGAACGCTGATATTCCGTGAAATCAGCGTCAGAGGACAGGTGGACAGATTGTTCCTCTTCCCAGAGGAGAAGGCGAGGGACATGAGGAGCTCAGTCTTCTGGGTCCTCCTGCAGCGAGGAGATAGACGGAAAACCTGTTCATCCATGGCTCTCACATACCTAAGAAGGCCGCCACAGTGGCCTGAACTTCTCCCAGGTTAAGGGACCTGTAGGACCCACATTTTTATTTTATTTATTTAGTTTTTGTTGACCGGGTAAGTGCACTAGACAATTCCTGCCTATTTTCAGGCACGAATCGGGAGGGGATACAGATGAATGCCAATGGACTTTGAACCAGATTAAGCTTTTTGGTATTTTTAGTGAATGAGGGAAATTGGCCTAGGACACCGGGAAATTCCCCTACTCTTTTCGACAAGTGCCATGGGATCTTTAACATCCACCTGAACTACCACCAATCCAGGCAGATGGGACCTCGGTTTAATGTCTCATCCGAAGAGCGCACCTCAGAAGTGCAGCACCCTCTCATGCTGTACTACAGTGTCAGTACTGGGATATTAACCCGAGTGCCAGTGTGGAACTGAACCACAGCCCTCTGATCTCCCGGCCTCAGAGGCGAGTGTGCTACCTATTGAGCCACTGACATGGCCTGGGAGAGGGAAGGAGTCTGCAGAGGGATTGGGAAGAGGTACCTGACTGAATGTGCCCTGCCTTTGCCAGGACTCTGAGACCCAGCCACTTGCCACGCCAGGTGAGGGGGACCCAGGGGTCGAACTGGGCAGCGAGGCTGTAAATGTTAAAACAAACCCAGAATGAGCCCTGAGGAGAATCTCCCCTGTGGCGTGACCGGAGTGGCATGGATGCAGAGGCAGCCCTCTGCACTGCCAACTAAGCTAGCCCCAGAGACCTCGGAGAAGAGGCGGGGTTCAGTTCTCTGGCTCCGCCTCACTCTCTGAAGGGCAGTGGCAGGGAGCCCATGCGCTCACCCCAGCCCCTCAACCCTTCGACTTCAAAGCCGCCTCTTCCTCCTACCCAGCGCCAGGGTCCCCATTCTGCTGGCCCCCGAGGGAGGCTGCAGAAGAGGGGGTCCCCATCCCACCAGGGGTCACGACAGCACAAGAGATGGTGGCCCCCACGCTGCCCCAGGAGAACTGACCACACCCGTCCCCCCAGGCCACTGTCCCACGAGGCCCCCAATGCCAGCCATGGCGTGAGGAGCAGTCAGGACTACGGGCCCGGGAGTCTGGGAAAGCAATGCTGGGCTGCCTGATGCCGTTACCCAGAGGGCTCTCTGACTCACGGAGTCGCGTTGCCAGTCGGATTGGCCTGTGGGTCATCCTCCTCTGAAGAGAAAGAGACCAGGCAGACCGCCAAGCAGCGCACCCCAGGAGAGCCCTTTGTGATGGCGCCACTGCGGGGACACAGCACTGCCCACGACGCTGATCTGATCACCTGGGCCGCAATGGAGCCGGGATCCGGATGATGCCAGAAGGCGGTGCTGAGGGTCTGCCAGTGCCAGACCTAGCAGCCGGGGCAGCGACACCAGGGAGCCTGCACCTCCATGGAGGTGACTGCCGTGGGTGCCACCAACCCAGCTCTGAACAGAAACCAAGTTGTTCCTCCAGCACCGCAGAACAAACCTCCTTGATGGCAAGGCAGTAATCTGAGGAGGCTTCCTCCTGACCAGGCCATAGGGACCCCGGAGGGACACGGAGGAGGAGGTCGAGAGATCAGGCCTTGGCGACCGCGAGTGACGCTTATCCTCCAAAAGTTGGCGGAGCCCCTGCCAACTTTGATCAAGGTGGATTTCAAGACACAGCAGTCCATGGAGAAGCAGGCATCGTAGTTGTCCTTGTAATGACTGGGCCCCAGGGATCGCAGGCAGACGCCATGTTGGTCCGAAACAGAAAATGCCAGCCACAGTGGTACTAACGTATGGGGCACGGCCGCTTTGGATTTCTTTCTTAGCCCCTAACCAGACATGACGTGAAAACAACAGCCGAGTGGGCTAGAACTGGGATGGAGAGATGCGTATTGAAAAATGAAAATTACGTGACTCGTAGATTTCTGATCTTTCTGTGTATCTTCACCATTCATCACCTTTGGGTATAGTGTCCGAGGTCATGACCCCCGAGGATTTTTTTTTTTTTTGGGATGGGCAGAGTCGACGACCAGCGTGCTGCCCCCGAGGTCACACACTGCATGGCGCTCATGGTTGGCCATTAGGTGTTGTCGACCCGCCCTCCGGCTAGTTTCTGAGTCGGCCAGAGTAAGAAAGGGTTGGGAGGGAGGGACAAGAAAGTCCAAAGGGGTAGTGAAAGGAAAAGATATCTAAATAAAAGGAGAAATAAACACTAGAGAGGACAGAATAAGCTGGAAAACTAAGGGGATTGGGAAGGGGCCCCAATCTCTGAAGTAGAAAAGGAGGAAGAAGGGAGGGAGGGTTAAGGAATTTAGGGATAAAGATGTTGGGGGAGAGAAGGGAACGCACCCTGAAACCTTGACCTCTCTCCAGATTGTATAGGAACTGCAAAGGAGTAGCCAGAAGGCTAAACGCCAGAATTCAAGGCACAGAATCACTGCCAATATCTCCAATATAAGCAGAATTGGCTATTCTGGAAGAAAAGACAGGATACAGAGAATACCCCCAAAAATAAAATTTTTAGTGTAAGAAACCTAGTTTTAAATTAAATTGAGGTTGTGTCCAAAGGACAAGGAAATCAAAGTAAAGTTGATGGGAGAAGGAAGAAAGAACAGAAAGAGGGCAACTACTCAACTCCACCCCACGGGGTGGAGCCAAGGCACTGGGGAAGGAGTGCCCCATCCAGACCATTCTCCTCTTGCAGAAAAATATTCCCATGCGCCAAGGCCACCTCCCACCCTGACCAACAGAAAGGAGGGGTGAAAAGAGGGCACAGAGAGGGAGGCAACCCAGAGACTGAGGCCCCAGGGGATAGAGGGTGGGATTGTGATGAATGGTGAAGATACACAGAAAGATCAGAATTACGGTAGGTACATAATTTTCATATCTTATCTGTATCAATCTTCACCATTCATCACCTTTGGGTGAATGCCGAGCCCCCACCAAGGGAGCTTTTAACCCAAGGGACCAAGTCCCTTAGCTCTCAGTGGGTGGCACACCAAGAGAGAGAACTCACGGGTCTGGAGAGGCCCGAGAGTGGGAAGAGCGTAGACGTGGCCCCCAGAAGGGGTAGAGAAGTTGCCCACAGATGCCGGCTTTACCACGGGAGAAAAGGTAGGTTCTCTGGTGAGCCGAAGTTAATCACCATACCCGGGCCAAGGGTGACAACCGGAGAGACGCAGCCATGCCGCTCGCCTGGTGCAGATCACTGTCCCAACGACCCTGGTAGCTACCTCACTGGCGCCATATGATGCCCTTGCTTGGTGCCCTGCTAGCCCAGGCCGCCATGCAGAGAGTGCAATGGCTTGTCTGGTTTCCTCCGTGTCAGGCATCGAAGCTAGGAGTTGACCTAGCCTGGACTACAGGAACCCATCATAGGTAGCATAGTGGCCCTGATAAGCAGCCATGGAAAGCAGCAACTGCATCGCTGAAAGTCCTCCCACCCCAGAAGTCAAAATCCAAGGAGTCTGCATCTGGGGGCTGGTCACAGTGAAGGGCGTGAAGCCCACCGTGGTATCCACCTGCGCCAATCCTGAGCTAGGATGAGGCAGGTTACCTGGAGACTGGGGCCACAATACTCTGGCGGAGATCCCTAGGGTGGGACTCTGAAAAGGGTCTCGCCAGAAGGACGACGCCTCCCTAAGGGAGCAGGCCGGCACCACAAGGGTGTTTGTACTGAAATTGTCCAAAAAGCACGCTCGAATGTTCCGGATTGTATTGATGGGTGGGTGACATGCAGGTCCTCCAGCATCCCTCACGAGAATATGCTGATCCTCAGCGAGATCAGCAGCTGAGGAGATGTGACAGACTGTTATTCACCTCCTGAAGAGGAGGATCAGGTTCAGAGGCTGGCTGCTCAGGAGAGGTTGAAAACCTATGTCCATGGCGCCAACATACTAGGGAAATTGAGCAGCCACAGCTCTGAACTGTTCCCAGGAGAGAGGACCGCTGGGACCAAGGATACCTGGGAGAGCAGAAGAATGTGGCAGAGGAGAGGGGCAGAGCCGACAACAGGAATCGGCTGTCCTCCGCCTGGGCTAGAGAGCGACCTGGAGCCCCAAGAGAAGAGGCAGTTTGAAAACTCCACAGCCGACAGCTGGTCAACCATACTGGAACTGCCTAGGCTGTGCTCTTAAGAATCCTCGTGAGGTGGACCAGGGCTGTGAAAGTCCAGAAGGACGGTCCCCACTCCAAAGAATGGGGCCCTCTCAAGGGAAGCCAAAAGGGAAGGGCGAGGGTCCGTGCTACTACTTCTCCCAGAGCCCGGTGGGCTCCAGAAAAGGTCGCCACATCGAACCCATACCCCACGATCTCTGGAATCTGAAAGTGCCTCCTCCTCCCAAAGAGCCAGCCTAGGTAGCTGGCAACCCTGGTCGGCCCCTGAAGGCTATCCAGGAGCAGCACCTCCTCCTTTAGGTGCTCCAATTGCCCCAAAGTTGGGCGATCCAGGCACACCACCTGAGGGGTACTACCACTGAGGGGTCAGACACCCCGAGTCCAGGCTGCAGAGCAATGGTGGCCTGCAACACTGCCTGCTGGTCAGCACCCCTGACCCTGGTCCAGGGAGCCACTGTCCCTGCTCAGAGGGAGTCTGGTTCCGCCTGTTGAGGACACTACCAAGGTGTCCATGTGAGCAGCCACCCAAAGAGTCAGACTACCCATCTGACTCAGAGTCCGATTCCCTCCCGAGGAGTGTGAGATTGAAGTTCTGTGCCAAACGGTGCGTGATGCCACTGCCATCCCGACTGAAAAGGGCACCAGACACAGAGATGCACCAGAGTCTGCACTGAGGTCCCCAAGCTTCACTGCTAACGGTATGGGAAGAAGACATGGCGCCAACGATGGCAGCAGCATCAGAGCCAGAGCCTGTGATGGCACCGCCCGACTCCACAGTGCCGCAAGTGGCGCAAGGCCAGAGACGGCGCTGATGACTCTGACTGTACTTCGGTGCCGTGAACGGCACCGGAGGTTGGAAACCGCCACGGTGCCGCCCTGACTCATGTGGCGCCACCGCCGACGGGTTCTAACTGCGCCTCGGCGCTGCGGACAGGCCAGATCCAAACCCTCAGGACATAGTTCCGCCGGCACCGCAAGCGGCTCCAGAGCTGGACACGTGCCGCGCTCAACCACGGTGTGCAAACGCACCGAGGCGAGAAACAGTAAAGGACGGCACAGAGCACCATCGCGCGCCGTGGAATGGAGCCGACAGCAACGGTGCAGAGCGATGACCGCGCTGATGATGCACCATTAGGGCTCACGGCGCTGCAGAGGCCGAGAGACGACGCCGAGGACGGTGCCGACCCAGGCCTTCCAAGCCGAGGGTATGACACCGGGGAGCCTTCACCCTAAAGGCGATGCCAAGGCGGTGCCTCCCACCTGTCCCCTAGGGGAATGGACTGTCTCCTGCACTGCAGAAGGGACTTCTGCAATGACAAGGCTAAAGCAGAAGCCCCTCCCTCCTTGGGCCCGTGAGAGAACTGGGAGTGGACCCTGAGGAAAGGCCGATAGGAGCATGGCTTGGCCTCGACGACTGCGTCATTCGCCCTCTGAAGTCAACAGAGCTCGCCCAACTTTCCATGCGCATTGTTCGATGACACGACGTCCATGGAGAAGCAGGTGTCGCACAAATCCATGTCGGTGGCGGCCAAGACACGTGAGGCAACGGTCATGTTGGTCGGTGACAGAATACTTACGGCTGCACGGGCACAGACGACATAGGGACGCCCCATCTTCATAGTTTTCACGCCCACTGACCGAGATAGACCTATGGAAAAACAATACCAAACAAGACCCAATGTCGCAAAATAATAAAAAGGAACAGTCTTACTTTAATTCCAGGCGACGCCAAGTGGAGGAACACTGAACCGCAGGAAAAGATTCAACTGAACGGAGCCGACGGATTACGAATGGAGCCAAAGGCTTCAAGATAAACTGCAGACTTCTCAAGCAGCAGAGCTACCAATGCAGTGCGACTCAACGGCGGAAGACGAAGAACTGAGGGAGGGCGGAGTCGACCACCTAATGGCCAACCCGTCAGTGCAACGAAAAGCGCCGCCTCGGGCGGCGCTGATGGTGCGCTGACTCCCATCCAGAAAAAAGAAAAAGACTCCGCTGGGTCGTGACCTCCGCCACTATACCCAAAGGTGATGAATGGTGAAGACTGACACAGATAAGATCAGGCTGGATGACGAGGGAAAACTAGTCACTTACGCAGCAGGTGCTACTCGACAGAAGGAGAAACAGAACTGGATGGAGGCACCTAATGGCTAACTTGTGTGCCGCGACAGCGCGGCCACTCTCATGGAGCATTATCAGACTCCACCCCCCAAAAAAGCCCTGTGGCGGATGCTCCCGCATTTACCCAGCAGTAAGGAATAGTGAAGATTGACAAGGGAAGATCAATAATACTAAAATGAACTGAACAACTATAAGCTACTGTTGCATAGACATGAAGATTTGACTCTGGCGGGCGCAGCACCGCCATCACTGGAAGCGCAATCGACAGCAGGGAAAAGTAACTGAGGTGGTTGGAGGGTTGACACCGAGGTAGCTCTACAGAGGCGTGAGCTAATCTCAGGTGCTACGATGCACAACTACCACGCACCCTCCTGAAGATTTTGCTCCCGGAGGGTCCCAGCACTCTGGCTAGGACCCAGAAGTATAAATAAATGGTGAAGACTTTAAGTCCAGGAAGATCTGCCATTTTGAGACAGGCTGTGGAGTCAAGTAACCAAACAACTGGTCCCTGTCGGCTAGGGGAGGAAAGCAAGCTCCTGCCATTAATGGATGGGAGAACATGTTTAGCAGCTCCATGTCAGCATGCTGGCACCTCCTTCGTGGTGGTGGGGATTACTTAGCAATTAATGCATCACAAGGCGGTGTCATGCCAGGGTAACCTTTATGCCTTGGGTGGCTGGGCAAAGGTTGCAAGCTGAGTGCATCCAGCACCCAAAACGTGGATGTTATTTCCATGATGCATACCCTGGAGTGCATTACTGCAATTATAAAATGGCTTGTTTGTTAGAAGTAAAAGTGAAAAACAAATTTTTAAATACATTTTAGTTGCTTTTTCAATAGGCGTGGTGTTGTGCTAGGACATCACTTTTAAAGGTCAGCACTGACCAAACAGAGCCCAAGAATTTTTCTAGCCATTTTATAATTAGAGAGAAAACAAATCCAGGTCTTTCTACAATCTGTTGCCCTGGTGAATTAATTTCGTGACCTTGTGGCTCCTACTGTGTGGGACAGAATGCAGGCTACTGATACGTGGAGGAGTGATAAAGGATAAATAAAAAAGAAAAGGGGGGCAGATTCTCCCAAATTCCAAATCTCAGTATTTTTACACTAAGTAAACAAGACTTTACAAAAGGCTGATGTGGCTTATTTATTTTATTTATTGAATTCTGTTGACCCAGTAGGCCCAATGGGACTAGAAGTCCCTTTTCAGGGCGAACATGGCACACACATCCCTCTCCACCACACTGTTTCACATGGCAGCACAGAGTAGAGAGACGAGTTAATAAATAAAGCTGATGATGCCACTCCACAGTGCAGAATGAATCTGACAGATGAGCTGGCTCCAAATAATGTCTCAGCCAGTCTTCCAGGCTCTCAAAGATCTACTGTTACGATAAGTTCTTACGTGAACTGTATTATCTTATGTCGAGATTCGCCTTGCCACAGGTAACGCCTTTAGGACAGAGTCCCAAGAGTAGAGGAGAAATCTTAGGCAGAAGGGTAGAGGTAGAAGTCTCTCAAGGGAAATGAAGACAGAGGCCCTGAACGACAGTGAGTCCAAAGCCAGCTCTATGGGCGAAGCAATGTCCAGACCGTAAGCTCTACAAAGGTGTGGACAGAATTCCAAGTGGCAGCTGAACATATATCAGCGGCAGACACATTTTTCAATGAAGTGAAAGAAGCCTCCACGCCCCTGGTAGAATGATCCTTACTATGCCCGTAAGGGTCTGTCGACTTATTGTAACAAAACACAATGCACTTAACCAACCATTTGATAAATTCTGTTTAGAAACTGGAGCACCTGCCACACGGAGGGATGAATGAAACAATTGATCAGACTGACTAACAGGATGGGTGCGCCCAAATAGTAACGGAGAATCCTGTGGACATCCAGAGTATGTAGCAAAGCCTCCTCAGTTTGAGTACTCCGGATAGCATACCGTAGGTGGATATCCTGATTCAAGGTAAATTCGAGACCACCTTGCAAAAACGTATGATTAGTTCATAAGGATACCCTGTCCTTGTGGAAACCAAATGAGGGTCCTTACACATCAGGGCCTGAAGCTCGGAAGTCCTCCGATTAGAAGTAATGGCAACTAAAAAACAGGTTACTCACTTGTAACAGTAGTTCCAGGAGTGGTATATGTTGTTCATTCACACTCTTTGGCATGTGCTTTCCCTTTAAGAATCTTGCTGGAAGGTCTTGAAGCTGGCTCTCCCACCCACCCGGTGGTGGAACTCCTCGCCCGCCTCATGACGCCAGATCTTTGCCGCTGGAAGCTCGGGTTGTGCATCAAAGCCGGGAGGTCGGGTGGGTTTGTGTGGATGAACAAAATAAACCACTCCTAGAACTACTGTTACAAGTGAGTAAAGTACAGTTACGTAAGAACTTACCGTAACAGTAGATCTTCGAGAACAGCTCTTGCAGCAGGTTACACCGTTAGGACCAGCCGCCAGGTGCCAGGACCCCACGGAAATTTTCTAGCTAGCAGTCTTCAGCGGGACCACCTCCGACTTCGTCCCGCCTCCATCAGGCGAGTACATAAGGAGGCGGTCCCCACAATCTCAGTTCTCACCGGAGAATCCCGCCGCTGGATGACATCAGAAGAGGAGACCGAGGATCCGCCACCAGATAGCCAAGACTAAAACAGAATGACCCATCTCAGAAGATGGATGTTTGGCTACGACCTACCTCCACAAGAAGGGGATGGTGGGTGGAAGGTACCTGCTGCAAGAGCCGCTCAAGATCTACTGTGACGGTAAGATCTCACGTAACTGTACTATCTTACTTCGAGATACAGCTCTTGCAGCAGGTTACACCATTAGGACTGATTTGCCAATAGTGGCAATCTTACGCCACAGGGAGGAGGAAAGGTAGAAGTCTCAACACAACCTGAGCCTAGGACAGAAGTCCCTGAAGGACGGCTAAGTCGAACCCTGCTCTTCACCTCGATGCAATATCCAGGCTGTAATGCCTGATAAAGGTATGCACAGAGCTCCAAGTGGCTGCAGCAAATAGCTTGAGGAGGTGGAGACGCCTTAACGCCGCAAAGGAAATGGCCACTCCTCTCGTGGAATGACCCTCAACCGCCGCACAGTAAGGGTTTATTGCGCTTATCATAACAGAAAGTGACGACTGATGAGCCACCCAAGAGAGACTGTTTAGAGACCGGAGCCCTTTCATTCTAATAGTGAAGGAGACAAACAGTTGATCCGTCTTCAAACTGTTTGGTTCTGGTCAGATAACATCTGAGGCACCTGTGTACATAAAGGGTGTGCAGAAGGGCTTCTCCTTGGTTGGTGTACCTTGGGAAATACACTGGTAAGTCGGTATCCTGATTAAGGGTGAGGGCTGAAACCACCTTAGGCAGAAACTTTGGGTTTGTCCTCAGGATACCCTGTCCTGATGGAAACCAAATAAGGCTCTTTGCACATTAGTGCATGCACTGAACTCCTCTTGCCAAGTAACTGCACTAAAATAACGCTTCACGACAGAAAACGTAGCTCGCAATCCGCGGTTGGTTCAAAAGGTGGCAGTGTAAGCTGCTCCAGGATGAAGGGCAAGTCCCAAGGAGGAATCGGATCCTTGATAGGCGGCTTAAGGTGGAGGACTCCCTTAAAAAGGCACGCAGTAGTGTCCAATTGGGCCACCATCCGATGGCCTATGGGGGCATGGTAGTCAAATTGCACAAAGGTGCACCTTAATCGAGGAGTAAGCCAGTTCGACTGAAACAGAGAAAGCAGGTAATCCAGAACCAGCTTTTCGGACATTCAAACGGGCGAGAACGCGGCTTGAGCCTACAGCAAAATTCTGCGCCATTTCACGGCGTACGCTATGCGGGTTGCCGGTTTTCTGGTGGCAGAGAGTACATCTACCACTTCTGTAGACCCCTGATCGCAACATGGCTATGCCTCTAGGAGCCAAGCGTGCAGGTTCAAAGAACGTGAAATCTGGATGGACTAATTAACCTCCTCCTGAGACAGCAGATGGGAGCTGATTGGCAAAGGAAGTGGAGGTTCCTGGATAGCTGATGCAGAAGAGGGAACCAAATTTGTCTGGGCCAGAAAGCGCTTATCAAAATGGGTGTCGCCTGCTCCCTGCAAAGTTTTAAGAGAACTCTCTGGATCAACGGGAAAGGAGGGAAGGCATAGAGGAATCTGCCCGCCCAGGAGACGGACAACACGCCTCACCAGAAAACACCAGGCCCTGGATCTAGCGAGCAATAATTGGGCAGTTTTCCGTTGGATGGGGAAGCTTAAAAGGTCTACTCTGGAGTGCCCCATCTGTAAAACAGATCCTCTGCCACATCCTGTAGAAGTTCCCACTGTGACTCTGGCCTGAGAGCGACTCAGACTGTTCATGACGGTGTTATCCACTCTTGAACGCGGTACTGCAATTAGATTTGCGCTGTTGCACTACCCACTCCCACACTCTCATGGCCTCCTGCAAAGTGGGTAGGAGTGAGTGCCTCCTTGTTTGTTGAGGTAATACATCACCGCGGTATTGTCTGTTTGTAACAGGAGAGTACCTGGTAGAATCTCCGACTGGAAGACCTGCAGAGCGTTAAGCATTGCCCTAATCTCCAGAATGTTGATGTGGATATGGGATTTCTGGACTGTCTATATGCCCTGAGACCATACACCGCCTAGGTGCGCCCCACCCGAGACCTGAGGCGCCTGTGGAGAGAATCACAGTTGGAGATGGTGCTATAAAGGGAACACCCGCAGAGAGATTCTCTGGATGTAGCCACCACTGCCAATCCCGAATCCTGCATTCGTGATTCAATTGGCTGCTGCAGATGGTCTTGCCTTTGGTCCCACTGCACCCTTGGCATCCACTGGGTTACCCGCATGTGGAGCCTTGCCATCGGGACTGTTGCAATGGCCGCAGCCATGTGTCCGAGCAGAGGCTAAGGACCAGTCTTGCCGGACGGTCTTCCTCGCCGACATGTTCCTGATGAGGGATCTGATGTGTTCCGCTCTGTCTGAGGGAAGAAAGGCTTTCCTCTGACGGTGTCCAGAACTGCTCCTAATGAACTGCAGTTTCTGGGATGGTACCAGGAGAGACTTCTCATAATTGACGAGGATACCCAGTGATTGAAAAAGGACTGGTGCGATGAATGGTTGTCATCAGTGCCTCCCTGGAGGGAGCCATGAGAAGCCAGTCGACAGGTGTGGGAACACGAGGGCCTTGCCTCCTCACAGACGCCACGACAACCACCATGCACTTCAGAAACACAAGGTGCCAATGACAGCCCGAAGGGAGCGCCGGAACTGATAATGGCGGCTCTGAAACTCAAGGCACAGGAACCTCCTGTCGCTTGAGCAGTTGGAATGTGCAGGTAAGCCGCCCTGCATATCCAAAGATGCCAGGAAAGCGCCCCGCTTCAGCACGGGAATTAGGCCCGAAGGGTCACCATGCAGAATCGCTTGTAAACGACCGACAGATTGAGGTCGCTGAGGTCCAGAATTGGACGGAGGCCCCCTGTTTTCTTTGGAACCAGGAAGAAGTGCAAATAACCCAGCCCGTCCTGGTTCTCTGGAACGTGCTCTAAGGCTTCCTTGTCCAGAAGCGTGAGCACCTCCTGCTATCACGAGCAGGGCATGCTGACCCGAGCAGCAGGAAAGCAGGGAGGTCTTGTAGGTGGCTGTCACAAATTCTATATAGTGGCCTTTTTCGACTAGTTGCAGCACCCACCTGTCGGTGGTAGATCGACCGCCACCCTGGCAGGTGACGTCGCGTGCGACTCCGACCTTCGCTTCCCATTGATCCTGGAGGAGCGGAGTCGGGAAGGAGTCATGCTGTGGAGTGTTAGATCCCACAGGCTGGGGCAACTTTGTGACTCGCTGGCCTCTGCCTGGGGATGATTTGGCCAGGGCTTTGGATAAAGGAGCCCTCTGCTGTTGGCTGGAACGCCGGTTGTTGCCTTTGAGTCCGCCACGAAGCGACTCTGGTTCCTACGAAGGAACTAGGTCAGGATCTGTACATGGCCTGGACAGATCTAAATGCCTTCCCTGCATCCTGAAGTTTGGTGATCACCTTCTGGAAGCTTCACCAAAAGGACTTCCCGCTGTAAGGGGACGCCTAGGATGTTCTTCTGACGTCCGAGGTAAAACCGGAGATGCAGAGCCAACAGCGCCTCCGGAGACACACGCCTGAGGCTGCAGCCTGGCCAAAGAGTCCACAGAGACATATGTGGCTCTGAGCACCTGGGTCCCTACATCCGAACCCGTATGGAGGAGGTTTAAAAGCTCCTCCTTTTGACCACCATCAGGCATCTTCTCAACCAGGTCCTGGCTCTGTTCCCACAGTGCGTTCTGGAATTGAACCATGTGGGTGAGGTAATTTAGAGACCTGATGGCGCAAGTTGCAGCAGCAGATGTGCGCCACCAGGATATCCAATTGCTTGGATTCGGGTCCGTGGCTGTGTGCTCAATTGCTGAGGTCTCTGAGACCAGTCATGCAGGCAGTGATGACCAGGAATCGGCCAGAGGATGGTTCGCTTCTGATACTGGTCCTCCCTCAGGGCCTTGTACAGGCGGTCAGCCTTCGCACTGCCAAAGTCGAATGCGGATGCTTCCACGCAGCCTTAGTGGACGCTCGCAAGGTGCGTCCACCAAGGGTGGCACTACCACAGGCTTGGGTCTTTCTGCCAAATGTAGCTGGCAAGGCGCTGTCTCTCTCGGGTCAAGCTCTTCAGCATCCCACCCCATATTCTCCTGAATATGCCTCATGATCTTCGCAAGAGGGATCATCCGGAGGAGACCTGGGTAGGTCGTGGGTCTGGGGAGGACTGCTGATGGGAGAAGGAGATCTGAAGCACCCTGAGGTGTCTGATCTAGAGTCCTCCACAGACGTGGTGTACCGGCCTGCCTGGGTCTCTTAGGGATAGGGACCCTGAAGTGGATCTTGAGGGAGGTCTTCTCATCTGAGGATCTGCCCTAGGAGGAAGTGCTGGCCCTTGGGGTTGGTGACCGTCCCACGGGCCCCTTTGGGTGGAAGAGGGGGCGAGGCACTGAAGGAGGGTGGAGGTGGAGCCGAACAGGAGGAGGGGTGCGCAGACCACATCCTTCCTGATGGTGTCCTACCAGAAGGTAAAGAGTCTTCATCTCTGCTAAATTCAGGCCCGACGACGGCCGGGCGCCGGAGGCCTGTTGCCGGGTCGGGTGTCGGATCCTGGGGGTCTCCCGCTCCGGGAGGGCTCCCGTGGGAACCCGGCGACTCGGTGTCACCCGCCTGGTCCTCGGGCTGAGTGGTGTCCTCCTCAATGATTCCTTCCGACCGGCGTCAGCCGGCGACGGTGGTGTGGTCGTCCTCTCTGGGGTAGCCGACATCAGTCCCTGGCCGGCGCCCTCGGGAGGCGGAGCGCCTGGCCGGGCGACGGGTTTCTTGCTGTCGCCGGCCCTGGAGTGCCTGTACGTTTGGCGGCGCCGGGCGGGCGCCCATTTTAGGGACGCCAGGTCCTTAGTCTTACGCGGGACGGGTCCAACCCACGCGAGGCTGGGACACCGACCTGGCATCGAGTCCCGACGGCGGAGGAAGATTTGTGGCAGTCCCCAGACTTGGACGAGGCCTTAGAAGGAGTGGATGAAGCCGACGGCCTGGAAGTCTTGATAGGCTGCAGGAGGAGGAGTCGCTGGAGGATCTGACCTGAACCGGGGAGGCTGAGATTGAGCCCTGGAAGGAGAGCGGTCTGACGCGAAGCGGAGTCGGGAGTCCAAGGCCCTCGCTGGGACCTGGGCCTTTCCTTCTCCCGGTAGTTTTCCCGGTGTTTGTGGGTCTTCTGATGACCCTCCTGGAGCAAGGTTCCCTATCCATGGTCTTGAGTTTCTCCTCCAAGAGAAATGCTTGAAGGGCCTTCTGGCAGCCAGATCCTGGTGCGACTGTTGAAGCCCTGGCAGAAGGAGCAGGCCTTGAGGTGTGCGTGTTCGGGCCCTAGACAGCGCGCGCCAGGATGAGTGAGGATCCTTGAAGGGGATCTGTTTGCCACAGGCACACTTCGATGGGTGACCTTCCAGAGGTATTTGGAGAGGACATCAGATGAATCAAGTTCGTATGGAGAAAGAGAGAACGTCAGAAGTTCCGAGTCGCTGCACGCTAGAAAGTGACCGAGAGGCCGATGCTTAGGATGTCGACAGCGGAAAAGAACTGGGGACTGTAGGAGACCGCCTCATGTATACACGCCTGACGTCAGGGGCAGGTCCGACGCCGGAGGCGGTCCCCGCTGAAGACCGTTACTCCGAAATTTCCGTGGGGTCCTGGGCGCTGACGGCTTCAGTCCTAATGGTGTAACCTGCTGCAAGAGTTGTTATCTCAAGTAAGATCCTGTTTTTCTAGGATCATAGATATGTTGTTCTATCCACACTGTTTGGCAGACTCAAGCAGTTCTCCGGGAGGAGGGAGGCAAGGTGCACACCCCTCTGAAATACTTACTTGGGAACAGAGATTGGAGAACTGAGGCCCCAAAACCAGCATCCTGGCATGACTCAAGGTCCATGTGGTAGTGGGTGATGAAGGTGCTTGCTGACTTCCAAAGTAGCAGCCCTGCAGATTTCCTGAATAGGGATGTCTCTGAAAGCAGCCACCGGCGATGCGGTATGTAGTGGTGGAATAAGCTCTTATCCTCTGGGAGGCTCCTTGCTCACCAATCTATAGTAGAGATCAATGCAGGATGTAATCCATCTGCCAATCGTCCACTTTGCTGCAGGTCTTCCAGGTGCAGCTTCAGTGTAGGTGACAAACAGCTGGTGAACCTCTCCCGAACCTCAGCCGTCCGCTCCTTATAGTAAGAGAGTGCTCATCTCAGATCCAAAATATGAAGCCTGAACTCGGCCTCCGAGGTGTAACTGGGGTTGTACACTGACAGAGTCAACACCTGGTTAAGGTGAAACTCCGACACTACCTTCGGAAGGAATTTCGGTGGGCGCAGGCCATCCTTGTCCCTGTGGAAGACCAGGTAGGAGACTCCACCAAGAGTGACTGGTGCTCCCAGTCCTTCTGGCTGACGTGACAGCCACCAGGAAGGTGGTCTTCCACGACAGATGTGACATTTCACACTTGTGCATTGGTTCGAATAGCTTGCCCATGAGCTTTGCCAATACCAGCAGTAGATCCAGCGGTGGTGGAGGGTTCTCGCGCGGAGGATATGTGGTCGATGCCTTTAAAGAAATGCCAGACCACCTTCTCCCGTACACCTGCCTGCTGACTGACCCGCGCCCAGTAAGCAGAGATGGCTACCCAGTGCACCTTAAGGGTCATAGACCCAAGACCCTTTAGACAAAGACCAAAGGTAGTCTAGGATACTAGCCACTGGACAGGTTAAAGGGTCCAGACCTCTATCCTGGACGCCAAATGGAAAACCTTTTCCATTTGAAGACATATCACCTCCTGGTCGACTCCTCCTGGATGCTTCCACTACTGTGAGTACATCCTCTGAGAGACCCAGAGCCTGGAACTCTAGCTGCTCAGGAACCAGGCTGTCAGGTGCAGAGATTGAAGGTCCGGATGGAATACCTCCCTGAATGACAGATAACAGGTCCAGGCATACTGGAAGACACGATGGAGGCCTGGAGTTGAGGCGGAGGCGATCTGGATACCAGAACTGACGAGGCCAGTCTGGGGCTACCAGGATCACCTGCTGAGGGGGGCGGGCATGAAACAGCCTCAACTTTGTGTTCTCCCAGGAGGCAAACAGATCCACCTGAGGTTTGCTCCAGTGGGAGAACAGGTTGTGTCCCACCTCTGGATGGAGAGACCACTCATGGGGACGTCTCAGCCCATGCGACTGAGGCGTTCACCAGTTGATTTGAGGCTCCTGCCACATGGATGGCTAGATCATCTGCCTCCAGTCGAACACTGGGCAGTAGACATACGAGAGGGGATGGGTGCGTGACATCTTCTGGCTGCAAGGACACTGGTAAAATCTGGGGAAGAGTTTTCCTCCATAATCAAAAGACGCTAAGGAGCAATCGCTAACTCTAACAAGTTTTAATTTTGGTAAAAACAGGGTTTTGAAAGCCAGGGCCTACAAAATGCGTGAGCATGAAGGGCGCAACCTGAATCTTCCAGTGGAAGGAAGATCTGGCGATCATGGTGAGTCAAGTATATACCACCTGGGTGGGTGGAGGAGCCAACTTGAAGACTTCGGTGGATCCTTAAAGGGAAGAGGACATGCCAATAGAGTGTGGATGAACAACATATCCACGATCCTAGAACACAGGTTACTCACCTGTAACAGTAGTTCTAGGAGTGGTATATGTTATTCATCCCATGTCTTAGCATGCCCTTTCCCTTTAAATAACTTGCCGGAAGTCTTTAAGCTGGCTCCTCCCACACCAATACTGAATCCCTCAGCTCCACCCCTCAACACCAGATCTTGCCCGCTGGAAGCAGTTTTCTGTCGAGGCCGGGGAGGTCGGTGGTCCGTCTGGATGAGCAGCATATACCACTCCTAGAACTACTGTTACAGGTGAGCAACCTGCGTTTCTAGGGATGCAGATATGTTGCTCTTATCCACACATCTTGGCAGACTCCTAGCACTCGAGGAGGGGAGGCAAGGCGCACCCCTATTTAGGGAACAGAGATTGGAGAACTAAGGCCCCAAATCCAGCATCTCGGCATAACTCTAGGTCAATTGGTAATGGGAAATGAAGGTGTTTGCTGACTTCCAGGTAGCAGCCCTGTAGATTTCTGGATAGGGGCGATCTAGAAGCAGCCACGAAGCAGCAGTATGGTGGGTGGAATGAGCCCTTAGCCCTCAGGGAGACTCCTAGCTGCCAACCTAGCAGAGATCAATGTATGATATAATCCATCTGCCAATCATCCGCTTGGCCAGCAGGTCTGCCAGGTGCAGCTTCAGCATAAGTGACAAACAGCTGGCAAACCTCTCCTGAACTACAGTCGTGCACTCTTTAAAATGAGACAGCTTTTCTGAGGTCCATGGTATGAAGCCTGTATTGGCATCCAGGTGTGACTGGGGTAACACAAAGGTAGAGTCATGACCTGGTTCAGGTGAAACTCTGGCCACAACCTTCGGAAGGAACTTTATATTGCGGCACAGGACAATTTGTCCCAGTGGAACACCAGGTAAGTCTCAACAGAGAGCACCTGGAGCTCCCAACCTTCTGGCTGATGTGATAGCCACCAGGAAGGTGGTCATCCATGACAGGTGTGACATCTCACTTCTGTGCATCAGTTCGAATGGCTTTCCCATGAGCTTTGCCAGTACCAGCAGTAGATCTCATGGTGGTGGTGGTTCACGCACCGGAGAGGAAATATGGTCAAGGCCTTTGAAGAAACACAGACCACCTTCTCCTGTGCCACCATCTGCTAACCGCCCATGCCCAGTATGCAGAGATGGCTGCCAGGTGCACTTAAGTCATGAGACCAACAGATGCAGGTACTGAAGGTCCAGGTGGAGGATCTTCTCTTGATTGACTAAGAGCAGGACTAAGCACAGTGAGAAGCTAATAATACAGGAGTTTAATGGGTGGCTGAATTGTTGGTGTGCAGAAATGGGGTATGGGGTAGTGGGGGTTGGGCGAGACATGGAACAATAAGAGCTTTATGCCAAGGATAGGCTGCATCCCAACATCGAGGGTAAAGAACATTCACACAGGGGCTGGAGAAGTACATTAAAAAACAACACAGATTTAAACTAAGGATGGGGAGGGGCTGAGTCGGGTAGTAGGGAGGAGGCACCTTCCAGGGAGACTGAAGGCCTCGCACCCCAGAGATGAAGGAGGAGAATGAGAAGTTACCAAGACAAAAGTGGAAGGGGAGAGATGGGAAGAGGAGGGGCAGGACACAAGGTGGACTGTAGTATCCTTGAATGCAAGGAGCTTAGCAAACAAGGTGGCAGAGTTCCAGGCAATGATGGCGGACGGGAGGTAGACATTGCCACCATCTCAGAGACCTGGGCCACTCAATACCATGACTGGGATCTCACAATCCCAGGATACAAGAGTATTCTGCAGGGACCGGAGAGGTGGCTATTTATGGAGAGAGGATACTGTGTACCAGGGAGGAAGGGATGAGGGAGGCAAGAAGCCATATGGGTATTGCTCCAAAGCCCTAAAGGTAAGAAACTCAGGGTGGGGTGTCGTAGGACACCCTCACAGAACGAAGAGGTGGACAGGGAGCTGGGGAGCAAATCAGGAAGGTCAGTGGCAAAGGGAATACAGTTAAAGTGGGAGACTTCAACCTACCTGGGGTTGACTGGTGGACAGTAACTACAGTACACGCCAGGAACAGGTGCTGCTGGAGGCTATCCAAGACAGCTACCTAGTGCAAGGGTGGTGGATCCTGCTAGGGAAGGGAAATGAAAATTACGTGCTACCTACCGTAATTTTGATCTTCTTGGACCAGTCTCCACCACTCATTCACACTATTGGGATCTGCGCCGAGGCACCAGGACCCATCGGGAGCAAACTTTTGCTGGGGTCAGGAGCAGCGTTGCGAGCCCCAGCTCTGGCTGGCTATGACTATCAGTCGACTCCCCACCGCCTCAGTACCTTTTACCAAGGAGGTGCAGCGAACTAACCTAGAAGGGTAGCTCTAATCCTAAAAACCCGGACATAAAATAGTCCGGACGACCCCATGTAAGAAGGGTCAATAAAGAAGTCTTCAAGGCCCTAAGGATTTGAGGGTGAAGACCAACAAGATAGAGTGAGCTCGGGGAGACGGAGAGTGGGCGTGTGAATGAGTGGTGGAGACTGGTCCAAGAAGATCAGAATTACGGTAGGCAATGCACTTTCATATCTTCCTGGACATAAGTCTCACCACTCATTCACACTATTGGGGAGAGTACCGAGCTAATAATCCCCGAGAGGGCGGCAGGAAAAACCCAAGAGCTCACATTTGTTAAGACAGAAGTCCATTAAGGATGGCTCTGCCAAAGGAAGAATGTCGTCTGGCATGGACATTGAGTGCATAATGCTTAATGAAAGTATGCACTGAGCTCCAGGTGGCTGTACTGCAGATGTCTGCAATGGGCACGTTCAGATTTGCTAGGGAAGCGCTACCGCTCTGGTAGAGTGAGCGTAAACTCTACCTCCAATTTAACCTGCGCCATGGAATAGCAGTGACGAAGGCACGCCACTAGCCATGCTGAGATACATCTAATAGCAACGGTTGACCAGCCGGGCCTCACTGAAGGAAACAAACAGTTGCTGGGTTACGAAAAATCCTTGGTTCTATTCATAGAAACGCAAGGCCCTCTTAACATCCAGAGAATGAAGAGAGCGTCTCCTTCATTTTGAAAGTCCCAGAAATAAGAGGGAAGGACCAAAGGTTAGTTAAGATGACATTCTGACACAACCTTAGGAAGAAATTTAGGATGAGTACGAGGACTACTTTGTCCTTATGGAACACAGTATACTGGAGGGTCTGTGACCAGGGCATGTATCTCAGAGACCCTACGGGCTGAGGTAATGGCCACTAGGAAGAGCAGTCTTCCAGGTGAGAAACTTTAGTTCACAGGTAGCTAGAGGCTCAAAGGTTTCAGTGAGCATGTCTAGCACAAGATTAATGTCCCAGGCTACAACAGGACGCCTTTAGGGGTCTGGTGCAGAATGCCCTTAAGAAATCTCTTAACCATAGGTAACTGAGCCAGTGAGAAAGAGAAAAACGCCTCATGATACGCTGAGATGGCACTAAGATGAACCTTAACTGTAGAGTACTGGAGACCTGAATTTGAGAGGTCCAAAGGTACTCTAAAACTTTATCTGGAGGGCAGGAAAAGGATTCAAAGAGGACTTTGCACACCAGAGGAAAACTTCCACTTAGCCATGTGAAGTTTTCAGTGGCGGCTTCACCGCAGCCAGGAGGACATCAAAACTCTTCAAGAGACATTGAACCGATTTACTTCTACCTCTTCAGGAGCCAAGTGTGAAGGTGAAGAGATGTCAGATTGGATGGACCACCGTCCCCGAGTTAAAAGGTTCATCTGCAGGGAAGTGGTTTCGAGGAACTGCCAACATACTGTTGAGAAGTGGAAACCACAGTTGTCGAGGCCAAATGGGAGCAATGAGAATCATCTTGTCTCCCTGAGACTGACATGAGGAGTACCCTCTGAATTAGAGGAAGAGGCGGAAGAGGCGTAGAAAGCTTTTGTCCACTGCAGCCTGAACGCATCCTGACAAAAATGCCAGGCCCTGGATTTCTGGAGCAGAAGAGAGGCAGTTTGCATTGAGTGGGGACGCAAAAGGTCCAGGTCTGGAGTTCCCCACTCTTCGAATAGTGACTGAACTATGGTTGAACTTCAGTATTTACTGAAGAGAAGGTAGAACAGAGACCCACAGCTCAGCATCATGGACACAGGGGAGGAGGTGAGCACTACTCCCTTCACAAAAGAAAGGGTCTTACAAGAGCGCTAAGCTCAGGGTGGATAAGGCAATGGGACCTGATGGCATACATCCCAGGGTACTTAGAGCTAAAGGAGGAGACTAGCAGAGCCATGATTAGAATTGTTTAAGTGAGTCTCACGAGGCACAGGAGGTCCCAGAAGACTGGAGAAGGGCTCATGTGATCCCACTCCACAAGAGTGGTAGCAGGGAGGAGGCGGGAACCACAGACCGGTCAGTCTTACCTCCAGTAGTGGGCAAGATTATGGAGGCACCCTTAAGGAAAGGATAGTGCAACACCTGGAATCCAAAGGGCACAGGATCCAAGACAGCATGGGTTTACAAAAGGAAGGTCCTGTCAAACTAATCTCATAGATTTCTTTGACTGGGTAACCAGAGTGGTGGACCAAGGGAGAGTTGATGTCGCCTACCCTGACTTCAGCAAAGCTTTGACACTGTTCCACATAGAAGATTGATAAATAAGCTAGGTAGGCTCGGGTGGTCAGAAGTTGGTCAACTGGGTGGCAAACTGGTTGACTGGCAGAAAACAGAGAGTGGTGGTAAATGGTATACAGTCAGAAGAGATGCAAGTCACAAGTGGGGTACCTCAGGGATCAGTCCTGGGGCCAGTCCTATTCAACATCTTCATTAGTGACCTGCCAGATGGACTAGAGGGTGAGCTTGTCTGTTTGCAGATGACACCAAGATCTGCAACAGAGTAGATGATCCAGATGGGGTGGGCAGAATGAGAAGAGATCTGGATAAACCAGCAGAATGGTCAGAGAGTGGCAACTGGGATTTAATGCAAAGAAGTGCAAAATCATGCACATAGGAAGAGAAACCCTGAAGCCACTTATACGCTGGGAGGAGTTGCTAGCAGTCACAAAGGAAGAAAGAGACTTGGGCATCATCATCACTGATGACCTAAAATCATCAAGCAGACCTCTAAAGCAGTAGGTAAGGCTAGGGGGTGTTAGGGTGTATGTGGGGGTATCACAAGTCGTAGAGGAGGTAATAATCCTCTGTACAAGACATTGAGTTAGGCCCCATCTGGAGTACTCGTGCAGTATTGAGCCACACCTTCACAAGGACATTAACCAAATTGAGGCAGTCCAGAGAAGGGCAACCAAATGGTGCAGGACTGCATCAGAAGACATATGAGGACAGATTAACGGAGCTCAATATGTATACCCTTGAGCAAAGGAGGAGAGAGGTGATATGATCGAGACATTTAAACACCTATGGGGCATAAACAAGGTGAAAGAGTCTAACATGTTTAAATATAAGAAAATAGCAGGACAAGAGGACACAGCATGAGATTAGAGGGAGGCCGATTAAGGGGAATATGAGGAAATTCTTTTTCACAGAAAGGGTGGTGGATGCATGGAATGAAAGCTACCACAAGAAGTGGCTATGAATACAGTGCAGGGCTTCAAACAGGCATGGATAGGCATAAGGGAGCAATACAAATGACTATGAATAGATAGGTCACTGACAGAGCAAAGGCCGATGGCACATTTATGAGGTAGAAAAGAAAATGGGCAGACTGGATAGGCCTTGCGTGTCCTTATCTGCCACAATCCTTCTATGTTTCTATGTTTCTATGTTGAGTCGAGAGACCACTCGTGAGGATCTGTCTCTGTTCTGCTGAAGACGGTCTGCCATTGTTCTGGTACACCTGGCAGGTAGATTGCTGAATTAGAGCCTTGTGCTCCAAGCACCATTCTGCAGACCCTCATTGCTTCTCTGCACTACGGGTAAGAATGAGCACCGCCTCTTGCTTGTGATGTAATACATCACTGCTTTGTTGTCCGCTTGGAGGAGAATATTCTTGTGATGGAGAATGTCCTTCAAAGCTCGGACCGCATAAAGGGCGACTCTCATTTCTAGGACATTTATGTGAAGCTGGGACTCGAGTTGAGTCCACACACCCTGAGTGTGGAGAGCCTGACAGTGAGCTCCCACCCCATTAGTGAGGCGTCCTGTGGTAATGGAGATCTGATGGTCCAGAGGGCAAAGGGGTATCCCTGCAGGAGATTGTCTCTTGAGACCACCAGGTGAGAGACACTCCGTAGGGGTTCTGTCACCTGTGATAAGATGGACTGCCGGGTGGTTCTCATGTGCAGGCAGGCCAGAGGTACAGTGAACACTGAGGATGCCATAGGCCCAGCATCCGCTGGCACGTGAAGAGCTGTAACTGACCTGTTCTCTCCGATGTAACGGGCCATCTGAAAGGATATCATTCCTTCTGTCCTCTGGGAGAAAAGCCTTCGCACAGGATGTGTCCAGAAGGGTCCCTATGAAAAGGGAGCCTCTGGGAGCGGCAGCATGTGATTGCTTGAGGTTCATGCAGGACTCCCATGGACGGCGAGGGAGGTGAGGCTGTCTCTCACGGCATCCAGAGTCCCTTGCCTGGAAGGACTTGCCAGAAGCCAATCGTCCAGATAAGGGGAACACCTGTATTCGAAGTTTTCTGAGGTACTCGCGAGAACTGCACAACACTTTGTAAAACTCACGTAGCCGAGGATAGCCCAAAAGGCAGGACTCTGAACTGATAAATGTTGTCCTAGAGCCACAAACCTCAGGAATTTACGATGCCTCGGTGAATGGGAATGTGCTGGTAAGCATCCTGCATGTCTAGGAAGCTAACCAGTCGTGCTGATGAAGCAAGGGTAACAGGGTTCCTAGAGAAATCATTTTGAATTTCTCCTTGGGAGAATTTGTTTAGCTCTGAGTTCTAGAATGGGGGCATCCCAGACTTCTTTGAACCAGAAAGTAATGAGAGTAGAACCCCGTGTTTCGCTGATGCAGCGGCACAAGGTTCTACTGCCCTGTTGTTCAGAAGGCCCTGAATTTCGGCAGTGAGAAGGTCTAACTGAAGGGCAGACAGCCTGAGGCTGTCGTTTGGGATGACAATCCGGAGGGGTTTCACAAAATTGGTGGTACCCCTCGCGGATTATCCGAGGACCCATTTGTCTGAGGTTATGGACTTCCACTGGCTGTAGAAGTGCATCAGCAGCCCCTCCACCGAGAGGAAGAAAGCCACCTTGGGCAGTTGAGGTGGGACTTGGGTCAGCAATTCATGTAAGGTGGTGCTGGGCGCACAGGGCCCTTGCGCTTTTCTGCTGCGCCTTCTTCTGAGGTTGGGCAGGTTGGTTCTTATATTTCCCTCTGCCGAAAGGACTGTGAGTTATCAAATTGGCGTTTACTGGCATGCCCTCGAGAGGGAGCAGGAGGGGTCTAGCCAACAATGGCTGACCTGGTCTTTTATGTAACTTCTAGAGCTTGCTGGAGCCTGAGGACCAAAAGATATGCACATCAAGGGCAATGCCATTACTTGCTGTTGCACATCATTGGTGAAGCCTGAAGTCGCAGCCAGGAATGATGGCGGGTGCAAATACCAGCAGCTGCTGAACAGGAAGCCCAGGTCGAAAGCGTCCATGGCTGCTTTAACCTGTTGGTTGTTAGATTCAATACCCTAGTAATGGTTTGGAAGCTCTGGTTTTGAATCCGACTCGGAAGAACTTCAACCATTTGCTTGAGAGAGTGCCACAGGATATACTCGTACTGAGAAAAATAGCCCTGTTAACTGTCATGCATGTACTTAGGGTAGAAGCAGCAAAGACTCTCTCTTACCTAAGGTGTCTATCTTCTGAGATTCCTTGTTAATAGGTTGAAGCTGTAGTGGTTTGAGGAAGAGACGACCTTATCATTCTCTGCCAGGACTACAATAGGATCATAAGGCAGGATGCCAAAATGGGGCACGATCCTTGGGGCTGAATATTTTCTACCAATGGACTTAGCCACCCGATGAAGAAGAGCAGGATATTCCATACCATTTGAGACAGCATCTCGAAGGAAGGCTGAATCGGAGGTCAAATCTGTAGGGATCTCAAGGCGTGAAGGTATTGAGTCTTAGCAATTTCCCAGGATCGATGTCTGTAGTCTGGAGAAAGTGTGGAAATCATATTCTTTGTAGAGACTTAAATGACGGGTCCTCGACCACAGGCTCTCCAGCAGTAAAAGATCCTGCTTAGATCCACCTCATCATCCAGCCGAAGGTCTGGGTCAGGCTCAACGTCATCTCCTGACAGTCAGGAGGGGACTGTATGGACAGGAAAGGATAGACAGAAGAGGAAGGAGGAAAAGACAAAAGGAAAAGTCCCGAGGCCCGGGCGCCGAGCGCGCTGGGCGCTGAGCGATGCAAAGCTGCAGTGCGCCCACGAGAAGCCCGCAGCGATGCCGCAGAAATACGCTTGATCACGCAGGCGGCTGCAGAAAGCCACGTGATGCCGCGATGCGCGGGCGGCGCCGGCGGCACCGCGAGGCCACCACCACGCCAAGGCACTCCCAGGGACACAAAACAGGTTTGAAGGAAAAGAGCAGGAGATAAGGGCATCGGTGTGGCCCCTGCGCCCAAAGCCATGGGGGGGACACCTAAGCATGGTCGGACGGCACCGAAGAAGGTGCAGCGACCAGGAAAGTCCAACCGCCCTACCTGGTCACCCAGAGGCCCAAAGGCCACGACGACCGAGCCAGGTAGCCGAACCAACCTCGAGCCCATTGCTCATCTGGCGGCCCACTGATGAAACTGCTCATCTGAAGACCTACCTGCGGGCGGGGTGGGACTCCGATGTCGAGCGTCGGCTACCGAAACTGGCTGCCGGCGACTCCGAGGAGGAAACCGCAACTAACCCGATAACCGAGCGTCTGGCAGAGCGTATCAGAGGCGACCTCGAGTGATGCCTTCTCTTTTAGACCTGGCGGGTCAAGAAGAGCTCGAGGTCGAACGGTGTCGAAATGCGACCGCTTGGCTTTATGCTCAAGGGGACCATCCCTCGGCATTGACTGACTGTCGTCAGACCCCCTTCCGGAGAAGGCGGCGGACGGACCCAGCCCGACTGACTGAACAGCTTTCATCGAGTCTCCTACCGTCACCTGACCTGCTCATAGTCGACTCCGTCAGTGTAGGCTGAGACTTCTTTATCGTTTTATTTGAAAATAAGAATAACTTAAGCGATACTGTATCGAGATAATACTACAAAATAATAAAACTGAAAACTATGCTGCTAGTTTGAAGTTTGACTCCGACTGAGCGGCGGCGTCGTCACTGAAGCGCACTCGACGGTGGGAAAAAAGGAACTGAGGCAGTTGGGGAGTCGACGCCGAGATAGTCACTGCCGCGTGAGCAGGGGCTCGTGGACGCCATTCTCGGCGCCATCTCTGGCGTCGACTCCCAGCAAAAGTTTGCTCCGATGGGTCCTGGTGCCTCGCGCAGATCCCAATAGTGTGAATGAGTGGTGAGACTTATGTCCAGGAAGATCATACTGGACTTGGTGCTAACAAATGGAGACCAAGTCCTGGATGCATTATACGGGACCTCTAGCAGGAAGCGACCACTGCTCACTGTGGTTCCTCCTCAACAGAGGTAGGGAGTCTGCTAACACCAGGACAAGAGTGTTGGATTTCAGGAAGGCAGATTTTGCCAGAATCTGCAGCATCCTAGAGGGTATTTAGCTGAAATTAACCCAGGGATGGATGCCGAACAGAAGTGGGCAATCATTAGGAAGGGCTAAATGAGGCCACGAACACATGTGCCAAATCTCAGAGTAAGCAGTCCAAGTCAAAAACCTAGCTGGCTCAGCAAGGAGGTGGAGGGGTAGGGAGGGAATAAAGACTGGGCTTCATTAGTTAAACAAATCTGGGCATGAAGAGGATAGAGAAGTGTTCTCAAAGGCATCTAGGGAGGTGACCAGGGCAGTCAGGGCAGCCAAGGCAGCAAAGGAGCTGAAGTTAGCTAAGGGATCACAGAGGGGAAAATGGGTTCTTTAAATACATAAGGGAGAAGAGGTTGTAGGGGTGACCGCTAGAATGAAGAGAGAGGGAGGATGGGTGGAACAAGGGGAAGAACAGGCAGAGGCAATTAAATGAGTATTTCTGCTCGATGTTCACAAAAGAAAGGATGGCCCAATACTGCAGGAGAAAGGCGGCAAGGGGGGTTGCAGAGATAACAGATGAGGTCATCAAGAGGACAGAGTTCTGAAGGGCCTAACAGGCTTGTGGGTGGACAAGGCACCAGGACGGGATGGTGTACACCCAAGGGTTCTGGAAGGAACTGGCAGAGTTGTTGGCAGACCCTTTGACGAACCTGTTCAACACCTCCTTGAAGACGGGGAATGTACCCAGGGACTGGAGGATGACTCACGTGATACCCCTTCACAAGAGTGGAGCCAAGGACCAATCGGGTAACTACAGACCAGTGAGCTTGACTTCCACAGTGGGAAGTTGATGGAAACCATTCTGAAGAAGAGGTTGATAATCTTTCTTGATAGCAATGGCCTGCAGAATGAGAGAGAGCATGGGTTTGTCATGGGAAGATCTTGCCAAACTAACCTGATCGACTTCTTGCCTGGGTCACTAGGGCAGTTGACAAAGGCCACGCTGCAGATGTTCTGTATCTGGACTTCAGCAAGGCTTTACCTGTGCCACAAAGGAGGTTAAAGAGCAAGCTGAGGGACAAGGGAGCAGGGAAAAATTGGTGGGTGGGTTGAGAGCTGGCTGCAGGGCAGACAACAGAGGAGCAGTTGTAAGGGAAGACATCCAAGCCATGGCCAGTAACAAGTGGAGTACCGAGGGTTCAGGCCCCGTTTTGTTCAATGTCTTCACTGGAGACATTGCAGGCAGGTTAAAAGTAAGACCTGCCTGTTAGTGGATGACACCAAGATTTGCTAAAAGTGGACAATGAGGAAGAGAGGCAGACACTCAGAGGATCTAGCTAAACTCAAACACTGGTCTAGGGAGTAGCAGTTGGGGTTTAACACTAAGAATACCACACCAGGAGGTTTCCCAGCAGCGAGGTGGCACTGGGGCAGAGCCACAAATGGCGGTGCCGATGCTCTCATCGATGATACAGCCTGCACCAGAGTGACGGTAATGGTACCACGACTGGTCCCACCACAGTGACACTGAATGGGGTGTGGCCAGTGACAGTAGTCAGTGGCACGGTCACCAGCAAGGGACCAGAGGTCGTTGCTGGAGCCAAATGCTCTACCTTGCTTGAAGGCCCTGCACATGGCTCCAGTTCCATCAGCCCGAAGGACCAGGGAACTGCTCCACAGGCATGGGCAAATGAGCAGACACTGCACCTACTGCTCCACAAGAGCTGCCCAATAGTGGAACTGTTCACAAGAGTCCCCACTAAGAGACAGAGAGGGACTTTGGGCCTGGGACCACAAGCTCCTATCAGCAGAGCCCCCACTGACACAGGCTGATTGCCAGTGAGGGCGTCCAGCTGGGAGACTGAGGACCCTGTGGCAGATCTAGCAGAGGGCAACCTAGTGGTATCACTTCTTCCCTTCCAACAAGAAGAGGAAGAGGAAGAACTCGAGGCTGAGAGGGCACAGGGAACCCGACCGGATGGGGAATGGCCCGCTCTTTTGTCTTCCCCTGGGCACAGGACCACCCATTGTCAGAACCCTTTCCGCGGGTAAAGTGGAAAGGACATGGCCCCACTGATGGAGCAGTTTGTCTAAGGGTGGATCCCTACCATTTGTTATCCATGGCCACTGACCGCTGTTCGGCAGAGCTGTGAGAGACTGAGAAAATATATTTTTGTAAAATCACTGAACTGACATAAAAATAACAAACTGTAACTGAAACACAAATAACGGAGAAGAACTGAACACTGTTGTCATATAGACATGAAATTCTGACTCTGTGTGGGCAAGCAATGTCACTGAAGCACACCTGGTGGCAGGAAAAGGGACTGAGGCAGAATGGGGGCTGGTGCGGGGTGAGCCATGCAGAGTGAGGCAGTCGGTGGTGAAGCAAATGTGGCGTGGCTTGCCTCAGCACCAGCCCTCCTGAAAACTTCTGGCTCCCACAGGGTTCTAGCTACTTTGGCTCAGATGCATTAGAATTGAATGAAAAATCTAATGTCACGGAGTGGAGCCAAAGGATATAGTGCCCAACTGGTGGGAGGAGCTTAGCTTAAAGGCGTCTGCTAGATCAACGCTTCCAGTGGAACTGCCAATGCGTGGATAGTGAACTATATACACACTCCTAGAACAAATCTATGCGATGTTGGTGTGGGGGTAGTTTAAATGACTAGAACTGTTCTGGTCTAGAGCCAGTGATGACCCATTCCAGCACTGAGATGTTCAGAGTCTGTCCTAGCTGTTTTACCCTGGTAGTTAGTTCTAAATCAGGTGTACATAGCATCCATACCGGCTGTTCAATAACACGCAGAATGGTGCGCTTTGTATCCGCAATGGCTTCCGTGTATACAGACGCCAGTTCATGGATCAGCTTGTGATTCTGAGGAAGGAGGGCCAGGTAGAGGTACAGACACTGCTTCACAGTCTCTTCTGTCCATGGGGCAGCCACCTCTGCAAAGAGGAGAAAAAAATTCTGTTACCATCAACTTTTAAGTTTGTATATGAAAGCAAATCATATTTAAACAGCTGGTGGCGTCTTTGGGAAGACTGTGAAAGTTAACCACGATTTAAGTTGCATGTCACATATTACGATCTTCCCCTTATTCTCATTTACTAAGGAAATGTGTATGGAGACAAGATCCTTGTAATTTGGACTTCACCTGGTCCTGATGTGTGTCTACATGGGATATCATAAACTCCTACTTGTGACATAATAACTAACTCCATGACAATGAATTATGATTCATCAACAGAAGATTATGACAGCATGTACAGCCAGGTCTCAGATCTGTCTGAGGGAAGAGAATACTGTTTTCAAGCAGCTGTCCTTCATGATACAGAAATACAGCAAGATAAATAGGAGGCAGTATAGCCTGCAGTTAGAGTGCCAAACTGAACCTGGAGCTCCACAGGCCTGAGTTTAAATCCCAGAACCTCCACTTGCATACTATATGACCTGAGCAAGTCATTTAACCTCCCTGTGCTCCCCGGATGCACCTGAAAATGAGCTTTGGCTCTGTTTCCTATACCCAAAAACTGTAAAATAAATATGACTTGCTACTGGCTGCCTTAAAATAAATGATTTATTTTAAAGTTCTGACCTCTATTAACCTCACGAGTAGCAGAGCCACAAGTGAGGTCTACAGAAATCAACCCAACTAAATATAAAAGTTTATCTGAGGCAGCCCATGACGTGTCATACAATGACATCGCTTGGCCAGGATGGTAAGGTGGTCTGGAATGTTGAAACATGCAGCATAATTCTTAAAGGAGTTGGCGCTGCTCGAGGAAACTATGAAGAAGAAAACGATAGCAGAAAAAGGCCCAAGTTCCACCCAGTCTGCTCAGTTTCCTACCTATCCCCACTGGCCTACTGTCAAAATAAAGGTAACTTACTGTAACTACAGTTCTACTACTAGTATTCAATTCACATCCACCACACTTGGGCACTTCCACTGGGTTGGCACAGTCACCAGATGTCTTCAAACTTGGCTCCTTCCATCTACCATGGTGTCATCCTCTGGTTCTGCCCCATCTGATGTCTGATCTTGTGCACTGAAAACAGGAATCCAAATGTATCTTGCCAGGGGAGGTTGTGTGGGTTGTGTGGATGTAAACTGAATTCTAGTAGCAGCAATTAAAATTATGTACATGCACGTAATTGTTCATCCTCTGGAACATCTTCACTACTGATTAGCACTTAAGGGTGTGGGACTGGAGGCACTAGAATCCAGTGGCGGCAATTTTTTTTTAAGAGGGAGCTGATCTTAGGTACTGATAGGTGCCTCCGCACCTCATGTGGTGGCGCACCAGACATTATCCTTGCCAGCTCCTCACGCACCTCATTTCTGTTCACCAGAAAGAAAAACAAAGACAGAAATAAAAGAGAGGTCTCAAGACTTTCTAGCCCAAAGCAATAGAGAAAGGATACAGGAAACAAATTAAAATAGAACCTAACTGCCAACTTAGATTAAGAAAAGGGCACACTAGGTGGCACAAGGGGTAGTTGGGTCTATAGAGCCACAGCCTCTGACGACTAGTCAGACAGAAGGTGGATAGTGGTCCAGAAAATACGGCAACAGCACTGAGCACGTGGATCCGGCAGCAGCACGGGGATGCCATCAATGGGATCATCTTCCAAATGAGATGGCACAATGTGCCAAAACAGTAAAAAAGACAGACTCCTGGAAAAAGGGGCAACTCGATGCTACAGATAAGAGAACTGATTGAACTGTAAGTTAACCATGCCCTTTTTCTTACATCAGGTAAGAAGAAGGCGGAACTTAGGTGCACCTGGAGTTGCAGGCCTGGACAGTCAAGGGAGCTGAGATGTGTTCATCTCCCCAGGCACACCTAAGGATTACACCAACATGACCTGCTTCTCCTGCAACCACAATGCACCCTGTGTGAAAGCTAGAGTATTGATACAAAACACTGCACAACACCCCTCCCCCAATCACACACAGACATGCAGAGTAGCTGCCCAGTGGAGTAGACTGGCTAGTGCTCAGGCACACATGTTGCATTTAGCAACTAACAGGGATACACACAGCCAAAGGAATATACCCTGGAAAGAAGGAGGACATGGAATAACAAGCATTTGTCCATGCCAAATGTTCACTACTTGCATTGCTTGTTCTACAGGGTCCTGCTTGTACACATTTACGTGTATTTACACAAGACAGACCAAATGAGATGCCATATTTAATTTTCAGTGGTGGCCTGCTTGCACACAGTTTTAGACTGTATTTACCCAGGATATGCCAGCTGAGAGGCAATATCTAATTTTCAGTGGGCTCCCATTTTGACCTCAAATTTCCAACACAGTCTTTTTATGACCAGACATTATGATCAAAACAGGTGGAATTTTTTAATTCCATTCAATAGGTGATTCTGCAGTGCAACTGTAAAAAACAGGTTACTCACCTGTAAAAGTAGTTCTAGGAGTGGTACATGATGTTCATCCATACTTTATGCCAGTTGCCTTTCCCTTAGAGACTGGCGGAACTTCTTCAAGCTGGCTCCTCCCACCCACCTGGGTGGTAACTCCTGGCTCTGCCCGTGGCGCCAGATCTTGCCCGCTGGAAGCAGTGGTGTGTGCCACAGCTAGGGAGGTTCCATGGGACCGTGTGAGACATCATATATCACTCCTAGAGCTACTGTCACAGGTGAGTAAAAACAGGTTACTCACCTGTAACAGTAGTTCTAAGAGAGGTATATGCTGCTCATTCACACTCTTTGGCATCCCCTTCCACTTTAGATCGGCGGAAGTCTTCAGCTGGCTCCTCCCATCCACCGGGTGGTATATACCTCGGCTCTGCCCCATGACGCCAGATCTTAGCCCGCTGGAAGCCAGGTGTTGTGTGTCCGCAGCTGGGGAGGTTGGGTGGGTTCATGAGGATGAACAACATATACCACTCCTAGAAAGTACAGTTACGTAAGAACTTATCGTAACAGTAGATCTTGAGAGGCTCTTGCAGTGGTAATTACATATAGGACTGACATCGGCAAGTGGCAGGACCCCACGGAAAATTTCTGGCCTAGCAGTCCTAGCGAGGACCGCCCCCACGTCAGGTGACCGGCATCACGAGATGTCGGTATAAAGGCGGTCCCTGACACCCTTCCAGTTCTTTCCACCACAGGCCAAAAGAGGCGGATGAGAGAGGAGGCGGATATTTCCTCAATGGAAAAGGAGCTGAAAAAGCTTAGGGGGATGGAGGGCGGAGGTATCTACTGCAAGAGCCTCTCTCAAAGATCTACTGTTACGGTAAGTTCTTACATAACTGCACTATCTTACTTCGAGAGGGCTCTTGCAGTAGGTAATTACATACAGGACTGAGTCCCAAGCAGTCTGGAACAAGGAGAAGCACCGGGAGGAGGAAATCTACTCCAAGTAAAACCTCTAGCTGTGCAAGCCTTAAGATAGGAGGCCTTGCAGGACAGTCAGCCGAAGCCTGCTCTGGCGAGGCAATATCAAACTGTAGTGTTTTGAAAGGTGTGGACGGAGGTCCAAGTGGCAGCAGCACAGATGTCTGCCACTGACACATTCTTGAAACAAGCAGCTGAGGCAGCAACTCCCCTGGTGGAGTGGCCTCTTACTTGACCTGGCAGCGTCTTCTTGTACTTGTCACAACAGAAAGTAATGCAATGAGCCAACCATTTGATAGGCATTGTTTAGAACAACATTGCCTTAGCTTTTGGGTGCAAAGAGACAAACAATTGATTGGTCTTCCTGAGATCTTTTGTCCTGTTAGTGTAGTATCTCAGAATCCGTGAACGTCCATAGTATGGAGTAAATACTCCCTTGATTGAGTACTGCATAAAAAGGTGGGTAACTCTATGGACTGGTTCAGAGTAGAGTCCGCTACCACCTTAGGAAGAAACTTAGGGTTAGTGCATGAGAGCCACACGTTCCTTGTGAAAAATCAAGTATGGAGTTTTACACATTGAGCCTGGAGCTCGAGATTCTCGAGCGAAAGTCAACCACCAAGGAAGAAGTCTTCCATGAGAAGAAACTTAAGTCTGCAGAAGCTGCCGGTTCAAAGGGAGGCAGAGTGAGTTTCAGAACAAAGTTCAAATCCCAAGGAGGAGCAGGATGCGTATGGGAGGTCTCAGATGGAGGACCCCTCTAAGGAAAGTCTTGAGACCTCCAGCTGAGCAAATGTCCCGTCTGCAAAGGGGTACTGATAGCCAAGATAGCCACCATGTGGACTTTCAGAGAAGAATGACTAAGACCCAGGTCGAAAAAGATGGCGTAAGTACTCCAGCAGAAGCCTCGCTGAGCAGGAAAAGGGTTCCACGTCCTTAGAGGCAGCCCAGACAGTGAACCTTTACCACTTCATGGCGAAGTAGATCTAGTAGAAGGTTTCTAGTCTCACCAAAATCTCCGCCACTTGGGGAGAAACCCCAAAGTGGGATTGAGCTAAGTCTGGAGGAGCCATGCATGCAGCTGAAGAGATTTGAGGCCTGGATGGACCAGGGTCCCTGATCCTGGGTCAGCAAACCTCGTGACAGAGGAAGAGGAAGAGGATGATCCTCTGAGTACTGTTGTAGAAGAGAGAACCAAACTTGCCTGGGCCAGAAAGGAGCAATCAGAATCATGTGCTCCTTCTGAAACTAGTTTCTGTAAGACTCATGGGATAAGCGGAATTGGGAAAAGGCATGAGCATAATCTGTCCTTCCAGTCTAGAGACAGAGAGTCTCTCAGAAAACGCCGCTCTGAACGAGCGAGCCGAAGATCGGAAGCTTTTGCAGAGGAGATGCTAACAGGTCGACCTGTGGTATTCCCCAGAGTCGGAAGATACCTTCTAGGACCCCTTGGTCCAGTTCCCACTCGTGAGCCAGAGCAGATGAGCGACTTAGCTTGTCTGCCAAGATGTTGTCGACTCCCAGAACATGAATTGCTGTGAGGTGATGGTCGTGTTGTGTTGACTAATCCCAAACCCTCATTGCTTCCCTGCAAAGAGGGTAGGACCGAGTAACCCCTGTTTGTTGATGTACCAAACCACGCACATATTGTCCGTCTGAGACGCTTAGTGGCCGGAAGAATGTATGGGTGAAGGACTTGAGACATACAACACTGCCCAGCTCGAGCACATTGATGTGGATTGTCTGTTCGAGCTTGGACCAAGAGCCCTGAGTCCGATGATGACCTAGATGGGCTCCCCAACCTTCGCCGAGGTGTCTGTGGGTGGTTAGAGTCTGGGAGGGGAGGATGAAAGAAAGGAACTCCCAAGCAGGTTCTCTCGAACCATCCACCATTGCAAGTCTCAGAGCATTGGTGAGGAGACCAGAACTGGGTGATCTAAGTCATCCACTAACTGATCCCACTGGGAGTGGGGTGTCCACTGAGAACTCTCATGTGAAGCTGAGCGCGAGGGACTGTCGGGATAGCAGCCGCCATGAGCCCGACAAGGCAAAGGACCAACCTTGCACTGACCGCCTCTGGACGGACAACAGACTTATTTGAGTCTGGAGGGTGGACACCGGTCTGGTGGCAGGAAGGCCCTGCCAATGGTCGTGGTCTAGAATCGCCCCTATAAACTGTAGTCTCTGAGATGTGATCAAGTGAGATTTGGAATGGTTGATGGTAAACCCAGGTAGGCAAAACCTGCTGGGAAGGGCGAGGCAGCACAGGAGCTCCTCCCGGACGAGGGCCGCCAGGAGCCAATCGTCCAGGTACGGGAAAACCTGCACCCCCGAGTACACAGTAGGCCGCCACCACCGCCAGGCATTTGGTAAATACCGGAGAGCCGAGGATAGGCCAAACGGAAGTGCCTTGAACTGGTAGTGGTCCCCTGGAACGCAAAACGAAGATATTTACGACGAGACGGGCAAATGGAAATATGCAGGTAAGCATCCTGCATATCCAGAGCACACAGCCATTGTCCCGATCGAAGGAGGGGCAGAAGACTCTGCAACGAGAGCATTCTGAACCTTTGTATTCCACAAAAGATTCGGGAACTGAGATCTAGAATGGGTCTTAGATCTCCTGTCTCCTTTGGGACCAGAAGTGGGAATAGTAACCCGTCCCTTGAAGATGGAGAGGGACGGGTTCTATTGCTTCTTTCAGTAGCAGAGCTGAAATCTCTTCCCGGACCAAGAGAAGATGTTCCCGTGAATATGAGCGACTTTGGGGGTGGCAAGACGGTTTCTGAGAAACTCATTGAGTGTCCTTCTGCGATCAGCTGGAGCACCCAAGAATCTGATGTTATCCTCTCCCAGCCCGGAAGGTGGAGGAAAACCTCCCTCCTACTGGTTCCTCCGGGAGTCCGGAGGCTGTGGGAGAGGAAAGGAGTCAGGTGGTGTGGGGCAGTGCAGCAGAAGCACCTGCTGCTTTTGGGTGGGGGCTTAGTAGCTGTGGGGCCTGGCGTTTTGTGGCCCGCTTCCTGGGTTTCGCCTTGGGCGATTCCGTCTGCAAAGGGATGGCGCTGCAGCTGATGGGGATGGTACATGGAGTCAACAGACTTTAGTGCCATCCTTCTCCTGCAAATCAGTGATGATGTCTTGACATCCCCACTGAAAACACCGACCCCAGGAAGGCGCTTCCTGGACAGCGGACTGCACTTCCAGGACCAACCCTGACACACGGAGCCAAGCGTGATGCCATAAGCCTACGGCCAAAAGCTGAGCTCCATCCAGCAGTGTCCACTGCATCGAGGGTTGCATCGGCATGTCGACTGGCCAAACATGCAGAGCGGACAAGATCAGCCAACTCCTGCTTGATCTGACAGTCCGCAGGAGTCTAGTTTGGCTTCCACCTGAGTAAGAATGGCCTTCTGGTAATCCCCCATATGACCGACATAGTTCAGGGCCCTAATCCCCAGCGTGGAAGAAGCAAAGATCTTCTTACCATACTGGTCCAGTGGCGGGATTCTTTGTCAGGTGGCGATGAGCTAAGATGTTTTGGGTTGTGACCGCCGTGAGCGGCGCTAATCACTACAGAGTCAGCACGAGGGTGAGAATCTAAGAAGTCAACACCCTCGGAGCCTGGTATAGTCTATCTGACTTCCGCAGAAGTGGGGCTAGAGCCGACGGCTGCTTCCAAATGGTGATAACGAGGTCAGCATGAGGCTCTATCCAGGGTGGCACCAAAGTGGGAGCTGTCACAGGCAGATCCAGATGCTCGGCAGTTTCAACCGCTCAGGGTCTGGTTCCAAAGAATGCCACTGATGAACCTCCTGGATTTTGCGCAGCAACTCCGTAAAGGAAGGATCTTTTGGAGGAGTCCTCGCCTGGGCTTCGATGGAGAGCATGGCTCGTCTTCCTTTGGAGCCACCATCGGAGGAGTCCAAGGGAAGAGGAAGAAGAAGAGAAAAGAGCTCCTTTCCCGAGCCGGGGAGAGCGGACCCTTAGGAAGCACCGAGGCGTATCCTACCTCTCTGGACCCAGAGGGATAGCCCTGGTGTCCGGAGGTGGTGAGGAGTGCCGCCGTGGGCGACGCGGGAACCTGGGTCGGCACCATTGTCGGTGAGCAGCTCTCCACCTCCATGGTGAGCTGAGCCTTGGCCTCAGCCTCCAGGAGGCCAGAGTCTCCTGCAAATCCACCAGCAGCTGCGGGGTGGTGGAGGAGAAGGAGTAGCATACGGTATGGATTATATCCATATGGGAGTATCCGAAACCGGCGCTGAAAACCAGGCGTCAGAAAGACCGGCGTCCAGGTACTGTGGCGCCGGATACTGTGATCCCGGATACGATGGCAGGTATTTGGGGCCGGAGGAGCTGCCGGAGCAGATGGCCCGGCGGCAGCCTCATGGGTGGGTCCAGATTGGAGGCCCGGCGTTGAGGCGACATCTGGGCGGGATATCGGCGGAGTCAGTAAAACCCGGCGCGGCCAGCGCCGGGCCGGCATCCGGGGAACCGACGTCAGATCCAGCGCACCTAAAGGAGGACGGTCTGCGGAGGAGGAAACCGCGTCGCCCAGGAATGGAGGAAAAATCCCTGGGGTCGGGCTTGGGGACTCAGGGTCCCGGAGATGGCAAGTCTGCGGAGAACTGGGGGCGACAGGCGTGGGGTGTCCTTAAAGCGGTTCTTCGCCCGACGGACGTCGGATCTGCCGGCGTGGCGTCGACAGCAAGATCCAGCGGGTGCCAGAGGAGCCGCGTCCGACTTATGGGACCCTTCGCTGGAGGCAGACCGAGAAAAGGATCGGACTGGTCTGGCGGGAGAGGTGCCCGTCGCCTTACCGCTTTCTCGGGTGGGCGTCGGAGGGCAGATGTCCGGCTTACGGAGTCGCCTAGCCAGTAGACCGCGAAGCTATAGCCGAACTGGAGGCGGAGGACTCCACTGCCCGGAGGCGCCCGAAGCGCCTAAGGGCGCAGCCAGACAGGCGGGCCAACGCCACCTCGGAGGCCGTCGGGGGACGTTACCTGAGTCACGGCAACTCCCGAGGGAGGCGGTGGAGGAGCCCTTGTCCCAGTGCCTCTCCTTGTCTTTCTTCCGATGGCCTTCAGGGGAAGTGGACGCCTGCCTCAGTTTTGAGCTCCTTCTCCATCTAACTCATCTTTTCTTCAAGATGTGGGCTTCCAGGATTGCTGCCGCCTTTTCCGGTAGCCGTGTTGAAGCTGAGGCAGTGCTGGCACTTCTTGACCGGGTGATCGGGGCCTAGACAGAACAGGCACAGAGAATGGCCGTCCTTGTCGGGGAGGTTGGGCGCCGCACAGTCGCATAGATTTGTGCTTGGAGGTGTGGGGGGATGACATACCACCACGGTGTACTGGCGATTGTCAAAAGAGCAAAGTATTCGGTAAAACCAATGAAGGAGGCTGGAAGCGAACTTTCCACGAAGCACTGCACAAGCTAACAGCGGAAAGAACTGAAAGGTGGGCATCAGGGACCGCCTTTATACAACGTCTCCTGGCGCTGGTCTCCTGGCGATGGAGGCGGTCCCTCGCCAGGGACTGCTAGCTAGAAATTTTCCATGGGGTCCTGCCGCCTGCTGATGTCAGTCCTATATGTAACTACCTACTGCAGAGCCCTCTGAAATAAGATCTACTGTTGCAGGTGAGTAACCTGTTTTTCTAGGAGCGTGGATATGTTGTTCATCCACACTCTTTGGCAGACTCTAGCAGTTCTCCGGGAGGAAGGAGGCAAGGCGCACATCCTACTTAGGAACAGAGATTGAGAACTGAGGCCCCAAAACCAGCATCCCGGCGTGACTCAAGGTCGATGTGGTAGTGGGTGATGAAGGTGTTTGCTGACTTCAAGGTAGCAGCCCGAGCAGATTTCCTGGATAGGGATGTCCCTGGAAGCAGCCACCAATACAGCAGTATGGTGGGTAGAATGAGCTCTTATCCTCTGGGAGGCTCCTACCCACCAACTCATCAAGCATAGACCAATGCATGATGTAATCCATCTTGCAGTCATCCGCTTGGCTGCAGGTCTGCCAGAAGCGGCTTCAGCGAAGGTGACAAACAGCTGGTGAACCTCTCCCCAAATTTCCGCCAGTCCTCTCCTTGTAATAGGAGAGGGATGTCTCAGGTCAAAAGTATGGAGCCTGTACTCGGGACTCGAGGAGTAGTGGGGTAGTATACCAGCAGAGTTAACACCTAGTTAAGGTGAAAATCTGACACCACCTTGAGCAATTTCAGGTGGGGCCATAGGACAACCTTGTCCCTGTGGAGAGACCACAAAGGGAGTCCACTGAAAGCGCCTGGAGCTCCCTTGTCCTTCTGGCAGATGTGATAGCCACCAGTAAGGCCATCTTCCACGACAAGTGTGACAACTCACACTTGTGCACTGCTTTCAAATGAGCTCATGAGCTTTGCCAGTACCAGCAGTAGATCCCACATAGGTGGAGGTTCACTGGAGGAGGATATGTGATCCAGGCCTTTGAAGCGCCTCGACCACTGTCTCCTGTGCTAGCGTGACCGGCCCACGCCCAGTAAGCAGAGATGGCTGCCAGGTGCACCCTGGGGTCGATGATTGTAGACCCCTTTGGAGAGAGACCAAAGGTAGTCAAGAATGTTGGCCACTGAACAGGACAAAGGGTCCAGGCCCTTGTCCTGACACCAAATGGAAAACCTTTTCCATTTGAAGGTGTAACATTACTGGTCGATTCTTTCTGGATGCCTCCACCATAGTGCAGACATCTTGGGAAAGACCCAAAGCCTGGAACTCTAGCTGCTCAGGTACCAGGCTGTGAGGCATGAGGACTGAAGGTCCAGATGGAATACCTTCTCCTGATTGAGTGAGATCAGGTCCGGGCGTGCTGGAAGCCACCAGGGGCCTGCAGCTGAGGCAGAGGAGATCTGGATACCAGAACTGGCGCGGCAAGTCTGGGGCTACCAGGATCACTTGCCTTGTCCCTCCTCACCTTGAGAGCACCTTGTGGATCAAGGGAAATGGAAGGAATCGTGAGGAGGCCTGGGGTCCACGGCCTTGAGAGGGCATCCCCTGCAGCGAGCCCTGCTGGGGGTGGGCATGGAACAGCCTCAGCTTGGTGTTGTCTCTGAGGCAAACGGTCCACCATCAGTTTGCTCCAGTAGGAGGAACAGGCTGTAAGCTACCTCTGGGTGGAGATGTCTGGCTTAGCGGCTGAGAGCATCTGCCAGATGGTTTGAGGCTCCCCACATGGATGGCTAGGAGATCTGCCTCTATCGGCTCACAAATGTCCAGATGCGGAGTGCCTCCCTGCACAGCAGGCGGGAGTGCGTGCTGCCCAGTTTGTCGAGGTAGTACAGTGCCGTGGTATTGTCCGTCTGGACTTGAACCACTTGATTCCGGAGCTGAGGAGGAAAGTGACAGTGCCAGTCTGACGCTCTGAGTTCCAACAGGTTGATGTGGCATTGGGACTCATTGGGGTCCAGAGCCCATAGGCTGTCTTGTCCCATGTGGGCTCCCAGCCCATGAGAGAGGCATCAGTCATGAGGATGACCGTCGGCTCGGGGTGGACAAATGGGATCCCTTCCTGCAACTGGTCTGGGGCAGTCCACCATTGAAAGCGTCCAGCATCTTCTGGGTTACAGTGATCAGCTGGTCGAAATGACCATGGCGCAAAGTCCACTGGGTGGCCAGCTCCCATTGGAGAGGCGCATATGGACCAGGCCCAACACACCACTGAGGTGCATGCCGCCATGTAGCCTAGAAGGCACAGAAAGTCCCAGGCAGGGTGCAGTTGTCCAACCAGAAATGATTGGGCAGAGGAAGGAAAGAACATGCCCTGTCCGCCAGAAGCCGAGCTCTGGCTTGACAAAGTCGAGCTCTGCCCCAATGAGCCCATCACCTGAGAAGGCATGAGTTCCGACTTGGCCTCCATTGATCAGAAGGCCGATTACGAGTAGGTCTGGAGGGCCAGGTCCCTGGAACTCTCCACCTCCTGTTGGGTGGAACCTGCTAGGAGCCAATCACCGAGAGTAGAATAAATCCTGCCCCTGACGCCTGAGATGGGCGCCACCACTGCAATGCATTTGGTAGAAGACCGTGGGGCGATGACAGGCCGAACGGCATGGCTCAGAACTGTACAGGGTCCCTTCGACCGGAAGCAGAGGAACCACTGATGGGATGGATTGGGACATAGAAAGAACGTCCTGCAGATCCAGTGAACAGAACCACATGTTTCCGCGCCAAGGATGGTATGATCTGGGACAGAGAGACCATCCAAGGTGTGTGACCTGAGATATTGATTCAGATCATGCAGATCTAGAATGGGGCGCCAGCCCTCCTCCCCGGCACCAGGAAGTACCTGGGGACAAAGCCTGGGTCTGCTGGAGGATCCGCCACTGGGCTACTGCCTCCTTGAGGAGGAGCTGAACAATGTTGTCTTGGAGAGCCGACTTGAGTCTGAGCAGATACTCTTTCCTCCCGAGGGGTGCGGGCTCGGCTTGGAGGTACCGCTCGAATTCCAGAGGCAGTCCTGACTGGCCACTTCAGAACCCACCTGTCCAAAGTGACAGCAGACCAGGAGGAAAGAAAGTGGCAGAGCCCGGCTCCAATGGAGGACCCAGAGCTGAGATGATGGGAGAGGGGTTGACAGCTTCCACCCCATCACTGAGGAGGCTCCAGGACTTGAACCTTGGCCTTCTTTACGGGCCTGGGCTTGGGCCGGGGCACAAAGCTTGAGCCTGCTGCTGTTGCTGGTGCTGCTGTCCACCTTGAAAGGAAGACTGCTGAGCACGGGGAAGAGTGCCGAAAAGGCGGCTCTTTTTCTTCTGCTGGCTCTGCCGAAGAACCCTTGGCAGAAGTAGCATCCAAGGTGGCATTGGACTGCTCAATGCACTGAAGTGACCAGCCACTCCTGGGCCGAACAGGTCAGTCCCTAGGAAGGCAAGTCAGCTAGTTTGTGCTGGGCATCCTCCGGGAAGGAGGAGTGCCTCAGCCAAGCCCTGCAATGAGAGGCAACTGCGGCAGCCATCGAACGGCACAAGAATCCCCAATGTCCAGGGTTTCTGAAGCTGCTGTTTGGCAACAGCTCGCCCCTGATCCTGGACCTGCTTGACCGTGGTCTGCATGTCTGCGAGGGAGATGTGGGAGGACTTCAATCCAGAGACCCTAGAAGGGCGTGAGAGAAGTGTGCCATGATGACGGCCGAACTTGGCTCGACGAAGCCCAAGGAGGAAGCCACATAGATCTTCCTAGCTGAATGGTCCAAAAGTTTGGACTTTTATCAGGAGGTTGGTCAGTGTCGGCAGAACTGCCAGTACGCTCTGAACACAGAGGCGTCACCAGGCTCTCAGCTGAAGGGTGCTCTGTGAACCCTGCAAGGGACCCATGGGCAGCGATACTATGGGCCATGCAGGCAGACGGAGCTGGACAACAGGCAGGGCACTGCCAAAAGTTCTAAGGCCGGCCAACAATAGCCTCAGCCACAGGAAAGGCCTCCGTTGTATTATCCTCTCTTAAGGATGTCTGTAAGAGGGTACTCTGCCTTTTCTGGATTGGCTCCAGGGTCCCTGTGGACTCAGAGATGAGGAAAGAATGCCCTAAAAGATGAGGGACCTTCCTCAGTCTCTAAGCCAATGGTTGATTCGTCATCCCCAGGATGAGAATGCAAGCCGCGTCAAATCTGAGGAATCCAGATATAATGGCCGACCACCCAGGTCACCTTCGACTAGCTGAGGGTGGTCCGAATGACCGTGACCGACAAACGCTGGGAAGCCCGGTGTCCAGCCTACCTTCCTTGGAAGGAGCCCTCCCCACAGGCTGCTTGGGCGGTGGTCCCACCACAATCGGTGAAGAGACCGTTTTAGGCTGAACTGGAGGTTTGACGGCTCCACTGACTGGGGAACCGACTTAATTGGCTCCAAAGGAGTCGACCTGCCTAACAGTGAAAGCCAGGTAATGACTGGTGTGGAAGCCAGAAATTGGCTTGTGCCCGGTCAAAATCAGCTGTTGCCATATGAGGGCCTCGTGGCGCGGAGTTTCCACTGGAGCCTCTCCTCATCCGAGGAGGACAAGGAAGACCGATGGTGTCGCCTCTTTTAGAGCATTATGGCTCTCCCTCAGCCTTTCGGTCAAGGGGTCGAGACCTCGATCGAGATCGGACAAGCCACTCAGTCGCTCAGGAGACACTGTTGGGACTGGTGATTTCCGGGATCGGGGACCACTTCCTTGATGGGAATCCCAGCAAGCTGGGTCTACGTCATCTGGGGACGACCAAATTAGGAGTTCGATCGAGGGAATCGTCAACCGGAGTCGGCAATAAAGGATCGATCGGAGTCGATGGCGATCTCTACATCATCGATCGACAGTTCGGTCGACTGACCAGGCAGCAAAGCCAAAAAGCCAGCGTCGAAGAAGCAATCTCGACCAAAGTCGAGACTGCATAGTCCTGGGACCGAGATCTCTCTCGCTCCCAAGAATGTCTCAGTCGAGTCGAAGGCGATCCGGATCCTTCTCCCACTTATGGGATCGAGGGTGGCGTGCCCTCAGGCGCCTCTCCCTTGGTCGGGAGAGACCGGCACAACTCTCGGAAGGAACCGGAGAAGGTGGAGCCAGGTTGAGTGGAGCAGAAGAAGCTCCGAGAAGTCTCTGCAGGCTGACCACTTCCTCCTCGAGCAGCTTGCATGCGTTCCAACTGCTGGCGGATCCGCAGCCACAGAAACCGCCCACTGAGCCTCCTGGATTTCACACGAGAGTTCCGTTCTCTGGCCTCCCCAGCTTCAGGTGTGTGAAGCGGCCGCAGGCGTTAGAATGAAAAGCGAGACATATCGCATTAAGGTAACAAGTGGTCGACACTGGTGGCAATAATCGTGACGCGGTGTGGGGATGGTACAACATTTTCTAGCCACAAGAGCACCGGCAATCCAGGGAAGACTTGTCTTCCATAATCAAAGAGTTAAACTCAAGGTAGCTACGCGAATGAGAAGAATTTTCGAATAACCAAGTTTTTTTTTGCCAGGGCCTACAAAATGCGTAAGAACGAGGGAGGCAACCTGAATCTTCCAGCAGAAAGGAAGATCTCGGCCATGGGGCGGAGCCGAGATATATACCACCCAGGTAGGTGGGGGAGGAGCCAGCTTGAAGACTTCCGGCTGATCTTAAAGTGGAAGGGACATGCCAAAGACTGTGTTTTTCTAAGAATGTGGCTATGATGTTCTATCCACACTTTCTGGCAGGCTCCTAGTAGTTCTCTGGGAGGAGGGGCAAGACGCACACCTCTACTTAGGGAACAGAGATTGGAGAACTGAGGCCCCAAACCAGCATCCTGGCATAACTCAAGGTCGATGTGGTAATGGGAAATAAAGGTGCGTGCTGACCTCCAGGTAGCAGCCCTGCAATTTCCTGGATAGGACGTCCCTGGAAGCAGCCACCCAGGCAGCGGTATGGCAGGTGGAGTGAGCCCTGAGCCCTACGGGAGGCTCCCTACCCACTAACCTATAGCAGAGATCGATGCAGGAAACAATCTAACCTGCCAACTATCCACTTAGCTGCCAGTCTGCCAGGTGCGGCTTCAGCGTGAGTGACAAACAGCTGGTGAACCTCTCCCAAACTCCAGCCGTGTGCTCTTTGTAATAGCGGCGCTCACCTCAGGTACAGAGTATGGAACCTGTGCTCAGCCTCCAGGTGTGGTTGGTGAAGTACACGGAGATTGATCACCTGGTTAAGATGAAACTCTGACACAAACTTCGGGATGGGGCGAAGGACAACACTGTCCCTGTGGAAGACCAGGTAAGCAGACTCCACGAAAGCACTTGGAGCTGACTGATCCTTCTGGCTGTTGCGATAGCCACCAGGAAGGTGGCCTTCCATGACAGGTGAGACATTTCACACCTCTGCATTGGTTCGAATGGCTTTGCTCATGAGCTTCTGCCAAACCAGCAACAAGTCCCAAGGTGGTGGTGGTGGTCTACACACCAGAGGAGAAATGTGGTTGAGGCCTTTAAAGAAGCGCCAAACTACCTTCTACTGTGCCACTGACTGCTGACCAGCCCACACCCAGTAAGCAGAAATGGCTTGTCAGGGCACCTTTGAGGGTCGTCAATCAAGGCCAGACTGAGAGAGGGACCACAGATAATCAAGGATGCTGGCCACTGGACAGGACAAAAGGTCCAACCCTGCCCTGACACCAAATGGAGAACCTCTTACATTTCAAGGCAGGGCATTTCCTGGTCGATTTCTTCCAAAATGCCTCCATAACAGTGAGGACATCTTCAAAGAGACCCAAAGCCTGGAACTCTACCGCTCAGGATCCAGGCTGTCAGGTGCAGGGATTGAAGGTCTGGATGGAGTACCTTCCCTGATTGATAGAGAGCAGATCTGGGTGGAGAGGAAGACGCCTCGGGAGCCTGCTGCTGAGGCTGAGGAGATCGGGTACTAACACTGGCATGGCCAGTCCAGAGCCACCAGAATCACCTGTGCCTTGTCCCTCCTGGCCTTGAGAAGCACCTTGTGGATCGAGGGAAGGCAAAGAAGTGGCCTGGGGTCCAGAGCCTTGAGAAGGCATCCCTCTGCAGCATTCGCTGCTGGGGGGCACAAACAGCCTCAGCTTTGTGTTCTCCCTGGAGGCAAACAGGTCCACCTGAGGGGTGCCCCACTGAGATAAAAGACTTGTACTGCCTCTGGGTGCAGAGACCACTAGTGTCCACCAGCTGGCTAAAGGCCCCGCCACATGATCAGGAGATGGCCCCAGGCTGCACACAAGGGTCCACACACGGAGAGCTTCCTTGCACAGAGGCAGGGAGTGCGTCCCCACCCTGCTTGTTGAGGTACTACATGGCCATGGTATTGTCTGTCTGGACCTGGATCACCTGATCCCAAATGTGAGGAACAAAGGCAATCAGCACCAGCCGAATGGCTGGAGCTCCAGCAGGATGATGTGGCACTGGGACTCCTCGGGGTCCAGAGTCCAATTGGGCAAAGGAGAAGAGAGCTTCCGCCCTGTCCGCTGGGAGCCAGGCTCTGGCTCCTCAAGAGTCGAGCTCTGCCCTGATGAAGCTGATCATCTGCGGGACACGAGTTCCAACTTGGCCTTGTTGACCAGGAGACCATGAGAGATGCAGGTCTGGAGGGCCAGGACCCTGGACTGCTGCACTTCCTGCCTGCAGAAACCTGCGATCAGCCAGTCATCCAGGTAGAGGTAAACCCGGACCCCTGGTGCCTCAGGTAAGCTGTCACCATTGCAACGCACTGGTGAAGACCTTGGGGACTGAGGACAGGCCAAATGGCATGGCCTGGAACTCATAGAGAGCTCCCTCTGCCCGGAAGTGGAGGGCATTCTCTGAGATGGATCGAGGCATGAAAGAATGCGTCCTGTAGATCCCAAGGAGCAGAACCATATGTTTGAGCTCTAGGAATGTTATGATCTGAGAGTGACTATCCTGAAGATGCGCGACTTGAGAAACTTGTTCAGGTCGCAGATCTAGAATGGGGCGATAGCCCTCCCCCAATCAGTTTTGGCACCAGGAAGTACCTGGAGACACACCTGGGTGTTCTGGAGGATCCACGACAGGAACCATGACCTCACTGCGGAGGAGCTGGGCAATGTCATCCCGAAGGGCAGACAGAATGTCTGCGGAAAACAAGTCCTCCCATAGGGCACGGGCTCAGCAAGGAGGGTACTGCTCAAACTCCAGAGGCAGACCCTAACTGACCACCTTGAGGACCCACCTGTCTGTGGTGACAGCGGACCAGGCAGAAGGAAGTGGTGGAGCAGCCCCCCATGGGAGGATCCAGGAGGTGTGACTGGCATGAGGGAGGTACCCTTCATCCTGTCACTGGACAGGCTTGGAGGCGGAGGAGGGCCTGGCTCAGGATCTACCGTGGCCTCTTCCTCCAGGCTTGCAGGCGACCGAGGCCACAGACTTTGGCGAGGTTGCCAGACCTGAGTCTGCTGCAGCTTGGGGCTGGGCTGGTTTAGCCACAAGAGTGGATGTGACTGAAAGGGCTTCTTTTTTGTTGTTTGGAGCCCTTGGGGTCCTCTGGGTGGATGTCACAGAGTCCAAGGTGGCATTAGACTTTTCAAGGCGGGTGAGGTGGCCTCAACTATGGGCCGAACAAGTCGGGTGCCCAGGAAAGGGACATCCACCAGCTTGTCCAGGGTATCTGTTGTGAAAGTTGAGATCCGCAGACAAGCCCTGTGGCACATGGCCACTGTGGCTACCACAGAGCGGTCACGAGTCCCCAATGTCCATGGCTGTCTGGAGCTGTTGTAGCCACAGCCCAGCCCTGGTCCTGGACCTGTTTGACCGTGGTTTGGAGGTCCGCGGTAGATGAGGGAGCACCTCATCCAAGGTACCCAACAAGGCATGGGAGAAGTGGGCCATCAGGAGGGCCAAGCTCACCTGGCCAAAGGCCAAGCGAAGGAGCAGCGTGAGAGCTTTTGGCTGCATAGTCCAGCTTCTGACTCTTTTATCAGGTGTGGCTTATCGATGTCCCCCACGCTGTCAGACTGGGCCAGAACACAGAATCAGCCACCAAGCCCTTAGGCGAGGGGTGTTCTGTGAATCCCAAAAGGAGCTGGTAGGGACCGCAAGCCAGTGGGCCATGCAGGTTGACTGTGCTGGGCAGGCAGCCGGGTGCTTCCAAAGCCCAAGACACGGACAAGGATGGCCTCTGCCACTGGGAAGACTTCCCAGGGAGTCTCCCTGGTTTAGGATCTTGGTCAGAGGGTACTGAGCCCATTTCTGAACAGGTTCCGTGGATTCCGAGATCAGGCGGAGGAGGCCCATGAAAGAGGCAGGGTCTTTGTCCCTTGGGAGACCCCCAACCGACTCCACGTCCACCTGACAGGAGTGTGAGGAGGAATCCTCAGACTCTGAGGAGTCGCTGAAGAGGGTCAACTGCCAGAATCCCCACTGACCCTCTGCGGATGGTCAGGGGTGACGTGACCAACAGCTGATGGGGAAGACCCGAGGCGTCCGAGATTCCTTGATCGAGCGCAGATTTTGGCTGTTTAGCGGCGGCTCCACTGGAATCGGTGGAGATACCGGAGTAGGCCGATCCGGGACTGGTCTGGTCAGCTCCTGAGGCAGAGGAGTTAGCCTCTGAGGCAAAAGCCAGGTGATGGCCAGGGTGGAAGCTGGAACAGGCTCCATGCTGGAAAACACCAGCTGCTGCCACATGAGATCCTTGTAGCATCGACACCGTGAAGAGGACGAGGATACAGAATAGCTGCAGCATTGCCACTTCCCTGGTCATCGAGAGCGGGAACGCGACATCAGCAAGAGTCACCTGACCCCAGGAGTAAGACTGAGATCTCGACCGCCAGGGGACTGGCTGCGGGCCTCCGGAGGGTGTCGGTGAGTGCCGAGGCACCTCCGGTCTCGGTCAATAACAAGAGGTGGTGGGTCAGCAAATTGATCCGTCCCTCTAAAGGTTTGGGTCAGGACTGAGTCCTGGATAAGGAAGTGTCGGCCTCCTCAGTCGACAACTAGCTCAAGAAAATCTCAGCCAGAGGATCGACCAGCGTCTCGGACAACTGGCCCGATGGGGTTACCGTGGAGCTTGCAGCCTGGGCCAAAGATTCAGCCAGTCGCATCTGGAGGATGCGGATACAGAAGCCCTGGACCGAGGTTTTCGATTACATGAGCGACCGCCCAAGAATGCTTTTGGTCGCTTTCCTAGATTTGACTGAGCCAACGAGGGCCCTGACCATGAGTCGGTAGAGCCTGGCACAAATCCTTGAATGCCCCAGTGAAAGAGGCGCCAGAGAAGGTGGCAAAAGGCCTAAGCTGAAGTAGTGTAAGCTGCTGACCTGGGCCGCCAGCCCTCAAAAAGCTGCTAACTGTTCAGCAGACCCTCAGAGCTGTGGAGACCACCCCAAGGGCATCTTTCGATTCGACTCAGCGGGTTCCATTTGCTTGGACGGCCAAAAGTAAGGAAGCTTGACAGTCCTCGGAACGGAGGATGAAACGCAGACAGATGTTGCAGGTCTAGGGATCATTGCTCATGGCCCAGGCAATAGACGTGATGTGGTGTGGTTATCCCTTGGGACATCATCTGCCCACAGAGGCATCACGGAACCCCAGAGAGGACCAGTCGCCGTTAATTGCAGTCCAAAGGAAAAGCTTGAAGACGAAGTTTAATCACTTTTGGAAGGAACGCCAAAGATTTAGTAGCAAAGGGCCAACTCACATGAGAGCGATAAGGAGGGAACTCAGCTTTTTCAGCGGGAAAAAGATCTGGCGCCACGGGTGGAAGAGCAGAGGGAGTTACTACCTGGGTGGGTGGAGAAGCCAGCTTAAGACGTTCTGGCCAGTCTTAAAGGGAAAGGCAACTGCCAGAAAATGTGGAACAGAACATCATATCCACAATCTCTAGAAAACATGTTTCAGAGGGATTTGAAAAATTATACCTGTCATGTTCATGAGGTGGTGTAACTAAAAGAATATGTTGAACATTAGGGGCCAAAATCTGCAAAACTAAAGCTACAAATAAATTTTGGAACAATTCAATGTTTCTTCATAATGTATGTGTTTTCATATCAAATTTTCAACATGTTGATGACCCTCCTCCTGAACATGACAGGTGTCATTTATAAAATAGTATGGAAACTCATTTTCGCCACAAGAGCAAAATCACATTTTGGCCAGGATTTGTAAACAACACCTGTCACATTCTATGAGGTGGTATGAAATGGTTATATCGAAAATTTGGGGTCAAAATACTGAAAATTACATAAATTATGAGTGATCATTGAAAACTTTCAATGTACCTTCCTAAATAGCAGTTACATAAGAACTTACCATAACAGTAGATCTTTGAGAGAGGTTCCTGCAGTAGGTCTTCACACAGGACTGCGCCCTGGCATCAGGACCGCACAGCAAACTTGTAGCTAGTAATCATCAGCAGGGACCACCCCACCCCGCCATCAGGTGACGCAACATCAGCGTGACTATAAAAGGGTGGTCCTGCGTCTGTCCTCCAGTCTCTCTTACACTGGAGACCTAAAGAAAGAGAGCAGAAAAAGGAGTAATAGACTCCTGTTACTCTGAGCCCTGGAAGAGACAGAATCCTGGGCATGGAATAAGGTAAAAACTCAGGAGCTGGAGAAAGGTGGGTGGAAACTACACCTAGAGGAACCTCTCTCAAAGAGCTACTGTCACGGTAAGTTCTTACGTAACTGCTATATCTTACTTCGAGAGGGTTCCTGCAGTAGGTCTTCACATGTAGGACTGAATACCAAGCAGTCTAACATAAGAAAAGGAGTCAGAGACGAGGTTCTGGGAGGAGGAAGATGTCTGTCAACTAAGGGTCTGTTCAAGACAGAAGACCTTGCAAACTGCAAGACCGAATCCAGCTCGATGCCTAGAGGCAATGTCCAGACTGTAATGCTTAGTGAAGGTGTGGTGGAAGACCAAGTGGCATGCACAGATGTCCATGAGTGGACACATTCCAGAAAAAAGGTGGTAAATAGCCAGCCACTCCTGGGGAGTGGCCTTTGACCGCCCGGAAGGGGTTTTTCGTATTTCTGGAAAGTGTAATGAATACAGTTAGCCAGCCACCTAAACAGAGTTTGTTTTGTGATCGCATAGCTCTGACACTGGGAGGCAACAGAAAGCTGGTTCGAATTTTTGAACCTCTTTAGTCCAAGAGTATAGTACCTCAAAATCCTGTGCACATCAAGGGTGTGCAGAAAATATTCCTCCCCCGCTGCAGTGCTCTGAGAAAAACATTGGCAATTCAACACTCTGATTTAGAGTAATTTCGAAACCACGTTCGGAAGAACGACATTAGACCACAGGAGCACCCAGTCCCTGTGGAAAATTAAATAAGGCTTTCTGCAAACTAGGGCCTGAGCGCTGAGACTCTTGAGCTGAAGTGATAGCAACAAAAGAGCGTTTTCCATGCTAAAAAACACATATCGCAACTTGCTGCGGTTCAAAGGGACAAAGTAAGCTTTTCCAACATAAAATGAAGATCTAAGGAAGGAACAAGATTCCGGACTGGAGGTTTGGTATGAAGGATCCCTTCAGGAAAGTCTCAGAAAACCCTAGCTGAGCTTAGGGTTTTGCCCCTCCACTGGAAGGTGGTAGGCCGACACCACAGAGAGAGATGGACCTCAGTGAGGAATAACTGAGGCCCAACTCTGATAGATGCAAGAGGTACTCTAACACCTGAGAGGACGAGCAAAAAAAAAGGTCCAAACCTTCTGTGGAGGCTCAGACAGAAAATCTCTTCCATTTCATGGCATAGGTGATCTAGTAGAAAGCTTCCTACACTATCAAGACCTGAGCTACCCCCGTGCACAGCCTCCATAACGAGATATTGCTATGTCCACAGGTGCCACGCATGAAGATGAAAAGTGCTGAGGCTCAGATGTACCAGGGTGCCCTGCTCCTGGGACAGAAGGTCGTGAGAGAGAGGCAGAGGTACTGGGGTTCCAGTGCAAGCTGCTGTAAATAACGGAACCATATCTGCCGAGACCATAGAGGGGCAATGAGGATCATGTGAGCCCCCTCTGCTTAGAGCCCCAGCAGAACCCTTCTGCAATATAGGAAAGGAAGGAAAGTGTATAGAAACTTCCCTATCCAGGATAGACACAGTGTGTCTTGCCAAAAACATCATGTCCAGGAACAAGCAAGCAAAAGCTGGGTAGTTTTGTGCTGGAAGGAGGTGACTAGATCTAGGTCTAGCCGACTCCCAATTGAAGAAACAGATCTTCTACTGCCTCCTGTTTTAGTTCCCAATCGTGAGCCCCTGGCTACTGATCGGCTTGAGACTGTCTGCCAGAATGTTGTGAACACCCGCACATGGACTGCTGTCAAAGATAGGCAGTGCTGAATTGCCTAGTACCACACCCGCATCACCTCCTTGCAGAGAGGGTACGACTGGGTGCCTCCCTGTTTGTTGAGATACCTACAGTGGCCATGTTGTCTGACTGGATGAGGAGTGTTCCTGGAGTTAGGGAGGATTGAATGACTGGAGCGAGAGCACCGCCTGCCTCCAGAATATTGATGTGCAGGTTCTCCAGTGGGAGACCAGGAGCCTTGAGTTCTGTGGTCTCCCAGATGTGCTTCCCACCCTAAGTTCAGGCATCGGAAGTGAGAATCTGAGAGGAGATGGAGGGTGAAATGAGGTCCCCACCAAAAGACTGGCGGGGTCCTTCCACCAGAGGAGATCCTTTGAAGGCTGCTGGAGACAAGGACTTTCTGGTCCATGTCGGCCCAAGCGCTGGTCCCACTGGACTCGGACTGACCATTGGGTGACCTCATGTGCAGCCTGGCCAAAGGAACTGTGGGCATGGCAGCCGCCATCAGACCTAAGAGTCAGAGGGACCGACCGAGCTGTGGTCCATGAGAGGAAGCCACGAGTGTGGCTTGTGAGATTAAAGTCTCCACTCAGTCGACTGGAAGGAAGGCCTTGCTCTGGACTGTCCAGCACCGCTCCAATGAATTGGAGGCGCTGGGAGGGTACCAGCTGGGATTTGGGGAGACTGATAGAAATTCCCAGGCTGAAAAGAGGTTCAGAGTGAAGGAAAGGATTCCTTCATGCTGTCCGGCAAGGGGCTGAAAAGAGCCAGTCATCCAGGTATGGGAACACATAAATGCCTCTACAGCTAAAATGCTACAACCAGTGCTAAGCACTTGGTGAAAACCCGAGGTGCTGAGGAGAGGCCAAACGGGAGGGCTTGAACTGGAAATGATTCTCCAGAAAAGAGAATCTGAGGAAGAAGCAGGGCCGTAGAATGGGGATATGGAGGTAAGCATCCTGCTATCCAGGAGCACTGCCAAGTGTTTGGTAGGAGCAAGAGTAATAGTCCTGGAGAGTCAGCATGCGAAATCTCTTGTATTCCACGAAGAGATTGAGCCTACTGAGCTCTAAGATAGGTCTTAGATTCCCCATCTCCTTTGGAACCAGGAAGAAGGGGTAGAATCCCTTCCTGTCTGTCCCGGAGGAACTGGCTCTATAGCTGCTTTTGTAGCAGAGCCTGAATTTCCTGACTGATCAGTTGGAGCTGGCCTGACAGGTAAAGGACCTTCCCAGAGGGTTGGGAGGAGGTCTCTCCAGAAACTCTACTGAGTGACCTCCTACTATGAGTTGGAGAACCCATGCGTCTGCGGTGATGGCCTTCCACCCGTCCAGGTAGAGGCGAACCTTCCCTACTGGTTCCTCCAATGGAGTCGGAGGGAGCAGAAGAGAGTCAGGACACGGAGAGGAGTGCTGCCTTGCTCCTGAGGCGGCTTTAGAAAACATGGCCTGAGGAGTTTGGAGCCAGAACCAGGGCACGACGCTTATTTTGTCATTTGCCCTGGTCCTTGTTCCACTTCTGTTGCTGGCAAAAGGCTGCTGCCGCTTGTTTCTGACCTGAACGGTACATAGAGCGGACGTCCCGGAGGGACTTGCCACTCTCCCGCGGCTCAGTTATAATGTCTCTGGCGTCGCTGTTAAACAGAACTGGACACCTGAAAGGAGCGTCCCAGGAGAGCAATTGAACATCTTGTCCAACCCTGTCAGACAAAGCCAGGCTAAGTGTCTGAGACAAATCCCAGTGGCCGCTCCCGAGCCACAGAATCAACAGAGGTGCGGAGGGCATGGTGGCAGGATGTCTTGTTCATCCTGACTTTTTCCAGGAGTTTATTCCTGAGCTGTTCATCAGGAATCTCCTGAAGGTCTTTCTCCAGTTCTGCTAAAGAGGACTTCTGAAAGGCCACCATGTGTGCAACACAGTTCAGGACCTGATGGCACAGGTGGACGAGGAGTAGATTTTTCACTGTACTGGTCCAGCTATTTGGAGTCTTTATCCGTGGAGAGGCACTGAGGTGTTTAAGTTGGGCTGATCTGTCATGGGCAGCCGTAATGACCATGGAGTTGGTCTTGGGTTGGCGGTCAAATGAGAGACCCTTTAGGGAGAAAGTAAGTTCGATCTGCTTTTACCCGACACAGTCGGAATGGAAGAGCTGTTGCCAAATAGTGGATGCAAGGTCCTCATGTGGACCCATCCAGGGGGAAAGGAAGGGATCCACACTGACCAGGTCCAGGTGCTCTGCAGTCTCTCGTGTCCGGGGTCCAGTTCCCTTGGAGGCCCGTCCACAAGATTTTGAATGTTCTAATTAACTCCCCAAAGGAGGGGTCCTGAGGGGAGACTTAGAGTGACTCCTTGTTGACCGGGAGTGAGGCTCGGACTGTCCTATATCCAAGTCCTCATCTGACTCGAAGATTCCAGCCTGCTGGGCAGGGAAGGTTCAAGAACCTGGTCCCGGGTCTGAAATCCTTTGGGGCAGAGCACCCAGGTCCCTGTCAGAAACCTGACTAGAGGGTGCAGGACTAGGAGGGGCACCTGCAGGAGGGTGACCCTGACCGTGACTTGAGGCTGACCCAGCTCTAAAAGAAGCTGATATTTCATGTCCTTCCACCACGCAGGGATGGATTCGTGATTGGGCCACATGGCGGAGGAGGCGGAGGTGGAGTTGGCAACCCGGTACCCTGCTAAGAGGGGTAGCTGGGAGTCTGGTACCAATAAGGGTATTGGTAGAAGGTCTGGCCCTGGTAGCCTGGAGTAGGGTATCTTGGTGCCGGGCAGCCTGGCTATGGGTAGCCCGGCATCGGGTGGGTTGTACTCGGCATTGGCAGGATGCAATCCAGCAACAGACCTCCCAGCAGTGAGTATTGGGGACATGGGATTCCCTGGAAAATCACCCACAGGGCCCAGGAGGAGCAGAGGGGCCGCTGGAGGAGGCGCCGAAGGCATGCTGGAAGTGGGTCCGTGACGGGGTAGGCAGAGGGTCTGAAGGTCCCACGGCAGAGGGTCTGCGCCTGACCCGTGAAGGTCCGGCGAGGATCTGCAAGGAGGGATCCGCGTGGGAATTAAGCTCTGGTGGGGTCAGGCAAATCCCCAACGACAGGTCCGGTAAGGTATCCGACTGGATAGAAATATCGGGTACTGGTGGCAAATCCATGGGGGTAGGAACCCACAGGAATGAAGGTGTACCTGCGAGCACACTCATCCCAGCGTCAGGGGCCACAAGGGAGCCTGATGGGAGAGCAGAGACATCAATGCAGTTGAAAGAGGAGCCATCAACTGGATTACTGGCGCGGCTGGGCTGATCAGGTAGAAATACTCAGGACAGGCTGATCGACCCTGGATGGGTGCCGGCGTGAGCCAGAGGGGCACCTATCGGTGGTGCTCTGAGCAGGGGACATAACAGAAACCTCTAAAGAGGCTACTCCTCCCGACTGCCCACTCATCTCGGCGGGGTAGGGCATCCAGTCCACCGGAGGACAAAGGCCTACAGGTGGGAGGTACTCACAAAGGTGGAAGACCCACCCTGGTCACGCCGGTTGTCTGGCTGGTCTACCTCTGAGGAGAACAGCTCCGCCTGGGCGCTCTCCTTGTCCTTTTCCTCTTTTTTCATCTCCGGGCCAGCGACGATGATCTGTCTCTCAGCTCCTGAAGCTCCTTTTCCATGGAAGCCAGCCTCTGAGTCAACAGATGGGCTTCAAGGTCCTCTTGTGATGGGTGCACGTGGTCGGTTGAAGCCCTGGCAGGTGGTACTCTCAGCTGACGTTGTGCCTAGACCCCAGGCAGAGGAGCACCGAGTGGTCTCCCCACTGCGGGTTCTGTGCGCCGCACTTGGAGCATTTCTTTTGGCCCGACTCAGACGACATACACCGAATGGGCGATGGACAGAAATATCTGAGAACTTTGAAAGAAATCACTAAATACATGCATAAAATGGTAGGCGACTGAATGCTGTTCTACCGCATCTGTCAAACGAACTGAACTGGACGGCAGGAAAGAACTGAGGCGGGAGCGGGACCACCCTTTACAATCACACTGACGCCACATCACCTGGACGATGGGGCGGTCCCCGCTGATGACTGCTAGCTACAAGTTTGCTGTGCGGTCCTGATGCCAGGGTGCAATCCTATGTGTGAAGACCTACTGTAGGAACCCTCTCAAGCAAGATCATTGTTTTTAATATTTTGACGCAAATTTTCAAAAAGTCTTCTTATGATCCCATTTCATGAAGTAGGTGAAAATTTGCAAATCCCACCTGAAAGGGGCCAGATTTGAAAACTTTTATCTACCTTGTTCATCAGGTGGGTCCCAAAGGCCATGTTGGATATTTTGGGGAAAAAAATTTTAAAATGACCAAGTTAGTACAAATTCAAAACGTATTAAAATACATTGGCACCCTCATCTGATTTCCTCAGTTCCCAGTTGGGGTGTTGAAGAGTGAAGAGGTGTCTCGGTCCAAGAGGATTAAGGCGTTAGACCTCAGTAGGTAAGTAAGGAGTGTGTGTGTGGTAGATGTTGAGGTGGGGTGGGTAATGGCAGTTGGGGGCTGCAAATGACCACTTTCTTTTTGCAGTGTGTAAAACAAATTAAAAAACAAAAGACGATGAGTGATGGTTTTCCTTATTTTAGGTACTGACACTAGGATTAGGTACCTCAGTGTCAGTTTATCACTTACTGCCAATGCAAGCAATGGGGAGATGAGAGAATACTTGGAAGTGGGAGGAGTTGCTTTAATGGATTGGGGCATGAAAGTCACAGGAGGTGGGAGGGATACTCAGCAGAGGGAGGAGTTGCTTTCATGGACCAGGGAAGCAACAGGGAGATGGGAGGAGTTGATTTCATGGATGGGCACAAGAAGTGATGGGGAGGTGGGAGGGATACTGCATGATGCGATGCAACTGTTTTACAGACTGGGGCATGGGAAGAACCGGGAGCTGGGAGGGATACCTGGCAGGAGGCATGGAAGCGACAAGGCGTGGGAGGATACCTGGCAGAGAGGGATTGTGTTGGACTGAGAGGGGACAGTGCAAACTGATCATGGCGCAATCAGCTGTTTGCTGGGTGGTGTCATGAGACCAAAACAAATGAATGCCCTGTCATTTGGGTGGCTCTTTTCTTTGAATTTCATGAGGTTTCCACCAAGCAAGCCCAGAAGTGTCATGATCTGCCTGGTTGATGATTGGTCTGACACTGTCATACCCACTGCAGACTGCCCTGCACTGAACTGACGGTGACACTCATCTCAAATCACTATCATAGCAATATGTTTACTTTGTGCAAGCGTGAATGTAGAAAGGGGAAGGAGCTACCCTCCACAACAAGAAATGCCCGCCCGCATTTTGGGAGTTGAGAGAGCTTCATCCCATTTTTCTTTTTGGTGAGCAGGGCATCCAAAGAGTGCCCAGCTCAATTCTGTTTGTTTTTTTGTAACAAGAAAAGAGCGAGAAACCCCCTAGGAGAAGTGTGACTGGCGAGATGCCCACAACAAAGCTTATGGCACTGCCAGTACCAGCAGGGGTGAGTGTACCCAGAGGCCCTGGTCTATCTGAAGGCGATGGTATCAATGAAGATGATATTCCAGAAGAATTATGGTAGGCATGACATTTTCATATCTTCCAGGAATTCATCTTCATCGATCCCCATTAAGGTTCAGAGTACCAAGCTTCCCTATTTTTCTATGAGGGAAGAGCTGGGTCACCCTGAGGATAACAAGTTCTGTTAGCCCCTCTGCGTGAGTGGTGAACACCTGAGGACAGGGGCTCCTTATGGGTGTGGCTGGACCCAAGATTGGTCAGGTCAGTTGGAGGCTCCTGTGGCATAGGAGCTGCAGGGCTCCAGACAACTCTTGCCTGGGCCTGCTGGAGAAGAAATGAACCCCGAAAACGCCAATTTAGTACCTTATGCGGGCCAAAGATGGCAGTCTGGAGAGAAAGCCACACTATTTGCCTGAGGTAGACTGCAGTTGCTGTAAACTTTGAGGCCACTGCCTTCAAGTAGGTAGTTCAGGAGGTGCTACTGGAGCCGACACGTAGCTGTTAACTTCGCCCTCACAACAGGGCTCACGCCATCAGGATCAAAAGCTTTGACAATGCACATAGCGTAAAATGTTTGGCTAGTGTGGGAAGTACACTGCTGTAATGTACCTTCAACAAATCTTTGAAATGTAATCTATGTCTGAGCTCCAGACTTTTGATCCTGATGAGGATGACATCACTACAGGGTAGAGGAGTGATTCACACTGTGCAGTACCATGCAGTTGCAACAATGTTGCAAATTATGCAAAATCCAAATGCCTTGTCAGTACGTTTTTTTTGTGAAATTGACTCTGTCCTGTAGTGACATCAGCAGTACAACCCTGGGCCCACAGCAACACCAGGCTTGCTATAGAACTCTGGTACATCCTGCAGTTTTAGCAGCTCAGAATGCAAAAACTAACTGCAGCGGACAGCAATGAAATACAAATCCAGAATCAATGCAAGAAGGGGTAATTTATGCATGACAGTAAAAAGGACTGGGAAGGTCCTCTTTAAAGACTACAAGCTTTGTCTTTTGGGTGATGAGTGCCCAATTTGTTCTGTACCTTGACTTCAGCAAAGCCTTCAACTCTGTTCCACACAGAGTTGGTCATAAAGTTGAGTGACCTAGGGTTTAAGGGAAAAATAACAAGTGGGCAGGAAACTGGCTATGTGACAGAATCAAGAGGCTTGTAAAGAGGCACACTGTCAACTCTATTAGGCCTTGAAGTGTCTAGTTGGAGGGCACATTTTATGATCAGTCACATTCTTTAGAGATTGCTGGCGTAACTGGTAGTTTGATGCTGATTCCTTGTTTCTTTGGGAAAAACAAACTGCCCACCATACTAGTGTTACCACACAAAAACATGTGTTCACATTCCTTGATCAACTCCTACTGCATCGTTCCTGAATTGAGGAACATCTCAGCATGGTCTAGCCACTCATGATGCACTGGGAGGAGAGTAACCTACTGCATCATGAGCAGCTGTAGTTTGGTGGTGTTCCTAATGTTCAAAATGCATGCAATAAGAGCAGATTAAGGATTTGAAACAAAACAGGGTACAGCTATCTTATTAGCAGCATTTCAGTTCTACCAAGACAGGAATCTGTTAAAAATGAAATTACGTACCTACCGTAATTCTTGATCTTCTCTTGTATCTTTACCATTTATTACTGCTTGGGTGTAAGCCAAGTAGCGCACCCACCACAGTATTTTTTTCCCCAGAGGTGGGGGCACCATGCCGCTGCCCTGAGAGGACGATTGCGTGATGTGTGCAAGGCAGCCGCGGAGCTGCAGATTCCTTCTCCATCCCAGTTCTGTTAGCCAGAGGCAAAAAAGGGTAAGAAAAAGTGGAGGCAAGAGAGCCGAGGATAGAAAAAGGAAGGATATAAACTGAAAAGGAATAAGCCAGTAGAGGACAGAAAAAGAAGGAAATGCCACCCTAAGGGACTGCAGGGCCTCACTTGGGCGGCTCCAAGGGAGGAACAGATAAAGAAGAGGAGAAAAAGGAAGAAGAAGAAGAAGAGGAAGAGAACAAGGGATGTTGGAAGGGAGAACTCTGCCCACTGAGATATTGGTTCAAAGGCTTATAAGCTCGGAACCAAAACCAGGGAGCAAGGATCACTTGATAGGACTGAAGAGAAGGTTCAACCAAACTGCTTGCACAGATTGGACACAAAGGGCAGATTCTCTAACCTCCCGCCATCCAACCCCTTAAACTCTAGGTGACAGCTCACAGACTGCCAAGGCAGAAATTCTGTTCCGGAAGAAAGAGCCCAACTAGGAAGGGAAAGAAGCCCCAACACCTTGCTAAGTGCTAACACAGATGTGTGTGGGAAGGATGAGCTCTACAGAGGGCACACTTCTCACATAAAGGATAGCGTGGGGAACTCAATCGGACTCCCTGAAGGCAAGGCAAGAACATGAGCTCAAGGTAATTGAAGTGCCAGGACAGCAGAAGCTGACACAATAGGAGGTTAAGACCTGCCAGAGGGAACCTGAAAAGGGGCTGAGCCATTAGAGGGGACGGTCTCTTTAACGCGTGAATGGAACAACATGGCTAAGAAAGAGCCAAGAGGTTACCCTAGGGCAATCAGAAAGAGTTCCCTCAAGACAAAATTAAATCCTACTCGCTCCTCCTTACCCTCATGAAATGGGATCCATCCAGAAAAGAACGGAAATATCAAGATAGTTTTTTTTTTGGCTTCAAAAGGCCAACGGGAAGAGAGAAGGAATGAGCAAGGAGGGCGCAGTAGGAGGCCCTTGAGGGAAGGTGGTGGGGTATCAGTAGAATGGTGAAGATACAAGAGAAGATCAAGAATTACGTAGGTACGTAATTTTCATATCTTCCCCTGTCAATCTTCACCATTCATTACTGCTTAGTGAGTGTCCTCCCCTTCCACGGAGTGGAGGACAAGAGGAACCCTAGGGAACAAGACCCTCAGCCAACTGCTGGTGGGAAACAGAAGGGAAGAGACCCTGGGCTAATCAGACGAGAAGCTCAAGGCTGAGGGAGAGCTAGGAGGTGTCCCCGGAGATGAGAAGATGGAGGAAGCCCCTGCAGAAGCCTCCTAGCTCTGGTGGAGAGAAGACGGGTCCCCGGAAAGTGAGAATCACCCCACGCTGGGCCAGGGGTGACAATCTTGATAAGCGAAGCCATGCCATCCGCCTAATGCAGATCGCTGTCCCTGCAAGCCTGGAAACCACCCTCATTGGCATCGTGAAGATGCCCTTGCCTGGTGCCTTGCCAGCTCCGGCCTATAGCAGAGAGGGCAATGGCCTGTCTAGATTGCTCCGTGTCAGGCATTGATGCTAGAAGCTGAGATAGCATCGACCATAGGTGCCTGTTGTAGGCAGCATGGAGTGCCTGATGTGATGCGATACACAGCATCGCATGAGAGGAAGAGAACACTCTTCGCCCAACTGGTCAAACTGTACAGAATCTGAGTCTGGTGGTTGGTCATGCACCAGGCGGCGGTGCCCAGAAGGAGTCTCTAGGGACACCCAATCCCAAGGCGGGTTGGGAAGAGAACCTAGGGACTCAGATGGGGCACAATACCTCCTCCTGCAGTCTGCCGGGCTGGGAAAGGGTTAGCTGGAGACTGCCAGGCACAGATAGACACCTCCTGAAAGGAATAGGCCAGGATGGCACCACTAATGTTATTGGCACTGAAATTCACTGAGGAACTACACGCCTTCCATTCAGTATTGTCTCGCCTAACAAAGGAGATATGGGGTCCCCAACCATACTTGAAAGGAAGCGCCAATATTCAGTGAAATCAGCGTCGGAAGAGAGGTGAGCAGAGGGTTCCTATCCCTCTGAGGAGGGAGACAAGGAGGATGGGGAGCTCGAATGTCCAGAGGACTCCTGTGGTGGTGTGGGGATAGGTCAAACACCTGCTCATGCATCATCTAACATATCAGGGAAGGCCGCCGCAGTGCCTCTGAATGTCTCCCAGGATAATGGACCCGTGGGACCGACATGGCCCGGGAGAGAGGTGGTGGCTGCAGAGGAATGGGATGGGCACCTATGAAGAGGCAACTGTCCTCTGCTCAGGCTCTGGAATTCGGGAAATGGAGTCCAAGCTGGCAGGGCCCTGGATAACAAACCAGGTCGCAGAACAAAACCCTGGGGATGCGAACCTTGGAAGAGCCTAGAAGGGATCCTCCCTGTGATGTACCTGGGGCTGCAAGGATCCAGAAGGGCAGCTCACAGCAATGCCAGCGGAGGGGTCCCTGAGCCCAAGAGGGAGAGCGAGGCTCGCACTACAGCTCCTACTTACACCCCAGGGGTAGTAGGCGAACTCAACGTGCCTCACCCCAGCCCCGCAACCCCTCAGACTCAAAGGACCCTCCTCCTCGACGCCAGTGACAGAGCCCGTCCGATCCTGGGATCTCTGATGGGAGCCCCAGATGACAAGGCCCCTAGTTCACCCTGAGGAGGGAGCAGCAGCATCGGAGACGGCAGCTGCTACAGCACCTTCTGTCCGAACAGACCCCTCCCCAGCCCCCATGCCGCTCCCTCTCAAGGACCCCAGGCCACCCCAGCCTGGGAGTCCCTTAGAAGAAGACTGCTGTGGAGACTGAGGAATGGGCGCACTGGGCCGCCTGACGCCTTGTCCCACAGAAGACTCCAGATCCCGAAGAATCGGGAGCCAGGACGGTCCACGCCTGAATCGTCCACTCGAGGAAGAGACAACTAGCAGGACCTCAATACTGGCCACCCCAGGAGTCTCCCTGAGAAACGGCGCCGTCGGCGCGCCAGAGACAATGCTGGAACCCGGTCCCCACTGCCCACGGCCACAGCCGAGTCCTCCCGGCACCGCCTCGGCGCGCTGGGACCCGACATGGTGCCGCCAGCGAGTCGACTCTAGCCCATGGCACCGAAACATGGCACCACCTCGGGATCACTGGCACCGCGGGCGGTGCCAGTGATTCGGGCGGCACCAGAAAGCGTGTCGAGGGTCCACCCACACCAGGCCCGCAACCACAGGCCATGACACTGGGGAGCCTGCACCTCAGAAGAGGCGACTGCCGAGGATGTGTCCCCCTCGGCCCCGGATGGGACCATGGTTCCCCAACATCACGTAAAAGGCCTCTTCCTCGGCAAGACTTGAGGATGAGGAGGCCTCCTCCTCTCCAGACCGTATAGGCCTGGGAGGGGACCCGGAAGAAGGGTCTAAAGATCTGACCTGGGAGGCCCGAGTGACCCGCCCTCCAAATGTCGGGGGGGCTTTGCCGATTTTGAATGAGCGGACTTGAGAACACGGCAATTCATCGAGAAACAGGCATCGCGATCTATCCATATCATGGTTAGGTCCCAGGCAGCGAAGGCAAATATCAGGTTGGTCCGTCACGGAAAAATGCCGCCACAGGAACACCGACATAGAACACGGTCCGCTTTTGACTTTCGCTTAGCTCCCGAACCGGACGGATGCAAAATAATTAAGGACACAGTAAAGCTCCGCGCCATCGAAAAGAAAAAGGAACAGACTGACCGCCAGTCAACGGCATCAGGAAAACAGCGGATGAAGGAGTCGAGATGAACTAGGGCCTATGGCGCAGAACAGAAACTCACACCACCGCTTAGCAGGTGCAGCCTGACGGCGGGAGAAACAGAACTGGGATGGAGGACGAGTCTGTGGTGCCTAACAGCCGCCTCACGCATCGATCGCTCCCACTCGGGGTGACACCATCGGTGCAGACTCTGAAAAAAAATCTTCCCATGGCAGGTGCGCACTCCGCTATACACCCAGCAGTAATGAATGGTGAAGATTGACAAGGAAGATCAGTCAGCAACATCAATTAATTTTAGGAGGTAAGCAATCATAAAATGTGAGTTTTAACTAGAAATAATATGTTGCAAAATGGTTGACAGCGTCCCTTTACTGGGAAACGCTCAGCGGTCAGAGAAGTCAACAGTGGTGTGCCACTGGGATTGGTATTAGGTCTGTACTTTTCAACACATTTCATCTGTGATACTGGAGTAGGGATCCAGTGGACGATCAGCCTCTTGCAGGAAATATGAAACTGGTGCCCGGGTTCAGAAAGGGGCCAGGTTAACTTGAGAGCAGCTGGGAGAAGGAGGGACAGCAAATGCGGCTGCTTGGCTGTCACCTAGTCAGAGCCTCTCAGAGGGCCAGATGCTAGGTGCATGGATGCGCTTACGCCATACATCTACCATATGGCATGCACGCTGATCCTGGAGAACGGGGCGGAAAACCAAAGGAAAAACCCTACCTGCAGAATGACACCTGCCATCCCACTGCAGGCCATGCACCACTAACTGGGTACTGGCCAGAACCAGGAAAGTCCCTGGAAAGGTGGGTGATGGGGCTGGAAGGGCTGGGGATAAAGAGGATTGATTGCAATAAGAGGCATACATGTAAGACAAAAAAAAATATGAGTGAGGAACTGAAAGACTGCAGAAATGGTCAAAGGTCTGGCAGTTGAAATTAAGCTAGGAAGTGCACGGTAATGTACACAGTGGCACAAAATCTGAAACCAAATATAGAATGGAGGTGGGGCAATGGAAAGTACTACCAAAGCAAGGGACCAAGTGGTAATAAGAACAAATTAGAAACATCGGTGCAGTGCAACAGGGCAGTACAGAGGGCTATTAGGATGCTGGGATGTATAGAAAGGAGTCAGGTGATTCTGCCACTGTACAGGTCTCAGATTAGCCCTCACCTACAGTACTGTGTGCAATTCTGAGGTCCACACTTGAAGAAAGACAAGTCAGGGTGGAGGCAATGCAAAGGAGGGTAACCAAAATGATCCACGGTCATTAAGACGCATTTAGTAAAGGCGGGGGATGATAAGACATACAAATACCTCCATGGATAAATAGAGAGCACAGAGTTGTTCACACTGGTGGGAACACAAGCACCAGTAAAAACTTAATAAGCTGGAGGGTGAAAGATTTAAGAAGAATGTCATAAAGCAGTTCTTCATGGAGGGTGGTTGAGGGTGGAACAGTCTATCAAGGAGGCAATCTGTACAAATTCAGTAGGATTCAAACATGGGTGAGACAGAAATACGAGGCTGATGAAGGTGGTGGCAAAGGGAGGCGTGAAGGGCCACTAGGCCCCTCACAGTCCACATTAGATAGGTAGGTAGGACTGGGCAGACTGGATGGGCTGCAGGGCCATTTTTTGCTAACAATTCCTCTGTTTCTGCATTTTCTACCAAGAGCCTTGGTCAAGGAGGAAGGATCTCAGAGAGGCTAGCAAGGATCCTGTACCTGTATCCTTATCTGCACCAAACAGTACAGAAGGTGGAATCGGGTGGACCAGCAGCTGCAGATAGTTCAGTGCAAACTTCTCAATGTACTCTCGCAGCTGCTCCTTGTCATACATCCTCTTTATAAACATCAGTGCCTGTGGTGCGGACCTAAAACAGAAAATGGGCAAAGGTTAGTGACTGGTAAACCTCTTTTGTCTTTTCTGTTCCACACAGTACCTGTGAGAGCAGTGGTCTGGCAGTGTGTGTCTTCAAAGCTAAGGCGCTGCTGTCTTGTGTTCTATATTGGCAGACATTTTAAAGAGCCTAGAAAACACAGGAGAAACTTTGAAAAGTACAGTTACGTAAGAACTTACCGTAACAGTAGATCTTCGAGAGAGGCTCTTGCAGGTAATTACATATAGGACTGACGTCGGCAGGTGGCAGGACCTCACTGGAAAAATTTCTAGCAAGCAGTCCCTGGCGAGGCACCGCCCCCACGCCAGGTGACCGGCGCCAGACGACGTTATATAAAGGGGCGGTCCCAGACGCCCTTCCAGTTCTTTCCTGCCACAGGCCCAGACGACAGAGAAGCGGATACTTCCCTTAATGGAAAAGGAGCTGAAAAGCCTAGGGGATGGAGGCGGAGGGAGTGCTTTATCACTGAAGAGCCTCTCTCAAGATCTACTGTTATGGTAAGTTCTTACATAACTGTACTATCTTACTCGAGAGGGCTCTTGCAGTAGGTAATTACATATAGGACAGAATCCAAGCAGTCTGGAACAAATGAAAGGCACTGGAGGAGGAACTACTCCAAGGAGTAGCAAAGCCCTTGCAAACCTCAAGATAAGAGGCCTTGCAAGACAGCTAACCCAAGCCTGCTCTACGGGCGTGAGGCAATGTCCAAACTGTAATTTTCAGAAGGTATGGACGAAGTCCAGGTGGCGGCAGCACAGATGTCTTCCGCAGGACACATTCTTGAAACAAGCCGAGAGGCTGCTACTCCACGAGTGCAGTGACCTCTGACTTGACCCGAAGGTTCTTGTTGTACTGTCATAACAGAAAGTGATGCAATGAGCCAACCACTTTGACAGGCATTGCTTGAGACAGCATTGCCTTCCCTTTGTGAGCAAAAGAGACGAACAACTGATCAGTCTTTCTGAGATCCTTCGTCCTATCGGTATAATATCTCAGAATCCTGTGGACATCCATGGTATGGAGCAAGTATTCTCCTGGCTGGAGTACTGCGTGAAAAGCAGGTAACTCAATAGACTGATTTAAGGTAGAGTCCGCTACCACTTTCGGAAGAAACTTAGGGTTCGTGCAAAGAGCTACTCGCTCTTGTGAAAATCAGATAGGGACTTTACACATAAGGGCCTGAGCTCGAAATTTGCAGAGCAGAAGTAATGGCCACCAAGAAGAGCATCTTCCATGATAAGAACTTCAACTCATGAAGCCGCAGGCTCAAACGGAGGAAGGGTAAGTTTCTGAGAACAAAGTTCAAATCCCAAGGGGAGCAGGAGTCCCAACAGGGGTCTGAGATGAATGACCCTCTAAGAAAGGTCTTGGATACCTCTAATTGGGCAAAGGCTTTATCAGCAAAGGAACATGGTAGGCTGAAATAGCAGCCATGTGAACCTTCAAAGAGGAGTGACTGAGACCCAGGTCGAAAAGATGACGCAAATAATCGAGTAGAACGCCACAGGACAGGAGAAAGGCTCCATGTTCCTAGAGGCAGCCCAAATGGAAAATCGCCCATTTCATAGCATAGGTGGACCTAGTGGAGGGTTTTCTAGCCTCCAACAGAATTTCGCCACCTTAGAGAGACGCCAAAACGAGATTGGGCTAGGGTCTGCAGGAGCCATGCATGAAGTTGGAGAGACTTGAGTCCCGGATGGACCAGGGTCCTCTGATCCTGGGTCAGCAATCCTCGAGATAAAGGAAGAGAAGAGGAGTAAACTCTGAGTATTGTAGAACAGAGAACCAGATTTGCCTGGGCCAGAAAGGAGCTTATCAGAATCATTCTCTCCCTTCCAATGCAAGTTTCTGCAGCACACGAGGGACCAGAGGAATTGGGGAAAAGCATAGATGAATCTTTCCTTCCAGCTTAGAGACAGAGAGCCGCCCAGAGCACCCCGCCTCTGGAGCGAGCGAGCAAAAAGGTGGGAAGTTTTATGCTTTGGGAAGAGGCTAACAGGTCTCACCTGTGGAGTCCCCCAAAGCTGGAAGATGCCGTTTAGAACCTTTGGTCCAGTTCACTCTGTGGCAGAGCCGAGGAACCACTTAGCTTGTCTGCCAGATATTGTCGACTCTGGAACATGGATCACCGTGGAGGTGAAGGTTGTAGCTGCTCCATTCCCAAAACCCTTATTGCTTCCCTGCACAGCGGTAGGACCGAGTCCCTCCCTGCTTGCTGATGTACCACACCACACATGTTGTCCGTTGGACAGCTAGGTGACCGGAAGGGATGTATTGGTGAAGGGCTTGGAGAGCATATAGTACTGCTCGTAGCCTCGAGCACATTGATGTGGAGAGCTAGCTCCAAGCCGGACCATAAACCCTGGGTTCGGTGAGGACCCAGATGGCTCCCAACCTTCGCCTGATGCGTCCTTGGTCAGAGTCTTGGGGATGAAAGAAGGGGACCCCCGGAATAGGTTCTCGAACCATCCACCATTGCAAGTCTCTTGTCATCGGCGAGGAGATCAGCACCAGATGATCTAGGTCGCCTACACGCTGATCCCACTGAGAGCGAAGAGTCCACTGAGAGATCCTCATGTGGAATTGCTCCTGTGGAACCGTCGGGATAGCAGCCGCCATAAGCCCCAAAAGACGGAGCACCGACCTCGCTTGAACCTTCCTCATCTCAGTAGGGAAATTCAGATTGAGGAGGCCTCCCGTCAAGGCAGAAGGCCTGCACACTGTCGTATCGAGGATTGCCCCATGAACTGGAGTCTCTGGGAAGGGTCCAGATGAGATTTGGAATGGCTGATGGTGATACTCAGACAAGTGAAAACCTGCTGGGTGAGGAGAGAAAATGCAGGAGTTCCTCCTGGATGAGGCCGCAGGAGCCAGTCAGCCCAGGTAGGGAAACACCTGACCCCAAAGGACGAGGGTGGCCGCTACCACCGCCAGGCATTTGGAAAAACTCGGAAGCCGAGGAAAGACCAAAAGGGAGTGCCCGGAATGGTAATGGTCCCCTGGAAAGCAAACCGAGGTACTTTCGTGCGAGGGACGACTGGATGGTGGCATGCATCCTGCATATCCAGTGCACAAAGCCATTGGGTCGGCCAAGAAGAGGCAGAAGGGTTTGAAGGAGAGCATCCTGAACTCTTGTATTCTACACAGAAGTTCAGGAGCTGAGATCGAGAATGGGTCTGAGATCTCCTCGCCTTCTTTGGTACAAGGAAGAAATGGGAATAGTAACCCGTCCCGTGAAGGTGAGGAGGACGGGTTCCATGGCTCGCTTCACGAGGAGAGCAGATATTTCTTCTCTGACCAAAGGAAGATGGTCCCTTGAGTAAGAGGACTTCAGAGGGTGGCATGGAGGTTTCTGTAGAAACTCTATAGAGTGCCCTCTGTGATAATCTGAAGCACACATGAATCTGATGTTATCCTCTCCCAACCTGGAAGGTGGAGGGAGAACCTCCCTCCTACCAGTTCCTCCGGGAGTCCGGAGGCGGTGGGAGAGGAAGGAATCGGAGTGGTGTGGGGTGCAGCGCCGCAGCTGGGGCACCCGCTGCTTTTGGGCAGCGGGGCCTGCAGCTGTGGGGCCCGCGTTGGTGGCCCGGCTTCCTTGGGGTTTCGCTGAGGCCAGCTGCATCTGCGAAAAGACGAGCGCTATGGGGATGGGGACGGTAATGGAATCCACAGATTTCAGGGCCGCCCCTACTCCTGCAAGTCGGTGATGGTGTCCTTGACATCACCACTGAAAAGCACCGAACCCCTGAAAGGTGCTTACTGAATTGCTGACTGCACCTCCGGGACCAAACCTGACACTGGAGCCAGGCGTGACGCTGAAGACTTCGGCGAATCGCAGAGCTCCACCCTGCGGTGTCCACTGCATCACAGGTAGTCCTCAGAATGTGACGACTGGACAACGAGCAGAACGGACAAGGTCAGCTAACTCCTGTTTGACTTGGGAGTCAGGCAAGGAGTCAATCTTAGATTCCACCTGGGTAAGGACAACCTTCTAGTAATCCCCATATGTGCTACATAATTTAGGGCTCCTGATCTCCAGTGTGGAAGAAGCGAGATCTTTCTTCCATACTGATCCAGAAGGTGAGATTCCTTATCCGGAGGAGACGAGCTCAGATGTTTAGGGTGTGCTGACCGCGCGTGAGCGGCGCTAATCACAACAGAGTCTGCACGGGGAGAATCTAAATAGTCTACACCTCCGGAGCCTGGTATAGCCTGTTGGACTTCGAGGAAGTGGGCTAAAGCCAGCGGTTGTTTCAAATAGTGGAAACAAGGTGGGCATGAGACTCGATCCAGGGTGGCACTAAAGTAGGGCCATATGGGCAAGTCCAGATGTTTGGCGAGTTTAACCCGCTGAGGATCTGGCTCTAGGAACGCCACTGATGTACTTCCTGGATCTTCCTGAGCAACTCCGTGAAGGAAGGATCCTCCGAGGAGACTTGGAGGAGTCCTCGCCGGGCTTGGACGGAGAGCGGGCCTGGCTGTCTTTCTCGAGCATCCGTCGGAGGAATCCGAGGAGTCTGAGAGAGAAGAAGAAGAAGAAGAACTGAAGCAGAGTACGACTCTGACCTGCCTAGGGGAGGAATGGGTCCTTAGGGGAATCCCGGACGTGTCCTGCCCCCTCTGGATCCAGAGGAAAGCCGGGAATCTGGAGGCGGGAGGGTGTGCCGCCTGGGGCGTGACGGGCCAAGGTGGCACCATCGCCGTAAGGCGGTTTCGACTTCCTTGGTGAGCTGGAGCCTTGGCTCAGCCCACCAGGAGGCCAGAGTCTCCTGAAGATCCACCGCGCCTAGGGGCGGTGGAGGAGGGGATAGTTATACGGATTGTATCCGTGGCGGTATCAGTAACCCAGCTGCGCGAATACGGAGCCGGGTATTGCGGCGTCGGGTACTGCGGTGCAGGATACTGCCGACCCGGCAAGCTGGCGCCGGATACGACAGCGGATACCCAGGTACCGGAGGAGCTGCCGGAGCAGACGGCCCAGAGGAGCTCACGGGCGGATCAACAGTGACAGGCCCGGGGGAGAGGGCCCGATGGAGAGGAATATCCCACCGCCGCCGGGGCCAGTGTCGGAGCTGGGGCCGGCATCATATCCGGTTCAGTGGGAGGAGGGTCTGACGCGGAAAAGCATCCCGAAGAGTCACCTGGGGACGGAGGAGAAAAGTCCCCAGGGTCAGCAGGGGGACTTGGGCTCCCCGGATGGCAGCGAGGGCTGAGAGGAACTCTCGGCACGACAGACGACGGAGGGTCTGTCAGAGTCCGAAGGCACGCCGGAGGAGCCGACGTGCGACTTAGGGCTGAATCCGGTGGGCCCTAGAGGAGCTGGCGTCCAACTTAAGAGGTCCTCATCGGAGGCGGCCGAGGGTGGAAGCTGCCCGTCCGAGCAGGACACTGCCGGCGCGTACGTCAAGGGTCGGGCGCCTTAGCGGCCTTCTCCGGGCGGGCGCCGGAGGAGCCGACGTCCGCTTTGGCGAGGCGCCCGCGCCAGTAGGGCCTCAAGCCTGCAGTACCGGGGCAGAACGCCTTTGCCCGAGGCGCCCAAGGGCCCGAACCTGAGCCCGTGCCTCCTCCAAAGCCTTGGAGGCTGCCGTCGGTGATCCCGGAGGGATGATACCTTAGCCGCTGGCTCCGGCCGGAGTCATGGAGGAAGAGGCCTTCTCCCGTGACTTTCTTTGTCCCGCTTGTGTCCTTCTGGGAGGTCGACGCCTGCCTAAGCTTCTTCAACTCCTTCTCCATTGCAGACATCTTCTTTTAAGGAGATGGGCTTCCAAAGACTGCTGGCGCCGTCAGCGGGTGGCCGCGTTGAAATACAGGCAATGCGGCACTTTTCGACCGCTGTGGTTGGAGCCTGCCAAAAAGGCAGAGGGAGTGATCGTCCCTGTGAGGCAGTTACGCCGCACGAGTTGCACTTATTTTTGAAGGGATGACGAAACCGACATTCACCTGATGAAAAGTACCAAAATACTGATAACTTTCGTAAAAACTGACAAGTAACAGGGCTGAGCACCGAACTTCACCGCGAGGTGCCGTAACGAGCTGACGTGGAAAGAACTGGAAGGCGGGCATCCAGGACCACTCCCTTCACCGACGCGCCTGACGCCGTCACCTGACGTGGGGCGGGTCCTCGCCAGGACTGCTAGCCAGAAATTCTTCCGTGGTCCTGCCGCCCGCCGATGTCAGTCCTATATGTAATTACCTACTGCAAGAGCCTCTAAGTAAGATCACAGGTTACCACCTGTAACATTAGTTCTAGGCGTGGTATATGATGTTCATCCACACTTTCTGGCAGTCGTCCTTCCCTTTAAGACTTGCCGGAAACATCTTCAAGCTGGCTCCTTCCACCCACCCAGGTGTTAACTCCTGGCACCTCCCCATGCCACATCTTGCCCACTGGAAGCAGAGTGTATGCGCCAAGCTGGGAAGGTAGGGTGGGTCCATGTGGATGAACATCATATACCACTTCCTAGAACCACGGGTTACAGGTGAGTAACCTGTGTTTCTAGGGACGTGGATATGATAATCCACCCACACTTTCTGGCAGATCTCTGGGAGGAGGGAGACAAGGCACACACACCTTTACTTAGGGAACGGAGATTAGAGAACTGAGACCCAAAATCAGCATCCCAGCGTGACTCTAGGTCAACGAATAATGGGAAATGAAGGTGTGTGCTGACTTCTAAGTAGCAGCCCTGCAGATTTCCTGGATAGGGACATCCCTAAAAGCAGCCAACGATGCAGCGGCATGGCAGGTGGAATGAGCCCTTAGACCTCCGGGAGGCTCCCTACTGCCAACCCATAGCAGAGATCAATGCAGGATGTGATCCACCTGCCAATCGCCTGCCTGGCTGCAAGTCTGCCAGGTGCGACTTCAGCGTAGGTGACAAACAGCTGGCAAACCTGTCCTCGAACTCCAGCCATGCGCCTTTGTAATAAGCAAGCGCTTGTCTCAGGTCCAGAGTATGGAGCGGTGTTCGCCTCAAGGTGTGATTCGAAGAACACTGGTAGAGTAATCACCTGGTTCAGGTGAAACTCCAACACAACCTTCAAGAGGAACTTCAGATCAGGGACGAGGACAACCTTGTCCCTGTGGAAGACCAGGTAAGGAGACTACACTGAGAGTGCCTGGAGCTCACTGATCCTTCTGGCTGACGTGCTAACCACCAGGAGGGTCTTAAATGACAGTGAGACATCTCACACCTGTGCATCAATTCAATGGCTTGCCCATGAGCTTTGCCAAAAACCAAAAGTCCCATGGTGGTGGTGGTGGTTCATGCACCAGAGGGAAATGTGGTCAAGGCCTTTGAAAAAGCACCAGACCACCACCTTCTGTGCCACCAACTGCTGACCAGCCCGTTGCCAGTTAAGCAGAGAGGACTGCCAGGTGCACCTTAAGGGTCATCAACGAAGTGTCCCTTGGGAGAGGAGACCACAGATAGTCCAAAATGCTAGCCACGGACCGGATGAAGGGTTCAACCCTTGCCTGACAACAAATGGAGAATCTCCTCCATTTGAAGGCATAGCATTTTCTGGTCGATTCCTTTCTAGATGCCTCCACAACTGTGAGGACATCTTCGGAGAGACCCAAAGCCTGGAACTCTAGCCGCTCAGGAACCAGGCTGTCACGTGCAAGGGATAGAAGGTCTGGGTGGAGAACCTTCCCTGATTAAGAGCAGGTCCAGGAGTATGGGAAGACACTTCAGGAGCCTGTAGCTGAGGCTGAGGAGATCAAGGAACCAAAACTGGCATGGCCAGTCCAGAGCCACCAGGATCACCTGTGCCTTGTCCCTCCTGACCTTAAGTAACACCTTGTGGATCAAGGGAAGTGGAAGGAAGGCATAAAAGAGGCCTGGGGTTCAAGGCCTCGAGAAGGCATCCCCTGCAAGGTTCCCTGCTGAAGGGCAGGCACAAAACAGCCTCAGCTTTGCACTCTCCCTGGAGGCGAACAGGTCCACCTGAGGGGCACACTGGGAGAACAGACTGTGAACTAGCTCTGGATGGAGGGACTACTTGTGAGATGCCTCACCACCCGGCTGAGGGTCTGCCAACTGACTGGAGGCTCCTGCTACATGGATGACTAGGAGATCTGCTTCCAGGCTGCACACAAGAGTCCAAATGTGGAAGGTTTCCTTACACAGGGACAGGGTGCATTCTGCCCTGTTTGTTGAGGTAGAACATGGTCATGGTGTTGTCCGTCTGGACTTGGACCACTGACACCGAACAAATGGAGCAAAGGCAGTCAGCACCAGCCGAACTGCTTGGAGCTCCAGCAGGTTGATGTGGCATCGGGACTCCTGAGGGGTCCAGGGCCTGTGGACTCTGTGTTCCCTCAGATGGGCACCCCAGCCTATGAGAGAGGTGTCAGTCATCAGGATGACTGTCGCTCTAGGGCGGACAAATGCGATCCTTCCTGCACATGCTCTGGGACAAGCCACCACTGGAGGGCGTCCCACATCCTCCTGGTCACAGTTATCAGCTGGTGAAGTGACCTTTGCTGAGACCCCTGGCTGGCCATCTCCCATTGCAGGGAGCGATATGCCAACAAGCCCATTGGACCATGCTGGTGCAGGCCGCCATGTAACCCAGAAGGCGAGGATGTCCCAGGCAGGGCGCAGTGCCCAACCAGAAATGACTGGGCAAAGGAGGAGAGAACCTCCGCCCTGTCCGCTGGAAGCCGAGCTCTGGCTCAGTACAAGTTGAGCTCTGTCCCCATTAAGCTGATCACCTGCGAGAGCATGAGTTCAGACTTGGCCTCGATAACCAGGAGGCCAAGGTCGGCCCTAGAGTCTGGAGGGCCAGGTCCCTGGGCCGCTCCACCTCCTACCTGGAGGGACCTGCTATCAGCCAGTCATCCAAGTAGGGGTACAACTAGACCCCTTGGTGCCTCAGATAAGTTGCCACCACTGCTATACATTTGGTGAAGACCCTGGGGGCTGAGGAGAGGCCGAATGGCATGGCTTGGAACTCGTAAAGGGCTACCTCTGCTCAGAAGCGGAGGAACCTTCGTGGGACAGACGGATTGGGATGTGAAAGAACATGTCCTGAAGATCCAGACAGCAAAATGAAAATCACGTACCTAGTGTAATTCTTGATCTTCCTGTGTATCTTCACCATTCATCACTGGTGGGTGACTGGCCAGAGACAAGCACCCTGCGGGAGTTTTTTTTTTTTTTTTTGGGGGGCTGGCAACACTGACACAGCCCACAAGGCTGCCAGACTGGCGTGGTGCTCACAGGTTGGCCAGAAACAGCCACTGGCTCCTCCTCCACCTTAGTTCTGCTCGCTGGAGAGACAGGAGAGAAAAAGAGGGATAGAGAAGAAAACAAGGCGGGCAAGGGAGCCTGAGGGACAGCATAAGGAAAAGGATATAAACTGAAAAAGAGCAGGCCGACCAGAGAACAGAGGAGGAGGAGGAGGAGGAGTCTGGGAGGGTATGGGCTGAAAGGCCACCACAGTCCCTGGACGGCCCTATATGGACAGGAAAAGAAGGAGGAAGAGGGAAGGAGAGGGGGACCAACATCCATACTTCAGGAGACTCAGAACTTGAGGGACCAGGAGGTGCCTCCAGGGAAAGGTTGGCAGCCAAACCACAGGTAGCTGTTACCGAGGCTGAATCTTGGTTTACTAATATCCCCTTCAGAGAGGACACGCATGGAGAAGGTCCCTTCCTCCAATTCCTTGTGGGTGACTGACCACCCTTGATGAGGATTCCCCACTCCTTCCCTCCCCGATTACCGCTTTCCAAAGGTGAGAACCACAGGGTTCGGGGAGAGGATCCCACCTACTAATATCCCCCCCCAGGAAGCAGAAGGAGACAGAGAGTGGAGAAAAAACAATATAAAGAAGGGAGCGGAGGAGAGTCCCCGCCAACCCAAGCTCCCCATCCCAGGGGACCCAAGAGTCAGCATACCCCAACAGGGCGGACTGACCCCAGACAGCGCATCCAGGACAAGGGAGAGAGGCCCACCAGAAGTCCACCACCAAGATCTTATTTGAAAGCCCTACTCCCCTCCTCCCAAGAGTCTCTCTTGCTGCCTCCCAGGACAAGGAGGGTTGCCAAGGAAAGTACAGTTATGTAAGAACTTCCGTAACAGTAGATCTTGAGAACAGCTCTTGCAGCAGGTTACACCATTAGGACTGAAGCCGGCAGGCATCAGGACCCCCAGGAAAAATTCTAGCTAGCTCATCTTCAGCGGGGACGCCCGACGTCGGTCCCCGCCCGACGCCAGACGTAGTACATATGGGGCGGTCCTACCGACCTACAGTTGTCCCGCTGAGACTTCCAGCCGCAGGCTGACATCGAAATGAGAGACTGAGGATCCACCGCCAGAAGTCAAAAGGGAAAATCCCTGTTAGTAAAGGCCTAAGCCATGCCTCCCTCCAAGGGGAAGTGGGTGAAGGTACCTGCTGCAAGAGCTGTTCTCGAAGATCTACTGTTACGGTAAGTTCTTACGTAACTGTACCATCTTACTTGAGACACAGCTCTTACAGCAGGTTACACCATTAGGACTGATTCCCAAGCAGTAACGCTGCAAACATTCTGGGAGGAGAAACTAGAAATTACATTCCAGGTCCTGAATCTAGGACAGGAGACCCTGTAGCACAGCCAGGCTGAAGCCGGCTCTTCGCCATGAAGCGATGTCCAGGCTATAATGCCTGATAAAGGTATGTACAGAGCTCCAAGTGGCTGCAGCACATATGGCAGAGGTGGAGACGCTTGGAGTGCTGCAAAGGAGGTGGCCACACCCCTAGTGGAATGACCGGACTGATCCCGGAGGGGCTTTGTTTGATATCATAACAGTATGAGATGCACTGGACAAGCCAGCGAGACAGGGACTGTTTGGATACTGGTTGGCCCATCATCCTTTCAGAAAAGGAAACGAAAAGTTACCACGAGCTGTTTAGTTCTGTTGAGGTAATACCTCAAGCTGCGGTGAACATCCAGGGTGTGGAGCAGTGCCTCTCCTCTATTAGAGTAATTTGGGAAGTAGACCGGCAGGTCAATATCCTGATTGAGGTGAGTGTAGAAACCACCTTAGGCAAAATGTAGGATTAGTCCTCAGGGATACTCTGTCCCGGTGGAAAATTAAATAAGGCTCTTTGCACATAAGGCGTGAAGCTCAGAAACTCTTCTGCTGGCGTAACAGCAACCAAAAACAGAGCTTTCCAACACAGAAAACGCAGCTCGCAATCCGCTGCAGGTTCAAGGGGAAGCGTGAGTTGTTCCAGGACAAAGAGCAAATCCCATGGAGGCACTGGGTCCTTAATGGGAGGCCTAAGATGTAACACCCTCTCAAAATTCCCGAGAGGCATCTAATTGTGCCACTGTGCACTGTCTCACCGGAAGGTGGTAGGCTGAAATGGCACAGAGGTGCACCTTGATAGAGGAGTAGGCGAGGCCCGAGCGGAAAGGGAGAGCAGGTAGTCTAACACCGCTCTCACCGGGCAACCTAAAGGGGAAAGGCCGCGTGCTTGCGACCATAAACAAAACGGCACCATTTCATGGCATACGCCGCATGCGTTGTCGGCTTTCTGGCTGCAGAAAGAACTTCTGCAAGCTCTTGCGAGACCCCGTGACGAAGATGGCTATGTTTTTAGGAGCCATGCATGCAGGTTCAATGGCGTAAGTCGGGTGGACCAGTGAACCTTCCTCCTGAGACAAGAGATGGGAGCTGAATGGCAGGAGGCGGAGGTTCCGGGATAGCTGAATCAGTAAAGGAACCAGATCTGTCTGGGCCAGAAGGGGCCACAAGGATCATGGTTGCTTGCTCCTCGCAGTTTGAGAAGAACTCTCTGGATCAACGGAAGGAGGCGTAGAGAATCTGTCTGCCCAGGAGAGGGACAACACGTCTGCCAGAAAACACCAGGCCTGGATCTAGCGAGCAAAAATTGGGCAGTTTTGTGTTGGATGGGAAGCGAACAAGTCCAACTCTGGAGTTCCCCATCGAAGAAACAGATCCTCTGCTACCTCTTGAAGAAGTTCCCACTCGTGGACTCTGGCCTGGGAGTGACTCAGGCCGTCTGCAATTGTGTTGTCCACCCGGGAACATGTACTGTGATCAGATTCACGCCGTGTTGGATTACCCAATCCCACACCCTCATGGCCTCCTGCAAAGGGGGTAAGAGTGTGCGCCTCCTTGTTTGTTGAGGTAATACATCACCGCCGTGTTGTCTGTCTACTCGGCAGGATTTCTGACTGAAAGGCCTGCAGGGCATAAAGGACCGCCCTCATCTCTAGGGACGCTGATATGGAGGTGGGCCTCCAGAGGGGCCACGACCCTGGGACTTCACCCCGTCCAGGTGTGCTCCCCACCCTAGACCTGAGGCGTCTGTGGTGAGGATTACTCCGGGGACGGCGCTATAAATGGGACGCCATGGAGAGTGTCCCTGGGTCTAGCCACCACTGCCAGTCTCGAATCACGGTGTTCGTGATTCTGACTGGATGCTGCATGGGTCTTGCCTTTGATCCCATTCCACCTTGAGCATCCACTGAGTTACCCGCATGTGGAGCCTTGCGAAGGACGGTAGGAATGGCCCCAGACATGTGTCTGAGCAAGCGAACACCGACCTGGCTGGGACTGTCTTGTTCCGACTGAAGCTCCCTGATGAGGGATCTGATGCGCCCGCTCTGTCGCCTGGAAGAAATGCTTTTCCCTGAATGGTGTCCAGTACTGCGCCTATAAAATTGCAGCTTCTGCGACAGTACCAGGAGAGACTTCGTGGTTGATTAGGATGCCCAGAGATCAGAAACAGGTCCTGGTGCTCTGGATCGCTCATAACAACGCCTCTCTGGAGGCGGCCATGAGAAGCCAATCGTCCAGGTACGGAACACATAATGGCCCTGTCTCCTTAGAGACGCTGCCACGACTGCCATGCATTTGGTAAAGACCCTGGTGCGGATGACAGTCCGAATGGGAGGCGCTCGGAACTGAAGGTGGTGGTCGAGAATTCAAGCGCAGGGAACCTCTTGTGCGCCTGAGCTATAGGGATGTGCAGGTATCGTCCTGCATGTCTAGAGACGCTAAGAAGGCATCTTGCTTCAGCATGGGAATGAGACCCGGAAGAGTCACCATGCGGAATCTCTTGTAGAGCGACCGACACGCTGAGGTCGCTGAGGTCCAGAAATCGGACGGAGGTCCCTGTTTTCTTTGGAACCAGGAAGAAGTGGGAATAGTATCCTTGTCCTCTCTGGTTCTCCGGGACATACTCTATCGCTCCCTTTTGCAAGAGCGTATTTCTTGCCAGAATCAGTGACTTGTGCTGACCGGGTGCCGGAGAGCAAAAGAGGAGCCTCGAGGGTGGCTTTCTGCGAATTCTATAGAGTGGCCTCTTCCGACCAACTGAAGAACCCCCGTCGGTGGTTATAGCCTGCCATCCCGGCAGAAAGTTCACAATGCGACCCCGACCATGATTTCCGTTGATCCTGAGGGGCGAGAAAAAGAGTCAGGCTGTGGCGGTTGAGGGTCCCGCTGGCTGGACCGGCTTAGGAATGCGCTGGCCGGCCCTGCGGGTTGTTCCCCTGGGCTCTGCGGCGGAGCCCTTTGTTATGAGCCGGGCGGATTGTTGTCTCTATGCCCATCCACGAAATCGGCTTTGGTTCCTACTGAAAGGAACTAAGCTTGGGTTGGTACATGGCTGGGACCACCTCACCACCTTCCCGCCTCTTGGAGTCTGGTAATTATCTTCTCTGAGGGTTTACCAAACAAAACTTTTCCTGAATGGGCGTCCATGATATTCTTTTGGACGTCGGGTGAAACGGAGACCCGTAACCAAGAGTGTCTCCGGATGCATCGCCTGAAGCTGCTGCTCGGGCAGAGGAGTCCGCTGGAGTTGTGCAGCGGCTGCGTAGCACTTGGGTTCCCACGTCCGAACCGTGCACGAAGTGAGCTGAAGCATCTCCTCCTTCTGCTCACCTTCCGGCAGTTTCTCACGCATCCAGACCCTGTTCCCACAAGGCATTTGGAACTGCACCATGTGGGTCAAATAATTCAGGGATCTGATGGCGCAGGTGCGGAAGCTACCGTGCGCCTACCCATGGCATCCAGCTGTTTGGACTCTGGGTCCGTGGCAGGGTGCTCAGATGTTGCGTCTCTGGGACCGGTCTTGCGAGGCTGTTATGACCAGAGAGTTGGCCAGAGGATGCTGAGTCAAGTACTGGTCTTCCCGGGAGCCTTGTGGCATGCGATCAGATTTCTTCGGCATCGCTGGAGCGAATGTGGACGCTTTCCACGCTGCCTTGGTGACGCCCACGATGTCTACCAAGGGTGGCACCATCACAGGCTTGGGTCCTTCTGTCAAGATACTTTGCAAGGCGTAGCCTTGGGTCTAGCTCTTCCGCATCCCATCCCATGTTCTCTTGGATGTGTCTCATAATATCCGAGAACGAAGGGTCATCCGGAGGAGACTTTGGCATCTCGCGTGGATCCGGAGAAGGGATGGAGAGGGAGATGGGGATCTGGATGTTGAGAACTCTGATCCCGTGTCCTCCATCAAGGATCGTCGGCGTCTTCTGGGTCTCTTAGGGCTGGGTGACCTGGAAGAGGATTCCTTGAGGTGTTCTGTGCTCCGGGAGGAGGTAGCCGGCCTGCCGACCCCGATGGACAGGGGCGCAGGAACCGGAGGAGTAACCAGTGTAGGAGGAGGAAGAGGAGGCGGAGTGGAACCATGTCCTTCTTTATGGTGTCCCACCAGTAAGTAAACGGCTCCTTCACTTCTAACCTGGAAAAGGCCCGAGTAGTGGGAAGTGGTGCTGTTGCTACTGCCTCGTATCCTCCGGGTGAGGAGAGGCTCGGGTAGTGGCGTAGGGTTCCCTGGGCATCTCGACAGGACCGGGTCGCCGGCCTGGTCCTCGGGCTGAGTCAACTCCTCCTCAGTGATGGTCTCCTGACCGACATCGGTCGGAGCGTCGAGGTCTCTTCTCAATAGGGCGGGCGCGGTCCCCTACGGGTCGGTGATGCACTGACCTGGCGGCCGCGTCATCTGGCTGATGGCGGCTCCGGGGACCTGTGAGCAGAGGTCCACGCGGATGCACCGCGCCGGGTCCCGCGGCCTCTTTGAGAGGTGAGCTCCCTTGGTCTTGCGAGGAGGCAAGGAAGGAGACCTGACGCCGGGTTCAGAAAGGCAGGAACCCGACTTATGGTGATGGTGGCGATCCCCGACTTGGCCAGGGCCTTGGAGGACGAGGAAGGCCTGGGAGTCTTGGCCTGGGAAGAGGAAGAAGACTTTCTAACCGCAGCAGGGGAGGCTGAGAGCTGGCCCAGGAAGGGGCGGTCGGACCTGGAACCAGAGCTGCCGCGAGTCTGAGGCCCTAGGCGGGGACCTGGAAGGGGCCTTCTCCCTGTGCTTCTCAGCTGCTTGTGGGCCTTCTGCGAAGAGTCCCCTGGAAGACATGGTCTTAGTTTTTCTTCAGCAGGAATGCCTGAAGGGCATTCTGGCGACGGATCTGGGTTCTGCTATTAAACCCCTGGCAAAGGAGCAGGACCGGTGTCGCCTAGACCGGACACAGGCCGAAAGGGGTCCTTGAAGGGGATCTGCTTCCCACAAGCACACTTTGAGGAGTGACCGGAGGTCGGAGAGGACATCAGCGAAGAACTTGATTGTAGAGAATCAATTTCCCGTGGGAAAAACTTTACCATGCGGGCTGCCGCCGCTAGAGACTGAACCGGGCGGGTCGAGACATGCAAGTCGACGGCGGGAAAGAACTGGGAATCGGCAGGACCGCCTCTTATGTACTACGCCTGACGCCGGAGGCGGGACCGACGCGGGGTGGTCCCCGCTGAAGACAGCTAGCTAGAATTTTTCTGGGGTCCTGATGCCTGCCGGCTTCAGTCCTAATGGTGTAACCTGCTGCAAGAGCTGTGTCTCGGTAAGATTAGAGGACCCAACTGGATCCCGAGGAGGAGGGAGAGCAGGGAGGAGGCATCGCCCAGGGACTGAGGCCTTCTGAGGGAAGGTGGGTGGAATTCAGTGATGAATGGTGAAGATACACAGGAAGATCAAGAATTATGGTGATGCGTAATTTTCTTAGCTTCCTGTGTCCTCTTGCATCATTCATCACTGAGTGAATGCTCGACCCCCGCGAAGGGGTCCAGTATTTCGCCTGAGAGATTAGCATCCGGCCCTCATTGGGGAAAACATGGGGAAGGAGATCCTCTACCAGCCAGTTAGACCTGGGACTGTCAGGACAAGACGGGCCCCTGTTCCCTGGGGAAGGAAGGCGCCCAAGCAGTTCCGTCTTGCCTTGCGGAAGAAAAGGTAAGCCCTCGGATCGAGAAGGCCATCACCTTACTCCGGGCCAAGAGTGACAACTGTGACAGAGTACGCGCCGTCCGCCCAATGCAGATCGCTGTCCCTGCAAGCCATGAAGCGGCTTCACTGGCGTCATAAGATGCCCTGACTGGTGCCTTGCCAACTCCAGGCCTACTGAAGAGAGGGCTATGGCCTGCCAGGCAGCCTCTGAGTCAGGCAGCGATGCCAGAGCCTCACCTGGCATCGCCCAAAAATGTCTATTATAGGCAGCGTGGTGCTCTGATGTGAAGCAACACATAACATAATCTCATAAAGCAGAAAACTCTCCACCCCAGACAGATCGAACTTCACAGAGTCAGGATCCGGGGCCACAGACGGACCAGATGTCTATGCCGGTAGGGGTGTCCAGTCCGCTCAATCCCATAGTGGGATGCAGCAGAGTGCCTGGAAACCTCTGGGGTGGACAGTACCAACGTTGGCAGTCAAAGGGGCTGGAGCTGTGACAGACGGAAGCTGCCAGGAACTGTCACAACACCTCCTGGAAGGGATAGGCCAGGAAGGGACTACCAAATGATGCGCACTGTACTCACCTAAAGAAAGCTTGCGTGGTAAGCTCGGTATTGAGACGGCTATAAAGAAATATGCAGGCCCCAGACCAGACTCGACAGGAAGCTGATACTGGGCTTGATCAGTGTCAGAGGACAGGTGAATATAGGGCTCCTCTTCCTCGGGCGGGGAGATAAGGAGGTCGAGGAACCCACTCTGGCTTTGGGGGAACCAGTCAGAAGACCTGTTCGTCCATGGCCCTAACATACTGGGGGAAGTGCGCAGCCTGGGATCTGAACTCTTCCCAAGTCATAGGTCCCAAAGGACCAACATGGCCTGGGAGAAGGGGGATGGACACAGAGGCAGGGGAAGAATTGGCCAGGGCTAAAAGACCCATCAGGCGATCTTGGAAGAACATGGAATCCATAGTTCTGCTCTGTTGCCGGCCTGTGGAGCAAAGAAAAACAGTCGGGACTGAGCCCTGAGAGAAGCTTCCCTATAAGGGGACCGAGCATGGATCCAGAAGGGCAGTCCCCAGACTCCCTCAAAAGAGAAGTGGGAGAACTTGGTTGAGCACTGTGGCTCCTCCCCGAGCCCGAAGGACTGTAGAGGAGTGCTGCAGCCCCTCACCCCATCCCCTGAACCCGCCGATTCCAAGGAAGACTTCTTCCTTGGACCCTGTGCCACAGGAACCCCTCCCAAACTCTGCAAGTCCCTGAGGAGAGCCAGCAGGGGATCCGGCCCTAGCTCAAGGGGGCAGCAGCCGACCCTCCCCCAAAGACCAGACCACCACACCCGTAGCAACGAGGCCACTGATCTGCACCCCCAGAACCACAATCGGCCTGAGAGTCAGTGCGGTTGCAGTCGGGGAAGCGCACCTGGGAGGCACAATGGTCTTGGGCCCTGGAGAGCCCACCAACTCAGGATGCGGTCTGGGTCAGCCTCCCGATCACCTGGCTCCAGGAGGAGGAGATCCAGAGGAGTTCCTAAGGCGCCACGAGCAGCGCCATGGGTCGTCCAGAACCCCTTGCGGCACCGCCCAATCACCGGAGCGTGAACGGCTCTAGGATACAGGGCAGCACTGGCGGGTGGCGCTGAGGAACACCCTGTGCTGGATCCAGCAACCATGGGTCCCAAAGCAGAGTCTGCACCTCCAAAGAGATTAACTGCTAGGGGCGGTATGCCCGACCTGGCCCTGGGTGAAGCCAGACCGGTCCTCCGCACCACAGTGACACTTCCTCCATGGCAAGGCTAGATGAGAAGGAAGACCCTTCTCACTGGATTGTGTAGGCCCAGGAGCAGACCCAGAGGAAAGGTGAAGAATCCTACACTTGGACAGGCAAGGCGCCGCCGCCCACAAGTCGTCAGAGCCCTGCCAAATTTCACGCACAGTGCTCGAGAACACAGTGGTCCATTGAATCAAGTGTGATGATCCATGTCGTGCTGGGGTCCAAGGCAGAAAAGGCAGACACGCCGGGTCCATGCGGAAATTTACCAGTCAGAGGACACCCCACGATAGGAGGCTGGCCTGCTTTTGACGAATGCTTTTGCCCCTGAACCTGGCATGATGTAACGTAACTCAAAACTTAAACAGAAAAGACTCGACTCCATTAAGGAAAGAAAGGAAAGGTCTTACCAGGTCTTCAGTAACGCTGCATGCGGTGAATGGCAGAACTGAGGCGGATTACTAAGGCAGTGTCGACAGTGGTTCAGAAGCATCGAAAATGGCCCGAGGACCAACTGCGCCACAATGCCTACTTGAATTCTTCTCAGCTGCAGGTAAGGTGCTGTCTCGACAGTGGGAGAAGAACAACCAGGAGGAACCAGCGCCGTTTCTGGCCAACCAGCGAAGTGCCACACAGTGCGTCGGCCCTCATGGCTAGCGCCTGGCCCCCACAAAAGCTCCTGTGGGTGTCCCCGCCAATCACCCACCAGTGATGAATGGTGAAGATTGACACAGGAAAGTTTCACATGTTTTGCTACAGAGATGGCATGATCTGAGAGAGAGTTACCATCCTGAAGATGCGGGACCTGAAGAATTTGTTCTGGTCGTGCAGATGTAGAATGGGGCACCAGCCCACTGTCCGCTTTGGCACTAGGAAGTACCTGGAGACAAACCCTAGGTGTTCCAGAGGATCCACAACTCTGACCACGACTTCTTTGAGGAGGAGCTGGGCTATATCATCTTGAAGAGCCGACAGAGTGTTTGCGGATACCAAGTCCTCCCGTGGGCGTGGGCTCGGCTTGGAAGGTACTGCTCCAGATTCCAGAACCCACCTGTCCATGGTAACAGTGGACCAGGCAGAAAGTAAGTGGCAAAGCCCATTCACAGGAGGACCTGGGGAGGCATGGTGGGCATGAGGGTGGCAACCCCCATCCTGTCACTAAGAAAGCTTGGAGGAGGAGGATCTAGCTGAGGGCCACTGGGTCCCTCCCTCCAGGCGTTCGGATCACGAGGCCACTGACTTGGCCAGAGGTCCTCAGGACTGAGCCTGCAGGCCAGACTGATGCTGGGCTGGTTTTGCCGCAGGAGCAGAGGACCGAAAGGCTTGTACTTCTGCTGCTTAAGAGCCCTTGGTGTCCTTCTGTGCAGATGTCACAGAGTCAGGGTGGCATTGGACTTTTCAATGCGCTAGAGGTGACCCTTCATACGGGCACAAAGAGTCAGTGCCTAAGAATGGTACATCTGCCAGCTTGTGCCGGATGTCTGCAGTGAAGATCAAGATCCATGCCAAGCCCTATGGTGCCGCGGCAACTGCGGCCGCACTGAGCAGGCACAGTAATCTCCAATGTCCAGGGTCATCTGAAGTTGCTGTTTGGTCACAGTACAACCCTGGTCCCGGACCTGCTTGACTGTAGTCTGAGGTCCACAGGAAATGAGGAATCACCTCATCCAGAGAACCCAGATGGGCATGGGAGTGTGCCATCACGCGGCCAGCTAAGCAGATGAAGACCGGCGAGGAAGCAGCATAGATCTTTTTAGCCGAGTGGTCCAATTTCTTGGACTTCTTATCTGGCGGTCTATCGATGTCCCCAGTATTGCCCGAGTGCCTAAACTTGGACTCCAGCCACCAACCTTCAGCCAAGGGATGCTCCGTGAACCCTGAAAGGGAACGGTGGGCACTGCATACTTGCATCCCATCCAGGCCAAGGATGCAGGACAACAAGCAGAGGCTCCAGGAGCCTCTGGCAGGGCCAATGGCCTGAGCCTCGGCCACTGGGAAAGCCTCCATCGGAGAGTCCCCCTTATCCAGAATTTCTGTAGGTAGCAAGCCTGTTTTTGAACAGGCTCCAGTTTCATCCCAGTGGACTCGAAATGAGGTGGAGAATGCCCATGAACGAAGTGGGGACTTCATCCATCGACAGATCCCCATCGACTCCATATGCAGTAGGCGGGAGTGCAGAGAGAATCCTCGGACTCCGAGGAGTCCACATAAGCGGGCGACCACTGAGTCACTCTCGACCCGCCAAGGGCGGTCAGGTGTGAGACTCATCGACAGCCCGATGGGAAGACCTTTAGCTGACCAAGATTCCTTAGGCGGAGCCCGGTCGATGGCTGCTTGGGTGGCGGCTCCACCACCATCGGTGGAGAGTCAGCTTCAGCCGAGCTAAAACAGTCTGGACCGGCTCCACAGGGGAGGGCGGTGTCGATCAGCCCAAGCAGGAGCGACCTTCCGGACAACAGCCAGGTGATGGCGGGTGGTAGCCAGCATCGGCTTCAGCCCGGTCAACACTAACTGTTGCCACATCAGGTCTTTGTAGCATCAACGCTATTTGCACCAAAGCCTCTCTCACCCGAGGATACAAGACTAGTAGCGACAGCACCACTTCCCATGGTGCCGAAAGTGAGACCTGCCCACCCAGAAGAGGAAGATGACCTTGACCTCGGCCACCGGTGGTGTCGATGGGGGCCTCAGAGGAGCAGGGAGGTCTGCAGCACCTTCTGGTCTAGGTCAGTGACCAGAGGGCCAGCTCAGATGACTGGGCCACCCCTTCAGTGGTGACTGGCAGGATCGAGTCCTGAAAGAGAGGTGTCGGCCTTTTTGGTCGACAGTCGAAAAAATCTTGGCTGCATCATCGGCCGAGCATCTTGCCGACTGGCCCAACAGGGTTTCCGTGAAGCCAGTGGCCGCCATGGTTTTGACAGTAGTCAAAACCAAAGATTCCTGAGAATGGAATGCTTCCGATCCCAGGATTGTCACGATGAGTCTTCTCTTTATCCTTCTTGGACTCCTGTGTGCATGGCGGGGAACTGTACGACTGGAAGGGCCCTGCCCCTTGGTCAGGAGGGACTGTCACAGCTCTTTGAAGGAGGACAAATAAGTGGAGCCCAACTGGAGTGGAATGAAGGCAGAGGCAGAAGAGATTAAGTGGTAGCGTGAGCCGCCTCCTCCTCGAAGATCTTCAGTTGTTCTAACTGCTCAGCAGACCCATAGTACGGAGACCACCCAATGGGCATCCTTTGATTTGACTGGTGGATAATGTTTCTCCGGACGACCCAACTTCAAGCAGGCAGTGTGGCCCTCCAGGACATTTGGGTGGAACAACCGACAAATGTTGCAGACCTGCGATCATGGCTCAGACAGCAGACCCATGAGGCATGGGGGTCTGTACATCACACCTTCTGCCCTTATGGGCACCGGGCGAAATCTGGACGAGGATTTATCCTCCATCATGGTCACGATCAAAGATCAAGCTGAAGACGAAACTCGAATGAGTTTTAATTTAAGATTGAAGTAAAGCCGAAGATTTAATTGCCAGGGCCTACTCAATGCAGGAGGCGGTAAGGAGGGAACCTGCTTCTTCCAGCAGAAAGGAAGATCTGGCGTCATGGGTCTGAACTAAGGAGTTACCACCTGGATGGGTGGGAGGAGCCAGCTGAAGACATTTCTGGCAAGTCTTAAAGGGAAAGGCAACTGCCAGAAAGTGTGGCTGGAACATCTTATCAACGCCCTAGAACAATCATTTCTATCTACCATTTAGCTTGAAGAGCAGATCTACACATTGGTGTGTACTTTCATATAAACAGTTCTGCAGCTATTACAATTTACAACTGTTTTAATAATATACTTTATTGAAAAGTTTTAAAAGCACAACAAACAATGAACAAATCAAACATTAAACAACAATTACGTAAGAACTTACTGTAACAGTAGATCATAGAATCACAGAATCGTGCCAGCAGAAAAAGACCATTAGCCATCAAGTCTGCCCAAGATAGCCCCCCACCTCCCTTTACCTACCACTCATCTGCCTCCCTTCCTAGTCCCATGTAGTTATCCCATGCTCTTTTGAATTTCTCCACTGTATCCACCTCCACCACCCACTCTGGCAACCTGTTCCACGGTTGTACAACCCTCCTGAGAAATAATGCCCTCACAACCCCTTAAATCTGCCCTCCAGCTTATATGCATGCCCTCCAGTGGTTTGGTTTTCGCCAGTCTGAAGATGCTATCCCTTAACCTTACTTATTCCTTCATATACTTGAAGGTTTCCACCATGTCCCCTCTCCTGTCTCATTTCCAGCATATAAAGACCAAGCTCTTCTAGCCTCTTCCATATGGTCTTCCCTGGATTATCTTGGTCACCTTTCCAGCCTGCTCTTGTCTCCTTGCAAATGGGGCCTCCAGAATTGAACTCCATACTCCAGCTGTTGTCTGACCAATGTTTTATATAATGGCATGATCACCTCCTCTTCCCACTAGTGAAGCCTCTCCCAATGCATGCCAACACTCATGCTGCTTTCCCAGCTGCTCGTTCAAACTGACTCTAGCCTTTAATGTGTCCGTGATCCAAATCCCCAGGTACTTTTCTGTTCTATGATCTGCAGTGATTCCCTCCTACGCAGTAAGTGGCTCTTAGGTTATTCCGCCTATGTGCACTGTTTTGCATTGAATTGCAACTGCCACTTCTCCAGCCTGGCTAGAGCCTGTCTCATCCTCCCACCTCCAACCCCGCCCCGGAGCGTCCACCCTGTTATATATCTTCATGTCATCCACAAACAAACACGACTTTCCATTTAGACCCTCAGCTAAGTCCCCATGTACACATTAAATAGTATGGGCCCAGGCCGCCCACGGTTAGATTTCGCTCTCGATGCCAGCGACCTAGGTTCAGGAATGGACCTGGTGAGTTGGAGGGCTGGCGGGGAGAATGACTGAGCATCCTGGGACTGCTCTCCTTCTCCCGAGGCAGAGGCTGAGTGTCTGGTGCTTGATGGACCCCTGGCAGAGGCCGGGGCACCGCAGCACTTGGCACCAATACGCTGGGGCAGGGCAGACTTGGTCATCATTGCACGTCCCTGCCCCTGGGCAGCAAGCAAAGAAAAATGCGGTCCACGGCATGAGGCCATTCCATCCTGCCACACACTCCTGACACCCGCTGGGAGAGTCCCGCTCTGTGGCCCGGCCGGGGTCAATCTGGGGCTTGCCCATGATGTCCAGTCAGGATTGGAAAGCCCTCAGCGGCCCCGCCCAGGAGGCAAGCCTGGGCATGGGAGGCGGGCAAATGGTGCCTGAGGAACAGGGATCACGCCCCAAAATAGAAAAAATAAAGTACAAAAATAAACAGTATGGGCCCAACACCAACCCTTGTAGCACCCCACTCATCACCCCTAGTTGCCTGTAGTGCTTCCTATTGACCACCACTCTCTGGGTCCTCCCATCCAGCCAATTCTCCACCCACTTTGTAAGCCTAGCACCCACACCAGACTGTTCAACTTGCTTACTAACCTTCTATGTGGGAATGAGTCAAGCCTTCAGGAAATCCAGATAGGCCACATCCACCGCCCCCCGCCCCGATTGTATATCTCCGTAACCGCTTCAAAGAATTGATCAGGTTGGTCTGACAAGACCTGCCACCTGTGAACCCATGTTGGTTATTATCAATCAGACCCTCCTCCGCTGGGTACCCTACCAGCCTCTCCTTTGTGAGAGTCTCCATCAGCTTGCCTACAACTGAGGTGAGACTGACTGGGCGGTAGTTGCCAGGCTCCTCCTTTCTCCCTCCCTTGTATATCGGTACCACCTCTGCCTTCTTCCAGTCTCCTGGGACCCTCCCCAATTCCAGGGATAGATTACAGCTTTGCCAAAGGCCCTGCCAGATCCACCCTTAGCTCCCGAAGCACCTTTGGGTGTACCCAGTCAGGGCCCATACTTGTCTGTTTTATTTTTCCCCATCTCCTCCAACATCCTCTCCACTGTGAAGGGACTTGTGTCCACCTCCTTGCCCTCCTTTCCCTTCCTTCTCTGACATGAAAACGGATGCGAAATATTCATTTAGGGGGTTGCTTTCTCCTCTTCTCCTACAACTATTTTAGCCCCTCCCTCTAAGTCTTGGAATCCCTGCCTGTTTTCCCTTATCACTCATATACCTATAAAATCTTTGTTACCCTTCTCACCTCCTAGCTATTTTCTGCTCCGTGCTTACCTTTGCCTTCCTAATTGTTCTTCCGCTTCCCTGAGTTTATCCTTATAGACCCCCTCCTTTCCGCTATCCACTGACCTTCTGTAGGCCTTAAATGACTTTCTCTTCTCCTTGACAGCCTCCCTAACCCGTCATGAATCACAGTTGTTTTCTTCCCTTTTTGCATTTGCTGATTTTCCAGATGCACTGCTCCGTGGCCTTCAGAATTCTGCCCTTAATTACTTCCACAGCTGCTCTACCTCCTCCAGCTCTCTGATTCCTGCAAGCTCCTTCCTTAAGATGACCCTCATCTTCTCGAAATATGCACTCCTGAATCGAGCACCCTGGTGGATGACCTGCCCAATTCTGCCCCTGCCTGGATGAAGAACCTGACCATCGGGTGATCACTGTCTCAAAGTTTTCTCAACCTCAACCTCCCAATCTCTATCCCCATTTGTTAAAACAACATCTAGTGTAGCCTCCCCCAGCAGGTTCTTTAAAGAGCAACTGACACCATCTGGCCAAAAGTGCTACATTGTAGAATTAGAATAAACATACCCCAGTAAATCCCATACCAAACACCAGATGTCTATTTTACCTCATTGTAAAGTTATTAGCCATTTGTAACCCTGATTTCACTATCTGTTCCAAAAAGCCTGCATCAGTGAAGGGCTGATGATGATGTCATCTTGGAAATCACAGTCTTGTGTTCCCTATCAGCAAGCTTATAGGATATGTTTCTCCAAAGTTGTTAAGATCATGTGCAATGGTTTTCACAAGTAAAGAGGCAGCACCAGTCAGTAAACTATGTGGGCTCTTTGTTTTACTGGTCTATGAAAGTTATTTTCCGAGTGACTCAATTCAGTACATTTGGAAATTGATCTAAATATGGCTGTAGCATTGTTCCACAATCATCTGCTAGCCTGCCAAAGGGCAGGAACAACTACAGAGACTGAATACTCCTGTGCCTTTATTATATATGCATTTCCCATAATGTATAGCAACCAAATCAAAACAGCAAACACAGCAGAAAAACTGAGTTGATTCAACAGTTCACAAAAGTAAGTCAGCCAAAATGAACACATATTCTGAAATGATGATCACATCTAAATGTAATCAGTAATTGAATGACTGTTAATTATTGCACCCACAATATATAAAATGCAGTTAAATATATGCATTTCCATAATGCACAGCAGCCAAATCCCAAACAACAAACACAGCAGAAAAACAGAGATTATTCCACTATATCTGTGTCTGTATCTGTGTTTTATTGTACTTGCTAATATAGGATGCCATGTTACAATGTCATATAAAGCATAACTCCCTGTTTCTGCACTTGTCATGTTACAAGCACATTAAACCACTCCATAGCATGGTTCTACTGTGGAATTAATTTTGTTACAAACCCTGAAACTAAGTAAAGTTTTTAAAAGCAATATTTTTGAATGGTGCTGCTTGTTTTATAAGTGAAACCCATTGCACATGATCTTTACAACTTTACAGACACAGGTCCTATAAGCTTGCTGATAGGGAATATCAGACTGTGAGTTCCCAAAATGACATCATCATCACCTCTTCACTGATACAGGCTTTTTGTACAGGTAGTGCAATCAGGGTTACAAAATGGCTAATAATTTTAAAATGAGAGTAGCACGCAGCAATCTAGTTTTTGGTATGTGATTTATCGGGGGCATGCTTATTTGGATTGTGCAATGCAGCACTTTTGGCATCAGTGGCTCTTTAACTAGCTGGCTTAGGAGCACATCCTGCAGGAATTCCAATAGGCCCCTGCTCTTTTCGCTGTGGCTGATGGAATTTGCCAGTCTACATCTGGTAGTTCAGGTCCCCCTATCACAAGGATTTCCACTCTCCTGGTCTTTTCTTGTATTTCTCTAGCCAATTCCCGATCCACATTCTCTCCTGATGAGGTGGCCTGTATACCACCCCTATCCTTACTGACCATCCTTACTCCCCAATGTAACCCAAAGGATCTCTGCGGATACCTTGTCCTCCCCTACCTTCCTGCAACCATCCCCTCCTGCACATACAGTGCTTTCGCCCCCCACTGTCTTACCCTGTCTGTCCCTTCTAAAAGATTGACCCTTGTAGTTCCACCTCCTAACTATGACCCTCTGTCCACCATGTTTGTTACTGCAATTAGGTCTGGGTGGGTCCAGCCCCACTACCACCTCAAGTCTGCCATTTTATTCCCTAGGCTCCTGGCGTTGACTAAATTCCCATCCACCCCCATCCTTATAATACCCCTCCTTATGCTGTCCTTTGTCTCTTGTGTTGGGAGAGTGCAGGCTGGGTTGTCCCACTAGGCTGAGGATCCCCCAAGTGCTGCACTCCCCCTGTCTGGTTTATGTCCCAGTCTGCCCCAGCCTCTAGTCAATGTACCCCTGCAGTTTGGCTCTTAGTAATCTGACCCCCGTGTCCTTATGTAGCCTGTCTCTTAAGTACAGGTGTTCATCCACCCATGTGACCCACTCCTCCCACACCACTGCCTCGTGGGGGTTAAAATCCCTTTGCCCTGGGTTTCCTGGCCGTTGCTAGCGCAATGCACTGGCAGGACTTCCAGAAGGTCAGGGGCTGATCAATCCCTTACAGCCTCCACCAACTCCCTGAACCTCCTTTGAACCACCTCCACCTCATCCCTTGCCAAATCATTTGTGCCCAGATGCACTATTAGGTGCAGCTTCCTCCCACTAGATTGATGCAGTCTTTTATCCTGGGAGTGCCCTTCTAGTCTCCATTCCTGGATCACAAAACACTGACCTCCCTTAAAACAACTTTCCTCCTTTGCCACTGAATCCCATTAATGATGGAATCCATATACAACCACTGCCCAAGCCTTTCTCCCCTCAGACTGCCCTACTCCACTGACCTGCCCATTCATGCACCTTGCTTCCAGTGTAAGCACCTTCCACCACTCTGTCCCCTCCACATTGGCTGTCCCTTTCTTCCTCCCCCTTTCCTTGCTACGGCTTCCTCCCTGTCCTCCCTTGGAATGTCCTCCCCGTCTGAGTCCTGGCTCCAGATCCCATCTCCTGTCCCCTCCCCTATTGCCCTCGCTTTTCCATACTCTCCTCCCTGCTCCCTCTCTCGTGTTGTGTATTCTCTTCTACCCTTCCATGACCCTACCTACCTGTTTGTATGCTTGCTACATTTGTCCACCATTCACTGTTCCTACTTCCCCTTCTCGTGCGCCCTCTCAATTCCCTTCCCTCACTTGGCCCTCCGGTGCTCATTGCTCCCCTTCCCCGTCAGCTCCCTCCTGTCCATAGTCTCTTTGTCCTCGTCCTGCTCCGGACCCCTCTGTCCCTCTGGGTCTTCGGCCCCTTGGGCCCCTTCCCCATTCTTGTTTTCCCCCCATGCCCTTTTGGTCCTTCTCCTTGTCCCCTCCTCCTCCCATCTACTCCCCTCCCTATCCACTCCTCTCAAGTTCCCCTTCAGCCTCACTAGTTCAGTCTCCAACCTCCTTAGTTTTTGACAGATGGGGCATTCCCTACCTTCCACAGAGTGCTCATGAAAACAGCAGCCCTACAACCATTACAGCCAACTATCCCCCCATATCCCCTTGCTGCCTTTCATTGCCTGGTACTTATAATTATCACCTCTCCTCTCCAAGGTAACTATATCAAAGTGGCTGGTACCATAAAAGTTTCCCCTCTTTGTCCAGCTGTAGTTCAAGTAATCAAGCAATCCCCTCTTCTCCCCAGCTCAGTTTTTTTAGTTCAAGAGATCAACCCCTTCCTGCTGACTTGGTGGTCCTATAAGCAATCAAACCTCCTCTCCCCAGCCCAGTTTTGGTTCAATTCCAAGTGATCAGCCCTTTTCTATTGACTTGGCGGTCCTTAATAAAATCAAACCTCCTCTCCTAGCCCAGTTTTAGTTCAACTCCAAGTGATCAGCCCTTTCCTGCTGACTCGAGTGGTCATAATAGCTACCAATGAGGTCCTTCCTGGTATTCTCCACGCCCTCCGTGGGGATTTAATAGAGGATTGGGTTGGGGGCCAGAGTGGGTGGGTGGGATAAGATACTGCTGTCCTGAACTGTTGCCTCTGTGGCGAGGAAAGCGCTGCTGGAGACCCCTCTTTTGTGGTCAAAGTGCCGCGTGAGCTCCAGTTCCCTCTTGCTGGATTCCCCTCTTTACGTCTGATAGTGCCGTGACAATCTGTCCTCTCTCTGCAGCCCTGGCTGCCACCACTCTTCACTCCCTTGGGCGAAAAATTCCCTGCAGCCATGAAAGCCGCCACTGCTCTTTCCTTCTGGTGCTGGGCCTGCCTTTAAAGCCTTGACAGCTTTTTGTCTTTTGTGCCCCTTTCCCGATTGGTGCTCTGGCTCCAGCAATGATTGGAGCAACTTTTCCTGCAGCTGGACTGGCTGCGCTCGGGAGCCCCAAGTATTTGCTGTCCTGGACTGCCAACCTCTGAGGCTAAGCAAGCCCAGCTGAGTCCCCTCTTTGTGGCTGAAAATGCTGCTGGTGATCTCCGGTCCCTCTCCTGGATTCCCTCTTTTGCGGCCGAAGTGCCACTGGTGATCTGTCCCTCTCTGTGGCCTTGGCTGCTGCCACTGCTTTGCTCCCTGCAGCCGAAAAATGCCGCCTGCTGCTCCTTTGCCTCCTGCCATGAAAAGCCGATCTTAGAGGGAATCTCTGTCATCAGGTCACACCTATGGAACTTAGCCATCAAGCACTAGGATCCCATGGAAGCTTTTTCTGCAGCAGGCTACTAGGGCGCCATGACGACATCAGGCTCGGCGTCACTTACCCTATAAAAGCGTGGATGGCCTCGCTCCTCATCAGTTATTTCCCCAGCCTGAGGCCATGAGGCAGGAGTCCCACTACAGAACTGTGGTGAGAGAAAGATGCCCACCGAGCAGAAAAGCTGGAGCAACAGAACAACCGGGAGAGAGAAAAAGGGGGATGGAGGAGGGATGGCATGACCTGATGACAGAGATTCCCTCGAAGATCTACTGTTATGGTAAGTTCTTATGTAACTGTTCTATCTTCTTCAGGGATATCTCTCTGTCATCAGACACCACGGAATGAGGTCCAAGCAGTGCTGAGTGCAAGGACAGTCTGGGTGGCAGGAGGCCAGAGGTCTAAGAAAGAAGGCCCAGAAGCACAGCAAGACCAAAGCCTGCCCTTCTTGGGATGCAATGTCCAGACTGTAGTGCTTGGTGAAAGTGTCAGACGGTACTTCAAGTGGCAGCAGTGCAAATCCTGGCTTCAGACACACTCTGAAACAGGCAACTGAAGTGGCCATGCCCCTGGTGGAATGGCCCTTAACCCCAGGAAGTTCCTACCTGTAACAAAAAAAAATACAGCTGGCCAAACATTTGGACAAGCACTGTTTCCACACTGAAGTGCCTTCTCTATGCATTTTCATGGCGCCAACTGGTAACCTGGTTGAACCTTTCCTGGTTGTCCCTAAGATCAGGACACACTTTGGAGCAGCTGCTATAAGCCATGCCCTTACAGTGGTATGGAACAACATGCAAAAGGTTCTAAAGCTTGTAATACCAGTAAACTGGACCTTCTTAAAGGCTCTGTTCCTTTGTAAGTTCAGTGAATCCTGTGACTGCTTTAACTAGCTGAGCCTTGTATCATGAACCATGTATACTACTTGTACATTGCCCGCCCCTTGCACATCTTCAACCATCGCGCCTTGCTAGTCTTCCTTTATCCACCCTGCAACCCAGTAACCTCCTCTTCTTAAACACTCTATTGTCCTCCCCTCATTTGACATCTTAGCCCTCACCTTGTCCTACCCTTCACACCTCCTTGACTTCCCCTTATCTGACACAGCCCCACTCCCGGTCTATCCATAAGTCTTATTGCGACTGAGCATGTACTGTTTATATTGTAAATACTGATTTGTATTATTCTGTAAATACTTTTTGCTCTTACCCTATCCATGTAGTGTTTGAGTTTTTGAGGTCTACTGTACTGTTAGCCACATCGTACACACTGTTATTTATGGCTAGTTCATATTTGCTCTAACGGATTATTGTCTCATTGTATTATAGCAACATTTAGCTTATGTGTTTTTTATGACCTACCCAGATCCACCTTGTAAATGAGTCTGTCTCAATGGTGTATCACCTGGTAAAATAAAGACGATTGACTGACTGAATCTGTGGCAGACTTTTGCAGATCTCAATGTTGTGAGTCGGCACTGAGACAGGAGGCATGAGTGTCATAGTTATCTTTATTGTAGGTCTTCTGACCACACCACAGTATCTGAAGAGTTTTCCAGGGTTGGCTGTCACAGACAAGGCAAAGATCACTTTAAAAAATAAAGTGATAAACAAATTAGGGGAAAAAGTAAATAAAGGTAGAAATCGAAGATTTGGCGGCCAACTGAAGCAGTGTTTTATTTATTTTATTTAATAGAATCGGAATTGCAAACTTTTGAGTTAGGGACTCATTTACAAAGGCTCCTCATCAGGAAAAACAAAGACAGTTTGTACACATACAGTATAGTTACATAGTTTAAGATCGACACAGAGATTCATTATAAATGTATACAAGGATTAAGTCATTGAGAGCGCAACTATATACAAATCCTATACAGTGAAGTAGCTAATTATTGGAAGGTGAAACTATATACAGGTCCTATACAGTGGGGTAGCTAAACATCTGGTGTATAAGAATAGAAGCTCAGCCTCAGTTAATATTATTTAGTTAGTACCTTCAAGCTCGGCGGAGATACCTGAGGCAGCTGTATGCAATAGCTAAGTGCAGTTACAGCTGCAGGCGGCAATGGGTGCTGCCTAAGGGCTGTTTTGAAAGGTCCTATTCTTTGTTGAGAGGAGATATCGGGAGAGGGCATTACTCCAGGTCGGGGACAGTATCGGAAGGACCTTTGGGCCAGGGTTGTCTTGACTCTGGGCACCTGAAGTGCCCATTTGTGTGTGCTCGGGTGGAGACAGTAGGGACAGAGGGGTGATGATAGTAGTTAGGCCTGGAGGTGCTATGCCAGCAACTATTTTTTGGTGAGGAGGCAGGTTTTGTAAGCAAATCCTCTCCTCAAGGCTGAGAATATCAGCAAGATCATGTAAGGTAAAGTGTGGGTGAGTTGGCTAGAGCCAGTAAGTAGGCGGCAGGTCTTGTTTAGCGACATTTTGATTTTATTGAGTGCAGTTTTGTCTGCTGCACTGTACACTAGAATGCTGTAGTCCACTAGGGATAACACTGAGAAGGTGATGGCCATCCTCAGGCTGAAGGTGGTAGGCAGCTCCTGTGGCAGTATAGTAGGCCAACACGTGTGTCTATGACTGCTGCAAGGATGCGTGTGTGGTCATGAAAAGAGAGAACAGAGTCAAAGGTAATGCCCAGGTACTTGTAGGTTTTACCTGCTCAAGAGGAAGGAGAGTAGTGGACAGGATACTGAGAGGGGCGTCCTTGAATTTGCTTTGTGTGTGTGAGAATAGCATGTGCTTCATCTTTTTAGGTTAATTACTAGTCGTCGATCCAGGATTCCACCTGGTTAAAGGAACTTTGTATGGCACTTTGGAGATGGTGGGGACCTGGTGGGATATGAAAAAGACAGCATCGTCTCGCATAAAGGAGCATTTTTTCTGAGCAGGAGCTGGGAGCATGTTTAGATACAGACTGAATATCATAGGTCCGAGGAAGTCGAGGAGTTTGGGGTCCAGTGAGTCATTACTATGACAGGTGCCACTGAGGGCTTTAAGTAGGTAGGGTTTGGCCTCAGATGGTGTGAGGGCCCTGAAGCGAAAGGGGAGTAGTGAAGATGTGTGGGGGGCAGGGGCCGGTCAAAGAAATTGGTGGGAGAACTGAGCTGAGGTCTGAAAAGGCATTATTGAACCTATCAGCTATAGTCTGCGGGTCTGTGGTGAGTGAGCCATTTATGTTGAGTTGGGCAGGAGGGGTGTTGCAGATTTTCCAGTAAGCTCCTAATATTGTCCCAGAACTTCCGGCAGACACCCAAGAGGAGGAGGCAAGGGTGGATCTGTAGTAATCCAATTTAGCTTTGCAGATGGCCCAGGTTCATTTATCATGACGACATAGGCCTGCCTATCCGTAGCTTGCCAGATTCGACTGCTCTGTGCCAGATGTTGTCTCTACTCCGCAGCTGACTGATTAGAGAATGAGTTATCCACGGGAGTTGTACTCCTTAATTACTGACTTGGTAAGAGGAACAAAGCTGTCACATGCTGCATTAAACGAGCGGACAAACAAAACTGAAGGCAGTGTGACGTCAGGAGCTAGTTTAATCAGGGACCAGTCCCAGTTGGCAAGATACTCTCTGAGTTGAGTTAGTTTGCCAGGGTGAAGGTGCCGTCGGAGGACACTTTTGATGCTGCCTTTTTCATTTTACAGGACCAGGCGAGGGTGATAGGGAGTGGTCACTTAGGTCATTGGGTAGTACAGAGTGCTGGTGATTTTGGGGGTCTGTTCCTGAGGACAATGTCCAGCAGAGCCTTTGGAAGGTGAAGCGGGTAGGAGTAGTAATCAGCTGTGTGAGGTCGAGAGCCGCAATGGCATCTTTGGCTTGGGAGGCAGAGCTGGAGAGCCAGTTGATACTGAGATCACCCATCGTGATCTATTCCATTTGCTAGGCAGGCTGGAAAGCATTGCCTTGAGGGACTCAATGTGCAATGGTCGATGGCGGGAAAAGAACTGGGGAGAGTGCGGACGGCCTACATTTATACAGAAAGGATGTCATCGGCTAACACTGTCGTTGTGAGTGGCCCCTAGCTAAAATGATTCCATGTGGTCATAGTGCCTGGTGGCTGTAGTTCCATAGGCGTGGCATGATGCAAGAGATATCCACATAGAAACACAGAAATCTGTCAGCAGAAAAAGACCCCATGGTCCATCCAGTCTACCAGAGTTCCTCCTCTAAGAAGACCTCCACCCTGCATTTTCTGTCTATCCCTGTTGGTTAGGCCCATGTATGTATCCCAGGTTTTTTAAATTTGCTCACTGAATCAACCCCACCAGCCTCTCATTTCTAAGGGCGTGGATATGGTGCACTATCCACACTCTGGCAGACTCCTAGCAGTCCTCCATGAGGAGGGGTGACACACACCTATCTGGCAAACAGGGACTGCAGAACTGAGAGTATAAAACCAGCATCCCGGCATAACTCAAGGTCGATGTGGTAGTGGGAAATGAAAGTGTGTGCTAACTTCTGGGTAGTAGCCCTGTAGATCTCCTGGATAGGGACATCCCTTGAAGCAGCCAGCAAGACAGTGGAATGTCTGGTGGAAAAGCCCTGAGCCCTATGGGAGGCTCCCTGCCAGTTAACCTGTAGCAGAGGTTGATGCAGGAGACAATCCACCTGCCAATTGTCAGTTTAGCTTCAGGTCAGCCAGTTGCGCTATCAGTGTAGGTCACAAATAACTAGCAAACCTCTCCCGAATTCCGGCTGTGCGCTACTTATAGTAAGAGAGTACTCGCCTCAGGTCCAAAGTATGGAGCCTGTGCTCGGCCTCCAAGGTTAGATGAGTGAAGTACACTGGGAGGTTGATCACCTGGTCAAGGTGAAACTCTGACACAACTTTTGGGAGTAACTTTGGGCAGTGGTGAAGGACAACCTTGTCCTTGTGGAACACCAGATAAGGAGATTCCACAGAGAGTGCCTGGAGCTTGACGATCCTTCTGGCGGAGGTGACAGGCGCCAAGCAGGTGGTCTTCCATGACAGGTGTGACATCTCACACCTGGGCACTGGTTTGAATGGCTTGCCCATAAGTGCTACCAGTACCAGCAACAAGTCCCAAGGTGATGGTGGTTCACGTACTGGTGGGGACAGGTGGTCACGGCCCTTAAAGAAACCCCGCCACCTTCTCCTGCTCCGCCATCGGCATACCAGCCTATGCCCGGTATGCAGAGATGGCTGCCAGGTGCACCTTGAGGTCAACCTTAAGTCTGACTGAGAGAGAGACCACAGGTAGTCAAGAATGCTGGCACCAAATGGAAAACTGCTTCCATTTGAAGGGTAGCACTGATTGGTCAACTCTTCCAGGACACCTCCACAACATGGAGAACATCTCTGGAGAGACTCATTGTCTGGAACACTAGCTGCTTAGGAAAAGTCTGTCAGGTGCAGGGACTGATGGTCTGGGTGCAAGACCTTCCCCTGTGACAGAGAGCAGGTCTGGGCATAGGGGCCAAGTGCCACGGAGGCCTTCTACCGAGGCTGAGATCAGGATACCAGAACTGGTGCGGCAAGTCCGAGGATACCAGGATCATCAGCGCCTTGTCACTCCTCATCTTGATCATGACTCTGTGGATCAGGGGAAACTGACAGTAGGCATAAAGGAGGTCTGGGGTCCAGGGCCTCGTAAAGTCATCCCCACTAGTGTCCTGCACTGTGGGGAGGCAGGCACAGAACAGCCTCAGCTTCGCTTTCTCCCAGGAGGCAAACAGGTCGACAAGGTGAGTGCCACACTGGGAGAACAGGTGGTTTACCACCTCCTGATGCAGAGACCACTCATGAGATATCTCGCCCACCCAGCTGAAGGCGTCCACAAGCTGGTTGGAGGCTCCTGCTACATGAATCACTAGGAGATCGCCATCCAAGCTTTGCACGAAGGTCTAGGTGCAGATGGCTTCCTTCTAACACAAGCGAGGGGAATGCATACCGCCTGATTGTTCAGGTAGTACATGGTCATGGCATTGTCCATCTGGACCTGCATGACCTGACCTTGAATAAATGGAGCGAATTTCATCAGGCGAGGCACACTGCATGGAGGTCCAGCAGGCTGATGTGGCAAGTTCAGTCAAGGATCCAAGATCAACCGAGAAACAGTCTGGCTTGTGATCTTCCAGTGAAACTGAAAGCACTGCATGACAAAGGCCACAGCTCCCCCACATTATGCTGCCCTCCCAGGCAGTACAGACAGGACATGTGGGGGTTAGTTTTGAGATTTTCTGTTGACAAGTCACACAGAACTTGAAACCACGTGATGGCATTCCTTTTCCATGTCAAGGTCTCTTCATCAAAAGCAGAGCCAAAAACAGCAGAAGAACGGAAAAAGCAGTCTTGAAGAAGTATATTTTGTCAAAGCGCTAACTCACTAGGAAACCCTCGAACACTGCAGAGCTGTCAAGGAGTAGAACTGTCCCTTCCAGACGATAGAAAGATCTGATGTCACAGGGCACAGCCAGGATATACCATCTGGGTGGTGGGAGGAGCTCAGTTTGAAGACAGTGAGAAACAGTCTGGCTTGTGGTCTTCCAGTGAAGCTGAAAACACTGCATTGACTGTTACAAAGGAAGGTCCTATCAAACTAATCTCATAGATTTCTTTGACTGGGTAACCAGAGTGGTGGACCAAGGGAGCAGTTGATGTCGCCTACCTTGACTTCAGCAAAGCTTTTGACACTGTTCCACATAGAAGATTGATAAATAAGCTGGGTAGGCTCGGGGTGGGTCAGAAGTTGGTCAACTGGGTGCAAACTGGTTGACGGGCAGAAAACAGAGAGTGGTGGTAAATGGTATACAGTCAGAAGAGATGCAGGTCATAAGTGGGGTACCTCAGGGATCAGTCCTGGGGCCAGTCCTCTTCAACATCTTCATTAGTGACCTTGCAGATGGACTAGAGGGTAAAGCTTGTCTGTTTGCCGATGACACCAAGATCTGCAACAGAGTAGATGATCCAGATGGGGTGGGCAGAATGAAAAGAGATCTGGATAAACTAGCAGAATGGTCAGAAGAGTGGCAACTGGATTTAATGCAAGAAGTGCAAAATCATGCACATAGGGAAGAAACCCTGAAGCCACCTATAGGCTGGGAGGAGTTGCTAGCAGTCACAAAAGAAGAAAGAGACTTGGGCATCATCATCACTGATTACCTAAAATCATCCAAGCAGACCTCTAAAGCAGTAGGTAAGGCTAGGGGGTGTTAGGGTGTATTAGTAGGGTATCACAAGTCATAAGAGGAGGTAATAATCCTCTGTACAAGACACTGGTTAGGCCCCATCTGGGTACTGCGTGCAGTATTGGAAGCCACACCTTCTGTGACATTAACAAAATTGAGGCAGTCAGAGAAGGGGCAGCCAAAATGGTGGGAGGACTGCATCAGAAGACATATGAGGACAGATTAACGAGCTCAATATGTATACCCTTGAGCAAAGGAGGGAGAGAGGTGATATGATCGAGGCATTCAAACACCTTAAGGGCATAAACAAGGTGAAAGAGTCTAACATGTTTAAATATAAGAAAATAGCAGGACAAGAGGACACAGCAGGAGATTAGAGGAGGCCGATTAAGGGGAATGTGAGGACATTCTTTTCACAGAAAAGGTGGTGGATGCATGGAATGGCTTACCACAAGTGAGTGGCTATGAATACAGTGCAGGGCCTCAAACAGGCATGGGATAGGCATAAGGGAGCAATACAAATGACTATGAATAGATAGCCACTGACAGAGCAAGGCCGATGGCACATTTATAAGGTAGAAAAGAAATGGGCAGACTGGATGGGCCTTGCGGTCCTTATCTGCCAAATCAACTTCTATGTTTCTATTTACATCCAATGGGTGGACCATTCCAGAGGAACTGCCAGAGTGTAGACAGTGAAATGTATCCATGTCCTTAGAACCAAACAATTTGGACATGGACTCATCCTCATTTCCTTTTGGATCCCACATCCTGCTTTTTCCAATCTGCCTCACTGGCATTCCACCTCTGAGTGTACTAAGTACAGTGCAATCTTGATCTAATGAACCCCATTATATAGGCATCCCTATCTAATGGACTGGTGGCCTGTCTCCCAAAGTGAATACACTCTGAACATTTTAATCCTAGGTTTAACGACTCCATATTATCTGAACTAATTTCATGTACGCCCAAGCAGTCTGGCTAATCAAAACCGTACCATACCTGAAATATTCTCGGCTGTCTTGATATTTGGCTGAGATAGTGAGTGCACTGCAATGAGGAGTCCCAAATGAACGAAGTTTGTGTCTGCATTTTGTTTTGCACTCAGCTTTAGTTGAAACAAATGTAAACACCTCTATGCAGAGTGATTTCTGCTTTGGCAAATCCTTGTCAGTCTACCCCTACTCAGGATCTGCATAACCATGATGCCATGTACTGGGTTTGAGGCTTCTGAGTGTATCCTGCTCTTTTTCCACTGTCTCGCTCTAGTATGCTACCTCTGAGAGTACTGATTGCCTAACTGAGGGACGAACAGACAAATATGTTTCATCTGGTGTGCTCTCCAGCAGGGCATGGGGATTACACATATATTGTCAGCAGATAAGGACCGCTTGGGCTACCTAGTCTACCCATTTTCCCTACCTACTGTGATCCCGCAGACCCTACTTAGTCTCCGGCTTTTGCCCTCCCATCTCAAACTAATAAAATATCCTTGTTTCTATTCATGCATTCTTGAATCCTGTTACAGTTTTGCATCTACCACCTCTGCTGGGATGCTGTTCCAATCATTCACCACCCTTGCCATGAAAAAGTATTTTATAACATTTCCCTGAATCTGTCCCCTCCAGCCTCATATTATGTCCCTTGTTCTTGAAAATCTTTCCTTCTGAAAATACTTTCCACTTGTACTATATTTATACCTGTGATGTATTTGTCCCCTCTCCCTCTAACCTCAAGGGAATACATATCAAGGTCTTTTAACCTCTCCTCTTAGGGCTTTTGATGCAGACCCAGCACCATTTTAGTTTCTCTCTTCTGAACCTTCTCAGTTCTATGTCCTTTCTAAGATGTGGTCTCCGAACTGAAAATAGTACTCCAGGTGAGGGCTCACCAATGTCCTATACAGTGGCATAACTACCTCCCTCTTTCTGTTAGTGATACCCCTCCTATGCACCCCAACATCCCAGTAGCTCTCCCTACTGCCTTATCACACTGTCTAGCCACCTTCAGGTAATCAGAAATGATTACCCCAGGTCCCTTTCCTGCTTAGTGGATGATAGTACCACTCCCCCAACTTACTCTGCACTTGGGTTTCTGTGACCCAAGTGCATGACTACACTTTTCGCACTGAACTGCAGTTGCCCACTTTTGACCACTCATCACGCTTTCTTAGATCACTGTTCATTCATTCCATTCTACCTGGAATGTCTACCTAATACAGATCTTAGTGTCATCTGCAAAACACAGACCTTCCCTTCTAGCTCCTCTGCAATGTCACTAATAAAGACATTAAAGAAGAACCAGACCCAGCACTGATCCTTGTGGCACTCCACTGGTACTCTCCCTTCCTCAGAGTGATCTCTGTTTACCACCACCCTCTGACTCTTGTCCCCAACCAGTTTCACTCCATGAATCTAAAAGGTGGTAATTCAAGGCCAACATTGGGAGATGCTCCTTGTCCCAGAGTGTGGTGAACCTGTGGATCTACTAGTCAGAATATACAGTGGACATACAGATAGTACAGGCCTTCAAGGTAAAGCTGTACACATTTCTGCTTAACAAAGAAATCAGGGAACCCAAGGTAGAAGGATGGGTGGGAAATTCTATACATTAGAACATGCTGTCGCATATCGTGAGGGCTCCCTGAACTGTGGCGGATCATCGTAGCAAAGGAGGCAGCTGTTGTCAGATCATGAGGGCTCCCTGAACTGGGCTGGAGCCAATCAACCCAAGGTGCCAACTTCAAACCTGCAGATCCAGGCTATAAAGCAAAGCCCAATCTGCAGTAAGGGGCTTGTTGTGCTGTCCGGAGCTAGCAGCAGTAGCGGCCGTAGCTGCAAAAAGTAGAGGAAGGCAACCCGTAGCTGCTGGTGGATTGGCAGCCGAAGCTGCAAGCATCAGGGAGGCAGCCACTGCCGCAGAAGAGCCACAAACTACAAAGGAGGTGCCGCTGCCGCAGATCCTGAGGGCTCGCTGAACTGCAGTGGCTGACCGACTTACTTTTGGCCCACTCACCCCTCATCCCTCGTCTCCGCATTCTATTACATGGTCATAAAGTAAGCCATGGATTGGCAGAGCAAGTAAGGGTGGAGCAAAGAGAAGCAGTGCATTCCCTCGACCACTGATGAACTAACTGCTTACATGTTTCCAGGTGACTTAAAGAGGTAAGCTGCTTTTGACAGTGGATTTCACTATGTTGTCTCCTAGGTTTCACTTAGAAGGGCAAGCTGCTTATTGACAGTGGATTTCAATATTTTGTCTCCTAGGTTTGGAAAACAGACTCAAGGGACACAATGGTATTAGCGGTACCATTCAGTTATTACAGTTAAAAAAGGTATCTTTTACCATTATTGCACAATTTGGGGAAGACATTTTACTGGACTAACAGTATTGATAGTAATGTTAATTTTATTGCATAGATATTGTGGGACATCACTGCATAGTTAGCAGTGGGACCTAAAAGCATTGAAGGGCCGCCTTACAGTACTGATACAATTACTGCATTATTTTGGTTGGTTACTACATTATTTTATTGCAGTAGTATTAGAAGTTTTATACAACTATTGCATTGTGTTTTACTGGGAAGGACAGCACAAATGTGGCGCTGGCGAAGGACTAATATGGCACAGAGAGGAGTATCACGGTAGGGAGTGGCGGCCGAGAGAGGGAAAAGAGTGAGAACCGATGGCAGGGGCATGCAGGTACACAGGAGGCAGGGGAAGGCAGAAGATCCAGAGGAGGAAGGATAGTAGGTTGTAATGGATCTGGTGTGGCCATATTTATGAGCACACTATGGAGGATGGGAAGAGTGCCAGTTTGTCAGAAAATAGGGAGACAGGAAGCTGAGCTGGTATGGCTAAAGGAGATGGACAGTAGGATAGAGAAGGCTATGAGGTAGAAAAATGAGGCAAGAAGGAAGACAGAATGGAGGTTGGAAGGCCAGAAAGGAGAGAACCAGAATGAGGGAAGGAAAGAGGGAGGGGAAGAACACGGTACACAAAGACAAACGAAAACACAGAAAGTTACACAGGGGGATCAGACAGGTACTGGCCTTAGCCAGACTGCAGGAACAGGAGAAAATAGAGGGAGAGGAAAACATGGAACTGAAACACAGAAAACATAGCGATCAAAAGGTGATGGATATGCCCAGAGCAAAGGAATGAGAGAGAAGAGACAAGAGTGGCACAGTGGTGAGGGAGACAAAAAGGGAGGGGGGGCAGCCAAGGACAGGAAGGGGCAAGGGAGCAGGGTAGAGGAGAAAGATACAGAGGGAGGTGGTAGAGGAAAAGAGGAACAGCATTGGGGACAGTGAAAGTAAGGAAAACACAGGTGGGAAGAAATGGGAATAGTAGTAGCAAGGAGGGAAGGCGAGGGAGGCGAGACAGGACAGCAAGGTAGAGGGCAGGGAGAAACCAGAGATGGCAGCTGCAGGGGAGAAATAGGGGTCCAGGATAGTAACGCAAGGAAGACAAAAAAAAAATAACCAGGGTAGGGATACTGAGGCATCCTCATAGGGTAGAAAATACAGAATTGGTAATGGTCTATGGGGACTCAATCATAAAGGGATCCACTCGTTGAGGAAGGGGGGCATATATGAAGAGATCAGTTTTCTGTGACCCAGGATGGAGGCACTGCCAAGAATCAGAGAAAGCATGAGGTTACTTGAAGGTAAACCACACCTAGTCCTGCACCTAGGAACGAATGACCTGGCAGGGAGGCGGTGGAAGAGGTACAAGGAGATTCAGGGAGTTAGCCATGGGATGTGGGGTTGAGTCAGTTCTCTGGCATTTGGAAGTCCTGCCAGTACACTGCAAGCTACTGACAGGCAGCTAAGAATCAAAGGTACAACCACTGGCTACGGTGGTGGTGAAGGAGGATACGCATGCATAGGGAATGGAAGGGAGGACACGTGGGTGAGCGAACACCTGTATGCAAGGGACAGGCTGTACATAAATGGCGGGAGCTAGACTGCTAGGGGGGAAGCTGCAGGGTATATAGACAAAATCTTAGGAATTATTTAAACTAAAGTGGGGGACTAAAAAGAGATGCTAGTGGGACTTGCCTAAGCACTCCCGCAAAAGGGGTAGGGCAGACTAGAAGGAAGGAGAACACAGAAGAGCAGGGGAAGATGGAAGGGTCTGCTGGCAAATACTAGCAGCCTAGGGAATAAGATGGGGACCTGGAGGCAGTGGTGGGAACAGATGACCTAGACCTGATAGTGGTTACCGAAACATGGTGGACAGAAAATGGAAATTACATACTTACCACAATTGTTGATCTTCTTGGACAGTCTCCATCACTCATTCACACTAGTGGGATAGTGCTGAGGCACTAGGACCAAGCGGGAGCCAAACTTTCAGAAGGGCGTGCCGAGACAGGACTATGCATGCAGAGCACAGCGAGACTAGCTCACGCCTGTGTAGGCTATCTCGGCATCGACCATCCAACCGCCTCAGTACCTTTTGGAGCCAAGAGGTGCAGTAACTAATGAAAATAAGTTATCCTGAGTTTCTGGGCCTGGAGTGGGCCCAGATGGCCCTGCAAGAAGGGTCAAGCACAATGTCTTCACAGCCTGAACCATAGGACCATGAAGACCAGGAAAGAAAATGAGTGAACCCAGGGGATGGCGGGGGGTGTGAATGAGTGATGGAGACTGTCCAAGAAGCAACAATTACGTAAGTATGTAATTTCATATCTTCCTGGACTAAGTCTCCATCACTCATTCACACCAGCGGAGAGTACCCAGCTAGAAACCAACAACCCTGAGTAGGGTGGAGGAGATAGGGTTCACTCAGAAAGGACGGTCAAGGACTGTCCTGCTTATAAAAAGAGCTGTCTTGAAAGAGCATCTAGAATATAGTGCTTACAAGATAAGCCCTTGAGTTGTAACTCGCCACTTTGCAGACGACTGCAATGGACACAAAATGAAACTCTGCCAGGAAGCTGCAACCACTCTAGGAGAGTGGCGAGAACCCACCTCACAATTTGGTATGGGACCAAAATTAGTGTCAAAGACATGTACTAATCTAATGTAAAGGACCTCAGGAACTGAAAGAGCTGGAGGCAAAGTCTACTGGTTCAAGGTAGACTAAAAGTAAAGATGGAACCCCCACTCAAGTATGGCTGACCTGCAAACAACAGGTCCAGGAGCACGAACCCTTTACTTGGTGAGCAAAAGAAGGTCCAGGTGGGGTTAGCCAATCAAAGAGAATGGTTTCCACTAGTCACTGTTACCTTCCTGATGGAAGGCCAGCACCCACTTAGAAGCCTCTTGGTGCTCTAGTAGAACCAGATCCTACCCACTGCATATTCGAAAAAGGAATCATCCTGCCTCTGTGTGTACAACTGTAGCAGCAGTCTCTGAACTCAGGGAAGAAAAGAAAAGAGTACAGGAGGATGTGTCCACTGCGGAAAAACATCTCGACAGAAAAAACGGGCTGGATTTCTAAGGCAAATAGAGGCAGATGGGCGCGAGGAGGGACACAGCAGGACCAAGCTAGGGCTAACCCATTAATTGAGAGTGACAATGCAGCAAAGTGACTCAATGCAGTGAGGTACCACTCACTCTGGCCTGCCTGATGGAGGATAGCTTCGTGAGGCTGACTGGCGCGGAACCAGTGCAGGAACCCGAAAGTGTGAATATTTGAGAAGCCATCTCAGAAAAGGCCTACTTGACCTATGGTAAAGCAGCATGTCATCTGTTAAGTTGAAGCAAGCAGGAAGTAGGAACCTGAGTTCCAACTCGCTGAGAATCACTTCTTTTGCTGAGGTCTGATCAAGAGAAGAAAGCCTGATAAAAAGGGTGACCAACAGACTGGGCAGTTGCCTACGTCTAGGAAAAATCTCAGAATAACAGAAATCTCTCTTGGAGAAAAGAGATGACCCATACCTCTGCTGGATCAGACTCCCCTAGGGGTAGAAGAAGTCAGGTACTCTTTACCGTAGTTTAGAGCGACAGCCTCAGGGCTGAGGTGGAACCTGACCAGATCCAAAAGTGTGGTATCAGGTAATTTCGCTAGGTCCTGTGCTGTGATAATTTTAACTTTTCTTTTTTTTTTTACCATCAGTCCGAGCCTGACAAAGTTCCAGGTTGCTATCTCGCAAGGATTGCCTGATACAAAATGACGAAGATGCCATCCCTCTGAGGGGCAGGAGGAGCCTGAGTGTCCATAACTGAAATCATGACTGGACTAATAATCACAGCTGAAGAGATGTTAACCACCTGTGCCAAGAAGCCACCGAAGAGGCAGTATCAGAAGGGGCTATATACTCCTATCAAAGTAGTGGAAGAGTCTGTGCTCCCAACCACTGAATTAGAATGTTCCACAGAGTGTAATTGTCATGACGACTGAAAGAGTCTAGGTAGAGGTGTATGGTCCACGGAAACAGTCTGACACTATAGTGGACCCCATCACTGAGGAACTACTGAAAAGATCTTCCATCACGGACTCTGATGATAGAGAGGGCGTGCCCTTCAGTATATAAAATGAGTCATCCACTGTATCACTGACCAGAAGGACAGGGAGAGTCTCATCTAGATGCACTTTCTACCCCAGAAGAAAAATTACTCACCATAGTAATGTTGTTTCTTCTAATGGAGTCTTGCTGTATTCAGACATAATGCACTTAGCCCCAGCACTGAACTGCCCGAGAGGAAAGAGTTAATTCCATGCAGAAGCATGGAATGTTGAAACTCAAGCTCGGGTTTTCAAACCTCTGTCTGTGGTACTTACCAGTGCAACTGTCAGATTCTTACGCTAACTAACCAACTTAACATAAATGTGGAAATTGTTTGAACACATAGTCAAAAGGCAAAATACTTTTGGGGTCTAAAAAGACTCCAAGTCGAGAACCCAAGAAGAAATAAGGTGGTGACAATTCAAACTACGCAACACAAGAAGGAAAAACATAAGTTACCCACCAAGAGGAGGGTACAAGGTACACCCTGAGGTGCAACACTGTGCCTGCCAACCCACTTCCCAAAACAGGTTCTGAGAGGGAGGGGAGGTCTGAATACAGCAAGACTCCATTAGAAGAAACAACATTACGATGGTGAGTAATTTTTTTCAAACAACATGAAGTCTTGCTGTATTCAGACATAATGCAGACTACCAAGCAGTTCCCTATGGAGGAGGAATGCAGAACCTACTTTGGGAACAAGCTCTGCAGTACTGTTGTGCCAAACCTAGCATCACTCCTAGCCTGGACGTCCCAGAGTAATGCTTGGTGAATGTATGTACTGTTTCCAAGGTGGCTGCTTTACAGATCTCTAACAAGGTACATCTCTGGCCGCAGCTAGAGTAGCAGCTGTACCCCAGTTGAGTGAGTCCTCAGGCTGAAGGGGTGTTCTACCCAATATGTCATAGCAAAATTGTATACAGGAAACAATCCACCTGGCAATAGTTCTCTTAGTGGCAGGCTTACCTTTCCCACTTCACCATAAGTGAGGAACAATTGAAAGCGGTCCTTTCTCGTGCCTTAGTATGCTCAATGTAGTAGCTAAGTGCCCTTTAACATCCAAACTGTGTAATCTTCTTTCTCCTGGGGAAAATGGTCAGTGAAAAATACATGAAGACACATAGAATGGTTTAGGTGAAAATCCGATACCACTTTAGGCAAGAACCTCCTATTAGTTTTAGGACTACTTTATCCCTATGGAAGGATATGAAGTCAGGTTCAACTGACAGGGCCTGTAATTAGCTAATCCACCTGGCAGAGCGTAATAGCTACCAGGAACACAGTTTTCCAGGTCAAGTACTTCAATTCAGCCGAAGCCATAGGCTCAAGGGTGGCTGCATAAGCTGAGCAATGCAGACATTAAGATCCCAAAGGCAGTAGGCTCCTAAATGAGGGTTAATGTGAACCAGGCCTTTGAAAAACTTCCTGAAAATAGGATGAGATGCCAGGGAAGAGCCCTTCCTGCTGAAAGGAATGCAGAGACAGCTGCTAGATGAACCTTCAGAGTGGCAGGCCCTAAGGCCTAGACTATTCAGATGAGCTAGATAATCTAAGGTTGTGGAAATGCCTGCAGAATCAGGCACAATACCTTTCTGAGAGCACCAAATACTGAACCTCTTCCATTTGGAATTGTAAGTTTTTCTAGTGGAAGGTTTCCTGGAGACCTTCAGAATATCCAGAACTCCTGAGAGAGATGTAGAGCTGCATATTCTAACTCTTCAAAAGCCAGGCCTGAGATTGATAGACTGGAGATTTGGGTACCAGATCTGCCCCTGGGAGGAGGAGAGAAGATTGTATCTCCTGGGAAGAGACAGGGACGTGAGACAGCCAAGGACAGCAGTAGAGGATACCAGGGTTGTCTGGCCCAATCTGGAGCCACCAGTATCACTGTGCAGGGGTTGAGTTCTTATCTTGATCAGAACTGTGAACAGGAGAGGGAAAGGAGGGAGGGCATAGAGAAACCTGCCCTTCCAGTTCAGAATAAGGGCATCCTGGGGAACTGTCCCCAGGATTGGAGGTCGCAGCAAAACAGAGGAAGTTGATGATTGTCTGGTGCTGCAAATAGATCTACTTCTGGAATGCCCCTTGGGAAAATGATCCTCAGAATGTGAGGATTCAAGGACCATTCAGTGATACCCCTGTAAATCCTGCTCAGGGCATCTGCCAGCATTATTGTCCCTCCCTGGAAAGATGAACTGCTACCAGGAAGTCTGAGCGGAACAGGCCAGAGACCAATCTTCATGGCATCTGTGCACAAGGCCGTGGACAGAGTGCCTCCTGCTGTTGATGTACCACAATGTGGTAGTGTTGTCCGTCCTGACTTGGACCACCGTACTTTGACTGAATCTGAAAAGGTCTGAAGGGCTAGAAAAACTGCCCTGAGTTCCAGGAGGTTGACATGAAGAAGAGACTCCTGCGGGACCAGATCCCTGAGCTGCTAGGGCTCCCACGGGCTCCCCAGCCTAGGGAGAGAAGCATCTGTAGTCAGTACTACGGATGGAAGTTGAGGAGAAATAGAACCCCTTGTCTGAGGCGTCCTGATCCAGCCACCATTGGAGAGCCTGGACCAGAGTTTGGGTCACTGGAATCAGTTTGGTGAGAGAATCTGTCCTCTGTGACCAAAGGACCTTAGATGGAACTGAATGTCCTGCATCTGAAATCTGGCTCCCTGAACCACTGCAGTGGAGGCCCCATGTGGCCCAGGAGTTGGAGGAACGGTCTCGCTGGAAGAGAAACCTGAGGCCAAAGGAGGAGCGAGGTCTACTAAGGCCTTCACCCTTGCCAGAGGAAGGAAAGCTTTTGCTTGGGTAGTATCCAATTCCACCCCTATGAAGGTGAGAAGCTGTACTGGTTCAAGGACAGATTTTGACAGATTGAGAAGAAACCCCAGGGAACTGAGCAAGTCCTGAGTGGTTTGCAGAGCTGACCTGACCTGGTCCGATGACTGCCCTACTAGGAGCCAGTCATCCAGATATGGAAAATGGTGATACCCTGTCTTCTGAGGTAAGCCACCACTACTGCAAGGCACTTTGTGAACACCCTTGGAGCTGATGTTAGGCACAAGGCATGGCCTTGAACTGATAATGGCCTGACGGCAGCTCGAACGGAGGTATTTTCTGTGGGAGCACCTTATAGGGATATAGAAGTAGGCATCCTTGAGGTCCAGTGATGCTAGCCAATCTCAGGCCTTAAAGAGGGAAGGATTATTCCCAGAGTTACCATTTGAATTTGGATTTTGAAATGTGTTTGTTCAGATACCTTAGATCCAGGATGGAGTGCACCACTCCCGTTTTCTTTGGGGTGAGAAGTACCTGGAGTACAGGCGTTTTCCCTGTGTTGAGTAGGAACCTTCTCTCGGCTCTGAGAGCCAGGGAGAGGAAACCTCTGCCTCTAGGGCAAGGGTTTCTGAAATTGATGCAGTGGAAAAACTTGGCCCTCCTTTTGGGTACCTTTTGAAGCTGAGGCTGAATCCTGACTACTTACCCAGGACCCACTTGTCTGAGGTAACAGACTTCCAGGCCTGAAAGTAGTAAGCCAGCCTGCCTCCTACTGGGATTGGAGAGTCGACCAGGCTGACACCTCAGGGTGTCTGCTTGGCAGGAGCCTTAGATTGGGAGGAAGAAGCAGCCCTGCTCATCCCCTTCTACCCTTCCCTCAGAAAACCCCCTTGTGGGTAAGACAGGAGGCCTGGGCTTGGTAAAAAGGCCTGCCCTGCCCTTGACTGCTGCTTCTGAGGGTGGCTTGCCTTTCCTTGGCCTGTGCACTCCTGTAAGTGGTTCTATATTCATCCATTTTCTTCATGTAAGCCTCTGTCTGCTCCCCAAACAGAGAGTTACCAACCACAGGAAAATTTTTAGCCGTAGACTGGGTGTCCTGTGATAGGCTAGTTCATCTGAGCCAAGCATGCCTTCTGAGAGACACAGATGTAGCCACGATTCTGGATGCCACATCGTGGAGTCGACAGCAGCGTGAAATTGTACTTGGATGCCTCAATTCCATCCACAGCCACCTCCTCCAGCTCTCTGGTTAGCTGGGGAGGCTCTTTAAGCCAGTTCAGAACCGTATCCCACCTGGACTTCTGGTACCTGGCTGTGTAGACCATATAATTTGCCTGCCTGAGTCTCAAGAGGATGCCAAGTATAGTTTCTTGGCCATGGCATCGACTTTCCTGGAGTCCTTGTCTGGGGGTGTGAAGTCAAAGGAATGTTTGCCCTGTCACAGGCTGCAGCCTGCACAACCCCAACATGGCTGCTACGTGAATAACGGAACTCCACAGCTGAGCCTGATAACATGCATCTCCTGTCCATTCTTTTATCTACAGGAGGTAAAGAGTTAGGAGTCTGTAGAATCTTTTGTGTCTGTTTCCCCAAGGACTTGTGAAGGGAATAGACAACCTTTGGACTCTGGGATGTCCATCATCTCCACAAAATCAGGCTCTTCCTCCTCCTCAGCAGCTTCAACCAAAGGAAGCTGAAGGGTTTCAGCCACCTTCTTGTAAAACAAGAAGTGAAGAGAGACTCAGAAAGCCTGGGAGGAGACATCAGAGGGTCTGTCTGGGGAGATGTCGGTTCAATGGGCACATCAGACCCCACGTCGTAGTCATCGTCGGGATAGTCTTCATCGTCTCCCTCCCACTCCTCACAGAAAGCATCCGGCTCGTAATCCAAAGGAGCTGGTTCCGACCGGAACTGACCACCTAACCAGCGGTACGGTTCGGACGGAACCAGACAGGTTACTGGACAATACTAATTGCTTTGATTATCTTGTCCGCGTTGGAGTAAGCGGTACTGGATCCGAACTGGCGGACTTGTGTTTCTTTTGATGGAATCGACCCTCAGAGTCAGCTCTCCTTTTGCCTGAGGAGGTATTGCCTAGGTCAGTAGACACCTCCTCAGGTTCGCCGTAACCGAACCGGACTGGCCATCCGGGTCTCACGGACTTCTCAGCCTCCCTTTCCTTCAACCTACTCAGTCTTTTTTCTAGAGTGGTTTTAGAAAAGTTTTGCAAATTTGGCAGTCTGACTGGAGGTGGTCAAACCCCAGACAATAAACACAGATGAGGTGGGGAATTAGGCCTTGGCAAGGCCTCCCCACTCAGTACAGTGTTGAAACCCAGTGGGACGGTTTTCTTTTGGGTTTCTCAGACATGGCCAACCTACCAAAATTACCCTACAGAAGCGTTCAAGCCAGGTAATACCAACCGATCGGGTAAAACCGTGTCACGGGTTTGGAAAAGAACCGAGAAAAAGCCTGGTTCTTTTGAAACCGATCGCCACCGGAACACCACTCTAAAATAATAAATTTAAAATTAGAAGGAAAGACAAGGTCAATTCCTAACCAGACCGACCAGGAAGAAACCAACAATTTCCACAAGTTATTTAAAATAAAATACAGTCACTACCTATCTACCACACTACCTGTACCATAGACAGAGGCTGGAAATCTGAAAAACAATAAAGAACAAGTTTTAAACCGAATGCTTTACTTTTACCGAACTGAGCAGAGGAACCTCTGGAGCGACTTCACTGTTAGGCGGAGTAAAGAATCTGACGGTTGCACTGGTAAGTACCACAGACAGAGGTTTGAAAACCGAGCTCGAGACTCAATGTTCCATGCTTCTGCATGGGGTTAACTCTTTCCTCTCCAGGGCAGTTCAAGTGCTGGGGCTAACTGCATTATGTCTGAATACAGCAAGACTTCATGTTGTTTGAAGGACCCCAGGGAGGTCTAGGTCAGAGCCACTAGAGACTTGACACCAGGAAGGATGTCGGGGAGCTTGGCACTACATAGGGAGCTGAGAAAGTGCTGAAGGGAATGAGAGATTCTGCTGGCAGAACAGTACAGAAGAGTTCCATCAGCAGAAAACCGCTAGATGTCACAAGATCCCACAGATCGCCACTCACTAAGATGTGTGAAAATAATCCCAGAACAAGGACTTCATTCTGTGGAAAACATCTTGCCACAAGTTCATGAAGAAGAGGTCTGCAGAAGGAAATCCATCACTAGTTTTGCCAGACAGCACCAACTGGCACCCTGTAGCTCAGCATCACTCGTGGCACAGGTGGGCACCAAGCCAGTGCCTATGCCAGCCTGGGTGACACCCGGGGCACCACAGCAGTACCCACAGGTACCCCACGACACCCTTGGCAGCAATGGCACCCGAGGACACCTCCAACACCATGGCACCCATGGCAGCAATGGCACTCATGGCACCCATGATGCTCGTGGCACCCATGGTGCCCATGGCAGCAATGGCTGCAGAGTGCACCCGTGGCACCCATGGACTCATGGCACCCATGGTTCTCCCCTTGATACTCATGGCACCCATGGGTGCCCTGGCGCTCATCTACAGGTGCTTGCGCACCGCCCGCACCACAGGTGTTCAGTTCTGCCGCCTGAGTGCTCGGTGCCACCAGCAGCACCAGCAACCAGCAGCACCCGTGGCGCCTCACGAGCCACGGTGCCAAGCCATGGCGCAACCACAATGCAGACCCACCACCTGCGGTGCTGCCCACGGCACCGACGCCTAAAACCAGCAGCTACAGCGCCAGACCTGTGGCGCCACCCATGGCGCTGCTGGGCACTGGCGCCAGGACAAACACCACTGTGGAATATGCCAATGGAGAATCCTAAGAAGAAGGGGAGAAGGAAAGGTAGTGCCCATGCCAGCCCCTCGCATGGAGGGGGTAGGCACCGAGGGGGTCACACGATGGCTAAGGCACCAAGAGGGCAATGTGCTCATCCTAATCCAATCAACCCGGTCCAGCAGCTCCAAGGCCCAGAGGCCCTGAAGTCTGGAAAACTAGCCAGGAAAACTGGATAGAAGTGAACCCCCTGCTCCACAGGAGCAGCCCAGAGATGAAACAGCTCAACGGAGCTCCAACGAGGGACAGAGATGGAGTCCGAGTCGAACACAATGTAGCTCGTTAGGAGCAGGGCCAAGGAGAAACCACCAAAGTTGGTTCAGGCCAATCGCCCCTCCTGACTAACAATCCTCATGCAGACATGCCAGAGGGTAACCTCGAGCAGCATGGATTCTTCTTCCCAGTGAGGAAGAAGAGCTTGAGGTTAAGCAGAGCTGGATCCCCAGAACCACTAATTGTGCTTCGTGGACTGTCCCCCCCGTTTATCAAGGCGGCAGACTGGACACAGGCTTTCTTCCATATAACAACTTTCAAAAGAAGTCTTCCTACCGTCACCGCTACTGTCTAAGGACAACTCCGTTGATGGCAGGTAAGAATTTCTTTTCTTCTTCTTCTTAATCTTCTTTTCTTGTTAAGTAAAATAAGAAATTAATACTACTAAAATGTTAAACTAAACACTAAGCGCTGCTGTTGTATAAGCAACTGACTCTAGTAGGCGAGCGGCGTCGACATCCAAGTGCACTCGACAGCGGGAGAAAAGGAACTGAGGTGGTTGGAGGGTCGATGCTGAGATAGCCTACACAGGCGCAAGCTAGTCTCGTGGTGCGTGCACATGCGTGGTCCTGTCTCGCACGACCCTTCTGAAAAATGTTGGCTCCCGCTGGTCCTAGCACCTCCGGCGCTATCCCACTAGTGTGAATGAGTGATGGAGACTTAGTCCAGGAAGATCACAGGTTACTCACCTGTAACAGTAGTTCTAGGAGTGGTTTATGGTATACATCCACACATTCTGGCAGTGTTCTTTCCTTTTAGATGTGCGGAAAATCTTCCAAGTTGGCTCCTCCCACCACCTGGGAGGTAGATCATGGTTCCGCCCCATGGCGCAGATCTTGCCTGGAAGCGAGGCTGTGCACCTGAGCCTGGGGAGGTCGGGTGGGTTCATGTGGATGTACACCATATACCACTCCTAGAAAGTGAGGTTACGCAAGAACGTACCGTCACAGTAGATCTCGAAGAATGTCTCTTGCAGTAGGTCATTACTTCTGGGAGGTTCCAGCAGAGGCGCTGTCACACAGCAGCTTCTTTCAGCAGGGACCGCCCACACATGACATCATCGCTCTGTGCCCTATATAAATGTGGGTGGTCCCTGGTATCCTCAGTTCCCCGCCGGATTCAGCCTCGCAAAGGCGAGGACCAAGGGAAACCAAGGTACCAAACAGTCCCAACCTAAGTCCCTGGATTCTGAGTTTGTCTCTGTTAGAGAAGGAGGGGGACGAGGGGGATAGGACCTACTGCAGGAGACATTCCTCGAAGATCTACTGTTACAGTAAGTTCTTATGTAACCGCACTGTCTTCCCTGAATGGACTCTTGCAGTAGGTCATTACTTCTGGGAGATTCCTCAGCAGTTATGTCCATGTGGGAGGACAGTTATGATAGAATGCCTTGAGGACGGCACGACCAAAGGCAGTCCCTGCGCCATGAGGCAAAGTCTAGGTTGCAGTGTCTTGTAAAGGTATGGATTGTGACCAGGTAGCTGCATTGCAGATGTCCATAACAGAGGCACCTTTCAAGCAAGCCACAGTGGCTGCTATAGCCCTAGTGGAGTGAGGTTGGAGCACGATCTGACAGGGGCTTATTGTATTTTTTGTAACAAAAGGTAATGCAATGTGCCAACCAACAGGAGAGAGTGCGCTTCGTAATGGGAAGGCCCTCACGCCCATGGGCAAATGTGACAAAGAGTTGAGATGTTTTCCTAATGGACTTAGTCCAGTCAGTGAAATAGGAGTATTCTGTAATCATCCAGAGTATGTAGGATGTGTTCCCTGGACTGGAGTAGTCAGGGTAGTACACGGTAATTCCAAGGACTGATTGAGAGTCTGTTCTGAGACTACTTTAGGAAGAAAGGGCGGGTTGGTGCTTAGCACAACCTGCTCCTATGAAAGATAAGATAGGGTTCCTTGCACATAATAATATTTTATTTATATAGCGCATTTCCAGTTTCAAAGTGCTGCACATAAAACACATCACAAATAATTTAAAAGTCTTACACAACTTCAACTTCAATTTAAAACTTCCCAATCAAAATATCAATCAGTAAAAGCCTGTTGGAAAAGATGTTTTCAGGCTGGTTTTAAAGCTCTCCACGGTCCTGCACTCTCTAATCTGACAAGGTAGAGAGTTCCACAGGGATGGTGCTGCAAACATAAATGCCGGGCCCCAGATGTTTTAAATGCACTCTGGGAACCTTCTAACAACCCCTCGCCAGACGAAGTGGAGAGGACGGCCGGGCTGTAGGGAACCAGGAGCTCTTGCAGATAACTCGGTCCCTGTCCATGCAGGGCTTTATAGGTCAGCGAACCAACCAAAAAGTGATCCACCACTGTATAGACAGCCAGTGCAGAACACGCAGCACAGGAGTAATATGACTAGGCGCAGCGACCCAATCAACAACCGAACCGCTGCATTCTGCACCAGCTGCAAGTGGCGGATATCAACTCCTGGAAGACCCAGGTAAAGGAGTTACAATAATCAAGGCGTGAGGTCACAAAGGCATGGATCAACGTGGGCAAATCATCGGACAGAACAAGGTTCTTAATTCTGGCGATGTTCCTAAGAGGGTAAAGGAGGATTTGACGACTGCCAACACCAGCACGCAGCCGTCCAGTTCTTCGTCAAGAACCACCCCCAGATCATGCACTCGCTCAGAGGCAGGCAGTTGTACACCATCAAGCCAAAGCCCAGATGGTTAACCCACCACCTGCCTCTCTATACGGCGCCGATCCACTACCAACACCTCAGTGTTCCCGAATTCAATTTCAACCAGCTTGCCTTCATCCAGTCATGGATCTCCGCAGACAGCCGTTAACGAGATTACGTACCGTTCAGATGCAGGCAGTTGTACACCATCAAGCCAAAGTCCAGAAGGTAAACCCATCACCTGCCTCTCTATCCGGTGCTCTGGATCCACTACCAACACCTCAGTCTTCCGGGATTCAATTTCAGCCAGCTTGCCTTCATCCAGTCATGGATCTCCGTAGACAGCTGTTAAGCGAGACCGCACTATCCTGGAACGGGTGCAAAAGACAGACAGAGCTGGGTGTCATCAGCATAGCAGTGAAACCTCAGTCCATATCGTCTTACAATGTCTCCAAGGGCAGCAAATACACTGCAAATAACATGGGGACAGCACCGAGCCCTGAAGGACCCCACACGGCAGAGAGAATGGTTCAGAGAAAAAATCCCAGATACCACCCTCTAAGACCTGCCGGCGAGGAAAGAGTGAAACCATTTGAGAAATGGACCAGCCAGGCCACAGATGACCCTCAGGTGCTCAAGCAGCACCCCATAGTCCACAGATGTCAAACACAGAGGAGAGATCCAGAAGTACCAAGATGGAGCAGGCGTTTCTGGTCCCTCGTCATCAGGAAATCATTGAGCACCAACCAGAGCAGTCTTGGTACTATGTCTCTTCCGGAAGCCTGACTGGAGAGGATCGAGATATCATGGATGGTAAGATGGTTCTCCAGTTGCAGCGCAACCACTTTTCAAGCACCTTCCCAACAAAGGGAAGGTTAGAGATAGGTCTGTAGATAGCACAGCTGTTTGGGTCCAGAGAAGCTTTCTTAAGAAGCGGTGTCACCACCGCCTCCTTCAGGGAGCTAAGGAATTCTCGAGTCTAAGGAGCACCAAACAATCTGTCCGAGGATCGGGCCGATAAACTCAATACACCCCAATAATAGGCATGTAGGGCCTGGGTCCAAACTACAGCATGTTGGCCGCAAATTCTGGACAATCCGCATGATATCTCCCATCTCTGGACGGTCAAAAGAACTTCAGGATGACCGAGAGGAAGTGACCAAATATCGACCACCATCAACTCCCATAGAAGGCGCTGAGCAGATTTCTTCCCTGATGTCGGCCACCTTATCATAAAAATCGAGCAAACTTCTCACACTTAATTTGTGAAAATGCTCTTGAACCTGCAAACAGGATGGGTTGCACAACCTGTCTCGGTTCGAAAAGAGCTGAGCTGGTCTGGTTTTGAGCAGCAGCAATCTCACCAGACAGGAACTCTGCCTTCTTACGCGTGATTTCTGATAAATAGCATTGATAATGCTCTATCAATATAATTGGTCGGCTTCAAGGGTGATTCCATGTGACGTTCTAACCTTTGTCTGACTTCGTCTCAACTCCCTCAAAGTTTCATCACACCAAGGGACACGTAGGCGGAGAGAGAGTGGACGAACATGGACTGGGGGCGACAGAATCCAGGGCCTCAGTGATAGCCTTATTATAGGCCAAAACTAGACTCTCTGGGTCTTCACCTGCCCACGGAACTCCCGATAGGTCTAACATCGCCTGAAGGCTAGAGGAGTTACTCCCTCAATGGGCGGTATTTGACCATCTCCACAGGGGCAGGCCTATGGGGGGCTGGAAACTGAATTTCACTGTAGTGATCGGATCATACAACTGGTTCCACCACCAAGTTGAAGGACTCGATCCCCAGGAGAAGACCAGATCAAGAGAGTGATCTTGCTTATGAGTAGCAGAGTAACTACCTGTGTGAAACCTAGCGAATGCATAAGTTGGAGGAAGTCTTGACCAAACTGCAAGAGTTAGGTAAGTCGACCCAAGCATTGAAGTCACCCAGGACCATCAGCCTGGGTGACTCCAACGTCATGTCGACGATGAAGTTCAGTGACTTCCTGCAGGAACATTTTCTCACCCGGGTGGATGGTAGATAAGAATGATCCTGCAGCCCACACCTGCTACAGCGGTAAACTCAAATGATCTGGCCCTCTCAACTGGTACAACAGCAAGGCCCAATTCCATCTAAAACAGATAGCCACCCCTCCGCCCTGTGGTCCGATCACAAGTGGTGTATCAGCTGGGACAGCTGCCTCCAAAATGGGGCCTGCATTGTCATCAAGCCAGGTCTCAGTGATGCAAGCCAGGTCTGCTTTCCCAACAAGATCAGCAATAATTGGTGTCTTGTTCTTAATAGAACTGGCATTGCATAACACCCTCAGTCGGCCGGGGTTCGAGGCCGACAAATTGTCTGCCCAGAAACACTGGAGCCCTTGGGTATAGTAACTAGACATGGAGGACCACGTTCCAGTGACCATTTCGCCCAGGGTGTCTCCTGGACCGCACAACCCCGATACGTACCCATCCCCTCTCCAAGGTCCGGACCCTCGGCCCCTCCCCTCGGAGCAAGCTTTAGGAAAAGAAATAAAACTAAACAGCATGCGAACCGCACACAAACTCAGAGCTCTTACTGGCAGCACAGCCTAGCCACCATACTGCATATGGGGGCGCATACATTAGCATAAGGGCATGCAGCTCGAAATCCGTCAAGCTCATGTGATGGCTATCCAAAATTACGTTTTCCATGAGAGGAAATGCATATCACAAGTGGCAGGAAGCTCAAAAGGCTCCACTGTTAAGTTTGCAATCATAAATTCAAGTCCCATGGGGGTGGGATGGCGAATAGGAGGCTTGGTATGTAGTATGCCTTTCAAAACATCTTAGCTAGATGATGTTGGTATAGGAGATGGCTGCCCAGCGGTTCGTGGAAAGCGAAATTGCAGCCAAATGGACCTTGATAGAGAAATAACTAAGGCCCGCTTCAGTTAAAGAGGCTAAGTAGTCCACTATTTTTGTGAGAGGACATGAATACAGGTCCAGACTGTGAGCCGTGGACCAGATAGAAAAATGTTTCCATTTATAATTATAGGTCTCTGGTAGCGGTTTTCACGCAGCTAGCAAAATAGCTGCCTAAGTTGACACTTCTTGTCTGCTTATGAATGTGTCCTCAGAGTCAAGCATGAAGGCGTAAGGTCCTCAGATTGGGATGGAGTAGGGAGCCTTGGCACTGGGTCAAGAGATCCGGTCTGAGTGGCAACTGAACAGGGTCTGTCACCAACAGTTGTTGCAGTAGTGGGAACCATGATTGTTGAGGCCACATGGGTGCTATCAGAATCAGTGTGGCTGACTTGGTTTGTAGTTTCATGAGGGTGCGAGGCAGAAGAGGGATTGGGGAAGCATATAAGAGCGCCCTGTCCAGTTAGGGACAGGGCATCTGTAAGCGTCCCTTTTGTTCGGGATAATGGAATAATAGTTGGGGAGGCGGTGGTTGTCTGGGGAGGCAAACAGATCGATCTGTGGAGTGCCCATAAGACACAAGATCTCTTGAAGGACTTGTGTGTGCAGGGTCCACTTGTGAGAATAGGACTGGCGACTCAGTTTGTCCGCTAACTGGTTGTAATGGCCCAGTAGATGGACCGCAGTAAGTGTTAGGTTTTGTTTGATTGCGTCTTGCCATACGTTGAGTGTCTCCATGTAAAGGGTGTGTGATGTCGTGCCCCTTGCTTGTTGATATAAAATACTACAGTCACATTGTCTGACTGAATCATCAATGGACACAGTGTCAGATAAGGACGGAAGGCCTGAAGTGCCAAGACAACAGCCCGCATCTCCAGAAGATTGATGAGGTTGTTGGGGACAAGATGGCCACTTGCCTGTGTCGTGTATTGACCTAGGTGGGCTCCCCAACGGTCCAAGGAAGCATCTGTAGTTATAGTCTGAGAGGAGGGGGCGGTGAAAGGGCAGACCCTGAGCGAGGTTGGAGAAGACTGTCCACCAAGTCAGGAAGACTTGAGAGATGGAGTCACTCTGATTTTGTCTTCAAACTGCCCTGTCCGCCCGACACCATTGATTCTGTAGTATCCATTGGATGGGATGCATCTTTAGTCGTGCAAATCCACGGTTGGTATGGCAGCTGCATGTTGCCCTAAGTAGTTTAAGATTAGTCTGGCAGTGACTATTTTTAGAGACTGGATCCGTGAGGCTAGGCTTATCAGGGTCTCCTGATGGGGCAGCAGCAAATATGCTTTGGCCACTGTTGAGTCCCATATGGCTCCTATATATTGGAGTGCTTGGGTAGGCTATGGGCTGAACTTCAGCCAGTTTACTGCTATCCCAAGATCACTGAACATCTATAGGGTCTCGAGAGAGAGTCCAGCAGATGAGCTCTGGAGTCTGCTTTATTTCGTCTAGATATGGGAATACAAATTGACCCCGATTCCACATAGCAGCTTCTACCACTGCTAAGCATTGGGTGAACACCCGAGGTGTCGATGAAAGGCGAAAGAGAAGTGCTCGAAATTGGTAATTCTGACCCAATAGATGGACGTAAGTATCTGTGATGAGCCGGGTGGATGGGGATGTAAAGATAAGCATCTTTCATATCCAGAGCACATTCAATCCCCTTTTTCAGGAGTGGCATTACTGACGTTAAGGTGATCATGCGAATGTGTTTGTACTGGATGTACTGATTCAGACCCTGAGATCCAGCACTGGTCTGAAGTCCTCCGTCCGTTTGGATACTAAAAGAAATGGGAATAAAATCCGTTAGCTGGTCTGATCTGGGTACTGGCATAATCGCCTTTTTGATGATTAGGGCAAGCAGTTCCTCTTGGAGGATGGCTGTATGATCCAGAGGTTATTGAATCATTCGAGGTGGAAAGGTATGGGGTGTGGAGATGAACTCCAGTGGGTGCCCGTCTTGGATTATCTGCAGTACCCATTTGTTGGTTGTAATTTGTTTCAGGCCTATATGAAGGGCAAACGATCCCTTACCGCCGCTGAGGTCCGATCAAGGAGGCGAGGAAAAGCCCTGCAGAGTCGCTGTGAACTGGACTGGCCAGTCCCGGCTGAGGATAGACACGGGAAGGACTGATGGGCTGGCCACGTCTGTAAAGCCACCTCTATTGTAGTTTTATACCGTTCACCTCTTTTTATTGTATGCATAGGACTGGTAGTGGTCGAATGGTATATACCTGTACTGTCACGGAGAGTCTGACCAAAGGCTTGCAGGTCGTCTAGAAGCGTCTGCGTGCCTGGATCAAAACGTTTGTAGCCATTAAATGGGGCATTGACTACCATGTGTTGTATGTCAGCTGCCAACCCAGATATGCAGAGCCATGCATGGCGGGGTAAGGTAATACCCATAGCTGATATATGGGTCGAGGTATCAACCACATCATATCCCAACCTGAGAAGGTGTCGGAAATGGATGTCATAGTTGACAAGGTTTGTATCAATTGTTCTTTATCATTGGAAGGTGGCAGTTTGTTTATAATGTCTAAGGCAGCCGCCTCAGGGTCCGTTGGTATTTCACCATATGGCCCATATAATTCACTATTCTGATATTCATTGTACCACAAGAGAACGCCTTTTGCCTAAATAGTCAAGTCTTCTGGACTCTTTATCTGGTGGCAAAACTTATATGTCTCGTTTTTTCGTTCCGTCATGAGCTGCCATAATGACGACAGAGTCCATTTCAGGAATCTTGGCTAAAGGGTAATATACTGGGGCCTGATATAAGCTGTCAGCTTTTCGGGAACAGTAGTAATAGCTGAAGGTTGGGTCCATGCCTCTGAAATTGTATTCTGATACGTCGGGATGAGTGGGGTATCACCATGACCAGTTCTTCTGGTAATTCCAGATATTCAGCCATATATTTGCACTGTTTATCATGTTCAGTAGTGCTGAACTCCATCACTTTGAATCTGAATCATCATTTCATTAAAGGATGGGTCATCTGGAGGAGATATGGCCAAGGAGCAGGGATGTCCTAATCAAAGGAGGAGACCACTGAATAGGGAGAGTCCTGGTCAGGAACTCTAGATCCTGGAAATCTATATCCTCAGGTATATCCTCCGGAGCGTCTGGGTCGTCCGACCAGTAAGCGTCAATGGAGGAGGAGGGGGCGACCACGGAGGATCATCTCATGGTCGGTATGATGCCTTTAGGAGGAGGAGAAGGAGAACGCCCAGGGAGCTGGTCTGACGGACCGGGCGGAAGAAGGAGGAGGAGTGTACCCATCAAGTGCAACACTTGATGTACAACTTTTCAATATCCATTGCTTGAGTAGGAGGCAGAGTAGGAAGCTAGGCCAGATGTTTTGACACTATAGGTGTGAGGGGCGGATTGGCTGCTGAGAAGTAGCGGGCGAGCCCCGGTAATATAAACCTGAGTCCCTCTGAGTATCTGCTTGGCCCCTATAACAATGCCCCTGTGAAGGAGGAGAGGTATTTAGCAAGGCAAATGAGGTAGATTTGTTCTCAGGAATACGGGACATCATGGAGGATCCCGTGGAGGCAACATCGCTATGGCATTCATGTTGCGTCGACAGAAGAATGGCGCCCATCGATGAGACCGCCGTTGCTTGGCTGTTTTACCATGAGCGGTATCGATGAAGAGAGCTTTGTCGACGGAGCAGGGGTATCCTGCATAGTTTTCAATGCATAGTAAACTGCGATCAACGGCGAATAGAGCACTCCACGACGAGGATGAAAGAAAAGCATGTGCCGTCGATGGTGTGAGTGTAGAAAGAGTCACCATCGACGTGCGGTGTGGCAGGGAGTGCGAGAAGGTTTCTCCTTCTCCTTGTTTCTGCTGAGAGCGACGCTGAAGTGGGGGAGCCCTTGGGACAAACCCTTGCGTCTCCAACAGAGACAATTGTTGCTCCATCAGTAATTTCTCAATCTGAAGCAACCATCGTCGACGGGTTGCTAAATTAAATTCTTGACAAAAGAACAAGAGGAGGTGTCTACTATGGGTCCCAGACACCTAAGACAACTCAATGATTGTCAAAGCGGTAAATTTTCTGCCACAGGAGCAGGAACAAAATAAGGTTTCTTTGTTCAAGTAGGTTTTTAGACATTTGTCTTATCCAATTTCTCATCGATGACTGCCACACAGTAGTTTAAGCTAGCTGCTGTGCGAACTGAAGACGGCGGGAAAATTAACTGAGGATACCAGGGACCACCCACATTTATATAGGGCACAGAGAGATGATGTCATGTGTGGGTGGTCCCTGATGAAAGACTGCTGGAAGAAGCTGCCGTGTGACAGCGCCCTCGCTGGAACCTCCCAGAAATAATGACCTACTGCAAGAGACTGTTCCATGGAAGATCTACTGTTACAAGTGAGTAACCTGTGTTTCTAGGGACGTGGATATGGTGTACTTATCCACACATTCTGGCAGACTCCTAGCCATTCTTCAGGAGGAGAAGGCAAGTGCACACCCCTACTAGGAACAGAGACTGGAGAACTGAGCCCCCAAAACCAGCATCCCAGCGTGACCCGAGGTCAATGTAGTAATAGGAAATGAAGGTGTGTGTTGACTTCCAGGTAGCAGTCCTGCAGATTTCCTGGCTAGGGATGTCCTAGAAGCAGCCACTGATGCAGCAGTATGAGGGTGGAATGAGCCCTTAGCCTTGGGAGGCTCCTACCTGCCAACCTATAGCAGAGATCAATGCAGGAAGTGATCCACCTGCCAATCGTCCACTTGGCTGCAGGTCTGTCAGGTGCGGCTTCAGCTAAGGTGACAAACAGCTGGCACAACCTCTCCCGAACTCCAGCTGTGCACTCTTTGTAGTAGGCAGTGCTCACCTCAAGTCCAGAGTATGGAGCCTGTGTTCAGCCTCCGAGGTGTGATTTGGGAAGAACACTGGAAGAGTCATCACCTAATTCAGGTGAACCTCCGACACAACCTCGGGAGGAATTTGGGTTGAGGAGCAGGACAACCTTGTCCCTGTGGAGGACCAGGTAAGGATACTCCACCGAAAGCACCTGGAGCTCACTGATCCTTCTGGCTGATGTGATAGCCACCAGGAAGGTGGTCTTCCATGAAAGGTGAGACATCTCACACCCGTGCATAGGTTCGATGGCTTGCCCATGAGCTTTTCCAAAACTAGCAACAAGTCCCACGGTGGTGGTGGTTCACGCGCCGGAGGGTAAATATGATCTAAGCCTTTGAAAAGCACCAGACCACCTTCTCCTGCACCACTGACTGCTGACCAACCCGAGCCCGGTAAGCAGAGATGGCTGCCAGGTGCACCTTATGGGTCATCGCATCAAGTCCCCTTTGGAGAGGGACCACAGGTAGTCCAAAATGCAGGCCACAGGACAGGACAAAGAGTCCAGCCCCTTGCCCTGACACCAAATAGAGGATCTCTTCCATTTGAAGGCATAGTATTTTCTGGTCTATTCCTTTCTAGATGCCTCCACGACAGTGAGGACATCTTTGGGGAGACCCAAACCCTGGAACTCTAGCCACTCAGGAACCAGGCTGTCAGGTGCAGGATTGAAGGTCCAGGTAGAGTACCTTTCCTGATTGATAGAGAGCAGGTCCAGGCATACTGGAAGATGCTTCGGAGCCCATTGCTGAGGCTGAGGAAATCGGGGTCCCAAAACTGGAGTGGCCAGTCCGGAGCCACCAGGATCACCTGCACCTTATCCCACCTGACCTTGAGCAGCACTTTGTGGATCAAGAGAAGTGGAGGAAGGCATAGAAGAGGCCAGGGTCCAAGGCCTCAAGAAGGCATCCTCCTGCAGTGAGCCCTGCTAAGGAGGTGGGCACAGAACAGCCTCAGCTTTGCGGTCTCCCTGGAGGTGAACAGGTCCACCTGAGGGTGCCCCACTGGAAGAACAGACTGTGAACTACCTCCGGATAGAAAGACCACTTGTGAGGCGCCTCGCCTACCCGGCTGAGGGGAGTCTGCCAGCTGACTGGAGGCTCCTGCCACATGGATGGCTAGGAATCCGCCTCCAGGCTACTTATGAGAGTCCCACGCAGAGAGCTTCCTTGCACAGAGGTAGGGAGTGCATCCCACCCTGCTTGTTGAGATAGTACATGGTCGTGGTGTTGTCCGTCCAGACTGGGACCACTTGACCCCAAACATCTGGGCGAATGCAGTCAGTGCCAGCCGATCTGCCCGGAGCTCCACCAGGTTGATGTGCCATTGGGACTCCTCAGGGTCCAGAGCCCGTGGACTCTGTGTTCCCCAGATGGGCACCCCAGCCCGTGAGAGAGGCACTGGTCATCACAATGACCGTCGGCTTGGTGGACAAACGGGATCCCTTCCTGCAGATGTTCTGGGACTAGCCACCACTGGAGGGAGTCCACATCTTCTGGGTCACAGTGACCAGCTGGTCAAAGTGACCTCTGCGCTGAGACCACTGGCTGGACAGCTCCCACTGCATGAATCGCATATTCCAATGGGCCCAATAGACCACACTGGTGCAGGCCGCCATACAACCCAGAAGGCGAGAAAGTCCTGGGCAGGGCACAATTGCCCAACCCGAAATGATCAGGCAAAGGAGGAGAGAATCCGCCCTGTCCACTGGGAGCCAGGCTCTGGGTCAGCAAGAATCAAGCTCTGCCCTGATAAAGCTGATCACCCGAGGACACGAGTTCTGACTTGGCCTCGTGGACCAAGAGGCCAAGGGAGGTGCAGGTCTGGAGGGCCAGGTCACTGGACCGCCTCCACCTCCTGCCTGGAGGGACCTGCAATCAGCCAGTTGTCCAGGTAGGGGTATACCTGGACCCCTCGGTGCTTCAGGTAAGCTGCCACCACTGCTATACATTGGGTGAAGACTCTGGGGATAAGGAGAGACTGAATGGCATGGCCCGGAACTAGTGAGGGTTCTGGTGGCTCAAAGTGGACAAACCACCGGTGGGACAGATGGATCAGAACATGAAAGAACCTGTCCTGAAGATCCAGGAGCAAATCCACATGTCTTGCTCTAGAGATGGTATGATCTGAGACACAGTTACCATCCTAAAGGTATGCGACCTGAGGAACTTGTTCAGGTCGTACAGATCTAGAATGGGGTGCCAGTTCCCTATCCGCTTTGGCAGCAAGTACCTGGAGACAAACCCTGGAGGATCCGCTACCTGAACATGACCTCCTTGAGGAGGAGCTGGACTATGTCATCTCAAGAGCTGACCGAGTGTCTGCGGATACCAAGTCCGCCTGTGGGGTGCGGGCTTGGCTTGGAGGGTACTGCTCAATTCCAGAGACAGATCCTGACTGACCACTTCCAAACCCACCTGTCCGTGGTGACAGCAGACCAGGTAGAAAGGAAGGACCCACGGGATGTGACAGGCATGAGGGTGGCACGCCCATCCCATCACTGAGCAGGCTTGGAGGAGGAGGACCCAGCTGAGGAGTCACTGGTCCCTTCCCTCCAGGCTTACAGACCACTGAGGTCACTGACTTGGGCCTGGTCGCAAGGCTGAGCCTGCTGGCCCAGCTGATGCTAGGCTGGCTTTGCTACAGGAGTGGAGGACCGAAAGGGCTTTTGCTTCTGTTGTCTAGCCCTTGGGATCCTTCAGTGTGGATGTCACGGAGCCCAGGTGGCACTGGACTTCTCGATATGCTGGTGGTGACCTCCACAGGTCGGTGCCCAGGAATGGAACATCTGCCAGCTTGTGCTGAGTGTCTGCCATGAAGGTACAGCTCCTCAGCCAAGCCCTCACGGTGCATGGCAACTGCAGTCGCCACCGAGCAGGCACAGGAATCCCCAGATCCAGAGCCATCTGCAGTTGCTGCTTGGCCACAGCCCAGCCCAGATCTCGGACCTGCCTGACAGTGGTCTGTAGGTCTGCAGGTAGGTGAGGAATCACCTCATTCAAAGAGACCCAGATGGCATGGCAGTGTGCCATCATTTTTTTTTAAAGTCTTTTTCCTCCGGTCACAGCTCATGGAAACTCTCTCTGGCAACCATTCCCTTGTGTCTGCCTGCCTGAGATTCGCTACATTCTGTGCCATCTCTCCCCCACCTGCTGTCAGCACCCCCAGTTTGACCCACCTGGGAGGAAGCCCGACTCCTTCTTTGGGCTCTCTTATCAAGGCAGACTCTGACATGCAGGCAGTGCCCCATGGAGGAGATATGGCGCCATCCGAGTCGAACCTAGTGCTGGGCATGGAGGGCAGGTGCGTCACCCTATCCCAGTGAACTGGTTTTCTCCTTGTTCTGCCACCACCCTCCCGGCAGCAGCACACGGCAACCTGCCAGCATCCAGCACTCTGTAACGTGCTGCCATGCTTCTACGGTGCCCCGATCTCCACCAGGGCGCGGAGCACCGGGGCATCCCGACAGCCTCCCCGGGATAGGAGAGCAGCCTTCCAGTGCTCCATCCTATCCCTCCCCTACCACCCTGGCCGAGCTTACTCCCCGAACTTGGGTCGCCGGCGGACGCGAGGTGTGGCCCAGCGCCAACCCTCAGTGCCACCCAGGTTGGGCCAGGAGTCTGCCATTATAATGACCAAGCTCCCTGGCGGAGTCCGGTAAGAGGAGGCAGCACAGACTTTTTAGCCGCATGGTCCAATTTCTTGGACTCCTTGTCCGGCAGCTTGTCAACGCCCCCAAATTGCCCGAGCACCAAAACATGGAGTAGGCCACCAACCGCCCAGCTGAGGGGTGCTCCGTGAAACCTGAGAGGGTACTGGTGGGCACCGGATATTTGCAGGCTATCCAGGCAGAGGGCGCAGGGTAGGATGCAGGGTACTGACAAAGCTCCAGGGCTGGGCTGACAATGGCCTCGCCACTGGGAAAGTCTCCGTGAGGAGAGTCCCCTTTGTCCAGAATCTCTGTGAGGGATAGTGAGACCACTTCTGAACGGGCTCCAGCTTCATCCCCGTGGACTCGGAGATGAGGTGGAGGATGCCCATGAAGGAAGTGGGCCCTTCCTCCGCCGAGAGGCACCCACGGACTCCACGCCGACCAGACAGGAGTGCAATGAGGAATCTCAAGACCAGATTAGTCCACATAAAGTAGCCAACCGCCTAAGTCACCCTCGACCCATCGTGGACGGTCAGGCGCGAGTGTGACCGACAGCTGATGGGAAGCCCTTGGCTGGCCGAGATTCCTGGTCAGCAGCTGTTTGGGCGACTGCTCCACCAGGATCAGTGAGAGGCCAGCTTCAGCCAAGCTGAGACGGTCTGGACCGGCTCCACTGGGGAGGGACGGTCTCGATCGACTGCACAGGGTGAGCCGCGTTGGCCTGTCAGGCGACAGCCAAGTGATGGCAGTGTGGGAGCCAGGGTTGGCTTTGGACCGCCAGCACCAACCGCTGCCACATGAGGTCTTTGTAGCACTGTTGCAACTTGTACCAAAAGCCTCCTCAACCAAGGAGGACAAAGGCTACAAACAGCGACAGTGCCGCTTCCTAATGACGCCGACAGCGGAGCATTGATGATTGCGAAGCAGCTCGACCCACTTGGAGGAGGAAGACCTCAACCTTGGCTGCCAGGGGTGCTGATGGGGATCTCAGAAGGAGCCAGGAGTGCAGTGCCTCCTGCTCTGGGTTGGTGACCAGAGGGTACTGCTCAGCGGACTGAGCAGCCCTTCTGAGGTCACGGGCAGGACCAGAGTCCTGAAAAGAGAACTGTCGCCTCTTCAACAACAATCGGTCAATAGGGTCAGAGAACAATCTCATCTGCATCATCGGCCAGCATCTTGACTAACTGGCCTGACTGGGTCTCTGTGAAGCCAGCCAAGACCGCTGTTTTGACCATGGTCAAAACCTGAGAGTCCTAAGACTGAGAACGCTCCCAGTCCCAGGAACGCCGACAGAGTGTCTTCTCTTTTCTTTCTTCTACTCCTTCTGCAAGAGCGGAGCTTTGCAAACCTGAAGGACCTGCCCTTAGTCAGGAGGGACTGGCACAGCTCCATGAAGGAGCCCAAAATGTGAGCCCAATTGAGCAGAACAAAGGCCGAAGCCGAGAAGGACTATGCAGCAACCTGAGCCACCTCCTCAAAGGCCGTAAGCTGTTCCAGCTGCTCAGTGGACGACCCCGCAGCCGTGGAGACCACCAAATGGGAATCTTTAGATTTGACCAGTGGATGTCGTTTTTCCAGGTGGCCCAACTTCAGGTGGGCAAGGCGAGTCCTCGAGGACCGTGGTGTGACACGACCAGCAAATGTGGCAGGCCAGGGTATTGTGATTGTGGCCCAGGCAGTAGACACACATGGTGTGAGGGTCGGCATCTTCGTCAAGATGGGCACCGACGAACCGTATGCAGACTTATCATCCGTAGCAGTCGCGATCGAAAATCATGCTGAAAATGGAAACTCATAAGAGTTTAAAGTTTTTGGAAGTAAATCTGAAGATTTTAGCACTAGGGCCTACTCAACGCGGAGCAGTAAGGAGGGAACCTTCTTCCAGTGGAAAGGAAGATCTGGCGCCATGGGGTGGAGCTGAGGGATATACCACCTGGGTGGGTGGGAGGAGCCAGCTTGAAGACTTTCCAGCACATCTTAAAGGAAAGGACACTGCCAGAACGTATGAATCGTACACCATATCCACGTCCCTAGAAATCACAGTTGGGAAGTGGAAATAACGGGTACAGTCTCTATAAGAGGGAGAAAAAAGCGGGGGGGTAACCCTATACATAAGGGATGAGATAAAAGCAACGGTGAGCAGGGAAGGGACAGGGCTCAGCAGAGATCCTCTGGGTCATGATAATTTAGAGGACAGGGAAACCAGTACAGACCACCAAGTCAGGGGAGGAGGTGGATAGGGAGATGGCTAGTGAAATGCAAAGGATGGCTGGCAAAGCAGAAATACTGGTGGTAGGGGATCTTAACCTCCCAGTGTGAACTGGGAGATTCAATAGCAACTTCAGAAAGGAGTAGGGAGCTGTTGGAATCCATGCAAGAGGCACTCTTCAACAAATGGTCAGGGAACCAACTAGGGAGAGGCCATTCTGGACCTGGTAATGACAAACGGGGACAGTGTTGAGGATGGGAGGTCGGGGAAAGTCTGGGGATAGCGACCACAATATGGTCAGGTTTACTCTTTGGATGGAGGCGAGGAAAGAACAGGACCACCACTAGGGTACTGGACCTTCAAGAAGTGGATTTTAGAAAATAAAAGAAATTTTCAAGGAGGAACTAGATGGGAAAGAGAACCTGGAGGACGTTGAGAGGATATGGGGACAATAAAGAGGGAATTCTGCTGGCAACAGAACAATGTATCAGGAGGGTGAGCAAGCACAAACAAGGGAGGAAACCACTTTGATTTACAATAGATATGGGAAGAGCAGTCAGGAAAAAAAAGCATTCAGGTCCTACAAATCTTCACAAGGAATGGCAGAAAAGAAGCTTACAGGAAGAAGCTAAAGGACACGGGGAAAACAGTCAAGAGGGCTGAGGTGGATACGGAGGAGAGAAACAGCAAGGAGGCTAAAAGGGGACAATAAATTTTTCCCGAATATAAATGAGAGAAGGAAAAGCAGGCAGGGATTGTGAGACTCGGGGGTTCTGATGGAGGGAATGAGGAAAAGGCTAATCTGCTTGAACGATTACTTTACCTCAGTCTATACAGTTGAGGAAGAAAGAAAGGTGTCATAGCTATGAAGCAGGGAAGAGGGAGCAGGGAGATGGACACTAGCCACTTTTCAGAGGGTAGGGTAGTAGAGGAATTATGAAAATTGTGGACACACAAGGCAATGGGCCCCAATGCAATCCACCCCAGGGTGCGCAAAGAGTTGAGAGAGGAACTTGCAGCACCACTCAAAAGTTATTTAATCGGTCCCTAGACAAGGAGGGTCCCAGGGATTGAAAAGGGCTGATGTGGTACCACTGCACAAAGGGGAGGGAAGAAAGAGCCAGGCAACTATTGTCTGGTCAGCCTTACCTCTGTGGTGGGTAAGCTGATGGAGGCACTTATAAAGGAAAGGCTGGTACATTATCTAAGGGGGCTCACAGACAACAACCAGCACGGGTTCACAGGTGGGACGGTCATGTCAGACCAACCTGACTGAATTCTTTGATGGAGTAATGGACATATGTGATCAGGAGGACGTGGACATAGCCTATCTGGACTTCGGAAGGCCTTCGACACCGCCCTCACAGGAGACTAATAAGCAAGTTAGGCAGCTTAGGGTAGGAGCAAACTAACAAAATGGGTGGAGAATTGGCTGGTAGCTAGAACTCAGAGGGTGGTGGTAAATGGAGTGCACTCCAAGGAAGGGGGTGACGAGTGGGTTCCCAGGGTCCGTGTTCGGTCCCATGCTGTTTTAACATACACATTGGGGATATTTCAGAAGGCCTGAATGGGAAGGTGTGTCTATTTGCAAACGATATAAAGATCTGTAACAGGGTGACACACCAGGGGCGGGGGGATGGAAAGAATGAGGGAGGATCTGTCCAGGCTGCAGAAGTGGTCAAGGAAGTGGCAACTGCAATTCAACACAAAAAATGCAAAATTATGCACACAGGAGGCAGAATCAAGGCAAATACTGGCTGGAGGGAGGAACTTGAGGAAACAGAGCAAGAAAGGGACCTGGGGATCATCATTTTGGATAACCTGAAGGCTGGGAACCAATGCAGCAAGCCAGTGGGGAGGGCAAGCAGAATGCTGGCATGCATAGGGAGGGGCATTACAAGTAGGAGGAAGAGGCGATCATGCCACTATACAAAAAATATGGTCAGACCACATTTGGAATATAAGGCAGTTCTGAGGCCACACTTACAGAGACAGGGACACGGTGGAGAGGGTCCAGAGATGGGCAACCAAGATGGTTCAAGGACTACACGGAAGTCTTATGAAGAACAACTGGAGGAACTAAGTTGTACAAGCTGGAGATGAGGGAGAAAGGGATATGGTAGAAACCTTTAAATAACTGAAGGGAATAAACAAGATGAGGGAATGAAACATATTCAGGATGAGTGAAAACAAATCAACTATGGGACACGATTTCAAGCTGGAGGGGAAGATTTAGAGGAAATATGAGGGGCAGTTCTTCACCAAGAGAATGGTGGTCCTTGGAATAGGCTACTGGAATGAGTGGAGAGGATAGAGTTGGTGCTAAATGCAAGAAGGCTTGGGACAACGACATGGGCTAAACAGAAGAAACAATGGCACAGAATGGAGGCAGTAAGATAAACTAGAAGGGGCGGGGGTAATGGGCAGACTGGATAGGCGATGGGTCTTTTCTGCTGGTAAATTTCTGTTTCTACGCTTGCACAGCATACTTGCTGGCCCTGCTTATGAAGTAGCAGGGACACATCTGATGGAATTAATGTCCCTTCTGATCTTAAATTACTATGTTTCTATGTTAAGTTACTTATCAGGTGGAAATGTCACTTTATAGCAGTTTCCTTTATTGCAGTGCAACTGTCAGGAATCATCAGTCAGCTGGTCTCCTACCTTGTCCTTCTCATTGGAGCAGAGATCCAGCAGCATGTAAGTACTGAAACTGCCTTGATGGCCGCTTGAAGATCAGATCTCGAAGGGTGGACATTCCTAAATATGCTCGAGTCTGCAGAAGATGAAGAAAAGATCTCATGTCATTCCAATATACTAAACTGAAAGGTAATTCATACACACTACAGTAGAGTTGACAGCCTGCTTGAAGTGTTAACAGCTCCTTAGTTTGGCCTTAGGAAGGGACAGTGTCATTTAGCGTTACAGAACAAGTTTTGGAATAATGCCTTGGATGAAATAAGTGATGGTTAGAGGCCTAATGACGTAAATGATCATGAAGCAGGTATTCTACAATGCTCTGTTAAAAAAGCAAAATTAGTAAAAATAGGTTACTCACCTGTAACCGCAGCTCAGCACATGGTTCACATCCCATTCTGGCAGTTCCACAGGAACGTTCTGATTGGCCAGATGTCTTTAAGCTAAGCTCCTCAAAGAATCACAGAAATCTAATGGCAGAAAAGACCCAACAGCCCGAGTCTGCCCTCCCTTCCTCTCCTCTCCACTCTTATAGGCCCTCCCTTCCCTCACTTACCAATCCTATGTCCTCTTAAATCCCTCCACCATTTTGGCCTCCTCCACTCTCTCTGTGAAGAATCGCCCATCACAGAACTCTCGACCTTGAAGATGTTCCACCATTGTACTGGCAGCCAGTGCAGGCTGCAGAGTACAGGCATGACATGGCAAGATCTTTGTAAACCAGTAAACAGCCTGGCCGCAGCATTCTGCACCAGCTTCAGGCAGATATCAACCCCTGGTAGCCCTAGGTACAGGGCACTGCAGTAGGCAAGCGGAGGTCACAAAGACATGGACCAAGGTTGGAAAATCGCTCGGGCAGAACCAGATGTTTTATCCGGTTGAGCTTCCTCAGATTGTAAAAGAGGTCTTGACAACAGCCGACACCTGAGACTTAAGTGTCAGACCATCATCAAAAACAACGCCCAGATTCCCGTGACCTGGTCTGAGGTCATCAGCTGACTGCCACTGAGCCAAAGCCTGGAAGGCTGCCCCACCGGCAACCCCGCACCCTGACTACCTGGGTCCACCACCACCCCTCAGTTTTATCCAGGTTCAACCACAGCCAGTTGGCACTCATCCAGTTCTGGATGTCAGAGAGGCAGTTATTAAAACTGAGACAGCCCCACCCTGTTCAGGCATAAAGGACATGTATAGCTGAGTATCATCAGCACAGCAGTGAAAACTCAGCCCATACCGCTTATAATGTCTCTTAATGGCAGCATATACACCACAAACAACATGGATGGCAATATGGAGCCCTGCAGGACCCCACAGGACAGAGGCGAGAGGGGCTGACGAATAAATCCCTGACACCACTCTCTGAGTCCTGCCTGCTGAGAAGAATTGAACCACCTGAGAACAGTACCCGACAGTCCACAGATTGACCACAGGTGCTCCAGTAACACTCCATGGTCCATAGTATCAAATGCTGCAGAGAGATCCAGGAGAACAAAGATTGAACGGTCCTCCAATCTCTCGCTATTAGGAGATCATCAAAGTACCTGAACCAGCACTGTCTTGGTACTATGCCTCTTCCTAAATACTGACTGTAGAAGACCACAGACATCATGGATAGTAAGATGATCCTCCAGCTGCAACGTAACCACATTCTCACTAACCTTACCCACAAAGGGCATGTTAGAGATGGGTCTGTAGTTGGCCAGACAGTCCGGTCGAGGAAGATTTCTTAAGGAGACGTTATTACCACCGCCTCCTTCAGGGGTCAGTAAACACCCTGTCTTCAACAAACTCCAGACTATCTCAGCCAGGACCGTGGCAATCACCTCAACACATCCCACAAGAAGACGTGTTGGGCCCGGTCCAGACTACAACAGGTTGGTCGATACTCTGGATGATCTTCACGATGTCAGTGAACGCCAACCGCCAAAGCAGATCAGGCAAACTGGGCACTAGCAACCTCCTGCTGACCTCTGCAACACCCACTAGAGGGCGAGGACAGATCCCAGACCTGATGGTGGCAACCTTATCTGCGAAGATGCAAGTGAACTCATCACACTTAGTCTGTGAAAATGCTCCCGAGCCTGAAGACAGGTTGGATTGCACAATCTGGTGACAGCCCAGAAGAGCTGAGCCAGCTGATTCTGTACAGTGGCAATCACCCTGGACAGGAACTCTGCCTTCTTACAGGAGACTGCCGATTGATAATCCTATAGTAATCCATCAATCTAAGTCTGTCACTAATCAGGCCCGATTTCCGCAGCGCCCCGCCAACCTTGACCCCTTGTTTCAACTCCTTCAAAGTCCCGTCAAACCATGGAGACTTTAGCGAAGAGTGAGTGGGTGAACACGGACAGGCGCTATGAGTCAGGACCACCGTCACTGCCTTATTATAGGCAAGTAAAGATCACCTGGCTCCAAGCTTACACTCGGCACACCCAACAGGTCCAGCACCACCATCAGACCATCTGGGGTCACACCCTCTAAAGGGCTGCCCCAGACCATCTCCGTAGGGGACAGGTCTATTAGGAGAGTCAGCGAACAGAACCTTATGGTATGATGGTCAGACCATCCAACCAGCTCCATCGCCAGATCGAGATCTCCATCCCCAGCAGGAATACCAGATCCAATGAGTGACCATGATTGTGGATGGCAGAGGTAATTCCTGTGTGAGGCCCAACAAGGTCATAAGTTGGAGAAGTCCTGACCAAACTACGAGTTCATCGGCGACCCAGGCACTGAAGTCCCCAGAATCAACCATCTGGGAACTCCAATACCATGTCAACGATGAAGTCCGCGATTTCCTGCAAGCATTCCTTCTCACCTCCGGGTGGACGGTAGATGAGACGTATCCTGCAACCTACACCTGCATCCATGATACATTCAAAGGATCTGGTTACCCCCACTGGGATATCCACAAGGCCCAGTTCCTATCCTATGATCCGCCTCGGGTGGTGTATCACTGAGTACCGCCAGAACTGCTGATGCCAGTACTGGACCAGTATTTCATCCAGCCAGGTCTCTGTGATGAAGGCCAGGTCAGTTGTACCCACAAGTTCAGCAATCACAGCTGTCTTGTTTTTATTAACCTGGCATTGCACCACCCCGAGTAGGATGGGTAGACAGGTAGGCCGCTACTTGCCCACCTGAAATGGAGCCCTTGGGTATGGGAACCAGGCAGGAGGACCCTATCCTGGGCCCATTTCACCCAAGGACATCTCCTTGTCACCACAACCCCAATCCGCCCACCCCTCCACCCCCTCCCAATTTCTTTCTCCTTCTAGTTATCCCAAAGCACTGCAACGGCACCTTATTGATCCCCTTCACATAATTTGAGTTTCAGTATGTCCCCACTCTCCTTTCTAGTCTCCAATGAGTACAGATCCAGTTCCTTACGCCTTTGTTCATATGGTGTCCCCTGCATACCATGCACCATCTTGGTTGCTCTTCTCTGAACCTTTTCCATCCCCATCAATGTCCTTGTGTAGGTGTTGTCTCCAGAACTAGACCCCATACTCCAGGTGCGGTCTCACCATGGCCTAGTAAAGAGGCATCAGCACTCCTTCTGCTAGTTATGCCCTCCCAATGCATGCCAACATTCCATTTGCCTTTCCCACCGCCTGCACACTGGCTACCCACCTAAAGGTTGCTTGATATTATAACCTTAGATCTCTTTCCTGTTCTGTTTTATGATTTGATAAGAGTGTAAACTGTTTGTGGGTTTTGCACCCCAGGTGCATCACAGCACACTTTTTGGCACAGAATTTTAGTTGCAAGTTTCCGACCACCCCTCCTGAGTCCTCAGGTCATGCTTCATGGCCTCTACACCCCAAGGGTTGTCCACCCTACTGCAGATTTTCGTATCGTCACGAATGGGCACACTTTTCCCTCCAGACCTTCTGCTAGATCACTGATGTATATTAAAAGGGAGGGTCCAGCACCAACTCCTGGGGCACCCCACTCGTTACCCCCTCACCATGGAATGCACCTCATTTACCACCACTCTCCGACTTCTGCCCATCAACCAGTTTTCCACCCACCTAGTTATTTTCTGTTCCACCCTAATATTTCCAGCTCATTTACTAGCCTTCTGTGAGGGACGGTGTCAAAGGCCTTACTGAAGTCCAGTTAGGCCACGCCCACCCACCCCCGTCAACCACCTGTATCACCCAACTGAAGAACTCTATCAGGTTTGTCTGGCAGGACCTCCCTATTCATGAATCCATGCTGCCTTTCGTCCTGCAGTCCGCTGTCCACCAGGTAGTCCACTACCCTTTCCTTTATTAGTGCCTCCATCATCTTGCCCACCACTGCGGTGATGCTAACCAGGCAATCTTTCTGCCCCTCCTTACTGCCCCCCTTGTAGTGGCACCACACCCACCTCCTCCAGTCCCTTGGCACACACCCTGTATCCATGGACAAGTTAAACAGTCTCATCAGTAGGGCTGCCAGTTCCCTCAGTTCCCAGAGTACCCTTGGGTGTGTGCCATCTGGCCCCATTGCCTTGTCCACCTTTAACTTGTCCAGTTTCTCCTTTACCCTGTCCATGCTGAACATATTATGATCCACCTTCTGCCTTCCCTGCCCTTCCTCCCCAGCTCTGGTCCCCTAACCTCCCCTTCCTCCGTGAAGACCACACAGAAGTAATTATTCAACACCTCTGCTTTCTCAAAGTCCACTTTCAGTTGTATTCCTCCCTCCCCTGCAACTGTACTATCCTCTGCCTCGCCTTCTTTCTTTCCTCCACATACCTAAAAAGTTTTATCCCCTTTGGCTCGCTATGGCTATTTTCTCCTCAGTATCAGCTTTAGCCTTCCTTATCTTCTGCCCTGCCCTGCCACGCCACCTCCTCTTTCTACAAGCCTCCCTGTCCTCCCCTTTGTGTCTTCTTATATTCCCTGAAAGCTCTTTTCCTTTCCTGACCGTCCCTGCCACCTCCCTTGTAAACCAGAGCGGTCTCCTCCTCCTTTTTATTCTTTCTTAATGCAAATTTCAGTAACCTTCAATACCCCTCCTTTGACAGCTCCCTATAGCTCCTCAACATCCCTATATTCCCTTCCCTGCCATTTCTTCCTCATTTTGTTAAAGTCCGTCTTTCTGAAGTCCATCACCCTTGTTCTAGTCTTTGTTTCCTCCTCATTTTTACCTTGAACCTCATAGTCCTGTGATCACTAGTACCTAGTCTGTCACCCAACACCACCTCTTCCACACTCTCCCCATTTGTGAGAACCACGTCCAGCAGGTTATCTCCCCTAGTGAGTTCCGAACAGCTGCTGCATGAATACCCCTTGTAGTGCCTCTAGGATCCCTCTGCTCCTAGCTGATACCGCAGCCGGGATCCCCAGTCCACGCGGGAAGGTTTAGGTCCCCACTAGCAGAAGCTCCCTTTAGAGCCATCTTTGTAACTGCCTGTATCAGTTGTCTATCTCCTTCCTCTCCCCTGGGGTCTGTAGACCACCACTATCCTCAATGATTCCCCAGTCTGTCAATCGTGACCCACATGAGCTCTGTCTCCCTACCTCCTCCTGCCCTTCTGTTGCCCTAATGTCATCTTTTACGATAATGCCACCCTATCTCACCCTCCCCAACCATCCCTGTCCTTCCTAAACAGTCTGTAACCTGGGATGACTGTCTCCCAGACTTGATGTTCTATCCACCATGTCTCACTTACTGCTACTATGTCCAGTCCCTCGTCACCATGATGACCTCCAAGTCCTACATTTGTTCCCCAAACTCCTGGCGTTGGCTGATAATCCCTTCCCCAGGACCCTCTCCCTGCTAACCCTTGCCTGTTCTTTCTTCCTACCAATATTTTATCTCCATCCTGGGGAGGCTGATAGCCTCACATCACTCCTGTGACTTTGGGTGGCCCGTGCCTTGACCCCCACCCCACACCTCAAATCAGTTTCAATTATATTTTCTTTCAAAAGACCTCTAACTTTCTTTTAGCACTGCTTGCCCTCCCTGCTCAGGTGAAGCCTGTCCGGGCAAACTGGCTCTCATCCTCCCATGTTGCTCCCCAGTCCCCATTAACCCAAACCCCATCTGCCTGCACCAACCCTCCAGCCACTGATTAAATTCTTCAATCCTCTGTTTCCTTGATGTGCTTGCTCTTGGCACAGGTAGTACCTCTGAGAAAGCAACTGAATGGAACCCCACACTACTGCATAACCTAGCAAGCTCCCTGAACCTAGCCTGCACCTCCATTAGACTATTCCTTCCAGATCACTGGTGCCTAGGTGGAACACCAAGTGTGACCTCTCATCTTGTTGCTTGCCCCATGAGGGTATATTGTGCCTCACTTTAGGCTGTCATTCCTGGCATACACTCAGCCCAAATGGTGCTGCTCCTGCCTCCATTTCTCCCCATCTGATTCCCTTTAGTATGGAGTCCCCTATGAGCAGAACCCTGACCCCTGCTACTCCCTTCCTTCTGCTTGTACTTTGATTCTCTAGCTTACACCCCTTTCCTGGCATCCCATTTCTCCTTATCCATCTCCTTCCCCAGACTGTTTGCTGACCCCTGGCAAGTAGCACCACCTAACAATATATCCCCTCACTCCACCCTGTGATGTCAGATCTTGCACGCTGGAAGCTGGAATCTGTGTGAAACTTGCCAGAGGAGGATGGGTTAGGTGGATGTGAACCATATACCACTGCTAGAAGAACAGGTTACTCACCTGTAACTGTATTTCTAGGAGAGGTATATGGTTCACATCCACACTCAGGCAGTCTCCCTTAAGAGCTGTTCTTGCCAGACAGTCTATAATTGAAGCTCCTCCCACCCACCAGGGTGGTATATCCCTACTCCACCTTGTGATGCCAGACCTTGCATGCTGGAAGCAGGGATCCATATGCACCTTGTTAGGAGGTTGCGTGGTTGTGTGGACATGAACCATATACCACTCCTAGAACTACAGTTACAGGTCAGTAACCTACTTTTTTTGCACGCTGATATAGTTCACTTGTCCACACTTAGGCAGACTTTTAGCAGTACTTGAAGGAGGGGGCAAGGTGTGTACCCCTATTTGATGAACAGCGATTGAGAACCATGGTCCCAAAGGCAGCACCCGCATGACTCAAGGTCAATGCTGTAATGGGAGATGAAGGTGTGGTGACTTCCAAGTAGCTGTCCTACAGATCTCCTGTACAGGGACTTCCCTGAAAGCAGACACCGATGCAGTGGTATGTCTGGTGAAATGAGCCCAAAGCCCTATGGGAAGCTCCCTACCAGCCAACCAATAGCAGAGGTTGATGCAGGAGACACTCCACTTGCCAATCGTCCTCTTAGCTTCTGGTCTGCCAGGTGCGGCTTTAGCATATGTTACAAAAGCTGGCGAACCTCACCCCAACTCCAGCCATACGCCCTTATAACAAGAAGCACTCACTGCAGGTCCAAGATATGGAGCCTACAGTCAGCCTCTAAAGAAGGGTTGGTACAGTATACCAGAAGCATCACCTGGTTAAGGTGAAACTCCGATATCATCTACGGGAGGAATTTCAGGTGGGGTGAAGGACTACCTTGTCCCTGTGGAAGACCAGGTACGGAGACTCCACTAAGAAAGTACAGTTACGTAAGAACTTACCGTAACAGTAGATCTTCGAGAACAACTTGCAGCAGGTTACACCATTAGACTGAAGTCGGCAGGCGCCAGGACCCCACGGAAATCTTCTAGCTAGCAGTCTTCAGCGGGACCGCCCCGACATCGGTCCCGCCCCGACGCCAGACGTAGTACATAAGGAGGCGGTCCCACCAGATTCCCAGTTCTCCCGCCAGAGACTCCCGGCCGCAGGATGACATCAGAAGGGGAGACCCGAGGATCCGCCATCAGAAGAAAAGGCTAAAGCTCCTGCCAAGGCCTGGTAGGCCGTACCTCCTCAGGGGAATGGTGGGCGGGAAGGTACCTGCTGCCAAGAGCTGTTCTCGAAGATCTACTGTTACTGTAAGTTCTTATGTAACTGTACTATCTTACTTGAGATAGAGCTCTTGCAGCAGGTTACACTATTAGGACTGATTCCCAAGCAATAGCGCCTGAAAGCATTCTGGGAGGAGGAAATTAGGTGAGATCTTGAACAAGTCCTGACTCTAGGACAGGAGACCCTGTAGAACGGCTAGGTCAAACTGCTCTCCGCCGTGATGTAATATCCAAGCTTATAGTGCCTAAGAAAAATTACTCACCTTAGTAATGTTGTTTCTTCTAATGGAGTCTTGCTATATTATGACATATGCAGTATAACCCCAGGTTAGAACTGCTCCGGAGGTGAAGAGTTAACTTCCATGCAGGGCATGGAATCTTATCGAGCTCGTTGAACACTCTGTCTGTTGAAGCTCAAACTTAAACTGTCAGATCTTACGAGCAAAACTCACTAAGGTTCTGTGTGGAAGCCAGAACCCACACTAGCCACTGGCTACTAACTACAAAAACACCTTTTTGTTCTTGATCCCAAAACAAAGACTCAAGTCGGGGGATTCAAGAAGGAAAATTTAAGATAACACCTAAGCACCCTAGAAGGGTGAAATAAAGTGGGCATCAAAGAAGTGCCAACATTGCACTGCCCACCAACATCCCAAAACAGAGGTTCTGAGAGGGGCAGGTTGGAGGTTCGTATTAGCAAGACTCCATTAGAAGAAACAACATTACTAAGGTGAGTAATTTTTCTTCAAACAACATGAAGTCTTGCTATATTATGACATATGCAGACTACACAGCAGTACCTCCATGGAGGAGGGACAGAACCTCACTTGGGAAATAGGCTCTGAAGGCAGCTGTGTTAAATCGAGCATCACTCCTAGCCTGATATCCAAGGAGTAATGCTTAGTAAAAGTGTGACCTGTTTTCCAGGTAGCTGCTTGACATATCTCTAGGATAGAATGTCCCTGGCAGCAGCCAGAGACGCAGCTGTACCTCTGGTAGAGTGAGCCCTCAGGCCTGAGGGAGGAACCTACCCAGTTTTTCGTAACAGAATTGGATACAAGAGACAATCCACCTGGCAATGGATCTTTTAGTGGCAGGTTTCCTTTACCAACCTCACCATAAGTGAGGAACAATTGAGGATTCAAACCTGTGACCCTTGGTACGCTCTATATAGTAACTAAGGGCTCTTTGACATCTAAACTGTGCAATCTCCTCTCACCAGAGGAGGAATGGTCAGTGAAGTACACAGGAAGAGACATGGATTGATTAAGGTGAAAGTCTGAAACCACCTTAGGCAAAACTTCCTGTTAGTCCTGAGGACCACCTTATCTCTATGAAAGGAGATAAAATCAGGCTCCACTGACAAGGCTTGTAGCTCACTTATGCGCCTGGCAGAGGTGATGGCTACAGAAACACAGTTTTCCAAGTCAAGTACTTAGCTCTGCTGAAGACAATGGCTCAAAGGGGTTGTATAAGCTGAGCGATGCAAATATTAAGATCCCAAGCAGGGGCAGGGTCCCTGAACGGTCGGTTGGTGTGAAGCAACCCTTTAAAAACTTGGAGAATACAGGGTGAGCTGATAAAGAAGAGGGCTTACCTGCTGACAAGAAGACAGACACAGCTGCCAAATGCACTTTTAGGGTAGCTGATCTCAGCCCCAAGAAATTCAAATGCACCACATAATCCAGGATCGTGGCACACCAGCAGATTCTGGGGAAATATGTTTACCAGCACACCATATGGAAAATCTCTTCCATTTTGAATTATAGGTAGTCTGATGGAAGGCTTCCAGAGGCCTTCAAGATATCCAATACACCTTGAGAAAGGTGTGGGTCAGCAAACTCTAACTCTTCAAGAGCCAAGCCTTGAGATTGACAGATCTGAGGTTCGATACAAACTCTCCCCTGTGCACAGGTTAACAGGTTGTGATTCCTGGGAAGACATAGGGGAGGGTGGACTGCTAAGACATGGGAGTGGGTACCAGGGCTGCCTGGCCCAATCTGAGCAATGAGAATCATCCGGCAGGATTGAGATCTGATTCTGACTAGCACTTTGAAAAGAAGGGGAAGGGGGAAAAGCATAGAGAAACTTCCTTCCCAACTGAGGAGGAAGGCATCCAGAGGGACTGAGCCCAACACTGGGGGCCTGCAGAAAAAAGGGAAGTTGGTGATTGTCTGGGGCTGCAAAGAGATCTATTTATGGAGTGCCCCATCTGGCAAATATTACCTCCAGTACTAGGGGATCCAGTGCCCATTCGTGATGGCCCTGGGAAATCCTGCTGAGAGCATCCGCTAGACATTGTCCTTGCCTGGGAGGTGAACTGCCGAAGGGAGGCGCTCAGAGAATAAGCCAGAGACCACAACTTCATTGCTTCTGCACAAGGTCAGACAGAGTGCCCTTGCTTGTTGATGTACCACACTGTAGTGGTATTGTCTGTTCTGACCTGAACCACCTTGTTCTGGACAGATGTGGAAAAAACCTGGAGTGCTAGAAAAACTGCTCTGAGCTCCAGCAAATTGATGTGGAGCAGAGATTCCTGAGGGACCACAGCCCTTGGGTGGAAAGGTTACCCATGTGAGCTCCTCACCCCAAGAGGGGTGCATCTGTAGTAAGGGTCAAGGAATGAGACTGGGAGTGAAGGGAACCCCTGTCTCAGATTGTTCTGTTCCTCACGTGGGCCTGTTGGATAAGCTGGGAGAAATGGGGGTGGGGAACCAGATGATCAGATGGATAGGCAATTGGCTCCAGGACCGAACCCAGAGGGTCGAAGTTGGTGAGATAGTCTCATCCCAAGGAGGGTCATTAGTGGGGTCCCACAGGGATCAGTCCTTGGGCCCCTTCTGTTCAACGCCTACGTATCTGACATAAGGACAGGAATCAGGGAGAGATGAGTCTCTTGCAGATGACTCAAACTGGGGGCGGTGGTGGATGGGGAGGGTGGCCCACAGGGGACCTGAGGCTCGAAAGATGGTCTAGAAAGTGGAAGCTGAGGTTCAATGCAGGGAATGCACGGTACTCCACCTGGGGCCAGAAACCCAGGCTAAGTGTACACCCTGGGGAGAATGCTACAAGTCTCGATGGCTGAGAGGGACCTGGGGTGGTGGTGGATGTCAAGATGAACAACTCTGAGAGTTGTAGGAGGCAGCAGCAAGGCCAACAGGATGCTGGGATGCATCGCTAGGGGATCACTCCAGAAGGAGGGAAGTGATACTCCTCTGTATAACTGCTTGGTGAGACCACACCTTGAGTACTGCAGCAGTTTTGGAGGCCACACTTAAAGCGGGACATTAACCTCCTGGAGAGGGTCCAGAGGAGGCAACCAAAATGATTTGGGGCTTGGGGACAGGACCTATGAGGAGAGGCTCAAGAGCTAAATATGTACACATTGGAAGAGAGAAGGGACCGGGGGACATGATAGAGGTCTTTAGGTACATGAAGAGGGTAAATAGGGAGGAACAGTCAGGGTGCTTCAAGGAAGGAGGAAGGGCCACTAGAGGGCATGGGTGGAAGCTGGAGGGGGAAGATTCAGGGAGAAAGGAGGAGGTGCTACTTCACTGAGAGGGTGGTGGAGCCATGGAATGCACTGCCTAGGGGGCTGGTGGAGGCAGAGACAGTGGAGGGGTTCAAGAGGGGTGGGACAGGTACAGGGAAGGGTTCTGGAAGCAAAATCCAATGCAGCAAGAATATCCGGAACTGGGAAGGGAGAAGCCAGAGAAGGCGAGGGACAGCAAGGTCAGCACCCAGGTTGGGGACTGACCAAACGAAGCAGACACGAAAGACCTGTTGGCCTATTCTGCTGGCATTTTAGTATGTTAGTATGCCACCACTGAAGGGCCTGGATCAGAGTTTGAGTCACTGGAATCAATTTGGTTAGGGATCTGTCCTTTGAGTCCAAAAGGCTCTCAAATGGAACTGAATGTCCCTCATCTGAAATCTCGCCCCTGCACCACTGCTGTAGAAGCAGCCATGTGCCCCAGGAGCTGTAGAAAACGCCTTTGCTGGTCGAGAGACCTGCAGGGTGAAAGGAGGAGGCCAGAGACACCAGGGTCCTTGCTTTTCCAGAGGAAGGAAGGCTTGGCTCTTTTGTGTTCAGTTCTGCGCCTATAAAGGTGAGAAGCTGGACAGGCTCAGAACTGACTTTGGAAGATTGAGAAGGAAACCTAGAGATGCAAGCAGCTGCTGGGTTACTTGTAAATGTAGTTTGATCTGTTCTGGAGACTGGCCTACAATGAGCCAGTCGTCCAGATAAGGAAAGATGGCAATCTTTGCCTTCATAAATGAGCAACTGCTACTGCCAGGCATTTTGTGAACACCCTTGGGGCTAAGGTGAGGCCAAGGGCATTGCTCTTGAACTGGTAATGGCCTATGGGCAGTTTGAATTGAGGTACTTTCGATGGGAGCTTCTGATGAGAACATGAAAGTAGGCATCCTTGAGGTCCAGGGAGGCTAGCCAGTCCCTGGCCTTAGAGAGGGTAAAATAATCCCCAGGGTCACCATTTTGAACTTTGGTTTTAAAAGGTGCTTGTTTAGATACCTGAGATCCAGAATGGGCCGCCATTCTTCTGTCTTTTGGGGTAAGGAAGTACCTGAGTACAACCCTTTGCCCTGGTGTATGGGTAGAACCTTTCCACGGCTCTGAGAGCCAGGAGGGAAGAAATTTCTGCTTCCAGGGCAAGTGCCTCTGATGGGTTTGCAGGTGGAAAAGACCTGGCTCTCATCTTCGGAAATTTTTGAAGCTGAGAACCAGTCCCTGGCTTACTACTTCCAGGACCCACTTGTCTGATGTTAAAGACTTCCAGTCCTGGACAAAGTAAGCCAGCCTGCCCCCTACCGTAGTGGAGAATCGGCCCTGGCTACCCCATCAGGAACCTGTTTTGCAGGGCTTTGGGTTGAGGGGTAGAAGCAGGCTTACTAGAGCCCCTTCTGCCCCTTCCTCTAAAGAACCCTCTGGGCATATGCAGAAGAGGAGGCCTGGACTTGATAAACGGCCTATGAAAAGGCCTGCCTGCCCCTGACATGCTGCCTTTGAGGAGGACTTGCCTTTCTTTGGCCTGTGCACTCCTATAGGTGGTCCACACTCATCCATTTTCTTCATATAATTCTCTGTCTGCTCTCAAACAGAGAATTTCCCACAACAGGAAAATCCATAGCCTTAGACTGGGTATCCTGTGACAGGGCAGTACATCTGAGCCAGGCCATTCTGGCGAAGAGACACAGATGTAGCCATAACTTTGATGAAACATCACTAGAGTCTACAGCAGCATGAAATTGCACCTTGATGCCTCAATACCATCCGCAGCCACCTGCTCCAGCTCCCTGGCAAGCTGTTCAGGGGCCTGTTTTGCTAGAGCCAGGACAGAATCCCACCTGGATTTCTGGAACCTAGCTACGTAAGCTATATAATTTGCCTGTCTGAGTCCCAAAGATGCTGCCATGTACTGCTTTTTGCCATGGCATCCATCCTCCTGGAATCCTTTTCAGGAGGGAGAGAGGCTAGAGGAATATTAGCCTTGTCACAGGCTGCAGCCTGCACTACCCCCAAATGGCTGCACTGCTGGGATAGGAACTCCGTATCAGAGCCTGATAAAGCATACCTCTTGTCCATCCTTTTATCCACAGGAGGATAGAATGAGGAGTTTTCAGAATTTTTACTGTCTGTTTCCTAAAAGATTTATGCAGGGAATAGACAGTCTCCTAGACTCTGGAATATCCATCATTTCCACTAAAATATAGAAATTACGACTTGCCGTAATTATGATCTTTCTGTATCTTCACCATTCATCACAGATGGGTACTGGCGGAGGTCAGGACTCCGCGGAGCTCTTTTTTTTTTAAAGGGCAGGCGGAGCGATGCAGCATCGGCGCTGCCCTTGAGGCCAATGCATTACGTGGGCGCCCGAGGATTAGCCGTTGTTGTGTCGACTCCGCCTGACTACCAGTTCTGAGTCGCCGGAGAGGTAAGAGGAAGGATGAGGTGGGACAAGAGAGTTCAAGGGACAGAAAAGGAAGGAAGAGCTGAACCAAAAGGAGAAATAACGACTGAGAGGACAGCAGAGACAAGATGAAACTAAGGGATTGGGTAGGGCTCCAATCTCTGGAAGCGGAATAAGGGAGGGAAGGGGAGAAATTTCAGGACAGAGTGAGAGAAAACAAGGATCCAGGACCTTGTCCTTCACCAGATTGTATAGGAACTGCAAGGAGTAGCAAAGCTTACTTGCCAGTATTCAAGGCACAGAATATATGGCAATACCCCAAAAGCAGAGTCGGCTATACTGGAGAAGGACAGGGTACAGGGATTAGTACTCTCTAAAGAAATTTGGAGAAAAAGGTTTTTTTTTTTTTTTTTTTTAACATTTGGGTGACAGGAGGAGGGCAATCATCAACTCCCACCCTGCTAGGGTGGAGATATGCTTGTAGAGAAGGAATGCCACTTGGGCTGTACCCTTTTTAACGGGAAAATTACACCCCTGTGTGTCCCTACTTTACCCTACTGAAGAGAGGAGAGGCACAGAGGGAGGGGGACCCAGAGACTGAGGCCCCAGGGGATGGTGGGGCGGGATTGTGATGAATGGTGAAGATACACAGAAAGATCATAATTACGGTAAGTACATAATTTCTATATCTTATCTGTGCCAGTCTTCACCGCTCATCACAGATGGTGAGTACCAAGCCTCAAGGGGCTGACTGATTGCACCCTAAGGGACAGTGTCCCTTAGCCCTCAGTGGGACACACTAAGGGGACCTTCTGGGCCTGGGGAGGCCGAGTGGGGAGGTGAGGCGGGGTCCCCGGAAGGAAGTGCCCGACAAACGCCCGTCTCGCCCCTCGGAAAAAGATAGGTTCCTGGTGAGTGGAGCAAATCACCCTACGCCGGGCCAAGGGTGATAACTGGGAAAGGCGGCCATGCCGATCTTCTGGTGCAGATCGCTGTCCCTACCACCCTGGTAGCTACCTCGCTGGCATCATAAGACGCCCTTGCTTGGTGCCTTGCTAGCTCCAGGCCATGTGCAGAGAGAGCGATGGCTTGCCTGGTTTGCTCCGAGTCAGGCAAAGCAGCTAGGATCTGACCCAGCGCTGACCACAAGAACCTGTTGTAGGCTGCATAGTGGGCCTGATGAGTGGAGATGGAGAGAAGCAACCGTGCCCAGTAGAAAGTCCTCCTCCCCAGAAATCAAAATCGAAGAGTCTTGATCAGGGGCGGTCACGGTGGAGGCGCGAAGCCCGCCAGGAGTGTCCAGTGCGTCCAATCCGGATCATGGATGAGGCATGGAACCTGGAGACTCCAGGGTGCGCATTACCTCTGGCTGAGGTCCCTAGGGGCAGGAACTCCGGAGAAGGGCCTCTGCTAGAAACGCATGGACGCCTCCTGAAAGGCAGGCCAGGGGGCACCACAAGGAATTGGCCTTGGTCGCCCTAGGCGTGTGCCGCATGCTCTGGATCGCCTGGCGGATGGGGGAAAGGTGAAGGTCCTCCAACATCCTCGGGAGGAAACGCTGATACTCCCGAGATCAGCGGCAGGAGAGATGGGACAGAAGGTTCCTCACCCCCAGAAGAGGGGATGAGGAGCTGGAGGCCACCATCTGCTCCGAGGGTGGCTGCTCGGGAGGTTGAAAACCTGACTGTCGAAGGCCCTAACGTAGCAGGGAACCGAGAAGCCACGCCTGAACTGCTCCCAGGTGAGAGGCCCGTAGGACCAAGAATGCCCGGGAGCGCTGGAGAATGTGGCAGAGGGGTAGGGGCAGAGCCGAGGAAGGAATCGGCTGGCCTCTGCCAGGGCTAGGGGCGGACCATGGACACCCGGGAAGGTGTCCCGAAGACTCGCAGCCGACAGCTGTACAACCACGTGGTACTGCCTAGGCTGCGCCCAAAGAATCCCCAGTGAGGCGACTGGGCCGAGTAGGTCCAGAAGGACGGTCCCTGCCTCCAAAGAATAGGACCCTCTCAAGGAACCAGAAGGGAAGGGCAGAAGTCCGTGACTCAAGCTCGGCCCAGGCCCGGGTGGACCCCAGAGAAAGGCCGACGCCGACCCCACACCCCCCGACCCCTCAGAGTCCGAGAGGGTCCTGTCCTCGGAAGGGTCAGCCTAGGTAGCTGGCAGCTCTGGGATGTCCCCGAGGGGAAATCCAGGGCGAGCACCCTCCCCAGCCGTGAGACTTCCCAATGGGCCCCAAAGTGGCGATCGAGAGACACCACGGGAGGGGGTACGCCTGCTGAAGGGTCAAGGAACCCTCCCAGACCAGGCTGCAAGGCTATAGTGGCACGCACCACAGCTTGCTGGTCAGTGCCACTGACCCCGATCTGGAAGGGAACCCGACGCCTTCAGCAGGGGCTGACTCCGACTCGTCAAAGAGACCACCGGCTCACTCCTCCTGTGCAGCCAACCCCAAAGGGTGTGACTGCCCATCTGACTCTGAGCCGGACTCTGACCAAGAGGTGGAATCCGAGGCCCTGAGCCAGACAGTAGGAAGGCGAGGAAAAGCGACCTTGCGTAAGGGCCCAGAAACCGTGGCAGTGGACAAGGCCACCGCGCCTCCACGGCCCCGGGGCGGAGCTGGCAGAAGGCGGTAGGGCAGCCGAGACCAAAGGTACGGAGTTAGGGCCAGCCGCGCGCCGCTTAAGTCCATCGGCACCGGGAGCTGCGCCTGGGACAAAGACGGGCGCCAGCGGCAGCCCCAACAGCGGCTCGGAGACGCAGACACCGCTAGGCTTTCGCGGCGCCAAGCGGCACCGGAGTCGAAGCGCACCGAGAACCAAGGCGGCGCCGACTGCCCCGAGCCCAGGGAAATCAGAGAGTTTGGAACTGTGTGATTTTGAAAGCAGCACAAGGGAAATCAGAGAGTTTGGAACTGTGTGATTTTGAAAGCAGCACAAGGAAGTCACAGAGTTTGGAACTGTTTGATTTTGAAAGCAGCACAAGGGAAATCACAGAGTTTGGAACTGTGTGATTTTGAAAGCAGCACAAGGGAAATCACAGAGTTTGGAACTGTCTGATTTTGAAAGCAGCACAAGGGAAGCCACAGAGTTTGGAACTGTCTGATTTTGAAAGCAGCACAAGGAAATCACAGAGTTTGGAACTCAGTGCTTTGGCTTCTCAGAAGGAACTAGAAGGGGACAGAATCAGATCTACAGTACAATAGCTTATTGTTGTTTTACATTGTTTCTTGCAGATTCTACTTGGTAGAAGATTATTTATTTTCTTCTTACTACTAAAGGGCTAGCAGGGTATTGTTTGGGGCTGCTGGAATTTTGAAACCTGTTTTGGTAGCTATAAGTGGGCTCATTTGTTTGATTCACTGTGTGGCAGGCTGCATTTAGGCTTGCTGATCCAACCAATCAGCAACTTCACTACTCCCCGATAGCCAACTACCAATATCTCTCTCATAATGGGGAGTTTACTTCTGATACTCCTTTCACTGTCAGCCATGGGGCTCCACAAAGAAGATGTCCCTGTCACACAAACTAGGGTGATCCATCCGCCCAGTCTCTGAACCATCCCCTTGGCTGACGCTCAAACTCTCACATATGCTCTACCATTGTGCATCGACTACAGTGGTGTGATCACCATAAAGAGACACATACCACCACACATGTATTTCAACCAAGGCTTCACTGCTGGATATACAGATCCCTCTAAGCCTAACCACCAAACTGCTACTTGGTGTCTCGACACAACTCTTAAACCCACAGAGAGCACCCTAAAGAGTGGCAACAGAATAAAGAAGGAGGACCAAAGACAGCCCTCTCCCTATCACTGGCAGCCCTCACGAAACTCCTGCTCTTTCTATTACTCTGTATTGGTAATGTGGAAATCAACCTGGACCCCTGAACGTATCACCTCTCCATCAGACCTAACCTCAATTAAAAGCCTCAGTTTCCTGCATATTAATGTATGCAGTCTGCTGAAAAAACTCACACTGATACAAGCCTGGGTTGCCCATACCTTGCCAGACTTTTTGTGGTATCTGAGACATGGCTCAAACCCACCACAGCAGACAGGGATGTTAACCTACCTAACTACCAGCTATTCAGAGCTGATCGCCAAACAAGGGGAGGTGGAGTAGCCATATATGCAAAATCCGTATAGCTGTATCCTGTATTGCTGCAACATCTATGCCCAAGGAGTTTGAATGCCTATCCCCAAAAGTCTCTCTCCCAATACAGCAGCTTTTCAGCTAGTTGGTTGCTACAGACCCCCTCTGCTGAACACAAGCTCTTATCCCATCTGGGAACCTGCTCAAACCCAGCACTGAAGAAGTCATTATTCTAGGTGACCTGAATTTCAACTGGCTTACCCAGGCAGCTGCACCTCTGGTATCATTCCTGTGATACATGTGGGTTCACACAGCTAATTAATGAACCAACAAGAAATAATGCAATGAATAGTAATAACAGCACACTACTTGATATCATGCTAGTGAATAAACCACATCTATTCACACATGCTGGAGTGCTTCTCATGATATAAGTGATCACTGCCCCATCGCAGGGGTAAGATCCACCAGCATAACAACAAGCCTGCAAAATTCCTCATGAGGAGATCCAAGAAAAACATCAATATTGAAAGATATTTGCATGATCTAGCTCACTCTCCACACTGGCAAGAGTTTTATCTTGCCCATTCTGTTGAAAAAGCTCATGGTGCTAAATAACATTATAATAAATGCCTTAACACCCATTCCCCAATCTCTAGTATCCGAATAAAAACAAATCCTGTCGTTGGTTTACAGCTGACCTCAAAGCTGCACTGCTGGAGAGAGACAAACTCTGGAAAATGGCAAGAAAAACCAAGAATGCAAATGACTGGATGATCTTTAGGAAAGTCAGGAATAGATGCACCAAGAAAGTTAGGGATGCAAAGGCTGCCTTCTACTTGGCCAAACTCGACTCTTCCTACCATAATCCTGCTAGATTTTGGGGCACCATCAAGGGTATGGTGGGGCAGGACGCCAACACCCCTCCAACTCAATTACACAACAGCTATGGCCCTATCACTGGCAAAATGGAAATTCTGGATGCCTTCAATAACCACTTCACAACGGCTGGCCTTTGCCTTTGACACCTCTACAGCTAACCTGCTGAGGAACAATTAAGCTCCCATTACACTGGTGATCAGAGAGTTGACTCTTCCTTCAGCTTCAAATCTATATTGTTGAAACAAGTAGAGGATCTATTATGGCAACTGGATACCAAAAAAGCGTAGGGCAGACTCTCTGACCCCTACTTTCTAAAGATTGCATGCCATGTACTTGCAGTCCCCCTAACACACCTCTCTAACCTATCCCTAAACTCTGGCTCTGTTCCCACACTGTGGAAGACAGCCCAAGTGGTTTCCTTCTAAAATCAGGGACCCTATGGATCTTAATAATTACAGGCCCATTTCCATTCTACCAGTGCTATCCAAGATGCTGGAGAAATTAGTGAGTAATCAGTTAAGGGAGTATCTTGACAATGCTAACCTCCTAAACCCAGCTCAATCTGGATTCAGGGCCAAGCATAGCACTATCACTGCACTAGCCAAGATCACAAATGACTGGCAATCTGAATTAGATAAAAGAATAATGTCTGTGCAGTATTCCTGGACCTGAGCAAAGCATTCGATACTGTGGACCATGAGCTACTACTTTCATCCCTGTACTCCATTGGCCTAGATCCATCCTCCCTTAAGTGGTTCAGATGCTATCTCATTGGTAGGTCACAGCAGGTAAAAGCTGAAGGTGACCTATCCCATTAAAACCACTGTCAAGAGGAGTCCCCAAGGTTCTATTCTGGGTCCTATCCTTTTGCCATTTATATAAATAACATTGATTCAACCCTTACCAATTCCTCTGTACACCTCTTTGCTGATGACACTGTTCTGTATGTCAGCAACCCTTCACCTGCAGCTGCTCGTGAAATCCTACAAACAGAATTCTCCTTGCTACAATATCAGCTACCGAGAAAAAGCTTCTGTTAAATGCAAAGAAAACTAAAGCAATGATGTTCACAAATCAAAGCTCCACCAGTACATCCTCTCCAATTATTCTCCCCAGCTATGCACTATACTTGGAGAAAATCTGGAGTATGTAGAAAACTTCAAATACCTAGGTGTGTGGATTGACAACAGACTTGACTTCACTCATCATTTAGAAGAACTGTTAAAAAGCTCCTAAAGGCTTGGCCTTTTCTATAGATTAAAACCCTTCCTAAACAGAGACTCAAAGATGAGGTTAGTCCAGGCCATTTTTCTATCAGTTGTTGACTATGCAGACTTCCTTTATAGTCACTGCCCCATCTCCTACCATTACAAGTTGGATACCTTATATCATAGAGCAATAAGGTTCATTACAGATCTGCCATCTAATACTCATCATTGCTCTCTTTATGCTGCAGTTGGGTAGGTTTCCCTTCACCTCAGAAGGAACAGAAATGCAGCACTATGGATTTATAGAGCGTTGTCAAAAAACTTCCAAACTATATCCTGGACTGCTTCACCCAGACCTCTCCTAGCTCCTATGCCCTAAGAAGCAACAACATCATCCTGCTCAAATTTCCCAAATTCAACACCAGGCTAGGAGGGCAGCAATCAGCTATTCTCTAGCTATAGCATGGAACACCCTACAAAATCCCTAAAACTGTCCAATATCATTCCATTTGCATCCTTTAAACAGCATTATATAGTCTTCTTCAAAGAGAAATGCAATTGCTACCACTAGAGCTAGCATTGTCATCTCACAAATCTCCTTCCAAACCATATATGGCATATTCCTTCCAGACAGACACCCCATCTTATGGCACCCAGTAATACCTTCACCATCCTAGTATTACATTATGTTGAGTGTCTGCCATGCCCCTCACTGGGATATGTATATACTGTAAATATTAGCTTAACTTTCCTGTAACCGTTTTTTATCATGTGAATTTACTGTACATCACTGTGTTTATTAACGTTATTTTCCCTGTATGTATAACTGTCTTATATAAGTGTATGATGTATCTGTTGTGTATCAACTATTGATCCTTGACCTTATCAGGTCCATCTTGTAAATGAGCCTTGCTCAATGATGTTCGCCTGAATAAATAAAGATTTGATGATGATGATGATGAAAACAGACCCGCGCCGAGAGCAGAGGTGGCGCCGCGAGCAACGCCGACCAGCGACTCCGAGGGTCTCGCGGCGCGATGCTCAACCTCGCGGCGACGCCGATCCAGGTCGCAGCGCCGCGAGCAGAGTCGACGCCGCAGGCGGCACAGACAGGGCCCACGCGCCGAGACAAAGTCAGCCGCCGCGCCCTCGGCACCGCTAACGGGCCGAAGGCCTCAACAGCACCGACCAGCGCGTCGAGGATGGCGCCGACCCGGCCTTGCGACCGCAGGGAGCGACACCGGGAGGGCCTTCACCCGAAAGGGTGATTGCCATGGCGGCGCCTCCGCCCGCTCCCGGGGAAGCAGGGACGGGCCTCCTGCGCCGCGCGGGAGAAGCCTCGACCAAGGCTAGGCTACGGGAGGTCGAGCTCCCTCCTCCACGGTCCGTATAGAACTGGGAGGGACCCGGAGAAAGGCCGAGACAAGCGGCTTGGCCGACAAGTGTGAACCTGTCCCCGAAAGTCGGCGGAGCTCGTCCAACTTTCCAGCGCTGTTCGAGACACGGCGGTCCACAGAGAAGCAGGTGTCGCACAAACCATGTCGTGAAGCGGGCCAAGACACGGAGACAACCGGGTCATGCTGGTCGGTCACGGAGAAATTGCCGCATCGGCACCGACGATAGGGGCCGCCCTCATTAGAGAACTTCTTGCCCTCCTGACCGTGCATGACCCACGGAAAACAACACCAAAAAGACTCGACGCCACTTAATGTTAATAAAAAGGAAAGATCTCTACCGGCGACGCCGAGTGGAGGCAGAACCCAGAACTAGCAGACCGCGGACTCAAACGGAAATATCGCAGGCGTAAGGCCTAGAAAACTGACAGACTTCTTCAAACTTCAGGCTTCCCACGAGGCGACCTCAACGGCAGGAGACGAAGAACTGGTAGTCAGGCGGAGTCGACACAGCTTTAACAGCTAATCCTCGGCGCCAAGTAGTTACGTCAGCCTCGAGGCGGCGCGCCCGATGCTGCGTCGGCTCCGCCTGCCCTTTAAAAAAAAGGTTCGCGGGTCCTGACCTCCGGCCAGTACCCATCTGTGATGAATGGTGAAGATTGACACAGATAAGATCAGGCTCTTCTTGATCATCAACAGCTTCTCAACAGGAGTTGCAGAGTGTCAGCAACTTTCTTGTAAAACAAAAAAGAGAAGGGGACTCAGATAGCCTGGGAGGGATACTCCTGAGGGTCTGTCTGAGAGATGTCCGTTCAATGGGCACATCCAGACTTTCAAAATCACACTCACTCTCCTCGTATTTCCCCTCTCCTTCCCGGTTCATAAAAATCTTCAAAATCATAATCTTGAACCGAGGAACCGACCAAACTGGGCGCTTCCCCTAATGGTGCCAGTTCGATGGGACTGGGGAAAGAGACTGGACAATTTGAATAGCTTTGGCTATTTCCTCAGCGGTTGGAGAAAGAACTTTGGCCCCAAACTAGCTGACCTTCTAATCCTTTTAGTTGGAACCAGCTCCTCAGAGCTGGCTCTTCATTGCCCGGAGGAAGCATCGCCTGGTCAGAGGGCACTCCCTCAGGTTCAGTTGGAACCGAACCGGGCTGGCCATCGGGTCCAGCGGACTTTTGGCCTCCTTTCCCTGAGCCTACCAACTCTTTTTCCACAGTGGCAGCAAGAAAATTCTTACAAATCTGGCAGTCTGCATTGAGGTGGTCAAATCCCAGACAATAAACACAAGTGGTGTGTGGGTCAGCCTTAGCAAAGGCTTCCCACAGAGCCACAGTGCTGAAACCCAGTGGGTCCGTTTTTCTTTTGGGTTTCTCAGACATACTGCCAGCCTAACCAAAACTTGCCCGTTAATGGCAATACACCAAGCAAGACTCTCTTATGGGTTCCCAACCGTAGTCACAGGTCGTGGAAAAAAGCGTAATAAAATCCTTTTTTTTGGACCGATAAGAACCGGAACCGCACTTAAAGGACTAGAAGGTAATTTTAAAACCCTCTGATCGGTTCAAACTGAACCGAAAAGACGTTACAATTTCCACACAGAAGAAAATAAAAGTCTATCCATTACTTACAATACCACAGACAGAGCTTGAACCGATGATTGCGGTTAAATTTCGTAAAATAAACCGAGAATTACACTTTAAAACCGACAAACGAACCGAGCAGCAGGAGGAATCTCGGAGCGACTGTTCAGTGAGAGCGGAGTAAAGAATCTGACGGTTTAAGTTTGAGCTTCAACAGACAGAGTGTTCAACCGAGCTCGCTCAAGATTCCATGCCCTGCATGGAAGTTAACTCTTTCACCTCCGGAGCAGTTCTAACCTGGGGTTATACTGCATATGTCATAATGTAGCAAGACTTCATGTTGTTTGAATAAATGTGTGCACTGAGCTCCAAGTAGCTGCAGCACAAATGGCCGAGGTGGGGCGTTGCGGTGCTGCAAAGGAGGTAGCCACCCCTTGTCGAGTGGCCCCAGACTGTACCCGGAGGGGCTTATGTCTGTTGTTGTAGCAAATGAAATACACTGGACAAGCCAGCGAGAAAGGGTCTGCTTTGAGACTGGTTGGCCCAGCATCCTCTCAGCGAAGAAACGAACAGTTGCTCCGACTTCATGAAGCTGTTTAGTTCTATTCAGGTAGAACCTTAGGGAGCGTGAACATCCAGGGTGTGAAGCAATGCCTCTCCTCTGTTAGAGTACTTGGGAAAATACGCGGCAAGTCGATGTCCTGGTTGACAGTGAGGGACAGACCACCTTAGGCAGGAATTTAGGATTGCCTCAGAGACACTCTGTCCTGGTGAAAATTAAATAAGGCTCCTTGCACATGAGAGTGAAGCTCGGAAACTCTCCTTGCTGACGTGACAGCAACTAAAAATAACGCTTTCCACAACAGAAAACGCAGCTCGCAATCCGCGGCAGGTTCAAAGGGGAAGCGTGAGTTGTTCCAGGACAAAGAGTAAGTCCCAAGGAGGAACGGGATCCTTGATGGGTGGCCTAGGTGTAACACCCTCTCAAAAGAAGTCTCGAGGCATCAAGCTGTGCCACTGTGCGCTGTCCCACCGGAGTGGTATGCAGAGATCGCGCAGAGGTGCACTTTAATGGAGGAGTAGGCAAGACCCGAATGGAATAGGGAAGAAGGTATTCCAGCACCCCTTTCACGGGCATTCTAGCAGGGAAGGCGGCGTGCCTGCGACCTGAAAGCAACGGTGCCACTTCATGGCGTCGTCGCATCGTTGCCAGCTTTCACCAGCGGCGGAAAGGACTTCGCCACCTTGCGAGACCCGTGTGTCAAAATGGCTATGTCTCTAGGAGCCATGCATGCAGGGTTCAGTGAGCGTAAGTCCGGTGGACCAGTGAACCCTCCTCCTGAGACAAGAGATAGGAGCTGAATGGCAATGGGGCGCGGAGGTTCCAGGACAGCTGTATTAGCAAGGAACCAGATCTGTCTGAGTCAGAAAGGGCCACCAGGATCATTGTTGCATGCTCCCTGCGCAGTTTGAGAATAACTCTCTGGATCAGCGGAAGGGAGGGAAGCGTGAGGAATCTGTCCGCCCAGGAGAGGGACAGCGTCTCGCCAGAAAACACCAGGCCCTGGATCTAGCGAGCAAAAATTGGGCAGTTTGCATTGGATGGGGAAGCGAATAAGTCCAACTCTGGAGTGCCCCATCGAAGGAACAAATCTTCTGCTACCTCCTGAAGAAGTTCCCACTCGTGGACTTTGGCCTGGGAGCGACTCAAGGCCGTCTGCAATGTGTTGTCCACTCCGGGAGCGTGAACTGCAATCAGGCTCGGCCGTGTCAGATTACCCAATCCCACACCCTCACAGCTTCCTGCAGAGGGTAAGAGTGTCGCCTCCTTGTTTGTTGAGGTAATACATCACCGCCGTGTTGTCCATCTGAAGCAGAAGGGTACTCGGCGGTATTTCTGACTGAAAGGCCTGCAGGCGTGAGGACTGCCCCTCATCTCCAGCACATTGATGTGGAGGTGAGCTCCTGAGGGGTCCATGTTCCTGGGACCTCACCCCGCTCAGGTGCGCTCCCCATCCCAGCCCTGAGGCGCCTGTGGAGAGGACTGCCTTCGGGACGTTGCGGTAAACGGACACCCGCAGAAAGTGTCCCTGGGTCTAGCCACCATTGCCAGTCTCGAATCACGGTGTTTGTGATTCTGACCGGATGCTGCATGTGGTCTTGCCTTTGGTCCCACTGCACCTTGAGCATCCACTGAGTTACCCGCATGTGGAGCCTTGCCAAGGGATGGTTGGAATGGCCGCAGCCATGTGTCCAAGCAAGCGAAGGACCAACCTGGCGGGGCGGTCTTTTAGCTGAAAGATTCTGATGAGGATCTGATGTGTTCGCTCTTTAGTGGGAAGAAAGGCTTTCCCTTGGGCGGTGTCCAGAACTGCGCCTATGAACTGCAGCTTCTGGGACGGTACTAGAGAGACTTTCTAGCTGATCAGAATGCCTAGAGACTGGAACATGTCCTGGTTGCTCTGAATAGCCATCAACAGTGCCTCTTTGGAGGCGGCCATGAGAAGCCAGTCGTCCAGGTGCGGGAACACGTAGTGGCCCTGTCTCCTCAGAGCATGCCACGACTGCCATACACTTGGTAAAGACCCTGGGGCTGAAGACAGTCCGAAGCAGGAAGGGCCCGGAACTGAAAGTGGTGGCGAGAAACTCAAAAGCATAGGAACCTCCTGTGCGCTTGAGCTACTGGGATGTGAGGTAGGCGTCCTGCATGTCCAGGGACGCTAAGAAGGCGCCTTTTTCAGCATGGGAATGAGTCCTTGGAGGGTCACCATGCGAACGTCTTGTAGGCGACACCGACATGTTGAGGTCGCTGAGGTCCAGGATTGGACGGAGGTCCCCTGTTTTCTTTGGAACCAGAAAGAAGTGGGAATAGTATCCGGATCCTATCTGGCTCTCTGGGACATACTCCACCGCTCCCTTTTGCAGGAGTCGCAGTACCTCTTGCCTGATGAGTGATCTGTGCTGACCCGAGTAGGGAGAGCAGAGGAGGCCTTGTGGGTGGCTTGTCACTGAACTCTATAAAGTGGCCTCTTTTGACCAACTGAAGGACCCACCTGTCGGTGGTTATGGACTGCCACCCTGGCAGGTGGTCAGAATGCGGCCCCGACTTGGTGTCCCGTTGCTCCTGAGGGGCGGGGCCAGGAAGGAGTCATGCTGTGGCGGCTGAGAGTCCAGCAGGCTGGGCCGACTTAGCTGGTCGTTGACTTTGGCCCGCTGACGACTTCCCTGGGCTCTGCGGAGAAAGAGTCCCTCTGTTGAGGACCGCGGGACTGCTGTTTCTGAATCCAGCCTCGAAAACAGCTTTGGTTCCTACAAAGGAACTAAGCTTGGGTCTGTACATGGCCTGGACAGACCGTACCACCTTCCCGGCCTCCTGAAGTTTGGTGAGGACCTTTCCGAGGACTCACCAAAAGAACTTCCATGAAACGAGGCATCCAGGATGTTCTTCTGGACGTCCGGGGTGAATCGAACACGGAGCCATGAGTGTCTCCGGAGGCATAAGCCTGAAGCTGCCGCCTGGCCGAGGAGTCCATGGAATCATAGCTGCCTTTAGCATCTGGGTTCCCACATCCCAACCTGCACGTGAGGAGCTGTAGCAACTCCTCCTTCTGCTCACCTTCTGGCATCTTTTCTGCCAGATCTAGTCCCAGTTCCCACAAGGCGTTTGAAACTGTACCATGTGGGTCAAGTAGTTGAGGGATCTGATGGCGCAGGTAGCGGATGCATGTGTGCCTGCCCATAGCGCCCAGCTGTTTGGACTCTGGGTCCGTGGCAGGGTGCTCAAATGTTCGGCCTCTGGGACCGGGCATAGAGGCTGTAATGACCAGAGAATCGGCCAGAGGATGTGATGCCGGGCACTGGTCCTCCCTAGGGCCTTGTACAGGCGGTCAGCTTCTTCGCATCGCCGAAGTGAGTGTGGACGCTTCCACGCTGCCTTGGTGATGTCCATGAATGTGTCCACCAAGGGTGACACCACCACAGGCTTTGGATCTTTTGTTGAAGGTATCTGGCAAGGCGCATCTCTCGGGTCTAATTCCTCTGCGGCCCCAACCCATGTTCTCCTGATATGCCTCATAATCTCTGAGAACGGATGGGTCATCCGGAGAAGATCTTGAAGCTCACGTGGGTCCGGAGAAGGGACGTTGATCGGAGAGGGGATCTGGATCCGTCCGAGAAGTCCGATCCGTGTCCTCTGTCGGCGACGGCGCGCTTCTGGGTCTCTTGAGGCTGGGTGACCCTGAAGAAGATCTGGACGGAGGTCTCCTATTTCGTGATCTGCCCCTCCATAGGCTCCTGGGGAGGGTACCCAGCCCGCATCCCTGGGTGAAGTAGAGGGAGCGGGGCCAGCGGAGTAGCAGGAGGAGGAGGAGGAGGTGGTGGGAACCACATCCTTTTATGGTGTCCCACTAGGAAGCAAACAACTCCTTGACCTCGGATATGCTGAGGCCTCGACGACAGACCGGGCGCCGATGGTCGGTCGTCAGGTTCCGGCGCCGGCCCTCAGGGGCCTCAGGTTCCGGCAAGGGTTCCCTGGGGGTATGACAGGACCAGTTTTGCCCATCTGGTCCTCGGCTGGGTCAGCTCCTCCTCCGAGATCGCCTCTAGACCAACGCCGGTGTGGGGTACATTAGGTGGACTTTTTTGTTTAGGAGAATGCTGGGTGAGATTGTTTCTATGTTTTGCTGGTAGGTTGTGTAGGGGTTTTTTGGTAGGGATTTGCATGCTTTTGCTTTTTGGATTTACAAGGTGTTTTTGCTAGGAGGGAGGCAAGTAGGTGGATTTTGATAGTTTCAGATTGGTTTTTATGAATGGTATTTAGATTTTGTTTTCAGTTTAGGGATTTTTGGTGTAGTTTGTGTTGCTGACGTTTCAGTCAATTAGGGGTGTGTTTCTATTCGGATTTTTCACTTTTGTACTTGATGTTGTTTTGGGGTTAGAGTTTCTGTGTTTTGGGTTTTTCTGATGGTGTTCAATGTAGTGAGGGTTTTTTAAGTGAGTGGGCTAGAATGTTATGTTTTTCAAGTGTTTGTTTGTGTTGGGGTGGTGTTGGATTTTTCTTCTGTTTCTTGGTGTATTTTGGATTATGGTTCTTTTAGTTGGTGGTTTAGGTTATGCATTTGGTGGGTGTATTTGGTAGTTATTTTGGCTGGCGCGGTTGAAGTAAAGCGGTGGCGTAGGAGAAGGTGGTTTGGTGTAGTGTTTTGATTATATATTTCGTGCGTGGAAATTTTCTATGGGATTTATTGTTGGAGTTGGTAAAGTTTTGGGTGTTGGTTTTCTCTTATGTATAGGTGTTTTTTTCATTGTTGTGGAAGATTGCTTGGTGGTTGTGGGCGTTGCTAGAAGGATGGAGAGTTTAGGCGTTTATTTAGTTTCTTGGCTTGGTTTTCATAGGGAGCAAGGTTGTTCCTGCGCCTCTTGAAATTTTTCAAGATGGTGTGAGTTTATTTAACTAGGTGTTTATTTGTTTTGGTTTCATTGGCATTTTTGGAGGCTAGGTTTTATACTTGATTTTGTGAGGGCGCTGTTATAAAGAGTGATGTTAGCCTGGGAGAGGTTTGCCAGTGTTTGTTACGCATGGAAGTTGTATTTGCAGACGGTATAGAAAGTGATGATAAGCAGGTGGGTTGGTCTGTATAGATTTCGTTATAGTTAGGGTATGGAGTTTCTAGAGGGAGAGAGTTTGTTTTACCGCTATTGCTGCAACGGTGGCTGTTTCTAGGGATGTTCTTATCTAGGGATCTGTAGGGTTGCTACTGGAAGTCAGTAAATACCTTATTACCTATTACTACATCGACCTTTGAGTCACGCGGGATGCTGGTTTTGGGGTTCGGTTCTCCAGTCTCTCTTTCCCAAGTAAGTATTGGGGTGTGTCTTGCCTCCCTCCTCCGGAGAACTGCTAGGAGTCTGCCAATAAGTGTGGATGAACAACATATCCATGTCCTAGAAATACGGTTACTCACCTGTAACAGGAGTTCTAGGAATGGTATATTTGTTCATCCACACTTACCACCGTTCTCTCGCTTCATCGCGACAACCTGAGCTTCCAGCGGCCAGATCTACGCCATGGGGCGGAGCCGAGTTATACCACCCGGTGGGTGGGAGGAGCCAGCTTGAAGACCTTCCGGCAAGATTTAAAGCGGCAAGGATACCTGCCAATAAGTGTGGATGAACAACATATACCATTCCTAGAACTCCTGTTACAGGTGAGTAACCTGTATTTTCAGTTTATTATTTTGTATTTTATCAACGATAAGTACCGATTATATTTTAATAAATTCTTACTTGTACTAGAGAAAAGTCTTCAGCCCTTTATTGACGGAGTCGACCATGAGTGGGGCAGGTGATGGTAGGGAGTCTTCGTATGAAAGCTGTTCAGTCAGCCGGGCTGAGTCTGGTCCACCGCCTACCCATGAGGGGAGGTCTGTCAACGGATGGTCCAGTGTTCGGAATGAGCAGTCTCCCAAAACATAAAAGAAGTGGTCCCATTCTTGCACCATTCGTCTCTTCGAGTTCTTCTTCAACACACAGGTTGAAGGAGAAACAACATCACTCGAGGTCGCCCTCTGGTACATCTGCACGTAGACGGTCAGTTATTAGGGTCAGGTGCCAGTCTCCACCTCTATCAGAGTCACCGGTTTCTGCCTTTAGTGGCCGGCCTCTTCGACACCAGTGCTCCTCTCCGCCTATTGGAGGGACTTCCGATGAGCAGTTTCACCATTGGGCTGCTCTTATGAAGCAGTGGGCTCGGAAGTTGTCCCGACTGCCTGAACCGGCCAGTCTGTCACTGGAGCCTTCGGGTCCATCGGTTTCAGAGCGGCAGACTGGGCGGTTAGGACTTCCTAGTCGCACGGTGCCTTCTTCGTGCCATCTACTTCCAAGACTCTGGTGTTCATCCCCCTTACATGACTGCAGCACAGGGGTCTACACCAATGCCTTTATCTCCTGCCATTTTTCATCCTATAACTGCAAATCACAGTTCTCAGACTTCTGTTGCGGTGCCATCGTCTGCGGTGCTGACTTCTCTGGCGCCGAGGTCCTTTACCCAGCCGCAAGAGGTGTCGGCACCGTCTGCAGTGCCGCATGCTCTGTCTGCACCATCCTCTGCGTCGGGGCTGGTGCCGGCGCCATGTACGGTGCCTTGCTATCCATCAGCGCTGAGTGTGGTGTCGCGCTGCCTGTCGGCACCAAGTGCAACGCCGTCTTCTATGACGGCACCCTCTTAGTTCTCAGCACCGTTTTCTTCAGCACCGAGGATGTGTGTGGCACCATCTAGTTTCCAGAGGTTTTCGACTCCGATTCTTTCTCCTTCTCTTCTTCCTCCTGTTTTCACTCCATTCCTGTCTATACAGTCCCCCCTGGACTGTCAGGAGATGATTTTGAGCCCGATCCAGATCTTCGGCTGGGTGATGATGTTGATGCTGATTCTGCCCTGGGGCAGGGATCAATCCTCCTGCAGAGCCTGTTGTTGAGGACCTTTCCTTTAAGTCTCTGCTCAAGAATTTAAATTCTACTCTTTCTCTCCAGACCACAGAAATCGATCCTGGGAAGCTTCTGTGTCTCCAATATCTTCGTGTTCCAGAAATCCCTATGGATTTAACCCCTCCGATACAGCCCTCTTTCCAGACTCTTTCCCAGATGGTGTGGAAGAATCCAGGCCCTTATTCCTTCTGTGGCCAAATCCATAGATAGGAAATATGCCCTCCAAAGGATCGCCCATCTTGGCCTCACAAGCCTTTGCCGATGCCATAGTGGTCCTGGCAGAGAATGAAAAGGCTGTCCTCCCTCAGGAATGTATAGCCTGTCCTATAAACAAAGAATCTCACAAGATCGACACCTTGGGTAAGAGAGTCTTTGCTGCCTCAACCCTGGGCATGCGTATTGCCAGCTACCAAGGCTATTTTTCTCAATATGAGTGTGTTCTTTGGCATTCACTCAAAGCAATGGTAGAAGCTCTACCCGAATCAGAGGTTAACTCAGAGCTACTTCAGACCATAACTAGGGGTATCGAGTCCAGTAACCAACAGGTTACAGCTGCAATGGACGCCTTTGATACCGCTTCCTGGGCAGCGGCTGGCATCTGCACCTGTCGCCACGCTTAGCTGCGTACTCCGGGCTTCACGAATGATGCCCAGCAGCAAGTCATGGCCTTACCCTTCGACGGCATGTATCTGTTTGGACCTCAGGTGGAGCAAGCACTAGAGGCCACACGGAGGACTAGGTCTGCCATCAAGACAGCCAGAAGTCTGCCCGCTTCCTCTCGAGGGGGTTGGGAACAAGAGTCAGTTTCTTAACTGTCAGTCCTTTCTGGGCAAAGGCAGAGGAGGTTTTAACAGAAACCAGAACCCTCAGCCACAAAAGAAAACGCAGCAGAAGGCACAAGGACCAAAAGCGCCCAGTGCCACCTTCTGAGTTTCCGGCCCAGGTCCCACCTCAGCTGCCTGAGGGGGATGACTCCTCGACAGTGGGAGGATGTTTGACTCAGTTCTATAACCAGTGGAAGTTTATAACATCAGACAAATGGGTCCTCAGGATAATCCGCAAGGGGTACTCTCTCAATCTGTCGCAAACCCCTCCGGATCATCCTCCCAAACGACAGCCCAGGCTGTCTGCGGCACAGTCAGACCTCCTTGCTTCCGAGGTACAACAGAGCAGTAGAAGTAGTTCCACTGGATCAATGAAAAACAGGTTTCTACTCCCATTACTTTCTGGTCCCAAATACAACCGTCAGCATGCGTCCCATTCTGGATCTCAGAAAGTTAAACAAGTTCCTACACAAGGAAAAGTTCAAGATGATATCACTCGGTACCCTACTACCATTGATTCATCAGTACGACTGGCTAGCCTCCCTGGACATGCAGGATGCCTACCAGCACATTCTCATACACCCAAACCACCATAAATACCTAAGGTTCGTGACGTTGAGTCAACACTATCAATTCAGAGTCTTGCCCTTTTGGGTATCCTCGGCGCCTCGAGTTTTTACAAAGTGTTGTGCAGTTCTGCTACAAAGATCTAAGGGAAAAAATCAGAATACAAGTATTCCCGATCTGACGACTGGCTTCTAGCAAGTCCCTCCAGGCAAGAGACTCTGGAGGCCGTGGCCACGGCCTCAGACTTCCTCCCATCCATGGGAGTCCTGCTGAACCTCAAGAAGTCACAGTTGCAGCCCTCCCAGAAGCTCCTTTTCATAGGAACTCTTCTGGAGACACCTCCTGTGCAAAAGCTTTTCTTCCAGAGGAGAGAAGGAGCGATATCTTACAGATGGCCCGATTCATGAGAGAACACGGCTCAGTTCGAGCTATCTCGATGCAGCAGATGCTGGGCCTCTTGGCATCCTCGGTGTTCACTGTACCCTTGGCTCGTCTTCACATGAGAACCTCTCAGTGGATGCTTAGTACTCAGTGGTCCCTAACCACTCACCCTCAGTCCTTTCTCATCAAGGTGACAGAACCCCTGAAGAGGTCACTCACCTGGTGGTCTCAGGAGGACAACCTTCTGGAAGGATATCCCTTCTCCCTTCTGGATCATCATATCTCCATTACCACAGCTGTGTCCCTGATGGGTTGGGGAGCTCACTGCCGGGATATCCACACCCAGGGCATGTGGACCCAGGACGAGTCTCAACTTCACATAAACGTCTTGGAAATGAGAGCTGTCCTCTATGCAGTCCAAGCTTTTAAGAACATACTCTGTCACAAGAACATTCTCCTTCAAACGGACAACAAGACAGTGATGTATTCCATCAACAAACAGGGCGGTGCACACTCTTACCCACTATGCAAGGAAGCAATGAGAGTGTGGGAATGGTGCCTGGAGCACAAGGCTCTGATTCAGGTGGTTTACCTGCCAGGAGTACAAAATGAACTGGCAGACTATCTCAGTAGAATGGAGGCAGATCCTCACAAGTGGTCTCTCGACTCAACCGTCGTTCAGTCACTCTTCAAAGAGTGGGGAACTCCAGACCTGGACCTTTTTGCGTCCCCACTCGATGCAAAACTGCCTCTCTTCTGCTCCAGAAATCCAGGACTTGACGTTTTGTCAGGATGCATTCAGGCTGCAGTGGACAAAATGCTTTCTATATGCATTTTCTCCTCTTCCCCTAATTCAGAGGATATTGCTCAAATTGGAGCCCGGGGGGAGCAGAATGATTCTCATTGTCCCCTTCTGGCCTCAGCAGATATGGTTCCCGCTGCTCAACAGGTTATCGGAAACCTCCCCGAAACCGCTTCCCCCTTCAGATGAACCTTCTGAGGGTCCTGTGATCCATCCCAACCTGAGGTGGCTTCACCTTCACGCTTGGCTCCTGAGGAGATAGAGGTGAATAGGTTTAATGTTTCTTGTAGAGTTTTGACATTCTTATGGCCACGTGCAAGCCAGTTACCAGAAAAACTTACACAGCTAAATGGAAGCGTTTCTCTAGCTGGTGTGCAAAATCCTCTTGGAATCCTTTTTCCTGCCCACCGAATAAAGTCTCAGAGTATCTCTTAGACCTCTCAAGCACAGGTCTACAATACTCACAGTCAGTGTTCATCTTTAGGCTGGCAGTATAGCCTAGAGGTTAGAGGAATGAGGTGTGAACGAGCTTGATACATCCAGCAGGCCAGACCTGAGTTTGATTCTCACAACCTCACTTGCATACTGTGTGACTCTGAGCAAGTCACTTAACTTCCCAGTGCTCCCAGGTCACTCTGAAAACAGGCACTTGTGCCTAGTGGGCCTTACCCGTTACCAAAGAATAAAATAAAATAAAAAAATTTTGGCATATCATGAGCTGGTACTTTCCTTGTCACTGGCTCAACTGCCCAAAGTTAAGAGGTTTCTTAAAGGTATTCTGCATACTAGACCTCGTGTTAGATGTCCAGTTGTAGCCTGGGACATTAACTGTGCTAGACATGCTCACTTGTAAACCTTCGAGCCTCTAGCTACTCAGAGTTGAAATTCCTCACTTGGAAAACGGCTTCCTGGTGGCCATTACTTCTGCTCAGAGATTTTCTGAAATTCATGCCCTGGTCACAGACCCTTTGTATACTGTATTTCACAAGGACAAAGTCATTCTTAGGACTCATCCTAAGTTCTTGCCTAAGGGTGTCTCAGAATTCTATCTGAATCAACCCTAGTCCTTCCTACCTACTTTGCAAACTTCCAGAATGAAGGTGAGCGCACCTCTTCTTTCACTGGACGTAAGAGAGCATTGCGGATCTTACTTGAGATACAGCTCTTGCAGCAGGTTACACCATTAGGACTGAAGCCGGCGAGGCGCCAGGACCTCACGGAAATCTTCTAGCTAGCAGTTCAGCGGGACCGCCTCCGACGCCGGGTCCCGCCCCTGACGTCAGGCGTGAGGTACATGAGGCGGTCCCGCCCAGAATCCTTAGTTTCTTTCCTCACGACTTGCATGCCTCGACCCTCCAGTCAGTGTCTAGCGCCACGACGCCTGGAAAAGTTATTTTCCCGTTTCTTCAATTGGAAACTTCATTCTCTACGATTTGTCTGCCATCTGATGTCCTCTCCAACATCTGCGGAGGGCCATCCGTCAAAGTGTGCCTGCGGGAAGCAAATTCCCTTGAAAGACCCACATTCGGCCTGAGTGCGGTGCTTAGGCCCAGACCACAACACCCGGGGCTGCTCCTTCTGTCAAGGCTTTAATAGTCGGACCCGGATCCATCGTCAGAAGGCCCTCCAAGCATACCTTCTGGAAGAGAGATTGAAGGCCATGGATCCTGCCTCAGGGAAATCCTCCGAGAAAGCCCGTGGCACCTCCAAAAACACAGGGAGGTGAGATCTAAATCCCTTCTAGGGCTTCTGACTCCCATAGCTCCGCTCCCGGTCTGACCGGCCGCCTTCCTGGCCCGCTCTCAGCCTCCCCCGGTCGCAGTCAAGTCTTCCTCCGGTTCCTCCACTCTGCAGCCTATGACCTCCAGGCCTTCTTCCTCTTCGTCCAAGGCCTTGCCGAAGTCAGGGGACCACCATCACCACAAGTCCGGCTCGCGCCACTCGGGCCCCGACGTCCGGTCGGTCTCCTTGCCTCCTCCACCCCAGTGGAAAACCAAGGAGCTGACATCTCTCAAGAGGACGTCAGACCCGACGTCGGCCAAGCACCACCGGTCCCGGGACCCGACGACAGCCAGACGCCCGTTGCCGGTCAGGCCTTCTCCACCGAGGACGCCAGCTGGGGGACCGACGCCCGTCCCAGCAGAGGGAGGAACCCCTACACCACCCACTGACGTCGGCCAGGAGGCGCTTACGGAGGAGGAGTCGACACAGCCCGAGGACCAGGCGGGCGAACCCGGTCCTGTCGAGCCCCTGAGGGAACCCTCCCCAACCAGAGACCCCTGGGGAGCCGACACCGGAACCCGACGACTGACCACTGGCGCCCGGCCCGTCTTCAGGTCTCAATATTTCTGAGGTCAAGGAGCTGTTTACCTTTTGGTGGGATACCATAAAAAAGGACGTGGTTCCCACACCACCTCCTCTTCCTCCTCCTTCTCCACCCGTGACTCCACCGGCCCCAGCGCCCCCCACCCCATCCGGGGCAGCAGGCCAAGTACCTTCCCCCCAGGAACCTGCTGAATCTCCTATGGGCAGACCAACGGAAAAGAGGAGACCTCCGTCCAGATCTTCTTCAGGGTCACTCAGCCCCAAGAGACCCAGAAGACGCCGCCACTCGTCTTCGATGGAGGACTCGGGATCGGACTTCTCAGACAGATCCAGAGCCCTTCTCCCATCAATGTCCCCTCTCCAGACCCACGTGAGCTCCCAAGATCTCCTCCGGATGACCCATCGTTCTCAGAGATTATGAGACATATCCAAGAGAATATGGGCTGGGACGCAGAGGAACTTGACCCCGAGAGGCTACGCCTTGCACATTATCTTCGGCAAAAGTAACCAAAGCCTGTGGTGGTACCACCCTTGGTGGACACCTTCGTGGACGTCACCAAGGCAGCGTGGAAATGTCCACATTCGCTCCCGGCGATGCCGAAGAAGGCTGACCACCTGTACAAGGCCCCTAGGGAGGACCAGTACTTGGCATCTCATCCGCTGGCTGATTCCCTGGTCATTACAGCCTCACATGACCGGTCCCAGAGGCCGCAACATCTGAGCACCCTGCCACCGGACCCAGAGTCCAAGCAATTGGACGCGATGGGCAGGCGCACGTACACAGCTGCAACCTGCGCCATTAGGTCTCTCAATTATCTCATCCACATGGTCCAGTTTCAGAATGCCTTGTGTGCTGGGACTAGAGCTGGCAGAAAAGATGCCGGAGGGTGAGCAGAAGGAAGAACTGCTTCAGCTCCTCCGCATGGGTTCAGACGTGGGAACCCAGGTGCTTCGAGCCACGTATGACTCCGCGGACTCCTCGGCCAGAGCGGCAGCCTCAGGCGTATGCCTCCGGAGGCACTCATGGCTTCATGTCTGCGGATTCACCCCGGACGTCCAGAAGAACATACTGGACGCCCCATTCCACGGCGAAGTTCTCTTCGGTGAGTCTTGGAAGGTCCTCACCAAGCTTCAGGAGGCCAGGAAGGCCGTGAGGTCTGTCCAGGCCATGTACAGACCCAGGCCCGGTTCCTTCAGAGAACCAGAGCCATTTTTACGGCGCGACTCAGAGACAACAGTCCCTGCTCCAGCCCGCAACAGAGGGGCCCTTCTCCCAGAAAGCCCAGGGAAGTCGCCCTCAGGCAGAGGCCAACGTCCCGCCAAGTCGCCCAGCCTGCAGGACCTCAGCCGCCACAGCATGATTCTTTCCGGCCCCGCCCTCACCAGGATCAACGGGCACCAAGGTCGGGGTCTGACAGACCACCTGCCAGGGTGGCAGTCTATCACCACCGACAGGTGGGTACTCCAATTGGTCAAAAGAGGCCACTTTATAGAGTTCGTAGACAAGCCACCCACAAGGCCTCCTCTGCTCTCCCGCTACCCAGGTCAGCACAGATTGCTTCTCAAGCAAGAAATACTCGCGCTTCTGCAAAAAGGAGCGGTGGAGTACGTCCCGGAGAACCAGAGAGGAGCAGGCTACTATTTCCACTTCTTTCTGGTTCCAAAGAAAACGGGGGACCTCCGTCCAATATTGGACCTCAGCGACCTCAACATGTCGGTCGCCTACAAGCGGTTTCGCATGGTGACCCTCCAGGGTCTTATTCCCCTGTTGAAGAAGGACGCATTTCTGGCATCACTGGACATGCAGGATGCTTACCTGCACATCCCCATTGCTCAAGCGCACAGGAGTTCCTGCGCTCGAAGCTCGCCACCACTTTCAGTTCCGGGCGCCTTTCGGACTGTCATCGGCCCCAGGGTCTTTACTAGTGCATGGCAGTCGTGGCAGCTGCCTCTAAGGAGACAGGGCCACCACGTGTTCCTGTACCTGGACGACTGGTTTTCATGCCGCTTCCAGAGAGGCTTGCTGTTGGCTATCCAGAACACCCAAGCTCTTTTTCAGTCACTGGGCATTCTTATCAACTACGAGAAGTCTCTCCTGGTACCGTCCCAGAAGCTGCAGTTCATAGGCTAGTTCTGGACACCGCCCAAGGGAAAGCTTTCTTCCCGAGGACAGAGCGGCGCATCAGGTCCTCATCAGGGACCTTCGGCAAAGAAGACCGCTCCACCAGACTGGTCCTTCGCCTGCTTCGGACATATGGCTGCGCCATTCCAACCGGTCCCAATGGCAAGGCTCCACATGGGTAACCCAGTGGATGCTAAGTGCAATGGGACCAAAGGCAAGACCATATAGCAGCAGTCAGAATCACGAGGGCCGTGATTCAAGACTGGCAATGGTGGCTAAACCCAGGACACACTCTCCGTGGTGTCCGCTTTGTAGCGCCTGTCCCCGGAGGTAATCCTCTCACAGACGCCTCAGGGCTGGGATGGGGGCATCCTGAACAGGGTGAGGTCTCAGGGAACGTGGACCCCTCAGGAAGCTCACCTCCACATCAACATTCTGGAGATGAGGGCGGTCCTTTATGCCCTGCAAGCCTCCCAGTCAGAAATTCCACTGAGTACTGCGTCTGCTTCAAACAGACAATACTGGTGGTGATGTATTACCTCAACAAGCAAGAGGCACACACTCTGTATCCCCTGTGCAGGAAGCTATGAGAGTGTAGGGACAAATGAGTCGACACGGCAAGCCTGATTACAGTTCATGTTCCCGAGTGGACAACACAACGCAGACGGCCTGAGTCTATCCCAGGCCAGAGTCCACAGTGGGAGCTTCTTCAGGAGGTAGCAGAGATCTGTTTCTTGATGGGGCACCCAGAATTGACTTGTTCGCTTCCCATCCAACTCAAACTGCCCAATTTTTGCTTGCTAGATCCAGGGCCTGGTGTTTTTTGCCGAGACGCTGTCCCTCCCTCCTGGGCGGACAGATTCTCTAGGCTTTCCCTCCCTTCCTCCTCTGATCCAGAGAGTCCTTCCCCAAACTTTGCAGGGAGCACGCGAACAATGATCTTGGTAGTGTCTTTCTGGCCCAGACAGATTTGGTTCCCATGCTGACGCATTGTCCCGGAACCTCCACTCGCTGCCCATCAGCTCCCATCTGCTGTCTCAGAGGAGGGTTCGCTAGTCCACCCGGACTTACGCTCACTGAACCTGCATGCCTGGCTCCTCGAGACATAGCCATTCTGCGACACGGGGTCTTGCAAGAGATGGCGGAAGTTCTTTCTGCTGCCAGAAAGCCGGAAACGCATGCGACGTACGCCATGAAATGGCGCCGGTTTTGCCTGTGGTCTCAGGCACGCGGTCTCTCCCCTTTAGAATGCCCAGAAAAATCAGTTCTGGAATACCTGCTTTCCCTCTTTCACTCAGGCCTTGCCTTCTTCTCAATTAAGGTTCACCTCATGCATTTCGGCCTACCACTACCCGACAGGCCAATGCACAGTGGCTCAACTCGATGCCTCTTGTGACTTTTTGAGGGGGTGCTACATCTTAGACCACCCATTAAGGATCCCATCCCCTTGACCTACTCTTGTCCTGAGCAGCTCACGCTGCCCCTTTGAACCTGCTGCAGATTACGAGCTACGCTTTCTGTCATGGAAAACGTTATTTTGGTGCTGTTACGCCAGCAAGGAGAATCTCTGAGCTACATGCCCTCATGTGTAGGAACCTTATTTAATTTTCCACCAGGACAGAGTGTCCCGAGGACGAATCCTAAATTCCTGCCTAAGGTGGTCTCAACCCTTACCCTTAATCAGGACATCGATTTGCGGTGTACTTCCCAGGTACACCAACAGAGGAGAGGCACTGCTTCACACCCTAGATGTTCACCGATCCTTAAGATACTACTTGACAGGACCAAACAGCATCGCAGATCCGCACAGCTGTTTATTTCCTTTGCTGAGAGGATGTTGGGCCAACCAGTCTCAAAACAGACGCTTTCTCGCTGGCTTGTCCAGTGCATTTCTTTTTGCTACAACAACAAACAGAAGCCCCTTCCGGGCACAGTCCGGGGCCACTCGACTAGGGGGGTGGCTACTTCCTTCGCAGCGCTGCGGAACGTCTCCATCTCGGCTATTTGCGCTGCAGCTACATGGAGCTCAGTGCACACCTTTATTAGGCACTACAGCCTCGACATCGCCTCACGGTGGAGAGCAGGTTTCGGCCTCGCCGTTCTGCAGGGTCTCCTGTCCTAGATTCAGGATTTTCAAGATCTCTCCTTTATGCCTCCTCCCTAGAGCGTCTCTAGGCGCTATTGCTTGGGGAATCAGTCCTAATGGTGTAACCTGTTGCAAGAGCTGTATCTCTCGGCAAGGATAGTACAGTTACTAAGAACTTACCATAACAGTAGATCTTCGAGAACAGCTCTGCAGCAGGAACCTTCCTACCACCATTCCCCTTTGAGGAGTGTAAGGCCTAACCAGGCTTCTGCAGAGCCACTTTCCTTTCTTCTTCTGATGGCGGATCCTGGTCTCCACTTCTGATGTCATCCAGCGGCTGGAAGTCTCTGGCGGGAGAACTGGGATTCTGGGCGGGACCGCCTCCTTATGTACTACGCCTGATGTTGGGGGCAGGACCGACGTCGGAGGCGATCCTCGCTGAAGACTGCTAGCTAGAAGATTTCCGGGGGGTCCTGACACCTGCCAGCTTCAGTCCTAATGGTGTAACCTGCTGCAAGAGCTATTCTCGAAGATCTACTGTTACGGTAAGTTCTTACATAACTGTACTTTCTATCTAGATAAAACGAAGGAGATTCGAAAGGCTCAGCAACTGTTTGTTTCCTTCAGCACAACCCAGCTGGGTCAACCTGTTGCTGTCAGGTGCATTTCAGAGTGGTTGGTGGCATGCCTTCGCCACTGCTATTCTATGGCACAGGTCAAGCTGGAAGGCAGAGTGTACGCTCACTCTATCAGAGCAGTCGTGGCATCTCTGATGGAAATCTGTAGTGCCCATTGCAGATATTTGCAATGCAGCTACCTGGAGCTCCTTGCATACATTTGTTAAACACTATGCCTTGGATGTCCATGCCAGACGACATCAGTCATTTGACAGGACAATTCTTAATGGACTTCTGTCCTAAGCAAGTGAGCTCCTTTTCTCCTGTCACCTGTCTTGGGGGATTATTTAGCTCGGTACTCTCCCATTAGTGTGAATGAGTGGTGGAGACTTTATGTCCAGGAAGATATGGAAATGACATACCTACCGTAATTCTTGATTTTCCTGCACGAAGTCTCCACCACTCATTCACACGTCCACCCACCATCCCCCGAGCTCACTTCCCTGTTTCTGGTCATCACTCCGTAAGTGGCTGAGCTGTGAAGACTTTGTTGTTGACCCTTCTTACACTGGTCATTCGGACTATCTTATGTCCGGTTTTTAGGTTAGTCCTCTCTAGGTTAGTACTAGACACATGGTGGATTCTCTGCAGGGGAAGGCCTCAAACAACTGGTACAACAACCCACAACAGACAGGACTATCCTAGATCTAGTACTGACTAACAGGAAAGATCACAGATCTCCAGGTAGAAGGTCACCTGGTGGCCAGTGACCATCACATGGTATGGTTCAGTTTGGCCACTACAACTAAATCATCCCATTCCAAGGCAAATGGGACTTCAGAGGAGCTGACTTTGATAAGATGGACAACAGAGTTAAGCTAGCCCTGGCAAAAGAAATACAGGTGAGGGGGTACAGGCAAAGTGGGCAAGCATTAAGGAGGATGCAGTACTTGAAGCAATATCCCATTGTGTTAGAGAGAAAAGAAGTGGAAAAGAAGAAGGAAACCACTTTGTTCTCAAACAGTAGCAGAAAAGGTCAGAGCCAAAAGGCTGGCCTTCAGGAAATATAAGGGAACACAGCGGGATGAAGATAAGGAGGCATACCAAACTTCCCTAAGGGAAGCAGGGAAGGCAGTGAGGCAGGCAAAGGCCCAAACCGAGGAAACACTAGCACAGACAGTAAAAGAAGGTGACAAGTCTTTCTACAGATACATTAGTGAAAGGAGAAAGTCCCGAGGGGTATTGCTAAGATCAAAGGAGATAGGGGCTTGTGAGGAGGACCATAAAAGCATCTATCCTAAATAGATACTTCTGCTCAGTATTTACTGAAGAGAAGGTAGGGCAGGGCCCACAGCTCAGCACCATGGACACAGGAGGGAGGGAGGTGAGCACTAGTCCCTTCACAAAAGAAAGGGTCCTACAAGAGCTTGATAAGCTCACGTAGACAAGGCAATGGGACCTGATGGCATACATCCCAGGGTACTAAAGGAGCTAAGTGTGGAACTAGCAGAGCCATTATTAGAACTGTTTAGTGAGTCTCTGAGCACAGGAGAGGTCCCAGAAGACTAGAGAAGGGCTCATGTGATCCCGCTCCACAAGAGCGGTAGCAGGGAGGAGGCAGGGAACTACAGACCAGTCAGTCTTACCTCAGTAGTGGGCAAGATTATGGAGGCACTCCTTAAGCAAAAGATAGTGCAACACCTGGAATCCATAGGAGCACAGGATCCAAGACAGCGTGGGTTTACAAAAGGAAGGTCCTTTCAAACTAACCTCATAGATTTCTTTGACTGGGTAACTAGAGTGATGGACCAAGGGGGAGCAGTTGATGTTGCTTACTTTGACTTCAGCAAAGCTTTCAATACTGTTCCACATAGAAGATTGATTAATAAGCTGAGTAGGCTCGAGGTGGGTCAGAAGTTGGTCAGCTGGGTGGCAAACTGGTTGACAGGCAGAAATCAGAGAGTGGTGGTGGCGGGTATAGTCAGAAGGGATGCACTGTGCGGCCGCGGCACAGTGAACCTCACTTGCGGCGCGGCGTGGGTTTGGGAACGGACTCGGTCACCTGAGTGGCCGCTGGGAGGAGAAGACCAGCATCCTACTTACTGCCTCCTTCTCCGGGAGGTGGTGATGCCGCCGTGCAAGGGGGCTCCGGTGAAGCCAGAAGTGCCGCAAGCATTCGGCGACAGCAAAGTAACTAGGGGTGTGGGATGGATGCTGGCTTCATTGCACGCCTCCTGCCCCTCAGAGGGAGAAAACCAAGCCTGCCTCCTCTGCTTATATGGCTCCCTCCCGACTGCAATCAGCTCCCAGGCCGACTCTGCCTCTTATCTCTATTGCTCGTGGCACCTTAAGAGTAGGGTGCCACGCCTATGTCCTGGGGGTGGTAATCCAGGGTCCCAGGAGAACGGATCATGTGGGGATGCCACAGTCGCAGGAGTCCGTGACTCGGGCAGATGGCTGGCAGAGAGAGAAGTGAGGCACAAAAAAAGAAGAGATGCAAGTCACAAGTGGGGTACCTGTATCAGTCTTGGGACAGTCCTCTTCAATATCTTCATCAGTGACATTGCAGATGGACTGGAGGGTAAGGTTTGTCTGTTTGCAGATGACACCAAGATCTGCAACAGAGTAGATGATACAGATGGGGTGGGCAGAATGAGAAGAGATCTGGATAAACTAGCAAAATGGTCGGAAGAGTGGCAACTGGGATGTAATGTAAAGAAGTGCAAAATCATGCACATAGGGAAGAGAAACCCTGAAGCCACCTATAGGCTGGGAGAGGAGTTGCTGGCAGTCACAAGGGAAGAAAGCGACTTGGGCATCATCATCACCAATGACCTGAAATCATCCAGGCAGATCACTAAAGCAGGTAAGGCTAGGGGAATGTTAGGATGTATTAGTGGGGGTATCACAAGTCGTAAGAGGGAGGTAATAATCCCACTTTACAAGATACTGGTTAGACCCCATCTGGAGTACTGCGTGCAGTACTGGAGGCCACACCTTCACGAAGACATTAACCAAATTGAGGCAGTCCAGAGAAGGGAACCAAAATGGTGCAGGGACTGCATCAGAAAACATATGAGGACAGATTAATGGAGCTCAATATGTTTATCCTAGAGCAAAGGAGGGAGAGAGGTGATATGATCGAAACATTCAAACATCTTAAGGGCATTAACAAGGTAAAAGAGTCTAACATGTTTCAATATAAGAAAAATAGCAGGACAAGAGGAAACAGCATGAGATTAGAGGGAGGCTGATTAAGGGGTAATGTGAGGAAGTTCTTTTTCACAGAAAGGGTGGTGGATGCATGGAACGGCCTACCTCAGGAAGTGGTGGATGTGAATACAGTGCAGGGCTTCAAACAGGCATGGGATAGGCATAAGGGAGCAATACAGATGAGTATGAATAGATAGGCCATTGACAGAGCACGATGGCACATTTATAAGGCAGAAAAAGAAATGGGCAGACTGGATGGGCTTTGCGGTCCTTATCTGCCATCAACTTCTATGTTTCTATGTTATGCTGCACCTCCTCGGGGGGGAAAAAAGGTACTGAGGCGGTTGGAGGGTCAAGTTAATGGCGAGATAGTCTATACCGCACGCACCTGGCTCGTGGTGCCACTCTTCACGGCTCCATCTCAGGCGCCAGCCCTCCTGAAAAAGTTTGCTCCTGCTGGGTCCTAGCACCTCCGGCGTACTCCCATTAGTGTGAATGAGTGGTGGAGACTTCGTCCAAGAAGATCAAGAATTATGGTAGTTACATAATTTCCATTTATCTACGGAGCTGCCTCTGTGTCTGCCTTATGGCGTGTTGCAATTTCTGAACAAGTCCTGTAGATTACTGACTGGTGCTGCCTCTGCTGCGCACACCTCGACCTCTATAAGCAGGCTGACTGGCTTCAACATCTGGGAAGAATCACTTACCAAACCTGCCTAGTAGTATAAAAAAAGGCATCCCTCAGTCTTATGCTCCCCTGGTCTCACCTCTCAGGGCCAGCAGTCGTTTGCAGGCAGAGCCCCTAAGTTATTCAACTCGCTGGGCAGCAAAGTCACCAATTTGGCTACTCTAGGCCTGTTCAAAGATAATCTTCGTCATACCCTTGTGACTCGGGCCTCATGTGACTGCTTCACTTAATTACCCCGAGCTGACACCCTGTCTCCCTTCATCTCCATTTTCTCTGTTTCTGTGCCTCTATCCACCTTCCATAATCCCCCTACACCTTTTTTTTTCTCTTTCTCTTTTTTCACCTCCCACTTTCCCCTCAATTGCTCTGTCCCTCCAGTAGCTCTCCAACTCTTCTGCCCCCCCGTCCACTAGCCCAGATCCTGAATGTCTTCTGACCTCCCATCCCCCCTACACCCTAAACTACCTCCCTACACTTACGCACCCCCTCTCTCGTATGCCTATATCAGTTTGTATCTTCAGTCCCTGCTACTTTTGAAACTCTTCTACTCCGATTACAAGGCTTAATTTTGCTGCATTATAATTCTCTGTATAGCTGTGTCCATGTACTCCACTATTTGTAAAGATATTCCTGGTTTTTCATTGTATCTAACCTAGGTACTATGTCTAGCCATACTGTTTCTTGTGTTAAGTAACCTGGAGTGTGTAAACCAATTCCAATGTTTTTTATTGTCTTTTTATGAACTTTCAACGTGGAACCTTTGTAAAAGAGCCTATGGATCAAAGGTGTCAATTCTGAATTCTCAATAAATAAAAAATAAAAATATCTGCTGTTATATACATATACCTGTATATATATATGAATCTAGTTTATGTGAAACTGGGATCCCTTGGTTTGAAAATTTGTATAGTTATACAGTTGGAGTGATTGCAAAAAGGTATTTGGAATTTAGGGGGTTAATCTGAGATGCAGTTTGTGCTCCTCTCAGTCTTGTTTGCAAACTTATTTGAAGAGCTGTCATCTGGAGGCCAGCGTGGGACACTGTTTTGCAAGGCTGCACTGCAAAGAAATTGACAAGAACTCTGATACCATTTTGTGAGAAACAGGATGTCTCCTTAATGAGCTCAGGATGAAGAAGTTAATTGTTAGGCAAAGACTTGTTATAAAAAGAGCAGCAATCCTAGCTAGGGAGAGACTAAAACTTGGACTTAGAGGTACCCTCAGATGAAGCTATCCTGAACAATTTTTTATTTTACTGCTATTGATAATAAAATGGTACTTGCAAATTTTATAACTGCTTTTGGTTTTCCTGTGCTTCCTGACCTATGTCTTGACAACATTGCCTCATCATGGTCCCTGCTACGGTGCAATCCTCTGATTTTTACATGACTGTTCTCACGTTTTGTTGTTGGCTGTACCTCAGACTCTGACCAGTCCGCCATTCTCCAGGACGCCTTGGTCTGTTCCTGGCCTTGTTGACGGACCCCTGTTTCCACAGGGATGGTGGTTCCCTTGGGCTTTGTCTCTTGGACTTGTTCCATTGATGTATTGGCTGACTGGGTCAGTGTTGCCATTTATGATGTCTGTTTCCTACTGGCTGCTGCTGATCTTTGCCTCTTTGGCATAACAGCTATGTGCCCGGTCCCCTGCTCCGAGCAGGGCTCTTTGCATGTTGCTGTTGTCTGCTTTGCCTTGAATTTGTGCTACCGGTCATGTCATTCCTTTGAAACACCTTGGTTGGTTCCTGGCTTCATTGTAAGCCATGTCGGGCTCATGGAATGCTGTGGCTGTATCTCCTGGCTTTGCCTTAGCAGCATTCTTTGTCATCAGGTTTCCCGTTGATGTAGTGGTTCATTCACAGGCCTGGCCCCATTGACTTCTCTTGTTTATACCCAGTCTCAGTGTCTATATGCTAGCCACAGTGTGTGTCTGCTGCTTTTTGTGTTGTCATCTGAGGCTTCTGGGTGTCTTGTTCCCATACCCCGTACTCTTCTGGGATCACCCTATTGGGCTCCCTTCCTCTTGGCCTGTGGGACATTAGCCTGCTTGTTGGTTGGCTTGTTTGCCTTCCTGCTGCCCCATTGTTTGGGATACTACTTGGAAATTGTTCCATGGGTGTGACTCACTGGAGCAGATATCCTCAAAGAAGATAGGACATTTACTTACCAGTAACAGTAGATCTTCGAGGGAATCTCCTCCAGTGCAGCCTTCCGCCTTCCCCCTTGGTTTGTTGGAGTCCAGTGTGAGTTTTGGGTGTCATCATTTCGCTCTGTTTACTCTGTACTGGGTTTTCTTTGCTGGTCGCCATCACCCCCTTTTGGGGCTTTGATGTGCTTCTCTTTCCATTCATCAGTCTGGCACAGCATCATTCCTTTTTCTGAGGCGGACAAGCAAAACCGAGGAGTTTTTGGCTGCCCACATTATGTAGGTTCGATGATGTCGTGATCTATGCGGCCCACTAGGTAAAAGTTTCCAAATAGGTCCAACACCAGTGGCGTGTACTGGCAAGTAACTGTCCTTTCTGGATTGCAGAGGAAACACTAAGGCACCCCAGTTCTGTATCGAAAGGGGAAATACCAGGACACCCTATTCTGCATCAAAAGGAGAAACACCAGGTTACCCTTGTTTGGATTTGGGAGGGAATACCATGGCACCCTGGTTCTAGATTGGAGGTAGAAGAACACCAGGTCACTGTGATTCTGGATTGAGGGGGAAGAAACACCAGGTCCATCTGATTCAGGATTGAAAGAGGGGGAACACTATGTCACCGCAGTCCTGGATAGAGGGAGGGAGGAAACACCAGTTAACCCCAGTCTTCTTCAGGGATATCTCTGTCATCAGGTCCACACCTATAGAACTTAGCCATCATGCATCAGGATCCCACAGAAATTTTTTCTACAGCAGTCTATTAGGGGCCGCCCACACTGTCGGGCTCCGACACCATCCACCCTAATTAAGCGCAGGCGGCCCTGCTCCCTCCTCAGTTCTTTTCCGCTGTTGACCATTCACACACGGACTCCTCAGAAACTTCATCGCTCAGTTCAACTGCCAAAACTACTTAGACCTTTTTTCTTTGATACTTGCCTTTGAATCACTTTAGTTTAAAATGATTCTTTTGGCCTTTGCATGTCGAGAACTAATCCCTCATCAGCTCTCTTCTGTCATTGCCGCTGCAGAAAGAAGAGATCTTATTCGAGGGCTCTTGCAGTAGGTAATTACATATAGGACTGATGCGGCGGGCATCAGGACTTGGAAAAATTTCTAGCCAGCGGTCTGTGAAGGGGACCGCCCACGTCAGGTGACCCGATATCATGCGACGTCAGTATAAAGGGTGGTCCCCAGCGCCCGCCTTCAGTTCTTTCCGCCGTTAGCTCGTATTAAGCGCCTGAGTAAAGTTCATAGCTCGTCAGCTCTTGTCGTCAGTAGTTTTACATCTTTTTTTCGATTCTGTCGTCAAGCTATTCATCGGTGATGTCGTCTCCCTACACCTTCCGAGCACAAAAAAGTGTGACTTATGCGGGCGCCCAACTCCCGCACAAGGACGGCCATTCCCAGTGCTTCTTCTGTCTAGGCCCGGATCATCACATGGAAAAGTTCCAGCACTGCCTTAAATTCAACGCCGCCACCCGCAGATGGAGGCAGCAGTCCCTGGAGGCCCACATACTAAAGAAGAAAATGTCCTCCATGGAGAAGGAGTTAAAAAAGCTCTGGCAGGCATCCACTTCCCCCAAAGGCCATCGTAAGAAGAAAGACAAGGAGAAGCACCGGGATAAGGGCTCCTCATCCACCCTGTCTTCTTCGGGAGTCTCCATGCTACAGGTAGCGTTCCTTCGAGGGCAGCTCGACAGCTGCCTTGGAGGCTTCAAAGCGTTAGCCATATCTGTGCGATCGGAGCGCCGGGCGCCTCCGGGCTATTAGGCCTCCGCTCCAAGTAAAGCCGCCACCATACGGCCTACTGGTTCGGCGGCTCCGATAAGCAGGATGTCAGCTCCTCTAATGCCCGCGCGAGTAATTCGATAAGTCGCCCGACCCTTCAGGGCAGCGCACGGCCCCTCTTCTGCCCGACCAGGCCGCTCCTCCTTCGCGACCTGCCTCAGGCGATGGGTCCGATAAGTCAGACATCGGCTCCTCCGGCGTCCGCCCGGACTCCGCTGATAAGTCAGATGTCGGCCTGCCCGACGCCCGCACAGCGGCTGAGCCGACGCCGTACCCTCTCACATCCGCCATTCCCAGCTCCCCGCAGCCTTCGCTGCCCTCCGGATGAGGAGGAAAACGTTGGAAGTGGAATTCTCTGATAGGTTCACTCTTTCTCCAGGACTGAGGACTTGTCAAACATACCCCAGGTCTCTCACCCCAAAGAGGACCCCCTTTCTTCAACATTAGGAAGCAGCTCTCCTCCACCATGGGGTTCCAGACTGAGGAAGAGGATGTCACAAGGAGGAATCTGGTGGATTTCTTAGAGGTCCCAAAATCTCCACCCAAAGTTATTCCTCCTCTGCTGCTATTGATGAATGATGCTGCTTCTACTGCTGCCTGGCACAATCCCAGCATGGTACCATCCATGCCCTGAAAGGCTGATAAGCTTTACCAGATGCCTCAGGGGCTCCCCCTTTTATGTAGCCCAGCTGGAAACCGACTCTCTGGTAATTAAGGCCACTTATGACAGAACTAAGGCACCTAAGCACCTTCATTCCCTGCCCCTGGCGATAATCTAGGAGGCTAGACCTCTGGGTAAGAGGACTTCTGCCTCTGCCACCCTAGGCCTTTGAATTGCCAGTTACTTGGCTTACTTAATCAAGTACCAGAATACCCTCTGGAAGAAGGGCGCAAAGCTGCTGCTCAGGCCCTCCCGAAGGGTCAAAGAAGCAAGAGCTTCTCAAGGTTCTCCAGGCCTCGGAAGATTCCAAAAACATCTCCTCAGAGCCACCTGTGATTTTGCTGATACCACAGCCAAGGCGACTGCCTCCGGCATTTGCTGTAGAAGGCACTCCTAGCTTAGTGTGTCAGGCTTTGCAGCTGATGTCCAACAAAAGGTGTTGAATGCCCCTTATGTGGGTCACAAACTCTTTGGTCCTGATGTACAGGATATTATTAATGACCTGCAGGCCTCCGTCTGGGCCATTTGGTCTGTCTACTCCCTTTATCATACCCTACCCAGGACTAGACTGAGGCACCTCTTTCGTAAGGTCCTCACAAGTCTTGTTCTAGAACCAGCTCCATGGTAAGCGAGGGCCATCTCTGCCTTACCTGCCCCTCTTCCAGCCTCCTGAATTCCTGCTAAGCATCCATGGAGGAGATGCGGCCCCGCTGCTAGTTCAGCCTCTGCCTGATTTCTTGGCAGACCTCCGTCCCAAGTCAGGAGGTGGTGATCAGAGTCGGTTCTCCCTCCATCTCAATGGAGAACCATTACAACAGATGCTTGGATCCTGCAGATAATCGAGTGGCGCCATGCTCTAGAGCTTCTAGAGCAGCCACCAAACATTCCCCAGTCCCCACCTGTTACCCTGCAGACCACACAGAGGTACTCAGGGAGGAGGTTCTCACCTTGCTGTTCAAAAGGGCCATAGAACGAGTGCCCAGGTGTCAGAGGAACAAGGGGTTCTTTTCCAGGTTCTTCTTTTTTCCCAAAAGAACAGGAGACTTGAGGCCCATTCTAGACCTCAAGGAACTGAACTTTTTTATCCAGTACAAAAAGTTCCAGATGGTCACCCTGCACAGCCTTCTTCCTCTGCTCAAGCAGGGTGACTGGTTATGCTCCTTTGATATGCAGGATGCCTGTCTGCATATCATGGTCTGCCCCCCTCAGATGTTACCTGCAGTTCCTGTTTCAGGGGGAGTATTACTAGTTCAGGGTTTTGCCCTTTGGCTTATCCTCTGCACCACGGGTATTTACCAAATGCTTAGCAGCTGTATCAGCAGCCTTCCGGTGTAAAGGCCTCTATGTGTTCCTATACCTGGGTGACTGGTTACTGAAAGCCCAGTCCAGGGAGCTCCTGTTGACTCTAGAATGCACCCTGCAGTTATTCCAGTCCTTGGGCATCACTGTCAATCAGCCCAAGTCTGTGCTGACCCCGTCTCAGCAGTTACAGTACAAAGGGGCACTCCTTGACTCGTCTCAGGGCAAGGCCTTCCTTCCTCAAGACAGGGCAGATCGCCTCATTACCCAAGCCCAGGTGGTGTCTCAGAGCCGGCACATCCCAGCCAGGACATTCCTCAAGTTACAAGGCCTAATGACTGCAGCCATTGTTATGGTCCCTCTGGCCAGGCTGCACATGAGGATCCCGCAGTGGACCCTCAGGGTTCAGTGGATCAGTGTTCAGACAGACCAGCTGGCCCTTTTCTCCTCGCCAGTTCACAAAGTGCTTCACTGGTGGATGGACCCAGCCAATCTCTTAAAGGGGGTCCCCTTTTTTATTCCCACTCCTTAAATCCTCACCACGGATGGTTAAGGTCAGGGTTGAGGGATCCATCTAGGTCCTTATCAGACCCAGGATCTCTGGTCCCATTGGGACACTCACCTCCACATAAATGTCCTAGAAATGAGGGCAGTTGTGTATGCCTTACAGGCCTTCCAGAAACATCTCTTCCCAGGTCCTCTGCTGGTGCAGTTGGACAAGTCTCAATGTGGTCTGTTACATCAGCAAGCAAAGGGGGACCTATTCCTACCCACCCCCATGCTGGGAAGCAATGAGGGTGTGGTACTGGGCTCTAGATCACGGTCTAGAACTGTTAGCCGTCCATGTGCCAGACACCCAAAATGTCTTGGCAGACACTGTCAGCAGGTCACAGTCTAAGATGCACGGGTGGAAGCTGTTGACCTCAGTCATCGAAGACCTGTTCGACAGGTGGGGTCACCCAGAGTTCGACTTTTTTGCATCCCCACTCAACGCAAAATTGCCGCATTTCTGCTCACTAGATCAGTACCTGGAGTTTTCTGGTGAGACGCGTTGTCCCTCTCCTGGAAAGGGAGATTTCTTTACGCCTTCCCACCTTTTCGTCTGATTCAAAGGGTGCTCATCAAACAACAGATGGAGGGCCACCCTAATTCTGGTGGCTCCATTCTGGCCTCAGCAGATATGGTTTCCATTACTACAACAATTAGCTGGGAACCTCCTGTTCCCCTGCCTCTCTGAGGGACCTGTTGGCGCGGGCTCAGGGACCCTGATCCATCCAGATCTCAGGTCCCTACACCTACATGCATAGCTCCTGAGGACATACCATTGCTGGCTTTGGTGTGTCTCAGAAGGTGGCTGATGTTCTGACAGCTGCTAGTAAACACTCCACCAGGGCCACTTACTCTATGAAATGGAAGCAGTTTTCTATCTAGGCAGCTTCTCATAGCCTGGACCCTTCACCTGTCAAGTGGACCAGGTTCTGGGTATCTCCTGACCTTGTCCAATGCAGGCCTCAAATACTCCTCTCTTAAGGTGCACCTGTCAGTCATATTAGCCTTTCATGTGCCCATTGATGGCCGTATGGTGGCCCAGCTGGATGTGGCCTGTACTTTTCTGCACAGCATTCTTCACTTGAAGCTTCCTATCCATAACCTGGTTCCAGCTTGGGACCTGAATTTTGTTCTGGAGAAGCTGAACCTGCCTCCTTTTGAGACAGCCGCATCTTGCGAGCTACGTTGTGGAAAGCATTATTTTTAGTTGCTAGTACTTCTGCTCGAAGAATTTCACAGCTACAGGCTGTCATGTGTGAGCAGCCTTATTTGGTTTTCTGCAAAAACAGGGTCTCGTTGCCCGCTAACCCTAAGTTTCATCCTAAGGTGGTGTCTGAGTTTACTGTAAATCAGTCTGTCCACCTGCCTGTTTATTATCCTGAGCATGCCAAACCAGGGGAAGCATAGCTCCATACTTTGGATGTGCATAGAATTTAGCGTTACTGTGCGCACTGTACAAGGGACTGCAGGAAGTCCTCTCAGTTGTTTGTTTCTTTCGCCACTGGCAAAGAGGATGCTCCAGTTTCAAAACAATGCCTGTCCAAATGGTTGGCCAACTGTATTATTTTTTGTTATTAAGAAGTACAGTTAGGAACTTCCTGGGGTTATGCATGGCCACTGTACCAGAGGTATAGCCACTTCTGTTGCCTGTTTCAGTGGTGTGTCTGAAGCCGAGATTTGTGCTGCTGCCACTTAAAATACTGTCCACACTTTCACCAAGCACTGCAGTCAGGACATTGCCTCCAGAAGAAGCGCAGGCTTTGGCCTAGCTGTGCTTCAAGGCCTTCTTTCTTAGGCCTCAGGCCTCCTGCCATCCAGACTGTTCTTGCTCTTAGCACTGCTTGGGTCTCGTTCCACAGGTGTGATCTGATGACAGAGATATCCCCGAAGAAAACAGAACAGTTACGTAAGAACTTACCATAACAGTAGATCTTCGAGGGAATCTCTGTCATCGGGTCATGTCGTCTGTCCCTCCATCCCCCTTTCTCTCTCTCTCTGTCTACAGCTCGACTGTCCTTTTGCTCCAGCATTTCTGCTAGCTCGGGACCTTTTCTCCTCCTCAGTTTCCTGGCGGGACTCCTGTCTTCTATGACCTTTGGCTAGGGAAAGAACTGAGGAGGGAGCGGGGCTGCCCTCGCTTATATAGGTGTGGTGACATCGGAGCCTGACCCTGGCATGGCAGCCCTAATTGACTCCTGCAGAAAATGTTTCCATGGGATCCTGACGCCTGACAGCTAAGTTCCATGGGTGACCTGATGACAGAGATTCCCTTGTAGATCTACTGTTATAGTACGTTCTTATGTAACTGTTCTTTCTCGGTTGACGGCAGAAAACCTTAGTGTTGGGTTGGTGGGGACACTAGGATAGTTTAATTCTGAATTGCAGGGGAAGCACCAAGGTATACCGATTCTGGATTGAAATGGGAAGTACCAGGACACCCCGATTCTGAATTGAAGGGAAAAACACCAGGTTACCCCGTTCTGGATTTTGGGGACTACCGTGACACCCCAATTCAGGATTAAAGTGTCAACACCAGGTCATCCATTATGCAGGGCTGCGGATCTTCCTAGACATAAGTCTCCACCACTCATTCACACTAATGGGATCAACTCCGGAGGCACTAGGACCCATCAGGAGCAAACTTTTTTGCTGGAAGTTCGGCGCCTGAGATGGAACCGCGAGGAGCGGCACCGTGAGCCTCAGCTCGTGCGGTAATGAATATCTCAGTGTCGACCTTCCAACCACCTTCGTTCCTTTTTTTGCGCCGTAGCGTGCACTTCAGTGACGACGTTGCTTGCCCGCCGGGAGTCAAACTTCAAACCAGCAGCATAGTTTTCAGTTTTATTGTTTTGTAATAATATCTCAAATAAGTATCGCTTAAGTTTATTCTCATTTACAAAGAAGTCTCAGCCTACTTTGGCGAGTCAACCATGAGCGGGTCAGGTGACGGTAGGGAGACTTCAGATAAAGCTGTTCAGTCAGCTGGGCTTGGGTCCGGTCTGCTGCCTTCCGGGGGTCTGACAATGGTCAGTCTAATACCCGAGGGGCGGGCGGTCCCTCGAAGCATAAAAATAAACAGTCGCGATTCTCGCACCGTCGCCTCGAGCCTTCTTCGCCCATAGGTCAAAAAAGAGAAGGCATCACTCAAGGTCGCCCTCTGATAGGTCTGCGCGTAGACGGTCAGTTATTGGAGCTAGTTGCCGGTCTCCTTCTTCGGAGCCAGCTTCTGTTTCTGGTATCCGACGTCTTCGACATTGGAGCCCTACCCTGCCCTCTGGTAGGTCTTCAGATGAGCAGTTTCATCACTGGGCTGCTCTTATGGAGCAATGGGCTTGGAGGTTGGTCCAGCTGCCTGGCCCGGTCACTCAGGGGCCTTCGAGCTTCTTGGGAGACCAGGTAGGGCGGTTGAGCCTCCCTGGTCATGCGACACCGTCTCCGGTGCCGTCGACTCCGCGCTTAGGTGTCCCCCCCATATGGTTGCAGCGCAGGGGGCTACACCGATGCCTCTATCTCCTGCTCTTCTTCCTCCCTTCTCCTCAAATCCTGTTTTTCGGAGTCTTGGGTGTTTTCGACGCGCTCGGCGCAAAGCAAGCCTGCTTCTGGATGGGCTCCAGTTTCATCCCCATGGACTTGGAGATGAGGCAGAGGATGCCCATGAAGGAAGTGTGCCCTTTCTCCATCGAGAGATCCCCCACGGACTCCATGTCGACCGGACGGGAGTGCAGTGAGGAATCCTCGGACTCAGAGGAGTCCGCATAAAGCAGCTGATTGCCCTGAGTCAACCTCAACCCTCCGCGGATGGATAGATGTGAGAGTGACCGACAGCCAGTGGGGAAGCCCCCTGCCCGGCTGAGACTCCTTAGTTGGAGCACCGGTCAGAAGCTGCACCACAGTCGGTGGAGAGGCCGGCTTTGGCCAAACCGAGATGGGTCTCGACTGGCTCCAGTGGGGAGGGACGGTCTCGACTGACCCCACGGGAGAGTTGATGTCAGCCTGTCGGGCGACAGCCAAGTGATGGCTGGTGTGGGAGCCAGGGTCAGCTCTGGATCAGCCAGCACCAACTGTTGCCACATATGAGGTCTTCGTAGCATTGACATAACTTGTGCCGGCCTTTCTCACTGAGAGGAAAAGACAAAGAATAGTGGCGGTGCCACTTCCCGTGGCGTTGAGAGTGGAAGCACTGATGATGATGGAAGCTGCACAACCTGCTGGAGAAGAAGGACCGAGACCTCAACCTCATCCACCGGGTTTGCCGACAGGGAATCTCGGGTGGAGCCGGGAGTACTGCGGCTCTTCCTGGTCTGGTCGGTGACGGAGGTACTGCTCAGCAGACTGAGGCAGCCTTCTGAGTTCACAGGCTGAACGAGTCCTGAAAAGAGACTGTCGGCCTCTTCGGATGACAACCGTCGACAGGATCAAGAAAATTTCAGCTGCATCATCGGCCGGTGTCTCGACCAACTGGCCCCACAGTTTCTCCATGAAGCCAGCGGCCAAGGCTGTGGTTTCGACCATGGTCAAAACCTGGGAGTCCTGAGACCGAGAACGTTCCTGGTCCCAAGAACATCAACTGTGAGTCTTCTCTTTTTCTTTCTTCGACTCCTTCTTGCAGGAGCTGTGCAAACCAGAAGGGCCGTGCCCCTTAGTTGTGAGGGACTGGCACAGCTCCTTGAAGGAGCCTGAAAAAGTGGAGGCCGATTGGAGTGGAATGAAGGCAGAAGCCGAGGAGAACTGTGCGGTGGCCCATGCCACCTCCTCCTCAACGGTCGTAAGCTGTTGTAACTGCTTGGCAGACCCCGCAGCTGTGGAGACCACCCAACAGGTGTCTTCAGATTTGACTGACGAATGTTTTTCTGGGTGGCCCAACTTAAGGTGAGCGAGGCGGTCCTCAAGGACCATCGCGTGGAAATGACCAACAAATATCGAGGCCTGGGTATTATGCGTGAGTATTAGCCCAAGCAGTAGGTGCACATGGCGTCAGGGCCAGTACCGACATCTTCTGCCGCATGGACACCTCTGAAATCTGGGTGTGGACTTATCGTCCATTGCAGTCGTGACCAGACTGAGTTGAAGGCAGAATTTGTAAGAGTTTAAAGTTTGGAAGTAAATTTGAATATTTTAGCTAAGGCCTACTCAGCTGGAGGCGTAAGGAGGTAACCTGCTTCTTCCAATGGAAAGGAAGATCTGGCGTCATGGGCGGAGCTGAGGGTTATATCACCCAGGTGGGTGGGAGGAGCCAGCTTTAAGACTTTCCGGCACATCTTAAAGGGAAAGGACACTGCCAGTAAGTGTGGATAGAACAACATATCCACATCCCTAGAAATAACACTTTCCAAGAGAGAAAGCATAGCTTGCAAGTCGCAACTGGCTCAAATGGAGACAGGGTCAACTTCTCCAAAACAAAATTTAAATCCCAAACTGGGATAGGGAAACGGATTGGAGATTTCAGATGCAGGAAGCCCCTGAGAAAGGTATGGGACACATCTAAGTGAACCACAGTATAACTGCCCATGGGCTTGTGAAAGGTGTGCCTAGAGGAGAGGACTGGATGCCCGAGTCCAACAGAGATATCAAGTAGTCCAGAATCTGGCTCACCGGACAAGTAAAAGGGTACAGATGATGTTTGGCAGCCCAGATGGCAAACCACTTCCACTTCATGGCATATATGGCTCTAGTGGAGGGCTTTTGAGTTGCCACGAGGACACCCACCACTCTCTGAGACACCCCAAACCGGGGGATGGCTATGTCCCCAAGAGCCAGGCATGCAGCCGAAGGCACTTGATGTTGGGATAGACCAGGGTCCCCTAAGCCTGCATCAGCAGATCCCTGCACAGGGGCAGAGGGACCGGGGGGGGGGGTTCCTCCATTAACTGCTGCAGTAATAGAAACCATATCTGCCATGGCCAGAAGGGTGCAACCAGGATCATGCTGGCCCCTCCATCTACAATTTGATTAGCACCCTCTGAATCAGAGGAAATGGAGGGAAGGCGTAAGGAATCTCCCGCTCCATGATAGGGACAGCCTGTCTCACCAGAAAACTCCAGGCCCTGGATCTAGCAAGCAGAAACTGGGCAGATTTGTGTTGAGTGGGGATGTAGAAAGGTCCAACTCTGGGTGACTCCATCTGGCGAACAGATCTTCTGCGATGGATGAGAGAAGTTCACATTCATGCATGCTGGACTGCGTCTGGCTGAGACTGTCCGCCAGGGTATTTAGCACACCTGCGACATGGACTGCTGAGAGAACCAGACTGTGGTCTCATGCCCAGTACCATACTCTCATGGGCTCCCTGCACTAGAGGTGCGAACGCGACCCCCCCCCCCCGCTTGTTGCTATAGTAGACAACACTGAGATTGCGGAGTGGATCAACAGCTAACTCGAGAGGAGATGGTTTGAAAGGTCTGCATGGCATACAGGACCGCTCTCATTTCAAGGCGTCGATATGCAGGGACGTTTGATCTGGGCCATGTTCCCCGAGTCTGAAAGGGACCTGGTGCTCCCAGCCCGAATCGGAGGCATCCGTGGTGAGAATTTGCTGGGAGTGGAGATCTGGAATAGGACCCCTTGTAACAAGTTCTGTAGGTCCATCCACCACTGGAGCACTTTATGACGGGAAAGACACCAGCACTAACTGTTTTAAATCATCCGTGCGTTGGTCTCATTGCACACTGAGTATCCACTGGAGTACTCACACATGCAGTCTGGGCAAGGGTACTGTGGCAATGGCTGCGGCCATAAGACCCAATAGCCTCAGGTACACCCTCGCAGAAACGGCTCTGTGCAACCTCCTGAGCCTTAGCAATAAGGCACTTAGCCTTGATGAGAGGTAGGAAGTTTCTGCCCTGTGCCAAGTCCAGGACTGCCCCTACATACTGCAACCTCTGGGATGGAATCAGGACAGACTTGGGCAGACTGACAATGATGCGCAGGGACAGAAACAGCTGGAGGGTTCTCTTTAGGGATCCGAAGGAACTGTTCTATGGACGAAGCCTTTAGAAGCCAGTCGTCCAAAAAGGGGAAAACGTACAGTCCTTCCCTGTGGAGAGCTGCAGCTACAACTGCTAAGCACTTTGTAAAGACCCATGGCACAGAGGATAAGCCAAAGAGCAATACTTTGAATTGGTAATGCTCACCCTGAAAAAGAACCTGGAGAAATCTCCTGTGTGGCAGACACACTGAGATATGTAAGTAAGCATCCTGCATACCCAGGAAGCACAGTCAGTTGCTCTGCTTTAGTAGGGGCAGCAGGCCTGGCAGAGAGACCATGCGGGAATTTCTTGTACTGGATATAAAGGTTGAGGTCCTTGAGATCTAGAATAGGCCTCAAATCTCCGGTTCTTTTGGGAACCAGGAAGAACCTGGAATATTTATTTATTAGAATTTTGGTAACCGGGTAAGCCCGCTGAGACCACACAGTCCCTTTTTCAGGGGTGACCCGGAAGACAAATACTATACATCACAATGCAATGCAATACAAAACACTGAATACAGAGATTACAACAATGTGCACAGAAATACATGGATTACAAAATCATATACAGTGGGATATACAAATAAAATGTTCATAATTTATAAATATACATATTTACAGAGGTTCAAATGAAGACGCTTAAGATACAAGACAACTTCAGCGGAATGGGGTATAGTAAAAGGCATGGGTTAATGAAAACATATGCAGGGTGGAGGTGTAAGTAAGGAGGTGACAAGCTCAGTTTTGAAGAGAGACAGGGAAGGACAGAAGAGTAGTAAAGGCGCGGTAGAGAATTCCAGGCTGTAATGGCAGAGTATGTAAAGGATCGCCTCCCTGCAACATGGTGTGGTTTAGGGGTAGCAAGAATAGGTGATGATGCTGACCTGAGTGGGTGGACAACTTCTTTACCATAGACAATTCTCCTTAGGCAAGGAGGACTGAAAATGTTCACTAGTTTGAAAACAAAACATAGTTTTAAGTACTGTAACCTTGAGTCATAATCCAGCCATTGTAGGGAAGTCAAGATGTCACAGTGGTGTTTTCTAGGATCTGCCCCTAAGGCAAATCGCCTGATCCTAAAGCAGAGTTGACGGAGCCGCGTTAGAGATGAAGTTTGAGCAGAGCGCAGTAGTGGTGTGCCATAAAAAAGTATGGGAGAAAGGGATGTGGACACTATTTTTGACAGGAGGAGGCGGATAAGAGGGTGGGAGCGGTATAGAAACCCCTGTTCCTTTGGCGCTGGGGCACTGGCTCAATGGCCTTTTTCTGCAGAAGGATTGTACCTCCTCCGAAGAACTGTTAGATGGGCCAGGGCAGGTGGAAAGTACTGCAGGAGTCTCTCAAGGCATCTCTACAAGTTCCAGAGTGCGACCCCCCTCTCTATAATCTGAAGAATCCAGACATCTGAAGTAACAGTTTTCCACTGATTGAAATGGAGGAAGAACCAACCTTCAATCACCACCACTCGGTTGGGGACTGGAAGAGGGGGCTCTGGTAATGAATCAAGCAGAGGCAGATTCAAACGCTGGGACTGATCCATCACCTCTGGGATGCTTTGCAGCAGCACCAGAAGAGGAGGGGGTAGGCAAGGCAGAGAAGACCTTTCTCTTGCCCTGAGGACGGGAGGCTGCTCCGGACTTGTGGGACACTTTATGAAAGGGAGGGGTGCTGTCTGCTCCTAGGCTACGTATGATAGAGCAAGTGGACAAACATGATAGCCCTGCCAGATGCCTGTAGGTCATTAATGATGTCCTGGACATCTGGCCTGAATAACTTGGAGCCACTGAAGAGGGCACTGAGCACCTTCTGCTGGACATCTGACATACTAACATACTATTTGCCAGCAGATTAGGCCTTATGGTCTATCGAGTCTGCTCGAACCTTAGATCCTTAGTTGGGTGCCGAGGCCCTCCCATCCCTTGTGCTCCAACCTTTGGTCCTACCCTCTTACTTTGCGGACTTCCAAAATGAAGGAGAACGTTCTCTTCACTCCTTGGACGTCAAGAGAGCTTTGCGTTTCTATCTAGATAGAACAAAAGACTTTCGTAAAGCTCAACAACTGTTTGTTTCCTTCAGCGAGACCCGGCTGGGTCAGCCTGTCGCTATCAGATGTATCTCAGCATGGCTAGTGGCATGCCTTCGCCACTGTTATTCCATGGCGCAGGTTAAGCTGAAGGGCAGAGTGTACGCTCACTCTACTAGGGCAGTAGCGGCATCTCTGGAAGAAATCTGCAACATTCCCATTGCAGATATTTGCAGTGCGGCTACCTGGAGCTCAGTGCATACTTTCGTTAAACACTATGCCCTGGATGTTCATGCTAGACGACATCTGTTCTTTGGCAGAACCATCCTTAATGGACTTCTGTCCTAAATCTGTGAGCTCTTGGTCTCTCCTGCAGCCCTCTCGGGGGGATTATTAGCTCGGTACTCTCCCGTTCGTGTGAATGAGTGGTGGAGACTTATGTCCAGGAGGATATGGAAATTACGTACCTACCGTAATTCTTGATCTTCTTGGACGAGTCTCCACCACTCATTCACACGCCCACCCTCCATCCCCCGAGCTCACCTCTGTTGTTGGTCTTCACTCCCTCAAATCTTTAGGCTGTGAAGACTTCTTCGTTGACCCTTCTTATACGGGTCTTCCGGACTGTCTTATGTCTGGCGGGGGAACTGAAATAACCAGGGTCCGCCCACACTTATATAGGAAACAGGAAGCTGATGTCATGTGTGGGAGGCCCCTGGTAAAAGACTGCTAGAAGAGCTGCCGTGCAGCACAGCGACCTCTGGTGATGACCCAAGTATATTATCTACTGCAAGAGACACTCCTCAAAGATTTACTGTTAATGGTAAGTTCTTACGTAACTGTACTTTCTAGGAGTGGTATATATTGTTCATCCACACGGACCCACCCGGCCTCCCCAGGCTCAGGCGCACAATCTCTGCTTCCAGCAGGCAAGATCTGGTATCATGGGGCAGAGCCAAGGGTTATACCACTTGGGTGGGTGGAGCCAGCTTGAAGACTTTCCAGCACATCTTAAAGGGAAAGGACACTGCCAGTAAGTGTGGATGAACAACATATACCACTCCTAGAACTACTGTTACAGGTGATTAACCTGTGTTTTTGGTTGCTGTTATTTCTACTCAAAGGATTTCTGAGCTTCAGGCTCACTGGTGTGAGGAGCCTTATTTGATTTTTCACAGACAGGGTGTCTTTGCGCAGGAATCCCATGTTTCTCCCCAAGGTGGTGTCTGTGTTTACCCTGAACCAGTCTTTCCACCTTCCAGTTTATTTTCCTGAGTGTGCCAATCCACGGGAAGCACTGCTCCATACGTTAGGCATGCGCAGAATTTTGAAGCATTATCTGCTCTGAACTAAAGACTGCAGAAAGTCGAAGCAGCTTTTTGTTTCTTTCACCCCAGGAAGAGAGAGCATTCAAGTTTCTAAACAATGTTTGTCCAAATGGTTGGCATAGTGTATTGTGTTCTGCTACAACAAGCGTGGCAAGGACTTGCTTGGGCAGTGTCCCACTCCATAAGGGCATGGTTACCTGTGGCCTGTTTCAAGGGTCTGCTCCTGACATTTTGCTGCTGCTACCTGGAGTACTGTCCATACCTTCACTAAGCACTACAGTCTGGGCATTGCCACTAGAGCCCGAGCAGGCTTCGACCAGGCTGTCATACAGGATCTCCTGTCCTAAGTCTTGGTTGGCCTTCCTCCCAGACTGTCTCACTGCACCTGTAACTGCTTGGAACTCGTTCCCACGGTGTGACCTGATGACTGAGATACCACTATAGAAAAACAGTTACATAAGTACTTACCGTAACAGTAGATCTTCCAGGGGATCTCAGTCATCAAGTCTGCTCCCTCCTATCATCCCCACTTATGGGGCTCTCCTCTCAGAACTGCTAACTAGTGTATCCAACCTTTTGTTTTGGCCTGGGTAACTCTCTCTCTTTTGTCGGTCCCCTATGGCACAGGCTTGCTGTCTTAGTCTCCATGGGAAAGAATTGAGGAGGGAGCAGGGCCACTCATGCCTTTATAGGGTTGGTGATGTCAGCATGGGAAGCTGCAGTGGTATTGCTGGAAAATCTTCTGTGTGGATGCTGCTTCACCGACGGTGAAGTTCCTACAGTGTGGCCTGATGACTGAGATCCCCTCGAAGATCTACTGTTATGGTAAGTTCTTACGTAACAGTTCTTTCTGGATTGATAGGAGGCACCAGGTCACCTTGCTTCTAGATTGAGAATGGGACAGTAGGACACCCCAGTTCATGACTGAGGAGGGGGGACACCAGGTCTCCCAGTTCTGGAGTAAAGGGGAAGGCGATGAACACTCCGAATGTAGACCATGGCAGCAGGGAGAGCTGGGCTGTGACAGAGCACATTACAAGTCATTTGTTTGCTTTTGACAGGGCAAGTGTACTGTTTGTTTAGATTTACTTTTTTTTTTTTGCCCCCAAGCTCGGGCCAGCCTCTCCTTCAGGCCATCCTCGCCCTCTGTGCCACACTGCCTCGGTGCAGCCACCTTATCACCCCCATTGCGGCCCCGAGTAACTGCGGACATAACCCTCCACCGGGTGGGTCCCCTCCTCCGAGGGAAGGCACCGGTGGGGTAGCCAGCGCAGTACTTGTCCGGGTGCTGCTGGGGTTAGTTAGGTGAGTGCCCAGGTCTTGGCAGTGAGCTGGTGGCCGTCATTTAATCGGCCTCAGAGGATTTTCCGTTTGCTCCCGGGGGCATGGCATACCACTAGCGTCAAGGCTTACGCTGATGCTCACCATGCCCTGTTAGTTCGTGAGCCCCCACGCATTGCCATACCCCCAGCCTCTGCCAGTGGTCAGCAAGCACCGGGGTGCTTCCCCACCCTCCCCCAAGAGAAGGTGAGCAGTCGTCCGACGCTCAAGCCTTCTCTTCCCCGGCCAGCCCTCCGGCACCCGAGTCCATTCCCAAACCCAGGTCACAGGCAGAAGTCCAACCGCTGCACCGACGGGCTGGTGGAAGGTTTACTTTGAAGTCCATCAATGTCATTCTCTGCTGTGCTGGCATCCCACAGGACAAGAGAATGTATATTTTGTTATGGTGGGCAAGTAGAGGTGTGATTATAGAAAGGTTTCATTTGTAATTGGCAGGAAATGTGAACATTGGGAATGCTGCATTCATGTAGCATATCCTGGGAGTTACTGGGTGGACTATCAGTGAACAACTGTTGTTTAGTCCATCATTAGTGTGGTGGCCCCAGCAGAGAGTCTCTGTCGCCTGTCTGTGTCTCAGTGTTGTGATTCTTGATGCAAGTTGTCTAATTAAAAGACTTCATGATGAAGCAGATTGGCTCTTAACTTTGTGCACTGTGATTCTTGCAGAAAGAGGTGATCCAGGCTCTTCCAAAATTGATCAAACTGAACCCTATCGTTGTGAAAGAGGTCTTCAACCGCCTGCTTGGGACTCAGCATGGTGAGTGCTTTTCTTGATTCCTTCCCTCTCTTACCTCTCATCTCCAGCAGGGCAGGCATGCAGTGATCTTCCAGGACTGTATCTTCACCATTTAGTCACACTTATTGGTCTTAGGCGGGAGGCACTAAGACTCCATGGGAGTAAAACTTTCGAGGGGGCCGGCGTTGAGGCAAGCAGCGTGCATGCATGGTGCCGTATAAGTGGCTCACAGCAGTAGCCTTACCTTGGCGCCAGCCCCAACCGCCTCAGTTCCTCTTTTCCTACCGCTGCATTTCAGTGACTACGCTGCCGCCTTCGGGAATCAGAACGCCACGATTTACCACAGCCGCTTCAGTTTGTTTTAGTTGTTTAATGCTAGAATTTATTATTTTTGTAGCAGTTTAGTGGTTTTATGAAAACATTTCTGTCAGTTTCTCTCAGCCGTGCTGAGCCTCATCATGACGTCTCTACAGGATCATGATAGTGAGCCTCCCAACTTTTGGCCCAGTGCAGTGTTTAGCTGGCGCCATGTTCTGGATCGGTGCCGTGTTTGACTAGGCGCTGTGTTGGGCCAGTGCCGTGTTGACCTGGCACTGTTTGGAGTGATGCCGTGCTGGACCTGGCACCGTGGTTGACCCGGTGCTGTGGTTGGCGGGCTGCTCCGGCAGCGGGGGCCTTGTCAGGTCCACTTTCCCACAAATGAAGGGTTCTGACCACGGTCTGTCCTGTGCGTGGGGGGAAAAGCAGTTATCTGGAGCATGAAGGAGTGGGCCGATTCCCGATTCTGGTTGGGTTCTTGGCACCGCTTGTCCTCAAGTTTTTTCTCTTGCCCTTCGGGGAGAAAGAAACAGTACCACTCGAGGTCGCCATATGGGAAGCCTTCCATGAGACCCTTGGATCTTACTTCGACAGAATTCCTGCAGTAGGTCATCACATATAGGTCTGCGCACCCTGGTGTCAGGACCGCACGGCAAACTTTTCCAGCAATGCCTGGCGGGGGACTGCCCACCCAGCGTCCGCGTGACAGGCGTCAATGTGACCCTGTATAGTGGGCAGTCCCCCATACTCTCAATTCTTTCCGCTGTCGACCTGCGCGCATAGTTCCCCGTGCTTCTGCTCAGTTGATCGCCATTTTGCCTTCATTTCAAAGTTTCTATTAATATTACGTTTGCTTTATGTCTTCTCCACCTCCAACAGCAAAGACAAAGAAGTGGAAAAGAAGTGCGCGCACAAATCCTCATAAGGATGGTCTCTGTCAATGTCTCTTCTGCCTGGGCCCGAACCATGACACCGTGACCTGTCCTGACTGCAAGCCCTTCAATCAGGCCACCGCAAATGGAGACAGCAAGCTTTGGGCTCATCTTTTGAAGACCAGAATGGCCTCCCTAGAGAAAAGATGCAAAATTAGGGACACGCTTCTTTCTCTTCTTCTGAGTCAAAGAAGAAAGAAGAAAAGCACCGAGCAGGAGGCGTCTGGAGGACAGGGATCAAGTGGGTTCCATTAAGGCCCTTCCCCAGCACCGCCTGCCCTTTTGGTAGTCCAGGCCACGCCTGGGACTTCTCCAGACCGCTCTGCCACTTTTCTTCAGATCGCCACCGGTAAGTAATCCTCCAGCGAACGCCCGTTTTCTGCTGATAAGTCGCCCCCGGCTCCTCTGGGACCTGCCTAGCTGTCAAGTCAAGTCCCTAGGATCAGACAGGGACCCGCATGACACTGGCTGATAAGCCGGTCGAGGGTCCTCCACTCGGTCCCTGTTCCTTCTGCTAAGCTGGTCATCTCTGCCTCGGACGACCGCCCGGATGCCGCTCACCCATCGGGGCTGACGCCACCAACCCCAACGTCTGGTCGAGCACGCCGATGGCTATCGGGCAACCCTCCTCTCAGGCTCCTCCTGGGCTGGAACCTTCTTCTCCACCTCCCTCAGTGGAACCTCCAACCCCAGTGGTCAGGTCGGGTACAGAGGAGGAAGCAGGACCCCTGGAAGTGGTTCTTTCTTCTCCCACCCCAGTTACCTTGTCCCAGGTCCCCCCCAAGGGACACCAGGCCCGAGGCTCTGGCACCAAATCTCAGTGTTCAGAGGGTCTCTGACCCTATCCTTCCTTCGCTGGACTCCCCGGCAGCACCACCGTCAGATTCTTTTCTGTCGGCTCCGCCATTCCTGACGTCAGGGGGACCGACAGGTATTTCATCAGACCCTCTCCTGTCAGGGCTGTCGTGCCAGACTCCAACGCAAGCTATAGTGATGCCAGGCCCAGCGCCACATACTCAGACCATAGGTCTGACGCCAGCCCCTCTGACGTCTGGTATCCTGACACAGGATATTGTCCCTGGCCCATCTCGGCCATACGTTACTCTTCAAGGATATCTTCCCTTAGGGCAGATGTCTGCTTACCTTCCATCTGGCCCGACGTTGGACTTTATACCCTGTTCTGTTTTTTTTTGGGGGTATCACCCTTCGGGTTACCCCTGTTACCAGGACTACCCTCATCATCATTACCGTGGGTCGGGTGCACCTCTTTATCATTATCCTTCCGCCCATGCACCTCCACCGGCCCCACAATAGGATTTCCAGTCTCTGTTTGCCTCCACACTGGTCCCCTCGAACATTTTGACTCCTTCGGGGTCCTAATGCCTCCCGACTAAGACCCATTAGTGTGAATAAATGGTGAAGATATTCCTGGAAGATCAAGAATTATGCAGCCTGAAAAGGTGCAGCTTCCCCCTCGGAGCCCAGACCGGGCAAGGAACAAAGAAGAAGAAGGGAACCAGACTTGCCATTGGCTGAGATCCTGCAGCAACTCCAGCAATATAGGAATTTTGCACTGCTTACATGAAATAGAGACTTTAAGCTGGCCGGTGGCGCTGAGGGTTGGGCTGGGCCGCACACCTCGCGCCCGCTGGCGACCGGGTTTGAGAATGGACTTAGAGTCGCGGGGGACTGGCAGGGGAAGGAAGAAAGGATTGAGCGTCCTACAACAGCTCTCCTTCCTTGGGGTGGAGTTGGGATATCGCCCGCACTGCAGTGACTGCTGGAGAAGGTTCGGCAGGTCACCAGGTGCATTAACATTGGGGGGCCAGGAGGCGTCTATGCGTCAGTGCAGTGGCGTCATTGCCGTTGAGCTCTCTAGAGGAAAGGAGGAAAAACATCTCCTAATTCTCCTAAATGATGACCGCCGTTGCCTGCTTCGACGCCCGCCGACTAATAAGGGGCAGACTCCGCTGTGCACAGCTCGATCACTCTGGGGATAGAGGAGGTTTAGGAGGGTTCCCTCCTCGCCCCGCCCGGGGGGGGGGTAATCCGGGCCATCAAAGGACCCCAAGGATTCGCGAGTGTGTGGCAGTCTAGGAGCAGACTCCGGGGCAGTCGGTAGGGTCGGGAAGCAGAGCACTTTGGTGGCCTGAAGGAGTGGAGGTTGGGAGACAGTAGAGGCGCAGAAAAATAAAAAGTAATAAAGAAATAGACCTTTGTATGCTTCTGTTGGTCGTCTTCTTATCTTAGGTGGGTAGTTGGTGTTTTGGCGATTGTCACGGGGGATCACTGAGTTAGTCTCGGATCTGCAGCTTGGGCCCCAATCACCTGCTTTTCAGCCACGAAGTTGTTTCTGGGTACTCCCTAATGGCGGGCCAGCCACTTGACCCGACTGGGGAAATGCTGGGTGGGGGGTAGGCGCCAGCGGGTCTGTGGTGGCCTCCGATCACCTCCTGCCTGGGGCACTGTTTGGTAGATCTTCCTGGACTAAGTCTCCATCACTCATTCACACTAGTGGGATAGCACGGAGGTGCTAGGACCAACAGGACCCTAACATTTTCAGAAGGGTGAGCGCTGAGACAGGACCATGAGTCTGTGACACCATGAGACTAGCTCAGCGCCTGTGTAAGCTATCTTGGCATCGACCCTCTAACTGCCCTCAGTTCCTTTTCTCCCCCATCGAAGTGCGCTTTGGATGTCGGCGTTGCCTGTCTGCAGTGTCTTAAGTTTTCGCTATATGACAGCAGCTTTAACGCTTAATTTAATATTTTAAGTAGTAATTTTCATTTTACAAACAAGAAAAGAAGATTATGAAGAAGAAAAAGAAATTCTTTCCTGCCATCAATGGAGTCATCCTTAGATGGTAGCAGTGACAATAGGAGGACTTTGTTTGAAGGTTTTATGGCAGAGGGCTTTGTCCGGTCTGCCGCCCTTAATTAATGGGGAGGGCTGACTACTCGGCGGAGACAGCAGTTCAGGTATCTGGCTCCAGCAACCTCGAGCTCTTCTTCCTCGTTGGGGGAAGAAGAATCGGTGCCGCTCGGGGTTGCCTGTTGGTACATCTGCACGAGGATTGTTCGTCGGGAGGGGCGATGGGCCTGAACCGACTTTGGTGGGTTCCCCTTGGCCCCGCTCCTAACGGCTGCATTCTCGACTCCGAACTCCATCTCTGTCCTCGTTGGAACTCCAGTGGGCAATTTCACCTCTGGGCCGCTCCTGTGGAGCAGGGGGTTTGACTTTACCAGTTTTCCTGGCTCTGTTCCTGATTTCGGGGCCTCTGGGCCTCGGAGCCATTGGACCGGAGCTGGGTCAATTGGATCACGATGGGCGAGGTGCCCTCTTGGTGCCTTCACCATCGTGTCGACCCCTCATGCCTACCCCCCTCTTCCTTTTCCATGCAGGGGCTGGCACGGGCACCACCTTTTTCCTTCTTCTCAGGATTTCCATTGGCTTTTTCCTTCGGCGCCGTGGCTCAATGCCTTGGCCGGCGCCATGCCTCGGCGGCGTGGCTCGGTGCCTTGGTCGGCCATGGCTCGGTGCCTTGGTCGGCGCATGCATCGGTGCCTTGGTCGGCGCCGTGGGTCAGCGCCATTGCTCTATGCGGCGCCATGGGTGATGTGGTTGCTGCCGTTGGTTGTCGGCGTCGCCAGTGGTGCCGCAGGTGTCTAGGTGGCGCCTTGCACCCGTGGGTGGCGCCATGCACTCGCGAGCGGTGCCTTGCACCCGTGGGTGGCGCCGAGCACCCGCGGGCGGAACCAGTACAGAACACCTCAGTTCAGCTGGAGCTGGCCTCTCCACCGATTGTGGAGTAGCCGCTGCCCCCAACAGCCACTGACCAAGGAGTCTTGGGCGGCTCAGGGGCTTCCCCATCGGCTGCCGGTCATACTTACACCTAACCGTCTGCAGCGAGTCCGGAGTGGTTCGAGTGGTAGACCGCTCCATGCGGACTCCTCGGAGTCCAAGGATTCCTCACTGCACCCCCATCTGATCAACATGGAGTTGGTGAGGGACCTTTCAACGGAGAAAGGTCCCACATCCTTCATGGGCATCCTCAGTCTCATCTCCAAGTTCACAGGGATGAAACTGGAGCCAGTCCAGAAGTTGGCTTGCTATCCCCTCACAGAGATTCTGGATAAAGGGGGACACTCACACAGAGGCTTTTCCAGTGTTGTCGGTCTTGCCCTGGAACTTTGGCAGCGCCCTGCCTCCTGCCGTGCGCCCTCGTCCCGGATGGCACACAAATATGCGGTACCCACTGGTACCCTGTCAGGGTTCAAGGAGCACCCTTCAGCTGAAGGGTTGGTGGCCAAGTCCTTTTTCGGCGTTTGGGCAATTCAGGGGACTTCGACAGACCTTCGGATAAGGAGTCCAAAAATTGGACCACTCGGCTAGAAAGGTCTATGCTGCCTCCTCGCTCAGCCTCCGTCAGGCGAGCTCAGCCGTCATGATGGCACACTTCTCCCGTGCCCTTTTGGGATCTCTAGATGAGGTGATTCCTCATCTTCCTGCGGACCTCCCAGACTACGGTCAAGCAGGTCTGAGATCAGGGTCGAGCTGTGGCCAAACAGCAACTTCAGACAGCTCTGGGTATCAGAGATTCCTGTTCCTGCTCGGTGGCGGCTGCAGTTGCCATGTGCCTCAGGGTTTGGCTGTGGATCTCGACCTTAGGGCAGACACTCAGCACAAGCTGGTGGATGTTCCATTCTTAGGCACCGACCTGTTTGGGCCCAGTGTGAAGGTTACCTCCAGCATTGAGAAGTCCAATGCTACTTGGACTCTGTCACATCTGCCTAGAGGGATCCTAGGGCTCCAAACAGCAGAAGCATAAGCCCTTCGGCCTCCACTCCTGCAGCAAAACCAGCCCAGCATCGGTGTGGCCAGCAGGCTCAGTCCTGGCAACCCAGGCCCAAGTCTGTGGCCTCGGTGGTCCAAAGCCTGGAGGAAGGATCCTCCTCCTCCTCCACACCTGCTCAGTGACGGGATGGGGGCTTGCCACCTTATACCCGTCACACCTCCCTGGGTCCTCCTGTGGGGGCGGTTCCACCACTGTCTTTCCACCTGGTCCGCTGTCTGCAGGACAGGTGGGTTCTGAAAGTGGTTGATCAGGGTCTGCCTTTAGGAGTCGAGCAGTACCCTCCCAGCCACATGGGAGGACTTGGTATCCAGAACACTTAGCTATTTGAGATGCGTGGCCCAGCTCCTCCATCAGAAGGTCCTAATCAGGGTTGCATATCCTCTGGAACACCCAGGGTTTGTCTCCAGGTATTCCCTGGTGCAAAAGCAGACAGGGGGCTGGCGCCCCTTTCTAGATCTGCACAACCTGAACAAATTCTTCTGGTCCCGCACCTTCAGGATGGTAACTCTGTCCCAGATCATACCATCTCTGGAGCAAGACGTGGTTTTGCTCTCTGGCTCTTCAAGACGCGTTCTTTCACATCCCAATCCGTCTGTCACACCAAAGGTTCCTTCACTTCCGAGCGAATCCCCTACGAGTTCCAGGCCATGCCTTTTGGCCTATCCTGAGCCCCCAGGGTCATTCACCAAATGCATAGCAGTTGTGGCAGCTTACCTGAGGTGATGAGGGATCCAGGTGTACCCCTACCTGGATGACTGGCTGATAGGTCTCTCCAGGCAGGAGGTGGAGCGGTCCAGGGACCTGGCCTCCCAACCTGCATCAGCCTTGGCCTCCTGGTCAATGTGGGCAAGTTGGAGCTTGTGCCTGCGCAGGTGATCAGCTTCATCGAGGCCGAGCTTGACTCTTGCTGAGCCAGAGCCTGGCTCCCAGCGGACAGGGTGGAGGTTCTCTCCTCCTTTGCCTGATCATTTCTGGTTGGGCACTTGCGCCCCGCCCGGTACTTCCTGCGCCTTCTGGGTTACATGGCAGCCTGCACCAGTGTGGTCCGATGGGCCCGTTGGCATATGCACTCCCTGCAGTGGGAGCTGGCCAGCCAGTGGTCTCAGTGCAAAGGTCACTTCGACTAGCTGGTCACTGTTACCCACAGGATGTGGGACGCCCTCCAGTGGTGGTTGGTCCCAGAGCATCTGCAAGAAGGGATCCCGTTTGTCATCCTGACGACGTGACGCCTCTCTCACAGGTTGGGGTGCCCATCTGGGGAAACACAGAGTCCATGGGCTCCGGACCCCACATCAACCTGCTGGAGCTCCTAGCAGTCCAGCTGGCACTGACTGCCTTCAGCTCCATTTGTTCCAGGTCCAGTGGTTCAAGTCCAAAGGGACAACACCAGGACTATGTACTACCTCAGCAAGCAAGGCGGAATGCCGCCCTGCCCCTGTGCAAGGAAGCTCTCGCATCTGGACTCTCGTGCTCCACTTCCCTTGATCCAAAAGTGCTGCTCTAGGTCAGGAGGGACAAGACACTGGTGATCCTGGTGGCTCCGGACTGCCCCGCCAGTTTGGTACCCTGATCTCCTCGGCCTCAACAACAGGCTCTTGAGGCATCTTCCCATGCCCAGACCTGCTCTCCATCAATCAGGGAAGGTATTCCACCGGACCTTCAGTCCCTGCACCTGACAGCCTGGTTCTTCAGCGCTAGAGTTGTAGGCTTTGGGTCTCTCCGAAGATGTGCTCACTGTAGTTGAGGCATCTAGAAAGGAATCAACAGAAAATACTATGCCTTCAAGTAGAAGAGATTCTCCATTTGGTGTCAGGGCAGGGTGGACCTTCGTCCTGTCAGAGGCTAGCATTTTGGACTACCTGTGGTCTCTCTCCCAAGGGAACTTGGTTGACGACCCTTAAGGTACCTGGCAGCCATCTCTGCTTACCAGGCACAGGCTGGTCAGCAGTCTGTGGCGCAGAAAGAAAGTAGTCTGGCACTTTTCAAAGGCCTAGATCACATTTCTCCTCTGGTGTGTGAACCGCCACCACCGTGGGACTTGTTGCTGGTTTGGCAAAGTTCATGGGCAAGCCATTGAACCCGATGCATAGGTGTGACATGTCTCACCTGTCATGGAAGACCAGCTTCTTGGTGGCTATCATGTCAGCCAAAGGATCATCGAGCTCCAGGTGCTTCGGTTCGCCTCCTTACCTGGTCTTCCACAGGGACAACGTTGTCCTGCGCTCCACCCGAAGATCCTCCTGAAGGTTGTTTCAGAGTTTCGCCTGAATCAGGTGATGACTCTTCCAGTGTTCTTCCTGGATCACACCTCGGAGGCCAAACACAGGCTCCATACTCTGGACCTGAGGCAAGCGCCGCTTATTACAAAGAGCGACAGCTAGAGTTTGTGGAGAGGTTCGCCAGCTGTTTGTCACCTATGCTGAAGCCACACCTGGCAGACCTGCAGCAAGCAAACAATTGGCAGCTGGATCACTTCCTGCATTGATCTATGCTATAGGTTGGTGGGTAGGCAGCCTCCCAGATGGCTAAGGGCTCCTTCCACCTGCCATACTGCTGCGGCGGTGGCTGCTTCTATGGGCGTCCCTATCCAGAAAATCTGCAGGGCTGCTACCTGGAAGTAAGCACACACCTTCATTTCCCACAACCACATTGACTTAGAATCATACCAGGATGCTGGTTTTGGGGCCTCAGTTCTCGAATACTCATTTCCTAGGTAGGGGTGTGCACCTTGCCTCCCTTCTCCCGGAGAACTGCTAGGAGTCTGCCAGATAGTGTGGTGAGAACAACATGTCCACATCCCTAGAAAAACAGGTTACTCACCTGTAACAGTAGTTCTAGGGATGTGGATATGTTGTTCTTATACTTGTTGGCATGTCCCTTTCCCCTTTAAATCTTGGTGGAAGGTCTTCAAGCTGGCTCCTCCCACCCACCCGGGTGGTATAACTCTCTCTCCGCCCCATGATGCCAGATCTTCCATTCTGCTGGAAGATTCAGGTTGTCTCCTCCTTCGATTGCCTTTGTAGGCTCTGGCTTCTAAACCTTCAGTTATTCTGAAAATTAGGCTCATTCGAGCTAGCGACTGTGCTCTTTGTTATTCAGTCATGGAAGATAAATCTTCCCCTGGATTTCACCAATGTCCGTGCAGCCAAAAAATGTCACGCATTGATCCCCATACTACGTGCGTCTACTGCCTGGGTGTCGGCCATGGCACCCAGACTTAGAAGATTTGTCTCGCGTTCCACCCGAATGTCCTCAATGATTGCCTCACATGCCTTAAATTGGGCAGGCCCAAAAAACGGAATCCTCCAGTGAAACCCAAAAAGGCCCGGTGGGCAGTCTCCACGACACGGGCTGCGGACTCTTCTTCTCAGTCGTTTTTTGTCCCCCTCAACTAGGGCTCCAGGTTTTCGGGTTCCTTCCGAGCGCTGTGTCAATTCCTCCCCACTAAAGGCGAGGGACCTGCGGGCTTGCATTCCTCTCTGTCCCGTAAAAGGGAAAAGGATCCAAAATCATCTTTGTCTCGGCAAAGACGCTGTTGGGGTCATGAGCAATCTCAGTCCCAGGAGCCGGCAGTGTCGACTTCGGTCAAATTTGCTTCCTTGGCCGCTGGCTTCTCGGACCTGCTGTCTGGCCAGACGACCGAGGTCGCGATCAACAAGGTTGAGATTGTTTTTGATCCCATCGATCCGTTGTCGCCCAATGAGGCCGACGAACCTTTGACAAGGACTCCGGTCCTGCCTCTTCCTGATGAGGAGACCCAGCCAGCTGGGAATCCCATCGAGGAACCAGTCCTTGATCCGGGTAAATCACCAGTTCCCCTGATGTCTCCCGAGTACCTAGTCAGCCAGTCTGATCGAGGTTGAGATCTGGGACCCCTCAACTGACAGGCTGAGGAAGGCGCAAGCACTCTTAAAGAGGTGACACCATCAGTCATCCTCGTTCTCCTCGGATGATGAGGAGGCTTTGGCGGAAACTCTGTCGATGCTCGAGGACTTGATGTGGCAGCAGCTGATTCTGTCCGGACAGAAGCCATCCACGGTTTCTACTCTGGCCATTACTTGGCTTTCGCCTCCCTAGGCGAGCCGACTCACCGGAACTGGCCATATCGGATCCTGCCAGCGGAGCAAGCCAAACCTGCTCGGTTCAGCCAAATTGCTCTCTTCGCTGATCATGGTGGAGCCGCAGCCTAAACAGCCTTTAGGAGGGGCTCCTACAAAGATTCTCAGACAGTTCTGGGACTCCCACATAGGTTGTTGGTCACTCTTCGCCTGATCGCCCTAGGCGTGTTGAAGGGACCTTGGTGGCTGACCGATCTATCCGGTTCTTCGGATACAGAGGACACCGACTTACACTCTCACCTGTGGGATGATGAGTCTATCGGTAGTCTGTCGACGGAGAAGGGCCCTTCATCCTTTCAAGGGATTCTTCGCCTCATCTCTGAATCCCCGGGGATGCCCCTGGAGCCTGTCCAGAAAAGGGCAGAATGCCCTCTTACAGGTATCCTTAAAAGAGGTTATACTCCCACGGAAGTCTTTCCTGTGGCCGAAGCCATTGTTGGCCTGGCCTTGGAGCTTCGGCAGCATTCTGCCTCCTGCCTAGCGCTGTATTCCCGGATGGCCCGCAAGTGTGCAGTGCCCATTGGGTCCCTCTCGGGGTTCACTGAACACCCCTCGGCTGTGGGGTTGGTGACCGCCTCAGTATTCAGATGCACAGGCAGCTGTGCTGACACTGATAGACCTCCTGACAAGGAGTCCAAAAAATTGGACCACATGGCCAAGAAGGTCTATGCAGCCTCCTCTTTAGGCCTCCGTCAGGCGAGCTCGGACGTCATCATGGCGCACTTCTCTCATGCCCTGTTGGGCTGTTTAGATGAAGTTCTCCTGCACCTCCCCATGGACCTTCAGACTACGGTCAAGCAGGTCTGGGACCAGGGCCATGCCGTTGCCAAGCCGCAGATTCAGACGGCTTTGGACCTTGGGGACTCTTGTGCCCATTCAGTTGCAGCCCCGGTTGCCTCACGCCACAGGGCTTGGCTGAGGCTTTCCACCTTCACAGCGGATACCCAGCACAAATTCACTGATGTTCCTTTCCTGGGTACTGATCTTTTCAGCCCAGGTGTGGATGGTTGCCTTCAGTGAATCGTGCAGTCCAACGCCACTTTGGACTCAGCCACTTTTGCTCAAAGCGCCCGTGGTGCCAAAGAAGCAGCAGAAAAAGAAAAAAGCCTTTTCAGCACCCTGCTCCTGCAGCCTAGCAGCCCTCCTTTCATGGTGGGCAGCAACAGCAGGCACAGGCTTAGCGCCCTCCTCGGCCCAAGTCCGGGCCTCCTCCGGCCCGTAGACTGGGAGGTCGGGGTTCAGGCCCTGGGCCGTCTTCCTTCAAGCCTGCCCAGTGACAGGAAAGGGGTTGCCACCCCTATTTCCATCACGTCACCTCTCGGTCCTCCTGTGGGGGTCGGCTCTGACACTTTCTTTCCACCTGGTCTGCTGTTACCACGGACAGGTGGGTCTTAGAAGTGGTCGGCCAGGGTCTGCCTCTGGAATTAGAGCAGTACCCTCCCAGCCAAGCCCAGCCCCACAGGAGGAGAGAGAATCAGCCCACACTCAGTCGGCTCTGAGAGACGACATAGTCTGTTTTCTTCTGAAGGAGGCAGTGGTTGAAATGGCAGATCCTCCAGTCAACCCAGGGTTCATTTCCAGGTACTTCCTGGTCCCGAAGCAGACAGGGGGCTGGCGCCCCATTCTAGATCTGCATGACCTGACTCAGTATCTCAGGCCACGCACCTTCAGGATGGTAACTCTGTCCCAGATCATACCATCCCTGGAGCAAAACATGGTTCTGCTCACTGGATCGCCAGGATGCGTTCTTTCACATCCCAGTCCATCCGTCACACCAGCAGTTCCTCCACTTCAGAGCAGAGGGAACCCTATACGAGTTCCGAGCCATGCCATTCGGCCTGTCATCAGCCCCAAGGGTCTTCACCAAATGCATTGCAGTGGTGGCAGCCCATCTCAGGTGTCGAAGGGTCAGAGTGTACCCCTACTTCGACGATTGGCTCTTTGCATGTTCCACCCAGCAAGAGGTGGAGAGGTCCAGGGACCTGGCCCTTCAGACCTGCTCTGAACTTGGCCTCCTGATCAGCGAGGCCAAGTCGGAGCTCAATGCCTTAGTCAGGTGATATGCTTCATCGGGGCAGAGCTTGACTCTTGCCGAGCCAGAGCTCGGCTCCTGTAGGCAGGGGCAGAGCTTCTCTCCTCCTTTGCCCAGTCATTTCTGGTTGGTCACTCACACCCTGCCCAGAACTTTCTCGCCTTCTGGGCTACATAGCAGCCTGTACCACCGTGGTCCATTGGGCCAGGTGGCATATCGCCCTCTTCAATGGGAGCTGACCGCCCAGTGGACTCAGCGCCTAGATCATTTTGACCAGCTGATCACTGTGACCCAGAAGATGTGGGATGCTCTCCAGTGGTGGACCGTCCTAGACCGGTTACAGGAAGGGATCCCGTTTGTCCGCCCTGAGCCAACAGTCGTCCTCACGACCAATGCCTCTCTCACAGGCTGGGGAGCCCACATGGGGAACAACAGGGCCCACGGGTTCTGGAGCCCCAAGGAATCCCGATACCATATCAGCCCGTTGGAGCTCAGAGTGGTCAGACTGGCATTGTCAGCATTCACTCAGCAGCTTCGGGGTCAAGTGGTTCAAGTCCAGATGGACAATACCACAACCATGTACTACCTCAGCAAGAAGGGCAGTACGCACTCTTGGCTGTTGTGCAGGGAAGCGCTCCGCATCTGGACACTCGTGAGCCGACTGGAGGCAGATCTCCTAGCCATCCATGTAGCAGAAGCCTCAAATCAACTGGCGGATGCTCTCAGCCGCATAGGAGAGACATCCCATGAGTGGTCTCTACATCCAGAGGTAGCTTACAGCCTGTTCTCCCACTGGGGCAAACCAATGGTGGACCTGTTTGCCTCCAAGGAAAACACCAAGCTGAGGCTGTTTCATGCCCACCCCCCTCTGCGGGGATCGCTGCAGGGGGATACCTTCTCGAGGCCATGGACCCCAGGCCTCCTCTACGCCTTCCCTTAATTTCCCTTGATCCACAGGGTACTTCTCAAGGTGAGGAGGGACAAGGCGCAGGTGATCCTGGTAGCCCAGACTGGCCCGCTAGTTCTGGTATCCAGATCTCCTCAGCTTCAGCAACAGGCTCCCGAGGCACCTTCCAGCACACTCGGACCTGATATCTGTCAATCAGGGAAGGTATTCCATCCTGACCTTCAATCCCTCGCCTGACAGCCTGAGTACGTGGCGGCTAGAGTTCTAGGCTTTGGGTCTCTCTGAGGATGTACACACAGTAGTGGAGGCATCCAGAAAGGCGTCGATCAGAAAGTGCTACGCCTTCAGATGAAAAAGGTTTTCCATTTGGTGCCAGGGCAAGGCCTGGACCCTCTGCCCTGTCCGTGGCGAGCATTTTTGGACTACCTTTGGTTTCTGTCAAAGGCGGTCTTCTGTCTTCAACCCTTAAGTTGCACCTGGCAGCCATCTCTGCTTACAGGCGTGGGCCAGTCAGCAGACAGTGGCACAGGAGAAGGTGGTCTGGTGCTTTTCAAAGGCCTCGATCACTTATCCCTCTGGTCGTGAACCTCCACCTCCATGGGATTTACTGCTGGTTTTGGCAAAGCTCATGGGCAGCCATCGAACCAATGCACAACTGTGAGATGTCACACTTGTCGTGGAAGACGTCCTTCCTGGTGGCTATCACGTCAGCCAGAAGGACTGGGGAGCTCCAGGCGCTTTCGGTGGAGTCTCCTTATCTGGTCTTCCACAGGGACAAAGTTGTCCTGCGCCGCCATCTGAAATTCCTCCCGAATTGTGGTGTCAGTTTCACCTGAATCAGGTGTTGACTCTGTCTGTGTTCTACCTGAACTACACCTCGGATGCCGAGTACAGGCTCCATACTCTGGACCTGAGATGTGCTCTCTCCTACTCTAAGGAGAGGATGGTGGAAGTTTGGGGAGAGGTTCGCCAACTGTTTGTCACCTAAGCTGAAGCTGCACCTGGCTGGTCTGTAGCAAAGCGGACGATTGGCAGATGGATTACATCATGCATTGATCTCTGCTATAGGTTGGCAGGTAGGTAGCCTCCCATAGGGGTAAAGGCTCATTCCACCCGCCATACCACTGTGTCAGTGGCTGCTTCCAGGGACATCCCTATCCAGGAAATCTATCGGGTTGCTACCTGGAAGACAGCAAACACCTTCATCACCCATTACCACATCGACCTTGAGTCGCACCCGGGATGCTGGTTTTGGGGCCTCAGTTCTCAGTCTCTGTTCCCAAAGTAGGGTTGTCGCTTGCCTCCCTCCTCCCACAGAACTGCTAGGAGTCTGCCAATAAGTATGAATAAGAACAACATATCCACATCCCTAGAAAACAGGTTACTCATCTGTAATAGTAGTTCTAGGAGTGGTATATGTTGTTCATCCTCACCCACCAACCTCCTGACTGCGATGCACACCTGACTTCCAGCGGGCAAAGATCTGGCGTCATGGGGGGAGCCAAGGGTTATACCACCGGGTGGGTGGGAAGAACCAGCTTGAAGACCTTCCAGTGAATTTAAAGGGAAAGGGACATGCCAACAAGTGAGGATGAACAACATATAGCACTCCTAGAACTACTGTACGGGTGAAGTAACCTATTTCGAAATGTTATATGTTGTTCATCCATGAGACCCACCCAACTTCCCCAGGCTCAGGCGCACAACGCCCACTTCCAGCGGGCAAGAGCTGGCATCGTAAGGAGCAGAGGGATATACCACCTGGTGGGTGGGAGGAGCCAGCTTGAAGACTTTCCAGCAAGATTTAAAGGGAAAGGACAATGCCAGATGGTGTGGATGAACAACATATACCACTCATAGAACTACTGTTACAGGTGACTAACCTGTGTTTTTGAGCCTGTTTGGCATTTTGTATTTTACTTTGGGATTGGTCAATCCCTCAGAGGTCCTATCTGTTCTAAGGGCAGAGTCCACCCTTTGCCCGGAGACCTTTTGTTCAGAGTCTCCTACTGGGAACTTGGAGGTGAGGAAATTTCCTTCCTCCATTTTGGAAGTCTTTCTAACTTTGTACATAGTTTGTGGTTTAGCTGAGAATCTTTTATATTTTCAGACAGTTGAGAATTGTTGATTTATAAGGAGAGGGAGGGTGGAGGAAGAGGAATGTCTTTGTTTCATTCCATATAGGCGTTGGGAAGTTATGACCTATTTTCAGGTCAAGATATATTTTCTTTTATTAGAAAAAGCAAGCAAACAAGATCTAAGTTGGTTACAGAATATTCTTTATTTAAGTCAGCGGTAGAATGCATCTCTGCGCGGGGGCAGCTGGATAGATCATCTTCTCTTTAATCTCAGTCTGCTCGTCGTATACTTCAAACAACATGAAGTCTTGCTATATTATAGACATTAGCAGTTTGATCCAGCTCTAGAACTGCCCGGAGTGAAATGGTTAAAACCATTCCAAAATAGAATTTTGGCACGAGCAGCTCTATCTGTGTCATTTCAAACTTGAACTGTCAGATTCTTTACTCCGCCTCAGTGAACAGTCGCTCCGGAGATTTCTCCTTCTGCTCGGTTCATTTCTCGGTTTAAAAGTGTTTTCTCGGTTGGATTTAACCGAGAATAGTTTATTTTAACATAAAACCGTTCAGTTCAAGCTCTATCTGTGGTAACCGTAAGTAAATGAAGGTTTTGTCTGTGTGGAACTTGTAGTTATCGGTTCGGTTTGAACCGATCAGTGGGTTAAAACTCATTTAAAACTAAAAGTTACTATTTTAGAGTCGCGGTTCCCAGTTCTTATCAGTTCTAAAAAGCGGATTTATTACGTTTTTTCCAAAACGTGACACGGTTAGGAACCGATAAGGGTGTCTTGCCTGGCACTGCCGTTAAAGGGCAAGTTTTTGGTTAGGCTGGCATTATGTCTGAGAAACCCAAAAGAAAAACCGGGCCCACTGGGTTTCAACACTGTGATGTTTGTAGGGAAGTCTCCAAGGCTGACCCACACACCACATGTGTTTATTGTCTGGAGTTTGACCACCTCCAGTCAGACTGCCAGGTATGTAAGAATTTCCTGCAGCCACCCTGGAAAAAGATTGGGCAGGCTCAGGAGCGAGAGTAAAAGTCCGCTGACCGGATGGCCAGCCGGTTCGGTGCCAACCGAACCAGAGGAAGTGCCCTCTGACCAGGGCCAGACTTCCTCGGGCAAAGAAAAGCTGGTTCTGAGGAACCAATTCCAGTAAAGAAAACAAGAAAATCATCAGGTGTGAGTCCAAAATTCCTTCTCCAACTGCTGCAGAGATAGCAAAAGCCATACAAATTGTCCAGTCACTGTCTCAGGGTCGTCCGAACCACGATCTGGTAAAGGTGAGTTCGTCCGGTCCCAGTAGTTCAAGGATTGTGATATTGAGGAATTTTATGAACCAGAGTAGGGAGGAGGATTACATGAATGTGGCTGGGAAGGTCTGGGTGTGCCTATTGAAACCGGACATCTCCCCAGACAGACCTTTAGAATCTTCCCTATGCTGTCTGAGTCCCCATCTCATTTTATGTTTTATAAAAAGTTGCTGAAACCCTCCAGCTTCCTTTAGAAGAGGCTGTGGATGAGCAAGAGGAGCTTGATTTTGTAGAAATGATGGATATTCAGAGTCTAGGAGATTGTCTATTCCTTTACATAAGTCTTTTAGGAAACAATTAAAATTTTAAAAGCTCCTAATTCTGTGCCTCCTGTAGATAAAAGATGGACAGAAGGTATACATTGTCAGGCCCGATACAGAATTCCTTTCTCAGCAATGCAGTCATGTTGGGGTAGTTCAGGCTGCTGCCTGTGATAAAGCTAATATTCCCTTGGCTTCACATCCTCCTGACAAGGATACCAGGAAGATTGATGCCATGGCAAAAAAAAAAAAAAACAGTATATGGCAGCCTCTCTGGGACTCAGGCAAGCAAATTATATGGCTTATGTAGCTAGGTATCAGAAATCTAGATGGGATACTGTTATGCAATTGGCCAAGCAGGCCCATGGCCAGCTGGCTAGTGAACTAGAACAGGTGGCTGCTGATGGCATTGAAGCCTCTAAGGTTCAGTTTCATGCTGCTATGGATGTTAATGATGTTTCCTCTAGGGTCATGGCCACATCTGTAGCTTTTAGTAGGTTGGCCTGGCTCAGGTGTACTAGTTTGTCTGGGATACCCAGACTAAGGCTATGGATTTTCCTGTGGTGGGAAATTCTCTGTTTGGAGAGCAGACAGAGAATTACATGAAGAAGGATGGATGAATATGGGACTACTTACAAGAGTGCCCAGGCTAAGGAGCTGGCAAGCCACTCCTCAAAGGCATGCCCCAGGGGTAGGTGTAGGCCTTTTCACAGGCCTTTCTACCAGACTCAGGCCTCCTCTGCCTATGCTCAGAGGGCTTCTTCAGAGCAGGGCAGGCGAGGGGTGGGCAGACCTGCTCCCACCCCCAGCCTAAAACTCCTGCAAAACAGGCACCTGATGGGGTGCCCAGGGCCCATTCTCCTGTACCAGTGGGGGCAGGCTGGCTTACTTCAGTCAGAGTGGAGCTTCTTAACCTCAGACAAGTGGGTTCTGGAAGTAGTAAGCCAGGGTCTGGTTCTCAGCTTCAAAAGTTTCCCAAGTTGAGAAGCAGACTTTTCTACTCCAAGTGCTTCAGAGACCCTCGCTCTGGAAACAGATGTCTTCATCCCTGTTAGCTCTCAGAGCAGTGAAAGGTTCCTCCCTGCATCAGGGCAGGGGTCTGTATTCAGATACTTCCTTACCCCAAAAAGACAGGAGAATGGCGCCCATTTTAGATCTCAGATATCTGAACAAGCATCTTTTGAAACCAAAGTTCAAAATGGTAACTCTGGCAATGATTTACCTTCCCTAAGGCCAGGGGACTGGCTAGCCTCCCTGGACCTCAAGGATGCCTATTTCCATGTCCTAATCAGAAGATCCCATCGAAAGTACCTCAGATTCAAACTGCCCTCAGGTCATTACCAGTTCAGAGCAATGCCCTTGACCTTACTTCTGCTCAAGGTATTCACAAAGTGTCTAGCAGTGGCAGTGGCCCACTTAAGGAGGCAGAGGATTGCTGTTTTCCCTATCTAGATGACTGGCTCATTGTAGGCCAGTCCCAGAACAGGTAAATCTCACCTGCAGGTCACCCAGCAGCTTCTCACCTCCCTGGGTTTCTGCTAAACCTACCAAAGTCGGTTCTGGAACCAGTCCAGGTACTCACCTTTATAGGGGCAGAGTGGACACAAAGCTAGCCAGAGCCTTTCTTCCCCAGAAGGGTGAGAAATTTAGTGGCTCTGGCCTCTTCCTTCACTCTGCAGGTCTCTCGACCAGCAAGACACTTTCTGCAGCTCCTGGGGCACATGGCTGCATCCATAGCTGTTGTGCAGGGCAGATTTCAGATGAGAGACATTCAGTTTCATTGAGAACCTTTTGGTCTCAGAGAAGAGACCCCCTTTCCAAGTTGGTCCCAGTGACTGAACCTTGATCCTAGCTCTCCAGTGGTGGCAGGATCAGAGCAATTAGAGCGAGGGTCCCTTCATTTCCCCTTCTCACGACTTGACTCTCACTACAGATGCTTCCCTTCTGGGTTGGAGAGCCCACATAGGACCTTTCCACTCAGGAGTTTGGTCCCCAGGAATCTCTGCTCCGCATCAATTTGCTGGAACTCAAGAGCTGTCTTTTAGCTCTTCAAGCTTTTCTGCATCTGTCCACGACAAGGTGATACAAGTCAGAACAGACAACACCACAACAATGTGGTACATCAACAAACAGGGGCACTCGGTCTTCAGCCTTGTGCACCGAGGCAATGAAGTTGTGGTCTCTGGCCTATTCCTGAACACTTCCCTCATAGCAGTTCATCTTCCAGGAAGGACAATGTCTAGCGGATGCCCTCAGCAGGATTTCCCAGGGCCATCACGAATGGTCCCTGGATCCTCAAGTGCTGGGGATAGTTTTTGCCAGGTGGGGCATCCCTCAGATAGATCTTTTTGTAGCCCCAGACAATCACAAACTTCCTCTGTTCTGTTGCAGGCCTCCAGTGCTGGGCTCAGTTCCCTGGATGCCCTTCTTCTGGATTAGGAGGGAAGTTCCTCTATGCTTTCCCCCTTTCCTCTCCTATTCAAAGTACTAGTCAAAATCAGATCTCAGCCTTGCAGGGTGATTCTGATTGCCCGGATGAGCCAGGCAGCCCTGGTACCCCTCCTTCTGTCTCTGACAGTCCATCTTCCCTGTGCCTCCCAGGAATCACAATCTGTTGACTTGTGCCCAGGGAAGGGTTTGGTATCCGGACCTCAAATCCCTTAACCTCAAGGCCTGGCATCTTGAGGAGTTAGAGTTTGCTGATTTACACTCTCTCAGGGTGTTCTTGAGATCCTAAAGGCTTCCAGAAAGCCTTCCACTAGAGCTACTTATAGTTCTAAATGGAAAAGGTTTTCCATTTGGTGTGCTAGGAAAATATTTCTCCAGAATCTGCTGAATTGCCCATTTGTTAGATTACATGGTACATCTTAATTCCTTGGGTCTCAGACCAGCTACCCTGAGAGTTCATTTGGCAGCTGTGTCTGCTTTTGTGTCAGCAGGAAAGTCATCCCCTCTTTCCTCTCATCCTGTGTTTTCCAAGTTTTTTAAGGGATTACTCCATACTAATCCTCCCTTTCGGGAACCGGCCCCTGCTTGGGACCTTAATGTTTGCATTGCCCAGTTAATGCAACCCCCTTTTGAACCTCTGTCTTCTGCAGAGCTTAAGTACCTAACTTGGAAAACTGTTTCTAGTGGCTATCACTTCTGCCAGACGCATAAGTGAATTGCAAGCCTTGTCAGTGGAGACTGACTTTATTTCTTTCCACAGGGATAAGGTATTCCTTAGGACTAATAGGAAGTTTTTGCCTAAGGTGGTTTCAGATTTCCATCTTAATCAATCTATCTCCTTCCAGTATTTTCACTGATCACTCCTCTTGGTGAGAGGAGGTTGCACAACCTGGATGTTAAGAGAGCTCTTAGTTATTATATAGAGCGTACCAAAGGTCACAGGTTGAATCCCTCCAACTTTTCCTTACCTATGGTGAAGTTGGGAAAGCAGACCTGCCACTAAGAGATCAATAGCCAGGTGGATTGTGTCTTGTATCCAATTTTGTTATCAGAAAGTGGGCAGAGCCCCCAGTTTGAGGGCTCATTCTACCAGGGGTACAACTCGTCTCTAGCTGCTGCCAGAGATATCCCTTTATTAGAGATTTGCCAGGCTGCTACTTGGAAAATGGTACACACTTTACCAAGCATTACTCCCTGGATGTCCAGGCCAGGAGAGATGCTCGGTTTGGCACAGCTGTTCTTCACAGCCTATTCCTAAGTAGGTTCTGCCCTCCTCCATGGAGGTACTGCTGTGTATTCTGCTAATGTCTATAATATGCAAGACTTCATGTTGTTTGAAGAAAAATTACTCACCTTAGTAATGTTGTTTCTTCTAATGGAGTCTTGCTATATTATATCTCCCCAACCTGCCCCTCTCCAAACCTCTACTTGGTGGGGTGCGGGCAACTTAGTGTGGGCACTATTTATGTCCTGTTAGCATTTTGTCCCCTTTGGGACTTTGGGGTGTGTATGTATACGCGTGTGTGTGTTTTATTATACTTATGTTCCATTTTCATATTATTAGAATGGTGTTAGTATTTCTGGTCCCCTGACTTGAGTCTTGGGTGTTGGGACCATCAATGGTTGTTATTATTTAGGTAGCCATTTGGCTAGTGTAGGTTACAGCTTCCACACAGACCTTAGTGAGTTTGGCTCGTAAAGATCTGACAGTTCAAGTTTGAAATGACACAGATAGAGCTGCTCTCGTGCCAAAATTCTATTTTGGAATGGTTTTAACCATTTCACTCTGGGGCAGTTCTAGAGCTGGATCAAACTGCTAATGTCTATAATATAGCAAGACTCCATTAGAAGAAACAACATTACTAAGGTGAGTAATTTTTTCTTTGGGATGGCTTGGATGGAGTGTACACTGTCTGTGCTCCTTCGTTCATCGCTGCAGGTGTAGATGTTATGGGAAGGTGGTGCTCTCCGTGGCAGGGATGGCTTCTCTTCTTTCAGATACCATGATGTCCACACAACCTGAAAAATATTTTCACAGAATATTAATGGATTACACAAGCCCATCAAATGAACTTGGTTCATGTAATATTTAAAGAAGCATCTAGCTGATGTGTATTTCATCCAGGAGACACATTTATCCAAAGCGGAACATTTGAAATGAAAGTGGGAACAGAGATATGGGGTATTTGCGTCTTCCCACCCTAGTGGTAGAAAGAGAGGGACAGCCATTTTGGTACCATCTTCAATGTCTTTAGAGGTTCAAAACAGTCATGTGGTCCTCAGGGGCGTTATGTCATCCTACAAGGGATGCTGTTTTCTGAATGATCATGCTAGTGAGTGTCTGTCTCCCTCCATGAACAACACTCCGGTTTTACGACTTTCTTACATAAAGTTCTGAATTTGTTGCAGGGATGAGTTATCATGGGAGGACTTCAGCATGACCTTATCTGCTGCATTAGATTCCTCCAACCCACAGATCTACTATGCAGTACAATACTTGAAAGGTATCTTGGTCTAGTTGGGGTGGTGGACATTTGGTGGAAATTATTCCTTACTTCAAGTGGCTATACTTATTATTCAGGGTGCCACCTTAGTTTTTCTAGATTGGTTTCTTTTTATGACGTGAGTATTTTCATTCGTTCTGGACATTTCCATAGGTCCCAGAATTCTATCTGATTGCCATTCCTTGCTTTAAAAAATAGATTTTAGGAAAGTTAAAATACAGACTCTATGGTGCTTTAACCCCTCCCTCTTAAGGGATCCACAATATATTGCCCATATTCAACAGCACATCCCTCAGTTTTTGCTAGAAAATAACTCCTCTCTAGTCTCAGCTACCACTGTTTGGGACACCCTAAAAGTAATATTAAGGGGAGAAATTCGATATTCGGTCCAGAAAAAGCATAGTCTGGAGGCGAAATATGACTCCTTACATCACGAGCTCCAGGCTTATCAGCTCCTGTGTAAAGATGGGGATAAGGAATTATGACCAAAAATTAGAGATACCCAATCAGAAATCAAAAAAATTATGGACATGAGAGTTCATCAAGCCTTGCTTTTCCTGAAGCAAAGCAATTATGATGAGGTACCGGAGGAACCCATACACTTGCCCATAGATTGAGGATGTGTAAAAGAACCACAGTCATTCTAAAAATCAAGAATCTGGTAACGAATCAAATGCAGCATCATGATGCGGAGATAGGTCCACCTTTGCTAACTACTGTCAAAATCTATATCAGGCCTGCCTGCCCACTGCTGTGGAGGATAGGTGCCAGTTTTTAGACATGTTTTAGACAGGTTACATCTCCCAAAGCTCACAGAGACACAGCGAGCCACTTTGGAGGCTCCTGTATGGACAGAGGAGATTTTGAAACAAATCCAAGCTACCAGCATACAGAAATGCCCGGGTCCTGACAGCTTTGTGGCAGAGTGGTAAAAGCAGTTTTCAAAACTCCTTCTTCCGATTATGTTATCTGCCTACAGAGAAATAGTGGAGGGTGAACCCCTTCCTAGGCCTTTGCGGTCTTGGCAGCTCTGCCCAAACCAGATAAAGATATTACAGATCCGGCATCTTACTACCCAATATTAATTCTTAACATTGATTATAAACTCTATATGGCAATTTGGGCATCCCGAATGGAGCTTCTTTTACCCCATCTTATACACCCTGACTAAGCTGGGTTTATAAAGCATAGAAATACAATGGACAATATTAGATGCACTTTATTGTTAGTAGAACACATACAAACTAGACAGATTCCCGTCGCCCTACTTAATCTGGATGCGGAGAAGGCGTTTGACAGGGTGTTTAGGATTTTGTGGGACACCTGTCGACCTTCCAGTTCCCAGATACATTTGTGCAATGGCTTTAAAATATTTATCACAGCCCACAAGCCTATATACATATAAATGAAGCTCTCTCCTTCCCTATACCCCTACGACGCGATACCCACCAGGGTTGTCCCCTCTCTCCATTTTTATTTGCTCTCTGAATGGAGCCCTTGGTGGCAGAAATGAGCACCAAGTGGAAGGAATACCCTTAGGCCAAAGGGAATACAAGGTCTGTCTTTTTGCAGACAGTGTTTTACTAACTGTCCTATCCCCTGATATATCGATACCAATAACCTGGGAAATACTACATAATGTTGAAAAGGGTTGCTGATTTCAAATTAACTGTTTCCAAAACAGAAGTCCTTTTACTTAACTTTACCCCCATCGGAGACATTAAAGCGCAGTTACCCCCTGAGATGGCTTTGTACCAAAATAAAATATTTGGGTATCCATATACCTAAAGATGTTAATATGCTTGATATTATAAACTTTAAGCCTTTAACGGTCCAAATTCAAGAAGATCTGAATAAATGGGGAAAACTTAGTCTCACCTTTTCCATCGAATAGAATCCATCCATATGAATGTACTCCCCAGACTATTATATTTATTCCAAAACATCCCATCTCTCCTGCCCGTTTTACTAAAGATCTTGGAATAGAATGATCTTGAATTTTGTTTGGAGGTCAGAGACCTCGGGTCCATTTTCAATTCTGCAACTCTGTCAAGCACAGGGAGGGGTTAATTTACCAACCTTAGAGCTTTATGCCAAGGCCGCATTTCTCAGGGGACTGTTTCTCTGGTTGTCTTCCACTTATTCAGTTCCGTGGAAATAAATTGAATTTTCTCTTAATGATCTGCATGACATAAGAAGATTCTGTTTGCTACAGGGAGATCCCACAGCTCCACCACATAACTAAATTACTGCTAATATAGGGTGTGGTATCAGTTAAAATTACATTCTAATTTTAGGGATATATTTTATTTTGCAGTTTATTGTTGGAGGACAAACATTTTAACTGGCCCAATCACACCTGGCTTTTTCTCAGTGGTGGCGACTGGGACTAAGTTATATCTATCAATTCTTATCCTCCTCGGGTATTGTGTCATTCACAGCTCTGCAGCAGGAATATGGGCTCCCGCAATAGAGACCATTTTAGATACTTGCAAGTTAAAACCTATGTTTCGCATCAGAAACTCGAACTAACTAAATTACCTGTCCCACAACCCCCTCTTTTGATAATGCTAATGGATTATTTGGCAGGTAATTAATCGAACCATTTAATAGGCTTGTTATACAGAATTTTAAGGGACTCCCTTGGAGACACTATTTCTTCAGTTCTGGAAAGCTGAAAGATCTGGATCTTTGATGACAGGTGTCTCCTGGGCAAAACACTCTATCTCTATTAAGATCACATCCTCCAACATATGGAGAGAATTTGCATGGAAATGTCGATATAGGTTTTTTCATTCCCCGGCCATTCTTGCAAAATACTTACCTGCCTCCTATGGAATTTGTTGGAGGAGCAGTAAGTGCCGTCTGGCTGATTTGGGCCACATTTTTTTGGCTATGCCCAGTACTAATGCCCTTTTGGTGTTTATTACAGGAGGAGTTGGGGGAATGTTTGAGTGAGTGGGTGGAGCTTACGGCAGAAATGGTACTGGTGACAGTTTTTCTAGAACATCATCCCCCGTGGCATAAAACTCTGCTACCGCTCTATTTATTAGCGGCTAAAAAAGCAATAACGCGCAAATGGATGTATACAGCTCTACCAGCAGTTGGGGATTGGAGGAGCATTGTTGTGAACATATACCAGCTTGAAAATTTAACAGTTGGATTTTGTGATAAGTTTCCTCCCTTTAGGATAAGGTGGCATAGATGGATCTGGTACATGGTGCAGATCGATGCTGATTTTGTGCCTTAGACTGGGTGGTGATGAATGGACGCCAGGGGCTATCTCTGCCATGGAGAGATGCATCACAAATGGCTACTTTTTATTTTTCAGAGGTACCCTTTAAGGGGAATATGCTTATTCTGTGGAAATATGGTAAGCAACAGGATTCAACTTTTTGTATTAATGGGACACGGTTATGCTATGTTTACCTTATGTTTATCCTGCCTGACTCTGCAATAAGTTGGTTGTACAGATACTCTGGCTCTGTATTGATCATATTACCCTATGTATGATGAGCTTTGTTCAATAAAAATATAAAAAGAAGAAAGAATTACGGTACGTACATAATTTTAATTTGTAGACAGGACCTCTATTTCTCTGTGGTGCTTTGCCCCTAAGTATTCATCACTGCTCATTGGCTCCCTTGCCAAAATTGCCCCACATCTGTTGCAGAAATTATTCTCTTCGGTGGCCTTTTCTTGTTCAACTGATGACCATCGTATGTGATGTCATTGTGTTACTGTTAAAATCATTTCTAGGGGCGTAGATACAGTTCACTGTCCCTACTATGGCAGTTCCACTGGAACAGGCTGATTCATCGGACGTCTTCAAGCTAAGCTTCTCCCGCCACCTGGGCAGTATATCCTCAGGCTCCACCCTGTGATGTCAGATCTTTCCGCTATTAGGAAGAGATCAACCCTTTTGCAGCTCTGCAGCATTTGAGGATTACTTTGTGAGTTTAGCACTTTTAGCAATTAAAAATTTCTTTGATTGCAATTTCAGAATTCATTCTGGCTCTGCCTTTGACCTGGATCTTGGTCAGTGGACGAGAGTAAGCAACAGGGCTTCAGGTTCTGTGTTCATTGTCAACAAAAATATCAAACACTGACCCCCACGTGTCCTGCCTTTACTGTCTGGGGGTGCAGCACAACATTGAGGATTGTGGCCTTTGCTAGGCACTGCTTCTAGCATTGCTTTAAGATCGATGGGCCAGATTTTTCTTTGGTTGGCCCTAAGGATCAACCTAAGAGCTGCAAAAAGCATCAGCGGCTGCTAGGTTAGCTCACTTGCAGCTCTTGAGGAGGAGAGGCTGCAGCTGCTGTGACTTCATCATCAGTATCTGCACTGCTCCTAGCTGGGACAAGCATCGGAGGGTGTTTCACAGAGGATGAAAATGTATATAGTTATAGTGTTGAAATGACCAAAAAGCTATTTGGAATTTAGGGGTTAACCTGAGATGCAGTTTGAGCTCCTCTCAGGCTTGTTTGCAAACTCTTTTGCAGAGCTGTTAACAGGGGGCCAGAGCTGTTAGCAGGGGGCCAGCATGGGACATTGATCTATGTGCAAGCCTGCTCTGCAGAAAAACTTGCAAGAACATTTTGTTAGAAACAGGATGTCTCCTAATGAGTTCCCCGGCAAAGACTTATAAAAAGAGCATCAATACTTTTGCTAGAGGGAGAGACGAAGACTGAGATTTGGAATTGAATAGAAACCCTCAGATGAAGGACTTTTTCTCTTGTTTGTTCTGCCTTTGTAAATAGTTATACTGAACAATTTTTATTCTTTATTTTACTGTTATTGATAATAATAAAATGCTACTTGTGAATTTTACAGCTGCTCCTAGTTTTCCTGTGCTTCCTAACTATGCCTCAATGACAGACCTCAACACCTGTCAAGCAAGCAGTTGAGCTCTCTCAAGTCGGGTCCACCAGCTGTTGGAGGAGACTGATGAGGAGTCGGTCTCTAGACCCTGATGCTCCCAGTCCTCACATGGGAGGATGTGGTTCGGTCGGAGTCCCCGACTGTGTCACTTTGGGACTAGCCTCAGATGGTGGTCATGCCTCCAAAGCTGATGCGTCTTAACTTTGCTCACCGTGTGGTCTACCACGACCCACCAGAGGGCTCCCCTTGACGTCAGTTGCCCAATCAGTGGTCAAAAGCAAGACACTGCTCACGCTCTTGATCCCGCTCGACAGGGAGCTGCCGCCAATGCTCCTCTACCTTGGGGGAGGAGAGGCACTGCTGTAGGATGCAACAGCACTACGAGGAGCTCCTCTGGCAGCAGCAGACCATCATGGAACGGGGTAGAGCTCTACCCTCTGGGCCTTCAGCCACCTGGCATCTGCCAGTTATGCCTACGCTGGTTCACCCACAGCAGATGTTCCCAGTGTCTGCCTCTCCACCCTTTGGTGGGAACTCTGAAGAAGGACTCCCATGCTGCTGCGGCTTCCCAGGCTGGCTGTCAGAAGTCACCAGTCTGAGGACACCAGGGCTGTTACAGCAGCAAATGATTGAGGACAATTTCAAGGAGTCCTCTGATGACTCTGAGGGTTGTCCATGCTCTTGTCGAGGTCCCACACTTTACGACCAGGGCTCATTTGATAACGTGGCCACCAACCATGGGCTGGTTTCGCTTAGCTTTACTCCACCTTATGTCTGACTCCGTGAGTGTTTTCTTGGAGCCAATGCAGAAGCGAGCTAAATACCACTTACTGACATCTGTGGACAGGGAAAGATCCCTAGAGGTTGCCTTTCCCATGTCTGTGGCCATTTTGGGACCAACCATGAAGCTTTGGCAGCATCCAGCATTCTGCTCAGCAGCCTCCATCCATGTGGTCTGTAAATATGTGGCTCCTACTGGCTTCCTTTTGAGGTTCTTGGACCACCCTTCAGCCAAAGGTTTGGTCTCTGCCTTCCAGAAGTGTGGTGGCCAAGGGGACATGGACAAGCCTCCAGACAAAGAGTCTAAGAAACTTGCCAACACAGCTAAGAAGTTCTGTGCCACCTCTTCTCTCTCAGACAAGCTACACCATCATGATTGTCAACTTTGGTCACTCCCTATTGGGAGTACTTGATGATGCCATCCCTCATCTTCCTGCTGACTGGCAGCTGAGATGAAGTTGGTCAGAGATCAGGGTCAGCTGTTGGCTAAACACCAGCTCTAGATGACTTTGGACATGGCCAGCTCTTTGCTGTGCCATAGCATCAGCCATCGCAGTGCGTCACTGGGCCTAGCATGGCATTCCACCTTCACAGCGAACATCCAACACAAGCTGACTGATGTCCCATTCCTGGGCACCAACGTCTTCAGCCCTGGGGTGGAGGACATCCCACTACAATAGGAAGTCCATTGCCACCCTAGATTCTGGCATCAGCCCAGAAGGACACTAAGGCCCAGAAGCCTAAGAAGATCATCTTCCTGTATCAGTCCTTTCAGCCAGAACAGCCTCGGCAGCAGCCCCAGGAGGCCAGTACCAAGCCTGGTGTCAGGAACCCAAGTTTGGAAGCCAGGAACTGAAAAGAGGTGGGCTAGGGGAAATGGTGCCCCAGTGGCTGGCGCCCCATCCAAAGCTGATGGGTTGGGGGATGTCATCCTCCGAACTGTTCAGTCCCTGCCCTGGTCCCAGTAGGGGGTCGGCTGTGCCACTTCTGGCCACATTGGTCTGTCTTTACTACAGACAGGTGGGTGCTTGAGATGATAGGCAGAAGGTTGCCTCTAGACTTCAAGGCTCTGCCGCCTTATTGACTCCTCAAGAGCCCATGGTGTCAAAGGACACACTGTCCGCTCTCAGGGAGGATGTTGCTCAGCTGCTTGTGAAAGGAGCCATACCCTATATCCCAGACGCCCTGCTAAGTTAGGGGTACGTGTCCAGGTACTTCCTGGTTCCAAAACAGACAGGGAGCTGGTGCCCCATATGGATCTGCATGACCTGAACCAGTTCATGCTGAAGCTCAAGCTATGGATGGTCACTCTGAGTCAGATTATACCATCTCTGGAGCAGGGCATCTGGTTCTGCTCCCTGGATATTCAGGATGCATTCTTCCACATACCAGTCTCTCTGTCCTCTTAGTGGTACATATGGTTCTGTGCAGCTGGGTACTCTGTCAGTTCCACATCATGCCGTTCAGCCTCTTGTCCACCCCCTGGGTCTTCACCAGGTGCACAGCAGTGGTGGCAGCCTTCCTGTGGCACAGAGGTGTCCGGGAGTATCCTACCTGGTCAACTGAGTGATAGCGGGCAATCCAGGAGGCCACAGAGCAGTCCAGAGATTCTGCCCTCCAGATCTGCAGAGGCTTGGGCCTGTTGGTCCCCTTCTGTTATTAAGTTAATTGGGGCAGAACTAGACTCCCTGTGGGCCAAGGCCCTTCTCCCAGCAAACTGGAATCAGGAACTTACCTTTTTTCCCTGATCATTTCAGGTTGTGGGCTTGCACCCTGCCCTGGGTTTCCTGAGGCTGCTGAGGTACCGGCATCCACCACCAGCATGGCTCATTGGGCAAGCTGGCAGATGCTCCACCTGCAGTGGGAGCTGGGCTATCAGCGGTCTCGGGGCCTAGGTCATCTTGACCAGTCAGTCCTGTTACCCAACCTGTGTGGGATGCCATTCAGGGGTGGCTGGTCCCTCAACATCCAGAGGAAGAAATCCCATTGTCTGCCCAGAACCGACTGTCACACTAACAATAGATACATCTTTGATGGGGTGGGGAGCACACTTGGGAGACCACAGAGCCCACAGCTTCTGGTCACCCCGGGAGTCCCATCACCACATTGACTTGCTGGAGCTCTGTCCATTGCAGCTGACTCTCACAGAATTTGCTCTTCTGATCAGGAGTCAAGTTGTGCAGATCCAGATGGGCAGTACCACAACCATGTTTTACCTGAACAGGCAAGTCATAACTCATTCCCTTCCCTTGTATTAGGAGGCCTTCCGCACCTGGGCACTCGTGCGCAGCCTGGGTGAAGATCCCCAAGCGATGGCATTGAGTGGAGCCAGCATGAGAGCCTGAAGGCGTGGGGCTCCAGAGCCAAGGTAAGCACAAAAAAAAAATCTTCGAGCCTATGACAACATGATATACGTACACCCTGGAGGGAGGGAGGGAGGGAGGATATGACAGAAACTTTCAAATACATCACAGGTAGAAATAAGGTACAAGAGGGTAGCATTTTTCATAGAAAAAATGTTTGTGAACAAAGGGTCATGCTATGAAGCTGGAGTAGAGTAGACTGAAATGTGAGAAAATACTTTTTCATAAAAGGGGGTAGATGCATGGAACAAGCCTGCCAGGGGTGGTGGTGGGGCAAAAACTGTGGCCAGATTCAAAAATGCATGGGATAGGCACAGAGAAACCGTAGCAACCAAAATGGTGCGGGACTGTATCAGAAAACATATGAGGACAGATTAGCGGAGCTCAATATGTATACCCTAGAGCAAAGGAGGGAGAGAGGTGATATGATCGAAACATTCAAACACCTTAAAGAGCTAGTGTACTGCATGAAAACTGCCTCCAATTAATTGTAACTTTCAGATGTAGTCAGCTATCACTTTTTATCTCAAGTATTTTTTTCTTTTCTGTTTGCTAATTAGAAGATTTTCTACCTGGCAGTACTAGGGTGATGTGTGGAGCAGCACTCTGTCTGGAGGGGGAAAAAAAGTCAATTACGTTCCTCCCACTACATCAACACTGAGACCACACTGATTATGACATCACTTATAATCAATGAGAACCATTTGACACTGCCAGGTTTCACTTTCACATGACACAGCAGGGACTGGCTCTCCCTGGTTACTAGTGATGTCACAGTTTCCTGCATTTGATTGGTAGCTTGTGAGAGTCACTGTTCAGGCTGCAAGGATTGTGGTGCCTCAATGTGTTTGGTCTCATTTCTGACAATGTAGTGGGAGGAACAGAACTGACTTTTTTTTTTCCAAGACAGAGTGCTGCTCCACACATCACCCCTGTACTGCCAGGTGGAAAATCTTCTAATTAACAAACAGAAAAGAAAAAATACTTGAGACATAAGAAGTGATAGCTGACTGCATCTGAAAATTACTATTAATCCCAAACTGTACACTAGCTCTTTAGGGCATTAACAAGGTGAACGAGTCAATATGTTTCAGTATAAGAAAAATAGCAGGGACGAGAGGACACAGCATGAGATTAGAGGGAGGCCGATTAAGGGGTAATGTGAGAAGTTCTTTTTCACAGAAAGGGTGGTGGATGCATGGAATGGCCTACCTCAGGAAGTGGTGGATATGAATACAGTGCAGGGCTTCAAACAGGCATGGGATAGGCATAAGGGAGCAATACAGATGAGTATGAATAGATAGGCCATTGACAGAGCAAAGGCTGATGGCACATTCATAAGGTAGAAAAAGAAATGAGCAAACTGGATGGGCCTTGCGGTCCTTATCTGCTGTCAACTTCTATGTTTCTATTAGTGGGTAAGAAAGGGAGTGTAAAAGCCAAAGATCATGTACTGTAGGGTCTGTGGTATTACATTAGGTAGGGAAAATGGGCAAACAAGGTGGGCAAAGTGGTCTTTATCTGCCATCAAATTCTGTGTTTCTATGACCTTTGTTTCTTGTCTGGTCAGAATCACCCAGGCCAGATGAATCAGTGAACTGCAATCCTTCTCAACTGACTAAGCCAATATTGTATTCCACAAGGACAAGGTTGTGCTGCACAACAACGGGAAATTCTTTCCTAAGGTGGTTTATCAGTTCACTTTGAACATATCCTTGGAATTGTCAGTGTATTTTCCCAAGCCGCATGTTGGCTCTGCTGAGGAGATGCTACACTGGTTGGACATTGGGCGTTCTAAATTGTGCTATCACCAGCAAAGTGAAGGAAACAAGTTAGCCAGCCTGGGAGTGAGTCACAGGGTGGTAGCCTTGATAAAAAATTGGCTGGACAACAGGACACAGAAGGTAATACTAAACAGAGTCCACTCCGAAGAAAGGGGGGTTACTAGCAGAGTACCACAGGGTTCAGTACTGGGGCTGGTCCTTTTTAATGTCTTTATAAGTGACATTGCAGAGGGATTGGGAGAAAGTATGCCTCTTGCAGATGACACAAAGATCTGCAACAGGGTTGATACACAAGGGGAGATGAAAAGGATAAGAAAGGGCTTGGCAAGGTTGGAGGAATGGTCAGAAGTATAGCAGCTTAAATTCAGTGCAAAGAAGTGCGGAGTAACACACCTGGGAAACAAAAATCCAGGAACAGTACACAGTGTGGGGAGGTACTAACAACAACAAAAATGGAAAGGGACCTGGGGTGAGTCATATCAGATGACGAGAAGGTAGGCAAGCAATGTCAGAAGGCAGTAAGGAGGGCTGGGGGATTCTGTGATGTATGGAGAAGTGTACCAGCAGAAAACAGAAAGCTGTTATCCCTCTGTTCAGACAGTTGGTGAGACCCCATCGGGCATCACGTGCAGTTCTGGAGACCCCATCTTTGCAAGGACTTAGACAAGATGGAGGCAGTCCAGAGGAGGGCAGCTAAAATGGTGCAGGGCCTGCACCAGAAGCCATATGAAGAGAGACTAAAGGAGCTTAATATGTATACCCTCGAGGAAAGGAGGAGAGGGGGAACATGATAGAAACTTTTAAGTACCTCAAGGGAATCAACAAAGTTCAAGAGGGTAGCATCTTTTAGGAAAAGATGTGCAAGAACAAGGGGGCACAATTTGAAGATAGGCGAGGTGGCTTAAGGGCAATGTGAGGAAGTATTTTTTCATGAGAGTTTCGTGGACGCATAGAACGGCCTTCCTGAGGAGGTCGTGGGGTCAAAACAGTGGGGAATTCAAGAATGCATGGACAAACATAAGGCAATTCTGGTGGGGGTTAGGAAAAGTAGGCTGTTGGTTGACTGGGGTCTGCAGCTTATCCAGTAGGTAGGGAAATGGGCAGACCAGGTGGGCCAAGCGGTCCATATCTGCTGTCAAAGTCTATGTTTCTCTATGGCGGGAGTTCACAGTCTGCTGACAGACTATCAACCAGGTGGGGGAGAGAGATGCATGAGTGGTCCCTGCATCTGGAGGTAAGTATGCCACCTGTTCTTCCTGTGGGGCACCCCTGTGGTGGACCTGTTTGTCACTTGGTAGAACAGAAAGCTGAGGCTGTTTTGTGTCCGCCCCCCGCAGTCTGGGACACTGTCTGTAGATGCCTTCTCAAGCCAAAAAGAATTAATGAGCTCCAAGCACTCTCGGTGGAGGTCCATTATCTGGTCTTCCACAAAGACAAGGTCGTCTCTGCCCCAACCGAAGTTCCTCACGAAGGTAGTATTGGAGTTTTACCTTAACTAGGTGATTAACCTGCCACTGTACTGTAACAACCCATATTCAGTGGCAGACTGCAGGCTCCATACTCTGAACCTCTGGAGACTGGTCACTTATTATAAAGAGCATATGGCTGGAGTTTTGGATGAGGTTCACGAGCTGTTCATAACATACACTGAATTTACTCCTGGCAGACTGGCAGCAGAGTGCATGATTGACAGGTGGATAACATCCTGAATCAACCTCTGCTCTGGGTTGGCTGTTAAGGAGCTCTCCAGAGTGCTTATGGCTCATTCTGCTAGACATATCGCTGCCTCAGTGGCTCCCTCCAGGGACATCCCCATACTGAAGATCTGTAGGGTTGCTGCCTAGAGGAAAGCATACACCTTCACCTTCCATTGTTTATTTATTCATCTATTTATTTATTTGAAAATTGGTGACTGGGAAAGGCACACTAAGCGAGAGCTCATTTCCAAGTGCGACCCAGGAAAGGGAATAAGGATACAAAATACATAACATAGACACAATTACAGTAACAATAAAGAGCAGTCAAAGAACACAAATCAATTACAGGAGTAAGTGCAAAATGAACAATCAAGGTAGAAACAACAAAATAAGACATTTCAGCCATCCCTGTATCAAGGTAGGAGGCAAATGCAGGTGGAACAGTCAAGTAGACAGTATATCATTTCTTACCCAGTCATGTTGGGATGCTGCTTTTGGGAACTTGGTTCTCCAGTTTCTATTCAGCAAATAGGGGTGCATGCCTTGCTGCATCCTCCTGGAGAACTGCTTAGGATTCTGCCAAAGGGTGGCTAGTGAACTGTATCTACAGCTTTAGAAATGTAGGTTCTAGGGACGTGGCTATGGTGTACGTATCCACACTTCTGGCAGTGTTCCTTTCCCCTTTAAATCCTGCCAGGACCTCTTCAAGTTGGCTCCTCCCACCCACCTGGGTGGTAACTCCCCTAGCATCGCCCCGTGATGTCAGATCTTCCTTTCCACTGAAAGAAGAAGGTTCCCTCCTTATCACTCTCACACTGAGAAGGCCCTTTGCTTTGTAACAAAACTTTGACTTACAACTTTCTGTCTTCAAGCGACTCCTTCAACTCATCCATGATGGGTGATGCAAAGTTGGCGCTGGGTTTCAAAATGTGCCTGTGGGCAGAAAATGTTATGGATGGACCCTCACACCATGTGCGTTTACTGCCTGGGCCACAAGCACGATCCCCAAGCTTGCAGCCTCTGTCACACCTTGCATCCTTCTACCTTGGAAGACCAGCATGCACGACTTCTTCTCGGGTGCCCGGACAAACAGGACCTCCCGTGAAATCTGATGCCCGTTGAGCAGTCTCCATGGTTGCGGGGTCTGCTAAACAGCTTGCGGTATTTGAGGAAGCTGCAGCTCAGGCCGTAGCTCAAGCTTCTTTGGCCTTTTGCGCTCTCTTTGGGCACCTCCTTTTTCGAGGGCGTTCAGAGACCTGTGCCAGGCCCTTTCCTCCGTTGGGCAGGGGGCCTTTCTTCAGCACTAAATCTAAAAGGAAGAGGCTAAGAAAAAGTCTTGTCGTGGATCGTGGGATCGCGAGCGCTCTCGGGCCTCTGATTTCCATGTGTCAATGGAGGTTTCAACTACGGTCAATCCTTCAGTCCAGGCCGCTGACTCCATGGTCTCCCCCATCTTGCCAATTGGTCGAGACGCATTTGACTTTCCTGCCAAGATTTTTCTCAGACTGATCGACCTGTTTTCACCAGATGAGGCTGATACCTTCCTCTCTAGGACTCCGGTCCTGTCTCTGACCTCTCAAGAAGGGACGGACCAGTCTACTGATCTGCCACCTCTTCCTTAGGATCCAGTGGACCTGGAGGAACCTCATCTTTCGTCGGCTCTCTCTGAGACCCGCCGTTGGCAGCCCCGATGGTCGAGGTTGTGGGCACAATCCAGCAGTCTGGGATTGAGCAGCCCGTGTCGACATTGATAATCTTGCTCTCAACACACAGGCAAGCGGCACCGCCACTATTCTTCCTCTTTTTCCTCCTCAGATGAGGAGAGGCTCTGCCACAAGATGCGTCAGCGCTATGAAAGCTTATGTCGCACCAGCTCATGTCCATGGGGGTGAAGCGATTCCAACACACCTTGGCGCTATCACATGGCTCGTCCGAATCGGTTCAGCCTCCTAAGCCTTCTCTGCCTGTCTTGGTGGAGCCACCACCAAAACAACCGAGTTCAACCTCCTCCTAAGGATGCCTGCTCCAGCACCGGGCTTCCGCATCGGCCGTGGAGTCACCAGTAACTCGACCGACCTCACAGGGTTAACCGGGACTTGGGCGATCAACCTTTATTCAGCGAATCCTGGAGTTGAGGCCCTCCTTGCACTCCTGCCAAGTGGACAGAAATTGGCAGAAGATTTGTCAGTGGAGCACAGTCCCACCTCCTTCATGGGGCTCTTTCATCTAATCTCAGAATCAGTGTCTTCCGATGGAGCCGTCCAAAAACAGGCCTAGGTACCCGCTCACTGAGATTCTGCACTGGGGGACTCCTGGGGAAGTCTTCACAGTCGCAGAGATCATTCTTGGCCCTGCTCCAGAGCTTTGAGAGCATCTGGCTTCTTGTCCTGCGCCTTCATCCCAGATGGCCCACAAGTATGCAGTCCCTACTGGTTCCCTGTCGGGTTTTACAAAGCACCCCTTGGCTGAGGGTCTAGTGGCTGACTTGGTATTCCAGCGCACAGGCAATGTCGGGGACGTGGACAAGCCTTCCAACAAGGAGTCCAAGAAATTGGTCCACATTGCCAAAAACGTTAACGTTTATGCTGTCTTTTCTCTTGGCCTTTGGCAGGCAAGTTCGGCTCTTTTGATGGCCCGCCTCGCCCACGCCCCTTTTGGGCACGCTTGATGAGGTGCTTTCATCTCCCAGCCAACTTGCAGAATACAGACAAGCAGGTCCAGGATCAGGGCCAAGCGGTAGCTAAGCAACAGCTCCAGACTGCCATGGATATCGGACACTGTTGCCCAGTCCGTGTTGGCTGCGGTCACCATGCGCTGCAGGGCTTAGCTGAGGATCTTGACCATTACGGTGGATACCAGCACAAACTGGCAGATGTTCTCTGCTTGGGCACCCGACTTGTTGGGCCTGGTGTTGAAACACCTCACCCGTACTGAGAAGTCCAATGCCATCTTGGACTTGGGTGATCCCAGAGGGATACCAAGGGCTCCAAATCCCAGAAGAAGCCCTTCGGTCCCTCTCTACCCCTGCGATCTAATCTGCCCCAGCCTCAGGCTGGTCAGCAGGCTCAGGCCTGGTGTCCTCAGCTGAAATCCGTTGCCTTGGTCGTTTGGAAGCCAAGAGGTCGAGGTCCCCGTGGCCCCGCAGCCGGTGCTTCTTCCGCCTCCAAGCCTGCCCAGTGACAGGATGGTGGTGCTTCTCCCATGCCAGTCTTGTCTCTCCTGGGCCCTCCCATGGGGGTCCAGCTCTGCCGCTTCCTTTCCCCTGGTCCACTGTCACCACAGATAGGTTGGTTCTGGAAGTGACTGGCCACGGTCTGCCTCTGGAATTCGAGGCTAACCCTCCCTGCTGAGCCCGTGCCCCACAGGAGGACATGGTGTCAGTTGACCCTTCGGGACGACATCACCCAGCTCCTCCTCAAGGAGGTTTTGTCTCCAGTCTCAGACCCTCCAGAACACCCAGGGTTTGTCTCCAGGTACTTTCTGGTGCCAAAACAGATGGGGGCTGGCGACCCATCTTAGATCTGTACGACCTGCACAAGTTTCTCTGGCCACGCACCTTCAGGATGGTCATTCTGTCTTAGATTGTACCATCTCTCAAGCAGAACATGTGGTTTTGCTCTCAAGATCTTGGGAACGTATTCTTCCACATCCCAATCCATCCGTCCCACCACCGGTTTCTTTGGTTCCATGCGGAGGGGGTCATCTGTGAGTTCCAGGCCACGCCATTTGGCCTGCCCTTGGCTCCCGGGGTCTTCACCAAATCTGTAGCAGTGGTGGCAGCTTACCTGCGGCACTGGGGGGTCCAGGTATGCCCCTACCTGGACGACTGGCTAATCGCAGGTCCCTCCAGGACAGAGGTGGAGCTGTCCAGGGATCTGGCCCTCCAGACCTGTGTCTCCCTTGGCCTCCTGGTCAGTGAGGCCAAGTTGGAACTCATGCCCTGACAAGTGATTCACTTCATCGGGGCAGAGCTTGGCTCTTGTAGAGTCGAGGCTCAGCTTCTGGCGGACAGGCAGAGGCTCTCTCTTCCTTTGCCCGATCATTTCGGATTGGGCAATTGCGCCCTGCTCGGGACTTCCTGCACCTCCTGGGATTCATGGCGGCATGTACTAGTGTGATCCATTGGGCTCGATGGAGAAAGTGCTCTCTGCAATGGAAGCTTGCCGGTCACTGAGACCCAGTTGATGTGGAACGCCCTCCAGTGATGGTTAGTCCTGAAACATCTGTATGATGGGATCTTGTTTGTCCACCCAGAGCGGCGGTCATCCTAGCGACTGATGCCTCCTTGATGGGCTGGGGTGCCCACCCAGAGGACCACAGAGTCCATGGACTCTTGACCCCAAGGAGTCCTGATGTCATATCAACCTGTTGGAACTGCGGGCAGATTCGGCTGGCTCTGACAGCCTTTGCTCCACATGTTCAGGTCATTTAGTTCCAGATGGAAAGCACCACGACTATGTACTATCTCAACAAACAGGGCGGGATGCACTCCCTTCCGCTCTGCAGGGAAGCTCTCTGCATCTGGACCCTCGTGCTCAGCCTGGATGCTGATCTTCTGACCAGCCATGTGGCCGGTGACTCCAACCAGCTGGCGGACGCCCTCAGGCGGATGGACGAGGGGTCTCACAAGTGGTCCGGAGGTACTACAGTCTGTTCTCCCAATGGGGCACTCCTCTGGTGGACCTGTTTGCCTCCAGGAAGTATGCAAAGCTGAGGCTGTACTGTGCCCGCCCCCGGCCCCCAGCAGGGAACACTGCAGGGGGATGCTGTCTTGAGGCCTTGGACTCTGGGCCTTCTTTATGCCTTCCCTCCGTTCCCCTTGATCCACAAGGTGTTGCTCAAGGCCAGGAGGGACAAGACATAGATGATCCTGGTGGCTCCGACTGGCCTCACCAGATCTTCCTGGACACAGTCTCCACCACTCATTCACACTGATGGGAGTAGGCCGGGCGCTAGGTCCCAGCGGGAGCCAAACTTTTTCAGGAGGGCCGGTACCGAGGTGGAGCCGCGAGGAAGTGGCACCTCAAGTCAGGCTCGCGTGGTATAGACTACCTCAGCGTCGACCCTCTAACCGCCTCAGTTCCTTTTTTCCCGCCGTCAAGTGTGCTTCAGTGATGACGATGCTCGCCCGCCGGAAGTCAAAACTTCTACTCTATACAATAGCAGTTATAGTTTTCCAGTTTTATTGTTTGTAGATTTTCACGAAAAGTACGATTACATTTTAAAGTATACTTTTATTATTTCTACAGAAGAAGTCTTCAGCCCTCCATTGGCCAGTCGACCATGAGTGGGGCAGGTGGCGGTGGGGAGACTTCACATGAAAGCTGTTCAGTCAGCCAGGCTGGGTCTGGTCCTCTGCCCTCTCTGGGGGGTGGAGTCTGACAACAGATGGTCCAGTGCTCGGGGAGGGGCAGTTCCCTGAAAGTACAAAAAAGCGGTCCCATTCTTGGCACTGTTCATCCTTGAGCTCTTCTTCAGCCCACTGGTCGAAAAAGAGACGGCATTACTCGAGGTCACCCTCTGGTACGTCTGTGTGTAGACGGTCAGTTGTTGGGGTTTGGGGCCAGTCTCCGACTCTTTCAGAGTCTCCTCCGGTTTCTGTTTCTGGCGACCGGCGTCTTTGACGCCGGAGTCCCTCCCCAACTGCTGGAGGGACTTCCGGTGAGCAGTTTCACCATTGGGCCGCTCTCATGGAGCTTGTCCCGACTTCCCAAACTGGCTATTCCGTCGCCGGGGCCTTCGGGCCTGTCTTTTTCGGATCGGCAGGCACCTCTTTCGGTGCTGTCGACTCCGTGCTCCAGTGTCTATCCCTCTCACATGACTACGGCGCAGGGGTCCACTCCGATGCCTTTAATGCCTGCTCTTTTTCCTCCTTTACCTTCAAATCGCAGTTTGCAAACTTCTGTTGTGGTGCCGCAGTTTGTGGTGCCAGCCTTCCTTGCACCGTGCTCGGTGCTGGCTTCTCGGGCGCCGGGTTTGCTTGCAGCGCTGTATGTGGTGTCAGTGCCGTGTGCTGTGCCACATCCCCTGCCAGCATCGTTTTCGGTACCAGGTGTGATGGTGCCACAGCCCCTGCCAGCACCATGCTCGGTGCTGCTGTCTTTGGTGGCATCGGCAGTGCCACATGGATTTCAGAGGTTCTCGATCCCAATTCTATCTTCTTCTCCTCCTCCTCTTCCTTCTGGTTTTTTCACCCCTTTCCTGTCTATACAGTCCCCCCTGGACTGTCAGGAGATGACATTGAGCCTGATCCTGATCTTCGGCTGGGTGATGATTTTGATGGCAACTCTGCCTTAGGGTTGGGGATTAATTCTCTTGCAGAGCCTGTGGTCGAAGACCTTTCCTTTAAGTCTCTGCTCAAGAATTTAAATTCTACCCTTTCTCTTCAGACCACGGACATCGATCCTGGAAGCTTCTCGTCTCCAGTATCTGCATGTTCCGGAAATCCCTATGGATTTAACCCCTCCAGTGCATCCCTCTTTCGAGACACTTTCCCAGATGGTGTGGAGCAGCCTGGCTCTTAATCCGTCTGTGGCTAAGTCCATAGATTGGAAATATGCCCCTCCCAAAGATCGTCCCATACTGGCCTCACAAGCCTTTGCTGATGCCATCGTGATCCTGGCAGAGAATGACAAGGCTGTCCTTCCTCAGGAATCTACAGCTCGTCCTATAAACAAGGAATCTCGCAAGATTGACACTTTGGGTAAACGAGTCTTTGCTGCTTCAACTCTGGGTATGCGCATTGCTAGCTACCAAGGTTATTTTTCTCAATATGAGTATGTACTCTGGCATTCGCTCAAAGAAACAGTAGAAGCTCTGCTCGAATCGGAGGTTAAGTCAGAGCTACTACAGACCATTACTAGAGGTATTGAGTCCAATAACACCAGCCTTTTAATTTTCTGCCAGTTAATGTTTTGCCACAGTGTAAAATAAAACTTATTGACACTATTTAGTGTCTTTATCTTAGTCCATGTGATGGGTGCTTTTTTTCTGACTGCCTGAGTCCAATAATCAACTGACTAAAGCTGCCATAGACACTTTCAGTACTGCCTCCAGAGCGGTGGCAGCTGGTAGTTGCACCCATCGCCATTCTTGGTTGCACATTTTGAGCTTCGCGAATGACACCCAACAAAAGGTCATGGCCTTACCTTTCGACGGTACGTATCTGTTTGGACCTCAAGTGGAGCAGGCACTAGAGGCCACCCTGAAGACTAGGTCTGCTATTATTTATTTATTTATTAGAACATCAGTTTAACAACCTTTGAGCCAGAGGATCATTTACAAAGGTACCTGTCACAGAGAGACAAAACAGTGCAAGCAACAAACATCAGGGCAGATAAAAATCAGAGTACATTTAGGAATCAGGCAAAATACAGGCATATGTCAAACACAGTATACAACAGGTTTACGTGTGAGCTTTTAGAGTACACAATATACAGTAGTTACATGGAGATTGATTCAGTGGGCAGATAAAGGTAAGGCTGGGTGGAAGACATCAGAAGAGGTGTGGGAAGATAGTAGCAAGTAAAGGTAGAGCTGGACAGAAGGTCAGAGAGCTGCTCAGCGAGCTTTGTCTGGAAGGATGGAGGAGGCTTAGAGGCAGGTACAGCTGGTGTTGAGAGCAGGTGATTTCTAAAAGCTGGTTTAAAAATAAGATAGCAGGCGGCATCAGTGATTCCAGTGAGATGAGTATATACCAACAGGGGCTCTGTAGGGTAAGCCCTTTGACCTCTGAGGTTCTGCCCTCGGTATAACCAGTGCAGTTTTGCAGGATATACAGGTATGCACTGTAAGGTTTGCTCGGTGGGTAGTGGTTGACAGACCCGTGGGGATAGCCAAGGAGTGATTTTTTGTTAGGAGGCAGGTTTGATATTTGAGCGCTCATCTAGGTTGAGTAGATTAGCCATTGTGTAAAGAAGGCAAGTGTGGGTTAGACTGGGGCCCCAGTTATGAGCCTGCAGGCCTTGTTTAGGTGAGGCGGATCTTGTGCAGGGCAGTCTGGTCTGCTGCACCCTATACAGGTAAGCCATAGTCTACCAGAGATAGAACAGAGGATGACTGCAAGTCGGAGGGCATCTGTGGGAGGCAGTTTTTATGATGATAGAGAATACCCAGCCAAGTGTTAGAGGCTGAGGCAAGGGCAGAGATGTGGGCATGAAAAGAGAGGGCAGGGTCAAAGGTTATATCTAGGTATTTATAAGAGTGAACTAGCTCAATAGGGAGTGTAGAGGTGGAGTGGACTGCGAGAGGATAGTTACTGGATTTATTTTGGGGATGGGCAAAGAGCATGGTTTTGGTTTTCTTTAGATTAATTACGAGTCTGTGCTCAGTAAACCAGGCTTCTGCGTCATTGTAGGATTCCTGCAGAGAATCCTGAAGTGAGATGGGATTACGGTCGGAGGCAAAGAGTACAGCATCATCTGCGTAAAGAAGGATTTTACCAGTACATTCACTGGGCAGGGAGTTGAGAAAAGGGAAAAAGCAAGGCCCAGAATGGAGCCCTGAGGGACTCCGGAGCGGATAGGTAGGTGCTGGAAAGTTTCCGCTGATTTTCACACATTGTGAGCGGGCCGACAAGTAGCTGGAGCACCAGGAAACAGGCCCAGTGGCAAAGCCTAAGTGACTAAGGGTAACTAGCAAGAGTGGGTGGGAGACAGTATCAAAGGCTTTTGATAAGTCAATGAACACTGCACCTGCTAGGGAGCCAGAATCCAGTGAGGTGTGAAGAAAGTTAGAGAACTCCAGAAGGGCAGTGTTGGTGCTGTGGCCTGCTCTGAAACCATGTTGTTCTTGGCAGAGGATGCTATATTTTCGAGGTATTCAGAGATTTGGGTGGCCTAAATTTTCTAAGGCCTTAGAGGAGAGGATTGAGATAGGTCGATAATGCTAGGGAGGGTCCTATCACCACCCTTGTGTATTGGGGTGACAGTAGCTATCTTCCAGGCAGAGGGAATTGCCCTAGGCAGAGAGATTTGTTAAAGAGGCTGGTGATTGGTGAGATAACCAGATCCAGAACCTGACGGAGAAGACTGGGATCAAGGGAGTCATTGCCAATTGTGTTACTCTTTAAGGCCTTGAGTAGGTAAGGTCTGACTTCCTGGGCAGTGACTCGGTGCAGGTAGAACAAGGGGTGTGGGAGAATAGGGACAGACCTGGAGGGGGGGCGAAGAAATTATCTGGGAGCACCGGGCTAAGGTCTGTGAAGATTTGTTGAGGTGGTTGGCAATAAGGAGGAGACCGAGCCGTAATGTTGATAGCGAAGGTGGGGAACGCGTGCCACCATTCAGCTGCTTAATATTGTCCCAGAAGGTCCTAGCGTTCCCCATGAGGAAGTGAGGGAGGCTTGATAGTGCTCAGCCTTCGGCTTTGTGGATGGCCCATGTACATTTGTTCGGCCAGCATAGGCCAGCCTGTCAACTGGGCGGCCTGTTTCCATGACGGTGTGCCATGGGTGTCCCTGTGCTAAGAAGTTGGCGCAGGGGTGGGGGTAACCCAAGGGCATGCCTTACTTTGGACCGGCGGCAGTTATGGGTGCAAAATGTCGCAAGCAGAGTTGAAGGTGTGGGAAAGAAGGTAAGGGCCGTGTCAATATCCGGGGCGTTTAGTATAGGGGACCAGTCTATGAGGGCTAGGAGTTGCTTAAGGCCTTTCAGCCCACCAGGTCTAAGACGTCGCCGAAGGGTAGTTTGTGCTGTGGGTTTGGGCAAGGAGGTTGACCAATAGAAGAGAACAGAGGAGTGGTCGCTAAGACAGTCCGGAACAGCTAGACCCCCTCCTGCTGCCTTCCAAGGAGGCGGGAATAAGAGTCCAGTTCCATAACCATTAGTCTTTTCGTGGCAAAGGCAGAGGAGGTTTTAATAGAAACCAAACCCCTCCGCTGCAAAAGAAAATGCGTAAAAGGCACAGGGCCCAAAAGCTCCCAGTGCCACACTCTTGAGTTTCCCGCCCAGGTCCCACCTCAGCTGTCCAAGGGGGACTCTTCCTCAAGGGTGTAGGCAGGCATACTCACTGTACACATTTGTGTACAGTTTTGTTGAGTGCCTGTCACAAACCACACGCCTTTCTGTTAACATTTTCATTCTAATCTGTAGTATTTGGGCTAGTTTAGGCCACTGAGGAGTGTGTCTGTTGAAACTTCTGTTGTTTAGAGACAGATAGTGTATAACCTCTTTAGAGATTAGAAGAATCATCTGACAACAATCAAACTTATTTGGAAGGGGTGCCATTTGGAGAGGATGTGTACATTTTTAATTGAGAGGTGCAACTGTTGGAGACTGTGTACAAAGGAAATTTCTGGCTCACCCTGCTCTTCCTCTGCAGTAGGAGGGCGTCCGACTCATTTCTATGACCAGTGGACATCGATAACATCAGACAAATGGCTTCTCAGGATAAACTGCGAGGGTACTCTCTCAACCTGTCAGAAACCCTCTGGATCATTCTCCCAGGCAGCAGCCCAGGCTGGCTGTCACGCATGATCAGATCTTCTTGCTTCCGAGGTGCAAGGTCTTCTGAACAACAGGGCAGTAGAAGTAGATCTTACTTGAAAACAGCTCTTGCAGCAGGTTACACCATTAGGACAGCTGCGCAGGCGCCAGGACCCCTAATGGAAATTTTCTAGCTAGCAGTATACAGCGGGGACCGCCCGACATCGTCCCTACCGACGTCAGGCGTAGTACAAAAGGAGGCAGTCCCCCAGAATCCCCAGTTCTTTTCCCGCCGTCGACTTGCCAGCATCAGCCTCTCGGTCTCTACCTAGCGTAAGACGGCTACAGAACTTTCTGTGTGTTTTTTTGCTAACTGATGTCCTCTCCAACTCCTTCGCTTGGGGGTCACCTTTCTAAGTGTGCCTGCGGAAAAGCGATCCCTTTCAAGGATCCTCACTCCTCCTGTGTGCGTTGCCTAGGCCCGGACCACGATACCAAGGCCTGCACCTTTTGCCAAGGGTTCAATAGCCGCACCAGGATCCACCGTCAGAAGGCATTACAGGCGTATCTTCTTGAAGAAAAGCTCAAAAGGATGGACAAGAACCTTCCTCCAGGGGAGAATCTTCTTCAAAGGCCCATAAGCACCGGGACAAGCACCAGGAGAAGGTTAGGTTTAGTTCCCCAACCCGGCCTCGGACTCCCGCAGCTCAGGCTCCACCAGATGGGACCGCTGTCCCTCCAGGAGCTCGATCGCAGCCCCCGTTAAGGTCCGGGCTTCAGGCGGCTCTTCTTCGCTCCAGCCGATCAAGACTTGAGGCCTCCGCTTCCTCCCTCCATCTAAGGCCTCTTCCAAGTCTTCCAGCGCCACAAATCTTCATCTTCCACCCGGCGTTGGGACACCGACTCCAGGTTGGTCTCCCACCTCCAAGAGGTCCTGATCCACCTCCGAGAAAAACTAAGGACCTGGCGTCCCTGAAGCGGCGCCGGTCCTGGCGTTGGCTAAACACCCGGCGTCGGCTAAGCATCAGAAGTCGGCCAGGTGCTCGCAGGAACCGACGACACCAGCCAGACACCCATCATTGGCCAGGCGTTTCACCGGATTCGAGGCGCCGCATCGCATTCCTCCAGAACGGAAGACCGCCCCCATCACCGGCGGACGCCGGGTCACAGGGACTGACTGAGGAGGACGCTACACTGCCCGAAGACCAGGTGGACGACACCAAGGATGCCGGGCTCCCGTGGAAACCTTCCCCGAACCCAGAGACACCCGGGGATCCAATGCCCGACCTCGGCGACAGACCACCGGTGCCAGGCCCGTCGTCGGGTATGAATATTGAAGAAGTAAAGGAGCTCTTTACTTTTTGGTGGGACACCATCCGAAAGGATGTGGTCCCTGTTAAACTCTCTTCTCCTCCTGCTCCCCTCCTCCACCAAAGGGGCCAGCAGGACGACCACCAACCCCAAGGAACAGACTCCACCTCCTAGGGGCAGATCTAAAGACAGAGAAGGCCTCCTCCAGATCTCCATCAGGGTCTCCCAGCCCCAATCGACCCAGACGGTGTTAGTATACTCCGCCGGGAGGACTCCAGATCGGACACCTCGGACTATTCCAGATCTCCTTCTCCGCTCAGCATCTCCTCTCCTGACCCACATGACCTTCCCAGGTCTCCTCCAGATGATCCTCTCGCTGAGATCATGTGGCACATCCAGGACAACATGGGTGGGATGCTGAAGACCTTGACCCGAGCGACAACGCCTTGCCGCTATCTTCAGCAGAAAAGACCCGAAGCCTGTGTAGTACCACCCTTGGTGGACACTGTTGCAGGGCGTCACCAAGACTCGTGGAAGCGTCCGCACTCCACTCCCGCAGTGCCGAAGAAGGCTGACCGCCTGTACAAGGCTCCGAGAGACGACCAGTACTTGGCTAAACAACCTCTGGCAGACTCCCTGGTCATCACGGCCTCGCATGACCAGTCTCAAAGACCCCAACATATGAGCACACAGCCACCAGACCAGGAATCCAAGCTATTGGATGCCCTGGGGAGGTGCACATACGCGACTGCTACATGCGCCATCAGGTCTCTGAACTACCTTACCCACATGGTACAGTTTCAGAATGCCCTGTGGGAACAGGGCCAGGACCTGGTCGATAAGCTTCCTGATGGTGATCAAAAGGCAGAGCTCCTCAGTCTTCTCCGCATAGGGTCAGATGTGGGTACCCAAGTGCTTAGAGCCGCATACGATTCTGCGGACTCATCTGCCAGAACTGCAGCTTCAGTCGTTTGTCTCCGGCGACACTCCTGGCTCTGTGTCTCCGGCTTCACCCAGGATGTACAGAAGAACATTCTAGATGTCCCGCATAAGCAGCGGTACTCTTTGGTGAATCCTGAGAAGGTCATTACCAAACTCGAGGCGCGGGGAAGGCAGTCCGATCTGTACAGGCCATGTGCAGATCCAGGCCTAGTTCCTTCGAGGAACCAGAGCTGCTGCAGTCGGGCAACAAAGGCAGCAGCCACGCCCGCCAGCAGCAAAGGGGCACTTTTCAGCGTAGCCCAGGCCAAGTCGTCCCCAGGCAGAGGCCAACGTTACTCAAAACCGGCCCAGCCAGCAGGGACCAGTGCTGCCACAGCATGACTCCTTCCCGGCCCCCGCCCCTCCTCTGGATCAACGGGCACAAAAGGTCGGGGGTCGCATCACTCACCACATTTTAGGGTGGCAGTGATGTATTACCTCAACAAACAAGGAGGCACCCATTCCTACCCACTTTGCAGGGAGGCCATAAGAGTGTGGGATTGGGTCTTGCAACACGGCGCAAACCTCATTGCTGTTCATGTTCCGGGAGTGGACAACGTCATCGCAGATGGCCTGAGCCACTCTCAGGCCACAGTCCACGAATGGGAACTACTTCAGGAGGTAGCAGAGGATCTGTTTCGCAGATGGGGTACTCCAGAATTAGGCCTTTTCATGTCCCCATCCAATGCAAAACTGCCCAGTTTTTGCTCGCTAGATCCAGGGCCTGGTGTTTTCCGGCGAGACGCGTTGTCCCGCTCCTGGGCAGGCAGATTCCTCTATGCCTTTACCCCTTTTCCGTTGATCCAGAGGGTTCTTCTGAAACTTCACAGAGAGCAAGTGACACTGATACCGATCGCGCCCTTTTGGCCCAGGCAGATCTGGTTTCCTCTTTTGCATCAGCTGTCCCGGGAACCTCCAGTGCCATTGCCAATCAGCTCCCACTTGCTGTCTCAGGAGGTGGGTTCCTTGGTCCATCCAGACCTACGTTCCCTGAACCTACACACTTGGCTCCTAGAGCCATAGCTATGATGCGACACGGGGTCTCGTAAGAGGTAGCAGACATTCTCGCTACTGCCAGGAAACCGGCTACCCATGCGACCTACGCCATGAAGTGGCGCAGGTTTTGTTTATGGGTTCAAGTGCGCGGCTTTTCGCCTTTGGACTGTCCAGAGAAGTTAGTATTGGACTACCTGCTGTCCCTTTTCCAGTCAGGATTGGCTTACTCCTTGATCAAGGTACATCTCTGTGCCATCTCAGCCTATCACATCCCTACAGGCCAACGCACTATAGTTCAATTGGACACGACACGTGCCTTCCTGAGGGGTGTCCTCCACCTTAGGCCCCCGTTTAAGAATCCGATTCCACCATGGGATCTACCCTTTGTCCTGGAGCAGCTTACGCTGCCACCCTTTGAACCAGCCGCGGATTGAGAGCTACGTCTTCTTTCTTGGAAGACGCTGTTTTTAGTTGCCGTTACCTCAACCAGAAGAATTTCTGAACTCCATGCACTTATGTGCAAAGAACCTTATTTGGTTTTCCACCAAGACAGGATATCCCTACGAACTAATCCTAAATTTCTGCCTAAGGTGGTCTCAGCATTCACCCTTAATCAGGATATCGATTTACCAGTGTAGTTCCCTAAGTACTCTAATGGAGGAGAAGCCCTTCTGCACACTTTAGATGTGCATAGGTGTCTCAGATACTACCTGACCAGAACCAAACACCACCGAAAATCGGACCAGCTTTTTGTCTCCTTTGCCCACAGAATGATGGGAGCTCCTGTTTCAAAACAGTCGCTGTCCAGGTGGCTCATTCAGTGTATTACGTTCTGTTACCAGAAGCGCAACAACCCCCTACCAGGCACAGTTAAGGGTCATTCCACCAGAGGGGTGGCTACCTCTTTTGCAGCTTTAAAGAACGTATCCACCTCTGCTATTTGTGCTGCAGCTACTTAGAGCTCCGTTCACACTTTCATCAGGCATTACAGCCTGGATATTGCATCGAGGCAAAGAGCAGGTTTTGGTCTAGCAGACTTTCGAGGACTTCTGTCCTAGGCTCGATGTCATTCAAGGATTTCTGCCTCCCCTCCTCCCGATGATGTGTGATTTCCAGGATTGCTTGGGAATCAGTCCTAATGGTGTAACCTGCTGCAAGAGCTGTTTCTCGGAGTAAGATAGTACAGTTACATAAGAACTTACCGTAACAGTAGATCTTCGAGAACAGCTCTTGCAGCAGGTACTTTCCCTCTCACCATCCCCGCTGGAGGTAGATTCTGGTTCCAACATCCTTCTCATAGGATAAGGCATTCACAGCCTCTTTTCTGTTTGCCATTTGATGGGGGATCCTCAGTCTCCTCTTCTGATGTCATCCAGCGGCCGGGAGTCTCCGGCGGGAGAACTGGGGATTCTGGGGGACTGCCTCCTTTTGTACTATGCCTGACGTTGGGGGCGGGACTGACATCGGAGGCGGTCCCTGCTGTATACTGCTAGCTAGAAAATTTCCGTGGGGTCCTGGCACCTGACGGCTTTAGTCCTAATGGTGTAACCTGCTGCAAGAGCTGTTCTCGAAGATCTACTGTTACGGTAAGTTCTTACGTAACTGTACTTTCCACTGGATCAGCGAAACACATGTTTCTACTCCCACTACTTTCTGGTTGCAAAGAAAACGGGCGGTATGCACCCTATTTTCGATCTCAGAAAGTTAAACAAGTTCCTTTACAAGGAAAAGTTCAAGATGATATCACTCAGTACCCTATTACCTTTGATTCATCAACACGATTGGCTAGCCTCCCTGGACATGCAGGATGCCTATCAACACATTCTCATACACCCAAGCCACCACAAATACCTGAGGTTCGTGGCGTTGGGTCAACACTGTCAATTCAGAGTCCTGCCCTTTGGGCTGTCCTCGGCGCCTCGAGTCTTTACAAAGTGTTGTGCAGTTCTCGCAGCGCATCTAAGGAAAATCGGAATTCAAGTATTCCCATATCTGGACGATTGGCTTCTCACAAGCCCCTGCAGACAAGTGACTCTGGAGGCTGTGGCTAAGGTCTCAAGCTTCCTCACATCCATAGGAGTTCTGCTAAACCTGAAAAAGTCACAGCTGCAGCCCTCCCAGAAACTTCTCTTCATAGGAGCCCTTCTGGACACCTTCTGCGTGAAAGCCTTCCTTCCGGAAGACAGAAGGAGCGATATCCTACAGGTGGCCTGCTTTATTAGAGGGAACAACTTAGTTCGAGCTCTCTCGATGCAGCAGATGCTGGGTCTCATGGCATCCTCAGTGTTCACTGTGCCTGTGGCTCATCTACACATGAGAACCACTTAGTGGATGCTCAGTACTCGGTGGTCGCCAACCACTCATCCTCAGTCCTTTCACATCAAAGTGACAGAACCATTGAAATGGTCACTCACCTGGTGGTCTCAGGAGGACAACCTTCTGGAAGGATATCCCTTCACCCCTCTGGATCCCCAGATCTCCATTACCACGGACGTGTCCCTTCTAGGCTGGGGAGCTTACTGCCAGAATCTCCACACCCAGGGCACGTGGATGCAAGACGAGTCCCAACTCCACATAAACGTTCTGGAGATGAGAGCCGTCCTCTATGCAGTCTGAGCTTTGAAGGACATACTCTGTCACAAGACCATTCTCCTTCAAACGGACAACACGGACGTATTACATCAACAAATAGGGTGATGCACACTCTTACCCCTTATGCAGGGAAGCAGTGAGAGTGTGGGAATAGTGCCTAGAGCACAAGGCTCTGATTCAAGCAGTCTTCTTGCCAGGCATACAAAACGAGCTGGCAGAACGTCTCAGCAGAACAGAGACAGATCCTCACGAGTGGTCTCTTGACTCAACCGTCGTTCCAGACCTGGACCGTTTTGCATCCCCACTCAATGCAAAACTGCTCTCTTCTGCTCCAGAAATCCAGGACCTGGCGTTTTTTGTCAGGATGCATTCAGGCTGCGGTGGACAAAACACTTTCTATACGCATTCCCTCCTCTTCCCCTAGTACAGAGGTTACTGCTCAGATTGGAGGTACAGGGGGGCAGACTGATTATCATCGTCCCATTTTGGCCTCGCCAGATCTGGTTTCCTCTAATCAACAGGCTATCAGAAACTTCCGTGAAATTGCTTCCACTCCAGAAGAACCTTCTGACCCAGGGCCCTGTAGTTCATCCCAACCTGAGGTCCCTTCAACTCCGTGCTTGGCTCCTGAGGAGATAGAGGTGAACAGGTTCAAAGTTTCTCGCAGAGTTTCAGATATTCTTTTAGCTGCGTGCAAGCCAGCTACTCGGAAAACTTACACAGCTAAGTGGAAGCATTTTTCTATCTGGTGTGCAAAATCTTCCTGGAACCCCTTTCCTGCCCACCGAATAGTCCTGGAGTATCTGTTAGACCTCTCTTTTTTATCATGTAAGATTTTATTAAAGATTTTTCAAGGTACAGTCAGTCAACTAAGGGCACACACATACCATGTACAATTATGTCCACCATGTTACAGTCTTAAGTACAGTTTGCTACTAAGACCTGTTAGTAAAATAAACTTCCTTCATGTACAAAAGGACATTCTGTCCTATACCTAGGTAAGTAACTTATGCCTTATACAAAAATAAAGGGGGGGAGTGAGGTTTGGTTCACACTAGTCTGTATGGACACCATATACTTGGAGTTCCTGCAACTTAACCTATCGTGGTGGTACAACATATTTTAATATCCTATACATGTAGTTATTATCAGATGAGTACATCTAACAAATTTCTATCAAACCAGCACCTTGGTCTAAAGCATTAGATAGTTGCAATAGGAGGAGAGATACCACAGCGTAGTCTGGTAATAGAGAGGGGTGGGGGGCCCTCGACAGCTATCAGCTGGTGGGGGGAATTTGCAGCTTGGGAAGAGCCACCGAGCATATGTGGGAACTCAGATATGCCTTTCATTTTCTGTAGTACCTATTGAGCCCTCCCTTGGCCACTGCAGAAAGTCTCTCAAAAACGGACAATCCAGCCACAGTTGTGCGCCAGTGTTATAGAGAGGGGGGTACAGGTTGCCTCCATCTCAGTAGAATGGCCCGCTTGACCTCCATTAGAGCTACTAAGAGCCAAGCCTTACTAGACGGAGAGAGTGGGTGTAAGGCCAAAGTATCCCCTAAAAGGAGGGAGTGGTGTTGGAGGGAGAGGGATTTACTATAATCTGAGAGCAGTCATCCAATACCTGCATCCAAAAGGCCTGTAGCCTTGGGCAGGTCCACAGTATATGCAGCAGGTGGGCAGGGGAAGATTGGCATCTCCAGCATAAATCGTGTGGGCTAATCTTTTAAACTATGTAAGACCGAGGGAGTTCTGTACCATCTGAGGAGGATTTTAAGTTGTATTAACTGACTCTTAGAGTCCTCGTAGGCTGTGCAGGCGGCCCTGAGGCAATCTGACCACTGCTGTGGGGATATATGGTGAAGCAGTTCACGCTCCCAAGCAGTCCTGCTAGATAAAGTAGTATCAGGCTGAGTGTCTCTGAGGGTTTCATAAAAGGAGCTTATAAGGCCTCGGCCTGTCCCACATTTGGGGGGAGTGTTCAGGCAGTACCATGGTGACTGGCCTGAAAATTGTTTTAGAAGGGGGGTTAAGGCACTCCTAATATGCAGGAACTTCCAGAAATCCAATGAGGGTAAACTGTACCGGTCTTGAATCTGTTCAGAGGACATGAGGGTGCAGGTATCCAGAAGGAGAAGGTCTCCTACCATTTGAACACAATTTATAGCCTATGAGTTCCACTTAAGTGGCTTGCGATCCACTGTAATAAGCGGGTTACCCCAGAGTGGAGCATACCGAGGGGGTGGGGGTAGTCTGAGTTCAGAACCCCAGTAAGCGCCATCGCTGTTCGCCACGATCTACACATTTCTATCATGATAGGTGTAAGCTGATGCTCCTTAGGCTTTTTCTTAGGTAGCAAAGAGTACAGGGGTCTATCTGTGGATATAGTAGCTTCCAAACTTGCCCACTGGGGTGGGGGAGTAGTGCGGGGAAGGAACCAGGTCGTGGCCTGAGCCATCCTGAAGGCCAAGTGGTAGCCTGCGAACCAAGGTAAGCCGAGCCCACCTTTAGTCCAGTGGGCTTGTAATTCATCCATCCCTCATCTTGGGGCTTTACCCTCCCCATAGGAAAAGTGAGATTAGCTTATCTAGAGCTTTAAATGGTTTAGGGTAATCGGACTCGAGAGGTTATTTAGTAAGTAGGACACCCTGGAGAAAACAAACATTCTGATGGGTCGACTTTGCCTTTGAGAGTTAAGTTAGCTTCCTCCACCTTTGAATTTCCATGGTTAAGGAAGTCAGAAGAGGGGAAAAGTTAGTTGACTCTATATCTTTCCAGGACGAGGGGATGAAAATCCCCAGGTAATGAAACCCCTTGGGGCCCAGGTAATGTCAGTACCAGCTAGACAGTGTCTGCCACATGCCCCATTTAGGGGATAAAGGGTGGTTTTCTTTTGATTTATCGTTAGTCCCGAAAGAGAGGCGAACTCCTATAGGGTGGTCAGAATTGTGGGCAAGGAGATCTGGGGGTTGGAGAGTGTAAGGAGCATATCATCATCGTATGCATTAACCGGTGGGATGAATCCTGTATTGTCATACTGATGATATTCGGAGTATTAAGAAGCTTTTAATCAGTGGGTCCAGCTCTATTTTTCAATCTCTGGACGATTGGCTTCTGGTGGGCCAGTCTTCAGACCAAGTCAAGTCAGATCTGTAGGTTACCCAGAAAGTTCTCACTTCCCTGAGGTTCCTTCTCAATCTTCCCAAGTCAGTTCTCGAACCAGTACAGCTCCTCATCTTTATAGGAGCAGAGCTGTACACCCTCAAGGCAAGAGCCTTCCTTCCTTCCTTTGGAAAGAGCAAAAGCCATCTCTCAGCTGGCCTCTTCCTTTTTCCCTCTGGTTTCTCGACCGGCAAGGCATTTTCTGTAGCTTCTTGGCCACATGGCAGCTTCCAGCAGTGGTCCAAGGGGCCAGGTTTCAGATGAGGACGTTCAGTTCCATCTGAGAACCTTTTGTCCCAAAGGAAAGATCATCTTACCAAGCTAGATCTTATCTGTGTTAATCTTCACCATTCATCACTGTTGGTGTATCTGCCAGAGGTCAGGACCCCAGGAGCCTTTTTATTTTATTTTTAAGTAGGTGGAGCGGCGACCATCGGCGCCGCCTCGAGGCCGACGCATTGTGTGGTGCTCACGGGTTGGCCGTTAGGCTGCGTCGACTCCTCCTGCCTGCCAGTTCTGAGTCGCCGGAGAGGTAAGAGGAAGGCAGTGGAGGGTGGGACAAGGAAGTCCAAGGGACAGAAAAAGGAAAAGATGTATGAACCAAAAGGAGAAATAACGACTGAGAAGACAGTAAGGGAGAAGAGTTGGAAACTAAAGGGATTGGGAGGGGCCCCAATCTCTGGAAAAGGAAGAGGAGGTAGGGTGGGTAAAGAATTTAGGAAGAGGAAGAAGGTTAATACATCCCAGACTCTGGTCCGCTCTCCAGATTGTATAGGAACTGTAAGGAGTAGCAAAGGCTTTCTGCCAGAATTCAAGGCACGGAATAATCTGGCAAACACTCCAGATAAGCAGAGTCGGCTATTCTGGAAGAAGGGCAGGGTACAGGGAATTAACACCTTCTCAAGAAAGGATTATTGGTGAAAAAGGGAGAAAATTCCAGGAGAAATAGGTTGGACGAAAACAGAGAGGAGGAAAGAAAGGAGGGCAACTGTCAACTCCCACCCCACAGGGGTGGAGCCAAGGCACTGGAGAAGGAGGCCCCCTGCTGCCCACTCTCCCTGGAACATTATCCCCGTGTGCCCCTGTTTTACCCCACTACTAAGAAAGGAGAGGGGAAGGATGGGCACAGAGAGGGAGGGAGACCCAGAGACTGAGGCCCCAGGGGGATGGAGGGTGGGACCGTGATGAATGGTGAAGATACACAGAAAGATCATAATTACGGGAGGTACGTAATTTTCATTTCCTGTTACTCAGACCTTAATTCAGGCCCTTCAGTGGTGGCAGGACCTGGACAATCTGAGGCAGGGCGTTCCATTTGTCTCTCAGACTCACTCTGTGGTTCTTACCACAGATGCTTCCCTTTTGGGATGGGGAGCCCATCTGGGGGCTCACACTGCCCAGGGACTGTGGTCCCCTCAGGAATCCCTTCTTCACATCAACCTTCTGGAGTGCAGAGCAGTACTTCTTGCCCTACAAGTTTTCTCTCAGTCAGTACAGAACAAGGTGGTTCAGGTCAGGACGGACAACACTACCACCATGTGGTACATCAACAAGCAGGGAGGCACTCAGTCCACAGCCTTGTGCACGGAGGCCATGAAAATATGGTCCCTGGCTTATTCCCTACAGACCTCTCTGGTAGTGTCCACCTCCCAGGAAAGGACAATGTGCTAGCAGATGCATTGAGCAGGATTTCCCAGGGCCATCACGAATGGTCTCTGGATCCTTTGGTATTGAAGATGATTTTCTCAAGGTGGGGCACTCCAGAGATAGATCTCTTTGCAGCCCCGGACAATCACCAACTTACTCTGTTTTGTTGCAGACCCCCAGTCTTGGGCTCCATCCTTCTGGATGCTCTGATTTTGAACTGGGAAGGGAAATTTCTTATGCCTTCCCTCCTTTCCCTCTACTGTTCAAGGTTCTAGTCAAGGTAAGGTCACAACCTTGCAAAGTGATTCTGATTGTTCCAGACTGGGCCAGGCAGCCTTGGTACCCCCTGTTGCTGTCCCTAGCAGTCCATCTTCCCCTGTCTCTTCCCAGGAATTACAACCTGTTAACCTCCTCTCAGGGGAGGCTTTGGTACCCCAGTCTTCGGTCACTCAATCTCAAGGCATGGCTCTTGAAGAGTTAGAGTATGCAGACTTGCATCTGTCCCAAGGGGTTCTGGATATTCTCAAAGCTTCTCGAAAGCCTCCCACCAGAAAAACTTACAACTCCAAATGGAAAAGGTTCAGCATTTGGTGTTCCAAGAAGCATATATCCCCAGACACTGCTGAGTTGTCTACAGTCTTGGGTTATATGGTTCACCTTAATGGCCTAAGCCTCAAACCAGCTACTCTCAAAGTTCATTTGTCAACTGTTTCTGCTTTCCTGTCAGTGGGAAGTCTTTCTCTCTGTCATCTCACCCTGTATTCTGTAAATTTTTCAAAGGATTGCTTCATAACAATCCCCTTTAGGATCTTGCTCCTGCCTGGGATTTGAATATTTTCATTGCTCAGCTTATGCATCCCCCTTTGAGCCTATGTCCTCAGCAGAGCTCAAGTACTTGACTTGGAAAACTGTGTTTTTGGTTGCTGTTACCTCTGCCAGATGTATCAGTGAATTGCAAGCCCTGTCAGTGAAGCCTGACTTTATCTCTTTCCATAGAAATAAGGTGGTCCTTAGAACCAATAGAAAGTTTCTACCTAAAGTGGTTTCTGATTTCCACTTAAACCAATCTATGTCTCTTCCTGTGTTCTTCACCGATCACACCTCCTCAGGGGAACGGAGGCTACACAGTTTAAATGTTAAAAGGGCCCTTAGTTACTACATAGAACGTACAGAGGGTCACAGGTTTGACTCCCTCCAGTTGTTCCTCACTTAAGGGGAAGTAGGTAAGGGAAAACCTGCCACCAAGAGAACCATTGCCAGGTGGATTGTGTCCTCTATTCAGTTCTGCTATGAAAAACTGCACCCTCAGGCCTGAGGGCTCATTCTTATAGAGGTACAGCTGCATCTCTGGCTGCAGCTAGGGATATCCCCTTGTTAGAAATCTGTCAAGCAGCCACCTGGAAAACAGTTCATACCTTCGTCAAGCGTTACTCTCTGGATATCCAGGCTAGGAGTGATGCTAGGTTTGGCACAGCAGTACTTCAGAGCCTATTCTCAAAGTAGGTTCTGTCCCTCCTCCTTGGAGGTACTGCTTGGTAGTCTGCAAATTGTCAGAATACAGCAAGACTTAATGTTGTTTGAAGAAAAAAGTACTCACCTTAGTAATTGTATTTCTTCTAATGGAGTCTTGCTGTATTCTGACCTCCTTCCCTGCCTCCCCTCTCAGAACCTGTTTTTGGGAAGTGGGTGGGCAGGTGCAGTGCTGCACTCCAGGGATGTCTTCACCCCACTCCTGTTGTCTTGGGTGCTTTGTATTTGTTTAATTAAGAGTTTTTTAGTTCTTATTACCTGGTTTTGGTTCCTTGGGTTTCCTGACTTGAGTCTTTTGGGGAATCCAAAGTCTTTGTTGCCAGTTGGTTACTAGTTTTTACAATTTCCGCAGTTAGTCAGTGAGTTTTAGCTCATAAGAATCTGACGGTTTGGGTTTGAAAGGACACAGACATAGTTTTCAACCGAGCTTGAGCCCAACGTTCTATGCCTGGCATAGAATTTAACCCTTCACTCCCCGGGGCAGTTCAAGAGCTGGAGCTAACTGCAAATTGACAGAATTCAGCAAGACTCAATTAGAAGAAACACAATTACTAAGGTGAGTAATTTTCTTCTTTCGTAGGTCATGTCTGGAGTCGGAGGGCAAGTGACTTCCAAGGCAGGATGGCCCCCCATGCACGGTGCCCTTGCGACCGTAGTACTCAGTCACCGACCAGCACAACCGTTGCCTCGCGTGTCTTGGCCCACTTCACGACATGGATTCATGCGGCGCCTGTTTCTCCAAGGCTTCCCCGGTGTCGTACCCGCTGCTCGGAAGGCCTGGGTCGGCACCGTCTTGGGCCTCGGCACCATGGGCCCTGATGGCGCTGTCATTGGCGCTGGTCTGTCGCTCAGCGCCATTGCTCCTGTCGGCTCCGTTCGCACTGCCGATGGTGCTGTCGGCACCGTGGGAGGCTGTACGGCACCGTCCCTGACTGTTTCTTGTCCCGGCGCCATTCGCGGCACTATGGTTGAGTACAGCGCTGTGTCCAGTTCTGGAGCTGTTCGCGGCTCTGAGCAGGGACACAGCGCCGTGGGGGCTTCGAAGCTCAGCGCCGAGAGTGCTTTCGGGGCCGTCAGTACTATCTCTGTCCTCGGCACCACGAGTGGTGCCATAGGGCAGGTTGGTGCCATGGGAGTCCCCAGCCTTGGCACCGAATGTGGTCAGAGCCATTGTCGGTGCCATTTCTGGTCTCAATGCCACTTGTGGCACCATGGGTCGGTACGGCGCCGTGACAGGCTCCTGCTTCAAGGCTGCTGCCCTTGTTGTGGCCGTGTCCTCTTCTGGCATCATTCGCGGTGTGTGGAGGGGGCACCGCATTGACTCTGCTGCAGTCTCTGGTTCTGGTGCCCTGTTCAGTAGGGATGACAGTGGGCGTCCACACACTGTTTGGCACAGGACTTCGATCTCCACCTCTTTGGAGGAGGAGTCAGACTCTTTGTCAGACATGCAGTCTGGCTCTTTGGAGTTGGCTGCTGGCATGGACACCCTGGTAGTGTCCTCGACAGGCCGGAGTCAGCCCTCCTCTGAGGAGCGGGCAGTGACTGCCGGGGACAGGGTCAGGGGTTCTGACCAGCAGGCAGTGGTGCAGGCCACCATTGCCCTACAACCTGGCCTCGGAGGGTTCTCTGACCCCTCAGTGGTGGTACTCCCTCAGGTGGTGTGCCTGGATCGCACAACTTTGGGGCCGATAAGAGCACCCACAGGAGGGAAGGGTGCTGCTCCCTGGATAGTCCCTTTGGGGGCCGACCAGGGCTGCCAGCTGCTTACGCTGGCTCTCTCGAAGAGGTCGCTCTCGGATTCCGAGTGGTCGAGGGGCATGGGGTCTGTGCGGCGGCCTTTTTCCGGAGCCTAGCCGGGCTTTGGGAGAAGCCGTAGTGCGGATCTCCGCCCTTCCCTTTCGGTTTCCTTGAGAGGGCCCCGTTCTTTGGAGGTAGGGAACCGTCCTTCTGGACCTACACGGCCCCGGTCGCCTCATAGGGGATTCTTCAGGTCGCAGCCTAGGCAGTTCCAGTTTGGTTGATCAGCTGTCGGCTGTGGAGTTTTCAGAGCTCCTTCCTTCCTTCCTAGGGCTCCTGGTCGCTCCCTAGCCCAGGCGGAGGTCAGCCGATTCGCTGTCAGCTCTGCCCACATCCCTCTGCCACATTCTCCTGTGCTCCCAGGCATTCTTGGTCCTAGCAGGCCTCTGTCCTGTGAGCATTTCAGAGCTCAGGCTGCTCAGTTTCCCTCTTACGTTAGGGCTATGGACAGACAGGTTTTTCAGTCTCCCTCTGAGCAGCCAGCTTCTGAACCTTCGAGGTCCTCTGACTCTTCATCCCCCTCTTCTGGGGGAGAGGAGCCATCTGTCCACATCTCTCCAGTTGCTGATCTCGCTGAGTATTAGCAATTCCTCGTGAGGATGTTAGAGGACCTACATCACCCCTCCACTCAACACAATCCAGAGCACTTTCGCACACGCTTTTCTGGGCGATTTCAATAGAGGACACCCTGAGGTGGCCCTGGCCTCTCCTCCGGGCGGCTATTGCTTGGCAGAGACCCTTTTCTGGAGTTCCTGCCCAAGGATCTCTACCAGTGCTATTGTGCCCCAGTCTCCAGATTCCATGTCTCATCCTCAGTCAGGATTGATGCAACTGGACACTCCTGATGGGCTTTGCACCCCTCACCTGACTGGCCCCAGATCAAGACTCCTTGGATTTTGACTTCGGGGAGGAGGACGTTCTACTCGGCATGGTTGCTGCTCTCTATTGCAGCACATCAGGTCCACTATGCAAGCTATGACGGGTTCCTGTGGTCTGGGTTGGGTCAGCTCTAGCCTTCATGCCTGACCACGGAGCAAACCATACAAGCCATTGCTGTCTCTGCATGTGGCCTGGAGCTAGCAAGGCACTATGCAAGGGCATCATATGATGCCAACGAGGTAGCTACCAGGGTCGTAGGGACAGCGATCTGCACTAGGCGGACGGCATGGCTGCATCTTTCCTGGTTGTCAGCCTTGGCCCGGCGTAGGGTGATTAACTCCGCCCACCAGAGAACCTATCTCTCTCCCGAGAGTGAGGCGCGCGTCTGTCGGGCAACTTCCTACCTCCGAGGGTTCCTCCGCCTCACTCCTTCCCACTCTCGGCCTCTCCAGACCCGTGAAGGTTCTTCTTCTTAGTGTGTCACCCACTGAGAGCTAGGGACTCAGTCCCTTAGGGTTATAAACCAGCTGCGGGGCTCGCACTCACCAAGAGGTGTGAATGGTGAAGACTGACACAGGTAAGATCGGAAATTACGTACTCTACTGTAATTCTGATCTTCTGTTTGTCTTCACCATTCATCACAATCCCACCCTCCATCCCCCTGGGGCCTCAGTCTCTGGGTCCCCCACCTTCTCTGTGACCCCTCTCTTGCCCCCTCCTTTCTGTTAGTCAGGAGCGGGGTAAACTGGGGCACATAGGAGGATAGTTTTCTTTAGGGATAGAGTGGTCAGGATTAAGGGCACTCCTTCTTCGGTGCTTCAGCTCCACCCCTGTGGGGTAGGGGTTGGCAGTTGCCCCCTTTTCTTTCCTTCTCTGCTTCTCCCCGTTAGTCCTTGATTTCCTTGTCCTGTGGACATAACCTCAATTAATTTAAGAAACTAGGTTTCTTGCACCAAAATCTCCTTTGGGGGGGGGGGGGAGAGATATCCCCGTTTTCCTGTCTTTTCTTCCAGAATAGCCAATTCTGCTTGTAGGAGTTTTCGCCAGGAACTCCGTGCCTGCAATTCTGGCAGTTTGCCTCTTGGCTACTCCTTCGCAGTTCCTATATAAACTGGATACAGGTCAAGGTTACAGGGTATGTTTCTCCTGTCTACCCCCTCTCTCAATTTTTTCCTCACTTCTAAAAACCTCAACCCTCCCTACCCAATCCCCCTTAGTCTTCGAACTTCTTCTGTCCTCTCAGTCATTCATTTCTCCTTTTAGTTTTATATCTTTCCTTTGTCCCCACCCTCCCAACCCTTTTCTAACCTCTCACGGTGACTCAGAACTAGTGGGAGGCGGAGTCGACAACACCAACGGCCAACCTGCAAGCGCCACCAGTCGCCGGCCCCTCGAGGGCAACGCCGATGGTGCGTCGACTCCGCCCATCAAAAAAAAACTCCGTGGGGTCATGACCTATGGCCAAGTACCCCAAAGGTGATGAATGGTGAAGATACAAGAAAGATCAGAATTACGGTAGGTTCGTGATTTCCATCTTCAGTGCCTTCAAGCTGTGGAGGATGTTAGTAAGCATCTCCTCAGAGCTCTGTACGCATGGGTGACACCGTTGCCAGGGGCAGCAGCATGGGCATATGCCTGCATAGGCACTCCTGGATCTTGGTATCCAGCTTTGCCGCCGATGATCAGCAAAAAGTGCTTAATGCCTCCCTTTAATGGCACTAAGCTGTTTGGCTCCGATGTCCAGGATATTATCAATGATCTGCAAGCCTCAGGCGGGGCCTTCAAGTGTGTCCACTCCCTCTACCACACCCAGCCAAGGGGTAGAGGGCATCCTTCTTTCCAAAAAACAAATAGGCCCGGTGCAGCTCCCCAGCCCCAAGGGAAGCGCAGAGCCCAGGCTGCCATGCCCACCCCTCCAGTGCTGAATAGGCAGCCAAAGTCCCAGAAGTGAGGGACCAGTCCCTCGGCTCCCTCCACCTCTGCTTGACTCTTTGCCAGACCACTGCCTTCTAATCCCGGACCAGGAGGCGGTGGTCGGAGGTTGGTTCTCCCTCCATCTGAATCAATTAAGAGCCATGACTTAGGATGTTTGGATTCTACAGATCATAGAAGGGCACACCCTGGAGCTCATCGAGCAACCTCCAGAAACCTTTCCCCGCCCTCCTGTCACCCTCGCTCACCTCTCTGTTCTCCAGGAGGAAGTACAGTCTCTTTTACTAAAGCAGGCCATCAAGCCAGTTCCCAGGTGCCAGAAACCAATGATTTTATTCCATTTTTCCTGGTCCCTAAAAGACCCGTGATCTGAGGCCCATTCTAGACCTAAAGGACCTCAATCTGTATGTCCAGTACAAAAAGTTCCGGATGGTAACTTTGCCAGGCCTGATGCCCCCTCTCAAAACAGGAAACTGGCTGTGTTCTCTGGACATGCAGGATGCCTACCTGCACATCTCAGTCTTTCCTCCTCAGAGGAAGTTTTTCTGTTTTGCTTTTCAGGGTGGGCATTATCAGTTCAAGGTACTGTCCTTTGGCCTGTCCCCTGTGCCACGAGTCTTTACCAGGTACTTAGCAGTCGCAGCATCTCTCAGAAGGGAGGGACTGTATGTTTTCCCTTATCTGGACGATTGGCTCATAAAGGCCCCATTCAGGGACCAACTTTTCTAGGAGCGTGATATGTTGTTCATCCGCACTCTCTGGCATGTCCTTTCCCTTTAAATCTGACGGAAAGTCTTCAAGCTGGCTCCTCCCACCCACCCGGTGGTAAATACCTGCTCCGCCCCATGACACCAGATCTTCCTTTCCGCTGGAAGATTCAGGTTCCTCGTGCTACTTCTGCAGTTCATAGGCCCTGGACTCTCAGCGGACGGTTTTCACATAAACGCTTTCTCCAAAACTCATTAGAGTTTACGATACCGATCCAAGCGCATCGGACATGGAGGACAAGTCGCCCTGGATTTTGCCGGTGTCCCTGCAGACAGAAAATGTCGTGCACTGATTCCCACCTCTCGTGTCTCCTGCTTGGGTGTCGTACATGACACCACCTTCTTGCACCATCTGTCTGGCCTTCCATCCCAACATCCTGGACGACCGCAAGGTGCGCCTAAAATGGGGAGACGGCTCAGCAATCCACCGTGAAATCGAAGGAGGCAAGATGGGCGGTTTCTCGGCAGTGGGATCCGCCAAGCAGCTCGATCAGATGGCGGCTTTCGAAGAGGAAGCTGCTCAAGCTTCGGCCAGCCGAAGTTTTTTCATGCCTCGTAACCTTGGTTCTACCTTCATTGGGTCCTTTCGGGAGCTGTGCCAGTCTCTCCCCACCAGGGGTGAGGCGCCCTCGGGCTCACACTCCTCTTGCCCTAGGAAAAGGGACAAGGACCCCAAGTCTTCTTCATCCCGAAGGAGACGTTCCTGGGACCGAGAGAGGTCCGATCTCAGGAATCCTCGGGTCTCGACCTCGGTCGAGATCACTTCCTCGGCCGCAGGCTTCTCGGACCTTCCGTCAGGCCAAGGCACTGAGGCCAAGGAAATGGCTGAACCAGATGAGATTTCTCTCCACTCAATGAGCCTTTGTCGCCAACCCTGGTCGACGACTCCTTGGAAAGGACACCTATCCTTTCCTTCCCTTCCCCGATGAGGAGACCCAGCCCTCGGGTGTCCCAATCGAGGGAAAGGTGCCGGAACCTCGGTTCTCCATGACTCCGGCTTCTCCCGATCGACCGAGCCAACCCCGTCGGTCTCAATCGAGGACCAGGACCCCTTTGGTCAAAAAAACCGAAGAAAGGTCACAACCACTCCAGGAAGAGGCGTCGCCACCGATCCTCATCCTCCTCAGATGAGGAGAGACTTCGACGGAAGCTCCATCGACGTTATGAGGATCTCATGTGGCAACAGCTGATTCTGACTGGTCAAAAGCCGGCTCCGCCGGCAACACTGGCCATTACTTGGCCCCAGCTCTATAGGCAACCCAGAACCGAAGGTCCGCCCCTCCCGGGGCCAGCACGCATTCCAGCTTGGCCTGTTTCGGTCTCCCCACCGATATTGGTGGAACCACTGCTTAGCAGCCTCAGGAGGGCTCCTCGAAGAAGATCGAACAGACACCGCCTCCCCGTCTTCTGTCCATTACTGTGTCCTGATCGCCTCGGCCTATCGAGGAGACATAGGCAGGAGACCTTTATATCCCGACTCTTCCATGGGATCCCTCATGGTTTCACAGAGCATCCCTTGGCTGAGAGCCTGTAGACTGCTTCTGTGTTTAAGCATGTGTAGCACAGCTGACACTGACCACCCTCCAGACAAAGGAGTCTAAGAATATGGACGATTCTGCCCAGAAGGTTTATGCAGCCTCATCCTTGGGCATTCGTCCAGGCCAGCTCGGCTGTGATCATGGCACACTTCTCTCATGCCCTCTTGGGGTCACTAGATGAAGTCCTCCTCATCTCCCAGTGGACATGCAGACTGCGATGAAAGCAGGTCCGTGACCAGGGCCGTGCTGTTGCGAAACAGCAGCTCAGGTGGCCATGGACATTGGAGATTCCTGTGCCCGCTCCTTAGCAGCTGCAGTGCCACTCCCCACAGGGGCCTGGCTGAGGTTATCCTCCTTTCCGCGGATACTCAGCACAAGTTAGCTGGACGTGCCCTTCCCTTGGCACCGACCTCTTCGGTCTGGAGTGGCAGGTCACCTCCAGCGGATAGAGCAGTCCAGTGCCATCTTGGATGCTACCTCTGCAAGGGTTCTTCGGCAAGAAGAAGCCCTTTCAGCACTCTTCCTGCAGTTAAACAGCCTTCCTATCAAGGAGGTCAGCAGCAACAGCAGGCTCAAGCTTGGCGCACCAGGCCTAAGCAGGGTCCTCAACAGCCCTGTAAAGGAGGCCGAGTGCGGTCCAGGAGCCTTCTCCTCCTCTAAGCCTGCTCAGTGACGGGTCAGGGATGGCCACCCCTACACCCGTCATGCCAGCTCTGGGTCCTCCTGTGGGGGGCCGGCTCTGTCACTTTCTTTGCGCCTGGTCCGGTATCACTTTGGACAGGTGGGTTCTCGAAGTGGTCGGCCAGGGACTGCCTCTGGAATTCGAGCAGTACCCTCCCAGCCGAGCCCGCGCCCCTAGGCAGGAAAGGATCTCAGCTCGCACTCAGTCAGCCCTTCGGGACAATATTGCTCAGCTCCTCCTCAAGGAGGCAGTAGCTCCAGTGCTGGATCCTCCTACAGACCCAGGCTTCGTGTCCAGGTACTTCCTGGTGCCCAAGTGGATGGGGTTGGCGCCCCATCCTAGATCTCCACGACCTGAATCAATATCTCAGGTCTCGCACCTTCTGGATGGTAACTCTGAACCAGATCATGCCATCTCTGGAGCGAAACATGTGGTTCTGTTCACTGGATCTACAGGACGCATTCTTTCACGTCCCAATCCGTCTGTCCCACCAGCAGTTCCTCCGCTTCAGGGTCGAAGGAACCCTGTACGAATTCCGAGCCATGCCGTTTGGCCTGTCATCGGCCCCTCGGGTCTTCACCAAGTGCATTGCAGTAGTGGCAGCCCATCTTCCACGTCGAGGAGTTTGGATATACCTCATCTCGATGACTGGCTCAGGCGGGTTCCTCCCTTCAGGAGGTGGAGAGGTCCAGATCTGGCCCTCTGAACCTGTTCCCAACTAGGCCTCTGATCAACGAGGCCAAGTCGGAACTCATGCCCTCTCAGGTGATGGGCTTTATCGGGTCAGAGCTCAACTCTTGTCAAGCCAGAGCTCGGCCCCAGCGGACAGAGGCGGAGGTTCTCTCCTTCCTTTGCCCAATGAGTCTCTGGTTGGGCACTTGCGCCCTGCCGGGGCTTTCTGCGCCTTCTGGGCTACATGGAGGCGTGCACCTCGGTGGTCCGTATGGCTAGGTGGCACATGCGCCCCCTCCAATGGGAGCTGGTCACCCAGTGGACTCAGTGATATGGTCACTTCGACCAGCTGATCACTGTAACCCAGAAGATGTGGGACACTCTCCAATGGTGTACCGTCCCAGACCGATTGCAGGAGGGAATCCCGTTTGTCCGCCCCGAGCCGACGGTCGTCCTGACGACTCATGCCTCTCTCATGGGCTGGGGAGCCCACATGGGGCACAACAGGGCCCACGGATTCTGGACCCCTGATGAGTCCCGATGCCACATCAACCTGTTGGAGCTCAGAGCAGTTAGACTGGCCCTGTCAGCTTTTGCTCCTCAGCTCCGGGTTCAAGTCCAGATAGACAATACCACGACCATGTACTACCTCAACAAACAGGGCGGCACACACTCCCGTCTGCTATGCAAGGAGGTGCTCTGAATCTGGACCCTCGTCAGCCGGTTGGAGGCGGACCTCCTTGCCATCCATGTGGCAGGAGTCTCGAACCAACTGGTGGATGCTCTCAGCCGCATAGGCCAGACATCCCACGAGTGGTCTCTCCATCTAGAGGTAGCTTACAATCTGTTCTTCCGTTGGGGCAAACCGTTGGTGGACCTGTTTGCCTCCAGGGAGAACACCAAGCTGAGACTGTACCATGCCCGCTCCCTCAGCAGGGCTCACTGCAGGGGGATTCCTTCTCGAGGCCGTGGACCCCAGGCCTCCTCTACGCCTTCCCTCCGTTTCCCTTGATCTACAAGGTGCTACTCAAGGTGAGGAGGGACAAGGTGGTGATTCTGGTAGTCTCCGATTGGCCCGCCAGTTAGTATCCAGATCTCCTCAGCCTCAGCTGCAGGGCCCCAGGCGGCTTTGTCACGCCCGGACCTGATATAATTGAACCAGGGTAAGGTTCTTCATCCAGATATTCAATCCCTGCACCTGACAGCCTGGTACCTGAGTGGCTAGAGTTCCAGGCTCTGGGTCTTTCGAGGATGTCTACACTGTGGTGAAGGCTTCTTGTAAGAATCGACCAAGAAATGTTATGCCTTCAAATGGAAAAGGTTTTCCATTGGTGTCAGGATAAGAGTCTGGACCCCTTATCCTGCTCTGTGGCTAACATTTTAGACTACCTTTGGTCTCTCTCCAAAGGGAGTCTGCAGTCATCGACCCTTAGGGTGCACCTGGCAGCCATTTCTGCTTACCGGGCATGGGCCGGTCAGCCGACATTGGCACAGGAGACAGTGGTTGGGCGCATTTTCAAAGGCCTGGATCACATATTCCCTCCAGTGCATGAACCTCCACCTCCGTGGGATCTCTTGCTGGTTTTGGCAAAGCTCATGCGCAAGTCATTCGAACCCATGCACAAATGTGAGCTCTCACACTTGTCGTGGAAGACTGCCTTCCTGGTGGCTATCACATCAGCCGGAAGGACAGGGGAACTCCAGGCACTTTCGGTGGATTCCCCTTACCTGGTCTTTCACAGGGACAAAGTTGTCCTGTGCCCCCACCCGAAATTCCTTCCGAAGGTGGTGTCAGAGTTTCACCTTAACCAGGTGTTGACTCTGCCAGTATACTACCCTAACTACACCTCGGATGCCGAGTACAGGCTCCATACTTTGGACCTCAGACGTGCTCTCTCCTATTATAAGGAGAGGACGGCGGAAATTCGGGGAGAGGTTCGCCAGCTGTTTGTCACTTACGCTGGAGCCACTTAGGCAGATCTGCAGCGAAGTGGACCATTGCTAGATGGATTACATCATGCATAGGTCTGTGCTATGAATTGGCGGGCAAGGAGCCTCCCAGAGATAAGAGCTCATTCTACCACTTGTCTGGCTGCATCGGTGGCTTCTTCAGGGACATCTCTAGCCAGGAGATCTGTCGGGCTACTACCTGGAAGTCAGCAAACACCTTCATTACCCACTACCACATCGACCTTGAGTCATGCCGGGATGCTGGTTTTGGGGCCTTGGTTCTCCAATCTCTGTTTCCTAAATAGGGGGTGTGTACCTTGCCTCCCTCCTCCTGGAGAACTGTTTGGAGTCTGCCAGAGAGTGTGGATGAACAACATATCCACGCTCCTAGAAGAACAGGTTACTCACCTGTAACAGTAGTACTAGGAGTGGTATATGTTGTTCATCCACACACCACCGACCTCCCCGGCTTTAGGTGCACCACCTTGCTTCCAGCGGGCTAAGATCTGGCGTCATGGGGCGGGCCGGGTATTTACCACACGGTGGGTGGGAGGAGCCAGCTTGAAGACTTTCCGGCCAGATTTAAAGGGGAAAGGGACATGCCAGAGAGTGTGGATGAACAACATATACCACTCCTAGAACTACTGTTACAGGTGAGTAACCTGTTCTTACTGACTCTGGACCAGACTCTACAGCTTTTCCACTCCCTGGACATCACGGTCAATCTGCCCAAGTCTATTTTGGTGCCATCCCAAGGCTGCAATATATACAGGCTGTTCTGGATTCTGCACAGGGAAGGCCTTCCTGACCCAAAACAGAGCAGTGTGTCGATAGCCCAAGCTCAGGAAGTTGCTCAAAGCCACTACATTCCTGCCAGGGTGTACCTCAGATTACTGGGCCTGAGGGGCTGCCATACCCACTGTTCCACTGGCCAGACTTCATATGAGCATTCTCCGATGGACCCTCCGGGTACAGTGGGACCAGCACATGGACAAGTTAGATCAACTCATCCTGGTCTCTTCCCCAGTCTGCAAGGTGCTGCAGTGGTGGATGGACCCCTTGAACTTGCTTTAGGGTGTCCCATTCCAGATCTCCTCCCCGCAGCAGATCCTATCTACAGATGCCTTGGGTCTGGGCTGGGAAGCACACACGGTTCCATTCCAGACCCAGGGCTCTTGGTCCCAGCAGGAAACCTCCCTGCATATCAGTGTCCTGGAGATGAGGGCAGTGTTCTACGCTATGCAGGCTTTTCAGGACCACCTTGCTTCAGGTCAGCAGCTGGCACAGTCAGACAATTTATGTGCAGTATATTACATCAGCAAGCGGGGTTGGGGGGGACTCATTCATACCCCCTATGCAGAGCGGCTATGAGAGTGTGATACTGAGCGCTGGATCACAGTCTGACACACTCTGTAGTCCATGTGCCAGGCGTTTAAAACACTCTGGCGGACAGTGTCAGCAGGACTCAGTCCAGCATGCACGAATGGGAGCTTCCCTCATCCATCACAGAAGACTTGTTCGACAGGCAGGTCATCCAGAATTGGACCTTTTTGCATCCCCACTCAACGCAAAACTGCCCAATTTCTGCTTGCTAGTTCCAGGGCCTGGGGTTTTCTGGCGGGACATGTTGCCCTCTCCTGTAGTGGGAGGTTTCTTTATGCATTCCTCAGTTTCCTCTAATCCAGAGTGTGCTAATCAAGTTGCAGATGGAGGGGCCAGCATGATCTTAGTAGTTCCATGCTGGCCTTGGCAGATATGGTCTCCTCTGCTCCAGCAGCTGGCGGAGGAACCTCCGGTCCCTCTCCTTCTATGCAGGAGCTTGCTGACTCAGGATCAGGGGACCCTGGTCCATCCCAACCTCAGGTCCCTCCATCTGCATGCTTGGCTCCTGAGGACATGGCTGTCGTCAGGTTTCGGATCTGTAATAGCGTGACGGATGTCCTGGTGGCCGCCCAGAAGCCTGCCACTTATGCCATGTAGTAGAAGTGGTTTGCCATCTGGACTGCCAAACATAGTTTGGACCCTTTCACCTGCCCAATGAACCACATCCTGGACTACTTGATCTCTCTGTCCAGCTCAGGTCTCCAGTACTCATCCCTCAAGGTGCACCTTTCGGCTATTTCTGCTTTTCATGAGCCCATGGGTGACCACACGATTACTTAGCTGGGTGTATCCTGTACCTTCCTTAGTGGCATCCTGCATCTGAAACCCCCAATCCATTCTCCTGTCCCTACTTGGAATTTGAATTTCATTTTGGAAGAGTTGACCCTGTCTCCTTTTGAGCCCATCGCAACCTGTGGTCTGCGCTTTCTCTCTTGGAAAGCATTAGTTTTAGTTGCCATCACTTCTGCTAAAAGAATTTCAGAGCTTTAGGCCCTCTGGTGCGAGGAACCTTATGTGATTTTTCACAAAGACAGGGTGTCTTTGCGCACTGATCTCCTAAGGTGGTCTTAGAGTTTACACTCACTCAACCAATCTGTCAACCTTCCTGTTTATTTTCCAAAGCATGCCAATCCAGGGGAAGCACTACTCCATACATTAGATGTACGTAGAACTTTGAAGTACTACTTGCTTCACACTAAGGAATGCAGAAAGTCGAAGCAGATGTTTTGTTTCCTTTGCCCCGTTAGAGAGGGCGCTTCAGTTTCTAAGCAATGTTTATCTAAATGGTTGGCAAATTGCCTTGTGTTCTGCTACAGTAAGCACGGCAAGGAACTGACTGGTGCTGTCAAAGCTCATTCCACAAGGGGCATAACTATCTCTGTGGCTTGCTTCCAAGAGGTCTCAGCTGCTGACATCTGTGTGGCTGCCACCTGGAGCACCATCCATACTTTCACAGGGTTTTATTTAACTCCAAAAATTGATTCGCGTTTTGCTCATAAAAGTGCTAAAACATTGTGAAAATGCATAGCACTTGCCTCACTGTGTTTAACAAACATATCACTTCTAGAAAACCTATCTAAATACTTTCTGTACAGTTAGCATTGTCCCAAGAAAAAAACTGCTAATCAATTATTTAAAACCCTGTTTCATCAAGCGCTATAGTCTGGACATTACCTCAAGGGCCCGTGCAGGTTTTGGCAGGGCTGTGCTGCAGGGACCTTCTGTCTTAAATTTATGGAGAGCCTCTCCAAGACTGTTTGCACCTGTATATGCTTGGGACTCATTCCATGGAGTGACCTGATGACTGAGATAACCCTGATTAAAATAGAACAGCTACGTAAGAACTTGTCGTAACAGTAGATCTTCGAGGGGATCTCAGTCATCAGGTCTGCTTTCCCTCCCACCATCACCCTTTTTGGGGCTCCTTTCTAGGAACTGTCTGTCTAGTGTATTCAGCCTTTCATATAGGCCTGGGCGCCTCTCTCTCCTTAGTCCCCCATGGCTCGAGCCTAACTCTCTTAGTCTCCGGGGGAAAGAACTGAGGAGGGAGCGGGTCCGCTCACACCTTTATAGGGTTGATGACATTGGCGACCCCAGTTGTACTACTGAAAATCATCTTCCGTGTGAATTCCTCTTCACCAACGGTGTGACCTGATGACTGTGATCCCCTTGAAGATCTACTGTTACGGTAAGTTCTTCCGTAACTGTTCTGTCCCAGTGTTACTGTCAGCACTGGCCTTTAAACTTGTGTCCATCAAGTGTGCCTCCTGACCTTATTTAGATGCATTTTAATAAACTTTGACATGGCATAGCGAATAATGTGTTAATTTCTATTTAGTTTTTAGTTTCATACTTCATTTGTTGATGTAAATTTGCACATGCAACAGACTGCTTTAAAGACTTGTCTCACCTCTTGCTTATGTTGTTCATGTTTTTACTTTCCTCTGTGTAGCCACAAACCTTTGTTTCGGGGAAAAGAACGTTTACACCTCCGAGGTCCTGGCTGTGGTGATGCAGCAGCTGATGGAGCAGAACCCCCTGCCAATGCTGCTGATGCGAACAGTCATCCAGTCGCTCACCATGTACCCGCGCCTCGGCGGCTTCGTCATGAACATCCTTTCTCGTCTCATTCTGAAGCAGGTAATCATGCTGGGGTGTAACATACTGCATCTCAGGTCTGCAGATGGCCATTTTGATCTTTTGAAGATGCTTTCTTTAGGTGTGTCATAAAAGTCAACAAGATATGACTGCAGCAGTCAGGCTGGAACTGATTGATTTATCTCTGCTGCCCCTTCACTCCATATAATGGTACAGCTGATTTAGCAGACTGATATTTTGTGAAATCCATGAAGATGTTAGTCTTTTGGATTATGTATTCATTATTGTTGGTTGTTTCAGAGCCTCATCCCATACAGGACAAGTTCTCTTTTTTTCCTCATCCACCATCAGAACTAAGGGGCATATAGTTACAGCGGGCCTCCCCTTTATTGTATCATTGAGTTCAGGATGTTAGGCTACAATGAGAGAACTGGCATTTGCCTCTCTTTCTTTTTCTCTCCCATAGATCAGCCTCCAGACAGTATTCAGATATTGAAAGGTTGTACACTCCTCCCTTATAGCCAGACGCTCCCTGATGCTGCTGTGCTGCCAGGCTCTGCCATCCCATCAAGGAAATCTCTGGATAGAGGAGACCCAAGTGGGCCTTCCGTCAGCTATTTGCTGTTGTACCATAGGATTTTTGGTGTTTTTGGGGTCAGGTGCTGAGTTTTGTCTCCAGTTTTTCTCAGATCCCCAGACCTCTGCTCCAGCATTATTCAAGCAAAACATTCCAGAATCTGACCCCTGCACCTAACATTTGGGGAGGAGATCTTGTTTTTTTATTTCGTTTTTGTTAGCTGGGTAGGAACACTAGACAAAGTCCTATTTTCAGGAGCAACCTGGGAGGTTACAAAGAACTAAAGCAACGTAGCATAACATAGTACAAAAGTAGTGTAAATTTACAACATGGCAAACAGGAATACGCAGGTAGCAGAGTAGCAGGCATAGGAAAAACAAGCAAGTCAGAACAACATCCCGACAAATGTAAAAAGGAACCCCAGACAAACAGCGGTGAGAAGGGTGATTCGGTCACACACAAGTGCAAGCTAAAGAGGACATCAGGTTACTCCTCAAAGCGGGTAAAATAGGAAGCATTCAACTGTGACTAACGGTGCTGGGTTGGTGCAGGAGCCAACAGGTAGCCCACCTGTAACTCAGAATATAGAAAGAACTGCTCCACAGTCATGGAAATAACAAATAGATACACCCAAGATACTGGAAGTGTGTCCAGGAAATTCAGCTTTATTTGAGTTTTCTCATGTGTGCAGACCAAGCTGAAAAACCACTCTGCCCCGGCACTTTGAGAATTACTTCTCTTCTTCAGGGGGCATGGCAGGTAGAGACAAACGTCAGTTTATATATACATCATCACATGAATATTAATCACATCAGCAACCCCAAAATCAAACAACCAAAGTACAAAATGACAAATAAATGATGTAATAGATAATGCAGCAACTACCTGTAAATCAATGAACTGCTCAAAAAATTTGTTTAGAACAATGCAATTTTGGCATGTATAGCTAGCTGCTCTAAAAGTGCTTGTCAGCCTAACTAATTTATCATAATGCTAATAAATTCTAAGCAGTAACAGAATGATGCAGTCTAAACAAAGAAATAGATACTTGCAATAGGGACTCTACGGAGGTAGTGCCAGAGCACAGTGCAAGCTTCTACTCTTACTACTTCCTCGTACAAAAGAAATCAGGGGGCATGCCCCCATTCTCAACCCCAGAAATTTCAGCAAATTCATGGATCAAGAGAAATTCAAGATGGTTTCTCTGGGATATTTGCTTCCCTTACTGAAGCCTCATGACTAGTTAGCCTCCTTAGATATGCAGGGTGCTTATCAGCATATTCTAGTGCACCCCAGCCACCACAGATACCTCCAATTTTCCTTGTGCTAGGACAGTATTATCAATTCAGAGTCCTGTCCTTGGCTCCTTGAGTATTTACAAAGTGCTTTACCATACTCGCTGTGCACCTGAGAATAATGGAAATTACGTACCTACCGTAATTCTGATCTTTCTGTGTATCTTCACCATTCATGACCTTTGGGTACTTGGCAGGAGGTCATGACTCTGCGGGAGCTTTTATTTTTTTTTGATGGACAAAGTCGACACACTGCGTGGCGCTCGTGGGTTGGCCATTAGGTGTTGTCAACTCTGCCCTCCTGCCAGTTCTGAGTCGCCATAAAGGTTAGAAAAAGGATTGGGAGGGTGGGACAAGGGAGTCCAAGGGACAGACAAAGGAAAATATATAAAACTAAAAGGAGAAATAAACGACTGAGAGGACAGAAGAAGTTTGAAGACTAAGGGGGACTGGGTAGGTGCCATAGTCTCTGGAAGTAGAAGAGGAGGGAGGGTTAAGGATTTTAGAAGTAAGGAAAACAATTGAGGGTGGGGGACAGGAGAAACATACCCTGTAACCTTAATTTGTCTCCAGTTTATATAGGAACTGCAAAGGAGTAGCCAAGAGGCTAACTGCCAGAATTGCAGACATAGAATTACTGGCAAAAACTCCTACAAGCAGAATCAGCTATTCTGGAAGAAAGACAGGAAAACAGGGTTATCTCTTCCCCCCCCCAAAAGAAATTTTGGTGCAAGAAACCTAGTTTCATAAATTTAATGAGATTATGTCCACAGGACAGGTAAATCTAGAAAAACAAGGATTGACAGGGAGAAGGAAAGAAAAGGGGACAACTGTCAACCCCCACCCCACGGGGTGGAGCCGAAGCACTGAAGAATGAGTGCCCCAATCCTGATCACTCTACCCTAAGAAAACTGTCCCCCTATGTGCCTCAGTTTACCCCGCCCCTGACTAACAGAAAGGGGGGGCAAGAGAAGGGGCACAGGGACAGAGGGGGACCCAGAGACTGAGGCCCCAGGGGGATGGAGGGTGGGATTGTGATGAATGGTGAAGATACACAGAAAGATCAGAATTACGGTAGGTACGTAATTTCCATATCTTATCTGTGTCAGTCTTCACCATTCATCACCTTTGGGTGAGTGCTGAGCCCCCCGCAGGGTTTTTTTTTCACCCTAAGGGGCTGAGTCCCTTAACTCTCAGTGGGTGACACACTAAGAGGGAGAACCTTCACGGATCTGGAGAGGCCCGAGAGTGGGGAGAGTGAAACGGGGACCACCCCAGAGGGGGTAGGAAGTTGCCCCGACAGACGCCGCCTCACTCTATGGGAGAAGAGATAGGTTCTCCGGTGGGCAGAATTAATCACCCTACGCCGGGCCAAGGGTGACAACCAGAAAAGACACAGCCATGCCGTACACCTAGTACAGATTGCTGTCCCTATGATGCTGGTAGCTACTTCATTGGCATCATACGATGCCCTTGCTTGGTGCCTTACTAGCTCCAGGCCGCGTGCAGAGAATGCAGTGGCTTGTCTGGTTTGCTCCATGTCAGGCATGGAGGCTAGGAGCAGACCCAGCCTAGACCACAGGAACCTGTAATAGGTTGCATAGTGGGCCTGATGTGCTGCAGTAGAGAGCAGCAACCATGCCGAGTAGAACATCTTCCTCCCCCAGAAGTCAAAATCCGAGGAGTCTTGATCTGGGGGCCAGTCACGGTGAGGCGTGAAGCCCATCAGGAGTGTCCAGTCACGTCAGTCCTGACTGAGGATGAGGCATGGACCCTGGAGACTCCGGGGGCCACAATACCGCTGGCAGAGATCCCTATGGGCAGGGGCTCCTGAAAAAGGTCTCTGCCAGAAACGCAGTGATGCCTCCGGAAAGGGAGCAGGCCGGGGGGGGCACCACGAGGATGTCCTCACTGAAGTCGCCCAAAAGGGCGTGCGCTGTGTGCTCTGGATTGTGTTGAGTGGGAGGGATGATGTGCAGGTCCTCCAACATCCTCACGAGGAATCGCTGATACTCCGTGAGATCAGCAGCTGGACAGAAGTGGACAGATGGTTCCTCTTCCCCAGAAGAGGTGGATGAAGAGTCAGAGGACCTCGAAGGTTCAGAAGCTGTCTGCTCAGGGGGAGGTTGAAAAACCTGTCCGTCCATAGCCCTAACGTAAGAGGGAAACTGAGCAGCCTGAGCTCTGAACTGCTCCCAGGAGAGAGGCCCGCTAAGACCAAGAATGCCTGGGAGCGCAGAGGAATGGGGACAGAGCCGACAACGGGAATCGGCTGACCTCTGCCTGGGCTAGGGAGCGCACCAGGAGCCCTAGGGAAGGAAGGAGCTCCAGAAAACTCCACAGCTGACATCTAGTCAACCACACTGGAACTGCCTAAGCTGCAGCCTGAAGAATCCCCACTGTGAGGTGACGGGGCCCTCTCGAGGACACCGAAAGGGAAGGGCGGAGATCCACACTGCGGCTTCTCCCAGAGCCTGGGTGGGCTCCGGAAAAAGGCCGCTGCACAGACCCCATGCCCCTCGACCCCTCAGAATCTGAGAGCACTCTCCTCGAGAGAGAGAGAGAGACAGCCTAGGCAGCTGACAGCCCTGGTCAGCCCCCGAAGGAGCTATCCAGGGAGCAGCACCCTCCCCACCTGTGGGTGCTATGATCGGCCCCAAAGTTGGGCAATCCAGGCACACCACCTGAGGGGGTACCACTACTGAGGGATCAGAGAACCCTTTGAGGCTAGGTTGCAGGGCAGTGGTGGCCTGCACCACCGCCTGCTGGTTAGAACCCCTGACCCTGACCCCGGCAGTCACTGTCCGCTCCTCAGAGGGGGTCTGACTCCGGCCTGTTGAGGACACTACCAGGGTGTCCATGCCAGCAGCCAACTGCAAGGAGCCAGACTGCGTGTCCGACCCAGTGTCCAACTCCTCCTCCGAAGAGGTGGAGATCGAAGTCCTGTGCCAGACAGTGCGCGGACGCCCACTGCATCCCTACTGAACAGGGCAACAGAACCAGAGACTGTACCAGAGTTGACACCTGTGCCCCCGTCCGCACCGCGAACAATGCCAGAAGAGGACACGGCCTCAACAAAGGTGGCAGTCTGGGAGCCAGAGTCTGTCACAGCATCACCCAACCCACGTCGCCAACGTCGCCGACCGCCTGTAGCAGTGCCGAGGCCAGAGACCCCACGGCGCTGACCTGCCCCACAGACAGGACAGAGATGGAACCGACGACGGCCCGATAGCGCTCTCGGCACCATGAATGGCACTGAGCTCTGAAACACCCATGGTGCCATGCCCATGTCTGGAGCCGCGAATAGCTCCAGAACTGGACATGGCACCGTGCTGAACAACGGCGCCGGGGTGAGAAACAGTCAGGGACAGCACCGTAGAGCCTCCCACGGCGCCAAAGGCTGCATCTACACCGTGAACGGCACTGACAACAGCAGCAACGCCGACGGCGCCATCAGGGCCCACGGCACTGCAAACAGCACCTAGCCCCAAGACGGCACCGACAGATAGCATCGAGGATGGCGCCAACCCTGGCCTTCTAAGCTGTGGGTACAACACCAGGGGAGCGGGGCAGTTGCCAAGTCAGTGCCTCCCGTCTTTCCCCGGGTTGGGGGGGAGCAGACCAGGCCTCCTGCACCACGGAAGGGACCTCTGCCATGGCTAGGCTGCAAGAAGCAGAGGCCCCTCCTCCTCCTCAGTCCGTATAGAACCGGGAGGAGACCCGGAGAAAGAGCCAAGAAGAGCATTGGCTTGCCTTGATGAGTTTCTACCCGACCCCGAAAGTCGGGCGGAGCTCGCCCCACTTTCCACGCTGTTGCTCGATGACCCGGCGGTCCATGGAGAAACAGGCGTCGCATGAATCCATGTCGTGAAGCGGGCCATGACACACGAGGCAACGGTCGTGCTGGTCGGTGACAGAGTACTTAAGGCCGCAAGGGCACCGTCGCATGCGGGGAGGGCCATCCCTTCTTGGAAGTCTTCTTGCCTTCTGACCGAGACATGACCTATGAGAAAGAAACACCAAACTAGTCGATGTCGCAAAACTAAAATAAAATAATGGAACAATCTTGCCAGGCAACGTCGAGTAGGCTAACAGAACCGTCAGGAGATAGGTAGCTGACGGAGTCCAGAAAGCGAAAACTCAACTGCGTAGAGAGGTAGGCCTCAGACTCTTCACTGCAAAGCGTCCCACAAGGTGACCTCGATGGCAGGAGATGAAGAACTGGGAACTGGTGGGAGGGCGGAGTCGACAGCACCTAACGGCCAACTCACGAGTGCCATGCAGTGCGTCGACCTCGAGTGTGGCGCCGATGGTGCGTCGACTCAGTGCATCAAAAAGAAAAGCTCCCACGCGGTCATGACCTTCGGCCAGGTACCCTAAGGTGATGAATGGTGAAGATTGACACAGATAACATCTAGGACTCCAAGTTTACCCTTATCTGGGCGACTGGCTAATAGCCAGTTCATCCAAGCAAGAGACAGAACTATCTGTGCCCACAGCCTCCCACTTCCTTACCTCTGTGGGAGCTCTGGTGAACATAGAGAAGTCTCAGCTTCAGCCTTCTCAGCAACTCCTGTTCACAGGAGCTGTTCTGGATACTACCAGGCCCTGGGCCTTTCTTCCAGAGAGCAGGAGGCAGGCAGTCCTACAAATGGCATGCTACATAATGGACCATAAATCTGTTCAAGCGCACTCCATGCAGCACATGCTGGGTTTGATAGCCTCCTCAGTGTTCACAGTGCCCCGACATGGTTACATATGAGAATGACTCAGTGGATGCTTCATGTACAGTGGTTGCAAGCATCCCGTCCTCAAACTCATCCCATTCTGGTGACCAAGCCTCTGTTTCAGTCACTGCATGGTGGACAGAGGAGTACAACCTCCTCCAAGCTTACCATTCTCACAGATGGAGCTTCAGGTGACCTACCATGGATGCTTCCCTAATGGGATGGAGCACCCACTGTCAAGGTCTCCAAACACAAGGAGTCTGGAACCTGTCCGACACTCATCTCCGCATCAGTGTGTTGGAGATACGATCTGTTTTATACAGTCTGAGAGCCCAAGTGGACTTGGCCACAAAGCAGTCCTTCTTCAGACAGACAACAAGTCTTTCACATAATATACCAACAAGGAGGAACACACTCCTCCCTCTTTGCAGGGAGGCGATGCGAGTGTGTGAATGGTGCCTGGGGATCCTGCTCCAAGCAGTCTGTCAGCCAGGAGTACAGAATGCTCTGGCAGATGAACTCGGCCAATTAGAGGCAGTCTCTGGAATAGTCGCCAGCTCCAGATGTCATGAAATTGCTTTTTGACGAGTGGGAAATACCAGATGTGCACCTTTTTTTGCATCTCCACTCAACACCAAACTGCTTCGGTTCTGCTCCAGAAATCCAGGCTGTGGCATTTTCTGTCGGGATGCATTCAGATTACAATGGCAAAATCTATTTATTTATTATGATCTCAGATTAACTCCTTTGAGCTGAAAGCTCGTTACATAGGTTCCATGTCAGATAAGAACAGAAGCAAACATCAGTTAGGCACAGACAATAAAGATAATGGTACTTATACACAGGTAATTAAAATGTTTTCAAGGTGAGCTAAACAAGAGCAGCTGTAATAGCATTGTAAAAAATAGCTGTGTTACCAAGTGCTGATAGGAGGAGAGGATCCAGATAGTACAGAGAGGGCTGAGCAGCCAAGTGGCCTTGTCCAGATAGTACAAAGAAGGTTGAGCAGCCAAGTGGCCTTGTTGGCGCGTATAAGGCGGGGAATGGTATATGGTAGACAGGGATGTACACTAAGCAAGACAAAGGATAGAGAGAGCATACATGGGGTGGAGGAGAAGGAGGTAGGGAGTATTGGGGAAGGGGAAAGATCGTAGGAACAGGGAAGGGGTGGGTCTGCAGACTCAGAAGGGGAGCAAGAAAGGGGGATTTCCTCCAATCCCTCTGGTACAGAAGGTTCTCCTCAAACTGGAGGTGCACGGAGGCAGGATGATTCTAATCATCCCCTGCTGGCCTTGGCAGATATGGTTTCCTCTTTTGAACAGATTATCAGTCACCACACCAAGGATCCTCCCACTCAGACCAGGCTTACTGACTCTGGGTCACCTGCTCTATCCCAACCTGTGCTTCCTTTCCTTCACCTTCAGACCTGGTTCCTGAAGAGACAGAAGTGAACAGGTACAAGGTATCTCAGAGGGTCTCTGAAATACTTTTGGCTGCCCGTAAACCTTCTACCAGGAAAAGCTACACAGCCAAGTGGAAAAAAGTTTTCCACCTGGTTCTCCAAAACCCACATGGACCCCTTTTGGTGCCCATCTGACAAGGTTCTAGGGTACTTGCTTGACCTTTCTGATGCTGGTCTGTAGTATTCTTTAGTCAAAGTCCACATGTGTGCTATATCTGCATACCATGAGCCCGTCAGTACCCTCCACCTGGTTCATCTGCCACTTTTTATGAGGTTCCTTAAGGGTATTTTGCACACACTGTCCCCCATCTGAAAGCCGGTAGCTGCCTGGGATATCAGCCTTGTGTTGGACATGCTCACCTGCAAGCCCCTTGTTCCTCTTATGACATGTGAGCTAAAGTTCTTAACATGGAAAGCAGCTTTTCTAGTGGCCATCATTTCAGCTCGCAGAGTCTCTGAAATCCATGCTTTGGTCACAAATCCCCTGTACACCATTTTCCACAAGGAAAAGGTGGTTCTCCACACCTGTCTAAGTTCCTTCCTAAAGTGGTGTCGTAGTTCCATCTGAATCAGCCTCTAGTACTGCTTACATACTTCACCAGTATCTAGAATGAAGGAGAACACATTCTCATTCTCTGGATGTTCGGAGAGTCCTTCAGTTTTACCTGGACAGAACTAAGGCTTTTACACAATCCAAACAGCTCTTTGTCTCCTTCAATCCCAGTTGAAAGGGACATTCTGTTACAGTCAAGTGCATTTCTGCCTGGATTGTGAGCTGTCTCTGCCACTGCTGTGCCACGGTGCAGGTCAAACTGGAAGGTCAGGTATTTGCCCACACCACCAGAGCAGTTGCCATGTCCCTGTCAGAGAGATTCACTCTGTATCTTATCAGTGATATTTGCAGAGCTGCAACCTAGAGCATAGTGCACACTTCTGTTAAGCACTATGCCCTGGATGTCCATATCAGGCAACATGCCTCCTTAGGCAGTACTATTCTGAATGGACTTCTGTGCTGAGTAAGCCTCGTCTCCTAACGCCCTAGTTCAGAGGACTTTGTCAGAGCTTGGTACTCTGACCCTTTGGTGTGAATCAAAGGTGAAGATCGATTTCTGAATATATTAAAATTACGTACTCACTATAATTCTTGACCGCGGAATATCTTCACTACTGATTCACACGTCTACCCACCATCCCCCCTGGCTCATTCCAGTCTGTTTGCTGGTCTTCACCCCTTGTTCTTGGTTTGGGCTGTGAGGACACTGTGCATCTTTCTGGACATAAAGTCTCCACCACTCATTCACACTAATGGGAGTTAGCCAGAGGTGCTAGGACCCAGCAGGAGCAAACTTTTTCAAGAGGGTCGGCGCCTGAGATGGAGCCGCGAGGAAGCGGCACCATGAGCCCGGCCCGTTGGTAATGACTATCTCAGCGTCGACCTTCCAACTGCCTCAGTTCCTTTTTTTCCCACTGTCGAGTGCGTGTCAGTGACTTACTCTACGCCGCTTCACCGGGAGTTAAACCCACCAGCAGCAATAGTTCAGTTTATTGTTTTGAAGTTCTATTTCTAAGTACCGATTATTTTCTATACATTTCAGTTGTACATCAAGAAGTCTTCAGCCCTCCATTGTCGGAGTCGACCATGAGCGGGTCAGGTGACGGTAGGGAGACTTCGTATGAAAGCTGTTTAGTCAGCCGAGCTGGGTCTAGTCCGCCGCCCTCCCCGGAGGGGGGTCCGACAACAGACGGTCCAATGCTCAGGGGGATGGGCGGTCCCCCCGAAAGCATAAAAGGAAACAGTCTCATTCTTGGTGCCATTCTGCCTCGAGTTCCTCTTCGACACATAGATCAGAGAGAAAACGGCATCACTCGAGATCGCCCTCTGGTATGTCTGCACGTAGACGGTCAGTTGTTGGTGCCATTCTCCAGTCTCCACCTCTGTTGGACTCGCCGGTCTCCGTCTCCGATGGCCGACCTCTTCGAAATCGGAGTCCCTCTCCGCCCTTCCGGGGAGCTTCCCATGAGCAGTTTCACCAGTGGGCTGCTGTTATGGAGCAATGGGCTCGGAGGTTGGTCCAGTTGCCCGAGCTGGTCACTCTGACGCTGGGGCCTTCGGCCCATTTAGCTCCAGGGGGGACGGGTAGGCAGTTGGGCCTTTCTAGTCACGTGGCACCTTCTTCAGTGCCATCAACTCTGCGCTCTGGTGTTTATCCCCCTCACATGGCTGCGGCGCAGGGGTCCACACCGATGCCTCTATCTCCTGCCATTTTTCCCTCTTTTTTCATCAAATCGCAGTCTTTTGACCTCTGGGATGCGCTCGGCGCCATCGGCAGTGCTGGGGGCTCTCTTGGCGCCACGTGCTGTCACCACTGACCTCAGCGCCATGTGCATTGTTGGCGCCATCCTCTGCACCGTGCGCATTGTTGGCGCCTTTGGCACTGTGCATGTTGTCAGTGCCATCCTCGCCGCTGTGTACATTGTCAGCACCGTCCTCTGTGCCATGTGGGCTGTCGGCACCATCCTCGGTGCCGTGTGGGCTGTCGGCACCTTGTGTGGCGCCGCTTCGGCAGGTGCCTCCCTCCTTTTTCTTGGCACCGGAGGCCAGCGGTTTTCCGGGGTCTTTGACTCGGATTCTTTCCTCTTCTGTTCTTACTCCTAATTTTCACTCCTTTCCTGTCTATGTAGTACCCCGCTGGACTGTCAGATGATTTTGAGCCTGACCCAGACCTTCGTCTTGGTGATGATGTTGATGATACTGCCCTCGGAGCAGCAATCAATCCTGCTGCAGTGCCTGTGGTGGAAGACCTATCCTTTAAGTCTCTGCTAAAAAACTTAAACTCTCCCCTTTCTCTCCAAGCTTCAGAGATTGATCCTGGGAAGCTTTTACGACTCCAGTGTCTTCATGTCCCGGAGATCCCTATGGATTTAACTCCTCCGGTACAACCATCTTTCGAGACCCTCTCTCAGATGTTGTGGAAGAATCCAGCTCTCATTCCTTCCATGGCCAAGTCCGTCGATAGGAAGTATGCTCCTCCCAAGGATCATCCTTTTTTGGCCTCACAAGCCTTTGCTAATGCCATTGTGATCTTGGCAGAGAATGATAAGGCCGTCCTTCCTCAAGGATCTATGGCCCGACCAATAAACAAAGAATCTCGTAAGACAGACACCTTAGGTAAGAGAGTCTCTGCTGCCTAAACCTTGGGGATGCGCATTGCCAGCTACCAGGGCTATTTTTCTCAATATGAGTATGTACTTTGGCATTCCCTCAAAGAAATGGTGGAAGCTCTGCCCGAATCGGAAGCTAGCTCAGAGACGCTTCACACCATAACTATGGGTATCAAATCCAATAACCAACAAGTTAATGCTGCAGTGGATGCCTTCGATACCGCCTCCCAGGCGGCGGCTAGCATCTGCACCCGCCATCATTCTTGGCTACTTACTCCGGGCTTCACGAATGACGCCTAGCAGCAAGTTATGGCCTTACCCTTTGATGGTATGTATCTGTTCGGGCCTCAGTGGGAGCAAGCTCTGGAGGCCACGCAGAAGACTGAATCTGCCATTAAGACAGCTAGACCTGCACCCACTCCCTCCAGAGGAGGTGTGAGCAAGCGTCAGTTTCACAACTGTCAGTCCTTTCAGGGCAGAGGCAAGGGAGGTTTTAACAAAAACCACAACTCTCAACCGCAAAAGAAAGCGCAGCAGAAGGCACAGGGCCCCAAAGCGCCCAGTGCCACCTTCTGAGTTTCTGGCCCAAGTCCCACCTCAGCTGCCCGAGGGGGACTCCTCCTCAGCGGTGGGAGAACGTCTGACTCAGTTCTGTAATCAGTGGAAATATGTAACATCAGACAAATAGGTCTTCCAGAGAATCCATGAGGGGTACTCCCTCAATCTTTCAGAAACCCCTCCAGATCATCCTCCCAAATGACAGCCTAGGCTGTCGGTGGTACAGTCAGACCTTCTTGCTTCCGAAGTACAAGGCCTTCTGAAAAATAGGGCAGTAGAAATAGTTCCGCTGGATCAACAAAACACAGGTTTCTACTCCCATTACTTTCTGGTTCAAAAGAAAACTGGCGGCATGTGCCCCATTCTGGATATCAGAAAACTAAACAAGTTCCTTCACTAGGAACAGTTCATGATAATATCACTAGATACCCTGTTACCTTTGCTTTATCAACACATTTGGCTAGCCTCCCTGGACATGCAGGATTCCTTCCAACATATTCTCATACACCCAAAGCACCACAAATACCTAAGGTTCGTGGCATTGGGTCAACAGTGTCAGTTCAGAGTCCTTCTCTTTGGGCTATCCTCGGCGCCTTGAGTTTTTACAAAGTGTTGTGCAATTCTTGCGGCGCACCTCAGGAAAATCGGAATGCAAGTGTTTCCATATCTGGACGACTGGCTTCTAGGAATTCCATCCAGGCAAGAGACTGTGGAGGCCATGGCCACGGCCTCAGGCTTCCTCACGTCCATGGGAGTCCTGCTGAATCTCAACAAGTCACAGTTGCAGCCCTCCCAGAAGCTCCTTTTCATAGGAACTCTTCTGGACACCTTCTGTGCGAAGGCTTTTCTTCCAGAGGACAGAAGGAGCAAAATTTTACAGATGGCCCGATACATCAGAGAACACAGCTCGGTTCAAGCTATCTCGATGCAACAGATGCTGGGTCTCATGGCATCCTCGGTATTCACTGTACCCTTAGCTCGTCTCCACATGAGAACCTCCCAGTGGATGCTCAGTACTCAGTGGTCCCCAACCACTCATCCTCAGTCCTTTTTCATCAAGGTGACGAAACCCCTGAAGAGGTCATTCACCTGGTGGTCTCAGGAGGATAATCTTCTGGAAGGATATCCCTTTGCCCCTCTGGATCATCAGATCTCAATTACCACGGATGCATCCTTGATGGGTTGGGGAGCCCACTGCCAGGATCTCCACACTCAGGGTACGTGGACTCAGGACGAGTCCCAACTGCACATAAACGTTCTGGAAATGAGAGCCATCCTCTCTGCAGTCCGAGCCTTGAAGGACATACTCTGTCACAAGAACATTCTCCTTCAAACAGACAACAAAGCAGCGATGTACTACATCAACAAACAGGGTGGCTCACACTCTTACCCTTTATGCAGGGAAGCAGTGAGAGTGTGGGAGTGGTGCCTGGAACACAAGGTCTTGATTCAGGTGGTTTACCTGCCACGAGTGCAAAACAAGCCGGCAGACCGTCTCAGCAGAACAAAGACAGATCCTCACGAGTGGTCTCTTGACTCAGCCGTCACTCACTCACTCTTCAAAGAATGGGGAACTCCGGACCTGGACCTTTTTGCATCCCCACTCAACACAAAACTGCCTCTCTTCTGCTCCAGAAATCCAGAACCTGGCATTTTTTGTCAGGATACGTTCAAGCTGCGGTGGACAAGACGCTTTCTATACGCCTTTCCGCCCCTTCCCCTAATTCAGTGTACTTCTCAAATTGGAGTCTCAGGGGGGCAGAATAATTCTCATTGCCCCATTCTGGCCTCTGCAAATATGGTTTCAACACTCAACAGTCAATCAGAAACAACCCCCGAAGACGCTTCCTCCAGACGAACCTTCTGACCCAGGGTCCCGTGGTCCATCCCAACCTGAGGTCGCTTCACCTTCACGCTTGGCTCCTGAAGAGATAGAGGTGAATAGGTTCAATGTCTCTCGTAGAGTTTCAGATATCCTTTTTGCTGCACTTAAGCCAGCCACTAGAAAAAAACTACACAGCCAAATGGAAGCGTTTCTCTATCTGGTGTGCAAAATTCTCTTGGAATCCTTTTTCCTGCCCACCGAATAGTCTTGGCGTACCTTTTTGACCTCTCAAATACAGGTCTGCAATACTCTACAGTCAAAGTCCATCTTTGTGCCATTTCGGCATATCATGAGCTGGTACTTTCCATGTCACTGGCTCAGTTACCTGTGGTTAAAAGGTTTCTTAGGGGTATTCTGCATACTAGACAACCTATCAGACGCCCAGTTGCAGTCTGGGTCATTAATCTTGTGCTAGACATGCTCAGTTGTAAACCTTTCAAGCCTCTAGCTACTTGAGAATTGAAGTTCCTAACTTGGAAAATGGCCTTCCTGGTGGCCATCACCTCGGCCCATAGGGTTTCTGAAATACATTCATTGGTCACTGACACCTCCCCCGGTACACTGTATTTCACAAGGACAAAGTAGTTCTTAGGACTCATCCTAGGTTTCTCCCTAACATTGTCTCGGAGTTCCATCTAAACCAACCTTTAGTCCTTCCTACTGTACCTACTTTGCAAACTTCCAGAATGAAGGGGAGAGTACCCTTCATTCACTGGATGTTAAGAGAGCATTGCGATTCTATCTAGATAGAACAAAAGAATTTCGCAAAGCCCAACAACTATTTGTTTCCTTCAGCGAAACCCGGCTGGGTCAACATGTCGCTATCAGATGTATTTCAGCATGGCTGATGGCTTGTCTTCACCACTGCTGTTCTATGGCACAGGTCAAGCTGGAAGGCAGAGTGTAAGCTCACTCTACCAGAGCAGTCGTGGTATCTCTGACGGAAATCCGCAACATGCCCATCACAGATATTTGCAGTGCGGCCACTTGGAGCTTCATGCATACTTTTGTGAAGCACTACGCCTTGGATGTCCATGCCAGACGACAGCAGGACCAATCTAAACAAACATCTGTCCTAAGTATGTGAGCTCCTTATCTCCTACCGCCTGTCTCGGGGGGGATTATTTAGCTCGGTACTCTCTCATTAGTGTAAATGAGTGGTGGAGGCTTTATGTCCAGGAAGATATGGAAATTACATAACTACCGTAATTCTTGATCTTCTTGGATGAAGTCTCCACCACTTATTAACACACCCACCCACCATCCCGAGCTCACTTCTCTGTTTTTGGTCTTCACTCCCTCAATGGCTGGGCTATGAAGACTTTATTGTTGACCCTTCTTACACGGGTCATTCAGACTGTATTATGTCTGCTTTTTAGGTTAGTCCTTCTAGGTTAGTTACGCTGCACCTCCTCGGAAAAAAAGGTGCTGAGGCGGTTGGAGGGTTGACGCCGAGATAGTCATTACCGCAGGAGCCAGGGCTCACAGTGCCGCTTCCTCTCGGCTCCATCTGAGGCGCCGACCCTCTTGAAAAAGTTTGCTCCCACTGGGTCCTAGCGCCTCTGGCGAACTCCCATTAGTGTGAATGAGTGGTGGAGACTTCATCCAAGAAGATCAAGAATTATGGTAGGTACGTAAATTTCCATTTCTGGTTTGTTGACCCTTCTTACATGGGTCACCAAGGCTATATTATGTCCTTAGGTTAAGTGCATAAGTGCTAGTTAGGTTATGCTGCACCTCCTCGGTAAAAAAGGTACTGAGGTGATTGACGGCTTGTGCTAGGGTAAGCCATGCAGCGTGAGCCAGTCTCATGGTGCTGCACATGCACAGATCCTGCCTTGGCGGCAGCCCTCCTAACATATATGGCTCCTGCAGGGTCCTAGCACCTCCAGCTCAGACCCATTAGTGTGAATCAGTAGTGATGATATTTATACTGAGGTTAATACTGAGGAGCATCAGGAGCTAAAGGCAGAAATTGCCCATGGGGCTTGTTTATCCAGTAGCCATTTATCAAGTTTACACTTAAAAGAGATTTTACCACTGAAAACTATTATATCCACAGGGAGTGAGTTACAGGCCTTGATCACTCTGAAGGTAGACCATGATCCCTGTTTAGGAGTATTATATCTTCTATAATGTAGTTGTAAAGGGTGGCCATCGGTGTCAGTGTTATCCGGTTTGTATTCAAAGATCTTACTTCGAGATGCAGCTCTTGCAGCAGGTTACACCATTAGGACTGAAGCAGTCAGGCGCCAGGACCCCACGGAAATTTTCTAGCTAGCAGTCTTCAGCGGGGACTGCCTCTGACGTCGGTCCCGCCCCCGATGTCAGGCGTAGTACATAAGGAGGCGGTCCCCGCACAATCCCAATTCTTTTCCGCCATCGACGCCATGATCGCCTCGGTCTCTTTCTAGCGCGACAACTTAGAACTACGACGTTCTCTCTACTTATATGAATTTGGAATTCATCTGATGTCCTCTCCAAATACCTCTCTAGAAGGTCACTCATCGAAGTGTGCTTGCGGCAAACAGATCCCCTTCAAGGATCCTCACTCTGCCTGTGTGCGTTGTCTAGGCCCGGAACATGACACCGAGGCCTGCTCCTTCTGCCAGGGCTTCAACAGTCGCACCAGGATCCGCCGCCAGAAGGCCCTTCAGACGTTTCTCTTGGAGGAGAAACTAAAGACCATTTATAGGGAACCTTCCTCCAGGGGGGAGTTGTCAGGGAAGACCCACAAACACCGGGAGAAGGAAAGACCCAGGTCCTGGCGAGGGCCTCGGACTCCCGAAGCTCCGGCTCGCAGTCAGACCGCTCTCCCTCCAGGGCTCAATCTCAGCCTCCCCCGGTTCAGGTCAGATCCTCCAGCGGCTCCTCCTCTCTGCAGCCTCTCAAGACTTCCAGGCCGTCGGCTGCATCCACTCCTTCTAAGGCCTCGTCCAAGTCTGGGGAGCACCATAAATCTTCCTCCCGCCGTCGGGACTCCGACTGGGTCGGACCCGGTCCCCCGTAAGACCAAGGAGCTGACGTCCCTAAAACGGACGCCAGACCCGACGTCGGCCAAGCATCACCGGCACTCCCAGCAGCCGACAACTGCAAGACATCCGTCGCCGGCCAGGCGTTCGCCTCCCAGGGCGTCGGCCAGGGGACCGACGTCGGCTACCCCAGAGAGGAGGACTGCACCACCGTCGCTGGCTGACATCGGTCGGAAGGAATTATCGGAGGAGAATACCACTCAGCCCGAGGACCAGACGGGTGACACCGGAGTCGTCGGACTCCCACAGGAACCTTCCCCGCTGTGGGAGACCCCCGGGGACCCAACCCCGGCGACAGGCCACCGGCACCCGGCCCGTCGTCGGGTTTGAATTTGGTAGAGGTAAAGGAGCTCTTTACCTTCTGGTGGGACACCATCAGGAAGGATGTGGTCACCTCGCACCCTCCTTCTACTCCGGCTCCGCCTCCACCCACTCATTCACCACCTCCGCCCAAGGGGCCGGTAGGATGGTCACCAACCCCCAAGGAGCCAACACTTCTCCTAGGGTCAGATCCTCAGATAGGAGAAGACCTCCCTCAAGATCCACTTCAGGGTCACCTAGCCCTAAGAGACCCAGACGACGCCGGTACTCCATGTCTGCAGAGGATTCCAGATCTGACACCTCAGGGTGCTCCAGATCTCCTTCTCCCATCAGCATCCCCTACCTGGACCCACACAACCTACCCAGGTCTCCTCCAGATGATCCCTCCTCTGCGGAGATTATGAGGCACATTCAGGAGAATATGGGGTGGGATGCTGAAGAGCTTGACCCCGAGAGACAGCGCCTTGCCTACTACCTTCAGCAGAAAGACCCAAAGCCTGTGGTAGTGCCACCCTTGGTGGACACCTTTGCGGACGTCACCAAGGCTGCGTGGAAGCACCCGCATTCAACTCCGGCAGTGCCGAAGAAGGCTGACCGCCTATACAAGGCCCTGAGGGAGGACCAGTATCTGCCAAACCATCCTTTGGCCGATTCCCTGGTCATCACTGCCTCGCATGACCGGTCTCAGAGACCTCAGCACTTGAGCCCACAGCCACCGGACCCGGAATCCAAGCAGTTGGATGTCCTGGGTAGGTGCATGTACGCGGCTGCGACTTGCACAATCAGGGCTTTGAATTACCTCACCCACATGGTTCAGTTCCAGAACACACTGTGGGAACAGGGACAGAACCTGGTTGAGAAGATGCCCAACGGTGGTCAAAAGGAGGTGCTCTTGATCCTCCTCCGTACGGGTTCGGATGTGGGGACTCAGGTGCTCAGAGCCGCATATGACTCTGCGGACTCTTTGGCCAGAGCTGCAGCCTCAGGCGTGTGTCTCTGGAGACACTCTTGGCTCCGTGTCTCCGGTTTTACCCCGGACGTCCAGAAGAACATCCTAGACGTCCCTTACAATGGTGAAGTCCTGTTTGGTGAAGCCTCCGAGAGGATGATCACTAAACTTCACGACGCAGGGAAGGCAGTTAGATCTGTCCAGGCCATGTACAGATCTCGACCTAGTTCCTTTCTAGGATCCAGAGTCACTTTCATAGCCGGACACAGAGGCAACAACCACGTTTCGGCCAACAGCAGAGGGGCTCTTTTACCCAAAAAGCCCAAGCCAAGTCATCCCCAGACAGAGGCCAACGAGCTGCAAAGTCGGCCCAGCCTGCAGGATCAAACGCTGCCACAGCATGACTCCTTCCCGGCCCCCGCCCCTCCTCAAGATCAATGGGAAATGAAGGTCGGGGGTCGCATCGCACGTCACCTGCCAGGGTGGCAGTCAATCACCACCGACAGGTGGGTGCTGCAGTTGGTCGAAAAAGGCCACTATATAGAATTTGTAGGCAGCCCACCTACAAGACCTCCCCTGCTTTCCTGCTACTCGGGTCAGCACGCCCTGCTCATACAGCAGGAAGTGCTCACGCTTCTGGACAAGGAAGCCTTAGAGCACGTTCCAGAGAACCAGAGAGGGCTAGGGTATTATTCTCACTTCTTCCTGGTTCCAAAGAAACCGGGGGACCTCAGTCTGTCGGTCGCTCACAAACGCTTCCGCATGGTGACCCTTCCGGGACTAATTCCCATTCTGAAACGGGACGCTTTTCTGGCTTCTTTGGATATGCAGGATGTCTACCTGCACATTCCCATTGCTCAAGCGCACAGGAGGTTCCTGCGCTTCGAGTTTCAGAGCCGCCATTATCAGTTCCGAGCTCTTCCCTTTGGACTGTCATCGGCACCTCGCGTTTTTACGAAGTGCATGGCGGTCATAGCGGCGTCTCTGAGGAGACAAGGCCAGTATGTGTTCCCTTACCTGGACGATTGGCTTCTCATGGCTCCCTCCCAGGAGGCACTGATGTCGGCCATTCACCGCACCCAGTCCCTTTTCCAATCACTGGGTATCCTCATCAATTACGAGAAGTCTCTCCTGGTACCATCCCAGAGACTGCAGTTTATCGGAGCAGTTCTGGACACCGTCAGAAGGAAAGCCTTTCTTCCCTCAGACAGAGCAGAACACATCAGATCCCTCATCAGGGACCTGTCAGCGAGGAAGACCGTCCCGGCAAGACTGGTCCTTTGCCTGCTTGGACATATGGCTGCGGCCATTGCAACAGTCCCGATAGCACGACTCCACATGCGGGTAACCCAGTGGATGCTAAGGGTGCAATGGGACCAAAGGATAGACCATCTGCAGCAGCCAATTCGAATCACGACTACCGCGATTCGGGATTGGCAGTGGTGGCTAGATCCGGAGAATCTCTCCGTGAGGGTTCCCTTCAGAGTGCCTTCTCCGACTGTGACTCTCTCCACAGACGCCTCAGGTCTCGGGTAGGGAGCACACCTAGACGGGGTGAGGTCTCAGGGCACATGGACAGCCCAGGAATCTCATCTCCACATCAACATTTTGGAGATGAGGACGGTTATTTACGCTCTGCAAGCCTTCCAGTCAGAGATTCCACCGGGTACTCTCCTGTTACAAACAGACAATACTGCGGTGATGTATTACCTCAACAAACAAGGAGGCACTCACTCCTACCCGCTTTTCAGGGAGGCCATGAGAGTGTGGGAGTGGGTAGTGCAGCACGGCACAAACCTAATTGCAGTACACGTCCCAGGAGTGGACAATACCGTCGCAGACAGTCTGAGTCGCTGTCAGGCCAGAGTCCACGAGTGGAAACTTCTACAGGAGGTGGCAGAGGATCTGTTTCACAGATGGGGCACTCCAGAGTTAGACTTTTTCGCGTCCCCATCCAACGCAAAACTAGCCAATTTTTGCTTGCTAGATCCAGGGCCTGGTGCTTTCTGGCGAGCAGCGTTGTCCCTCTCCTGGGCGGCAGATTCCTCTATGCCTTCCTCCTTTCCCATTGATCCAGAGAGTTCTCTTAAACACTTCGCAGGGAGCAGGCGATGCTCATTTTGATAGCGCCTTTCTGGCCCAGGCAAATGTGGTTCCCGCTTCTGCATCAGCTATCCCGGGAAACTCCACTTCCTTTGCCAATCAGCTCCCATCTGCTGTCTCAGGAGGAGGGTTCATTAGTCCATCCAGACTTACGTTTCTTGAACCTGCATGCTTGGCTCCTAGAGACATAGTCGTGTTGCGATCTGAGGTCTCACAGAAGTGGCAGATGTACTTTCTGCCGCCAGAAAACCGGCAACCCATACAACGTATGCCATGAAATGGCACAGATTTTGCTTTTGGGCTCAGCGCTGTTTCCGCTGTTGGAATGTCCTGAAAAGCTGGTTTTGGATTACTTGCTTTCCCTTTTGCATTCCGGATTGGCTTACTCCTCGATTAAGGTGCACCTTTGTGCAATTTCGGCTTATCATGTCCCCATAGGCCATCGGATGGTGGCCCAATTGGACACTACTCGTGCCTTTTTAAAGGGAGTCCTCCACCTTAGGCCGCCCATTAAGGACCCAATTCCTCCTTGGGACTTGCCCTTCGTCCTGGAGCAGCTTACGCTGACACCTTTTGAACCAGCCGCGGATTGCGAGCTACGTTTTCTGTTGTGGAAAACTTTATTTTTAGTTGCGGTTACTTCGGCAAGAAGGATCTCCAAATTGCACACACTAATGTGCAAAGAGCCTTATTTAGTTTTCCATCAGGACAGGATATCCCTGAGGACAAATCCAAAGTTTCTGCCTAAGGTGGTTTCAGCACTCACTCTTAATCAGGATATTGACTTACCAGTGTATTTCCCAAGGTACACCAACCGAGGAGAAGCTCTTCTGCACACCCTTGACGTGCATCGGTGCCTCAGATATTATCTGACCAGAACCAAACAGTTTCGAAAGGCGGATCAGCTGTTTGTCTCCTTTGCTGTTAGAATGAAAGGAGCTCCTGTCTCCAAACAGTCTCTCTCAAGGTGGCACATCCAGTGCATCACTTTCTGTTATGACAAGCGCAATAAACCCTTACCGGGCGCGGTCAAGAGTCATTCCACGAGAGGGGTGGCCACTTCTTTTGCGGCATTAAAGATTGTCTCCACCTCAGCTATTTGCGCTGCAGCCACTTGGAGCTCTGTGCATACCTTTATCAGGCATTACAGCCTGGACATTGCATCGAGGCGAAGAGCAGGGTTAGGCCTAGCCGTCCTTCAGGGACTTCTGTCCTAGGCTCGAGTTGTATGGAGACTTCTACCTTTCCTCCTCCCTGTGGCATAAGATTGCCACTACTGCTTGGAAATCAGTCCTAATGGTGTAACCTGCTGCAAGAGCTGTATCTCAAAGTAAGATAGTACAGTTATGTAAGAACTTAACGTAACAGTAGATCTTCGAGAATAGCTCTTGCAGCAGGTACCTTCCTGCCCACCATCCCCCTTCTTGTGGAGGTAGGTAGTAGCCAAACATCCATCTTACGGGATGGGACGTTCTGATTTATAGTCTTGGCCATCTGGTGGCAGATCCTCTGTCTCCTCTTCTGATGTCAACCAGCAGCCGGGAGTCTCCAGCGGGAGAACTGGGGATTGTGGGGGGACCGCCTCCTTATGTACTCGTCTGGCGTCGGGCGGTCCCTGCTGAAGACTGCTAGCTAGAAAATTTCCGTAGGGTCCGCCTGATGGCTTCAGTCCTAATGGTGTAACCTGCTACAAGAGCTGTTCTCAAAGATCTACTGTTACGGTAAGTTCTTACGTAACTGTACTTTCCTAGATCAAGAATTACGCAGAGTACGTAATTTTTATTTTAGGTCAGGATCCAGGTCTTGATCATTATCTCGATCCTACTCACAGAAATTGTCTAACTGTGGCAAGTAGTTAAGGCATTTCTCATCCTGGTCCTCGTCCTCTTGGTTGGACTCCTGTCATTTGTGCTAGACTCGCTGACCTCAGGACATCCTGGCAGTTGGATGCTGCACCCACGCTAGTCCAAATCTACAGAATGTCTGCCAGCCCTGCTCGTCGTGACACCCCCCACTACCATCCCAGGGTTTTAAATAATTGATTAGCAGTTTTTTTCTTGGGACAATACTAACTGTTCAGAAAGTATTTATATGGGTTTTCTAGAAGTGTAATGTTTGTTAAACACAGTGAGGCAAGTGCTATGCATTTTCACAATGTTTTAGCACTTTTATGAGCAAAATGCTAATCAATTTTTAGAGTTAAATAAAACCCTGCATCCCCACCCTGGTTGTCTAACTGTGGTGAGTCAACGGGTGTAGGTGTCCACAACAGCTACAGCCCAGGTGTCACAACCTTAGCCCTAGCCAAGCCATTGCCCCACCTGTGCAGCCTGCCTCAGGGGCTTTGGCCAAAGGGCCATGCAAGTCAAAAGTCCTTCTTGGCAGGATATTGTTAGTAGAGGTCACACTAACCAAGGGGATTTGTCCACTTTATGTATGTCCATCTAATTTATTTTGGCAAATACACCTCCAGTCCTTGCTGGGAAGCAAACCGGGGACCCTAAGTACCAAATACAGACACTCTAACCAGTCAACTGAAGGAGAAATTGCCCCCAACTCAGAGGCTAGAGTTCTCCTTTGACTTTTCCTTGTTATCACATGAACCACCACTGGAGGCCTCTAGCTGTTGCATTTACTCAGCACTGCTTTGCTGCTCTTCACGGTTTTGACTGCAGGATGGCACTGCTTTGCACAGACTGTCTTTTCTCATGTGCAGCACACTTTCCAATGAAGCACCCAGATTTGTCCGTACTCTGATTTTGACAAGTCCTTGACCCTCTGAGAAAGATGCTGCAGCCAAGATGGGGCACCCTCTTATTTAATAAGGGTGCTTCCACAAGCAGTTTCTTGGTTCTGGACATTTCAATGGATAAAGTGCAGAAGTCATGTGTATACCCTTGAGGAAAGAAGGGAGAGAGGGGACATGATAGAACTTTCAGGTACCTCAAGGAAATCAACAAAGTCCAAGAGGGTAGCATCTTTCAGAAAAAGAGATGTGCAAGAACAAGGGGGCACAATTTGAAGATAGAGGGGGGAACGGCTCAGAGGTAATATGAGGAAGTATTTTTTCATGGAGAGGGTTGTGGATGCATAGAACAGCCTCCCTGAGGAGGTTGTGGAGTCAGGAACAGTGGGGAATTCAAGAATGCATGGGACAGACATAAGGCAGTCCTAGTGGGGGGTAGGAGGAAGTAAGCTGTTGGTTAACTAGGATCTGCAGCTTATCTATTAGGTAGGAAAATGGGCAGACTAGGTGGGCCAAGTGGTCCTTATCTGGCGTCACATTATATGTTATATTATTCAAAGTCAGCTTCTTACCTTTTGGAGGGCATTCTAGAAAAGAACCCCAGTAGCCTTTTCTATCATGCCTGTAGTGAAGGATCATGGCTCTCACCCTGTGTCTAGGATAGTCAGCATTGTGTTTGACTCCCCTCCAAAGGCAGACTGGTAATATACCAAGCAAAAGCCTCACAGATACACCCACACACTCAGCACATGTGAAATCTTACAAAAGGACCCTTCTAGTGGCAGGCTGTGGGAGGGTACCTACTATATTTGCAGCACTTAAGCATACCTTTTGCATTGCATGTGGTGGTTCAAAATAGAGGTTGTGTGTGAGCAAGCATACACAACAAGCAATTGTGATCGAGAGGGATTTCTGTGGTAACCAGAGACCTCGAGGAGGCGTGTCGAGTCCCGTTACCACAGAAACCTACGAGATCTAACTGCCTTGTTCTGTCTTACCTTGCTACCTAATATTTTATAGTGTATGGGCAAACATAATCAGGCGCTCAAGTGATCCCACAAACAGAGTCTACCTCTTAAAATGCAAAAACTGCTTGAGGATGTAGCAGCAGGCACCGACTTCCGCATCGCCGTGGGCGCTCAGTTTGCACATGCGCGAATCGTTCGATCTTGTGCTGCACGGTGGCGTACTCGGTGCAGCTGGCATAAGATGTGGCCGCACTGAGGCAAACACAACAACACTGTTGGGAGCATGGATTTCCATGCTCAACCGCATTCTACCATACACTATAAAATTGTTCACTTGCAACATGCTTGTTTCTGTTGGGTCTTTATAAGGTTTACATGTGCTGAGGATGCGGGGGTGTATTTGCAAGGTTTTTCTGCCTGGTATTGATATTGTTTAGCCTTAAACATTATCTTGCTGGGGGTGACTCCTTTTCTGGTGTTCCCAGACTGTAAATATGGACTTGCTCCAAAAGGATACACAGCATTCCTAGCGCACCCCTCTCAGGATGGTCATGTGGCAGATAGGATTTTCAGCAAGGCGGAGATGCAAGGAGAGTCTCCTAAGTCTCCAGGCAAGGAGTCCATTAAACTGGACCACTCTGGCCATACAGTCTGACAGGCCAGTTATGCTGCCTATATAGCTCAGCACAGCCGTTCGCTCTTGAAGAGAGATTCTCTGATCTGTCCTGCCAGAAATGATCGGCAGGGGCCTTATAAACATTTGAGATTTGGGGCATCAGCTCCAGGTCGTGCAGTAGATGTGTCATCCAGGGCAGTTGGCAGCTGCAGTGAACATCCACCACAGTGAATGGCTATGTATCGCCCTTTCCTGGTAGATCCAACAGAAAGCAGCAGTTCTGTTTAGCCTTGAAGTAAAGGCTACTTGACCAGAACTGAGAAGTCCAACGTCACCTTGACTCCCCATCCTATCTCAGTCTGGCGGAGGCTCCTAAGTAGCACCCACAAGGTGCAGGGTTCCCTTCAAAGCTCCTTTCATGGTCCACAAAGACTGGAGTAGCAGCCACAGAGGCAGCTGTTTTGTCCTTTCAAGTCCTTCCACTCCCAAGTTTTCAGGACAAGAGACCTGTAAAAGCAGAGGAAATGGGTGTCTCCAGAGGGCCGGGCTACAAGGTGATAGGGAGTGAAGATATGAAACGCTCCCTCACCAGAGCCAGGGGCCTGGTCTCTGCTGGAACAAGAACTTCACATAAACATGCTAGAAATTAGGGCGATTCTGCACCCACACCAAGCCCTGGCAGCTAAACATCCTAGAAATAAGGATGATTCTGCACCCACGCCAGGCACTGGCCACTCAGGTGCATGGGACATCTCTTCTAATACAGTCAAATAATCAGTGTAGTGAAACACCTGAACAAGGGGGCACACACACCTAGCCTCTGTTCCAATTGTTAATGAGGGTGTGAGAATGGTCAGTACCCCGGTGGTCTTGGTCATTGTTGTCTTATGTCTCCTGTTCGCTAAATGTTCTGGCAGATTGCCTTAGCCTGTCTGTGGTTCAGGGTCATGAGTGGAATCTGGGTCTGACATGTGGGAAGGCCAGAACTGGCCCTTTTTGGTTCCCCACACAATACAAAACTGTAGCGTTTCTGCTTGCTCACTCCAGGGCATGGAATTTTTATACAAAAAGCATTGTCCCTTTGCTGGAAAGGGATATCCTTGCGTGCATTCCTTTACTGCCTCTAAATCAGAGGGTTCTGACCCAGCTCAGGCAGGAACAAGCTAGAATGATCCTGGTGGCACCCTTGTGGGCCTGGCAAATCTGGTCTCTACTACTGTGGATGCTGGCAGTACAGGCTCCATTTCTACTGCCCCTCCAGTTGGGCTTTCTGTCCCAGAACAACGGTGTGCTGCCCCGGCCAGATCCTCAGTCCCTGTGGCTCCATGCTTGGCTTCAGTTCAGAGTCTCAGACAAGGTCTCGGCTGTTCTCCTTCCTGCCAAGAAACATTCCACCACAAGCACCTGCTAACTGAATTGGAAACAGTGCCAAAACAGCATCTCTGAACTCCCTTCACCTGCCCTGTGCAGAGGGTACTGCAGGGTAATAAATAATCATGAAGTATAGTAAAACACTATAGCCGAGGATAATGTAACCATTTTGTGAATTTATAGCATTAGATTGCTAATCATGTTTTCATGTTTTTGATTTAGGTTCACATATTCAAAACACGTGACATTTTGCTAATCGTTCTGTGCCATGTGCTCTACATTTTTACAGCTGATTAGCATTTTGACTTGTGAAATTACTAATCAGTTTTTACAGCTTATTTTACCCTTAGGTTGCCAGAAGATTTAGAACCTATAAGTTTTTAGGATGTGTGTACATTTCCGTGGCACAGCAAGGGTTAATGCCTTATACTGGACTATCTCCTGACTGCCTCTAGTCAGGAATGCAGAGTCACCTGTTGACCATCTCAGCTTTTTGTGCCCCAGTCGGGGACAAGTCTGCGGCCCAGTTTGATATGGTCTGCAGGTTCCTAAAGCAAGTATTGTACGTGGCCCCTCTGATTCTCTCTTTTAATTACTTTGCAAGATTAGACCAAGCAGCAGGGCTTTTTCCATCCTGCCCATGTTAACAAATCAGTTTGACTAAACTGGTGGAATAGCTCCATCTAATGGCCACGTTCTATGTAACTCTGCTGGTAACTAGTCAGGAAACAGGTGCCAAGTACACTGCTGTGGTTTCCACCTGTCCCACTATAACCAGGACTGTCCTGGCTTATTATTGCATCCAGATCACGAACAGGAAAAATAGAGGATAACCTGATCTGAGAGTAGGAAAACCGTTTCTGACTGTCATTAAGAAGAGGCAGAAAACTGAAATGAAATACTGTATGTCAAAGTGAGTGCAATTAACTACAAGAAATAAGGCATGACAAGGGGATATGTTATATTAGGATAAAGTAAGGGGTGCAGTGTGTACAGAATTTAACACACACCGAGAGTTGGACGGCACATAAACCCTGAGGCGGCCCCAGGGGTTTATGAATGCCATCCAACAACGAGGGTGTGTGTTAAATTCGAGTTAAACACACTGCACCCCATATTTTATTTTATATAATTGAAGGGTTTCATTTTTTTCTGGTAGGTTTTGAAATGCAAAAAAAAAACTGGAGTATTACCTCGTGGTGAGTAAACGATTTAATAAGGGACAGAAAACTGCAGGTTCTACAAGTAACTGTAAATATTTAATTATTTAAAAAGAAAAGTAAAGAAAAAATAACTGTTCTGATCGTTGCTGTCCTTTTTCATGAAGCGACTGTTTTCAAGTGCTGGCATCATTTGACATGCAGGGGAAAGGTGAGGGTTGAAAGGCTGAGTGCTTAGGGAGTGTGGTAAAACTGTGGAGTGTAGCAGTCTGTTGTATTTTTTATTTTGTTGGATTGTGATGGAGACAGTTTAGTACAGAGCGAATGCAAGTGAGGAGGTGAGCTGTTACAGACACTGATTTCTGTCAGAAAACGGACACTGTTAGGGTCGCGCTGACTTTATCTTTCTGTCTCGAGCACTTTAGGATCGGAAGAAGTCACAGGAATGCCGTGAACACCTACTCAGGTGTTACGGTATTTAACATCGCTTTTTCCATTGTAAAAACAGAACCCATTAATTATAATGGGATAACAGCCCACGTTGGGTGAGTTGAAGCACAAGGTGAAGCTGAGTGCTTCCACCACCTGAGAAGAGCCAGTAGCCCACCATTATGCACTCCTGAAGTGCCTTATGCGATTATGAAATGGGTCCTCTTTAGTAACTTGGATGTATTTTTTTAAACACATTTTTGTTCCGCTACTTTCAGCTGGGCCAGTGTGCTGGGATAATGGCCCAGCTGAAGGTACCTCTTGGCCAGTCAGGAGCCAGCATTCTTTCTACCCATTTCATAATGAACGTTAATATAAGTAAAGACAAAACCATAACAATGACCCCCAAGGCATAAATTAGTGTCGCAGAGTTGATTAGCGGCCTTTGCTAATCAGAATGAAAAATGATTAGCAATCAGACGATTTTAAGTAGCAGTTTTCTAAAATGGGTATTTTTACTTTAAACCATGTAATTATTACTTATTGTATATATTGATAAAATAGACATTATATGTAGGGATGTAAGTTTGTCATGGCAGTCATACACGTCATTGATTCCATGATGTTTGATCTTTATTCAGGAATTCCATGACTTTCACTAGTGTCATCAGAATGTAGCAATGATGACAGTGCCACAGCATTTACTACTGTTTACTAATGATTTCGTGAACAAACAATGAATCATTAAAACCTCATCCATGACAAACTTACATACCTAATTATATGCATAGTTCTGAGATTGACTTTGCCATATTGACCAAATTGTCTGCATAGCCTTTCTTATTACCCCTCCTCATGTACCGGTGCAGAAAGTTTTCCAGTCCCATAAAGTGTAATTATCGCTGCTGCAATGCCATTCTATGCGCCAGTGCGGAAGCATGTCTGGCCAGGATTTGAAAAATTACAGCTGTGACATACATGAGGTGGTCTAATAAGAAGGCTATGTTGAAATATGGAGTCAAAATATTTAAAAATTTCAAAGTTACGAGAGTGTATAGTGAAATTGCAATGAATGGTCATAACTTTGCCTTTTTTTCATATTTTGACCCTAAGTTTTCAACATAGCCTTCTTATGACCCCTCATGAACAGTATGACTGTCATTACGCAAATCCTGCCTGAAAGGTAAATTCGCCAAGCGAAATCACCTTCCGGGCAGGAGTTGCGAGGACAGTTACATTGTTCATGAGGTTGGGTCCCCAAAAGGCTATGTTGAGAATTTGGGGTCAATATCTCAAAAAATGACCGAGTTATGAACCAAAGTTGAAACCTCCATTTAATACATTGAACCGCATTTACCTTAGATCTCATACTGTAGTCGCTGGTTCCAGCAGCAAGACGTGTCTTTGATCGGGAGAGCAGATCTCGAACCTGGGATCTGTTCAGGTAAGTGATGGTGTGGGAGGGTACTGGGGGGTGTGGGAAGGTGGGTGCACAGTGGGTGGTTGGGTAGGGGGTGCAGAAGTGATCAGCAAAGGACTTTTTTTTTTCTTCTAGTTTAAAAAAAAAAATCACTGACTGACAAAAAGGGAACAGCGATCTGATGGCGGGGGAGATGCCACTAGATACCAGGGAATGAACAGGGAGAGGATCGGAGGTGGGGGGCACCACTACACCCCCGGGAAATGACAGGGACAATGATCGGATGGTGGGTGTCGCCACTAGATACCAGGGAATGAACGGGACAACGATCGAAGGGTGGGGGGCACCACTAGACACCAGGGATTGAACTGGACAGTGATCGGAGGGTGGGGGGGGCCACTAGACACCAGGGAAAATTTTTAAAAATACGAGGAACGGCCAGCTCATATGATTAGCAATCATTGCTAATCAAGCTGGCAATTGACGCCAGCCCGGTGGCACTGAGGGTTGAGGCGCTGGACACCATACCTCGCGTCACGCCAGCGACACGGGTTTGGGAGCAAGCCCAGGCACTGGGGGTCGGCAGGGGAAGGAGATGGATCGAGCGTCCGTAGGACAGCTCTCCTCTCCCTGGGAAGGGATTCAGGATCTTCCGGTGCAGTAGAGACCCCCGGTGGAACCAGGTACTACTAGCATGGGAACAGAATCAGGGAGCCAGCGCAGCTAGTCTGAGGGCAACCGTGTGCAGGACGCCATTGCACGGCTGCACTGGGGCAAGAACAAGAAAACTCTAGACCACCGGTGAGATGACGGTGGCTCCTGGTGGAACACCCACATCCCAAATGCCGACCCAGCACGCCTGGGACTCTCCATGGCTGACCGAACGACCGAAGGTAAGGCACCACACTTAGGAGATGACCGCCAGGGAGGGCGGATCCAGCCCGGAGGGTGATCTGGGGGTTGGGCCTGTCTAGGTGGTTCGGGGGAGAGAGTCTGGGAGATGAGGGGGGTTCAGGCTGGGAGTTAGGGTGTATCCATGTGGGCACTCCTAAAGGATGCCCAAGGGTCCGGATGCATTAATTAAAAAAAAAAAAAGCTGACAATTGTCTCGCGTTTCCCAATTCTTGGGTCGCAAATTGCATTGCGAACCCGCTTATTTTATGCCTTGGACCCTTGGGTTTGACTATCCAAAGAAGTAAAGTCTGTTGGACTGTGTGAAGTTACAAACCCCTGGTACATGTGTTATTTGCTAGGAAATATCCTGATGGGACTTCTTAAATGGTGGTAATAACCCTACTCATTGAAGTTTACAATTGTATGATGTGCTAGGACATAAGTGAGCTGGAAAGTCCACACCAGCCGTTTATTGTGATTCTGAATTCTTCTACTGGATTGGGTATGGTTTCTCCTTTCATGTATCTGTGACTGGAAATTGATCAGACTCTATCTTTTGAAAAACATTAGCTATGTACGAAGATTGGATACACTCAGGTGCATTTGGTAGGCCAGACACTATGAAATTGTCAGATCATCATAAAGTTGTTACTCAGAATGGTACTCCTTTCAGTCAACACCGCAAATATCCTTTATTCAAAAGGATTGCAAAGAGTACTTAAAAATTGGATTTCCCCTCCATCCGCTTATTTATTTTAGATTTTCCTAAAATGAATTAGCCATTGTAGTTTGCACGGTTACAGTGGATCTTGCTTGAAAAGTGAGGACAGTTTTATGTGTGATATCTCAGTTTAAAATTGTTTGAATGGGGCTTCTACTTTGTATTGGAACAGGTGCATTAATGTCAGTACATCTAAGCAGGAGCTCTGAAGTCAGTTTTAACCAAGTCCTTGTGCCCCTGAAATGTATAACATCCTTGCGGAAGAAATTCTGCTGTAACTGTGGATATTCTAAATGGAATTCCCTACCTTTAGAAATAAAAGTATTAGAATTGTATTATTGTTTTTAAACAGGCTGCATTTTGGCCGGCGCAGCAGCAAGGCGTCCATCTGCGGCACCGACATCCCGGGTTCAGAGACGGTCCCAGGAGTCGAAGGGCTGTCCGGAGGGAGAGGGATTGAGCATCCTATGGATTGCTCTCCCTCTCCAGAGGGTAGAGTGTCCAGTGCAGTGAGGACCCCTGGTGGAGGCTGGGGTTCCCGCACAGCCAGCGCACATGTTTCTGGGGAGGGGTGGACACTGGCGTCATTGCCGTCCCTCCGGGGTGTGTAAAAATTTGGCCAGTAAATGATGACCCCACTCTGCCGCCGCTTCTCATCTGACCGAAGTCCGCCTGACCCCGCCCTGAGGGGGTAAGCCAGGGCGTCGTGACCCATGTTCCAGTTGACGGGTCACTTGCTCGATGGCCCCATCCAGGGCTGGAAGCCTGGAGACAAGGGGAGCAGTGGGTGGATCAGGAGACCAGAGATCAGGCCACAAAAAAAAAAAAAAAAAACAGGTCACATTTCATTATTTCTGCCAACATCTGTTTGTGATCATTTGTAAAATTGCATTGTAATGTTGAACCTATGTTAAATGCATATGCCATCGTGACCCAGGACTCTTCCTTGAATGAGCTAGGTTCAGCTGAGGTTGACTGGGTTAAATTTCTTAAATAAATGAAGTCCCATTGTTGCCACTAATAAGATTTTACCCTTTGACATTTGTTGCTATTTGTCTCCCTGCAGGTATGGAAATACCGAAAGTATGGGAGGGTTTTATCAAGTGCTGCCAGCGTACAAAACCCCAGTCCTTCCAGGTCCTGCTGCAGCTCCGCCTCAGCAGCTTAATGCTGTGTTTGAGGAAGTGCCCGAGCTACGAGCCACTGCTAGCTCATGTCCGCTCCTTCACCCCACATCAGGTAAGTGAAGGCCAATACTAATCCACTCATGTAATGCAAGCACTGGGTACTCAGAATGATGGGAGCTCACGGAGCGGGAAAGGCTATGGAAATGTAATGCCAGTGGCAGAATAATGGAATTCAGGTGAGAAGGATTATCTGCCAATAATACAGTGTAGAGAACATTGTCTAGCTCTCTGGTACTTTTATTATCAGATTTTCCAAGAACCATGGAATGGGGTCGACTCGTGCAGAAAACCCTGATATGATTAAGGTGGATGAACAAACGAATGGAAAATGTATTTCCACACTTGTCTACACCCTCGCCCCGTTCTTTGCTTGATTACTCCTTCAGCAGCAGTTGATGTGTTTAGCAAGGAGAGGTCATACTGATGAGTGATTTGAAAATTGAGTGATTGACAGTATGAGAATCGAGTAGCAATAGAGCAGAGAAAGGACATTTGTGCCAGTTTTGAGCATAACCGGTGTGCCATGATTCTCACCGCAAGACTTAAAACAGTTAAGTTTTTCTTATTGTCTTAATTCTCCTTTCAAACAACATGAAGTCTTGCTATATTATGACAATTGCAGTATGACTGCAGGTTAGAACCGCTCGGAGGTGAAATAGTTAACTTTCCATGAAGGCATGGAATCTTAGTTGAGCTTAGTTAAGGAAGCTCTGTCTGGTTGCTTTCAAACCTAAACCGTCAGATTCTTTACTCTGCCTCACTGAAAAGTCGCTCAGAGTTCTCCTTTTGCTCGGTTCATTTCGTGGTTTAAAAAGTTTAAAATACTCAGTTTTTGTCTAATTTTAACACGAACCGTTCAGTTCAAGCTCTGTCTGTGGTAGCATGTAAGTAATAGATAATTTTACATACAAATTTCTGTGTGGAACTTGTAAAATATTTATCGGTTGGTTTGAACTGATCAGGTTGTGTTTTGAACTACTAGTCCTTTTAGAGTCGCGGTTCCCGGTTCCTATCGGTTCTAAAAAACGGATTTCATTGACAAGCCGCCCGGTGACACAGTTGGGAACCGATAGAGAGTCTTGCTTGGTGGATTGCCATAAACGGGCAAGTTTTGGTTAGGCTGGCATAATGTCTGAGAAACCCAAAAGAAAAACCGGGCCCACTGGGTTTCAGCACTGTGATGTCTGTGGGGAAGCCTTTGCCAAGGCTGACCCTCACACCACATGTGTTTATTGCCTGGGGTTTGACCACCTTGATTCAGACTGCCAGATTTGCAAGAATTTCCCTGCTGCCACTGTTAAGAAGAGAGTTGGTAGGCTCAGGGAAAGGGAGGCCAAAAAGTCCGCTGACCCGGATGGCCAGCCCGGTTCGGTGCCAACCGAACCGGAGGGAGTGCCCTCTGACCAGGGCGATACTTCCTTGGGCAAACGAAGAGCTCCTGCAAAAAGAACTAAATAGTCTGCTGCTGTGGAAAAGGTTTTTTCCCCAACAGCTGAAGAGATAGCTAAAGCAATCCAAATTGTCCAGTCTCTTTCCCCGGTTCCTGAACCGACACCATCTGGAGGACGTTCGGTTCACCCGGTTCCTCCGATTCAAGATTATGATTCTGAGGAATTTATGAACCGTGGGGAGACTATGAGGGGAGTGAATATGGTCTGGAAGATCTGGAGGCTCCTATTGAACCAGATACCTCCCCAGACAGACCTTTAGGGGTTTCCCCTAGGCTTTCTGAGTCCCCTTCTCACTTCATGTTTTATAAGAAGGTTGCTGAAACTCTTCAGCTTCCTCTGGAGGAAGCTGTTGATGACCAGGAAGAGCCTGATTATGTAGAAATGATGGATATTCCAGAGTCTAAGAGACTGTCTGTTCCCCTTCATAAATCTTTCAGGAAGCAGACAGTAAAAGTTTTAAAAACTCCTCATACTATACCTCCTGTAGACAAAAGGATGGACAGAAGGTATACTTTATCAGGTTCTGACACAGAATTTCTTTCACAGCAATGCAGCCATGTGGGTGTAGTGCAGGCTGCAGCTTGTGACAAGGCAAATATTCCCCTAGCTTCACACCCTCCTGAGAAGGACTCCAGGAAGATTGATGCTATGGCAAAGAAAAAGTACATGGCAGCATCCTTGGGACTCAGACAAGCAAATTATATGGCTTACGCTGCCAGATACCAGAAATCCAGATGGGGTACTGTGCTGGCTCTAGCCAAACAAGTGCCTGACCAGCTTGCCAGGGAGCTAGAACAGGTGGCTAAAGATGGTATTGAGGCATCAAAGGTGCAATTTCATGCTGCGGTGGACTCTAATGATGTATCATCAAGAGTCATGGCTACTTCTGTGGCTCTTATGAGAATGACATCAGATGCACCACCTTGTCTGGGATACCCAGTCTAAAAGCCATGGATTTTCCTGTGGTTGGCAATTCTCTGTTTGGGGAGCAAACAGAGAATTACATGAAAAATGGATGAATACAGGACCACCTATCGGGTGCACAGGCCAAGGAAAGGCAGGCCACTCCTCAGAAGCAGCTTCCCAAGGGCAGAGGCAGGCCTTTTCATTGGCCTTTCTACCAGGCTCAGGCCTCCCTATACCCAGAGGGATTCTTTAGAGGAAGGGCAAGAAGAGGTTCAAGCAGGCCTGCTTCCACCCTAAGCCCCAAGCCCCACCAGGCAGGCACCCTGATGGGGTAGCCAGGGCCGCTTCTCCTCTACCGGTAGGGGGCAGGCTGGCTTACTTTGTCCAGGACTGGAAGTCTCTCACATCAGACAAGTGGGTCCTGAAGTAGTAAGCCAGGGTCTGGTTCTCAGTTTCAAAAAATTTCCGAAGATGAGAACCAGATCTTTTCCTCCTGCATCTCCATCGGAGGCACTCGCCTTAGAGTCAGAGGTCTCTGAACCCTCCTCGCTCTCAGAGCCGTGGAAAGGGTTCCACCCCTACATCAAGGCAAAGGTTTGTACTCCAGGTACTTCCTTAACCCAAAAAAGACAGGAGAATGGCAGCCCATCCTGGATCTCAGATACCTAAACAAGCACCTTTTAAAACCAAAGTTCAAAATGGTGACTCTGGGTATCATTTTACCTTCCCTAAGGCCAGGGGACTGGCTAACATCCCTGGACCTCAAGGATGCCTACTTCCATATTCTCATCAGAAGCTCCCATCAAAAGTACCTCAGGTTCGAGCTGCCCTCAGGCCATTACCAGTTCAGAGCAATGTCCTTTGGACTCACCTTGGCTCCAAGGGTATTTACGCAAATGCCTGGCAGTAGCAGTAGCTTGCCTAAGAAGGCAAAGATTGCCATCTTTCCTTACCTGGACGATTGGCTCATAGTAGGCCAATCCCAGATCAGGTCAACCTACATCTTCAGATAACTCAGTGACTGCTTACTTCCCTAGGTTTCTCCTGAATCTCCAAAAAGTCAGTGCTGGAGCCTGTCCAGCTCTTAACCTTCATAGGCGAGAACTGAATACCCAGGAAGCCAGGGCCTTCCTCCCCTTAGACAGGGCAAACACCCTAGTCTCCCTGGCCTCCTCATTCACCCTGTAGGTCTCTCGACCAGCAAGACATTTTCTGCAGCTCCTGGGACACATGGCTGCTTCCTCAGCAGTAGTGCAAGGAGCAAGATTTCAGATGAGGGACATTCAGTTCCATTTGAGGGCCTTTTGGTCTCAAAGAAAGGACCCTCTTTCCAAATTGATCCCAGTAACTCAAACCCTGATCCAAGCCCTGCAGTGGTGGCAGGATCCGAACAACCTGAGACAAGGAGTTCCCTTCGTCACTCAGCCTCACTCATTAATCCTTACTACGGATGCATCCCTCTTGGGGTGGGGAGCTCACATGGGCGACCTCACTACCCAGGGACTGTGGTCCCCTCAGGAATCTCTGCTCCACATCAACCTGTTGGAGCTCAGAGCAGTTTTTCTAGCACTTCAAGCTTTCTCCAAATCTGTTCAAAACAAAATTGTACAGGTCAGAACAGAAAACACCACTACAATGTGGTACATCAACAAACAGGGGGGCACTTGGTCTACAGCCGTATGCACTGAAGCCATGAAGTTGTGGTCTCTGGCTTACTCCTGAACACCTCCCTTCAGGCAGTTCACCTCCCAGGCAAAGACAATGTCCTGGCAGATGCTCTCAGCAGGATCTCTCAGGGCCATCACGAGTGATTCCTGGATCCCCTGGTTCTGGAAGTGGTATTTGCCAAATGGGGCACCCCGCAAATAGATCTCTTTGCAGCTCCAGACAATCATCAACTTCCTCTCTTTTGCTGCAGGCCCCCAGTCTTGGGCTCAGTCCCTCTGGACGCCTTAGCCCTCAGTTGGGAAGGGAAGTTTTTCTATGCCTTCCCCCCTTCCCTCTCCTATTCAACGTGCTAGTCAAAATCAGATCCCAATCCTGCAAGATAATTCTGATTGCCCCGGATTGGGCCAGGCAACCCTGGTACCCTCTCCTCCTGTCCTTAGCAGTCCATCCTCCCCTGTGCCTTCCCAGGAATCACAATCTGTTAACCTGTGCCCAGGGAAGGGTTTGGTACCCGAACCTCAAGTCTCTCAATCTCAAGGCCTGGTTCTTGAAGAGCTAGAGTTGCTGGCCTACACCTCTCTCAAGGTGTAATGGATATACTCAAGGCTTCTAGGAAGTCTTCTACCAGGGCTACCTACAACTCCAAATGGAAAAGATTCGGAGAAGAATATTTCCCCAGACTCTGCTGATTTACTCACAGTTCTAGATTACATGGTCCATCTAAACACTTTGGGGCTGAGACCAGCTACTCTGAAGGTACATTTGGCAGCTGTCTCTGCCTTTATTTCAGCAGGTAAGTCCTCTCCTCTGTCATCGCACCCTGTCTTTCCAAGTTTTTTAAGGGATTGCTACACCAACCCTCCATTCAGGGATCCTGCTCCTTCCTGGGATCTCAATGTTTGCATTGCTCAGCTCATGCAACCTCCCTTTGAGCCCTTGTTTTCAGCTGAGCTTAAGTTCTTGACTTGGAAAACTGTGTTTCTGGTAGCTATCACCTCTGCCAGACGATAAGTGAATTACAAGCATTGTCAGTGGAGCCAGACTTTATCTCCTTTCACAGATAAGGTAGTCCTTGGACTAATAGAAAGTTCCTACCTAAGGTGGTTTCGGATTTCCACCTTAATCAATCTATTTCTCTCCCTGTTTACTTCACTGACCATTCCTCCTCTGGTGAGAGGAGGCTGCACAGCTTAGATGTGAAGAGGGCCCTTAGTTACTACATAGAGCGTACCAAGGGTCACAGGTTTGACTCCCTCCAACTGTTCCTCACTTATGGTGAGGTCGGCAAGGGGAAACCTGCCACTAAAAGATCCATTGCCAGGTGGATTGTCTCTTGTATCCAATTCTGTTATGAAAAGCTGGGTAAGGTTTCCCCCCTCAGGCCTGAGGGCTCACTCTACCAGAGGTACAGCTGCTTCTCTGGCTGCGGCCAGAGACATCCCCATTTTAGAGATATGTCAAGCAGCTACCTGGAAAACAGTTCACACTTTTACCAAGCATTATTCCCTGGACATCCAGGCTCGGAGTGATGCTCGGTTTGGCACAGCTGTCCTTCAGAGCCTATTCCCCTAGGTAGGTTCTGTCCTTCCTCCATGGGGGTACTGCTGTGTAGTCTGCAATTGTCATAATATAGCAAGACTTCATGTTGTTTGAAGAAAAAATTACTCACCTTAGTAATGTTGTTTCTTCTAATGGAGTATTGCTATATTATGACCTCCTTCCCTGCCTGCCCCTCTCAGAACCTTGTTTGGGCTGTGGGTGGGCACCACAGTGTTGGCACTCTATTTTTGCCACTTTGTTGTTTTTGTCTCACCCTTCCTTAGGGTGAACTTGTGTTTTATTTAATCTTTTGGGTCTCTTGACTTGAGTCTTTTTTTGAGACCAAGAAGTGTGTTTTGCTATGTTAGTAGCCAGTTGGCTAGTGTAGGTTTACAGCTTCCACACAGAACCTTAGTGAGTTTGCTCGTAAAGATCTGACAGTTTAGGTTTGAAAGCAACCAGACAGAGCTTCCTTAACCGAGCTCGCGATCAAGATTCCATGCCTTCATGGAAAGTTAACTATTTCACCTGCGGAGCAGTTCTAACCTGCGGTCATACTGCAATTGTCATAATATAGCAAGACTCCATTAGAAGAAACAACATTACTAAGGTGAGTAATTTTTTCTTCTCAGGCTAACGGCTCTACTTTGGTCGTCTGCAGGCAACTAACCTCTCCAACAGGATTGTCAACCTCCATCCTAAGTACACCTGCCCCTCATCTCATACCTACCTCTGCCTTTGGCGGGGCCTCCCCTTCTGTGCAGTGGGAAGTAAAACCCTGAATCAAGTTTGGAGATAGGGGAGGAGTCTAGTAGGCTTTTTGTCATACAACTGGGGAGGTTGGTTGCAGGGGCATCATTTCTAGCTGCCCTGATCCAATTTTCCTGTTATGTCCAGTAGTCCACTCATCAGTAACGTAGATATGGAATATTCAGTTGACTTAGCAATGTGAAAATGCTTTTGTATATAAGGTAATTTGTCTCAGTGTGGGCCTATCCCTGTGAACGATATTTTGAATAAGATGGTGTGTATGTGTCACACATCCCATGGTTCTAACCCCAGGAATCCACTAATATTATTACTTCTTGCAGTGCTCCTTTAAGACAGCACTGCCCCGTAGCCAAAATGGAATGTATGCTAATGATGGAATCTTTAGCTCATACATTCAAATCAAAAGCTGCCCAGTTCAACTGCCTATATTCTGACCCTCAGATTTCTTCTCTCCGATGCAAAGACTAGACACCCTGGAGATTTTCTCTCTCACAAGTCGTTCCTAAAGTGACGTTTGATCAAAAAAACTTCATAGCTGCCTATATCTTATCTGTGTCAATCTCCACCATTCATCACAGATGGGTACTGGCCGGAGATCAGAGACCCTAAGAGACCTTTTTTAAGGATAAAATTCGTCGGCCGCATCATCGGCGCCGCCCTCGAGGCCGACGTATCACGTGGCTTTTTCAAGGATTAGCCGTTGTTGTAACAATTCACTGCCTACTAGTTCTTTCTCGCCTCCCGCCGTCGAGGTCACCTTCATGGGAAGCCACAGAAAAGTTTTTTGACTGTGTTAGGTCTTAACCTAGATTTGTGTGTTTCCAGTCCGTCAGTCTGCTAGTTCTGGGTTCTGCCTCCACTCGACATCACGGTAAGATCTTTCCATTTGTTTTACAGTATAGGGACGTCGAGTCTATTTTTGGTATTTTTTTCCACAGGTCATGTCGCGGTCGGAGGGCAAGAAACTTTCCAATGCGGGGCGGCCCCCTATGCGTCGGTGCCCGTGCGGCCGCAAGTACTCTGTTACCGACCAGCATGACCGGTGTCTCGCGTGTCTTGGCCCGCTTCACGACATGGATTAGCTGCGACGCCTGCTTCTCCATGGACCGCCGGATCTCAGAACAGCGCTGCTCAAAGTAGGGCGAGCCCGCCACTGGGGTAGGGTTCAGACTCATCGGGCCAAGCCACGCCTCGGCCTTTCTTCTGGGTCCCTCCTGGTTCTATACGGACCGAGGAGGAGGGACCTCGCTTCTGCAGCCTAGCCTGGCTGAGGCTCCTCCGTGGCGCAGGAGGCCCGTCCGCTTTCCTCCGGGGGCCAGGCGGAGAAATGCTGTTATAGCAATCACCCCTTGAGGCTCCCGGTGTCGCTCCCACGGTCCGGAAGGCCGGGTCGACGCGCCGTCGGTCGGCGCCGTTCGCGGTGCCGTGGGCTTCGGTCGAGCGCCGACTTCGTCTCCCTCGGCGCCGTGGGCTTTGTCGGCGCTGTTAGCGTGCGCTGCCGCTGTTTGGCGCCTTGACCCTGGATTCAGCGTCACCCTTTCTATTATCGCCTCTGGCGCCGTCCCTCGGCGTGAGGAGTTGAGCATGGCGCAGTAGAGACGCCCGGAGGCGTCCCAGCCGGCGCCGTCGCCCGCCATAAGGTGCTCCGGTGCCATGCGGTGCGAAGGGCCTGGCGGTGCCGTGTTGGCGCGAGTCCGCTCTGGGGCCGTCGGGCGCCGCCCCGGTCTCGGTGCCGTTAAAGGCGCTGAGGGGCCTGGCGGCGTCATCGATGCGGAGGTCGTTGCTGGGCTGCCGTCGGTACCTGTCTCTGTTCCTGGTACCGTCCGTAGTGCCAGTGGACTTAACGGCACCGCGGCTGGCCCTGCTCAGGACCTTTGGCCCGAGCTGCCTGCCGCCTTCTGTCAGCCCGCTTGCAGGGCTGTGGGAGGGCGCCGCCTCGGTCACTGCTTTGGCTTCTCCGGCCTCTCGGTAAGATCGCCCGTTCCTCCTCCTACCGTTTGGCTTAGGGCCTCGGACTCTACCTCGTCGGAGTCTGGCTCGGAGTCGAGCGAGCAGTCATACCCTTCGGGGTTGTCTGCAGAGGAGAACGAGCTGGTGGTCTCCACGACGAGTCACAGCCAGCCCCCTTCTGAGGAGCGTCAGGTTATCCCTGAGGTTGGGGTCAGTGGTACTGACCAGCAGACTGTGGTGCGAGCCACCATTGCCATGCAACCTGGCCTTGGAGGGTTCCTTGACCCCTTGGCGGTGGTACCCCCTTCCGTAGTGGGTCTCGATCGCCCAACTTTGGAGCCCATCGGGAAGCCTATGGGAGGGAAGGGTGCTGCTCCCTGGGTCTCCCCTTCGGGGGCAGCCCAGAGTTGCCAGCTGCCTAGGTTGGCCCTCTCGAGGACCAGGACCCTCTCGGACTCTGAGGGGTCGAGGGATGTGGGGTCAGTGCGCCGGCCTTTCTCTGGGGTCCACCCCAGCCCTGGACAAAGCTGTAGTGCGGACTTCCGCCCTTCCCCCTCCGGTTCCTTGAGGGGGTCCCATTCTTTGGAGGCAGGGGACCGTCCTTCTGGATCTATACAACCCCGGTCACCTCACTGGGGGGATTCTTCTGGGCGCAGCCTAGGCAGTACCAACGTGGTTGTACAGCTGTCGGCTGCAGAGTCTTCCGGGACACCCTCCTCGGGTGTCCATGGTCCGCTCCCTAGCCCTGGCAGAGGTCAGCCGACTTCTTCTCTCGGCTCTGCCCCATCCCTCTGCCGCATTCTCCAGCGCTCCCAAGCATTCTTGGTCCTAGCGGCCCTCTCACCTGGGAGCAGTTCAGAGCGGTGGCTGCTCGGTTCCCTGCCTATGTTAGGGCCATGGACAGCCAGGTTTTCAACCTCCCCGAGGCAACCACCCTCGGGCGTGTGACCTCCAGCTCCTCATCCCCCTCTTCTGGGAGAGGAACCATCTGTCCATATCTCTCCTGCCGTGATCTCTCTGAGTATCAGCGCTTCCTCGTGAGGATGTTGGAGGACCTTCACCTTTCTCCCTGTCGGTCAGCAATCCTGAGCATGTGGCGCCGCGCCTTTCTAGGCGATTTAGACAAGCCACCCTTGGCAGTGCCGCCCTGGCCTGCTCCTTTCAGGAGGGCGTCCATGCGTTTCTGGCAGAGGCCCTTCTCCGGAGTTCCTGACCCTAGGGACCTCCGCCAGAGGTATTACGCTCCCCCAGAGTCTCCAGGTTCTATGCCTCATCCACAATCCGGATTGATGCACCTAGACACTCCTGATGGGCTTCGCGCCCTCCACCGTGACCGGCCCTCAGATCAGGACTCTTCGGATTTTGATTTCTGGGGGAGGAGGACTTTCTACTCAGCACGGTTGCTTCTCTCCATCTCCGCTCATCAGGCCCACTACGCAGCCTACAACAGGTATTTTGGTCAGCGCTGGGTCAGATTCTAGCTGCTTTGCCTGACTCGGAGCAAACCAGGCAAGCCATCGCACTCTCTGCCGTGGCCTGGAGCTAGCAAGGCACCAAGCAGGGCATCTTCTGGCGCCAGTGAGGTAGCTACCAGGGTAGTAGGGACAGCGATCTGCACCAGGAGATCGGCGTGGCTTCATCTTTCCTGGTTGTCACCCATGGCCTGGCGTAGGGTGATTTGCTCCGCTCACCAGGGAACCTATCTCTTTTCCCGTAGGGCGAGACGACGTTTGTCGGGGCAAATTCCTTCCCCCTCCAGGGGAACCCCGTCTCGCTCTCCCCACTCTCGGGCCTCCTGAGGCCCAGAAGGTTCTCCCCCTTAGTGTGTCACCCACTGAGGGCTAAGGGACACTGTCCCTTAGGGTGCAATTTATCAGCCCCCTTCGGGGGCTTGGTACTCACCCATCTGTGATGAATGGTGAAGATTGACACAGATAAGATATAGAAATTACGTACCTACCATAATTATGATCTTTCTGTGTATCTTCACCATTCATCACAATCCGGCCCGCCATCCCCCTGGGGCTCCAGTCTCTGGATCCTCCTCCCTCTGTGCCAACCCCTCTTTTTGAGCGGGGTAAAGTTGGGACACACGGGGGGTAGTTTTTCTTCCTAAGGGGTACAGTTCGAGTGGCACTTCTTCTCTACTACTTATCTTCACCCCTACGGGGTGAGAACTGGTGGTTGCCCTCCTTCTGTTATCCATCTGATTTAAAAAAAAAAAAAAAGGGAACCCCTTTTTCACCAAATATCTTTACAGAGAGAGTACTGAGTCCCTGTACCCTGTCCTTCTCCAGAATAGCCGACTCTGCTTTGGGTATTGCCAGTTATTCTGTGCCTTGAATTCTGCAAATGAGCTTTCTACTCCCTGCAGTTCCTATACAGTCTGGTGGCGGACAAGGGTCCTGGATCCTGTTACCTCTCACTGTCTCTCTAAATTTTCTCTCCCCCTCCCTCCCTCCCTTCTTCCTTTCCAGAGATTGGGGCCCCTACCCAATCCCCTTAGTCTTAATTCTTCTATGCTGTCCTCTCAGTCATTATTTCTCCTTTTAGTTCAGTTTTTCTCTTCCTTTTTCTGTCCCTTGGACTCTCTTGTCCCACCCTCCATCCCTTCCTCTTACTTCTCCGGCGACTCAGAACTGGTAGGCAGGCTGAGTCGATACAGCTTAACAGTTAATCCTCGAGCACGGCGCAGATGCTGCGTCGACTCCGCCTATCCTTTTAAAAAAAAAAAAAAGGCTCCCACGGGGTCTTGATCTCCAGCCAGTACCCATCTGTGATGAATGGTGAAGATACACAGAAAGATCATAATTACGGTAGGTACGTAATTTCTATTTTTAGTGTTTAGTTCATTTTTTTTATCTCAATAAGTAAATTTTAGCATTGTTTTGTTTATATTTGTGGTTCCTCTCGGTTTCTGGGAATCGGGAGGTAACCGACTGATCTTATCTGTGTCAGTCTTCACCATTTATCACCTTTGGGTACTTGGCCAGGGACATGACCCGTGGGACTTTTTTTTTTTTATGTATCGGGCGGAGTCGGACGACGATCGCCGACGCCGCCCAAGAGACCGACGCACTCTGTGGCGCTATGGGTTGGCTGTTAGGTGTTGTCGACTCCATCCTCCTGCCAGTTCTTCATCTCCCACCGTCCAAGGTCACCTCGTAGGAAGCTTTGCTGAAGAATATTTTGAGGCCTACCTCTTCTACGCAGTTCAAATTTTCACCTTTCTCAACTCCGTGCCAGTCCGTCGGACCCTGTCTCCTGCCAGTTCTGTTAGCCTACTCAGCGTCACCTGGTAAGATTGTTCCATTATTTTGTTTTGTGGCGTAGAGTCTAGTTTGGTGTTTCTTTCTCGTGAGGTCATGTCTGGGTCGGAGGGCAGAAGACTTCCAAGGCAGACGCCCCCATGCAACGGTGCCTTTGCAGCCGTAAGTACTCCATCACTGACCAGCACAACCGTTGCCTCGTGTATCTTGGCCCACTTCATGACATGGATTCGTGCAACACCTGTTTCTCCATGGACCGCCGGGTCATCGAGCAATGCATGTGGAAAGTGGGGCGAGCTCCGCCAACTTTTGGGGGTCGGGCGCGCACTCATCGGGCCAAGCCGCGTTCTCCCGGCCTTTCCTCTGGGTCCCCTCCTGGTTCTGTATGGACCGAGGAGGAGGGGGCCTCTGCCTCTTGTAGCTTAGCTGTGGCAGAGGCCCCTTCCGCGGTGCAGGAGGCCCGGTCTATTCCCCCCCTCCCGGGGATGGCGGGAGGCACCGTAAGCACCGGGGCGATACCCCCGTGTCATACCCACGGCTCATAAGGCCTGGGTCGGCCCCATCCTTGACGCCATCTGTCGGCACCATCTTGGGCTTCGACGCCATCCGCGGCACCATGGGCCCTGATGGTGCTGCTGTCGGCACCATTCACAGCGCCGATGGTGCTGTCTGCACCGTGGGAGGCTCTGCGGCACCATCCCTGACTGTTTCTCACCCTTGCACCGTTCGCGGCTCCGAGTATGGACACGGCGCCATTGGGGTTTCGGAGTTCAGTGCCGAGAGCATTGTCGGGGCCGTCATCAGTGCCGTCTAAGTCCACAGCACCACTCATGATGCCATGCGGCAGGTTGGCGCCCTGGCGGTCTCTGGTGTCGGTGCCATTGCTGGTATCGACGCCGCTTGCTGCGCCGTGGGTCAGGACAGCGCCATGGCAGGCTCTGGCTTCGAGGCTGCTGCCCTTGTTGGGGCCATGTCCTCTTCTGGCACCATTCGTGGTGCAGCGGGGGGCACTGGTGTCGACTGTGGTGCAGTCTCTGGTTCTGGTGCCCTGTTCAGGAGGGATGGCAGCGGGCGTCCACACACTGTTTGGCACAGGACTTCGATCTCCACCTCTTCAGAGGAGGAGTCGGACTCTGAGTCAGACAGGCTGTCTGGAGTTGGCTGCTGGCGTGGAGACCCTGGTAGTGTCCTCGACAGGCCGGAGTCAGCCCCCCTGTGAAGAGCGGACAGTGACTGCCGGGGCCAGGGTCAGGGGTTCTGACCAGCAGGCAGTGGTGCAGGCCACCATTGCCCTGCAACCTGGCCTCAGAGGGTTCTCTGACCCCTCAGCGGTGGTACCCCCTCAGGTGGTGTGCCTGGATCGCCCAATTTTGGTGCCAATCAGAGCACCCACGGGAGGGGAGGGAAGGGTGCTGCTCCCTGGATAGCCCCTTCGGGGGCTGACCTGGGCTGCCAGCTGCCTAGGCTGGCTTTCTCGAGGAAGAGGCACTCTCGGATTCCAGGGGTCGAGGGCATGGGGTCTGTGCGTGCCTTTTCTGGAGATCCACCTGGGCTCGGGAGAAGCCGTAATGCAGATTTCACCTTCCCTTTCGGTTTCCTCGAAAGGGCTCCATTCTTTGGAGGTAGGGGGCCATCCTTCTGGACCTACATGGCCCCGGTCACCTCACAGGGGGGATTCTTCAGGACGCAGCTTAGGCAGTTCCAGTTTGGTTGATCAGCTGTCGGCTGTGGAGTTTTCTGGAGCTCCTTTCCTAGGGCTCCTGGTGCACTCCCTAGCCCAGGCGGAGGTCAGCCGATTCTTGTTGTCGGCTCTGCCCCCATCCCTCTGCCACATTCTCCTGCGCTCCCAGGCATTCTTGGTCCTAGTGGGCCTCTCTCCTGGGAGCAGTTCAGAGCTCAGGCTGCTCAGTTTCCCTCTTATGTTAGGGCTATGGACAGACAGGTTTTCAACCTCCCCTGAGCAGCCAGCTTCTGAATCTCGAGGTCTTCTGAATCTTCATCCCTCTTCTGGGGAGAGGAGCCATCTGTCCACATCTCTCCAGCTGCTGATCTCACTGAGTATCAGCGATTCTGTGAGGATGTTAGAGGACCTGCACATCACCACTCCCACTCAACACAATTCAGAGTACTGGTGCGCTTTCTAGGTGATTTCAGTGAAGACACCATTGGTACCCCCTGGCCTGCTCCCTTTGGGAGGAGTGTGATTAAGTTTCTGGCAGAGACCTTTTCTGGAGTTCCTGCCCTAGGGATCTCTGCCAGCTTATTGTGCCCCCAGAGTCTCCAGGTTCCATGCCTCATCCTCAGTCAGGATTGATGCAACTGGACACTCCTGATGGTCTGGCGCTCACCGTGACCGGCCCCCAGATCAAGACTCCTTGGATTTTGACTTCCAGGGAGGAAGATGTTTGTTGCTCTATTGTGGCACATCAGGCCCACAATGTAGCCTATGACCGGTTCCTGTGGTCTAGGCTGGGTCAGCTCTAGCCTCCATGCCTGACACGGAGCAAACCAGACAAGCCATTGCACTCTCTGCCGTGGTCTGGAGCTAGCAAGGCACCAAGCAAGGGCATCATATGATGCCAGTGAGGTAGCTACCAGGGTTGTAGGGACAGCGATCTGCACTAGGGGCCAGCATGGCTGCGTCTTTCCTGGTTGTCACCCTTGGCCGGTAGGGTGATTAACTCCATCCACCAGGTACCTATCTCTTCTCCCGTGAGTTGAGGCGGCGTCTGTCGGGCAACTTCCTGCCCCTCGGGGGTCCCCTCACTCTCCCCACTCTCAGCCCTCTCCAGACCTGTGAAGGTTCTCCCTCTTGGTGTGTCACCCACAGAGAGCTAAGGGACTTAGCCCCTTAGGGTTATAAACCCCCTGCAGGGGGCTCGACACTCACCCAAAGGTGATGAATGGTGAAGACTGACACAGATAAGATATGGAAATTACATACCTACTGTAATTCTAATCTTTCTGTGTATCTTCACCATTCATCACATTCCCACCCTCCATCCCCCTGGGGCCTCAGTCTCTGGGTCCCCCTGTCTCTCTCTGTGCCCCCCTCCTTTCTGTGAGTCAGGAGCAGGGTAAACTAGGGCACATAGGGGGATAGTTTTCTTTAGGGGTAGAGTGGTCAGGAATGGGGGCACTCCTCCTTCAGTGCTTCGGCTCCACCCTTGTGGGGGGCGGGTTGGCAGTGGCCCCCTTTTCTTTCCTTTTCCTGTCAATCCTTGATTTCCTTTGATTTTCTTATCCTGTGGACATGACCTCAATTAATGTAAGAAACTAAGTGTTTTGCACCAAATTCTCCTTTTTTGGCGGGGGGGGAGGAGATATCCCTGTTTCCTGTCTTTTCTTCCAGAATAGCCGATTGAGCTTATAGGAGTTTTGCCAGTAATTCTGTGCCTGCAATTCTGGCAGTTAGCCTCTTGGCTACTCCTTCACAGTTCCTATATGAACTGGAGACAGATCAAGGTTACAGGGTATGTTTCTCCTGTCTCCGCCCCCCCCCCTTAAATTTTTCCTTACTCCTAAAAACCTTAACCTCCTCCTCCTTTCTATTTCCAGAGATTGGGCCCCCTACCCAATCCCCTTAGTCTTCGAACTTCTTCTATCCACTCAGTCGTTTATTTCTCCTTTTAGTTTTATATCCTTTCCTTTGTCTGTCCCTTGGACTTTCTTGTCCCACCCTCCCAACCCTTTTTCTAACCTCTGACTCAGAACTGGCAGGAGGCGGAGTCGACAGCACTAACGGCCCACCCACGAAGCACCACACTGTGCGTCGGGCCTCGAGGGCGGCTCCGAGGTACAGGCCGACCCCATCACAAAAAAAAAGCTCCCACGGGGTCATGACCTCGGGCCAAGTACCCAAAGGTGATGAATGGTGAAGATACACAGAAAGATCAGAATTATGGTAGGTATATAATTTCCATTTGTTTACCTCAGATCTGAACTTTTAAACTTGGTTCCGATCACTTTTCAGGTATTTTTATTTAAATTGTTTACTTCTGAACCGGGCTTCTTCGGTTCCTTCGATCGATTCCCCAGTTTTGGAACTGATAAATGTAACCTTTTTCTCAGTTCTTGAACTGACCGCAAACCGATAGCTTTCTTTATTGGTCCCCAGTTCCTGTTTTCTTAAGAAAACAGGACCTCCTGGTTTTAAAAACTGTTCAAAATGTTCAGAATTGTTTGCCAAAGCAGATAAGCATGAGTTATGCTCAGTCTGTCTTGGGCAACAACAATTCTCTGTTGAATGTGAAATCTGCAAGTCTTTCCCTCATAAGACGATTGAAAAATGTCATGCAAGAGGGGTCTATGGGCTCTGACCAGCCCACCCCTCTAAGTCTTTGGCTGAACCTTCTAGGGCCACAAAAACCACCCCTGATACAGGTGAGGGCCCTGGTGAGAGAGGCATTGAACCGACTTGACTCTCCGGTTCCTGCCAAGAAACTTAAGAAAACTAAGCACATTGAGACCCTGGCTGAAATGCCACAACTGGCTCCTCAAGTGCCTGCTTCTACACCAACGCCTGCTGACTTAGCTCAGGCTCTGGCTTTATTACAGATGCTGCAGGGCTTAGTACCCCCTAAGCAGCCTGTTGCTACTCCTGTAGAGAATCATCTGCCTTTGCTCCACCCTTAACTACTGAAACAATGGATGTTGAAGAAGATTATGAGGCAGAGGAAGGTACTGAGCTGAGGTGTCCCCTGAACAGGGGTTTGGTTCACCCCAAGACCTACTGAGGATCATTCCTCACATTTTTCTTTTGTAAGGAAGATGGTCGAGACTCTAGACCTTGTCACTGCAGAAGAGGTGCAAGATGAGGAGGAAGCTCAGTACATGGAGTTAATGGGGTTAACACCTACTAAAAGGCTTCTGCTTCCTATTTACAAGGTTTTCAAAAGACACATTAGAAATTCTTAAAGCACTTAACACTGTCATACCTATTGATAAGCGGTATCAGTTGGATAGGTCAGGGGCTGAGTTTTTATTCACCAACCCTGACCATCAGGGAATTGTGCAGCAGGCTGCTTGTGAAAAGGCTAAAGTGCCTCTGTCCTCTCATCCCCTTGAGAAGGACTCTAGAAAAATGTATAGTACAGCAAATAAAGGGTACCTGTCAGCCTGTCTTGCAGTCAGACATGCCAGCTATCATGCGTATGCAGCCCTCTATCAGAAGACCTTGTGGCAACGCAATACTCACCCCGATCCCAAAACCGAACAAAGATCCAACGGATACCTCTTCTTACTGTCCAGTTTCCATTTTGAATGTAGATTATAAAATATATATGGCAATATGGGCCTCGAGATTGGAAACAGTTCTTCCGAATCTTATTCATCCGGATCAATCAGGTTTCATTAAAGCAGAAAGTACTACTGATAGTAGCAGGCATACTATGTTATTATTAGAACACGTACATTCTAGACAAATCCTGATGGCCTTGTTAAATTTAGATGCCGAAAAGGCCTTTGATAGAGTGTCGTGGAGTTTTTTGGATACTCTAGAGACACTATCTTTCCCCAATTCCTTCCTCTCTTGGTCTCGAAATTTATACTTCCAACCCAGGGCCTGTATCCTAACAAACAGAGCTTTTTCTTCCCCAATTCTATCCTAGCAGGGTACTAGACAAGGCTGCCCCTTTCTCTGTCCTTATTTGCCCTATACATAGAATCCCTAGTGGCAGCCCTGCGTTTAGACACCTGAATAGAGGGAATACCCTTGGGACAAAAACCTACAAGGTTTCCCTGTTTGCAGACAAACAAAACACAAAAACAAACTTTTGCTTTCATTTTCTTCTAATTACTCTGACCAGATTATAAACCCAGCAACTTATCTGGAATGGATATCATTAACTGCACATACTGCGAAACACTTTTCAGAAGGGCAGTTTTACAGGATTTAGGGCACTGTCCTACATGCTGGGCCATTGGAGATCGAAGGGCTCAGCTCCAGGCAGCATGGGCAGAGATTGCATGCCTCAAATTGCATATTCAAGAAGAAATATATTATAAGAACCGCCTGTCATTTCTCCAACATCCAACAGAAACACCTCGACCGCAGAGGGTAGTTGGTCTGGGAGGTTGGCAGGTGGTTAAGAGGGGCAAATCAGGTGCCCCATCACTCAGTGCTCCCCAACATATTACCTCCACAAAGCATATAAAAACTACAAACAGGTATCTGCCTCTATCTCCGAAATCAAACAAAGGGGCAGAGGACACTGCAGAGCAGGACACTGCAGCACAGGAGCTAGCACAACAAAACTCACCCAAAACAGGAACCAAAACAAAAAAGCAAAAGAATTCCAAAAACTTCTGATCGTAGGAGACTCCATGATTCGGGGAGTTGATACCTATCTCCAGCCAGGGGTAATGGTCAGATGTCTCCCAGGTACATCAGCGTGGAGAGACACTGACCGCATTGCTGAAATTGTTCAGGAAGCAGGAGAAAACATTGACGTCCTGGTACACACAGGGACTAATGATCTCTCAGCCAGTCAGTTGTGGAGACCAAGGAACACCTGACCAGGCTGAGTGACAAACTATCATCCATTTCTTCCAGCATTTCCTTCTCTGAGATCCTGCCAGTCTGGGAGAGGGGGCAGATGGACGGAAGGTCAGAGAAGGGGAGATAGGGGAGCTAAGCATGTGGCTCAAGGGCTGGTGCCAGGAAAAAGGACATAAATTTGTAGGGAACTAGCAACAGTTTTGGGAGCGAAAGTTCTTTAAATTTGATGGACTGCATCTGACTAAGGAGGGAGTCAGTGCATTGGGGCAGAAGATTGACGTCTTTGCAGAATATTTAAACTAGCAAATGGGGAGAGGGGTGCATCACCCGATATGTCGAATGGGAAGAACACCCTCCCTCCCCTCAGCTAGTGGTCAAACAGGAGTTCTGCATGTTTATAGTTCATTTGCATCACCAGGTAAGGAAAAAGGTCAGGCTCCCCATACGACGCATAGGGGAAACACCAGACCTCGCCCAACAACTAACACACCAAAATCTGGCCAATGAAAAATTATGTACATAGATACTCACAGTCTGGGAAACAAAATCCCAGATCTGCAGGCAATGATGACAGAGGCTTAACTGGACATAGTAGCAATTAGCGAGACGTGGTTTACCAGTTAACACACTTGGGAGACTTCAGTACCTAGCTATGTACTGTTGAGAAGAAACAGAGGTGCAAAAGGGGGGTGGAGGGCCTGTATGTCAATGAAAATATCAAAGCTACAGAAATTCAGAATACATATAAGGAGCCAGAAGAACTGTGGGTCACTCTGGAAACAGAAAATGAGACAGCCATACGAACTGGGGTTGTCTACAGGCCTTCAGACCAGAGGGAGGACATAGACACATTACTGTTAGAAGATATACTGTAGGTGCCACTCTCAAATCCTATGCTAAGTATCTCATCCACCCAACATTCCTAACAACAGAAACCTAGTTCCCTTAATCCGAGATGGCCCTGCCTATTCTCTACCTTTTACCTATTCTGGCCTCCCTCTTGGCTGCTTACCCTTTCACCCCAATTTCTACCCTATTCCTTAATACCACCTTATTTTTTTCATTTAGGTATGAGCTCTTACTTAGCAGAGACTATATGGGATTGTTGTCTCTTCTCATTCCAGTAAAGCTTATCATTATGTACCTTTGCATGTTAATTATGTTGACCGGTATGTATAGGCCCATATTGACCAGCACCTTCACAGTGTTTTAATTTTTTTTTTGCACAGCTGTCCACCATAATTGTAATCTTGTGAAGTGTATTGTATTGTATTAATGCCCAGGACTACCTTGAAAATGAGCTTGCTCAATGGTGTTTATGCCTGGTTAAATAAAGTGATTGATTGATTGATATACAAAACATGACAGCTAAAGGGGAGGTTCTGATAATGGGAGACTTCAACATGCCAGATACAGATTGGTCAATACCAGCAGGAACATCTGCCAGAACTAGACACACGGTGGATTCCCTGCAGAGGGAGGGAGGGCCTCAAACAACTGGTACTACAACAACCCACAAGAGACAGGGCTATTCTAGATCTAGTACGGACTAACAGGGAAAGGATCACAGATCTTCAGGTAGAATGTCATCTGGGGGCCAGTGACCATCACATGGTATGGTTCACTTTGGCCACTAGAACTAAATCATCCCAATCCAAGGCAAAAATATGGGACTTCAGAGGAGCTGACTTTGATAAGATGGCCAACAGAGTTAAGCTAGCCCTGGCAAAAAGAAATACAGGTGAGGGGGTACAGGAAAAGTGGGAAGGCATTAAGGATGCAGTACTTGAAGCAACATTCCATTGTGTTAGAGAAAAGGAAGTGCAAAAGAAGAAGGAAACCACTTTGGTTCTCAAAACAGTAGCAGAAAAGGTCAGAGCCAAAAGCTGACCTTCAGGAAATATAAGGAACGTGAAAGGGATGAAGATAGGAGGGCATACAAAACTTCCCTAAGGGAAGCAGGGAAGGCAGTAAGGCAAGCAAAGGCCCAAACCGAGGAAACACTAGCACAAACAGTAAAAGAAGGTGACAAGACTTTCTATAGATACATTAGTGAAAGGAGAAAGTCCAGAGGGGGTATTGCTAAGATCAAAGGAGATAAGGGGGCATGTGAGGAGGAGGACCACGTAAAAGCATCTATCCTAAATAGATACTTCTGCTCAGTATTTACTGAAGAGAAGGTAGGGCAGGGCCCACAGCTCAGCACCATGGACACGGGGAGGGAGGTGTGCACTAGTCCTTCACAAGAAAGTGTCCTACAAGAGCTCGCTAAGCCCAGGGTGGACAAGGCAATGGACCTGATGGCATACATCCCAGGGTACTAAAGGAGCTAAGGTGGAACTAACAGAGCCATTATCAGAACTGTTTAGTGAGTCTCTGAGCACAGGAGAGGTCCCAGAAGACTGGAGAAAGCTCATGTGATCCCACTTCACAAGAGTGGTAGCAGGGAGGAGGCAGGGAACTGCAGACCAGTCAGTCTTACCTCAGTAGTGGGCAAGATTATGGAGGCACTCCTTAAGGAAAGGATAGTACAACACCTGGAATCCATAGGAGCACAGGATCCAAGACAGCATGGGTTTCACAAAAGGAAGGTCCTGTCAAACTAATCTCATAGATTTCTTTGACTGGGTAACCAGAGTGGTGGACCAAGGAGGAGCAGTTGATGTTGCCTACCTTGACTTCAGCAAAGATTTCGATACTGTTTCACATAGAAGATTGATTAATAAGCTGGGTAGGCTCGGGATGGGTCAGAAGTTGGTCAACTTTGTGGCAAACTGGTTGACGGGCAGAAAACAGAGTGTGGTGGTAAACGGTATACAGTCAGAAGAGATGCAAGTCACAAGTGGGGTACCTCATGGATCAGTCCTGGGCCAGTCCTCTTCAATTTCTTCATCAGTGACATTGCAGATGGACTGGAGGGTAAAATTTGTCTGTTTGCAGATGACACAAAGATCTGCAACAGAGTAGATGGTCCAGATGGGGTGGGCAGAAGGAGAAGAGATCTGGATAAACTAGCAAAATGGTCGAAAGAGTGGCAAATGGGGTTTAATGCAAAGAAGTGCAAAATTATGCACATAGAAAGAGAAACTCTGAAGCCACCTATACACTGGGAGGGAGTTGCTGGCAGTCACAAGGGAAGAAAGAGACTTGGGCATATCTTCACGATGACCTGAAATCATCCAAGCAGACCACTAAAGCAGTAGGTAAGGCTAGGGGGATGTTGGGGTGTATTAGTAGGGGTATCTCAAGTTAGAAGAGGGAGGTAATAATCCCTCTTTACAAGACACTGGTTAGGCCCCATCTGGAGTACTGCGTGCAGTATTGGAGGCCACACCTTCACAAGGACATTAACCAAATTGAGGCAGTCCAGAGAAGGGCAACCAAAATGGAGCAGGGGCTGTATCAGAAAACATATGAGGACAGATTAACGGAGCTCAATATGTATACCCTAGAGCAAAGGAGGGAGAGAGGTGATATGATCGAAACATTCAAACACCTTAAGGGCATTAACAAGGTGAAGGAGTCTAACGTTTCAATATAAGAAAAATAGCAGGACAAGAGGACACAGCATGAGATTAGAGGGAGGCCGATTAAGGGGTAATGTGAGGAAGTTCTTTTTCACAGACAGTGTGGTGGATGCATGGACCGGCCTACCTCAGGAAGTGGTGGATATGAATACAGTGCAGGGCTTCAGACAGGCATAGGATAGGCCTAAGGGAGCAATACAGATGAGTATGAATAGATAGTCATTTGACAGAGCGAAGGCCGGTGGCACATTCATAAGGTAGAAAAAGAAATGGGCAGACTGGATGGGTCTTGCGGTCCTTATCTGCTGTCAACTTCTAAGTTTCTATGTTCTCCTTACTCTTCTGTCCTCAGAATCCTCAATACCTGCAACATGGGAAATCCTCCAGAACTACGAAAGATTAGCCAATTTCAAATTAAATATTTCTAAAACAGAAACATTAATGCTATATTACCAACCATCAAACACTTAAGAGAATCTCTTTCCCTGTGATGGTGATGTACCAAGATAAAATACCTCGAAATATTTATCCTAAGCAGTATGATACTCTTGGAATTAGTTAATTATGAACCTATTTTGAATCAAATTCAGGAAGACCTTAATAAATGGGAATGGCTAAAACTGACCTTTTTCAACATAGAGACAATACGTATGAATATTCTACCAAGATTATTATACTTCTTCCAGAACGTCCCAGTCTTCCCAGCAAACTATTACTTCAAACGTGGAACAAAATAATTCATTCCTTTATTTGTGATGGTCAGAGACCGAGTATGTTTTTCTTTGCTTTATCTTTCTCTGAGATCCGGTCAACCTTCCCAACTTAAGATTGTACGTAACTGCCGCCTTTTTAAAAATTTTGATAATTTGGCTCTCGACCACTGCTCCATGCATTTGGAAAGATATTGAATTTTTACTCGGTGACTTACATAACATCGGAAAGATAGTCTTTGCCTCTAAAGAACGCTCCCTCCCACCCCCACTGCAAGCCTTCACTAAATTCACTGCCCAAATCTTGAAAACCTGGTGTAGAGTTAAACAACAAAAAGCATTAAAACAAATGGAGCCACTCTCGTTCAATGCCTATGTCTCGGACATAGGGAGGGGGGTTGCGAATAGGTTGAGTCTCTTTGCGGACGATTCAAAACTGGGAGCTCTGGTGGATTGTGAAGAAGCGAGAGAGGTGGTCCAGGGGGATCTGGATACCCTGAAGGGGTGGGCAAGGAGTGGGGACTGAAATTTAATGCCGGGAATTGTAAGGTACTACATTTGGGGTTTAAAAAAACCCGGGCCTTGAATACACCCTGGGGAGAGTCACACTGCAAGTCACATTGGGAGAAAGGAATTTAGGGGTGGTGATAGACATCAAAATGAATAACTCTGAAAATTGTAGAAGAACTGCGGCCAAAGCAAACAGGATACTGGGCTGCATAGCCAGGGGAATTATGTCCAGAAGGAGGGAAGTGATCCTCCCTCTGTATAATGCCTTGGTCGGGCCGCAGCTTGAGTACTGTATACAGTTCTGGAGACCTCATCTGAAAAAGGACATAGTGCTGCTGGAGAGGGTCCAGAGGAGAGTGACCAGGATGATTCAGGGCATGGAGGGGAAGCCTTATGAGGAGAAACTAGAATAGCGTGTGCTTTACTCACTGGAGGAGAGGAGGAGGGGACAGGGAGATATGATAGAGGTTTTTAAGTATGTAAAGGGAATAACCAAGAGTGGAACCAAGGAGCTTTTAGGCTAAGAAGGGGAACAACAGGGGCCATGGTAGAAGCTGGAGGAAACTACAGGCGTGGGAAGCATTTATTTCACTGAGAGGGTGGTGGAGCTGTGGAATGCGCTGCCTGGGAGGCTGGTGGAGGAGGACACAGTGGAAAGATTCAAGAAGGGTGGGACAGGTACAAGGGAAACTGAAACTAAAGAAGATCCTCTTGGGGGTGGTAAGGCAAGCAGCCATTAGGTTGCTGGCTTCCAAGCAGACAAGACGGACCATTTAGCCTATTCTGCTGGCTTTTTAGTATGTTAGTATAAATATTTTTCTCCTTCATGCTTATATCGGTCGATGAAAATTTTCTCCCTGCTAATTTTGACACCACTTTTCATTTAAGGAGGAGACTAGGCCTTAGTTATTACTAGCAGTTTAACAAAGACAACTTCATTTCTTTCTCAGACTTATAAAATATCTTCTCTCTCCCTAATAGAGACATGTTCCACTATACTTGGGTGAGAAATTACATTTCACGACAGATTGCCTTGTTCCCCTCACCTCTCCCAACCCTATGGACCCTGCTTAAGGATACTTTGGGAGGCAATCCTTGGGAAAACTAATTGGCCATATATATATATATATATATATATATATATATATATATATACACACACACACAGAAAAAGCTAAGTTTAATGCATCAATTAGGGTTGTTCCACAGCGACAAAAGTGAGGAAGTCGGTGTTAGGGTTGAACCCCTTGCACCCCTCAGCCCGCCCCAACCAGCATCGGGTGTACATTGGGGTCGTCGGTCCTAACTCTCACCCCATTCTCCTATGCATCAGCTTGTTCACGCATGTGATGGGATGAGGGTTTGGGCGACGACCCCAACGCACTACGCCAATGCTGGTTTGGGGGCAGGCTGAGGGGTGCAAGGGGGTTTCAACCCTAACACAGACTCCTCACATTTGTCGCTGAACATACCTAACTGATGCATTGAACAGTTTTGCCATATATATATATGGCAAAAACTCAGTTTAACTTCTATCAGTTAGGGTTGTTCCACAGCGAAAAAAGCTAGAAATCGGGGTTGGGGTTTGGCCTCCTTGGACCCCCAGCCCACCCCCAACCGGCATCGGGGTGCACGTTGGGGTCGTCGAGTCTAACTCTCACCCATTCTCCTCTACCTCAGCTTCTTTACATGTGATGGGGTGAGAGTTGGGGCAGGCGGACCCCAACGCGCACCTGATGCCAATGGGGGTGGGCTGGAGGGGTCCAGGGGGCTTTCAACCCTAACCCCAATTTCCTAGCTTTTTCCGCTGTGGAACAACCCTAACTGATGCGTTAAACTGAGTTTTTTGCCTCTAATTTCCTTCTTTTGAGAATGAGGATGATAAATAATGAAAGGAATGCAGTGGCGGCAGGGCCCAGCGCTCCCACCACATGATGTCTTGTTACACAGTAACAGGAACTGCAAAGCAAGCATGAGCGGCAATGGTAATACGCGTGGCAAAGCAAGCGTAAATGGCAAAGCAAGCGTTAATAGAAACACAAGCGTGAAGTGATGCGAAGCAAACAGTTACGTAGCGGAGTCAACAAACAGAAGTGCATACAGAACACAACTGGTAACACACACATTCACGGTACCACAATTGTAAATGCAAATGGTAACAGTAACACCAACAATAACACCAAAGTAAACAGAAATGCAAGCACGTATGAAAACGCAAACCGTAACACACTCGCAGAACCACAGTTGTAAATGGTTACAGTAACAGCAACAATAAAGCCAATAAAAACAGAAACGCAAGCGCATACGAAAACGCAAACTGTTACACGTAAGGTCATGGAACCGCAATAGTAAACGTAAATGGTAACAGTAACAGCAACAGTAAAGACAACAGAAATCCAAGTGCATACAAAAACGCAAACCGTTACGCACACGGTGGCGTAGACGGGAACAATGATTCAAATGGTAACAGAAGCGCAACTGGAAACGCTAAGTGTCACAGTAACAAAAGGACACACCCTTCTTTTCCCCAAAAACTGCATTGAAAACAAAGAATGTATGCATTATAATTGACTTGAACGAGAAAAGTACGACTTGAAATACTAAATTGCTTATATCTCAGGAACCATACGACGTAGGAAAAAAATTAAAATTTTGTATGAATTATTACTTTCCTGGCTAGTGTTATGCTTAACCCCACAGTTTCTGAGATACGGGCCCTGAAAGACTCACGAGACGCCATAATGTTATCCTATGGGAAAACGTCAACAGTGCTGTCACTTTGCCACCCAGTAATTTTTTCTCCAAACCACCAAAAGGCACATTTGTAGGATGTTGGCTTTCTTCCTCAAATTTCAGCCAAAAGACCAAACCATTATTTTCCAGCAGAGCGGTAAAGAATTCCTGTAATATAGGCGGACACCGTAATATTATCTATGGGAAAGCAAACGCTTCAGCGGTGCAGAATAACTTTGCCAAAAAGTGTTTTCGACACAAGTCCATCGGTTCCTGCCGGTTCTGCTAGCCACCAACGCTGCCGATAAGACCTTTCCATTTTCTTCTTCCATCGGCGTTGTCTTGTTTGTATTTCTTTCGAAGGTCATGTCTAGGTCGGAGGGCAAGAAGACTTCGAAGACGGGTCGGCCCCTCCATGCGACGGTTCCCATGTGGCCGAACATTTTTCATCACCGATCAGCACAACCGTTGCCTTTCGTGTCTTGGCCCGCTTCACGACATGGATTCATGCGACACCTGCTTCTCCATGGACTGCCGGGTCATCGAACAGCGCACGTGGAAAGTGGGGCAAGCTCCGCCGATTTTCGGGGTCGGGTGCGCACTCGTCGGGCCAAACCACGCTCTCTTGGCCTTTCTTCTGGTCTCCTCCCGGTTCTTATGCGGACTGAGAGGAGGGAGCTTCGCTTCTAGTAGCCTAGCCGTGGCGAGGCTCCTCCGCGGTTGAGGAGGCCAGTCCATTCCCTTCAGGAGGTGGGCGGGAGGCACTGCTTACGGTAACGCCTTCAGGGGCGAAGGTTCCCCCGGTGTCGGACCCACAATTCGCAAGGCCCGGGTCAGCACCATCCTTGATGCCGTCTGTCAGCACCATTCGTGGCTCCGTGGGCCCTAGTGGTGTCGGCACCTGTCCATTACATGGCGCTGTGGCTGGAGCAGCGCTGAAACTGCTGTCAGCGCAGTGGGAGTCGCTTTGGTGCCATCTTTTCTTCTCCTTGCCTCGCGCGAGGTTGAGCTTGGTGCCGTGTCCATTTCTGGAGCCGTTCGCGGCGCCGAACAGGGGCATGGCGCCATGAGGGGATTCAGAAGGGCGCAGTTGGGCCGTCGGCGCCGTCTCTGCTCTCAGTGCCGTTCGTGGCTCCGTGGAGTGAGTCAGCACCGTGGAGGTTTCGGCGCTATCTCTGCCCTCCGGCTCCACGGGGCGCGACGGCACCGTGGCAGGTTCCGACTCCAAGGCTGCTGTTCAGGCCGGAGCCGTCTCTTCTTCGGCCACCATTCGCGGTGCTGGGGAGGGCACTGGCACCGGCTCGGGTGCAGTCTCCATTTCAGGCACCCTGTTTGGTAAGGATGGCAAAAGGCGCCCACCTACGGTTTGGCACAGGGCCTCGGCCTCCACTTCTTCAGAGGAGGAGTTGGGCTCTGAGTCAGATGAGCAGTCTGGCTCCTGGAACTAGCTGCTAGTGTGGTAGCCTAGTGGTGTCTTCAACAGACCGGAGTCAGCCCCCTCTGAGGAGGCGCGACTTCCGAGGGCTGGGGTCAGGGTGCTGACCAGTGGGCAGTGGTACAGGCCACCTTTGCACTGCAGCCCGGCCTTGGAGGATTCGCTGACCCTCAGCGTGGTACCCCCTCAGGTGGTGTGCCTGGACCGCCCAACTTTGGGGCCGACCAGAGCACCTGCGAGAGGAGGGTACTGTGCCTTGGATAGCTCCTTGGTGCTGACCAGGGCTGTCAACTACCTAGGCTGGCCGTCTCGGGGAGGAGAGCACTCTCGGATTCCAAGGGGTCGAGGGCATGGGGTCTGCATGGAGGCCTTTTTAGGGGCCCATCAGGGCTCTGGAAGAAACCGCAGTGCCGATCTCCGCTCTTCCTCTCCAGCTGTCTTTGAGAACCCCGTTCTTCTGAGGTGAGGGGACAGTCCTTCTGGACCTATAGCCCCAGTTGCCTCACAGGGATTCTTCAGGCGCAGCCAAGGCAGTTCGAAATGGTTTGTTCAGCTGTAGGCTGTGGAGTCTTCGAGCACTTTCATCCTCTGGCGCTCCTGGTCTCCCTAGCCCAGGCGGAGGTCAGCGCTTCTCTTCTTGGCTCTGTCCCCATCGCACTGTCGCACTCTCCTTTGCTCCCAGGCATCCTTGGTCCTAGCGGGCCTCCTCCTGGGAGCAGTTTAGGTCGTGGCTGCTCATTTTCCCGACATCAGGGCCATGGACAGACAGGTTTTCAACCTCCCCCAAGCAGCCACCCACTGATCAGTCGAGGGTCCTCTAACTCCTCATCCCCCTCTTCTGGGAGAGGAACCTTCTGTCCACATCTCCCCAGCTGCCGATCTATAGGTATCAGCGATTCTCGTGAGGATGTTGGAGGACCTGCATCTCCCCTGCCACTCAGAGCACTCCAGAACACTCAGCGCGTGCCTTTTGGGCGATTTCAGTGAGGACACCCTTGTGGTGCCCCTGGCGTGCTCCCTTTGGGAGGGCATCATTCTGTTCCTGGCAGAGACCGTTCTCAGGATTCCGCCCTAGGGATCTTTGCCAGCGGTATTGCACACCCTCCGGGCCTCCAGGTTCCATGCCTCATCCTCAGTCAGGATTGATGCAGCAGGACACTCCTGATGCGCCCGCCTCCAACATGACTGGCCCCAGATCAAGACTTCTCGGATTTTGACTTCTGGGTGGGAGGACTTTCTACTTGGCACGGTTGCTGCTTTCTATTTCTCCACATCAGGCCCACTGTGCAGCCTATGATAGGTTCTTGTGGTCCAGGCTGGGTCAGCTCCTAGCCTCTTTGCCTGACTCGGAGCAAACCAGACAAGCCATTGCTCCCTCTGCACGTGGCCTGGAGCTAAAAAGGCACCAAGCAAGGGCGTCGTATGATGCCAATGAGGTAGCTACCAGGGTCGTAGGGACAGCGATCTGCACTAGGCGGATGGCATGGCTACGTCTTTTCTGGTTGTCACCCTTGGCTCGGCATAGGGTGGTTAACTCCGCACACCAGAGGACCAATTTTTTTTTCCTGTAGGGTGAGGCTGTGTTTGTCGGGGCAACTTTCTTCCCCCTCTGTGGGGTCCCCATCTCACTCTCCCACTCTCGGGCCTCTCCAGGCCGGAAGATTCTCCTCTTAATGTGTCACCCACGAGGCTAAGGGCGTTGTCCTTTAGGGTTTGAAAAGCCTTCGGGAGGGCTCGGCATCACTCCATATATGATGAATGGTGAAGACTGACACAGATAAGATATGAAAATTACGCACTACCATAATTATGATCTTTCTGTGTATCTTCACCATTCATCACAACATACCTGCCATCCCCTGGGCCTCAATCTCTGGATCCCTCTCTCTCTCTCTGTGCTTTCCTTTCCCCTTCCCTGTCTTTGTTGGGGGAGTGATCTGGGGCACAGTGGGGATAGTATGACTGGTGGGAGAGTGGTCAGGATGGGGCGGCATTCCCTCTTCAGTGCTCTGCTTCACTCCTTTGGAGTGAGAGAGGGTAGCTGCCCTCCATCCTCGCCTCCTCCTTTCTCTTTTTCAAAATTTTAGTTTTTGTGTCCTCTGGACAAGTCTTTAAGTTCATTTATCCCAACTAAAAATTCTCGTTGTTGCATATGAGAGGGGGAAGAACCTCTGTTCCTGTCCTCTAAAAATAGCCGTTTTCTGCCTTGAAGAAGTTTCTTTGCCAGTGATTCTGTGCATTGAATTCTGTAATTAAGCCTGTTGGCTACTCCTTGCAGTTCCTATACAGTCTAGAGACAGGACAGAATCCAGCATGTCCTGACTTTCTGTTCTCCCTCTCACGTCAAACATTTATATCTCAAAATGTCCTACCCTTCCCTAACTCCCACCCTTTCTGTTTTCCAGAGATTGGGGCCCCTTCCTATCTCTCTAGCTTTTCGTTTCTCTCACTCTGTCCCTCAGTCATTTATTTCTCCTTTTGATTTTTATATCTTTTCCTTTTCTGTCCCTTGGACTTTCTTGTACCACCCTGTCATCCCTCCTTTTTCCTCTCCTCTCCGGCAACTCAGAACTGGCAGGCAGGCAGTCTACAGCGCCTAACGGCCAACCCGCCAAGCACCATGTGGAGCGTCGGTCTCGAGGGGTGGTGCGAGGCGCGCGTCGCTCCACCTACAAAAAAAATAAAAGCTCCCAGCGGGGTCTTAGCCTCCGGCCGAGTACCTATATGTGATGGGTGAAGATACACAGAAATATCATAATTACAGTAGATATGTAATTTTAATTTCTCGATACTTTCGGTCTCCAGCAGTACTTGCAAAATACCTCCCTGCTTCCTGTGGTCTTTGTTGGAGGGGGTGCAACTGTTATCTAACTGATCTCAGCCATATTTTTGGGGTTTTGCCCTAAATTAACACCATTTTGGTGTGTCTTGCAGCTGGAATTGGGAGAATGTTTGGGGAGCACATGAGCTGACAGTAGAGATAGTGGTTTTATCTGTTAACCCCCAAATAGACCACATTGGGATGTACTCTGCTTCCTTTGTACTTATTGGCAGCCAAAAGGCTATAACTCAAAAATGGATGACTAACCAGATCCCCTCAATAGAAAATTGACGACAAATTATTAAAGAGATTTATAATTCAGAACACCTAACAGCCAAACTCCATAACAATCTTCCTCCCTTTGAAATAAAATGGCGTAGATGGGTACTACACATATTTTCAGAAGATCCAGAATTTGTTCCTTAAAGGGACAGAGATTAAGAGGTGTGAAAATTATTTAAAAAGAACAAAAACAAAACTTTACTGGATCTGGGATGGGGTCCGCCGCCTGCCCCTAAAGAAGAAATATAAGAATAAGTAAGGTTTAAATTTGAAACTGCCAAGTATTGAAAGAGGTGTCATTACTATAAAATGTGTCATTAACCATTTAATTAGAAATAAGAATAACTGTATTGTATCTTTGGAAAAGACAATGGCAATACTGAACATGTAGAAACTCTTTTTAATAAAAGTAAAAAAAAAAAGGCCTTGTGGCAGTCCCTCTGGATGTTGCTGAAACTATCCCTTCCGCACTAGTGTCAGAACTAGTGGATACTGCTAAGATGGGCTTAGAAGCTTCCAAGTGTCAGTTTCAGATGGCAGCTGATACAGCTGCAAGGTGATGGTAGTACTGCGGCCATGAGGAGGTTTGGGTTTGTCTTAGAGCTACTAACCTCACCCAGGACACCCAGAACAAGGCCATGGACTTTCCAGTTGAAAATAACTCACTGTTTGGAGTTCAGACTGAGGCCTACATGAAAAAGGTGAACGAATACAAATCCACCGTTGTATTCGTCCTTGGTAGTAATTCTGCCAAGGAGAGGCTGTGACAGGGTGACCCCTGTCGTAGTGGACACGAATGGGATAAATTGAAACCCCTTCCCCCAAGCAGTTAATATGTTTTGTATAATGTCCAACATGCTGCTTGGCTGACTGAAATAAAACTGTTTTGCTATGGGACTAGCAAAGCTCGTGTCTGTGTTTTTAAAAGTTTCCCTGCTGCTCCATATTATTATGAATAAAACTGCTAGGATGTATTTTACAGCGTAGAGAATGTTCTGACCTCAGGCTGACCTTTCCCAATGCTGTAAACAAGCCTGAAGCTGCCATTTGATCTATTCTCTATGGAGCAACAGTGGCCCCTAGTGACTAATTTAATGTTATCTGATGAATAAAATTTTCCTAATTTTCAAAGAGACTACAAAAAGCTGAAAGGGGTTAGTGTTGTTTAGACTGAGACTGAGGCAGGTGGAAGACCTCCTTGTAGTGTGTGCTATCACACTGTTAGGCTGAAGAAAGTCTTGGACACTGCTGAAGTAAAGCAGTTGTCATCTGATTTATTTTGTCTAACCAAATGTTCTTATTTTCTGTCATTTTTACTTGATGAAAATAACATGATAAATGCAACCATGCATTTTTTTTATGCACCCAACTTGTGGTCTGCCTGAAATTGTGTATCCTGAACGCACACCCGGTGACAGAGACCATCACCTTCTTCCTGTTCTTCTACATATGGAAGGGGTGGCAGGGGTAGGGCTTCTTATAGAAGACCTTTTTACCAGGTACAGGCTGTGGCACAACAGCAGTACCAGCCCCAGCAGGTTAGTTTCTTTAGAGCTAGAGGCAGAAGGGGTTCCGGGCGTGGCTCCCAGTCTGTCCAAACTCAGCAGCAGCCCAAACAAAATCCCTGACTTATCTCTTCAGGTATCTTCCCTGGTACCTGTAGGGGGCAGACTGACTCGCTACTTCCAGGAATGGTCCTGGAAGTGGTGAGTCAGGGTTTGTCCCTAAGTTTCAGATCTCTTCCTCCCTTAAGAACAAGACTGTTCAGAGCAGTTCTTTCCACAGAGAGAGAAAGCTGTTGGAACAGGAGTTTCAAACAACATGAAGTCTTGCTATATTTTGACATATGCAGTATAACCCCAGGTTAGAACTGCTCGGAGGTGAAAGAGTTAACTTTCCATGCAGGGCATGGAATCTTGAGACCGATCTCGGTTGAACACTCTGTCTCTTGAAGCTCAAACTTAAACTGTCAGATTCTTTACTCCGCCTCACTGAACAGTCACTCGGAGATTCCTCCTGCTGCTCGGTTCGTTTAGTCGGTTTTAAAGTTTAATTTGGTTTATTTTACGAAATTTAACGCATAATCGTCGGTTCAAGCTCTGCCTGTGGTATTGTAAGTAATAGATAGGCTTATTTATTATTTTTTCTTCTGTGTGGAACTTGTAAACGTCTTTTTCAGTTCGGTTTGAACCGATCAGATGGGTTTTAAAATTACCTTCTAGTCCTTTAGAGTGCAGTTCCCGGTTCTTATCGGTTCTAAAAAAAAACGGATTTTATTAGTTTTTTCCACGACCCATGACACGGTTGGGAACCGATAAGAGAGTCTTGCTTGGTGGATTGCCATTAACGGGCAAGTTTTGGTTAGGCTGGCACTATGTCTGAGAAACCCAAAAGAAAAACCGGACCCACTGGGTTTCAGCACTGTGGCCTCTGTGGGGAAGCCTTTGCTAAGGCTGACCCACACACCATTTGTGTATATTGTCTGGGGTTTGACCACCTCAATGCAGACTGCCAGATTTGTAAGAATTTTCTTGCTGCCACCGTGGAAAAAAGAGTGGGTAGGCTCAGGGAAAGGGAGGCCAAAAGTCCGCTGACCGGATGGCCAGCCAGTTCAGTTCAACGAACCTGAAGTGCCCTCTGACCAAGCGATACTTCCTCGGGCAAATGAAGAAGCCAGCTCTGAGGGCCGGTTCCAACTGAAAGGACTAGAAGGTCAGCTAGTTTGGGGCCAAAAGTTCTTTCTCCAACCGCTGAGGAAATAGCCAAAGCTATTCAAATTGTCAGTCTCTTTCCCCAGTTCCGTCTGAACCCGGCACCATTAGAAGCGCCCGCTCGGTCGGTTCCCTGGTTCAAGATTATGATTTTGACGATTTTTATGAACCGGGGAAGGGGAGGAGGGGTACGAGGAGAGTGAGTATGATTTTGAAAGTCTGGATGTGCCCATTGAACCGGACATCTCTCCAGACAGACCCTCAGGAGTGTCCCCTCCCAGGCTATCTGAGTCCCCTTCTCATTTTTTGTTTTACAAGAAAGTTGCTGAGACTCTGCAACTCCCTGTTGAGGAAGCTGTTGATGATCAAGAAGAGCCTGATTTTGTGGAAATGATGTATATTCCAGAGTCTAGGAGACTGTCTATTCCTTGCATAAATCTTTTAGGAAAATGACAGTAAAATTCTGAAACTCTTCATTCTATCCTCCCTGTGGATAAAAGGATGGACAAGAGGTATGCTTTATCAGGCTCTGATCGGAGTTCCTATCCACAGTGCAGCCATGTGGGGGTGGTGCAGGCTGCAGCCTGTGACAAGGCTAATATTCCTCTAGCTCTAACCCTCCTGAAAAGGATTCCAGGAGGATGGATGCCATGGCAAAAAGCAGTACATGGCAGCATCTTTGGGACTCAGACAGGCAAATTATTAAACACACAGCTAGGTACCAGAAATCCAGGTGGGATACTGTCCTGGCCCTAGCAAAACAGGCCCCTGACCAGCTTGCCGGGAGCTGGAGCAGGTGGCTGGGATGGTATTGAGGCATCCAAGGTGCAATTTCATGCTGCAGTAGACTCTAATGATGTTTCATCAAGAGTCATGGCTACATCTGTGTCTCTTGCAGAATGGCCTGGCTCAGATGTACTGTCCTGTCCAGGATACCCAGTCTAAGGCTATGGATTTTCCTGTTGTGGGAAATTCTCTGTTTGAGGAGCAGACAGAGAATTATATGAAGAAAATGGATAAGTATAGGACCACCTATAGGAGTGCACAGGCCAAGAAAGGCAAGTCACTCCTCAAAAGCGCTTGTCGGGCAGGCCTTTTCATAGTCCGTTTTACAAGCCCAGGCCTCCTCTTCTGCTTATGCCCAGAGGGGTACTAGAGGAAGGGGCAGAAGGGGTTCTAGTAAGCCTGTTTCTACCCCTCAACCCAAAGCCCCTGAAAAACAGGCTTCCTGATGGGGTAGCCAGGGCCGATTCTCCACTACCGGTAGGGGGCAGGCTGGCTTACTTTGTCCAGGACTGAAAGTCTTTAACATCAGACAAGTGGGTCCTGGAAGTAGTAAGCCAGGGACTGGTTCTCAGCTTCAAAAAATTCCTGAAGATGAGAGCCAGGTCTTTTCCACCTGCAAACCCTTCAGAGACACTTGCACTGGAAGCAGAAGTTTCTTCCCTCCTGGCTCTCAGAGCCGTGGAAAAGGTTCCACCCATACACCAGGGCAAAGGGTTGTACTCCAGGTACTTCCTTACTCCAAAAAAGACAGGAGAATGGCGGCCCATCCTGGATCTCAGGTATCTAAACAAGCACCTTTTGAAACCAAAGTTCAAAGTGGTGACCCTGGGGATTATTTTACCCTCTCTAAGGCCAGGGGACTGGCTAGCCTCCCTGGACCTCAAGGATGCCTACTTCCATGTTCTCATAGAAGCTCCCACGAAAGTACCTCAGATTCAACTGCCCTCAGGCCATTACCAGTTCAGAGCAATGCCCTTGACCTCACCTCGGCCCCAAGGGTGTTCACAAAATGCCTGGCAGTAGCAGTTGCTCATTTAAGAAGGCAAAGATTGCCATCTTTCCTTATCTGGACGACTGGCTCATTGTAGGCCAGTCTCAGAGCAGAGTCAAATTACATTTACAAGTAACCCAGCAACTGCTTACATCTCTAGGTTTCCTTCTCAATCTTCCAAAGTCAGTTCTGGAGCCTGTCCAGCTTCTTACCTTCATAGGCGCAGAACTGAACACAAAAAGCCAGAGCCTTCCTTCCTCTGGAAAGAGCAAGAACCCTGGTGTCTCTGGCCTCCTCTTTCCCCTACAGGTCTCTCGACCAGCAAGGCATTTTCTACAGCTCCTGGGGCACATGGCTGCTTCTACAGCAGTTGTGCAGGGAGCGAGATTTCAGATGAGGGACATTCAGTTCCATTTGAGAGCTTTTTGGTCTCAAAGGACAGATCCCCTAACCAAATTGATTCCAGTGACTTGAACCCTGATCCAGGCCCTTCAGTGGTGGCAGGATCAGAACAATCTGAGACAGGGGGTTCCCTTCACTCCCCAGTCTCATTCCTTGACCCATACTACAGATGCATCCCTCTTGGGGTGGGGAGCTCACATGGGCGACCTTTCCACCCAAGGGCTGTGGTCCCCTCAGGAATCCCTGCTCCACATCAATTTGCTGGAACTCAGAGCAGTTTTTCTAGCACTCCAGGTTTTTTCCACATCTGTCCAGAACAAGGTGGCTCAGGTCAGAACAGACAATACCACTACAATGTGGTACATCAACAAGCAAGGGGCACTCGGTCTACGGCCTTGTGCATCGAAGCAATGAAGTTGTGGTCTCTGGTTTATTCTCTAGGCACACTCCCTACGGCAGTTCACCTCCCAGGCAAGGACAATGTCCTAGCGGATGCTCTCAGCAGGATTTCCCAGGGCCATCACAATGGGCACTGGATCCCCTAGTACTGGAGGTAGTATTTGCCAGATGGGGCACCCCGCAATAGATCTCTTTGCAGCCCCAGACAATCACTAACTTCCCTTTTTGCTGCAGGCCCCCAGTGTTGGGCTCAGTCCTCTGGATGCCTTCCTCCTCAGTTGGGAAGGAAGTTTCTCTATGCTTTTCCCCTTCCCCTTCTTTTCAAAGTGCTAGTCAGAATCAGATCTCAGCCCCTGCAAGATGATCCTGATTGCTCCAGATTGGGCCAGGCAGCCCTGGTACCCACCTCGTGTCCTAGCAGTCCACTCTCCCCTATGTCTTCCCAGGAATCACAACCTGTTAACCTGTGCCCAGGGGAGAGTTTGGTATCCGAACCTCAAATCTCTCAATCTCAAAGCTTGGCTCTTGAAGAGTTGGAGTTTGCTGACCTACACCTGTCTCAAGGTGTATTGGATATTTTGAAGGCCTCTAGGAAGCCTTCCATCCTATAATTCAAAATGGAAGAGATTTTCCATATGGTGTGCTGGAAAGCATATTTCCCCAGAACCTGCGGGCGTGCCCACGATCCTGGATTATTTGGTGCATTTGAATTCCTTGGGGCTGAGACCAGCTACCCTAAAAGTGCACTTGGCAGCTGTGTCTGTCTTCTTATCAGCAGGTAAGCCCTCTTCTTTATCAGCTCTCCCTGTGTTCTCCAAGTTTTTAAAGGTTGCTTCCACCAACCCTCCGTTCAGGACCCTGCCCCTGCTTGGGATCTTAATATTTGCATCAGCTCAGCTTACCCCCTTTGAGCCATTGTCTTCAGCAGAGCTTAAGTACTTGACTTGAAAACTGTGTTTCTGGTAGCCATCACCTCCGCCTAGCGCATAAGTGAGCTACAAGCCTTGTCAGTGGAGCCTGATTTTATCTCCTTTCATAGAGATAAGGTGGTCCTCAGGACTAACAGGAAGATTTTGCCTAAGGTGGTTTCAGACTTTCACCTTAATCAATCCATGTCTCTTCCTGTGTACTTCACTGACCATTCCTCCTCTGATGAGAGGAGATTACACAGTTTAGATGTCAAAAGAGCCCTTAGTTACTATATAGAACGTACCAAGGGTCACAGGTTGAATCCTCAATTGTTCCTCACTTATGGTGAGGTTGGTAAGGAAACCTGCCACTAAAAGATCCATTGCCAGGTGGATTGTCTCTTATATCAATTCTGTTATGAAAAACTGGGTAAGGTTCCTCCTCAGGCCTGAGGGCTCACTCTACCAGAGGTCCGCTGCGTCTCTGGCTGCTGCCAGGACATTCCTATCCTAGAGATTCAAGCAGCTACCTGGAAAACAGTTTACACTTTTACTAAGCATTACTCCTTGGATATCCAGGCTAGGAGTGATGCTCGATTACAGCAGCTGATGGCTTCAGAGCCTTATTTCCCAAGTAGGTCTGTCCCTCCTCCATGGAGGTACTGCTGTATAGTCTGCATATGTCATAATATAGCAAGACTTCATGTTGTTTGAAGAAAAATTACTCACCTTAGTAATGTTGTTTCTTCTAATGGAGTCTTGCATATTATGACCTCCTCCCAGCCTGCCCCTCTCAGAACCTCTATTTTTGGGATGTGGGTGGGCAGTGCAATGTTGGCACTTCACTGATGCCCACTTTATTTTCACCCTTCTGGGTGCTTAGGTGTTATACTTAATTTTCTTTCTTGAATCCCCGACTTGAGTCTTTGTTTTGGGATCAAGAACAAAAGGTGTTTTTGTAGTTAGTAGCCAGTGGCTAGTGTAGGTTTACGGCTTCCACACAGAACCTTAGTGAGTTTTTGCTCGTAAAAATCTGACAGTTTAAGTTTGAGCTTCAACAGACAGAGTGTTCAACTGAGCTCGCGCTCAAGATTCCATGCCCTGCATGGAAAGTTAACTCTTTCACCTCCGGAGCAGTTCTAACCTGGGGTTATACTGCATATGTCATAATATAGCAAGACTCCATTAGAAGAAACAACATTACTAAGGTGAGTAATTTTTCTTCAGGCTCTGCTTTATCAAAGCAATAGAACATGTCCTTGAGGCAAAAGGCCAAGGATTCTATTAAAAGTACTTTATGACAATGAAGGAAAATGGGAGTTCGGCCTATCCTACACTTCAGACTACTAAACAAATACCTGGTAAAGCCCAGATTCAAAATGGTCACACTGGCCATGATTCTACCAACACTACAGAAAGGAGACTGGCTAGCCTCCTTAGACCTAAAGGATGTATACTTCCATATTCCTGTAAGGAGTCACACAGAAAATGCGTAAGGTTCAGATTCCCTTCAAGCCACTACCAGTTCTCAGCACTGCTCTTTGGTCTCACTTCAGTACCAAGAGTGTTTACCAAGTGCCTGACAGTGGTGGTGGCGCACCTAAGAAAGAGTAAGTGTTCCAGTTTTTCCCTACCTGGACAATTTGCTAATCATGGGAAAGTCTCACCAGCAGGTGAGAGAGCATCTACAGGTAACACAGGACCTTAGGGTTCCTTATCAATGTCAAAAAGTCAGTTCTAACCCGTGTACAGGTATTACAGTTCATAGGTATAGAACTGAACACCATTGTGAGAAGAGCTTACCTCCCTCAGGAGAGAGTAGTCAACATTCTGCACCTGGCAAGTTCAGTCGTCCTGAACAAACCAAAGCCAGCAAGACAGTTTCTGCAGTTGCTAGGCCACGTGGCCTCAGTAACAGGCACAGTCCTGGGTGCCAGGTTTCAAATGAGAGATGCTCAGTTCCACCTCAGGGCACACTGGTGCCAGAGGCAGGATCCTCTATCAAAACCAATCCAGTAACAAAGGAGTTACTGCAGGCACTCCAGTGGTGAATGGATCTGGACAACCTAAGGGATGGGGTCCCTTCCTGCAGGAATCTCCATCACTAGTTCTCACAACAGATGCTTCTCTGCTAGGGTGGGGTGCTCACTTTGGAGAGCATACCACCCATTGCACATGGTCAAGTCCAGAATCCCTCCAGCACATAAATCTGCTGGAGCTGAGAGCAGTTTATCTGGCTCTTCAGGCCTCCTCATACTTGCTCCAAGGAAGGGTGGTACAATTCAGAACAGACAATACCACAACAATGTGCTACATAAACAAGCAAGGAGGGACAAGGTCCACTCCCCTGTGCACAGAAGCAGTGAGAGTCTGGAGTCTAGTTTACTCTCTCAATGCCTCCTTACAAACCATCCATCTGCCCGGCAAGGACAACACGTTGACAGATTCCTTGAGCAGAATAATTCAGGCCCATCATGAATGGACACTGAACAAACAGGTGGTGGGCATCCTGTTCGAAGCGGTGGGGCACTCTAGCAATAGATCTGTTTGCATTCCACCATAACCACCACCTACCTCTCTTTACTGCTGCTGGGCCCCTGACAAGGGAACAGTTACCCTGGCTGCTCTGATTCTGGATTGCGCAGGGAGGCATCTCTATGCTCCACCCCCCCTTCCCCTGCTACTCAGGGTGCTCATCAAGCTCAGATCGCAGCCAGTCTCAATGATCTTGATTGCACCAGACTAGGCCAGACAGCCTTGGTACTCTCTCCTGCTCTCTGTGTCTGTGACCAGACCGATTCACCTACCCCAGAGGTACAACTTACTGACCTCCTTCCAAGGGAGTGTCATGTACCCCAGCGTCAGGTCCCTCAGACTGAAGGCATGGCTCTTGAGGACTTAGAGTATGCAGGCTTGCAAAACTCTGAGGGCGTCCTGGAGGTTCTTAGAGGGTATAGAAAACCTTCTACCAAGAAAACCTATGCCTCAAAGTGGAAAAGGTTTTCCATATGGTGTACGGATAATGGTGTGGTCCTGGCTCAAGCCAGGAGAGAGAAGGTTATACTGCCCTTGTACAGGTCACTGGTAAGGCCGCATCTAGAGTATGGAGTTCAGTACTGGTGCCCACACCTCAAAAGGACACTAACCTGCGAGAAGGTCCAGAGGAGGGCTACAAAGATGATAGCAGGTCAGCAGGGTAAGGCAAACGAGAAGAAATTGAGGACACTGAACATGTATTCCCTGGAAGATGAGAGAGAGAGGGGATATGATTGGGACCTTCAACTACCTGAAAGGAATAAATGAGGTTAATAAGGAGAGTCTTTTTAAGCTGAGTGGCAGCCATAACACAAGGGGGCACAATCTTAAGCCGGAGGGTGGGAGATTTAGGAGGGATGTAAGGAAGCACTTCTTCACAGAGAGGGTGGTGGCCACTTGGAATGTGCTGCTGGGAGAGATCATCTCATTGAGGACAGTGGGTAGCTTTAAGAGAGGCTGGGATAGGCATGGGGAAGGTAAGGATCATGGGTAGAGAGGATGAGAGAGTGGGGGAGGAGGGAGGGCAGGGACATTACCTCAAGTTGTGGGCCCTGTCTGAGCAGACCCTATGTCTGAGCAGACTTGATGGACCAAATAGGGCCTTCTGCTGGTTTCTTCGTATGTTCGTATGTAACATTAAATCCTGAAAGTTAATTTGGCTTCAGTATCAGCATACATTTCGGCTGGGGAGGATGCCTCTTTGGCATCAAATCCCATCTTCAAGAGATTTTTCAAGAGATTGTCTCACCTGTACCCCCCTCACAGGGAGCCAGCACCAGCTTGGAAGTTAAACATTTGCATTGCTCAGCTTATGCTTCCCCCTTTTGAGCCCATGGTCTCTGCAGACCTCAAGTTTGTTACTTGGAAAGCAGTTTTCCTGGTGGCCATCACTTCTGCCAGGAGGATGAGTGAGCTCCGGGCCCTTTGTATTGAAAAGGATTATATTTCTTTTCACAGGGACAAGGTAGTGCTGAGAACAAATAGGAAGTTCCTTCCCAAAGTGGTCTCAGGCTTCCATTTGAACCAGTCCATCACCTTGCCAGTCTTTTTTTACTGAGCATTCTAGCTCAGGGGAACATAGACTTCACAGTCTGGATGTAAAAAGAGCTTTGAGTTATTACATGACTTATACCAGAGACCATAGACAGGATAAGTAACAGCTTTTCCTCACCTATGGAGAGGTAGGTAAAGGAAACCTGCCACTAAAAGAACAGTCTCTCAATGGATAGTTCAGTGTATCCAGTTTGGCTACTTAAAAGTGGGCAGGAAGCCCCCAGCAGACTCAAAGCTCATTCCACAAAGGTGCAGCTGCTACTTGCAGCTGCCGGGAGGTTCCTCTGCCGGAAGTCTGCAGAACAGCTGCCTGAAGGTCAGATCACACCTTTACAAAGCACTTAAGCCTGGGCACCCAGTCCAGAAGTGATGCCAGGTTTGGCACAGCAGTCCTGCAAGAGTCTTTTCTGAAAAATAGATTCTGTGGCCACCTCCAAAGGTACTGCTTCATAATCTGCAGGAAGTAACAATATTAGTGAATTCCTGGGGTTAAAAGAAAAAATTACTCACCTGTAGTATCTTGTTTCTTCCAACAGGCTCCACTAATATTATTACTTTCCACCCTGCTAGAACCAAAAGGCCTCTTCAGCACTGACTGACTAATCAGCTGGAGTGTTTTGCCAGCTGTTGGCATCTTCTTGATCTTAAATGTTTTTATAGCTGTGTATGTTTGTTTCCCCTTCTCATGTGAATCTGGCATTGAATAAGGTTGTTTTCTGTGGTTTAATGATTGTTAGCTGTCCCAGTTTGGGCTATTTTTCATATTAGTCTTTAAATTAGTTAGTAGAAGGTCCTCTTTGCAGGCTCCAAAGAAATCTGAGGGTCAGGATATAGGTAGTTGAACTGGGCAGCTTTTGAACTGAATGCACCAGCTAAGATTCCGTCATTAGCATACATTCCATTTTGGCTCCAGGGCCCTGCTATCTTAAAGGAGCACTGCAAAGTAATAATATTAGTGGATCCCATTGGAAGAAACAAGATTACTACAGGTGAATAATTTTTTCTTGTGGTCTGTCCCTACAGGTACTCCCTAGTTGCCACCCAGTTGGCAATATAACAGTGGGAGATGCTGCCCTTCCACCCCTGAGGAAGACAGCTTCCTGTGGGCCCTCATTCCCCCTGTCCTGTATCAATGCTTCAGGCTCAGGATGTGAACCTGGGTCGCTGGTGATACCGTAACTATTTGCATGGGTACATCACACTATATAGCCAAACACTGTATCCCACAGTTATTTCGTGAGCAGTGAATTCAGTACAATACCTCTGCTGCAGCAACAGTATTCAAATGTGTCTGCAGTTCTGTGCTCAACAGCTGACCACACTTTTTTGTCATTATCATCAGTGGGATTCTTTATTGAGTGATGGAATGTTGGCCACAGTAGAAGGATTATCTCCTGTTTTGGGGTAATGCCATGGGATCTTTAAATTCTACCTAAACAATCACTAGAAACAATAAGATGGACCTTGTTGCCAGACCAATGGTGCTGAGGGTTGAGGCACTGGACAACATACCTCACCTCACGCTGGCTACCCGTGTTCGGAAATTAACGTGGGATTTGGCTGGCGGTAGAGGACTGAGCGTCCAATGGACTGCTCTCCTCTTGGGGGGGCTGTGTGCTCTACTAAATGGCTGCCACGTGTGAGGCCTGGGGCAGTGTGGGACGAGAGCAGCAGAGGAAAGGGAGGTGCTGCGGGACTTCACATCGTCCACATGCCTCCACACACGCAAGTTGACAAGTGCAACCCAGCATGGGGAAAGGGACAAAAAAAAAAACAGGAAAAGTGGTGGCAGGACAGTCGTGTATGATGCCTGCTCGTGCTTGCCAATCCTCCACCTGCTGCATCACCACATCCGGGGTTGGGGAACCGGGAAGCTGGATTAATGTGATGGGGGGGACAGCCCTCCCCTTCCTGACCCCTCCACAAGGGGGGAATCTGTGGGGGTAATCCAGTCCTCAAAGTAAATCCTGGTGAGATGGACAGTGGGGATCAGTGGGGCAGTGCAGATGGGAGCCTAGCCTGTCCTGGCTACATAGAGGGATAAAAACTTTTATGAAAAAGAAAAAAAAACAGAATGGACCTTGTTAATGCCTCTTTGGGGATCATAAACTCTGCTACGCATCTCCCTTCAGCACACGATATGAGCCAAGGCAGGGTTTTAAGTGAGCGGTATTACGCCATGAATTTACGATCAAAACTAGCAACTTTCGGGCAGTCCATTCTGACCTTTGCATCAAAAAAACTGTGATGTTTTCTGTGACCCTTCCCCCCATCTGAACCCACCACCCTCCCCACCCATGTCCTCACAGACACTCACCCACATAAGGTAATTCATTCAGAATGCCACCCTGAGTCTTACCGCCACGGCCCGGAATAAATTCCGGCAATTGCTCCCATAGTTAACAGCATAAATTAAGTAATCCACTTAGTAGTGCCGCCCATAGTAACCTCATTGCCACAGCCCCAAATGCCAGCAGTCGCTCCCAGTACAGTAGTGCTTTGCAATCACAAAGCACTACTGGAAGCATTACTGGCGTTCTGACCGATCGATGACTCTATGAGGATACTATATGCACCATTAAGTGGATTACTTGGCGCTGTTAACTACAGAAATGATTGCCGGAATACATTCCGGCCACAGCAGGAGACTCAGGGTGGCATTTGAATCAATTACCTTACGTGGTGAGGGGTGGTGGTGGGGCCTCAGGGATGCCCGGGATTCTAAGTATAAGTGGGATTGGGTACTCATACCTCTCAACTGTCCCTAATTATGAGGGATGTCCCTCATTTCACCCCTCAAACTTGATCTGTCCCTCTTCCCTCCTTCACAGAACAAATGCCGCCAACACAGAAAAGGTGCTGTAAATTCAGACTATAAAGCAGAAATTTGCTTGCTCTGAGTCTCACAGTCTTACAAGTAGAGGCTGTGGGACTCAAACCTAGGTCTGCTGGAGTGAGTGGGATGAGGAGGTTAAGTGACTTGCTCAGAGTCGCACAGTCTTGCAAGTGGACTGGGAGGTTGTGGGAATCAAACCTAGGTCTGCTGCAGTCAGTGGGGTTAGGAGATTAAGTGACTTGCTCAGAGTCACACAGTATTGCAATTGGAGGTTGTGGGAATCAAACCTAGGTCTGATGGAGTGAGTTGGGTGAGGAGGTAAAGTCTGACTTGCTCAGAGTCATACAGTATTGCAAGTGGAGGTTGTGGGAATCAAACCTAGATCTGCTGGAGTGGGTGAGATGAGGAGGTTAAATGACTTGCTCAGAGTAGCACAGTATTGCAAGTGGAGGTTCATGGGAATCAAACCTTGGTCTGCTGAAGTGAATGGGGTGTCTATTAATTCTTTGGTACCCAGGTATGGCTGCGTGTGTATGTTGGGGGTATGGAAACAAATGAAATGAAGACAGAGCTAATTTCAATAATGATTTTATTCAGGTTAAAATATATTTTTTTTAATTGTATGTATATACATTTTGTACTGTTTTTACACTTTGCTAATCAAATTGAGTCGAGTGTTATGCATTTTCACAACTGATCAGCAGTTTGTGCTAATTAATTTTCGCAGCTTAATTAAAACCCTGCCAAGTTCTGGTGCTGTGCTGGAACCTATAATCTTTGGGCCAAAGGTGACAGCACTACCACATGAGCCTTACTCACTCCATTACATGAGACTGTACGTCAGAAAATAGTGCTGCAAAATGACGTGCTGCAACAGATGAGCTCTTGACCTGATCAGTCTCTGTTTTCCTTAATTGATGTTGTTCTGTTTCCTTGTTCTCACAGCAAGCCCACGTTCCCAGCTCCATTATGGCAGCACTGGAGCTCAACTCTAAACAGGAAGCTGAGCCAGCAGAATCCAGACCAGACGATGAGGTGAGATGTAACGAAAGAAACCAGAAGGCTCAAGTGTTGCAGTGTGTGACGCTATCATTTTTAATTGGGTTTCAAAAGGAAGTAATCATTGCTATAGCAAGCCAAATGTTACCTGTCTCAAATGTGTCTGTTCTAATGTTTTCAAATAAGATTCCCCAGATGGTACATGTAACAGTTGATCTTACTTGAGAGGGCTCTTGCAGTAGGTAATTACATATAGGACTGGCGCCGACGGCAGGACCTGGAAAAATTTCTAGCTAGCGGTCCTGGCGAGGACCACCCCCATCAGGTGATCAGCATCAAGAGGCGTCGGTATAAAGGCGGTCCCGGATGCCCGCCTTCAGTTCTTTCCCGCCGTTAGCTCGTGCAGCGCCTCGCAGTAAAGTTCTTGCTTAGTCAGCCCTGCTCTTTCGTCGGTTTTACCGAGATTTATTAGTATTTTTTCTTCCTATCGTCAGGTCATCGACGGTGTATGTCGTCCCCTACACCCTCTGAGCACAAAAACAAGTGCAACTCGTGCGGCGCCCAACTGCCACACAAGGACGGCCATTCCCTCTGCCTCTTCTGCCTAGGCCCCAACCACCCGGTGGACAAGTGCCCGTATTGCCTTCACTTCAGCGTGGCTACCCGCAGACGACGCCAACAGTCCCTGGAAGCCCATCTTCTAAAGAAAAAGATGTCTTCGATGGAAAAAGAATTGAAGAAGCTCAGGCAGGCGTCGACTTCTCCAGAAGGGCATCGTAAAAGCAGGACAAGGAGAGGCACTGGGAGAAAGGCCTCCTCCCCGCAACTCCGGCCAGAGTCGCGGCTCAGGTAACATCCCCTCCGGGGGACCGCCCGACGGCAGCCTCCAAGGTTTTGGAGGAGGCGTCGGCCCGCCCGTCTGGCTCGCGCTCAGGCCTTGCGGTCACCTCTGGGCAAAAGGAGGCCTCTGCCCCCAGTTCTGCCGCAGGCTTGCGGCCTACTGGCGCCGGCGACTCCCATAAGTCGGACGTCGGCTCCTCCGACGTCCGCCGGGAGAAGGTTGATAAGACACCCGACCCTTCGGGGCGGCGCACGACCTCTTCCCCCTCAGACCAGGCCGCTCCTCCTCCTCCTCCGCCCCGTAAGACGGACAGCGGCTCCTCCGGCGCCCACCGCGACCTAGCCCCTAAGCTGCACGTCGGCTCCCCCAACGTGCGCCGGGCACCGGAACCTACGACGGACCCTCCAACCCCCGTCATACCCGGTTCCCCGCAGCCTTCGCTGCCGTCCAGGAAACCTGAGTCACCCCAGCCTAACCCGGGATTCCCCGTCCCTGGGCGATGCGGGATGTTCACCTCCGTCAGACCCTCCTCCTAGAGAACCGGATCTGGCGCCGGCCCCAACACTGGCCCCACCGTCGCGGGGGGAATTTTCCCTTCCATCGGGCCCTGCTCCCCGGGCCTCTCACTGTTGACCTGCCCGTGGGAGCCACCTTCCAGACGCCTGCTCCAGCAGCTCCTCCAGCACCTGGGTACCCGCCGTCTTATCCGACACCGTCGTACCGGGACCACAGTGGTATCCAGCACCGCAGTACCGGCCCGGTTCCTCCGGCGCACAGTACCTGGCGCCGCAATACCCGGCACGGTGGTCCCGTAGCCAGGTTTCGGATACTCGCCTTACGGATACAATCCGTATCCTTCCCCCCCCCCTCCACCGCCCCCTTGGCGGCCGGTGGATCTGCAGGAGACTCTGGCTTCCTGGTGGGCTGAGGCCAAGGCTCAGCTCACCAAGGAAGTAGAGAGCCGCCTTCTGGCGGCAGTGCCGCCCCGGCCCCTGCGCCAAAGGCGGCACACTCCCTCGCCTCGGACTCCAGAGCTCTTCCCTCTGGATCCCAAGAGAGGCAGGACCGCATCCAGGGATCCCCAGGAACCCGTTCCTCCGCCTGAGTCGTGTTAGGGAGTCTTATTCTGCTTCTGATTCTTCTTCTTCTTCTCGATTCCTCCGACGGATGCTCCGAGAGAGACGACGAGCCTCGCTCTCCATCCAAGCCCCGGCCGAGGACCCCTCAAAGTCTCCTCCGGAGGACCCTTCCTTTATGGAGTTGCTCAGAAAATCTAGGAAGTACATCAGTGGCGCTCCTTGGAACCAGATCCTCAGCGGGTCAAACTCGCCGAACATCTGGACCTGCCCCTGACAGCTCCTATTTTAGTGCCACCCTGGATCGAGCCTCATGCCCACCTTGTTTCCACTATTTGGAAGCAACCGTCAGCTTTAGTCCCACTTCCTAGGAAGTCTAACAGGCTATACCAGGCTCCTGAGGGTGTAGATTGTTGGACTTTCACCCACGCGCAGATTCGGTCGTGATTAGCGCCGCTCACGGCCGATCAGCGCCACTATCATCTAAGCTTGTCTCCTCCAGATAAGGAATCTCGCCTTCTGGACCAGTATGGAAGGAAAATCTATGCCTCTTCCACACTGGGAATTCGGGCCCTGAATTATGTTGCTCATATGGGGGATTACGAGAAGGCCATCCTTACCCAGGCGAAATCTAAGATTGACTCCTTACCTGACTCTCAAGTCAAGCAGGAGTTAGCTGATTTAGTCCGTTCTGCTCGTTCGGCCAGTTGTCACATTCTGCGGACAACATACGATGCAGTGGACACTGCTGGGCGGAGCTCCACTTTCGCCGTGAGTCTACGGCGTCATGCCTGGCTCCGCGTGTCAGGTTTGGTCCCGGAGGTGCAACCCGCGATCCAGAAAGCACCTTTCAGGGGGTCGGTGCTTTTCGGTGAGGATGTCAAGGACATCATCACCAACTTGCAGGAGAAGGGGACGGCTCTGAAATCTGTGGATTCCATGTAGTCCCATCACCACTGGCGCCGTCCTTTTACCATGAGCGCGGTAAGCCCATGTGAACCCCAAGGGGCGGGCCACTAAGCGGGCCCCAGCTGCCAGGTCCCCTCCGCCCAAAAGCAGCGGGTGCCCCAGCAGCGGCGCTGCCCACCACCTGACTCCTCCCTCTCCCACCGCCTCGGAAACACCTTCCGGATTGGGAGAGATAACAACAGATTCATGGGTGCTTCAGATTATCGCGAAGGGCACTCTATAGAGTTTCTACAGAAACCACCCCGCCACCGCCATCTGAAGTCGGTCCTACCAGGGACCATCTTCCTTTGGTCTGGGAAGAAATCTCTGCCCTCCTTGCAAAGCAGGCTATAGAGCCCGTCTCCCCTCACCTTCAAGGGACAGGTTACTACTCCCATTTCTTCCTGGTCCCAAAGAGGCAGGAGATCTCATACCCATCCTCGATCTCAGCTCTTTGAACCTTTACGTGGAATACAAAAGGTTGAGGATGCTCTCCCTTCAGACTCTTTTGCCCCTCCTTCGGCCGGGTCAATGGCTTTGTGCACTAGATATGCAGGATGCATATCTGCACATCCCCATTCGCCCTTCTCACAGCAAGTACCTTCGCTTTGCTTTCCAGGGGGACCATTACCAGTTCTGGGCACTCCCATTTGGTCTTTCCTCGGCACCCCGAGTCTTTACCAAATGCCTGGCTGTAGTAGCGGCCCCTTGCGTCTGATGGAGTTCAGGTGTTCCCTTACCTGGACGATTGGCTCCTGGGCTTCTCCAGGGAGGAGCTACTGCATTTCCTCTCCCTCACCCAGCAGGTTTTCACTTACCTGGGATTACCATCAACCATTCCAAGTCTCATCTGGATCCCTTCCAGAGACTACAGTTTATCGGGCTATCCTCGTCTGACAGTAAGCAAAGGCCTTCCTGCCTCCGGACAGAGGCGGCCTCTCTTCAGTCACAGATTTCCCGCTATCAGAAGCGCAGGAAGGTTCCGGCGAGGTCGGTTCTCCGTCTCCTGCGGCTCATGGCGGCCGCCATCCCGACAGTTCCCAGCGCGCTCGGCTCCACATGAGGATTTCTCAGTGGACTCTTCGCTCCCAATGGAATCAACTGGTAGATGACCTAGATCATCTAGTTCTGATCTCCTCACCGATGGCTCGAGACTTGCAATGGTGGATGGTTCGAGAGAACCTGTTTCAGGGTGTCCCCTTCTTTCATCTTCCCCCCTCCCAGACTCTGACTACAGACGCATCAGGCAAAGGTTGGGGAGCCCATCTGGGTCCCCACCGAACCCAGGGATTATGGTCCAGATTGGAGTTAGCTCTCTACATCAATGTGCTCGAACTTGAGCAGTACTATATGCTCTCAAGCCCTTCACCAATACATTCTTCCGGTCACCTAGTCGTCCAGGCGGACAACATATCGTGGTGTGGTACATGAACAAGCAGGGAGGACTCGTTCCTACCGCTATGCAGGAAGCAATGAGGGTTTGGGACTGGGCAACTCAACACAACCTTCACCTCACAGCGATTCACGTTCAGGAGTCGACAATACCCTGGCACACAGCTCATTCGGCTCCTCTGCCCTGCCACCACGAGTGGGAGTTAGACCAAAGGTGCAAAATCACATCTTCCACCTTTGGGGACTCCACAGGTAGACCTGTTCACCTCTTCCCAAAATGCAAAACTTCCCAACTTTTGCTCACTCGTTCAGGCGAGGCGCTTTCTAGGACATGGATATGTTGTTCATCCACACTTATTGGCAGGTTCCTTGTCGCTTTAAATCTTGCGGAAGGTCTTCAAGCTAGCTCCTCCCACCCACCGGGTGGTAAAACTCTCGGCTCCGCCCCATGGCCAGATCTTCCTTACGCGAAGCTCAGGTTCCTCCTTAGCGCTCTGCGATTAAGTTTTGGGCCTAAATCCTTCGGTTTAAAGAGAAAAAAATTTTTTTTTTTATAACTTTCTCGGTCTTCTTCCTTCGCGGCTGCGATGGACCATCGACTCGGTTTGGAGATGTCCCTGTGGGCAGAAGATGTCTCGGGACGGACCCGCACTCCGCGTGCGTTTGATTGCCTTGGCCAGGAGCACGACCCGCGGGCTTAGACCTGTGTTCCTCCTTCTCGGTCCTACGTCCTCGAGGACGCGCTGCCCGCTTACATCTGGGCGTCGAAGAAGATTTCCTCGGTCAAATCAAAGAGGCCCGACTGGCGGTTTCGTGACTGCGGGATCCGCCCGAACAACTAGAGGTTGGTCGCCAAGAGCAGGCGGCTCAGGCCGCGGCTTCCTCTTCTGCGGCCTTTGTCCCTCTATCGCCCGGGACCTCATATTCAGCTTCCTTTAAGGAGCTTTGCTTGACCCTCTCAACTAAAGGTGAGGGTCCTACTTCTTCGAGTCCGTTTCATCGGTCTAAGAAGTCTAAGAGTAAGTCTCATCGTCGACGCTCTTGGGAGCGGGAAAGATCCCCCTCCCCTCGTCGACAATCGACTTCGGTCGAATTCTCGGCTTCGGCCACTGGCTTCACGGTGCCCCCGTCAGGCCAGGTGACTGAGACTCCCGCCGACGAGGTCGAGATTTTTCTCGACCCGTTAGACGGGTTGTCGGCTGGAGAAGCCGAGATTCCCTCCTCCCTGGTTCCCCCGGTGAGGGCTGAGGGATATCGTCGGCTCTTCGTACCGGTGAATCAGGAGCCGTCGGTTTTGCCGACCGAACCGAGGATCGCCGATCCTCGGCTCCCGCCTCCCGACCTCGGCCTAGCGGTCTCGATCTCCCGGACATCTTCGCGGTCCAGCCGTTCCCGTCGACATAGGCGGTCTCGGTCTCGGCACGCGGCAGCGTCGCCGCTCTTCCTCTTCTTCCTCCTCGGCCGAGGAGGAAGGCTTCGGCGTAAGCTCGCCCGATCGAGAACCTCATGTGGCAACAATTTTTCTGGCCAATAAGCGGCTCAGGCCTCTTCTCCGCCATCAAGTGGTTGCCACGGACCAGGTAGTGATCGAGGAGCCTGTTCCAGGCCAGTTGTCCGACCTATTCCGGCTGCCCCACCAATTGTGGTGGAACCGCCTCCACCTCAACCCGACACAAGTGGAGGGTGGCTCAGGCTCCAGGCAGCTGTTCGAGCAACTCGTCGGTCGGATGACTCCTCCCTGTTCTCAAGAGTTTTGACTTGGAGTCCTCTGGGGGCAGTCAGTGGACGATAGCCCTTCCGTCCTTCCTAGGACTTCTTAGGCTCATCTCAGAATCCACTGGGATGAAGCTTGAACCCGTATCCAAGCGGGCCAGATATCCCCTCACGGATTCTGGACCGAGGATTCTCCACAGGCCTTTCCAGTGGCGAAGCCATTGTCCAGAACCGGCCCTGGAACTTTGGCAGTGTCCGGCTTCCTGTCCTGCGCCTTCGGCCAGGATGGCCAGGAAGTATGCGGTCCCTACTGGCTCTCTGTCCGGGTTTTCTGAACACCCCTCGGCTGAAGGGCTGGTCACGGACAGTGTTTTCAGCGTGCAGTAATGCCAGGGGCGATGGACAAACCGCCCGACAAAGTCAAGAAATTGGACTACTCGGTGAGGAAAGTGTATGCTGCCTCTTCTCTCGGCCAGTCAGGCCAGTTCGGCCGTCCTCATGGCACATTTCTCCCATGCCTGTTGGGTTCCCTGGATGGCGGTCCCTCATCTTCCGCTGACCTGCAGACTACGGTCAAGCAGGTGCGGGATCAGAGCAGAACGGTAGCCAAACAACAGCTCAGAATGCTCTGGATATAGGAGACTCATGTGCCCGGTCAGTGGCGGCCGCTGTGGCCATGCGTCGGCGAGGCGTGGCTGCGAATATCGACCTTTACGCGGATACCCAGCACAAGCTTGCGGACGTTCCTTTCCTGGGAACAGACCTGTTCGGCCCTGGGTGGAAGGCCACCTCCAGAGGATCGAAAATCCAGTGCCACCTTGGATTCGGTCTGTCCGCACAGAGGGACAAGGGTCATAAGCCCCAGTCTAAGCCCTTTGTCCCTCTACTCCGCTCCACGCCGGCCCAACAACAGCGTCAGGGCCAGCAGGCTAGACCTTGGTATTCCAAGCCCAAGCCATTGGCTTCCTCTAATAGGAAGCAAGGAGGAAAGGCCCTGGTGGTCCCCAGGCGGTCCTTCCTCCAAGCCTGCTAAGTGACGGGCTGGGGGTGTCACCCCATCCCGTCACCTGGCCCTAGTTCCCCGTGAAGGCGGCTCCGACACTTCCTTTCCGCCTGGTCCGCTGTTACCACGGACGGTTGGGTTTGGAGGTGGTGGGAAGAGGCCTGCCTCTGGAATTGAGCAGGCTCACCTTCAGAGCCATCGCCTGCTGAGGCTTTGGGGTCCCCAGAATCTCTACAGGCTCGCTGAGCCAACATCGCCTCCTCCCTTGAAGGGTGATAAAAGAGATAGAGGACCCTTCACCAGAACCAGGGTTCGTGTCCAGGTACTTCCTGGTCCTGAAGCAGACGGGGGCTGGCGCCCCATCTTGAACCTACATGACCTGAACAAGTTCCTAAGGTCTCGAACCTTCAGAATGGTCACTCTGGCTCAGATAATACCATCTCTGGAACCAGGGTGTGGTTCTGTTCTCTGGTCTTCAGGGCCGCGTTCTTTCACGTCCCTATCCGTCCATCTCATCAGAGATTCCTCCGCTTCAGGCGGAGGATCCCTCTCAGTTCAGGCCATGCCCTTGGCCTTTCTTCAGCTCCCAGGGTCTTCACCAAATGCATTGCAGCGGTGACAGCCTTCCTCTCTGGCCCGAGGGTCGGGTGTACCCTTACCTGGAGCGATTGGCTGATATCAGCCCCCTCAGGTTGGAGGTGGGCGGTCCAGAAATCTGGCCCTCGGGTTTGCTCTCAACTGGGCCTCCTGGTCCAAGGCCAAGTCGAACTTCGAGCAAGCAGGTGATATCCTTCATCGGGGCAGAGCTCGACTCTCTTGAGCCAAACACGGCTCGGCGGACAGGGCAGGTTCTTACCTCCTTTGCCCAATCATTTCTGGTTGGGCAGCGCCTGCCGGGACTTCCTGCGACTCCTGGGTCTTATGGCGGCCTGTACCAGCGTAGTCTGTTGAGCACGCTGGCACATCGCCCCCTCCAGTGGGGTCTGGCCGGCCAGTGGTCGAGCGTTGAGACCCTCTGGACCAGCGTGTGGAGCGACCCAGGAGATGTGGGCAGCTCTCAGTGGTGGACGTTCCGTCCATCTGCAGGAGGGTATCCCGTTTGTCCGCCCGAGCCGGCGGTCTCTCTGTCGACCGAGCGCCTCTTTGATGGGTTGGGTGCCCATCTGGGGAACACTGCAGCGCGGCCTCTGGTCCCCACGGAGTCCCGATGCCATATCAACCTGCTGGAGCTCCTGCGGTCCGCCTAGCTCTCACCGCCTTTGCTCCGTTTCTCCGGGGTCAAGTGGTCCGAGTCCAGATGGACAATACCACGACCATGTACTATCTAAACCGCCAGGCGGGGCCGCGCTCCTTGCCTCTATGCAAGAAGCTCTCCGCATCTGGTCACAAGTCTGCGCAGCCTGGGCGGATCTCCCTAGCCATTCATGTGGCGGGCCTCCAACACCCTGGCCGATGCCCTGAGCCGGATAGGGCTGCATCGACAGTGGTCTCTCCTGCGGAGATAGTACAGACCTGTTCTCCCGCTGGGGCACACTCTGGTGGATCTGTTTGCCTCCAGGGAAGCGATGAGCTGTTTCATGCCCGCCCCTCAGCAGGGCTCGCTGCAGGGGATGCCTTTTCGAGGCCGTGGACCCGGGCCTCTTTCGCCTTTCCCCGTTCCCTGATTCGGGGTCCTGCTGGCGAGGAGGGACAAGGCGCAGGTGATTCTGATAGCCCCAGACTGGCCTCGCCAGTTCTGGTACCCAGATCTCCTCAGTCTCAGCTCCAGGACTCGCGGCAGCTTCCAGCTCGCCCGGACCTGCTCTCAGTCAGTCAGGGAAGGTGTTCCATCCGGACCTTCAATCCCTGCACCTGGCGGCCTGGTTCCTGGCGGCTAGAGTTCCAGGCCTTGGGTCTTTCCGGCCGAGGTCCTCAACGTCGCTTGAGGCGTCCGTGGGAGTCGACCAGAAAATGCTATGCCTTCAAATGGAAGAGGTTCTCCATTTGGTGTCGGGAAAAAGGTTGGACCCTTTTTCGTGTCCTGTGCGAGCATTTTGGACTATCTATGGTCCCTATCTAGTCAAGGGCTTGGAGTCGGCGACCCTTAAGGTGCACCTGGCCAGCCATTTCTGCTTCCAGGCGGGCGGTCAGCAGTCAGTGGCGCCAGGAAAAAAGTGGTCGGGCGCTTTTCAAGGCCTTGATCATTTCCTCATGCGGGAACCCCACACTCCCGTGGGATTTACTGCTGGTACTGGCAAAGCTCATGGGCAAGCCATTCGAACCAATTCACAGGTGTGGTCTCCCCACCTGTCGTGGAAACCGCCTTCTTGGTGGCTATCACGTCAGCCAGAAGGATGGGAGAACTCCAGGCGCTGAGCATCGAGTCTCCTTACCTGGTCTTCCGCGAGGGACAAGGTTATCCTACGCCCCCAACCGAAATTCCTTCGAAGGTGGTGTGGAGTTTCACCTTAATCAGGTATTGACTCTGCGGGTGTTCTACCCCATCACACCTCGGAGGCGAATATAGGCTCCATACTCTGGACCCTAGAGGCGCTTATTATAAGGAGCGCCTGCGGCTGAAGTCGGGAGAGGTTCGCCAGCTGTTTGTCACCTACGCTGAGCCGCACCTGGCAGACCTGCAGCCAAGCGGACGATAGGCAGATGGGTCACCTCCTGCATAAATCTCTGCTATGAGTTGGCGGGCATGGAGCCTCCCAGAGGGATAAGAGCTCATTCTACCTGCCATACTGCTGCATCGGTGGCTGCTTCCAGGGATGTCCCTATCCAGGAAATCTGCAGGGCTGCTACCTGGAAGTCAGCACACACCTTTATTTCCCACTACCACATCGACCTTGAGTCACGCCGGGATGCTGGTTTTGGGGCTTCGGTTCTCCAATCTCTGTTCCCCAAGTAAGTATGTAGGGGTGTGCGCCTTGCCTCCCTCCTCCCGGAGAACTGCTAGGAGTCTGCCAATAAGTGTGGATGAACAACATATCCATGTCCTAGAAATACAGGTTACTCACCTGTAACAGGAGTTCTAGGAATGGTATATGTTGTTCATCCTATGTTCCCCGACCTCCCTGGCTCGACGCACAACCTGAGCTTCCAGCGGGCCAGATCTGGCGTCATGGGCGAGCCGAGGTTTTACCACCGGGTGGGTGGGAGGAGCTAACGAAGACCTTCCAGCAAGATTTAAAGCGGCAAGGAACCTGCCAATAAGTGTGGATGAACAACATATACCATTCCTAGAACTCCTGTTCAGGTGAGTAACCTGTATTTCTGGAACGACGCTCTGTCTCTAAGCTGGAAGGGCAGATTAGTGTATGCTTTTCCTCAATTCCACTGGTCCCTCGTGTGTTGCAGAAACTATCAACAGAAGGGCGAGAATGATTCTGATCACTCCTTTCTGGCCCAGGCAAATCTGGTTTCTCTTCTACAACAATACTCAGAGGTTCCTCCTCTTCCTCTTCCTTTATCTCGAGGGTTTGCTGACCCAGGATCAGGGGACCCTGGTCCATCCGGGACTCAAGTGCCTGCAACTCCATGCATGGCTCCTGCAGACCTAGCTCAATCCCGCTTGGTGTCTCTCAAAGGTGGTGGAGATTTTGGTGGAGACTAGGAAACCCTCCACGAGGTCCACTTCGCCATGAAATGGAAGAGATTTTCTATTTGGGCCGCCTCTAGGAACGTGAAGCCTTTCTCCTGTTCAATGGCTGTTCTGCTGGAATATTTATGTCATCTTTTCAACCTGGGTCTCAGTCATTCCTCCTTGAAAGTACACATGGCCGCTATCTCAGCGTACCATGTTCCTTTCGCAGATAAAGCGTTTGCCCAATTAGAGGTTTCTAAGACCTTTCTTAGAGAGGTCCTTCATCTGAGGCCTCCCATCAGAACTCCTGCTCCCCTTGGGACTTGAGCTTTGTTCTTGAGAAACTTACCCTTCCTCCCTTCGAACCTGCGGCCTCCGCAGATCTGAAGTTTCTTTCGTGGAAGACACTCTTCTTGGTGGCCATTACTTCCGCTCGAAGAATTTCCGAGCTCCAGGCCCTTATGTGTACTGTGTAAAATCCCATACCTGATCTTTCACAAAGAACGGGTGGCTCTTCGTACGAATCCTAAGTTTCTACCTAAAGTGGTAGCAGAGTCTACCTTAAATCAGTCTATAGAGTTACCTGCCTTTTCATGCAGTACTCCAACCAGGAGAATATTTACTCCATACCATGGATGTTCACGGATTCTGAGATACTACACGACAGGACAAAGATCTCAGAAAGACTGATCAGTTGTTAGTCTCTTTTGCTCACAAAAGGGAAGGCAATGCTGTTTCAAGCAATGCCTGTCAAAGTGGTTAGCTCATTGCATCACTTTCTGTTCACGACAAAGTACAACAAGACCCTCTCGGGTGGGTCAGAGAGTCACTCACACACACGAGGTAGCGGCCTCTGCAACTTGTTTCAAGAATGTGTCTGGCGGCAGACATATGCGCTTGCTGCCACCGGACTCGGCCCATACCTTATGAAACACTACAGTTTGACATTGCCTCTTCGCCAGAGCAGGCTTCGGCTTAGTGGTTTTGCAAGGCCTTCTGTCTTGAGGCCTACAAGGCTACTGCTATTTTCAGGAGTAGTTTCCTCCTCCCAGTGCCTTTTTATTGTTCCAGACTGCTTGGGATTCAGTCCCTATAATAATTACCTACTGCAAGAGCCCTCCAGTAGATAGTACAGATTACGTAAGAACTTACCGTAACAGTAGATCTTGAGAGAGTCTCTTCAGTAGGTAAATGCCTTCCCGCCCTCCATCCCCTAGGCTTCTTCAGCTCTTTTTCCAGGAATGGAAACATCTGCTTCTCTCTCGTCCGGGCCTGTGGCGGGGAAAGAACTGGAAGGTGGGCGTCCGGGACTGCCCCTTTATACCGACGTCTCTTGACACCGGTCACCTGACGTGGGGACGGTCCCTCGCCAGGGACTGCTAGCTAGAAATTTTTCCGTGGGGTCCTGCCGCCGGCTGGCGTCAGTCCTATATGTAATTACCTACTGCAAGAGCCTCTCTCGAAGATCTACTGTTATGGTAAGTTCTTACGTAACTGTACTTTCTAATGTCGTTGGTTCAGTTTACCATCCACACTCTGACAGTTCTGCTGGAGACAGGTGAGTCCTCGGAAGTCTTCAAGCTAAGCTCCTTCCACCACCTGGGTGGTATATCCTTCATCTCCTCCCAGAGATGCCTTATGCTGGAAGGGACAGGTTTCCTTTGCAGCTTTGCATGCGTAGTAGGATTTTGTTATTCAAGTGCTTCATTGGCAAGCTTTTTATTAAAAATTTTATTTCTTTGACTTGTAGCTCCCAAGTCTTTGGTTTCACTCCATCGAACGACAGTCACCATGGAATGGCAGAAGTTCGTCTTCAAGTTCTGCCATACATGTGGGCAGAAGATGTTGGCCACGGGTCTGCATGACATGTACGTCTGCTGCCTGGGTGAAGGGCACGATATCGAGAACTGTTCTAAGTGTCATGCCATGCTGCCATCCTCAACTGAAGAGCAGAAGGTCTGACCTCTTCTGGGGTAGGGCTAAGTGATCACAAACTGTCTCACCCGCCAGGTCAGTAGCATAGCTTGTGGTCCTTGCAGAGGAGGTGATGGCAGGGGCCTCTTCAGTCATGGTGCTGCTTCTAGCTGAGGCCAGCATCAGAGGGTCCTTCTCAGATGAGTTTCGAGAGATGTGCATCGACCTCCAGACCTTTGGAGAGAGACTCCCATCACAGAAAACATAAGAAACATCACCATCGCAGGTCTTGGGGCCAGGAATGATCCTGCTGTTCCTGCTCTACTTCGATTTCCCTAACTGCTCGAACTTGGTCAAGCTTCTTACAGTCAAGGGCCAGGTGGCGATTCCTGTGGTAGCCCCACTTGACCTTTCGACTTAGACTACTGTCAACCAACTAGTCAAGATTTTTCTCGAGCTGGTTGACCAGCTGTCATCGGAGTTTGACAAGGAGTTGTCGATCTCACAGATGAAGTGCTCCCTGTCCTTACCCAGGAAGGTGAGAATCGATCAGTACCCCAGGCGAACTATACCTACTATGAACTACGCCTCCACCAGCGGTCGTGCCTTCAAGGCCTTCTCTGGTCTGGCTGCCAAAGTATGTTATCCACTCGGAACCCGGGTACACACATTTAAGCTGTTGGTCCTCAGGCTGATGGTCAAGGTTGAGGAGCCATTCCGTTCTGGTTCTGCTCGACCAGAGCGTTTCTCTTGATGAACCACGACTTCCTCATCCTCAGGTAAAGAGAGGCATCAGCACTGTATATGCTGATACTGCAAAGAACATCTTTGGCAGCAGTGGACCATTGCGGGGAGGGGCATAGCTTTCTCCCCAGTGTCGACGATCCCACAGCCTCCTCCAGCCATTCCTGTGCTGAGACACCAAACCCAGCACACCATTCCATCTACTTGTCCTCCACTTCTGGTGGAGCCTTTTCACTACAGCCATAGTTTGGGGCATCCTCCATGGAGTCCCACCCTGCTCCTGGTCTGCCAGGCTGCCTCTCAGTGAAATACCTCCAGGAGAAAAGTAATAGTATGGTCCACAGTGAGAAGAGGCCCAGGGCAGTGTCAGAGGAGTCATCGGACTTGGAGGGTGCATAACAGGGCTGAGGACCAGTTCACTGACATCCTTGACAGGGACAAGTCCACAGGGTCACCTTCCCTTTGGCTGAGGCTATTTTGGGACTGACCCTGGAGCTTTGGCAGCATCCATTATCCTGCCTGGCACCCCCAACCTGGATGGTCTGCAAATACGTGGTCCCACAAGCACCCTTTCAGGATTCTCAAACCAATCCTTTGCTGAGGCTTGGTCTGAGATTTGGCCACTACTGGCACTAAGTATCTGGCAATACCTAGCCTCCTGCCGGGCCCCACTGTTGTATGGACCTAAGTACACAGTCTCCCTAGGTGGATTGTCCAGATTTTTGAATGTCCATCACCAGAGGTGCTAGTGGCGGATGCAGTGTTCCACTGTGCAGAGCTGCAGGATGAATCAGACAAGTCTGCTAGAGAAGTCCAGAAAGCAGAACTACCATGGCTGAAAGATCTATGCAGCTGCGTCCTTGAGTGTCAGGCCATTGATGCAAATTTGATGGTCCGGTACAGCCATGAGATCTTCAGGAGGTTTTTCAACTTCTCCGACAGGAGTCAGCCAGATCTATGTGAGGTCCATGATCTGGGTTGATGATGGCTAAGCACCCATGGCATGTAGGCTCCTAAAAGCAGTAAAATGGAATGAGTTGATCTTCCAGGAATCAATCTTCACTATTCAGTCACACTAATGGGTCTTAGACGGAGGTGCTAGGACCCCCCCAGGAGCAAAGTCTTTTTGCAGCTTTGGTAGGTGGTTGAGGTTGGTGCCAGCACTGCCCACTAGGCCAGCATAGTGACGTTGTGCATATGAGCCAGCCAGTAACCTACACAGGCCTCCCCGAATTTTTGTTTTCCCAGCATTGAGTGTGCACTGTGGGAGCAGCCAGTCATGTAACTGCATTGTCACATTCATCTCCTTAGTTTAACACGCTTTAGTATTTTCTGTGCCAAAATTGTTTCTATAGTTACCTGTACCATTTTTTATCTTGATTCTGTTTTGTTTACTAGTCCAACACCAAATTCTTTCTACTTGTTTTTATTTTTGATGTCAATATGCCACTGTCAGTGCAGGAGAAGAAGAAAGCAGCGCCCCCATGTGTCGGTGCCCCTATGGGGGTCATCTCGCTGTATTGGATCAGTATCCAAAAATGGCAGACCTGCCTTGGACCATACCATGATATCGACAGATGCGATGCCTACTTCTTGATGAATAAATGCATCCTGGAAGTACACATGCTGAATCCTCCCACACACACACACACACACTTTGGACGCAGGCCTCTCAGAAGTAAGGTCTCTGGACCTTTCCCATGCACCTTCCTGGTGCCACTGGTACTAAGGAAGACAAGGGTCCTTCCTGTGCTTGCCTCACTGAGACATCGGAGGTCCTGGGGGAGTCTGGTGGACAGTCGGCTTCCTCTGGTGGGGCAAGCAGAGCACACCCACCCCTCATCCATAGGTCCCCAGGGCAACTGATATCCCCGGTGGTGAGGCCAGCTGTATGGTTGGTTCATTCTAGTGGGCACCTTGGTGCTACTAAGGCTCCTGGTACCATACCCAGTACCAGTGAGCGGGCGGAGCAGACTGCGAGACTGGGCCCCCTTCTGGTACTGCTTATGGTGCCAGAAGGGGGGTGTGATCCGGAGTCTACCCTGACTCTGAGCCTGAGCTGGTAGTCATCTCTTCCCCTGAGTGTCCTAGTGGCCTGGGAAAGGATGAGGGTGCTGTCCTTAGACTTGGAGAAGGGGATAGAGATGAGGGAACCTACCTGACCCCAGTTCCGAGCCCAAAGTCGGGATGGTGTTGCCCGTGTTGTCCCTAGGCCTGGTGCAGGGGATGCGGGTGCTGCCCATGGGGCCATATCAAGTTCTGGTGCGCTCCTCAATGCTGGACCTGGGCCCTGTGCTGTTTATGGCACCAGGTCTGGCTCTGATACTCCTCGCAGTGCTGGGGGCATGACTCAGGGGACACAGGCTGTGGCATTAGGCTTGGCTCGGGGCGGTGCCACTCTTATTGAGGACTAAGGCGTGACATATGGGACTGGTGCTGGAGGCAGCACCAACCTGGGTTCCAGTGGTGGCCTGATGGCACGTTCCTCCCTGGAACCAGCTGACATTGTCACTGGTGGGGATCATAGCTGCCCAATGTGATCTGTACGGCTTCACTGTCTCACCTTGGGTCTTCCCCTCAAGGGCACCATCTGGATCAGACCTCTGAGTTGCCCCGAAGGGTCCACTGAGCACTCTGATCCTTGACAAAGAACATGGAGCCACGGGCTTCTGTATCCTTGGTAACAATACAGTAGAATGGCTAGTGTCATCCAGTAGTATCAGTTTAAGTCTGACCAGGCCCAGTTCAGGCCTGTGGCCCCAACACCACAGTGCTCTGAGTCCAACTCCTCTTCTCCTACTTCCTCCTCTGATGAAGAGGACTTTCAGTCCATGTATCCATGAGGCTGAGGCACTCTGCATACCAGCAATTGCTGATGGAAATGCTGAGGGAGCTGAACATGTGATCCTTCTTTGGTCACAGTACTCCTACCCTAGTGCTGAGATTCCTTGGGGATTTCAGCAGTGACTTTTTCATCATTCCTCCCTGTCGATATTTTAAGGAGGCATCCAGGAGTGTCTGGCTCCATCTTTTCACTTCTTGTCTAACCACTAAGGATGTCCAGCACAGATATTGCATTGCCGTGGGGTCTGCAGGAGCTGTACCTTACCCCACTGCAGGGATTCTGGAACTGCAGACCGCCTCTGAGCCTAAACGCCCTGTACCTGACCGTCCTCCTGATGCTGACTTTGCAGAGATGGATGCTTGAGGAAGAAGGGATCTTCTTTGAGGATATCTCTTGCAGCAAAGCACACCAGTGGAACTATAGCCTCCAGTCACTAGTACCACATGGAAAACTTTCTAGTTAGCAGTCTACAGGGGACCATGCACAACTACGTCCAAGACGACCTCATCCCTCCCATATAAATGTGGGTGGCCCCACACCCTCCTCAGTTCTTTTCCAGCTGCTGACCATCACACATCGGACTCCGTGGAGAACATCACCACTTCAGTCGACTCCAAATCTTCAATTTTCCCTTTATTTTAATTTTCTTACTCTAGTTAGTGATAACTTTATTTTTCTTACATCAGCGTGGAGAGACACTGACTGCATTGCTAAAACTGTACAGGAAGCAGGAGAAAACATTGACATCCTGGTACACATAGGGATTAACAATCTTGCCAGCCAGTCAGTTGTGGAGACCAAGGAACGCTTGACCAGACTGGGTGACAAACTATCATCCATTTCATCCGGCATCTCCTTCTCTGAGATTCTGCCAGTCTGGGAGAGGGGGGCAGATGGACGGAAGGTCAGAGAAGAGGAGATGGGGAGCTAAACATGTGGCTCAAGGGCTGGTGCCAGGAAAAAGGACACAAATTTGTAGGAAACTGGCAACAGTTTTGGGAGCGAAAGTTCTTTAAATTTGATGGACTACATCTGACTAAGGAGGGAGTCAGTGCATTGGGGCAGAAGTTTGACATCTTTGCAGAATATTTAAACTAGCAAATGGGGAGATGGGTGCAGCACCCGATACGTCAAATGGGAAGAACACCCTTCCCCTCAGCTAGTGGTCAAACAGGAGTTCAGCATGTTTATAGTTCATTTGCATCACAAGGTAAGGAAAAGGTCCAGCTCCCATACGACGATAGAGGAAACGCCAGACCTTGCCCAACAACCAACCACTGAAATCTGGCCAATGCAAAATCATGTACAAAGATGCTAGCAGTCTGGGAAATAAGATCCAGACCTGCAGGCAATAATGACAGAGCTAAACTGGACATAGTAGCCATTAGCAAGACATGGTTTACCAGTAACCACACTTGGAGACTTCAGTACCTGGCTATGTACTGTTCAGAAGAGACCGAGGTGCAAAAGGGGGTGGAGTGGCCCTTTATGTCAAAGAAAATTTCAAAGCTACAGTAATTCAGAATACACATAAGGAGCCAGAAGAACTGTGGGTCACCCTGGAAACAGGAAATGGGACAGCCATACGAACTGGGGTTGTCTACAGGCCTCCAGACCAGGGGGAGGACATAGACACATTACTGTTAGAAGATATACAAAACATGACAGCTAAAGAACAGGTTCTGATAATGGAAGACTTCAACATGCCAGATACAGATTGGTCAGTACCAGCAGGAACATCTGCCAGAACTAGACACATAGTGGATTCACTGCAGGGGGTGGGCCTCAAACAGCTGGTACAACAACCCACAAGAGACAGGGCTATCCTAGATCTAGTACTGACTAACAGGAAAAGGAACACAGATCTCTCCAGGTAGAAGGTCACCTGGGGCCAGTGACCATCAGCGGTATGGTTCAGTTTGGCCACTAGAACTAAATCATCCCATTCCAGGGCAAAATATGGGACTTCAGAGGAGCTGACTTTGATAAGATGGCCAGCAGAGTTAAGCTAGCCCTGGCAAAAGAAATACAGGTGAGGGGTACAGGCAAAGTGGACAAGCATAGGATCGATGCTGAGCAACATCCCAGTGTGTTAGAGAGAAGAAAGGAAGTGCAAAGAAGAAGGAAACCACTTTGGTTCTCAAAAACCGTAGCAGAAAGGTCAAAGCCAAAGGCTGGCCTTGAAACATAAAGGGCATGGCGGGATGAATATAGGGAGGCACCAAACTTCCCTCAGGGAAGGCAGTAAGCAGGCAAAGGCCCAAACCGAGAAACACGAACACAAACAGTAAAGAAGGTGACAAGACTTTCTATAGATACATTAGTGAAAGGAGAAAGTCCAGAGAGTATCTAAGATCAAAGGGATAAGGGGCATGTGAAGAGGAGGACCATGTAAAAGCATCTATCCTAAGTAGATACTTCTGCTCAGTATTTACTGAAGAGAAGGTAGGGCAGGGCCCACAGCTCAGCACCATGGACATGGGGGGAGGGAGATGTGCACTAGTCCCTTCACAAAAGAAAGGGCCTTACAAGAGCTCGCTAAGCTAAGGGTGGACAAGGCAATGGGACCTGATGGCATACATCCCAGGATACTAAAGGAGCTAAGGGTGGAACTAGCAGAGCCATTATCAGAACTGTTTAGTGAGTCTCTGAGCACAGGAGAGGTCCCAGAAGACAGAGAAGAGGCTCATGATCCCACAAGAGTGTTAGCAGGGAGGAGACAGGGAACTACAGACCTTGAGTCTTACCTCAGTAGTGGGCAAGATTATGGAGGCACTCCTAAGGAAAGGATAGTGCAACACCTGGAATCCATGGGAGCACAGGATCAAGACATCATGGTTTACAAAGGAGGTCCTGTCAAACTAATCTCATAGATTTCTTTGACTGGGTAACCAGAGTGGTGGATCAGGGGAGCAGTTGATGTCCTACCTTGACTTCAGCAAAGCTTTAGATACTGTTCCACATAGAAGATTGATTAATAAGCTGGGTAGGCTCAGGGTGGGTCAGATGTTGGTCAACTGGGTGGCAAACAGGTAGGGCAACAGAAAACAGAGGGTGGTGGTAAATGGTATACAGTCAGAAGAGATGCAAGTCACAAGTGGGGTACCTCAGGGTTCAGTCCTGGGGACAGTCCTCTTCAGTATCTTCATCAGTGACATTGCAGATGGACTTGAGGGTAAGGTTTGTCTGTTTGCAGATGACACCAAGATCTGCAACAGAGTAGATGATCCAGATGGGGTGGGCATCATGTCAGGTTCGGGAGCTAAGCGTAAGTCGAGCGGACCATGTGCCCATGCATCAGTGCTCCTGTGGCTGGCATTTCTCCGTGATGGACCAGCATGATGTCTGCCTGGTACCTGGGACCTAACCATGATATGGATAGATGTGATGCCTGTTTTCCATGGACGCGTGTTCTTGAAATCACGTGTTCAAAGTAGGCAAGGCTCCGCCAACTTTCAGAGGGCGGTGTCGTCTCGGGCTTCCTAGGCCAGATCCTTAGGCCCTTCTTCCGGGTCCCCTCAGGCCTATCTGGGTCTGGTGAGGGAGGCCTACTCATCGACAAGCCTTGCCGAGGAGGAGGCCTCTTTTGCGGTGTCGGAGGCGCGGCGTGACCCCTCTCGGGGCTGCGTCATTGACACCACCTCGGCAATCACTTCTCCTGTTGTGCAGGCTCCCCCGGTGTCGCGGGCCAGGGTTGCTGGGTCCGGCACTGGCGGACCCTCGACACCGCTTTCCGGCACCACCTCAGATCAGGGTGCCACACGGCGCCGGTTTGGTTCTCAGTGCCACTCGCGGGCCCGTTGACCCGGTCAACTCCATTGGCAGCACTGTGTCGGGTGCCGGTGATTCAGCCGGGGCCATAGATGGGTCGGGCCGGGTTCTGGAGCCGCAGGCAGTGCACCAGGAATGGCGGGCAATGCCAGCGCCGTTTGCGGTGTTATTTCTCAGGGGGTTCTTGGGGTGGCCAGTATCAAGATCCTCCTGGTCGACTCTTCTTTGGAGGGGGCCAACTCAGATGTGAACTCTGACTGGCTCCCTGATTCTTTGGAATCAGAATCCCCTGTGGGACACAGTGTCAGTCGGCCCAGCGCCTCCATCCCTGAATCTCAGGCGGTCTTCCTCTGAGGATTCCCAAGCTGGGGTGGCCTTGGTTCCTTGGGGAGGGCGGCTTGGGGTTGGGGATGGGACAGTCCCAGGAGGAGCTGCAGCAGCTGCCAGTCTTGGTGCTGCTCGCCCCTTTGGGGAGCTGGAGTCCCATTTTGAGGCCCTGGATCAAGGGACTCCTTCGCTGGGAGTCGAGGAGGGCGTCCTCGGAATCTGAGGTTCTGGGGTCAGGGTGAGGGCGTCGGCACTCCTCTGCCACCTCGGGGTGCAGGGAGGAGCTGTGGCGCCCGAGCCCTGTCTCTCCTCTTGGAGTTCAGGGTCCTCGATTGGCGCCGCCGATGGGTTGCTCTTCTGGACTTATGCAACCCAGGTGCGACACAGGGAGATCCCGTTTGGGCTGTTCAGAGTTGCATTCCCAGGGTTCAGTCATGCGACCGGTTTGATTTCAGGATCCCTCAGCTCGGGCTTCATTCCTGGGATTTCAGAGTCCTGGCAGAGACAGTCCCACCTTGTAGGTGTCCCTCTCTTCCAGGCTATGTGGGTCCTATGGGACCGGTATCCTGGGAGACGTTCAAAGGCACTGCAGCGGCCTTCTCATCATATGTTAGGTACATGCACAAACTGGTCTTTCACCTGTCCCCACTGCCGCAGGAGTCTTCTGGACATTCGAGTTCCCCATCCTCCTCGGCTCCCTCCTTGGAGAGAGGAACCTACTGCTCACCTTTCTTCCGACGCTGATTTCACTGAATATCAGCGCTTCCTTTCAAGGATGGTTGGGGATCTCTGTATTTCCTATGTTAGATGGGACAATACCGAGTGGGAGACGTGGAAATTCCTCAGTGAATTCAGTGCCCAGCACTTGTTGGTGCCATCCTGGCCTATTTTCTTCCAGGAGGCATCTATCCGCACCTGGCAGTCTCCAGCCAACCCTCTCCTAGCCCTGACAAACTGCAGGAGGAGGTATTGTGCTCCATCTAAGTCCCTAGGTTCTCTCCCTAACCTGCCCTTGGACTTGGTGTTCCTAGAGACCCCTTCCGGGTGCCAACGCCTGGCGCACAACCGACCATCGGATTCCCTACAATTCAGCCGGTGGGGGCGAAGAATGTTCTCCTCTTCTCATGCAATGTTATGCATTCAAACAACATGAAATCTTGCTATATTATGACATATGCAGTATAACCCCAGGTTAGAACTGCTCCAGAGGTGAAAGAGTTAACTTTCCATGCAGGGCATGGAACCTTGATCGCGAGCTTGGTTGAACACTCTGTCTGTTGAAGCTCAAACTTAAACTGTCAGATTCTTTACTCCGCCTCACTGAACAGTCGTTCCGGAGATTCCTCCTGCTGCTCGGTTCATTTGTCGGTTTAAAAGTGTAATTCTCGGTTTATTTACCGAAATTAAACCGCAATCGGTCGGTTCAAGCTCTGTCTGTGGTTTTGTAGGTAATAGATAGGCTTATGTTTATTTCTTCTGTGTGGAACTTGTAAACGTCTTTTTCGGTTCAGTTTGAACCGATCAGATTGGGTTTAAATTTACTTTCTAGTCCTTTAGAGTGCGGTTCCGGTTCTTATCGGTTCTAAAAAGCAGTTTATTACGGTTTTCCACGACCCGTGACATGGTTGGGAACACGATAAGAATCTTGCTTGGCGGATTGCCATTAACGGGCAAGTTTTGGTTAGGCTGGCACTATGTCTGAGAAACCCAAAAGAATAACTGGACCCACTGGGTTTCAGCACTGTGGCTCTGTGGGAAGCCTTGCTAAGGCGCTGACCCACACCACCTGTGTATATTGTCTGGGGTTTGACCACCTCAATGCAGACTGCCAGATTTGTAAGAAATTTTCTTGCTGCCACCGTGGAAAAGAGTTAGTAGGTTCAAGGAAAGGGGAGGCCAAAAGTCCGCTGACCGGATGGCCAGCCGTTGGTTCAACGAACCTGAGGAGTGCCCTCTGACCAGGGTGATACTTTCGGGGCAAGCGAAAAGCCAGCTCTGAGGCGGGTTCCAAATTGTAAAAGGGTTAGAAAGTCCGCTAGTGTGGAGCCAAAAGTTCTTTCTCCAACTGCTGAAGAAATAGCTAAAGCTATTCAAATTGTCCAGTCTCTTTCCGGTCCCGCCAAACCGACACCATCAGGGAAGCCCGGTTCGGACGGTTCCACCGATTCAAAGTATGATTTTGAGGATTTTATGAACCGGAGGGGGTATGAGGAGAGTGAATGTGATTTTGAAGGTCTGGATGTGCCCATTGAGACGGACATCTCTAGACAGACCTTCAGGGGTTTCCCCAGGCTATCTGAGTCCCTTCTCATTTTATGTTCTATAAGAAAGTTGCTGAAACTTTCCAGCTCCCTGTTGAGGAAGCTGTTGATGACCAAGAAGACACATCCAAAAGCACACTGCGAACAGAACTCCTACAGCACCCATGCAGCTCACCGAGGGGTAGCAAGCCCCACAAACAAGAAGTCCAAAATCGGGAGCGCAAAAGCGACAAGCACCAGATGAGTTACAGAGCGAAGTCACTTTTTATAACTCAGATAATAAATTTATTTAAACTTCACTACAGAAAAGTAGTAAACTGGTGCCAAAGCTGTTAAGTGTTGTAACAAACAAAAGAAACACCCCCTAGCCTAGAGCCCAAGCGAGTCTTCAGAGGTAACAAACCATTGATACAAGCACTTTAAATACTCGAATAATTTCAATTAATGAACTGTCTTGATACCATTTAAAGGCAGAGTACCTAAAATTCTGACATTTATTTCTCTTCCTTAATTATTATCGTACAAAACAGTCATAGTGCTGGATATTCAAGTTTGGTTATAATAAAACTGCAACATAAAATAGCAACATAAAAAAGAAGAAGAAAAACAAAATTATTTTGTTTCAAAATCTCACACAGGTAATAATCTAAGAATTACCACAGGCAGATAATATAATACTTCTATAAAGTTCATTACATTTACAGATTATAACTTAGCTAGCAAAAAAGCAATAAATTAGTGTAAATGAAATGAATATCATAACAAACAAAGCACCCTAAAGGAATGGTTTTATCCCACTTCTCATTCAGCCCATTTGGTCTAATAGTATCCATTTTAAATATCCACATACATTCTTTTTCAATAATTTTTTAGATCTGTCCCCACCAAACGGCAGGGTTGGAACATGTTCTAAACCCATAAATCTAAGACCACTCGAATCTGAATTATGATACACTTCAAAATGCATGCTAACAGGTGTATCTTGCCGTTTATTGAGAACAGATCTAACATGTTCCTGTATTCTCTGCTTCAAAGGTCTTACAGTTTTGCCAATATATATAAGGTCACATGGGCACCACAACATGTAAACTACATATGGGGTGTCACATGTAATCAGTTCTCTCAGATCTATTTTAAAATTTTGTTTTAAAGGATGTTGAAATATTTTACCAGTAACCCCATATTTACAGATGTTACATCTCTTACAGGTATAAAAACCATTTGTTCTTTTAGGTATCCAAAAAGTTAAATCAGAAACATTATCTTTGCACTCTCTACTATGTACCACCTTATCTTTAATATTTGAAGCAGAGAATGCCACCGAGGTTTCAAACCCACTACTGCCCTACTAAATCATCCCCTAACAAAATGGGCCAATATTGATGTATAATATTGCCTATTCAACAAACACATGATTATATTCAGTGACAAAAGTACAGATCTCTGGCAAGATAGGCTGATCCTTTTTACCAAAATAGTATCTCTATCCATTTTTTCACTTTTCCAAACTTTCCAAAAGTAAATTTCTATCATAACCTCTCCAAAAACCTACATAATAACTCTTCTGACTGACTATCAAATTCCATGTCATTACTACAATTTCTTTTAATTCGTAGGAATTGGCTAAATGGGATAGATTTAACTAATTTTGGTGGATGAGCACTTGTTGCATGTAGCAGGGAATTTGTTGCGGTATCTTTCCTATAAGTTCGTGATGAAATGCCAATAGAATTTCCAACAAACTCACTCGAAGATTCAAATCCAAAAGTTAATATTTTGACAACTAAAGTGTAAGTAAATTTCAAATTCAACTCATTTTGTTTAAATAATCAACAAACATACACGCTTCTACTTCATTGCCCTTCCAAACACATATAATATAATCAATAAGCAGTACCACTTAACAATTTTATTTAAAAATATTCTTATTAACATCATAAACATAATGTTGTTCCCAACTCCCAAAAACAAATTAGCATAACTTGGGGCCATAGAGGCTCCCATAGCAGTACCTTGCAATTGTAAATAATAAGTACCAGCAAACTCAAAATAGTTATGTGTCAAAATAAACTCTAAAGACTCTAGTAGAAACTCTCTCGGCAAATCTTTATTATTCACAGGGAGAAATTCCTTTACAGCCTGAATACCATCATTATGTCGTATACTAGTATATAAAGATTCCACATCTATTCCCAACCATCCAAAACCTTCCATCCATTCTATTTCTTTAATTTTCTCAACAAATCAGTGCTATCTTGGATATATGAGGTAGGTTGGAAACAAAGGTTGCAAGAAAAATCAACAAATTTTCCTAAATTCTGTGTAAGTAATTAATGCCTGCAACAATAGGGCGTCCAGGCGGATTATCCAAACCTTATGCACTTTTGGCAATGCATAAAAACTTGGTACAACCGGAACTCCTCCAGAAAACCAAATTCTGTCTCTGAAATAAAATTCCGCTACAGCTTGCCTCAAAATACAGTTAGGATTTTTCTGTAATTATATGTCGGGTTACCAGGAAGAATTTTATAACTATTAACATCAGATAGAAGGTGTAACACCATGCTAGCATACTTTTCTTTATTCATAATGACAATATTACCTCCCTTATCTGCCGATTTTAAAACAATACTATTGTCACTATGAATATTATCAAGGGCTTTGCGTTCATTCAAACTTAAATTACATTTCTTAGGTGGACCAGCCTCTTTCAGTATCTCAAAAACTCTTTTAGTTACTACTTTTTCATATGCAATAATGGCACTGTTAAAGATTTTAGGACAAAACTGTGAAGTTGGATGAAAATAATTTCTCCTTATTAAGCGAAATCAAGTCCTGTAACCACAGAGTATGTTGTTTTCTTTATAGATGTTTCATTTTCTTCTATTAAACTTTCCAGAATTTCAAGATTTAAATCAAATTCATCAGTAGTTCTGGCGGATTCGAATCTGCAGTTTCATCCAAGCCCTTTGGCTTGAATGCCACTGCACCAGATTCAAGTTCAGACAAAGTCATTACAGCAGCATTGCATTCGATTTCTTTTAACAAATAATCCAAATCTGAATCATCTTGTGAATTTGTAAACACAGTATCTGAACGACCCATTTCAAACTCTTGACTTTGTTTCAAATAATATAACTTTAAATGTAACTTTCTAAAGAACTTCTGTAAATCCACATAAATCTGAAAGTCATTCACCTGAGGTGTAGGAACAAAACTAAGTCCCTTCTTTAATACATTTTCTTCATCTTTAGTTAAAAGTCTATTAGATAAATTCAATATCTGTAGACAATGTGTTTCTTCCTTTCTCTTAGAATCCGTTCGGTTCCACTGTTTTGATTTATGCCTTCCCCCACGCTTTCTTCTTCTAGTCTTACCGGTCTTTCTTTTCCTAAAGACTGTGGGTCAGGGCGCTTCTGCAAATTTGATTTAATTGGCAACAGCTGTCTCCCATTAGACTCCTTCGACTTCTCAGTAACTAAATTAGACTTCAAAATGCTACTATTAGTGAATTTAACCTTTGATCTGGATCTGCCACGACTCTGAGAATGTACTCTTCCCCAATCAAGTATATTACCAAACTCATAATCATTGGCATCTCTTTTCAATTTGTTAATCTTTCTCTGAATGACTTCCATTTCATGTTCTTTTATTTTGTCATTTAGTTGTGTATTAAAATCCTGAAATTCCACAAAATCTTTATATTTAAGCACAGTGTCTTTAACAGTATCCAAATCTTTTTGTAATTCAGCATATCTGGCCATATCATCCTTAATTAGTAATTGTAAAAAAGTCTTAGAGCATTCCGCTGCAGCTTTCAGCCATTCATCTCTAAAGGCAAAACTAGCAAGCCCACATGAAGGAACAACTGAAATTCTAATACCTCTTGGTGCTTGTCCACGATGTAAATATTCCTCTAGCGTACTTATATTAAAAGCCAGTTCAGTTTCTTTTATAAGGAGAGCCTCCAACCTTATAAAATCACTTCTGATATTACTGCTCTCATTATCTTGAGACATACCTTGTGCTTGATTTAATTTCTTTCTCAAAATCTTTCTTCTTTCCTCAAACATTGCAGGTTCGATTCTCATCCAGTCCCGGTCGATACTTCCACTTGAATGTGAAGTTTCAATACTAGAATTCATCATTTCCTCTCGATCAACTGAAAAATAAATATCCAGACCGGAATTTCTCACAACACTTAGTCGCAAGGTTGCTAATAGTAGGATAAATGTTGCCCCCTCACAACATACACGTTCAGCAGTGAAAAAAAGCAAAAAGCCACATCCAAAAGCACACTGCGAACAGAACTCCTACAGCTCCCATGCAGCTCACCGAGGGGTAGCAAGCCCCACAAACAAGAAGTCCAAAATCGGGAGCGCAAAAGCGACAAGCACCAGATGAGTTACAGAGCAAAGTCACTTTTTATAACTCAAATAATAAATTTATTTAAACTTCACTACAGAAAAGTAGTAAACTGGTGCAAAGCTGTTAAGTGTTGTAACAAACAAAACACCCCTAGCGCCTCGATCCAAACGAGTCTTCAGAGGGGGTAACCAAACCATTATTCACAGCACTTTAAATACTCAAATAATTTACAATTAATAAACTGTCTTGATACCATTTAAAGGCATAGAGTACCTAAAATTCTGACATTTATTTCTCTTCCTTAATTATTATCGTACAAAACAGTCATAGTGCTGGATATTCAAGTTTGGTTATAATAAAACTGCAACATAAAATAGCAACATAAAAAGAAGAAGAAAAACAAAATTATTTTGTTTCAAAATCACACAGGTAATAATCTAAGAATTACCACAGGCAGATAATATAATACTTCTATAAAGTTCATTACATTTACAGATTATAACTTAGCTAGCAAAAACAATAAATTAGTGTAAATGAAATGAATATCATAACAAACAAAGCACCCTAAAGGAATGGTTTTATATCCACTTCTCATTCAGCCATTTGGTCTAATAATATCCATTTTAAATATCCACATACATTCTTTTTCAATAACTTTTAGATCTGTCCCCACCAAAGGCAGGAACATGACCAAGAAGAGCCTGATTATGTAGAAATGATGGATATTCCAGAGTCTAGGAGACTGTCTATTCCCTTGCACAAATCCTTTGGGAAACAGTAAAAACTAAAAACTCCTCACTCTATCCTTCCTGTTGATAAAAGGATGGACAAGAGGTATACATTATCAGGCTCTGATACGGAGTTCCTCTCTCAGCAATGCAGCCATGTGGGGATAGTGCAGGCTGCAGCCTGTGATAAGGCTAATATTCCTCTAGCCTCTCACCCTCCTGAAAAGGATTCCAGGAGGATTGATGCCATGGCAGAGAAACAGTACATGGCAGCATCTTTAGGACTCAGACAGGCAAATTATATGGCTTATGCAGCTAGGTACCAGAAATCCAGATGGGATAATGTGCTGGCCCTAGCAAAACAGGCCCCTGACCAGCTTGCCAGGGAGCTGGAGCAGGTGGCTGCGGATGGTATTGAGGCATCCAAGGTGCAGTTTCATGCTGCAGTAGACTCTAGTGATGTTTCATCAAGAGTCATGGCTACATCTGTGTCTCTTCGCAGAATGGCCTGGCTCAGATGTACTGCCCTGTCACAGGATACTCAGTCTAAGGCCATGGATTTTCCTGTTGTGGGCAATTCTTTGTTTGGGGAGCAGACAGAGAATTATATGAAGAAAATGGATGAGTATAGGACCACCTATAGGAGTGCACAGGCCAAAGAAAGGCAAGCCACTCCTCAAAGGCAGCATGTCAGGGGCAGGGGCAGGCCTTTTCATAGGCCTTTTTACCAAGCCCAGGCCTCCTCTTCTGCTTATGCCCAGAGGGGGTTCTTTAGAGGAAGAGGCAGAAGGGGTTCTAGTAAGCCTGCTTCTACCCCTCAACCAAAGCCCTCATGGAAACAGGCTCCCTGATGGGGTGGCCAGGGCCGATTCTCCACTACCGTAGGGGCAGGCTGGCTTACTTTGTCTAGGACTGGAAGTCTTTAACATCAGACAAGTGGGTCCTGAAGTAGTAAGCCAGGGACTGGTTCTCAGCTTCAAAAAATTTCCGAAGATGTGAGCCAGGTCCCTTCCTCCTGCAAATCCATCAGAGGCACTTGCCCTGGAAACAGAAGTTTCCTCCCTTCTGGCTCTCAGAGCTGTGGAAAGGGTTCCACCCCTACACCAGGGCAAAGGGTTGTACTCCAGGTACTTCCTTACCCCAAAAAAGACAGGAGAATGGCGGCCCATCCTGGATCTCAGGTATCTAAACAAGCACCTTTTAAAACCAAAGTTCAAAATGGTGACTCTGAGAATTATTTTACCCTCTCTAAGGCCAGGGGACTGGCTAGCCTCCCTGGACCTTAAGGATGCCTACTTCCATGTTCTCATCAGAGCTCCCATCGAAAGTGCCTCAGATTCGAACTGCCCTCAGGCCATTACCAGTTCAGAGCAATGCCCTTCGGCCTCACCTCAGCCCCAAGGGTGTTCACAAAATGCCTGGCAGTAGCAGTTGCTCACTTAAGAAGGCAAAAGATTGCCATCTTTCCTTATCTGGATGACTGGCTCATTGTAGGCCAGTACCCAGACCAGGTCAAACTACACCTACAAGTGACTCAGCAACTGCTTACATCTCTAAGTTTCCTTCTCAATCTTCCAAAGTCAGTTCTGGAGCCTGTCCAGCTTCTCACCTTCATAGGTGCAGAACTGAACACAAAAGAAGCCAGAGCCTTCCTCCCTCTGGAAAGAGCAAGGACTTTGGTCTCTCTGGCCTCTTCTTTCACCCTGCAGGTCTCTGGGCCAGCAAGGCATTTTCTACAGCTCCTGGGGCACATGGCTGCTTCTACAGCAGTAGTGCAGGGAGCAAGATTTCAGATGAGGGACATCCAGTTCCATTTGAGAGCCTTTTGGACTCAAAGGACAGATCCTCTAACCAAATTGATCCCAGTGACTCGAACCCTGATCCAGGCCCTTCAGTGGTGGCAGGACCAGAGCAATCTGAGACAGGGAGTTCCCTTCACTCCCCAGTCTCCCCTTACTACAGATGCATCCCTCTTGGGGTGGGGAGCTCACATGGGCGACCTTTCTACCCAGGGGTTGTGGTCCCCTCAGGAATCTCTGTTCCACATCAATTTGTTGGAACTCAGAGCAGTTTTCTAGCACTCCAGGTTTTCCACATCTGTTCAGAACAAGGTTGTTCAGGTCAGAACAGACAGTTCAGGTCAGAAGACAATACCACTACAATGTGGTACATCAGCAAGCAAGGGGCACTCGGGTCTCGGCCTTGTGCACCGAGCAATGAAGTTGTGGTCTGGCTTATTCTCTGAGCGCCTTCCTTACGGCAGTTCACCTCCCAGGCAAGGACAATGTCCTAGCGGATGCTCTCAGCAGGATTTCCCAGGGCCATCACGAATGGGCACTGGATCCCCTAGTACTGGAGTAGTATTTGCCAGATGAGGCACCCCCGCAGATAGATCTTTTGCAGCCCCAGACAATCACCAACTTCCCCTTTTTTGCTGCTGGCCCCCAGTGTTGGGCTCAGTCCCTCTGGATGCCTTCCTACTCAGTTGGGAAGGGAAGTTTCTCTATGCTTCCCCCCCCTTCCCTCTCCTCTTCAAGGTGGTACTCTTCAAGTCAAAATCAGATCTCAACCCTGCAAGATGATCCTGATTGCTCCAGATTGGGCCAGGCAGCCCTGGTACCCTCCTCATGTCCTTAGCAGTCCACCTTCCCTGTGTCTTCCCAGGAATCACAACCTGTTAACCTGTGCCCAGGGGAGAGTTTGGTATCCGAACCTCAAATCTCTCAATCTCAAGGCATGGCTCTTGAAGAGTTAGAGTTCACTGACCTACACCTTTCCCAAGGTGTATTGGATATCTTGAAGGCCTCTGGAAGCCTTCCACCAGGGCTACTTATAATTCAAAATGGAAAAGATTTTCCATATGGTGTGCTAGTAAGCATATTTCCCCAGAATCTGCTGACGTGCCCATGATCCTGGATTATTTGGTGCATTTGAATTCTTTGGGGCTGAGACCAGCTACCTTAAAAGTGCACTTGGCAGCTGTGTCTGTCTTCTTATCAGCAGGTAAGCCTTCTTCTTTTTCAGCTCACCCTGTGTTCTCCAAGTTTTTTAAAGGGTTGCTTCACACCAACCCTCCGTTCAGGGACCCTGCCCCTGCTTGGGATCTTAATATTTGCATTGCCCAGCTTATGCAACCCCCTTTTGAGCCGTTGTCTTCAGCAGAGCTCAAGTACCTGACTTGGAAAACTGTGTTTCTGGTAGCCATCACCTCTGCCAGGTGCATAAGTGAGCTGCAAGCATTGTCAGTGGAGCCTGATTTTATCTCCTTTCACAGAGATAAGGTGGTCCTCAGGACTAACAGAAAGTTTTTGCCTAAGGTGGTTTCAGACTTCCACCTTAATCAATCCATGTCTCTTCCTGTGTACTTCACTGACCATTCCTCCTCTGGTGAGAGGAGATTGCACAGTTTAGATGTCAAAAGAGCCCTTAGTTACTATATAGAACGTACCAAGGGTCACAGGTTTGAATCCTCAATTGTTCCTCACTTATGGTGAGGTTGGTAAGGAAACCTGCCACTAAAGATCCATTGCCAGGTGGATTGTCTCTTGTATCTAATTTTGCTATGAGAAACTGGGTAAGATTCCTCCCTAAGGCCTGAGGGCTCACTCTACCAGAGGTACAGCTGCGTCTCTGGCTGCTGCCAGGACATTCCTATCCTAGAGATATGTCAAGCAGCTACCTGGAAAACAGTTCACACTTTTACTAAGCATTACTCCCTGGATATCCAGGCTAGGTGATGCTCGATTTACACAGCTGTGCTTCAGAGCCTATTCGAAGTAGGTTCTGTCCCTCCTCCATGGAGGTACTGCTGTGTAATCTGCATATGTCATAATATAGCAAGACTTCATGTTGTTTGAAGAAAAAATTACTCACCTTAGTAATGTTGTTTCTTCTAATGGAGTCTTGCTATATTATGACTCCAGCCTGCCCCTCTCAGAACCTCTATTTTGGGATGTGGGTGGGCAGTGCAATGTTGGCACTTCATAGATGCCCACTTTATTTTCACCCTTTCTTAGGGTGCTTAGTTGTTATGCTTGTTTTTCTGTCTTGAATCCCCTGACTTGAGTCTTTGTTTTGGGATCAAGAACAAAAATGCGTTTTTGTAGTTAGTAGCCAGTGGGCTAGTGTAGGTTTTCGGCTTCCACACAGAACCTTAGTGAGTTTTTGCTCGTAAAGATCTGACAGTTTATGTTTGAGCTTCAACAGACAGTGTTCAACCAAGCTCGGCTCAAGGTTCCATGCCCTGCATGGAAAGTTAACTCTTTCACCTCCGGAGCAGTTCTAACCTGGGGTTATACTGCATATGTCATAATATAGCAAGACTCCATTAGAAGAAACAACATTACTAAGGTGAGTAATTTTTTCTTGCGTCTCATCAGGCACACCATGCTGCCTATAACAGGCACTTGTGGTCGATGCTGGCTCAGGTGCTAGCATCGATGCCTGATACGGAGCAATCTTGACAGGCCTTTGCCCTGTCTGCTATAGGCCTGGAACTGGCAAGGCACCAAGCAAGGGCATCTTACGACGCCAATGAGGTGGCTTCCATACTTGCGGGGACAGCACTCTGCATTAGGCAGACAGCATGGCTTCGTCTATCAAGGTTGTCACCCCTGGCCCGACGTAGGGTGATTCACTCCACCTACCGAGGAACCCGCCTCTTTTCTACCAGAACTAGGAGGCTTCTGTAGGGGCTTCCTCCATCCCCTTGTCTTCAGGGGACACCTTCTAGCTCTCCTCGGCCTTAGACTTCCAGTCTAGTATGGCCAGGGTCTCTTATTCCTGTTTCTCACCAACAGGAGGCTGAGGGTCTTGTTCCCTCAGGGTTATGTTAGTCCCCCTCTGGGGGGATTTGGTACTCACCCAGCAGTAATGAATGGTAAAGATTGACAAGGGAAGATATAAAAATTACGTACCTACCGTAATTCCTGATCTTCTCTTGTATCTTCACCATTCATTACTGAATCCCGCCCACCTTCCCCTCATGGGCTTCATTCTTGGGCGTCCCCTCCACCCTGCTCACTCTCCTTCCCCCTCCTTCTTTTCTGGCCTTTAGAGCCTAAATCCCCTAGTCTTTGGGTCTTCCGTTCTTCTCTCAGAAGAGGTAACTTAGGTCTGGAGAGGGAGGAGAGTGAGTAGAGCTTCATCATTCTCCTAAGGGAACTCGTTCTGATTACCCTTGAAGGTGTCCCTTCTGGCACCTTTTTTCTTAGGCCAAGTTAGTTAATCATCAGTTAACAGGAGTAGTTCTTGAACGGTCCTGTTCCTTAGTTCTCTGACTTCACTGGTATCTCTGGATCTTGTCCTGTGTATGCCAGTCTGGTGCTAGTCGAAGTCTTCTAGCCCATTTTCAGAATTGCCTTCCAGAACTGGTGGTCTGATTCTTTGGCCTCTGCCTCCCAGGGAGTCAAAACGAGTTTCTTTCCCTATCTCTGTCCACTTTCTCAAGGGGGTGCCCTCTTTAGGGCTTCAATCCCCCTTCCCCCCCCCACCACCACTACCACCTGTATTAACACACGGCAATATGCTAGTGGGGTCCTTTTTCCCCTTTCCTAAATTGGGCGCTCTTCCTCTGGAACAGATTGTGTGTCTTGGCAATCGTGAGCTCTCAGCTTGAGTGATGGGCCTGGATAGCGGGAGGGTAGGAAATCTACCTTTTGTGTATCAAGCTATGCAAACAGTTCAGTTGAACCTTTAGGCCAGTTTTGTTGAAGGGATCCTTGCTCCCTTGCCCTTTGGTTCCGAGCTGATAACCCTTAAGCCAATTTAATTCACAACCTGGCAGTATTTTTCCCTCCTCCCAGCATGCTCCCCCTCTTCTTTTTATTTATTTATTTATTAATTTTATCTTTTCCCCCCTGGCCAGACCCCGTTATTCCATCAGCCCTAGTCACGGCCCCCGGAGACCTCCACCACCGTCTATGGCTGCCGAGGACCCTCAGTCACCCCCGGCTTACCCCCCGGAGGGAAGGGCCGTGGCCACCTGATACGGTGACCACGGAACCAGTGTCTGGTCGGGGACCCGCAGCGACGGTGATGTAGTGAGGTCCTCCGGGGAGAGTTTCATGTGCACGGTGGTCCTGCCCACCTCCATTTTCCACCAATTTTATTACGGAGGCGGGGACGTGCAATGACGCCAACGTCCACCCCGCCTCCCAGAACTGTACTCATCGGACGCCTGAGATCTCCCGGCCTCCGCCAGGAGTCCTCAGTGCACCGATCTCTTCCCCCCCACCCCCCGGAGAAGGAGAGCAGTCCATAGGACGCTCCATCCTTCTCCCCCCGGCCGGCCCTCCGATGATCCGGGTCCGTTCCCGAACCCGGGTCGCCGGTGTCGCAAGCGGAAATCCCACCGCTGCACCAGCAGGCCTTCTTCTTCTACTTCTTCAGTCTTTCTTCCTCTCCTTACCTGTTCCCCCCCGGAGCCATCCCAGGGTGAGGCCTTGCAGTCCCTTAGGGTAGGTTCTCCTCTTCCTGTCCTCTATCGGCTTATTCCTTTTCACTTTGTTTCCTTTCCTTTTACTATCCCTAGGCTCCTTGCCTCGCTCTTATTCTTCTATTAGCCTCTCCGTCTTACAGAACTGGGATGGAGGAGGAGTCTCTTGGCCTAACGCCACCCTCGCCTGCACGTGTGTCGTTGCTCTCGTGGGCAGTGCCATAGGCCACTCCCTCAAAAACAAAAAAACCTTCCGTAGCAGGTCGCTGCTTCAGCTTACACCCAGCAGTAATGAATGGTGAAGATACAAAAGAAGATCAGGAATTACAGTAGGCACATAATTTTTATTCCTGACTTAACCTATCCCGCTCTAGTACCTTTTGGTCTGGAGTAAGGTGCTTAATTCACAGTACTTGGGGGATGTTCTCCTGTGAGTCAGGTAGCAAGCTACCTGGGAACCCTCCACTCCTGAACCTCAACAAGCACTGCCTGATCCAGGCCAGTTTTCCATCCATTCGGACCAATAAGATCCCCTCTCTCAGGTGTTTTCCCCACTTGAAGGGCTGAGGCTCTTGTAAGCCTCAGGAATGAGTGGTCCTCCTAATAAAGGGAAAGCTTGGAACACCAACCCAAGAGTTGGGCTTTATGGAGCAGATTGATTTGAGAAAGAGAAAAATGTTATTCTACTTACCATAACTGAAGCTCTTCCTGAATTCTTCATAGAGTACCACTCACCCGCCCACCAACCCCTTCTGTGTAGCGCCTGCGCTACTGGCTAGCTTAATAAGTGAGAGGGCACTCAGTCTTGCTGGCAGCCATTCTTCCTTTTTCCACCTGTTCCAATGCAGAAGCTTTTTTGAACCCTGACAAAAAAAATTAAAAAACTTTTCCAAGTGTTCCAAACTGAAGAAAAATTATATATACAGTATAATTAGATTTATGCAATAGACGTCGCCATAAATCCTGTGTGATAAATCTGAGCTACTATGTGATAAATGTGAAATTTTACATTTATACGCATCACAGACTTATGCACATAGCAGATATGTCACAATCACTCCAGAACTCATTTAGAACGTTCAGCTTCAATACCAGTACTAACTATATTCAAATGCAAATAACTTTAAAACGAAAAAAGTTAGCATAGTGCTGTAAGCACGAAAGTTGTTCAGCACAAAATTATCTACAAAATGAGTGATATTTCATTTATAGATACCTTATAGATTTTTATAATTGGCAAAGAGCAGAAAATGCAATTTTTTTTTTTACTTTTTGACAAACATATGCAAAAAAAGATAAACAATTAAAAGCAAATGTCCATGCACTGACAGAAGGCATCCCTATTGCACAAATGAAGTATACAATGGTGAGCTGTCAGATAAATGATTTATCTACACTTGTGCTGTTTGGCCTCGGACTTCTCACTCGTGGCTTACGCCACTCGTGAGGTTACCTGAGGTCAAACAGCACTTGTGTAGTTAAATAATTTATCTGACAGCTCACCATTGTATATCCCTTATATATGTAGAATAAATGATTAAATATATGTAGAATAAATGAGAAGTAACTGTTGTATACGAGGAAATAAACCAATCAAGGGGGTGTATCCAGATCATAAAGCCACAAGCCCGAAGAGCGAGTAGCTTTAGCATCTGTGTAGCCGCCCCCCCCCCCACCATGGATTCATTTATGAGTACAGTGTATTTACTCATCTTTTATATAATATTTGCAGTTCTTGTTAGTTTATAAATTTTCTTCTTGGTACCTTCAATACCCTTGCAGATAGCCTCAGCAGGTCCCAGGTGCTCTGCCAGGAATTCAAGTTTTTGGACTCCATTGTGGACAGCCTTTTCAAAAAGTGGGGTTGGCCAGACATAGACCTTTTTTCATCTCCATACAACACAAAGCTGCTACTTTTCTGATCGCTCACTCCAGGGCCTGTTTTGGCGACACGCGTTGTCCCTCTTTTGGAAGGGGAGGTTCGTATATGCATTTCCTCTGATATGGAGGGTTCTGGTCAAGTTTCGGACGTAGTCAGCCACCTTGGTTCTGGTGACTCCAGACAAATTTGGTTCCCTTTGTTTCATTGACTGGCAGCGGAACTCTGTCCCACCCCTCTACAAACAGGGTTCTCTGTTGCTTCCACAGTTTTGATCCCTGCACCTGCACGCATGACTTTGAAAGCGTAGAACTATTCCACTGTGGGGTGTCCCCAGTGGTTGCAGCTATTCTACTGGTGGCTCACAAGCCATCTACCAGGTACACCTACTGTCAGAAATTGAGACATTTTACAGTGTGGTGTACTGCCTGTCAGCTGGACCCCTTTACTTGTGCTGTCACATTATGGATTAATTACCTCCTATCCCTTATAGACACAGGCCACAGGTATTGCTCGATAAAGGCTGACTTGGCTGCCGTGTCAGCTTTTTATATGTGACTTGAGGTTCTAGGGGTGTAGATATGTTGATCTTATCTGTGTCAGTCTTCACCATTCATCACATTTGGGTATGAGGCCAGAGGTCACAACCCCGCGGTAGCTCTCTTTTTTATTTATTTTATTCTATTTATTTATGGGTGGAGTCGACGCACCGACGGTGCCGCCCTTGAAGCCAACTCACTGCGTGGCGCTCGCGTGTTGGCCATTAGGTGTCGCCAGCCCCACCCTCCTGCCAGTTCTTCATCTCCGCCGTAGAGTGCGCACCTCATGAGGAGCTCTTCAGCAAACCACGCACTGGGGCCTAGTTTTCATCTGTCGACACCTAGCTACCTGTCAGTTCCGCTTTTGCCTCCTACTTGACGCCACTGACCGATAAGACTGTTCTTTTTATTTGGTACAGCTGACGTAGTCTTTTGTAACTTTATTTGCCATGCATCATGTCAGCCTGGGAGGCAAAAGTCACAGAAAGCGGGTGGTTCTCCCATGCGCTGTGCCCGCAGCCACAGATACTCCTTTACCGACCAGCATGATTGTTTAAGGTGTCTTAGCCGCTTCACAACATGGATTCGTGCGACACCTGTTTCTCTATGGATCGTGGTGTCCTAGAACAGCACACACGGAAAGTTGGATGAGCTCTGCCGACTTTCGGGGATGGTGCGCAAGACTTGTCTGACCGCGTCGCGTCTCTCGGCCTTTCTCCGGACCCTCCCAGTTCTGTACGACCACGAAGGAGGGACTTCTGCTTCTAGTAGCCTCGCCATGTCGGAAGCCTCTTCTGCAGTGCAGGAGGCCCAGTCTGCTCCCGCGGGGTCATGGGAGGCACAGCTTTGGCAACGCCCTTCGGGGTGAAGGCTCCTCCGGTGTTGTGTCCTCGAGCTGGAGAGGCCTGGGCCAGCACCGCCTCCGGCGGCCCATCAGTGCTGTGCTTGGACCTCGGCGCCGCTCATGTGCCGTGGGCTCTGACGGTGCTGTGGTCAGTACTGGTCTGCCGCCACGCCATTTCTGCTGGTACTGATGGCGCCATCTTCGGCTGTTTCTGGATTCAGCGCCATCTGCCGCACCAAGACCGGCACCATGTCTAGCTCTGGCACCGCTTGCAGTGCCATGCTGGCCACTGTGCTGTGGAAGGTGCTGTTTCACTCTAGGTGTCGTTCATGGCACTGAGGGGCTGTCAGCGCCCGTGCCTGGTGTCAGCTCCGGGTCCCTGCTGCCATTCTCGGCACCATCTCTTCCTCGAGCACCGTTCGCGGTGCCGTAGGAGTTCGGCACTGACTCTGGTGCGGACCAGATCGGCACCTCCCTCGTCCAGACAGCAGCAGGCGTCCTTGGTGGTCTGGCACTGGACTCAGTCTCCACTTCTTTGGAAGTGGACTCCGGGTCTGGTTTGGACTCGCTGTCCGACTCCTTGGAGTTGGCAGAACCCGTGGACACCTCAGTAGCCAATTCAGCGGCCCAGACCCAGCCTCCCTCTGAGGAGCGAGCAGTAGCCCCCCCGAGTCTAGGGTCAGGGGTTCTGACCAGCAGGCGGTGGTCCAGGCCACTGATGTCCTGCAGCCTGGACTTGGAGGGTTTTCTGCCCCCTCAGTTGGGACACCCCCTCCTGTGGTCTGCCTGGATTGCCCAACTTTAGGGCCGACCAGAGCACCCACAAAAGGAGAGGGTGCTGCTCCCTGGGTGGTCTCCTCAGGGGCCGACCAAGGTTGCCAGCTTCCCAGGCTGGTGTTCTCGAGGCGGAGCACCCTCTTGGAGTCCGAGGGTTGAGGGGCCAGGGCTCCAGGAGGTGGCCCTTCTCTGGGACCCACCCAGGTTCGTGGAGGAGTCGCAGCATGGACCCCCGCCCTTCCTTCTCCGTCTCCTCGAGAGTACCCTTGTCTTTGGAGGGAAGGGACCGTCCTTTTGGGCTTACACGGTCCCAGCCAACTCATGGGGGGGGATACTTCAGGGCACGGTCTAGGCAGTCCCAGTGTGATTGATCAGCTGTCGGCTGTTGGGCTCTCCGGAACTCCTCCTCTCTTGGAGACCACCAGTGGGCTCTCCTGTCCGGACAGAGGACGTTCCTCGTCTGTTGTGGATCTGGCCCCCATGCCTCTGTCACCATCTCCTGCTCTCCCGGGCATTCCCGGTCCTATGGAACCTCTCTCCTGGGAACAATTCAGGGGTGCGGCTGCTCACCTCCCTGCTTGTGTCAGGGCCTTGGACGAGCAGGTGTTCCACCCTCCCCTGAGCAGCCAGCCCCTGGATCTCTGAGGTCTTCTGCTTCCTCATCTTCCTCTTCTGGTGGAGAGGAACCTTCTGTCCACATCTCCCCTGCTGCTGATCTCGCCAAGTATCAGCGTTTCTTCACGAGAATGTTGGAGGACCTGCGTGTCACCCCACCTGCCTCTCAGCACAATCCAGAGCATTTGACACGTGCCTTTTTAGGCAATTTCAGTGCGGCCACCCTTGTGCTGCCCGCCTGACCTGCTCCTTTTCAGAAGGCATCATTGCATTTCTGGCAACGACCCTTTTCCGGAGTCCCAGCCCCTAGGGATCTGAGCCAGAGGTATTGTGCCCCCTCCCCCGCCCCGGAGTCTCCAGGTCGTATTCCTCACCCTCAGCCAGCGCTGACACAACTGGACGCTCCCAATGGGCTTTGTGCCCTCCACTGTGACCGACCCCCAGATCAAGACTCTATGGATTTTGACTTCTGGGGAAGGAGGGGATCTTCTACTCGGCATGGTTGTTGTTGTCGATTTCTGCTCATCAGGCCCACTATGCTTCCTATGATAGGTTCTTGTGGTCCAGGCTAGGTCAGCTCCTAGCCTCCTTGCCTGATTCGGAGGTAACCAGACTAGCCATTGCACACTCTGCATGTGGCCTGGAGCTAGCGAGGCACCAAGCGAGGGCATCTTATAACGCCAACGAGGTAGCTTCCAGGGTCGTAGGGACAGCGATCTGCATTAGGCGGATGGCATGGCTGCATCTTTTCTGGTTGTCACCCTTGGCCCAGAGTAGGGTGATTTCTCCACCTACTGGAGAACCCGCCTTCTAGGGACATGGATATGTTGTTCATCCACACTCATTGGCAGGTATCCTTGCCGCTTTAAATCTTGCGGAAGGTCTTCAAGCTTGCTCCTCCACCCACCCGGGTGGTATAACTCTCGGCCCGCCCCATGCGCCAGATCTTCCTTACCGCTTGAAGCTCAGGTTCCCTCCTTAACGCTCTGCGTTCGAGACTGGTTCCTATTTCCGTTTGCGGATTTAAAATAAATTTTGCAAAAAGACTTCAGTCTTCTATCCCTCGCAAGCTGCGAGGACAATCGACCTGATTTGGAGATGCCCATGCGGCAGAAGATGTCTCGACGGATCCACACTCCACGTGGTGTTCACTGCTTAGGCCTTGAGCACGCACCCGCAGGCTTGGCGACCTGTGCTCATCTTTCTCGGCCCACGCCCTCAAGACCGTGCTGCCCGATTGCAACTGGGCCGTCCCGAGAAGCGCTTCCTCCGTGAAGTCCAAGGAGGCCCGTTACGGTGTCCGCGGCGGCGGGTTTCGGCGGATCAGCTCGAGCGGATGGTCGCCTCGAAGAGGAGGCGCGCGGGCCGTGATCTTCCTGCCGCGGCATTTATCCCGCCTCTCTGGGTTCTTCCTACACGCTTCTTTTTAGGAGCTTTGTCTGTCCCTCTCCACTAAAGGAGAGGGCCTGCGTCTGCTGGACCTTATTCTCGGTCCAAAAGAGGACAGGGTAAGTCCCTCCGTCGGCGCTCTTGGGAGCCGGAAAGGTCCTCTCCCGGGCCGTCGGCTTCGTCGATCACCGCCGCCACTGGCCTCACGGTGTCCCCGCCAGGTCAGTTGACCGAGACTCCTAATCGGCGAAGTCGAGATTTTTCTCACCCATTGGACGGGCTGTCGCTTTTGCAGCCGAGATTCCCTCTCCCCGGGTTCCCCCGGAGGAGTTGAGGATCCCGTGGCTCGCCCAGCCCGTTCGGAGCCCCTCGATGGACCATCCGAGCCAAAGAGTGCCGGTTCCGCCGACACCTCCCGCACCGCCCTCGGAAATTCCGGGACTCTCGGTCTCGGTCTGACCCTTCGAGGTCCAGCCGATCCCACCGTCATAGGCGGTCTCGGTCCGGCACCGCGGTAAGGCGGCGTCGCGCTGCGTCTCGTCCTCCTCCTCGGATGAGGGAGGCTTCCAGCGTAATTGCGGCCGAGCGATGCGAGGACCTTATGTTGCAACAGTTCTCCTGGCCGGAATAAGCCGACCCCGCCGCCTTCCCCGCCATCAAGTAGCTGTCACCGAACGGCCGACACAACCCCGACTTATCCGAGGAGCTCATACCAGGCCGTTGTTGGGGCCAAACCAGCTGCTCCACCGATTCCGTGGAACCTCCCTCCACAGCCACCAATGGAGCTCCGACCAAGGATTCTCGGTCGGCTCAGGTCTACCCCATCGGTTGTCGTTACCCTCACTCCCGACCGACCTCGGCAGGTGAAGGGTGGCTCAGGCCAGAGGCAGCTCTTCGAGGACTCTTCCGAGTCCGAAGATGATTCCTCCTTCTCCAAGCGACTGGACTTGGAGTCTTCAGGAGGTCAGTCAATGGACGATAGCCCGTCGTCCTTCCTAGGACTGCTTCGGCTCATCTCGGAGTCTACCGGGATGGAGCTCGAACCCGTTTCCAAACGGGCCAGGTATCCCCTCACGGAGATTCTGGACCGAGGGGATTCTCCGACGGAGGCCTTTCCGGTGGCCGAGGCCATAGTGGGTCCGGCACTGGAGCTTTGCAGCGCCTGCTTCCTGCCCTCGCGCCGCCAGGATGGCCAGGAAGTATGCGGTCCCTACCGGTTCCTTGTCCGTTTTTTGAACACCCTCTGCTGAGGGGTTGGTTACCGACAGCGTTTTCGCGCACGCAGCAACGCCAGGGATGTGGACAAACCTCCTGACAAGGAGTCCAAGAAATTGGACTCATGTCGGAAGAAAAGTTCACGCTGCGTCCTCTCTCCTGCCTCGCCAGGCCAGTTCGGCCGTCCCTCATGGCACATTTTTTCATGCCCTGTTGGGCTCCCTGGATGAGGTCATCCTCATCTTCCGCCGATCTGCAGACTACGGTTAAGCAGGTGCGGGACCAGGGCAGGGCAGTGGCCAAACAGCAGCTCCAGACTGCTTTGGATATAGGGGACTCCATGTGCCAGATCGGTGGCGGCCAGAGTGGCTATGTGTCGGCGGGCTTGGCTGAGGATATCCACCTTTACTGGATACCCAGCACAAGTTGGCGGATGTTCCTTTTGGGGACTGACCTCTTCGCCCTGGGGTGGAAGGTCACCTGCAGAGGATCGAGAGTCCAATGCCACCTTGGACTCGGTCTCTTCCGCTCAGAAGGACAAAGGCGAACCACAGCCCAAGCCCTTTCGTCCTTCTGTGCCCCGGCGCCCGGCCCAGCACGTCCAGGGCCAGCAGGCTCGGCCTTGCATCCCAAACCCAAGCCGCGGCTTCCTCTAACAGGAGGCAGGGAGGAAAGGGCCCAGGAGGTCCCTCGGCCGGTCCCTCCTCCAAGCCTGCCCAGTGACGGGCTGAGGGGTGTCGCCCCATTTCCGTCCACCTTGGGTCCCCATTTGGAGAGCGGCTCAGCACTTCCGTTCCGCCTGGTCCGCTGTTACCACGGACAGGTGGGTCTTGAGGTGGTGGGAAGAGGCCTGCCTCTGGAATTCGAGCAGGCACCACCCTTCAGAGCCGTCGCCCCTCGGGGGGCTTCGGGATCCCCAGCCTCACTGGCGGCTCGTCGAGCCGACATCGCTCTCCTCCTCCAGAAGGAGGTGGTAAGAGAGGTGGTGGACCCTCCTTCAGACCCAGGGTTTGTGTCCAGGTACTTCCTGGTTCCGAAACGGACGGGGGGCTGGCGCCCCATTCTCGACCTACACGACCTAAACAAGTTCCTAAGGTCTCGAACCTTCAGGATGGTCACTCTGGCTCAGATAATACCATCCTTGGAGCGGCGTGTGGTTCTGCTCTCTGGACTTGCAGGGCAGATTTTTCACGTCCCTATCCGTCCGTCTCTTCGAGATTCCTCGCTTCCGAGCGGAAGGATCCCTCTTCGAGTTCCAAGCCATGCCCTTCGGCTTGTCTCCAGCTCCCAGGGTCTTCACCAAATGCATGGCAGTGGTGACAGCATTCCTGCGGCGCCGAGGGGTCCGGGTGTACCCTTACCTGGACGACTGGCTGATAGCAGCTCCCTCCAGGAAGGAGGCGGAGTGGTCCAGAGATCTGGCCTCCAGGTCTGCTCTCAACTGGGCCTCCTTATCAAGCGAGGCCAGAGTCGAACTCGAGCAAGCAGGTGATTCTATTCATCGGGCGCGGCTCGACTCTCTTCGAGCCAGAGCTGCGCTCGGCGGACAGGGCCGAGGTTCTTTCCTCCTTTGCCCGATCATTTCTGGTTGGGCAATTGCGCCTGCCGGGACTTCCTGCGCCTCCTGGGTCTCATGGCGGCCTGCACCAGCGTGGTCCGCTGGGCCGCTGGAACATGCGCCCTTCAGTGGGACTGGCCAGCCAGTGGTCACAACGCTGCGATCCCTTGACCAGCTTGTGTCGGTGACACAGGGATGTGGAACGCCTCCAGTGGTGGACCGTTCCAGATCATTTGCAGGAGGGCATCCGTTCGATCCGCCCGAGCTGCCGGTCTCTCTATCGACCGATGCCTCTCTGATGGGTTGGGGTGCCCATCTGGGAACACGGGCTCATGGCCTCTGGTCCCCGAAGTCCGATGCCACATCAACCTGCTGGAGCTCGAGGCGGTCCGCCTAGCTCTCACCGCCTTTGCTCCGTTCCTCCGGGGTCAAGTGGTCCGAGTCAGGCGGACAATACCACGACTGTGTACTATCTAAACCGCCAGGGGCGGGACGCGCTCCATGCTTCTATGCAAGAAGCTCTCCGCATTTGTCACTCGTCGCAGCCTGGAGGCGGATCTCCTAGCCATTCACGTGGCAGGGCCTCCAACACCCTGGCCGATGCCCTGAGCGGATAGGGGCTGCATCCCATGGTGGTCTCTCCTGCGGAGGTAGTACAGCATCTGTTCTCCCTTTGGGGCACACCTCAGGTGGACCTGTTTGCCTCCAGGGAGAACGCGAAGCTGAGTCTGTTCCATGCCCGCCCCCCTCAGCAGGGCTCGCTGCAGGGGGATGCCTTCTCGAGGCAATGGACCCCGGGCCTCTTTTACGCCTTTCTCCCATTTCCCTTGATCCACAAGGTGCTTCTCAAGGCGAGGAGGGACAAGGCGCAGGTGATTCTGATAGCCCCAGACTGGCCTCGCCAGTTCTGGTACCAGATCTCCTCAGTCTCAGCTCCAGGACTCCTGCGGCAGCTTCAGCTCGCCGGACCTGCTCTCAGTCAATCAGGAAGGTGTTCCATCCGGACCTTCAATCCCTGCACCTGACGGCCTGGTTCCTGAGCGGCTAGAGTTCCAGGCCTTGGGTCTTTCCGTCGAGGTCCTCAATGTAGTTGAGGCGTCCCGTAAGGAGTCGACCAGAAAATGCTATGCCTTCAAATGGAAAAGGTTTTCCATTTGGTGTCAGGGCAAGGGCTTGGACCCTTCCTCCTGTTCCTTGGCAAGCATCTTGGACTATTTATGGTCCCTTTCTAGTCAGGGCTTAGGTCGACGACCCTAAGGTGCACCTGGCAGCCATCTCTGCTTAATGCGGCGGCCGAAGCAGTCGGTGGCACAGGAGAAGGTGGTCTGGCGCTTTTCAAAGGCCTTGATCACATTTCCCCTCCAGTGCGGAACCCCCACCTCCGTGAGATCTACTGCTGGTACTGGCAAAGCTCATGGGCAGCCATTCGAACCTATGCACAGGTGTGTCTCTCTCACCTGTCGTGGAAGACCCCTTCTTGGTGGCTATCACGTCAGCCAGAAGGATGGGAGAGCTCCAGGCGTTCCATCGAGTCTCCTTACCTGGTCTTCCACAGGGACAAGGTTGTCCTGCACCCCACCCAAATTCCTTCCGAAGGTGGTGTCGGAGTTTCACCTAACCAGGTGTTGACTCTGCGGTGTTCTACCCAATCACACCTGGAGGCGAATATAGGCTCCATACTCTGGACCCTAGAAGGCGCCGCTATTATAAGGAGCGCACGGCTGAAATTGGAGAGGTTCGCCAGCTGTTTGTCACCCACGCTGAAGCCGCATCTGGCAGACCTGCAGCGCAAGCACGATAAGCAGGTGGGTAACCTCCTGCATAGATCTCTTCATAAGTTGGCGGGCATGGAGCTTCCCAGAGGGATAAGAGCTCATTCTACCCGCCATACTGCTGCAACGGTGGCTGCTTCCAGGACGCCCTATCCAGGAAATCTGCAGGGCTTGCTACCTGAAGTCAGCAAACACCTTCATTACCCACTACCACATCGACCTTGAGTCACACGGGATGCTGGTTTTGAGACCTCGTTCTCAGTCTCTCTTTCCCAAGTAAGTATTGGGGTGTGCGTCTTGCCTCCCTCCTCCGGAGAACTGCTAGGAGTCTGCCAATGAGTGTGGATGAACAACATATCCATGTCCCTAGAAATACAGGTTACTCACCTGTAACAGGAGTTCTAGGAATGGTATGTTGTTCATCCACCGACCCACCCGACTCTCCCGGCTTCGACGCACAACCTGAGCTTCCAGCGGGCCAGATCTGGCGTCATGGGGCGGAGCCGAGAGTTATACCACCCGGGTGGGTGGGAGGAGCAAGCTTGAAGACCTTCCGGCAAGATTTAAAGCGGCAAGGATACCTGCCAATGAGTGTGGATGAACAACATATACCATTCCTAGAACTCCTGTTACAGGTGAGTAACCTGTATTTTTCACCCATAGGGTGAGGCGGCGTCTGTCGGGGCAACCTCCTGCCCCCTCCGGGGGGTCCCTGTCTCACTCTCCCCAGTCTTGGGCCTCGCCAGGCCCATAAAGGTTCTCTCTCTCTCTCAGTGTTTTCCCCCACTGGGAGCTAAGGGACTTAGTCCTTTAGGGTCTCGGGGCCCCCTTCAGGGGGCTCAGTACTCACCCAAATGTGATGAATGGTGAAGATTGACAGATAAGATACCAAAATTACGTATCTACCGTAATTCTTGATCTTTCTGTGTATCTTCACAATAAATGCCACCCTTCATCCCCTGGGGCCTCAATCTCTGGGTCCTCCTCCCTCTGTGTGCCCCCCCCCTTTCTTTCTGCTGTTCAGGAGCAGGTGACCTTGGGCACACTGGGATTGTTTCTACACCTTCTGGCGGGGGGAGAGGGATTAGAGGAGGGGGGCTACCTTCTCAGTGCCTTGGCTGCACCCCTTGGGGTGGGATGCTGGTGGCTGCCTCTCTTCCTCCGTCCTTGTCCTTAGGGACTCATCCCTCCTTTTTAATTAGGGACACTTGATTTTCTCCACTATTCCAGTTTATTTGGTTTGGGGAGAGGACAACCCTGGATTCCTGTGCCCTACTGTCCGTGATAGCCTCTAAATGCTTCTGCTGGAGTTAGTTGCCAGTAATTCTGTGCCTTGAATTCTGGCAATGTAGCCTTGTTGCTACTCCTAGGCAGTTCTCAAACTCAATTTAGAAACAGATCACAGTCCGGGTATGTCCTCTCCTTCCACTTCTTGTTTCCCTCCCTCCTTCCCTTTCCTTTTCTGATTCCAGAAATTGGGACCCCTTCCCAATCCCCTAGTTTTCTCTATCTCCTGTCTGTCCTCTCTGTCGTTTATTTCTCCTTTTAGTTCATATATCTTTTCCTTCGTCTTTCCTTGGACTTCCTTGTCCCCAAAAATCCTTTTCTTACTCTGGTGACTCAGAACTGGCAGGAGGCGGGGTCGGCTGACACCTAATGGCCAACCCGCGAAAGCCACGCAGTGCGTCTGCCTCGAGGGCGGCGCCATCAGTGCGTCGACTCCACCCATCAAAAAAAAAAAGAGCTCCCGCAAGGTCATGACCTCCAGCCACATACCCAAATGTGATGAATGGTAAAGATACACAGAAAATCAAGAATTACGGTAGGTATGTAAGTTTTATTTCTTATCCACACTTGTTGGCATGTCCCTTTCCTCTTTAAATCTTGCTGGAAAGTCTTCAAGCTGGCCTCCCACCCACCCAGGTAGTATAACCTGGAGCTTCGCCCATGACGCCAGATCTTCCTTTCCACTGGAAGATTCAGGTTGCCTCTTTGCAATTGCTTTTTGTAGGCCCTGGCTTCTAACCTTTCAGTTATTCTGAAAACTGGGCTCGCTCGAGCTAGCAACTGTGCTCCTTGTTATTCGATCATGGAAGATAAATCTTCCCCCGGATTTTGCCGGTGCCCGTGCAGCCAAAAAATGTCACACACCAGTCTGCATACCACGTGCGTCTACTGCCTGGGTGTCGGCCATGATACTCAGACTTACAACATGTGTCTCGTATTCCACCCAAATGTCCTCGACAATCGTCTTGCACGCCTTAAGTTAGGCAGGCCTGAGAAACGGAATCCTCCAGTGAAATCCAGAGAGGCCCAGTGGGCAGTCTCCGCGGCTGCGGGATCAACCAAACAGTTGGAACACATGCGGCCTTCAAGAAGAAGTGGCGCTGGCTGCAGAATCTTCTTCTGAGTCGTTTTTTTGTTCCCCTCAACCTGGGCTCCACGTTTTTGGGTTCCTTCCAAGAGCTGTGTCAATCCCTCCCCACTAAAGGCGAGGGACCTGTGAGCTTGCATTCCTCTCAGTCCCGTAAAAGGGAAAAGGATCCGAAATTTTCGTCTCGGTGAAAACGCTCTTGGGATCGTGAGCGATCTCGGTCCCAGGAGCCGGCAGTATCGACTTCAGTCTAAATTGCTTCCTCGGCCACAGGCTTCTCGGCCCTGCCGTCTGGCCAGTCGACCGAGGTCTTGATCGATGAGGTTGAGATCATTCTCGATCCCGTTGACCCATTGTCACCCGATGAGGCTGACAACTCTTTGACTAGGACTCCGGTCCTGCCTTTTCCTGATGAGGAGACCCAGCCAGCTGGGAATCCCATCGAGGAACTGGTCCCTGTTCCGCGTAAATCACCGGTTCCCCCAGTATCTCCCGAGCGACCAAATTGACCAGTCTGATCGAGGTCAACATCTAGGACCCCTCAACCGACAGGTCGAGGAAGGCGACAAGCGCTCTAAAAAGAGGTGATGCCATCGGTTATCCTTGTCCTCCTCGGAGGAAGGGAGGCTTTGGCGGAAACTCCGACACTATGAGGATTTGATGTGGCAGCAGCTGATTTTGTCCAGACAGAAGCCAGCCACGGTTTCTACTTCGGCCATTACTTGGCTTTCGCCTCCTAGGCCAAAGCTGACTCCTTTGGAACCAGTCATATCGGTTCCCCCACCCACAGTGCTGGCCAAACCCTCTCCAGTTCAACCCAAATCGGTCTCTCCACCGATTGTGGTGGAGCCACTGCCTAAACAGCCTTCGGGAGGGGGCTCCTACGAAGAATTCTCGGACGGTTCCGGGACTCCCACGTAGGTTGTCGGTCACCCTTATGCCTGATTGCCCCAGGCGTGTTGAAGGGGACCTTGGTGGCCGACAGATCTGTCCGGATTCTTTGGATACGGAAGACACCGGCTTACACTCTCACCCATGGGACAATGAGTCTATTGGTAGTCTGTCGACAGAGGAGGGCCCTTCATCTTTTCAGGGATTCTCCGCCTTATTCCTCAATCCACACGGATACCCCTGGAGTCTGTCCAGAAAGGGCGGAGTACCCTCTCACAGACATTCTTAAAGAGGGGATACACCCACAGGAAGCCTTTCCTGTGGCCGGGCCATTGTTTGCCCGGTCTTGGAGCTCTGGCAGCATCCTGCCTCCTGCCCAGTGCTGTCTGCCAGGATGGCCTGCAAGTATGCAGTGCCCATTGGGTCCCTCTCAGGGTTCACTAAACACCCCTCGGCCAAGGGGTTGGTGACTGCCTCAGTGTTCCGATGCACAGGCAGCTCTGCTGGCACTGATAGACCTCCTGATAAGGAGTCCAAAAAACTGGACCACACGGCCAGGAAGGTCTATGCAGCCTCCTCTTTAAGCCTCCGTCAGTCAAGCACGGCCATCATCATGGCGCACTTCTCTCATGCCCAGTTGGGCTCCTTAGATGAAGTTCTCCTGCACCTCCCCATGACCTTCAGACTACGGTCAAGCAGGTCCGGGACCAGGGCCGTGTCCTTGCCGAGCAGCAGCTTCAGACGGCTTTGGACCTTGGAGACTCTTGTGCCTGCTTGTGGCAGCTGCGGTTGCCTCATGTCAGCAGGGGCTTGGCTCAGGCTTTTACCTTACAGCAGACACCCAGCACAAACTCACTGATGTTCCTTTCCTGTACCAGTCTCTTCGGCCTAGGTGCGGATGGTCACCTTCAGCGAATCGAGCAGTCCAGTGCCACCTTGGACTCAGCCGCTTCTGCTCAAAGTGCCCCTGCCACCAAGAAGCAGCAGAAAAAGCCTTCTCAGCACCGTGCTCCTGCGGCACAGCAGCCCTCCTTGCACGGTGGACAGCAACAGCAGGCACAGGCTTGACGCCCTCAGCCCAAGTCCAAGCCTACACCGGCCCGCAGACAGGGAGGTCGGGGTACAGGCCCTGGATCCTCTTCCTCCAAGCCTGCCCAGTGATGGGATGGGGTTGCCACCCCTATCTCCGTCACGTCAGCTCTGGGTCCTCCCAAGGAGGGGTCGGCTCCACCACTTACTTTCCACCTGGTCCGTTGTTACCACGGACAGGTGGGTCTTAGAAGTGGTCGGCCAGGGCCTGCCTCTGGAATTTGAGCAGTACCTTCCCAGCTGAGCCCACGCCCCATGGGAGGAGAGAGAATCAGCCCACACTCAGTTAGCTCTGAGACATGACATAGCCCAGCTTCTCCTCAAAGAGGCAGTGGTTGAAGTGGCAGGTCCACCAGTCAACCTAGGGTTCGCTTCCATGTACTTCCTGGTCCTGAATCAGACAGGGGCTGGCGCCCCATTCTAGATCTGCATGACCTGAATCAGTATCTCAGGCCATGCACCTTCAGGATGGTAACTCTGTCCCAGATCATACCATCCCTGGAGCAAAACATGTGGTTCTGCTCACTGGATCTCCAGGACACATTCTTTCACGATGCGATCCACCCATCACACCAGTGGTTCCTCCGATTCAGAGCAGAGGGAACCCTATACAAGTTCCGAGACATGCCACTCGACCTGTCATCAGCCCCAAGGGTCTTCACCAAATGCATTGCAGTGGTGGCAGCCCATCTTGAGCGTCGAGGGGTCAGAGTAAATCCTTACCTTGATGATTGGCTCTTGGCAGGTTCCACCCAGCAAGAGGTGGAGAGGTCCAGGGGCCAGTCCCTCCAGAGCCTGTCTCAACTGGCTCCTGATCAGCGAGGCCAAGCTGGAGCTCATGCCTCTCAGGTGAAAAGCTTCATCGGGCAGGGCTCGGGACTGTTGCTGAGCCAGAGCTCAGCTCCCAGCGGACAAGATAGAGGTTCTCTCCTCCTTTGCCCAGTCATTTCTGGTTAGGTACTTGCGCCCTACCCAGGACTTTCTGCACCTTCTGGGCTACATGGCAGCCTGCACCACCGTGGCCCATTGGGCCCAGTGGCAAATGCGCTCCCTTCAATGGGAGCTAACCGCCCAGTGGACTCAGCACCTAGGTCATTTCGACCAGCTGTTCACTGTGACCCAGAAGATGTGGGACGCTCTCCAGTGGTGGACCGTCCTAGACCGGTTGCAGGAAGAGATCCCGTTTGTCTACCCCGCCGGCAGTTGTCCTTACGACCGCTACGCCTCTCACAGGTTGGGGAGCCCTCATGGGGAACAACAGGGCCCACGGGTTCTGGACCCCCGAGGAATGCCAGTACCTATCAAATACAGACTGGCATTGTCAGCATTCACTCAGCAGCTTTGGGGTCAAGTGGTTCAAGTCCAGACGGACAATACCACGCCATGTACTACCTCAACAAGCAGGGTGGAGCCGCTCAGTGGCTTGAGGGTTCAGGTGCTGGATGCTACACTTCGCACACTGCACCCAAGTCCGGGAGTGAGGTCGGGAGCCGGGATCTGGCAGGGGCGTGGTTAGGGATTGAGCGGCTGTCAGGCAGCTCTCACACCGGGGATTGCCCAGTGGCACCAGTGACTCCAGGTGGAGATCGAGCGCTTACACCGCGCTGGCTACACGAGTCCGCGTGGCTGATGGTGCAGGTTGCCGTGGTGCCATCATGTCGGGTGTCCATGCAAGGGGGGATGCAGAACAAGGAAATAAACGGGCCATGGATCAGGCGACGGCCCTGTCCTCCATGCCTTATGCCGGGTTCCCCGACTGGCCTTTCAGTTCCCAGTGGCCCCTCATCTGCAGCCAGAGACTGCCTTACTAAGAGCGCCCAAAGAGGAGGGGGCCCACCCCAGATGGGTTAAACCAGGGTGCTGGCTGCAAAGAGCGGAGAGAGGAGGCACAGTTCAAGGATCCTCAGGTGGGCAGGACAGGGACAGGATGCCTGAGAGAGGACCATGGGGCCATGATGGGAGTGAAATAAAGTAAAAAACAAAACAAGCAGGGTGGCATGCACTCCCGGCTGTTGTGCAGAAAGCGCCGCATCTGGATACTCATGAACCAACTGGAGGTGGATCTCCTAGCCATCCATGTGGCAGGAGCCTCAAATCATCTGGAGGATGCTCTCAGCTGCATAGGTGAGTCATCCCACAAGTGGTCTCTATATCCAGAGGTAGCTTACAGCCTGTTCTACCACTGGAGCAAACCAATGGTGGACTAGTTTGCCTCCAGGGAAAACACTGCAAGCTAAGGCTGTTCTGCCCACCCTCAGCGGGATCGCTGCAGGGGTGCCTTCTCGATGCCGTGGACCCCAGGCCCTTCTGTGTCTTCCTCCATTTCCCTTGATCCACAGGGTGCTTCTCAAGGTGAGGAGGGACAAGGCGCAGGTGATCCTGGTAGCCCCAGACTGGCCCCGCCATTTTCTGGTATCCAGATCTCCTCAGCATCAGCAACAGGCTCCCGAGGCATCTTCCAGCATGCCCGGACCTGATATCAGTCAATCAGGGGAAGGTATTCCATCTGGACCTTCAGTCCCTGCACCTGACAGCCTGGTACCTGAGCGGCTAGAGTTCCAGGCTTTGGGTCTCTCTGAAGATGTACTCACAGTAGTGGAAGCATCCAGAAAGGAGTTGACCAGAAAGTGCTACGCCTTCACGTGGAAAAGGTTTTCCATTTGGTGCCGTGGCAAGGGCCTGAACCCTCTGTCCTGTCCTGTGGCAAGCATTTTAGACTACCTTTGGTCTCTGTCCAAAGGAGGCCTTCGGTCTTCGACCTTTAAGGTGTACTTGACACCCACCTCTGCCTACCGGGCTGGACAGTCAGCAGACAGTGGCACAGGAGAAGGTGGTCGGGCGCTTTTCAAAGGCCTTGATTACATATCCCTCCAGTGCATGAACCTCCACTTCCATGGGATTTACTGCTGGTTTTGGCAAAGCTCATGGGCTAGCCATTCAAACCAATGCACAAGTGTGAGATGTCACACTTGTCGTAGAAGACGGCCTTCCTGGTGACTGTCATGTCCGCCAGAAGGACTGGGGAGCTCCAGGCACTTTCGGTGGAGTCTCCTTATCTGGTCTTCCATAGGGACAAGGTTGTCCTGCGTCCCCACCCAAAATTCCTCCCGGGTGGTGTCAGGTGTTGACTCTGCCTGTGTTCTACCCAAACTACACCTCGGATGCCAAGTACAGGCTCCATACTCTGAACCTGAGACATGCTCTCTCCTACTATTTAAAAAAGAATAAAATAAAATAAAAAGGAAGGAGAGGACGCGGAAGTTCAGGGAGAGGTTCGCTGGTGTTTGTCACCTCACGCTGAAGCTGCACCTGGCAGGCCTGCAGCGAAGCGGACGATTGGCAGATGGATTGCATCATGCATTGATCTCTGCTGTAGGTTGTTGGGCAAGGAGCCTCCCAGAGGGATAGGAGCTCATTCCACTCGCCATACCGCTGCATCATGGCTGCTTCCAGGAACATCCCTATCCAGGAAATCTGCCAGGCTGCTACCTGAAAGACAGCAAACACCTTCATCACCCGTTACCACATTGACCTTGAGTCACGCCGGGATGTTGGTTTTGGGGTCTCCATTCTCCAGTCTCTGTTCCAAAAGTAGGGGGTGTGGACCTTGCCTCCCTCCTCCCGGAGAACTGCTAGGAGTCTGCCAACAAGTGTGGATAAGAACAACATATCCACATCCCTAGAAAAACAGGTTACTCTCCTGTAACAGTAGTTCTAGGAGTGGTATATGTTGTTCATCCACACTGACCCACCTGACCTCCCTGGCTGTGATGCACAAACCTGGCTTCCAGTGGGCTAAGATCTGGCATCATGGGGCACAGCCAAGGGTTATACCACCCGGGTGGGTGGGAGGAGCCAGCTTGAAGACCTTCCGGCAAGATTTAAAGGGGAAAGGGACATGCCATCAAGTGTGGATCAACAACATGTACCACTCCTAGAACTACTGTTACAGGTGAGTAACCTGTTTTTTCCCTGCAGGTTCCTTTAAGGTGTTCTGCTTCTTCACCCCCTAGTCTGAGATCCGATTCCAGTGTGGGACTTTAATATGGTTCTTGAGACCATTACTACACCATCCTTCGAGCCTGCTGCTACTCTCTTGGAAGGCATTGTTCCTGGTGGCCATGACATCTGCCAGACATATTTCTGCACTGCGAGGCTCCGGTTGCAGAGTCTCCTTATTTTACTTAAGCATTGGGTTGCCTTATGTACCAGTCCTAGTTTTCTGCCAAAAGTAGAGGTGGACATGTGACGTGGCACTTTTGGACTGGCCAGTAATCGACATCTGCCACTTAACTTCCTCAGTTCTGTTTTTCCTGCCATGGAGGGCACACCATGGGAGTGCTTCATTTGTCGTTTATCTGCGTCATACTCCCTCCTCAGTTGGCCATTGCCCCATTCAACGCCATACCTCAGCACCATATCCACTTGGGTACCACTTATTATTTTCCCTCTGTCTCTCTCTCTCTCTGGTGTCAAACCCTTTTTTATTCCTTGGTTTTTCTTATTTTCCGTTCAGTGCTATGTCCAGTTCTGAGGAGTCACCGTCCGGGAGCGGCATAACACCTGTTCAACCTGCCTTGGCACCAACCAAGATATAGATAGGTGCAAGTCCTGCTTCTCTATGGACTATCGCACCCTTGAGATCTTCATGTTGAAGTGGGGTCACAAGCAACCCCAGTTTTGGAGGTAGACATCACACCAGGGATGCCAAGGTGAGGTTCCTTGGCTCTTCCCCTGAGCCTCATCCCAGTACTATATGTACTACGGAAGACTAGGCCTTCCTCACGCTCACCTCGCCGAGATGTTGGAAAGCCCGGGGGAGGAGTCTGGTGGACAGTCAGCCTCTTCCAGAGGACTGACTGAGCACCACTCCCAGTTTGTCGGACCTTCAGGGCAGCGGACACCCCCAGTGGTGAGGCCAAAACTATATGCGGGGCCTACACCGATGGGCACCTTGGGGTTGTGGCCCGGCGCTGCATCGGCTCCCAGTACTCAGGCCAGTACCAGTGAACAGGGCGCAGCCAGTCACAAGGCTGGGCCCCCCTCCCAACACTGCTCACAGTGCCCTGAGAGGGAAAGCTTCTGAAGCTGGTTCCTCTTGTTCCCTGGAAATATTTTGGATATCTCCTCCCAAGCGGTCTGGCCTGTGGAAGCGTGTTGGGGAGCCCTTGGGACTGTTGAAGGCTCCGGCAACAAAAGAGGCCTGCCTGGGCCTGGTTCAAACAACATGAGGTCTTGCTGTATTCTGACAATTGCAGTTAGCTCCAGCCTTTGAACTGCCCCGGAGAGTATAAGGTTAAATTTCTATGCAGGGCATAGAACGTTGAGCTCAAGCTTGGTTGAAGACTCTGTCTGCAGTACTTTGAATCCAAACCATCAGATTCTTTACTCCGCTTCACTGAACAGTCGTTCCAGAGATTTCTCCTGTTGCTTGGTTCAAAGACTCGGTTAAAGTGTTGGTTAAAGTCTCGGTTTTCCGAATTATTTTACCGCGATTTGATTCACTCTGTCTGCGGTACAGTATATACTTTGATAGTGTTTTTGGATTGTGGAAATTGTAAAAGTCCCGATCGGTTCAGCTGAACCGATCCTTTAGGTCTTTTGATTTAGTCATTTTAGTGTGTGGTTACTGGTTCTTATCAGTTTTAAAAAAAAACGTGTTTTTAGCGGTTTTTTCAAACACCCATAACGCGGTTAGAAACCGATAAGAGTCTTGCCTTGCGGTTGCTGTAAACCGGGTAAGTTTGGTTAGGTTGGCCATATCTGAGAAACCCAAGGAAAAAAATGGACCCACTGGGTTTCAACACTGCAGTGAGTGTGGGGAGGTCTTTGCTAAGGCCATTCCCCACACCACCTGTGTTTACTGTCTTGGGTTTGACCACCTCGATTCAGACTGCCAAATATGTAAGAATTTTCCCAAGTCTACCCTGGATAAGAGATTAGGTAGACTTAGGGAGAAGGAGTCCAAGAAATGCGCTAACCCGGAAGGCCAGCCCAGTTCGGTTACCACCAAACCAGAAGGAGTGCCCCCTGACCAGGGCGATACTTCTTCGGGCAAGAGGAGAGCTGATCCTGAGGGGTCAGTTCTTACAAAAGGAAAAAATCTGCCAGTTCGGATCCAGAACTCTATGTTCGACCACGAAGAAATTGCCTAGCAATTCGGATTGTGGAATCGCTTCATCCGTTCCACCGATCTGGTCCCGTTGGTAGGGGTTCGGTTCGGTTGGTTCCTCCGGTTCAGGATTATGCCCCTGAAGATTTTTATGAACCGGATTTTGAGGAGGGGGACTGTGAACAATGTGAGGATTGTGATGATGAGTGCTTAGAATGTCTAAATGTGCCTATAGAACCGGACATCTCCCCAGACAGACCTCCTGGTGTTTCCCCTCCTAGGCTCTCTGAGTCCCTTCCCCACTTTCTGTTTTACAGGAAATTGGCAGAAACCCTCCAGCTTCCTATGTAGGAGGCTGTGCAGGACCAAGAAGAGCCTGACTTCGTTGAAATGATGGATATCCCAGAGTCTAAGAGACTGTCTATTCCCTTCATAAGTCTTTGGGAAGCAGATTCAAACATTCTAAAGTCTCCTAACTCTGTACCTCCTGTGGACAGAAAGAAGAATGGACAAGAGGTATACTCTGTCAGGCTCGGATACGGAGTTTCTTTACCAGCAATGCAGCCATGTTAGTAGGTGCAGGCTGTAGCCTGTGACAGGGCAGGCATTCCTTGGCTTCACAACCCCTAGATAAAGACTCCAGGAAGTTGGATGCCATGGCAAAGAAACAGTACATGGCATCCTCTTTTGGACTCAGGCAGGCTAATTATATGGCCTATACAGCCAGGTACCAGAAGTCCAGATGGGACACTGTACTGGCACTGGCTAAGCAGGCTTCCCCCCAGCTGGCCAAGGAACTGGAGGGGGTGGCTGCTGATGGGATTGAGGCATCCAAGGTTCAGATCTTACTTCAAGATACAGCTCTTGCAGCAGGTTACACCATTAGGACTGAAGCCGGCAGGCGCCAGGATCCTCGGAAATTCTTCTAGCTAGTTATCTTCAGCGGGACCGCCTCGACGCCGGTCCCGCCTCCGGCGCCAGGCGGTTCAAAGGGCGGTCCCGCCAGAACTCAGTTCTTTCCCACGTCAAACTGCATGCCTCGACCCCACGGATCAAGTCTAGCGCATGAACGCATGGTATAGAAGTTTTCGTGGAAGATTTTCTGCAATCAACTAAGCTGACCCATCTGATGTCCTCACCGATCGCCAGCCACTCTTCAAAGTGCTGCAGGGGCAAGCGAGATCCTGCTCAAAGACCCGCATTCTGCATGGTGTAAACCGTGCCTGGGCCCAGACCACGATACCAAGGCCTGCTCCTGTGCCAGGAGTTCAATAGTCACACGAGATCCGCCGCAGAAGGCCTCCAGGCGCACTTAGAAGAAAAGCAACTACGGGCGATGTCGTCCAAGGGGATTCGTCGCACCGCAGTGAGAGAAAAAGAAGAAACCTAGGGACCCTCCCCGGTCGCCGGTTCAGGCCTCCGAGTCCCAGAGCTCCCGGTCTCGGTCGGACCGCTCTCCCTCCAGGGCCTCGTCTCTTCCCCCAGCTGCGGTGCCCATCACCAAGCCTGCTCAGGCCTCTTCCGCCAGGCCGTCGTCATCATCTTCTGCCCAGAAGGCCGTGGCGAAGTCGGGGGAACGCCACCACCACCATCACAAGTCGGGCTCCCGCTCCTCGGCCCCCGACGCCCGGTCTTCCTCTCTCCCCGAAGACCTTGAGCTGACTCGCTGAGGAAGCCGGTGGATCCGCATCGCCAGACCGTCGTCAGCCGCTCGCCACCGTGCTCCTCCGGAGCCAACGTCGCCGGCCGTCCGCCGCCGGCCTCCTTCAGCGCATTGGACGCCAGTGGGGGGCCGACGTCCGCTGCCAGCCTGAGCCGAGGGCCCCGCGCCCAACGCCGGGTCGGACAGGAGTCCCTCACAGAGGAGGATTCGCCCAGCCCGATGACCAGGCGGGCGCTCCGGCCGAGGAGTCTCCCCAGGGTCCCTCGCCACCGCCCGAGGCCCCGTGGAGCCGACGCTAGCTGTCCTCCAAGGTGAAGGACCTTACCTACTGGTGGATATCATCAGGAAGGACGGGTACCCCAGTCCTTCCCCCTCCACCTCCTCCTTCTTCTACTCCAGCTCCGGCCCCACCTTCACCTGTGGGTTCAGCTGGCCGTTCTGTCCCCAGGGAGCCTGAGACTCCTCCCAGGGGCTGACATTCTAAAAGGAGACCTCCGTCCAGATCTTCGTCTTCTGGATCACCCAGCCCTAAGAGGTCCAGGAGGCGATGTTGGTCGCTGTCGACGGAGGGCACGGGATCATCCTGTTCATCATCCAGATCCCCATCTCCGATCTCGCCTCTCTCTGGACCCACGTGAGACTCCAAGGTCTCCTCCGACGTATCCATCCTTCATGGATATAATGAGACATATCCAGGAGAACATGGGTTGGGATGCAGAGGAACTTGACCCCGAAAGGTTACGCCTGGCAAAATACCTTCGCAGAAAGACCCTAAGCCTGTGTGGTACCACCCTTGGTGGACACTTTCGTGATCGCCATCAAGGCTGCGCGGAAGGCCCACATTCGCTTCCCGGGCGGTGCCGAAGAAGGCTGACTGTTGTACAGGGCCCCTAAGGGGGACCAGTACCTATCACAGCACCCTCTGGCTGACTCCCTGGTGATCACAGCCTCACATGATCAGTCCCAGAGACCGCAACATTTGAGCACCCTGCCACCGGACCCTGAGTCCAAACAGCTGGACTCTTTGGGGAGGCGCACTTACGCTTCCGCGACTTGTGCCCTCAGGTCCCTGAATTACCTTACCCACATGGTGCAGTTCCAGAACGCCCTGTGGGAGCAGGGCCTACAGGCGGCCGAGAAGCTGCCGGAAGGTGAGCAGAAAGAGGAGATGCTTCAGCTCCCGGACGGGTTCAGACGTGGGACCCAAGTCTAAGAGTCGTGATATGATTCAGTGGACTCGTCAGCCAGGGCGGGCTGCGCCAGGTGTTTGCCTCAAAGACACTCCTTGGCTCCGTGTCTCGGTTTTCACCCCAGACGCCCAGAAAACATATGGACGCTCCTTTGAAGGTGAGGTACTGTTTGGTAATCCGTCGGAACATATAATTACCAAACTCCAAGAGGCTGGAAAGGCGGTCTGGACAGTCCAGGCGATGTATCAAGCCGAGGCTTGGCTCTCCTTCAGGAGCTAAGGCCGCTTCCGTGCAGGACTTCAGAGGCAGCAGCCCTGCTCCGCCACACAACACAGGGGCTCTGGCTGAGGGACCCAGGGAAGCAGCCCGCCAGCAGGGGTCAACGCTTCTTCCAAGGCCACCCAGTCGGCGTGGTCCTTCTGCCGCCACAGCATGACTCTCTTCCGCCCCGCCTCAGGATCAACGGGATGTTTCGGTCGGGGTCGATTATAACTTCCTGTCGGGATGGCAGGCAAAACCACCAACAGGTGGGTACTTCAGCTGGTCAGCAGAGGCCACTTTTTAGAGTTCGCAGAACAGCCACCCTCGAGGCCTCCTCTGCTCTCCCGGTACTCGGGTCAGCACCGCGACTTAATTTGGCAAGAGGTGATCGCACTCCTGGACAAGGGGGCGATTCAGCCTGTCCCAGGAAACCAGAGAGGACTAGGGTACTATTCTCACTTCTTCCTGGTTCCCAAAAAGACAGGGGACCTCCGTCCTATTCTGGACTTAAGCGACCTCAACTTGTCAGTCGATACAAGGTTCATGATGGTGACCCTTCCGGTCTAATTCTATGCTAAAACAAGGCGCCTATTTAGCCCCAGACATGCAGGATGTGCCTACCTGCACATCCCCATAGCTCAAGCGCATCAGAGGTTCCTGCGCTCGAGTCTCTAGGCCACCATTTCCATTCCCGAGCTCTTCTCCTTCGGGCTGTCATCCGCCTCCGAGGGTTTTCACCAGTGCATGGCAGTCGTGGCAGCTGCTCTAAGAGGAAGGGCCACCACGTGTTCCCCGCACTGGACGATTGGCTCTAGGCATGGCCGCCTCCAGAGAGGCTGCCTGCAAGCGATCCAGGACACCCAGGTCCTATTCGGATCACTTGGGATTCTAATAAACCACGAGAAGTCGGTCTTGGTACCGTCGCAGATCCTGCAGTTCATAGGTGCAGTGCTGGACACGGTCCAGGGGAGGGCTTTCCTCCCAGTCGACAGGGCGGAACGCATCAGGTCCCTCATAGAGACCCATCAGCGAATCAGACCGCCTCCGCCAGGTCGGGTCCTTCGCTTGCTCGGTCACATGGCTGCGCCATTCCCCACGGTCCCCTCGCGCGCCCATGCACGATAATGCAGTGGACGCTCAAGGCGCAGGGGACCAGAGGCAAGACCATCTGCAGCATCCAGTCAGAATCACGGCGAGTGGTTCAGGACTGGCAATGGTGGTTAGCCCCCGGGTCGCTCTCCAAGGGCGTCCCTTTCGCAGCGCCGTCCCCGGAGATAACCCTCACCACAGACACTTCAGGTCTCGGGTGGGGAGCTCACCTGGATGGGGTGAGGTCTCAGGGTGTATGGAGTCCGCTGGAAGCTCATCTTCACATCAATGTTCTAGAGATGAGAGCGGTACTCTATGCTCTCCAGGCTTTCCAGTCCATGATCCCACCATGTACCACCCTGCTTCAGACGGACAACACAGCGTGATGTACTACCTCAACAAGCAAGGAGGCGCACACTCTTACCCCCTTTGCAGGGAGGCCATGAGAGTGTGGGATTGGGTAATCAGACACAGCGCAAGCTTAGTCGCTGTACATGTTCCCGCGTGACGACACGATCCATGACGGCCTGAGCGCCTCCCAGGCCAGAGTCCACGAGTGGGAACTTCAGGGGTAGCAGAGGATCTGTTCCTTCGATGGGAACTCCAGAGTTAGATTTATTCGCATCCCCATTCAACGCAAAACTGCCCAATTTTTGCTCGCTAGATCCAGGGCCTGGAGTTTTCTGGTGAGACGCCTGTCCCTCTCCTGGGAGAACAGATTCCCCACGCTTTCCTCCTTTCCGCTGATCCAGAGAGTTCTGCTCAAACCGCAGGGAGCGTGCACGATTGATCCTGGTGGCTCCATTCTGGCCCAGACAAATCTGGTTCCCATTGCTGGCGCAGCTGTCCAGGGAACCTCCGCTCCCTCTACCGCACAGTTCTCACCTTCTGTCTCAGGAGCAAGGTTCATTATTGCATCCGGATCTGCGGTCCTTGAACCTGCATGCCTGGCTCCTAGAGACGTAGCCATCATGCGACACGGGGTCTCGTAGGAGGTTGCGGAGGTTCTCTCCGCAGCCAAGAAGCTGGCTACTCACGCTACTTACGCCATGAAATGGCGCCGGTTCTGTCTGTGGTCATGAGCGCGTGACCTTTCTCCTTTAGGTTGCCCTGTGGGGGCGGTCTTGGACTACCCCTCTCCCTTTTTCATTCGGGGTTAGCCTATCTCTATTAAAGTACACCTTGTGCTATTTCGCCCATCACCCCGGTGGGCCAGCGCACCATTGCACAGCTGGACACTTCTAGGGAGTTCCTGAGAGGTGCTACACTCAGGGCCTCCTATTAAAGATCTGGTTCCTCCATGGGATCTCCTTTTGTTTTGGAGCAGCTCACGCCCTCCTTTGAACCAGCCACTGATTAGCGTAGCTACGCTTTCGTCTTGAAGACGTGTTTTAGTTGCAGTTACTTCAGCCAGAAGGATTTCTGAGCTTCATGCCCTGATGTGTAAGGAGCCTCTATTTGGTTTTTCACCGAGACAGAGTGTCTCTGAGAACGAATCCAAGTTTTTGCCTAAGGTGGTCTCAGCTCTGACCTTGAATCAGGATATCGACCTTCCGGCTACTTCCCAAACTACTCCAATAGAGGAGAGGCTTTGTCCATACTCTAGATGTTCACCGAGCCTGAGGTATCTCAATAGGACTAAGTCCTTCTGGCTTCTGATCAACTTTGTGTCTTTCGCACAGAGAATGAGAGGCCGACCAGTGTCTAAGCAATCCTTATCCTGCTGGCTCGTGTAATGTATCTCTCATTGCTACCAATCCAAACAAAAGCCCCTCCCGGGTTCCATCCGGGGCCATTCCACTAGGGGCGTAGCCACTTCCTTTGCAGCTCTCAAGAATATCTCAACCTCAGCTATTTGGCTATGGGCTACTTGGAGCTCTGTGCATACCTTTATCAGGCATTACATCTGGATATCGCCTCAAGGCATGGGGCTGGTTTCGCCAGGCCGTGCTGGGTAGGGCCTCCTGTCCTGAACCGGGGTCAGGTTGGTCCTTCTCAGTTTCTTCCTCTTCCTCCTCCCGATGTGAATGGGACAAGCTTTATTGCTTGGGAATCAGTCCTATTAGGAGTCTGCTGCAAGAGCTGTATCTCAAGTAAGATAGTACAGTTACGTAAGAACTTACCTAACAGTAGATCTTCGAGAACAGCTCTTGCAGCAGGTACCTTCCCACCAACCGTGTCCCCCTTGGAGGAAGTCTTTCGCTCGCTGTTGCTCCTCTTAAAAAAAAAAAAAAAATGGATGAGAGAGGGGTAAAGGTGAATATTCAGCCAGCCAGTCTGAATGTCCAGAGAGCCGGAAGTTATTTCCTTCCGCATGGCTGGGCGAGCGCAGGAGTCGGATATTCACTTGTAAGGTGAATAGTTTTTTCTTTTTGTTCCCTTTTTGCCTTCTGACGGCGGATCCTCGGTCTCCCCCTCTATTGTCAACCTCTGGCCGGGAGTCTCCGGCGGGAGAACTGGGGATTCTGGCGGGACCGCCCCCTTTTGTACCACGCCTGACGTCGGAGGCGGGACCGACGTCGGGGGCGGTCCCCGCTGAAGATAGCTAGCTAGAAGAATTTCCGAGGGGTCCTGGCGCCTGCCGGCTTCAGTCCTAATGGTGTAACCTGCTGCAAGAGCTGTTCTCGAAGATCTACTGTTACGGTAAGTTCTTACGTAACTGTACTTTTCATGCTGCTGTAGACTCCAGTGATGTGTCATCAAGAGTCATGGCTACATCTGTGGCTCTTCGGAGAATGGCTTGGCTCAGATGTACTAGCCTTTCACAGGACACCCAGGCTAAGGCCATGGATTTCCCTGTGGTGGGTAATTCTTTGTTTTGGGAGCAGACAGAGAATTACATGAAGAAAATGGATGAATATAGGACCACTTACAGGACTGCACAGGCCAAGGAAAGGCAGGCAACTCCTCAAAGGCAGCAAGCCAGGGGCAGGGGCAGGCCTTTTCACAGGCCTTTCTACCAAGCGCAGGCCTCTTCTCCCTTTTCCCAGAGGAGGTTCTTTAGAGGGAGAGGCAGAAGGGGGATGAGCAGGGCTGCATCCATCCCTCAGCCTAAGGCTCCTGCCAAGCAGACACCCTTAGGTGTCGCCCAGGCCGACTCCCCATACCAGTAGGAGGCAGGCTGGCTTATTTTGTCCAGGACTGGAAGTCTGTTACTTCAGACAAATGGGTCCTGAAGTGGTGGTTAGAGACTGGTCCTCAGCTTCAAAAGATTTCAAAGCTGAGGCCCAGATCTTTTCCACCTGCAAGCGAATTCGACCTTTGCCTTGCAAGCAGAGGTTTCATCTCTGTTGGCCTCTAAGGGCTATAGAGAGGTGCTTTACCTAAACAGGGGCAAAGGTCTGTACTCCAGGTACTTCCTTACCCAAAAAGACAGGAGAGTGGCAACCCATCCTGGATTTAAGATATCTGAACAAGCATCTGTTAAAACCAAAGTTCAAAATGGTGACTCTGGGAATAATTCTTCCTCTAAAGTCAGGGGACTGGCTAGCCTCCTGGACCTCAAGGATGCCTATTTTCACATTCCTATCAGGTGCTCCCACAGCAGTACCTCAGGTTTGAATTGCCTTCAGGCCATTATCAGTTCAGAGCAATGCCCTTTGGCCCAACATCAGCTCCAAGGGTGTTCACAAAGTGCCTGGCAGTAGTGGTGGCCTTTTAAGAAGGAAGAAGATGGCAGTGTTTCCATATCTGGACGACTGGCTCATTGTGGGAGAGTCCCCAGACCAAGTCAAGTCAGACCTCAAGTGACCCAGCAAGTGCTCACTTCCTTGGGGTTTCTTCTCAACCTTTCCAAGTCAGTTCTCAACCTGTACAGCTTCTCACTTTTATAGGAGCAGAGCTGGATACAGTCAAGGCAAGAGCTTTTCTTTCCATGCAGAGGGTTACAGCCATTTCAGAGCTGGTCTCTTTTCCGCCTTCTGGTCTGTCAACCAGCAAGGCATTTTTCAGCTTCTGGGTCACATGGCAGCTTCTACAGCAGTGGTCCAAGGAGCCAGGTTTCAAATAAGGGACATTCAGTTCCATCTAAGGTCCTTCTGGTCCCAAAAGAAGGATCCTCTTACCAAACTAGTTCCAGTGACTCAGACTCTGATCCAGGCACTTCAATGGTGGCAGGATCAGGACAATCTCAGGCAAGGGGTTCCTTTCATCAATCAGCCCCACTCTGTGGTCCTTACCACAAATGCTTCTCTGTTGGGTTGGGGAGCCCATCTTGGGGCTCTCACAGCCCAGGGACAGTGGTCCCATCAAGAGTTCCTCCTGCATATCAATCTTTTGGAGCTCAGGGCAGTGTTGCTGGCTCTGCAAGCCTTCTCTCAGTCAGTACAGAACAAGGTGGTACAGGTCAGGACAGACAACACCACCACCATGTGGTACATCAACAAGCAGGAAGGCACTCGGTCCACAGCCTTGTGCACGGAAGCCATGAAACTATGGTCTCTGGCTTACTCTCTGCAGACATCCTTAGTTGCAATCCACTTTCCGGGAAAGGACAATGTGATAGCAGATGCACTGAACAGAATCTCCCAGGGCCATCACGAATGGTCTCTGGATCCCCTGGTGCTAGAAGTAGAAGTGATTTTTTTCGAGGTGGGGCACTCCAGAGATAGATCTTCCCTTGTCAATCTTCACCATTCATTACTGCTTGGTTTAAGCCGGAGGCGCTCACCCGCTACAGGAGGTTTTTTTTTTTTTTGTTTTTGTTTTTGAGTCGGCTCCAACGGCGCCGCCCTCGAGGACGACGTACTGCGTCATGCGCAAGGGGCGGCCATTAGGTGCCGCAGACTCCTCCTTTATCTCAGTTCTGTTTCTCCCGCCGTCGAGGCTGCACCTGCTGTGCAGTAGCGAATAGTATTTTCGGTTTTCTGATTCTCAAGACCTCGCTTTCTCCTCAGTGACTCGCCGATGTCAGATACCGTAAGACCGTTTTGTTTTTCTATCTACCGAGTGCTTTATTGCCTTTTTGCCTTGTTTAGTTCGTGATCATGTTAGGTTCGGGAGCAAAGCTGCAAGTCGGCATGGCCGCGCCTCAAGGCCGGGTGCTCCTGTGGCCGCGTATTCTGCCTCGACCGGCATGATGTCTGTCTCCATTGCCTGGGACCCAACCATGACATGGACGCCACACACCTGTTTCTCCATGGACCATCGTGTCCTCAAGTCCGCGTGCTCAAGATCGGCAAAGCCCCGCCTCCCGACCTTCGGGGATCGTGCCGCCCAGAGATTCCTGTAAGGTCTCTAGGCCTCCTCCGGGTCCTCCCAGGGCTATACGGTCCGCTGAGGAGGAGACTTCCTCCTCTTCTCTGTCAAGAGGAAGCTTCCTCACAGTGTCGGGGGAACATCGTGGTCCCTCCCGGGCCGCTGGAGGACACCGCCTTGCAGTCATCTCTGTGAGGTGCAGGCTCCCCAGTGTTGAGGCCCGCGCCTGTTAGCCTAGCACCGTGGACTCTTTACGGCACCCCTGGTGCCGCTTCAGATCCGCCGGTGATCGAGATGCGCCGCGGGGCCTGGTTTATGCTTCCTGGAGGCGCCGGGTTGGGTTCCCGACGCCGGAGGTGGCGCCGTGGGCCTAACTGGCGCAGCAGGGGAGCTGGGACCAGGCCTAGCAGTTGCGAGTGGGCTAGGGTCGTCCGGCGCTGTCCCTGGCACCGGCGCCATTCGCGGCGCCGTTCCTCTGGGGACCCCTGGGGTTGCCAGCATCAAGGTTCTGCTGGTCTCATCCTCTTCGGAGGTCGATGACTCGGATGTGGACCCATCCTGGCACCCTGACTCTCCGGGGTCGGGGTCCCGGTAACACGTGGTGCTAGGTGGCACAGTGGGCCCTCGCTGTCTCCGCCTGTCCTCCCTGAGGACCCCGGCTAGGTGGCCCCGGGTCCCAGAGGCGAGTGTGGTGGGGGTTGGGGGCTCTCCTCCTAGGGGGTCCGTGACAGCTGCCCTTCCTGGTGCTGTTGCCACCTCGGGTGGGAGAACGCTGGAGTCGAGGAGGAGGCTCTCTCAGAGTCTGGAGGGGTTGAGGGCAGGGTCGTCGTCGCGGTCTCTGCCGGCCACCCTCTTAGGTGCTAGGGAGCCGTAGCGCCCGAGCCCTGCCTTTCCTTCTCTTGGGCCCCGGAGTCCCTCCGTGGCTACAGTGGACTGCCCTTCTGGATCCATGCAGTCCCAGGTTCGCACAGGGAGGTTCCCTCCTGGGCTCTTCCAGGTTCGTGATCCCCACGGTTCCATTTTATGCCTGGTCTGTTGTCCGAATCTCGCCAGCTCGGGCCTGCCTCCGGATTTCAGAGCCCCAGCAGAGGTCAGTTGCCTTCGCAGGTGCCCTTCTCCAGTACCTCTGCAACCACCCCCGCCTTTCCAGGCCATGTCGGGTCCCACGGGTCCGTTATCCTGGGAGCAGTTCAGAGGTTCTGCGGCGGCCTTCCCCTCATACGTTAGGTATATACATGAGCGGGTCTTTCGACTCTCCCCACCGCCGCAGGAATCTTCTGGACATTCGAGCTCTCCCATCATCCTCGTCTCCCTCCTCTGAGGGAGAGGAATCCCTGGCTCATATTTCCTCCAACGCTGATTTCATTGAATATCAGCGATTCCTTTCGAGGATGGGGAGGGATCTTCGAATCTCCTATGTTAGGCGAGACAATACTGAACGGGAGATGCGGGAATTCCTTGGAGAATTCAGCGCCCAGCACCTGGTGGTACCTTCCTGGCCTATCCCATTCCAGGAGGCGTCTATCTGTTCCTGGCAGTCGCCAGCCGCCCCTTGTCCAGCCCCGGCAGACTGTCGACGAAGGTATTGTGCCCCTTCGGAATCCCTGGGTACCCTTCCCAACCCGTCCTCAGGTTTGGTATACCTAGAGACTCCTTCCGGGCGACGCCAGCGCACGACCGTCCACTGGATTCGGATTCCCTACACCGACCGTGGGTGCGAAGAATGTTCTCTCTTCTTCGCAAGCGATGGCTTGCATTGTGTCACATCAGGCTCACCACACTGCCTACAATAGGCATCTGTGGTCGATGCTCTCCCAGCTCCTAGCAACAATGCCTGATACAGAGCAAACCAGACAGGCTATTGCCCTCTCCGCTATAGGCCTGGAGCTGGCAAGACACCAAGCAAGGGCATCTTATGACACCAGTGAGGTGGCTTCCAGGCTTAAGGGGACAGCGATCTGCATTAGGCGGACGGCATGGCTTCGTCTATCAAGGTTGTCACCCCTAGCCCTGGCATAGGGTCATTCGCCCGCCTCCGGGGACCCGCCTCTTTTCCTCCAGAGCTAGAGAGACTTCTGCAGGGCCTCCGTAGCTTGCCAGATTCGACTGCTCTGTGCCAGATGTTGTCTCTACTCCGCAGCTGACTGATTAGAGAATGAGTTATCCACGGGGAGTTGTACTCCTTAATTACTGACTTGGTAAGGGGAACAAAGCTGTCACATGCTGCATTAAACGAGCGGACAAACAAAACTGAAGGCAGTGTCGACGTCAGGAGCTAGTTTAATCAGGGACCAGTCCCAGTTGGCAAGATACTCTCTGAGTTGAGTTAGTTTGCCAGGGTGAAGGTGCCGTCGGAGGACACTTTTTGATGCTGCCTTTTTCATTTTACAGGACCAGGCGAGGGTGATAGGGGAGTGGTCACTTAGGTCATTGGGTAGTACAGAGTGCTGGTGATTTTTGGGGGTCTGTTCCTGAGGACAATGTCCAGCAGAGCCTTTGGAAGGGTGAAGCCGGGTAGGAGTAGTAATCAGCTGTGTAAGGTCGAGAGCCGCAATGGCATCTTTGGCTTGGGAGGCAGAGCTGGAGAGCCAGTTGATACTGAGATCACCCATCGTGATCTATTCCATTTTGCTAGGCAGGCTGGAAAGCATTGCCTTCGGGGACTCCAATGTGCAATGGTCGATGGGCGGGAAAAGAACTGAGGAGAGTGCGGACGGCCTACATTTATACAGAAAGGATGTCATCGGCTAACACTGTCGTTGTGGAGTGGCCCCTAGCTAAAATGATTCCATGTGGTCATAGTGCCTGGTGGCTGTAGTTCCATAGGCGGCATGATGCAAGAGATATCCACATAGAAACACAGAAATCTGTCAGCAGAAAAGACCCCATGGTCCATCCAGTCTACCAGAGTTCCTCCTCTAAGAAGACCTCCACCCTGCATTTTCTGTCTATCCCCTGTTGGTTAGGCCCATGTATGTATCCAGGTTTTTTAAATTTGCTCACTGAATCAACCCCACCAGCTCTCTCTCATTTCTAAGGCGTGGATATGGTGCACTATCCACACTCTGGCAGACTCCTAGCAGTCCTCCATGAGGAGGGGTGGCACACACCTATCTGGCAAACAGGGACTGCAGAACTGAGAGTATAAAACCAGCATCCGCGCATAACTCAAGGTCGATGTGGTAGTGGGAAATGAAAGTGTGTGCTAACTTCTGGGTAGTAGCCCTGTAGATCTCCTGGATAGGGACATCCCTTGAAGCAGCCAGCAAGACAGTGGAATGTCTGGTGGAATAAGCCCTGAGCCCTATGGGAGGCTCCCTGCCAGTTAACCTGTAGCAGAGGTTGATGCAGGAGACAATCCACCTGCCAATTGTCAGTTTAGCTTCAGGTCAGCCAGTTGCGCTATCAGTGTAGGTCACAAATAACTAGCAAACCTCTCCCCGAATTCCGGCTGTGCGCTACTTATAGTAAGAGAGTACTCGCCTCAGGTCCAAAGTATGGAGCCTGTGCTCGGCCTCCAAGGTTAGATGAGTGAAGTACACTGGGAGGTTGATCACCTGGTCAAGGTGAAACTCTGACACAACTTTTGGGAGTAACTTTGGGCAGTGGTGAAGGACAACCTTGTCCTTGTGGAACACCAGATAAGGAGATTCCACTGAGAGTGCCTGGAGCTTGACGATCCTTCTGGCGGAGGTGACAGACGCCAAGCAGGTGGTCTTCCATGACAGGTGTGACATCTCACACCTGGGCACTGGTTTGAATGGCTTGCCCATAAGTGCTACCAGTACCAGCAACAAGTCCCAAGGTGATGGTGGTTCACGTACTGGTGGGGACAGGTGGTCACGGCCCTTAAAGAAACCCCGGCCACCTTCTCCTGCTCCGCCATCGGCATACCAGCCTATGCCCGGTATGCAGAGATGGCTGCCAGGTGCACCTTGAGGGTCAACCTTAAGTCTGACTGAGAGAGAGACCACAGGTAGTCAAGAATGCTGGCACCAAATGGAAAACTGCTTCCATTTGAAGGGGTAGCACTGATTGGTCAACTCTTTCCAGGACACCTCCACAACATGGAGAACATCTCTGGAGAGACTCATTGTCTGGAACACTAGCTGCTTAGGAAAAAGTCTGTCAGGTGCAGGGACTGATGGTCTGGGTGCAAGACCTTCCCCCTGTGACAAGAGAGCAGGTCTGGGCATAGGGGCAAGTGCCACGGAGGCCTTCTACCGAGGCTGAGATCAGGATACCAGAACTGGTGCGGCAAGTCCGAGGATACCAGGATCATCAGCGCCTTGTCACTCCTCATCTTGATCATGACTCTGTGGATCAGGGGAAACTGACAGTAGGCATAAAGGAGGTCTGGGGTCCAGGGCCTCGTAAAGTCATCCCCCCACTAGTGTCCTGCACTGTGGGGAGGCAGGCACAGAACAGCCTCAGCTTCGCTTTCTCCCAGGAGGCAAACAGGTCGACAAGGTGAGTGCCACACTGGGAGAACAGGTGGTTACCACCTCCTGATGCAGAGACCACTCATGAGATATCTCCCACCCAGCTGAAGGCGTCCACAAGCTGGTTGGAGGCTCCTGCTACATGAATCACTAGGAGATCGCCATCCAAGCTTTGCACGAAGGTCTAGGTGCAGATGGCTTCCCAACACAAGCGAGGGGAATGCATACCGCCCGATTGTTCAGGTAGTACATGGTCATGGCATTGTCCATCTGGACCTGCATGACCTGACCTTGAATAAATGGAGCGAATTTCATCAGAGCGAGGCACACTGCATGGAGGTCCAGCAGGCTGATGTGGCAAGTTCAGTCCAAGGATCCGAAGATCAACCGAGAAACAGTCTGGCTTGTGATCTTCCAGTGAAACTGAAAGCACTGCATGACAAAGGCCACAGCTCCCCACATTATGCTGCCCTCCCAGGCAGTACAGACAGGACATGTGGGGGTTAGTTTTTGAGATTTTCTGTTGACAAGTCACACAGAACTTGAAACCACGTGATGGCATTCCCTTTTCCATGTCAAGGTCTCTTCATCAAAAGCAGAGCCAAAAACAGCAGAAGAACGGAAAAAGCAGTCTTGAAGAAGTATATTTTGTCAAAGCGCTAACTCACTAGGAAACCCTCGAACACTGCAGAGCTGTCAAGGAGTAGAACTGTCCCTTCCAGACGATAGAAAGATCTGATGTCACAGAGGGCACAGCCAGGATATACCATCTGGGTGGTGGGAGGAGCTCAGTTTGAAGACAGTGAGAAACAGTCTGGCTTGTGGTCTTCCAGTGAAGCTGAAAACACTGCATTGACTGTTACAAAGGAAGGTCCTGATCAAACTAATCTCATAGATTTCTTTGACTGGGTAACCAGAGTGGTGGACCAAGGGGGAGCAGTTGATGTCGCCTACCTTGACTTCAGCAAAGCTTTTGACACTGTTCCACATAGAAGATTGATAAATAAGCTGGGTAGGCTCGGGGTGGGTCAGAAGTTGGTCAACTGGGTGGCAAACTGGTTGACGGGCAGAAAACAGAGAGTGGTGGTAAATGGTATACAGTCAGAAGAGATGCAGGTCATAAGTGGGGTACCTCAGGGATCAGTCCTGGGGCCAGTCCTCTTCAACATCTTCATTAGTGACCTTGCAGATGGACTAGAGGGTAAGGCTTGTCTGTTTGCAGATGACACCAAGATCTGCAACAGAGTAGATGATCCAGATGGGGTGGGCAGAATGAAAGAGATCTGGATAAACTAGCAGAATGGTCAGAAGAGTGGCAACTGGGATTTAATGCAAGAAGTGCAAAATCATGCACATAGGGAGAGAAACCCTGAAGCCACCATAGGCTGGGAGGAGTTGCTAGCAGTCACAAAAGAAGAAAGAGACTTGGGCATCATCATCACTGATTACCTAAAATCATCCAAGCAGACCTCTAAAGCAGTAGGTAAGGCTAGGGGGTGTTAGGGTGTATTAGTAGGGTATCACAAGTCATAAGAGGAGGTAATAATCCTCTGTACAAGACACTGGTTAGGCCCCATCTGGGTACTGCGTGCAGTATTGGAAGCCACACCTTCTATGACATTAACAAAATTGAGGCAGTCCAGAGAAGGGCAGCAAAATGGTGCAGGGACTGCATCAGAAGACATATGAGGACAGATTAACGGCTCAATATGTATACCCTTGAGCAAAGGAGGAGAGAGGTGATATGATCGAGGCATTCAAACACCTTAAGGGCATAAACAAGGTGAAAGAGTCTAACATGTTTAAATATAAGAAAAATAGCAGGACAAGAGGACACAGCAGGAGATTAGAGGAGGCCGATTAAGGGGAATGTGAGGACATTCTTTTCACAGAAAGGGTGGTGGATGCATGGAATGGCTTACCACAAGATGAGTGGCTATGAATACAGTGCAGGGCCTCAAACAGGCATGGGATAGGCATAAGGAGCAATACAAATGACTATGAATAGATAGGCCACTGACAGAGCAAAGGCCGATGGCACATTTATAAGGTAGAAAAAGAAATGGGCAGACTGGATGGGCCTTGCGGTCCTTATCTGCCGTCAACTTCTATGTTTCTATGTTACATCCAATGAGTCGGACCATTCCAGAGGAACTGCCAGAGTGTAGACAGTGAAATGTATCCATGTCCTTAGAACCAAACAATTTGGACATGGACTCATCCTCATTTCCTTTTGGATCCCACATCCTGCTTTTTTTCCAATCTGCCTCACTGGCATTCCACCTCTGAGTGTACTAAGTACAGTGCAATCTTGATCTAATGAACCCCCATTATATGGGCATCCCTATCTAATGGACTGGTGGCCTGTCTCCCAAAGTGAATACACTCTGAACATTTTAATCCTAGGTTTAACGACTCCATATTATCTGAACTAATTTCATGTCGCCCAAGCAGTCTGGCTAATCAAAACCGTACCATACCTGAAATATTCTCGGCTGTCTTGATATTTGGCTGAGATAGTGAGTGCACTGCAATGAGGAGTCCCAAATGAACGAAGTTTGTGTCTGCATTTTGTTTTGCACTCAGCTTTAGTTGAAACAAATGTAAACACCTCTATGCAGAGTGATTTCTGCTTTGGCAAATCCTTGTCAGTCTACCCCTACTCAAGGATCTGCATAACCATGATGCCATGTACTGGGTTTGAGGCTTCTGAGTGTATCCTGCTCTTTTTCCACTGTCTCGCTCTAGTATGCTACCTCTGAGAGTACTGATTGCCTAACAGGGACGAACAGACAAATATGTTTCATCTGGTGTGCTCCAGCAGGACGCAGGGATTACACATATATTGTCAGCAGATAAGGACCGCTTGGGCTACCTAGTCTACCCATTTTCCCTACCTACTGTGATCCCGCAGACCCTACTTAGTCTCCGGCTTTTGCCCTCCCATCTCAAACTAATAAAATATCCTTGTTTCTATTCATGCATTCTTGAATCCTGTTACAGTTTTTGCATCTACCACCTCTGCTGGGATGCTGTTCCAATCATTCACCACCCTTGCCATGAAAAAGTATTTTATAACATTTCCCCTGAATCTGTCCCCCTCCAGCCTCATATTATGTCCCCTTGTTCTTGAAAATCTTTCCTTCTGAAAAATACTTTCCACTTGTACTATATTTATACCTGTGATGTATTTGTCCCCTCTCCCTCTAACCTCAAGGAATACATATCAAGGTCTTTTAACCTCTCCTCTTAGGGCTTTGATGCAGACCCAGCACCATTTAGTTTCTCTCTTCTGAACCTTCTCAGTTCTATGTCCTTTCTAAGATGTGGTCTCCCGAACTGAAAATAGTACTCCAGGTGAGGGCTCACCAATGTCCTATACAGTGGCATAACTACCTCCCTCTTTCTGTTCGTGATACCCCTCCCTATGCACCCCCAACATCCCAGTAGCTCTCCCTACTGCCTTATCACACTGTCTGGCCACCTTCAGGTAATCAGAAATGATTACCCCAGGTCCCTTTCCTGCTTAGTGGATGATAGTACCACTCCCCCCCAACTTGTACTCTGCACTTGGGTTTCTGTGACCCAAGTGCATGACTTTGCACTTTTTCGCACTGAACTGCAGTTGCCCCACTTTTGACCACTCATCACGCTTTCTTAGATCACTGTTCATTCATTCCATTCTACCTGGAATGTCTACCCTATTACAGATCTTAGTGTCATCTGCAAAAACACAGACCTTCCCTTCTAGCTCCTCTGCAATGTCACTAATAAAGACATTAAAGAGAACCAGACCCAGCACTGATCCTTGTGGCACTCCACTGGTCACTCTCCCTTCCTCAGAGTGATCTCTGTTTACCACCACCCTCTGACTCTTGTCCCCAACCAGTTTCACTCCATGAATCTAAAAGGTGGTAATTCAAGGCCAACATTAGGAGATGCTCCTTGTCCCAGAGTGTGGTGAACCTGTGGATCTACTAGTCAGAATATACAGTGGACATACAGATAGTACAGGCCTTCAAGGTAAAGCTGTACACATTTCTGCTAACAAAGAAATCACAGGGAACCCAAGGTAGAAGGATGGGTGGGAAATTCTATACATTAGAACATGCCGCGATATCGTGAGGGCTCCCTGAACTGTGGCGGATCATCGTAGCAAAGGAGGCAGCTGTTGCGCAGATCATGAGGGCTCCCCGAACTGGGCTGGAGCCAATCAACTCCAAGGTGCCAACTTCAAACCTGCAGATCCAGGCTATAAAAGCAAAGCCCAATCTGCAGTAAGGGAGCTTGTTGTGCTGTCGGAGCTAGCAGCAGTAGCGGCCGTAGCTGCAAAAGTAGAGGAAGGCAGCCGTAGCTGCTGGCGGGATTGGCAGCCGTAGCTGCAAGCATCAGGGGAGGCAGCCACTGCCGCAGAAGAGCGCCACAAACTACAAAGGAGGTGGCTGCTGCCGCAGATCCTGAGGGCTCGCTGAACTGCAGTGGGCTGACCGACTTACTTTGGCCCACTCACCCCCTCATCCCTCGTCTCCGCATTCTATTACATGGTCATAAAGTAAGCCATGGATTGGCAGAGCAAGTAAGGGGTGGAGCAAAGGAGAAACAGTGCATTCCCTCGACCACTGATGAACTAACTGCTTACATGTTTCCAGGTGACTTAAAGAGGTAAGCTGCTTACTGACAGTGGATTTCACTATGTTGTCTCCTAGGTTTCACTTAGAAGGGCAAGCTGCTTATTGACAGTGGATTTCAATATTTTGTCTCCTAGGTTTGGAAAACAGACTCAAGGGACACAATGGTATTAGCGGTACCATTCAGTTATTACAGTTAAAAAAAGGTATCTTTTTACCATTATTGCACAATTTGGGGAAGACATTTTACTGGACTAACAGTATTGATAGTAATGTTAATTTTATTGCATAGATATTGTGGGACATCACTGCATAGTTAGCAGTGGGACCTAAAAGCATTGAAGGGGCCACCTTACAGTACTGATACAATTACTGCATTATTTTTGGTTGGTTACTACATTATTTTATTGCAGTAGTATTAGAAGTTTTATACAACTATTGCATTGTGTTTTACTGGGAAGGACAGCACAAATGTGGCGCACAAGCGAAGGACTAATATGGCACAGAGAGGAGTATCACGGTAGGGAGTGGCGGCCGAGAGGAGGGGAAAAAGAGTGAGAACCGATGGCAGGGGAGCATGCAGGTACACAGGAGGCAGGGGAAGGCAGAAGATCCAGAGGAGGAAGGATAGTAGGTTGTAATGGATCTGGTGTGGCCATATTTATGAGCACACTATGGAGGATGGGAAGAGTGCCCAGTTTGTCAGAAAATAGGGAGACAGGAAGCTGAGCTGGTATGGCTAAAAGGGAGATGGACAGTAGGATAGGAGAAGGCTATGAGGTAGAAAAAATGAGGCAAGAAGGAAGACAGAATGGAAGGTTGGAAGGCCAGAGAAAGGAGAGAACCAGAATGAGGGAAGGGAAAGAGAGGGGAGGGGGAAGAACACGGGTACACAAAGACAAACGAAAACACAGAAAGTTACACAGGGGGATCAGACAGGTACTGGCCTTTAGCCAGACTGCAGGAACAGGAGAAAATAGAGGGGAGAGGAAAACATGGAACTGAAACACAGAAAACATAGCGATCAAAAGGTGATGGATATGCCCAGAGCAAAGGAATGAGAGAGAAGAGACAAGAAGTGGCACAGTGGTAGGGAGACAAAAAGGGAGGGGAGGCAGCCAAGGACAGGAAGGGGCAAGGGAGCAGGGTAGGGGAGAAGATACAGAGGGAGGTGGTAGAAAGGAAAGAGGAACAGCATTGGGGACAGTGAAAGTAAGGAAAACACAGGTGGGAAGAAATGGGAAATAGTAGTAGCAAGGAGGGAAGGCGGGGAGGCGAGACAGGACAGCAAGGTAGAGGGCAGGGAGAAACAGAGATGGCAGCTGCAAGGGGGGGAGAACAGGGGTCCAGGATAGTAACGCAAGGAAGACAAAAAAAAAAAATAACCAGGGTAGGGATACTGAGGCATCCTCAGGGGTAGAAAATACAGAATTGGTAATGGTCTATGGGGACTCAATCATAAAAGGGATCCACTCGTTGAGGAAGGGGGTAGCATATATGAAGAGATCAGTTTTCTGTGACCCAGGGATGGAGGCACTGCCAAGAATCAGAGAAAGCATGAGGTTACTTGAAGGTAAACCACACCTAGTCCTGCACCTAGGAACGAATGACCTGGCAGGGGAGGCGGTGGAAGAGGTACAAAGGAGATTCAGGGAGTTAGCCATGGGATGTAGGGGGTTAGTCAGTTCTCTGGCATTTTCGGAAGTCCTGCCAGTACACTGCAAGCTACTGACAGGCAGCTAAGAATCAAAAGTTTAACCACTGGCTACGGTGGTGGTCAGAAGGAGGATACGCATGCATAGGGGAATGGAAGGGAGGACACGTGGGTAGACGAACACCTGTATGCAAGGGACAGGCTGCACATAAATGACGGGGGAGCTAGACTGCTAAGGGGGAAGCTGCAGGGGTATATAGACAAAATCCTAGGGAATTATTTAAACTAAAGTGGGGGGACTAAAAAGAGATGCTAGTGGGACTTGCCTAACTTGCACTCCCCTGCAAAAGGGGGTAGGGCAGACTAGAAGGAAGGAGAACACAGAAGAGCAGGGGGAAGATGGAAGGGTCTGCTGGCAAATACTAGCAGCCTAGGGAATAAGATGGGGGACCTGAGGCAGTGGTGGGAACAGATGACCTAGACCTGATAGTGGTTACGAAACATGGTGGACAGAAAATGGAAATTACATACTTACCACAATTGTTGATCTTCTTGGACAGTCTCCATCACTCATTCACACTAGTGGGATAGTGCTGAAGGCACTAGGACCAAACGGGAGCCAAACTTTTTCAGAAGGGCCGGCGCCGAGACAGGACTATGCATGCAGAGCACAGCGAGACTAGCTCACGCCTGTGTAGGCTATCTCGGCATCGACCATCCAACCGCCTCAGTACCTTTTCGACCAAGGAGGTGCAGCGTAACTAATGAAAATAAGTTATCCTGAGTTTCTGGGCCTGAGTGGGCCCAGATGGCCCTTGCAAGAAGGGTCAAAGCACAATGTCTTCACAGCCTGAACCATAGGACCATGAAGACCAGGAAAGAAAATGAGTGAACCCAGGGGATGGCGGGTGGGAGTGTGAATGAGTGATGGAGACTGTCCAAGAAGATCAACAATTACGGTAAGTATGTAATTTCCATATCTTCCTGGACTAAGTCTCCATCACTCATTCACACTAGCGGGAGAGTACCGAGCTAAAACCAACAACCCTGAGTAGGGTGGAGGAGATAGGGTTCACTCAGAAAGGACGGTCAAGGACTGTCCTGCTTATAAAAAGAGCTGTCTTGGAAAGAGCATCTAGAATATAGTGCTTACAAGATAAGCCCTTGAGTTGTAACTCGCCACTTTGCAGACGACTGCAATGGACACAAAATGAAACTCTGCCAGGAAGCTGCAACCACTCTAGGAGAGTGGCGAGAACCCAGCCTCACAATTTGGTATAGGACCAAAATTAATAGTGTCAAAGACATGTACTAATCTAATGTAAAAGGACCTCAGGAACTGAAAGAGCTGGAGGCAAAGTCTACTGGTTCAAGGTAGACTAAAAAGTAAAGATGGAACCCCCACTACCAAGTATGGCTGACCTGCAAACAACAGGTCCAGGAGCACTTGAACCCCTTACTTGGTGAGCAAAAGAAGGTCCAGGTGGGGTTAGCCAATCAAAGAGAATGGTTTCCACTTAGTCACTGTTACCTTCCTGATGGAAGGCCAAAGCACGACTTAGAAGCCTCTTGGGGTGCTCTAGTAGAACCAGATCCTACCCACTGCATATTCGAAAAAGGAATCATCCTGCCCCTGTGTGTACAACTGTAGCAGCAGTCTCTGAACTCAGGGAAGAAAAGAAAAGTGTACAGGAGGATGTGTCCACTGCGGAAAAAAACATTCCGACAGAAAAAAACGGGCTGGATTTCTAAGGCAAATAGAGGCAGATGGGCGTCGAGGAGGGACACAGCAGGACCAAGCTAGGGCTAACCCATTAATTGAGAGTGACTGAATAGCAGCAGAAGTGACTCAATGCAGTGAGGTACCACTCACTCTGGCCTGCCTGATGGAGAGGATAGCTTCGTGAGCGACTGGCACGGAACCAGTGCGCAGGAACCGAAAGTGTGAATATTTGAGAAGCCATCTCAGAAAAAGGCCTACTTGACCTATGGTAAAGCAGCAGCATGTCATCTGTTAAGTTGAAGCAAGCAAGGAAGTAGGAACCTGAGTTCCAACTCGCTAGAGAATCACTTCTTTGCTCGAGGCTCTGATCAAGAGAAGAAAGCCTGATAAAAAGGGTGACCAACAGACTGGGCAGTTGCCTACGTCTAGGAAAAATCTCAGAATAACAGAAATCTCTCTTGGAGAAAGAGATTACCCATACCTCTGCTGGATCAGACTCCCCCTAGGGGTAGAAGAAGTCAGGTACTCTTTACCGTAGTTTAGAGACGACAGCCTCAGGGGCTGAGGTGGAACCTGACCAGATCCAAAAGTGTGGTATCAGGTAATTTCGGCTAGGTCCTGTGCTGTGATAATTTTAACTTTCTTTTTTTTTTTTACCATCAGTCCGAGCCTGACAAAGTTCCAGGTTGCTATCTCGCAAGGATTGCCTGATACAAAAATGACGAAGATGCCATCCCTCTGAGGGGCAGGAGGAGCCTGAGTGTCCATAACTGAAATCATGACTGGACTAATAATCACAGCTGAAGAGATGTTAACCACCTGTGCCGAAGAAGCCACCGAAGAGGCAGTATCAGAAGGGGGCTATATACCCCTATCAAAGTAGTGGAAGAGTCTGTGCGGCTCCCAACCACTGAATTAGAATGTTCCACAGAGTGTAATTGTCATGACGACTGAAAGAGTCTAGACGTAGAGGTGTATGGTCCACGGAAACAGTCTGACTACTATAGTGGACCCCATCACTGAGGAACTACTGAAAAGATCTTCCATCACGGACTCTGATGATAGAGAAGCGTGCCCTTCAGTATATAAAATGAGTCATCCACTGATCACTGACCAGAAGGACAGGGAGAGTCTCATCTAGATGCACTTTCTACCCCAGAAGAAAAATTACTCACCATAGTAATGTTGTTTCTTCTAATGGAGTCTTGCTGTATTCAGACATAATGCACTTAGCCCCAGCACTCGAACTGCCCCGGAGAGGAAAGAGTTAATTCCATGCAGAAGCATGGAATGTTGAGCTCAAGCTCGGTTTTCAAACCTCTGTCTGTGGTACTTACCAGTGCAACTGTCAGATTCTTACGAGCAACTAACTAACTTAACACTAAAATGTGGAAATTGTTTGAACACATAGTCAAAAGGCAAAATACTTTTTGGGGTCTAAAAAAGACTCAAGTCGAGAACCCAAGAAGAAATAAGGTGGTGACAATTCAAACTACGCAACACAAGAAGGAAAAACATAAGTTACCCCACCAAGAGGGAGGGTACAAGGTACACCCCTGAGGTGCAACACTGTGCCTGCCAACCCACTTCCCAAAAACAGGTTCTGAGAGGGGAGGGAGGGGGGAGGTCTGAATACAGCAAGACTCCATTAGAAGAAACAACATTACGATGGTGAGTAATTTTTTTTTCAAACAACATGAAGTCTTGCTGTATTCAGACATAATGCAGACTACCAAGCAGTTCCCTATGGAGGAGGGAATGCAGAACCTACTTTGGGAACAAGCTCTGCAGTACTGCTGTGCCAAACCTAGCATCACTCCTAGCCTGGACGTCCAGAGAGTAATGCTTGGTGAATGTATGTACTGTTTTCCAGGTGGCTGCTTTACAGATCTCTAACAAGGGTACATCTCTGGCCGCAGCTAGAGTAGCAGCTGTACCCCAGTTGAGTGAGTCCTCAGGCCTGAAGGGGGTGTTCTACCCAATATGTCATAGCAAAATTGTATACAGGAAACAATCCACCTGGCAATAGTTCTCTTAGTGGCAGGCTTACCTTTCCCCACTTCACCATAAGTGAGGAACAATTGAAGACGGTCCTTTCTGCGTGCCTTAGTATGCTCAATGTAGTAGCTAAGTGCCCTTTTAACATCCAAACTGTGTAATCTTCTTTCTCCTGGGGAAAAATGGTCAGTGAAAAATACATGAAGACACATAGAATGGTTTAGGTGAAAATCCGATACCACTTTAGGCAAGAACCTCCTATTAGTTTTAGGACTACTTTATCCCTATGGAAGGATATGAAGTCAGGTTCAACTGACAGGGCCTGTAATTAGCTAATCCACCTGGCAGGCGTAATAGCTACCAGGAACACAGTTTCCAGGTCCAAGTACTTCAATTCAGCCCGAAGCCATAGGCTCAAAGGGTGGCTGCATAAGCTGAGCAATGCAGACATTAAGATCCCAAGGCAGAGTAGGCTCCCTAAATGAGGGTTAATGTGAACCAGGCCTTTGAAAAACTTCCTGAAAATAGGATGAGATGCCAGGGAAGAGCCCTTCCCTGCTGAAAGGAATGCAGAGACAGCTGCTAGATGAACCTTCAGAGTGGCAGGCCTAAGGCCTAGACTATTCAGATGAGCTAGATAATCTAAGGTTGTGGAAATGCCTGCAGAATCAGGCACAATACCTTTCTGAGAGCACCAAATACTGAACCTCTTCCATTTGGAATTGTAAGTTTTTCTAGTGGAAGGTTTCCTGGAGACCTTCAGAATATCCAGAACTCCTGAGAGAGATGTAGAGCTGCATATTCTAACTCTTCAAAAGCCAGGCCTGAGATTGATAGACTGGAGATTTGGGTACCAGATCTGCCCTGGGAGGAGGAGAGAAGATTGTATCTCCTGGGAAGAGACAGGGGACGTGAGACAGCCAAGGACAGCAGTAGAGAATACCAGGGTTGTGTGGCCCAATCTGGAGCCACCAGTATCACTGCAGGGTTGAGTTCTTATCTTGATCAGAACTCTGAACAGGAGAGGGAAAGGAGGGAGGGCATAGAAACCTGCCCTTCCAGTTCAGAATAAGGGCATCCTGGGGAACTGTCCCCAGGATTGGAAGTCGGCAGCAAAACAGAGGAAGTTGATGATTGTCTGGTGCTGCAAATAGATCTACTTCTGGAATGCCCCACTTGGAGAAAATGATCCTCAGAATGTGAGGATTCAAGGACCATTCGTGATACCCCTGTGAAATCCTGCTCAGGGCATCTGCCAGCACATTGTCCCTCCCTGGAAGATGAACTGCTACCAGGGAAGTCTGAACGGAACAGGCCAGAGACCAAATCTTCATGGCATCTGTGCACAAGGCCGTGGACAGAGTGCCTCCCTGCTTGTTGATGTACCACAATGTGGTAGTGTTGTCCGTCCTGACTTGGACCACCGTACCTTTGACTGAATCTGAAAAGGTCTGAAGGGCTAGAAAAACTGCCCTGAGTTCCAGGAGGTTGACATGAAGAAGAGACTCCTGCGGGGACCAGATCCCCTGAGCTGCTAGGGCTCCCACGTGGGCTCCCCAGCCTAGGAGAGAAGCATCTGTAGTCAGTACTACGGATGGAAGTTGAGGGAGAAATAGAACCCCTTGTCTGAGGCGGTCCTGATCCAGCCACCATTGGAGAGCCTGGACCAGAGTTTGGGTCACTGGAATCAGTTTGGTGAGAGAATCTGTCCTCTGTGACCAAAAGGACCTTAGATGGAACTGAATGTCCTGCATCTGAAATCTGGCTCCCTGAACCACTGCAGTGGAGGCGCCATGTGGCCCAGGAGTTGGAGGAGCGGTCTCGCTGGAAGGAAACCTGAGGCCAAAGGAGGCGAGGTCTACTAAGGCCTTCACCCTTGCCAGAGGAAGGAAAGCTTTTGCTTGGGTAGTATCCAATTCCACCCCTATGAAGGTGAGAAGCTGTACTGGTTCAAGGACAGATTTTGACAGATTGAGAAGAAACCCCAGGGAACTGAGCAAGTCCTGAGTGGTTTGCAGAGCTGACCTGACCTGGTCCGATGACTGCCCTACTAGGAGCCAGTCATCCAGATATGGAAAAATGGTGATACCCTGTCTTCTGAGGTAAGCCACCACTACTGCAAGGCACTTTGTGAACACCCTTGGAGCTGATGTTAGGCCAAAAGGCATGGCCTTGAACTGATAATGGCCTGACGGCAACTCGAACCGGAGGTATTTTCTGTGGGAGCACCTTATAGGGATATAGAAGTAGGCATCCTTGAGGTCCAGTGATGCTAGCCAATCTCCAGGCCTTAAAGAGGGAAGGATTATTCCCAGAGTTACCATTTTGAATTTGGATTTTGAAATGTGTTTGTTCAGATACCTTAGATCCAGGATGGGTCGCCACTCCCGTTTTCTTTGGGGTGAGAAAGTACCTGGAGTACAGGCGTTTTCCCCTGTGTTGAGTAGGAACCTTCTCTACGGCTCTGAGAGCCAGGAGAGAGGAAACCTCTGCCTCTAGGGCAAGGGTTTCTGAAATTGATGCAGGTGGAAAAGACTTGGCCCTCCTTTTTGGGTACCTTTTGAAGCTGAGGGCTAGTCCCTGGCTTACTACTTCCAGGACCCACTTGTCTGAGGTAACAGACTTCCAGGCCTGAAAGTAGTAAGCCAGCCTGCCTCCTACTGGGATTGGAGAGTCGACCCAGGCTGACACCTCAGGGTGTCTGCTTGGCAGGAGCCTTAGATTGGGAGGAAGAAGCAGCCCTGCTCATCCCCCTTCTACCCTTCCCTCAGAAAACCCCCCCCTTGTGGGTAAGACAAGGAGGCCTGGGCTTGGTAAAAAGGCCTGCCCCTGCTGCCTTGACTGCTGCTTCTGAGGTGGCTTGCCTTTCCTTGGCCTGTGCACTCCTGTAAGTGGTTCTATATTCATCCATTTTCTTCATGTAAGCCTCTGTCTGCTCCCCAAACAGAGAGTTACCAACCACAGGAAAATTTTTAGCCGTAGACTGGGTGTCCTGTGATAGGCTAGTTCATCTGAGCCAAGCATGCCTTCTGAGAGACACAGATGTAGCCACGATTCTGGATGCCACATCGTTGGAGTCGACAGCAGCGTGAAATTGTACTTTGGATGCCTCAATTCCATCCACAGCCACCTCCTCCAGCTCTCTGGTTAGCTGGGGGAGGCCTTTTTAGCCAGTTCCAGAACCGTATCCCACCTGGACTTCTGGTACCTGGCTGTGTAGACCATATAATTTGCCTGCCTGAGTCTCAAAGAGGATGCCAAGTATAGTTTCTTGGCCATGGCATCGACTTTCCTGGAGTCCTTGTCTGGGGGGTGTGAAGCCAAAGGAATGTTTGCCCTGTCACAGGCTGCAGCCTGCACTAACCCAACATGGCTGCTATGTGAATAAAGGAACTCCACAGCTGAGCCTGATAACATGCATCTCCTGTCCATTCTTTTATCTACAGGAGGTAAAGAGTTAGGAGTCTGTAGAATCTTTTGTGTCTGTTTCCCCAAGGACTTGTGAAGGGGAATATACAACCTTTTGGACTCTGGGATGTCCATCATCTCCACAAAATCAGGCTCTTCCTCCTCCTCAGCAGCTTCAACCAAAGGAAGCTGAAGGGTTTCAGCCACCTTCTTGTAAAACAAGAAGTGAGAAGGGGACTCAGAAAGCCTGGGAGGGGAGACATCAGAGGGTCTGTCTGGGGAGATGTCGGTTCAATGGGCACATCAGACCCCACGTCGTAGTCATCGTCGGGATAGTCTTAAATCTCCCTCCCTCCTCACAGAAAGCATCCGGCTCGTAATCCAAAGGAGCTGGTTCCGACAGACTGACCACCTAACCAGCGGTACGGTTCCGGAGCGGAGACCAGGCAACTTGACTGGACAATACTAATTGCTTTAGCTATCTTGTCCAGCGGTTGGAGTAAGCGGTACTGGATCCGAACTGGCGGACTTGTGTTTCTTTTTGATGGAATCGACCCTCAGAGTCAGCTCTCCTTTTGCCTGAGGAGGTATTGCCTAGGTCAGTAGACACCTCCTCCAGGTTCAGCCCGTAACCGAACCGGACTGGCCATCCGGGTCTACGGACTTCTCAGCCTCCCTTTCCTTCAACCTACTCAGTCTTTTTTCTAGAGTGGTTTTAGAAAAGTTTTTGCAAATTTGGCAGTCTGACTGGAGGTGGTCAAACCCCAGACAATAAACACAGATGAGGTGGGGGTCGGCCTTGGCAAAGGCCTCCCCACACTCAGTACAGTGTTGAAACCCAGTGGGACCGGTTTTCTTTTTGGGTTTCTCAGACATGGCCAACCTACCAAAATTACCCTACAGAAGCGTTCAAGCCAGGTAATACCAACCGATCGGTAACAACCGTGTCACGGGTTTGGAAAAGAACCGAGAAAAAGCCTGGTTCTTTTGAAACCGATCGCTACCGGAACACCACTCTAAAATAATAAATTTAAAATTAGAAGGAAAGACAAGGTCAATTCCTAACCAGACCGACCAGGAAGAAACCAACAATTTCCACAAGTTATTTAAAATAAAATACAGTCACTACCTATCTACCACACTACCTGTACCATAGACAGAGCTGGAAATCTGAAAAACAATAAAGAACAAGTTTTAAACGATGCTTTACTTTTACCGAACTGAGCAGAGGAACCTCTGGAGCGACTTCACTGTTAGGCGGAGTAAAGAATCTGGACGGTTGCACTGGTAAGTACCACAGACAGAGGTTTGAAAACCGAGCTCGAGCTCAATGTTCCATGCTTCTGCATGGGGTTAACTCTTTCCTCTCCAGGGCAGTTCAAGTGCTGGGGCTAACTGCATTATGTCTGAATACAGCAAGACTTCATGTTGTTTGAAGGACCCCAGGGGAGGTCTAGGTCAGAGCCACTAGAGACTTGACACCAGGAAGGATGTCGAGGAGCTTGGCACTACATAGGGAGCTGAGAAAGTGCTGAGCGGAATGAGAGATTCTGCTGGCAGAACAGTACAGAAGAGTTCCATCAGCAGAAAACCGCTAGATGTCACAAGATCCCACACAGATCGCCACTCACTAAGATGTGTGGAAAAATAATCCGCAGAACAGGACTTCATTCTGTGGAAAACATCTTGCCACAAGTTCCGCGGAAGAAGAGGTCTGCAGAAGGAAATCCATCACTAGTTTTGCCAGACAGCACCAACTGGCACCCTGTGGCATCAGCATCACTCGTGGCACAGGTGGGCACCAAGCAGTGCCTATGCCAACCTGGGTGACACCCGAGGGCACCCACAGCAGTACCCACAGGTACCCCCGACACCCATGGCAGCAATGGCACCCGAGGACACCTCCAACACCCATGGCACCCATGGCACCCATGGCAGCAATGGCACTCATGGCACCCATGATACTCGTGGCACCCATGGTACCCATGGCAGCAATGGCACACGAGTGCACCCGTGGCACCCATGGACTCATGGCACCCATGGTTCTCATGATACTCATGGCACCCATGGGTGCCCGAGGCGCCATCTACAGGTGCTCGGCACCGCCCGCACCACCCACAGGTGTTCAGTTCTGCCCGCGAGTGCTCGGTGCCACCAGCAGCACCAGCAACCAACAGCACCCGTGGCGCCTCACAGAGCCACGGTGCCAAGCCATGGCGCCAACCACAATGCAGACCCAACACCAGCGGTGCCGCCTACGGCACCGACGCCAAAACCAGCAGCTACAGCGCCAGACCTGTGGCGCCACCCATGGCGTTGGGCACGGCGCCAGGACAAACACCACTGTGGAATATGCCAATGGAGAATCCTAAGAAGAAGGGGAGAAGGAAAAAGGTAGTGCCCATGCCAGCCCCTGCATGGAGGGGGGGTAGGCACGAGGGGTCGACACGATGGCGAAGGCACCAAGAGGGCAATGTGCTCATCCTAATCCAATCAACCCGGTCCAGCAGCTCCAAGGCCCAGAGGCCCTGAAGTCTGGAAAACTAGCCAGGAAAACTGGATAGAAGTCGAACCCCCTGCTCCACAGGAGCAGCCCAGAGATGAAACAGCTCAACGGAGCTCCAACGAGGACAGAGATGGAGTCCGGAGTCGAACAATGTAGCCGTTAGGAGCAGGGCCAAGGAGAAACCACCAAAGTTGGTTCAGGCCAATCGCCCCTCCTGACTAACAATCCTCATGCAGACATGCCAGAGGGTAACCTCGAGCAGCATGGATTCTTCTTCCCCCAGTGAGGAAGAAGAGCTTGAGGTTAAGCAGAGCTGGATCCCCAGAACCACTAATTCGTGCTTCGGTGGACTGTCCCCCCTGTTTATCAAGGGCGGCAGACTGGACACAGCCTTTTCTGCCATAACAACTTTCAAAAGAAGTCTTCCTACCGTCACCGCTACCGTCTAAGGACAACTCCGTTGATGGCAGGTAAGAATTTCTTTTTCTTCTTCTTCTTAATCTTCTTTTCTTGTTCGTAAAATAAGAAATTAATACTACTAAAATGTTAAACTAAACACTAAACGCTGCTGTTGTAAAAGCGAAACTGACTCTAGTAGACTGACGTGCGACATCCAAGTGCACTCGACAGCGGGAGAAAAGGAACTGAGGTGGTTGGAGGGTCGATGCTGAGATAGCCTACACAGGCGCAAGCTAGTCTCGTGGTGCCGTGCATGCGTGGTCCTGTCTCGGCACGACCCTTCTGAAAAATGTTGGCTCCCGCTTGGTCCTAGCACCTCCGGCGCTATCCCACTAGTGTGAATGAGTGATGGAGACTTAGTCCAGGAAGATCACAGGTTACTCACCTGTAACAGTAGTTCTAGGAGTGGTTTATGGTATACATCCACACATTCTGGCAGTGTTCTTTCCTTTTAAGATGTGCCGGAAAATCTTCAAGTTGGCTCCTCCCACCCACCTGGGAGGTAGATCCCTTGGTTCCGCCCCATGGCGCCAGATCTTGACCGCTGGAAGCGGAGGCTGTGCACCTGAGCCTGGGGAGGTCGGGTGGGTTCATGTGGATGTACACCATATACCACTCCTAGAAAGTGAGGTTACGCAAGAACGTACCGTCACAGTAGATCTCGAAGAATGTCTCTTGCAGTAGGTCATTACTTCTGGGAGAGTTCCAGCAGAGGCTGTCACACAGCAGCTTCTTTCAGCAGGGACCGCCCACACATGACATCATCGCTCTGTGCCCTATATAAATGTGGGTGGTCCCTGGTATCCTCAGTTCCCCTGGATTCAGCTCGCAAAGGCGAGACCAAGGAAACCAAGGTACCAAACAGTCCCAACCCTAAGTCCCTGGATTCTGAGTTTGTCTCTGTTAGAGAAGGAGGGGGACGGAGGGCGGGATAGGACCTACTGCAGGAGACATTCCTCGAAGATCTACTGTTACAGTAAGTTCTTATGTAACCGCACTGTCTTCCACGAATGGACTCTTGCAGTAGGTCATTACTTCTGGGAGATTCCTCAGCAGTTATGTCCATGTGGGAGGACAGTTATGATAGAATGCCTTGGAGGACGGCACGACCAAAGGCAGTCCTGCGCCATGAGGCAAAGTCTAGGTTGCAGTGTCTTGTAAAGGTATGGATTGTGACCAGGTAGCTGCATTGCAGATGTCCATAACAGAGGCACCTTTCAAGCAAGCCACAGTGGCTGCTATAGCCCTAGTGGAGTGAGGTTGAACACGATCTGACAGGGGCTTATTGTATTTTTTGTAACAAAAGGTAATGCAATGTGCCAACCAACAGGAGAGGGTGCGCTTCGTAATGGGAAGGCCCTCACGCCCATGGGCAAATGTGACAAAGAGTTGAGATGTTTTCCTAATGGACTTAGTCCAGTCAGTGAAATAGCGGAGTATTCTGTAATCATCCAGAGTATGTAGGATGTGTTCCCCTGGACTGGAGTAGTCAGGGTAGTACACCGGTAATTCCAAGGACTGATTGAGAGTCTGTTCTGAGACTACTTTAGGAAGAAAGGACGGGTTGGTGCGCAGCACAACCTGCTCCCTATGAAAGATAAGATAGGGTTCCTTGCACATAATAATATTTTTATTTATATAGCGCATTTCCAGTTTCAAAGTGCTGCACATAAAACACATCACAAATAATTTAAAAGTCTTACACAACTTCAACTTCAATTTAAAAACTTCCCCAATCAAAAATATCAATCAGTAAAAGCCTGTTGGAAAAGATGTGTTTTCAGGCTGGTTTTAAAGCTCTCCACGGTCCTGCACTCTCTAATCTGACAAGGTAGAGAGTTCCACAGGGATGGTGCTGCAAACATAAATGCCCGGGCCCCAGATGTTTTAAATGCACCCTGGGAACCTTCTAACAACCCCTCGTCAGGCAAGTGGAGAGGACGGCCGGGCTGTAGGGAACCAGGAGCTCTTGCAGATAACTCGGTCCCTGTCCATGCAGGGCTTTATAGGTCAGCGAACCAACCAAAAAAGTGATCCACCACTGTATAGACAGCCAGTGCAGAACACGCAGCACAGGAGTAATATGACTAGAGCGCAACGACCCAATCAACAACCGAACCGCTGCATTCTGCACCAGCTGCAAGTGGCGGATATCAACTCCTGGAAGACCCAGGTAAAGGGAGTTACAATAATCAAGGCGTGAGGTCACAAAGGCATGGATCAACGTGGGCAAATCATCGGACAGAACAAGGTGCTTAATTCTGGCGATGTTCCTAAGAGGGTAAAAGGAGGATTTGACGACTGCCAACACCTGAGCACGCAGCGTTAGCCCTTCGTCAAGAACCACCCCCAGATCATGCACCCGTTCAGAGGCAGGCAGTTGTACACCATCAAATAACAACAGATAGTTAACCGAATTCAATCTCAACAACTGGCGTCCGAATGCCAATCACGCAACTCCGCCAGACAGCCGTTACGAGATTACGTACCCGTTCAGATGCAGGCAGTTGTACACCATCAAGCCAAAGTCCAGAAGGTAAACCCATCACCTGCCTCTCTATCCGGTGCTCTGGATCCACTACCAACACCTCAGTCTTCCGGGATTCAATTTCAGCCAGCTTGCCTTCATCCAGTCATGGATCTCCGCTAGACAGCTGTTAAACGAGACCGCACTATCCTGGAACGGGTGCAAAAGACAGACAGAGCTGGGTGTCATCAGCATAGCAGTGAAACCTCAGTCCATATCGTCTTACAATGTCTCCAAGGGGCAGCAAATACACTGCAAATAACATGGGGACAACACCGAGCCCTGAAGGACCCCACACGGCAGAGAATGGTTCAGAGAAAAAATCCCAGATACCACCCTCTAAGACCTGCCGGCGAGGAAGAGTGAAACCATTTGAGAAATGGACCAGCCAGGCCACAGATGACCCTCAGGTGCTCAAGCAGCACCCCATAGTCCACAGTGTCAAACACAGAGGAGAGATCCAGAAGTACCAAGATGGAACGGCGTTTCTGGTCCCTCGTCATCAGGAAATCATTGAGCACCCGAACCAGAGCAGTCTTGGTACTATGTCTCTTCCGGAAGCCTGACTGGAGAGGATCGAAGATATCATGGATGGTAAGATGGTTCTCCAGTTGCAGCGCAACCACTTTCTCAAGCACCTTCCCAACAAAGGGAAGGTTAGAGATAGGTCTGTAGATAGCACAGCTGTTTGGGTCCAGAGAAGCTTTCTTAAGAAGCGGTGTCACCACCGCCTCCTTCAGGGAGCTAAGGAATTCTCCCGAGTCTAAGGAGCACCAAACAATCTGTGCGAGGATCGGGCCGATAAACTCAATACACCCCAATAATAGGCATGTAGGGCCTGGGTCCAAACTACAGCATGTTGGCCGCAAATTCTGGACAATCCGCATGATATCTCCCATCTCTGGACGGTCAAAGAACTTCAGGATGACCGAGAGGAAGTGACCAAATATCGACCACCATCAACTCCCATAGAAGGCGCTGAGCAGATTTCTTCCTGATGTCGGCCACCTTATCCATAAAAATCGAGCAAACTTCTCACACTTAATTTGTGAAAATGCTCTTGAACCTGCAAACAGGATGGGTTGCACAACCTGTCTCGGTTCAAAAGAGCTGAGCTAGTCGGTTTTTGAGCAGCAGCAATCTCACCAGACAGGAACTCTGCCTTCTTACAGCGTGATTTCTGATAAATAGCATTGATAATGCTCTATCAATATAATTGGTCGGCTTCAAGGCTGATTCCATGTGACGTTCTAACCTTTGTCTGACTTCGTCTCAACTCCCTCAAAGTTTCATCACACCAAGGGACACGAGGGCGGAGAGAGAGTGGACGCAACATGGACTGGGGGCGACAGAACCAGGGCCTCAGTGATAGCCTATTATAGGCCAAAACTAGACTCTCTGGGTCTTCACCTGCCCACGGAACTCCCGATAGGTCTAACATCGCCTGAAGGCCTAGAGGAGTTACTCCCCTCAATGGGCGGTATTTGACCATCTCCACAGGGGCAGGCCTATGGGGGGGGGGCTGGAAACTGAATTTCACTGTGTAGTGATCGGATCATACAACTGGTTCCACCACCAAGTTGAAGGACTCGATCCCCAGGAGGAAGACCAGATCAAGAGAGTGATCTTGCTTATGAGTAGCAGAGTGACTACCTGTGTGAAAGCGCGAATGCATAAGTTGAGAAGTCTTGACCAAACTGCAAGAGTTAGGTAGTCGACCCAAGCATTGAAGTCACCCAGGACCATCAGCCTGGGTGACTCCAACGTCATGTGCGATGAAGTCTCAGACTTCCTGCAGGAACATTTTCTCACCCGGGTGGATGGTAGATAAGAATGATCCTGCAGCCCACACCTGCTACAGCGGTAAACTCAAATGATCTGGCCCTCTCAACTGGTACAACAGCAAGGCCCAATTCCATCTAAAACAGATAGCCACCCCTCCGCCCCTGTGGTCCGATCACAAGTGGTGTATCAGCTGGGACAGCTGCCTCCAAAATAGGGGCCTGCATTGTCATCAAGCCAGGTCTCAGTGATGCAAGCCAGGTCTGCTTTCCCAACAAGATCAGCAATAATTGGTGTCTTGTTCTTAATAAAACTGGCATTGCATAACACCCTCAGTCGGCCGGGGAGTTCGGGGCCGACAAATTGTCTGCCCAGAAACACTGGAGCCCTTGGGTATAGTAACTAGACATGGAGGACCACGTTCCAGTGACCATTTCGCCCAGGGTGTCTCCTGGACCGCACAACCCCGATACGTACCCATCCCCTCTCCAAGGTCCGGACCCTCGGCCCCTCCCCTCGGAGCAAGCTTTAGGAAAAATAAAAACTAAACAGCATGCGAACTCGAGCACACAAACTCAGAGCTCTTACTGGCAGCACAGCCTAGCCACCATACTCGCATATGGGGAGCGCATACATTCGCATAAGGGCATGCAGCTCGGAAATACGTCAAGCTCATGTGATGGCTATCAAAAATTACGTTTTCCATGAGAGGAAATGCATATCACAAGTGGCAGGAAGCTCAAAAGGCTCCACTGTTAAGTTTGCAATCATAAAATTCAAGTCCCATGGGGGCGTAGGATGGCGAATAGGAGGCTTGGTATGTAGTATGCCTTTCAAAAACATCTTAGCTAGATGATGTTGGTATAGGAGATGGCTGCCCAGCGGTTCGTGGAAAGCCGAAATTGCAGCCAAATGGACCTTGATAGAGAAATAACTAAGGCCCGCTTCAGTTAAAGAGGCTAAGTAGTCCACTATTTTTGTGAGAGGACATGAATACAGGTCCAGACTGTGAGCCGTGGACCAGATAGAAAAATGTTTCCATTTATAATTATAGGTCTCTCTGGTAGCCGGTTTTCACGCAGCTAGCAAAATGTTAGCTGCCTAAGTTGACACTTCTTGTCTGCTTATGAATGTGTCCTCGAGAGTCAAGCATGAAGACGTAAGGTCCTCAGATTGGGATGGAGTAGGGAGCCTTGGCACTGGGTCAAGAGATCCGGTCTGAGTGGCAACTGAACAGGGTCTGTCACCAACAGTTGTTGCAGTAGTGGGAACCATGATTGTTGAGGCCACATGGGTGCTATCAGAATCAGTGTGGCTGACTTGGTTTGTAGTTTCATGAGGGTACGAGGCAGAAGAGGGATTGGGGGAAGCATATAAGAAGCGTCCTGTCCAAGTTAGGGACAGGGCATCTGTAGAGCGTCCCTTTTTGTTCGGGATAATGGAATAATAGTTGGGGAGGCGGTGGTTGTCTGGGGAGGCAAACAGATCGATCTGTGGAGTGCCCATAAGACAAAAGATCTCTTGAAGGACTTGTGTGTGCAGGGTCCACTTGTGAGAATAGGACTGGCGACTCAGTTTGTCCGCTAACTGGTTGTAATGGCCCAGTAGATGGACGCAGTAAGTGTTAGGTTTTGTTTGATTGCGTCTTGCCATACGTTGAGTGTCTCCATGTAAAGGTGTGTGATGTCGTGCCCTTGCTTGTTGATATAAAATACTACAGTCACATTGTCTGACTGAATCATCAATGGACACAGTGTCAGATAAGGACGGAAGGCCTGAAGTGCCAAGACAACAGCCCGCATCTCCAGAAGATTGATATGAGGTTGTTGGGGACAAGATGGCCACTTGCCCTGTGTCGTGTATTGACCTAGGTGGGCTCCCCAACGGTCCAAGGAAGCATCTGTAGTTATAGTCTGGAGAGGAGGGGGGCGGTGAAAGGGCAGACCCTGAGCGAGGTTGGAGAAGACTGTCCACCAAGTCAGGGAAGACTTGAGAGATGGAGTCACTCTGATTTTGTCTTCAAACTGCCCTGTCCGCCGACACCATTGATTCTGTAGTATCCATTGGATGGGATGCATCTTTAGTCGTGCAAATCCACGGTTGGTATGGCAGCTGCCATGTGCCCTAAGTGGTGTAAGATTAGTCTGGCAGTGACTATTTTTTAGAGACTGGATCCGAAGCTAGGCTTATCAGGGTCTCCTGATGGGGCAGCAGCAAATATGCTTTGGCCACTGTTGAGTCCCATATGGCTCCTATATATTGGAGTGCTTGGGTAGGCTATGGGCTGAACTTCAGCCAGTTTACTGCTATCCAAGATCACTGAACATCTATAGGGTCTCAGAGAGAGTCCAGCAGATGAGCTCTGGAGTCTGCTTTATTTCGTCTAGATATGGGAATACAAATTGACCCCGATTCACATAGCAGCTTCTACCACTGCTAAGCATTGGGTGAACACCCGAGGTGTCGATGAAAGGCAAGAGAAGTGCTCAAATTGGTAATTCTGACCCAATAGATGGAGCGTAAGTATCTGTGATGAGCCGGGTGGATGGGGATGTAAAGATAAGCATCTTTCATATCCAGAGCACATTCAATCCCTTTTTCAGGAGTGGCATTACTGGCGTTAAGGTGATCATGCGAATGTGTTTGTACTGGATGTACTGATTCAGACCCTGAGATCCAGCACTGGTCTGAAGTCCTCCGTCCGTTTGGATACTAAAAGAAATGGGAATAAAATCCGTTAGCTGGTCTGATCTGGGTACTGGCATAATCGCCTTTTGATGATTAGGGCAAGCAGTTCCTCTTGGAGGATGGCTGTATGATCCAGAGGTTATTGAATCATTCGGGTGGAAAGGTATGGGGTGTGGAGATGAACTCCAGTGGGTGCCCGTCTTGGATTATCTGCAGTACCCATTTGTTGGTTGTAATTTGTTTCAGGCCTCTATATGAAGGGCAAACGATCCTTACGCGCTGAGGTCCGATCAAGGAGGCGAGGAAAAGCCCTGCAGAGTCGCTGTGAACTGGACTGGCCAGTCCCGGCTGAGGATGAGCACGGGGAAGGACTGATGGGCTGGCCACGTCTATGAAAGCCACCTCTATTGTAGTTTTTATACCGTTCACCTCTTTTATTGTATGCATAGGACTGGGTAGTGGTCGAATGGTATATACCCTGTACTGTACGGAGAGTCTGACCAAAGGCTTGCAGGTCGTCTAGAAGCGTCTGCGTACCTGGATCAAAACGTTTGTAGCCATTAAATGGGGCATTGACTACCATGTGTTGTATGTCAGCTGCCAACCCAGATATGCAGAGCCATGCATGGCGGCGTAAGGTAATACCCATAGCTGATATATGGGTCGAGGTATCAACCACATCATATCCCAACCTGAGAAGGTGTCGGGAAATGGATGTCATAGTTGACAAGGTTTGTATCAATTGTTCTTTATCATTGGAAGGTGGCAGTTTGTTTATAATGTCTAAGGCAGCCGCCCCTCAGGGTCCGTTGGTATTTCACCATATGGCCCATATAATTCACTATTCTGATATTCATTGTACCACAAGAGAACGCCTTTTTGCCTAAATAGTCAAGTCTTCTGGACTCTTTATCTGGTGGCAAAGAACTTATATGTCTCGTTTTTTTCGTTCCGTCATGAGCTGCCATAATGACGACAGAGTCCATTTCAGGAATCTTGGCTAAAAAGGGGTAATATACTGGGGCCTGATATAAGCTGTCAGCTTTTCGGGGAACAGTAGTAATAGCTGAAGGTTGGGTCCATGCCTCTGAAATTGTATTCTGATACGTCGGGATGAGTGGGGGTATCACCATGACCAGTTCTTCTGGTAATTCCAGATATTCAGCCATATATTTGCACTGTTTATCATGTTCAGTAGTGCTGAACTCCATCACTTTTTGAATCTGAATCATTATTTCATTAAAGGATGGGTCATCTGGAGGAGATATGGCCAAGGGAGCAGGGATGTCCTAATCAAAGGAGGAGACCACTGAATAGGGAGAGTCCTGGTCAGGAACTCTAGATCCTGGAAATCACTATATCCTAAGTATATCCTCCGGGACGTCTGGGTCGTCCGACCAGTAAGCGTCCAATGGAGGAGGAGGGGGCGGCGACCACGGAGGGATCATCTCATGGTCGGTATGATGCCTTTTAGGAGGAGGAGAAGGAGAACGCCCAGGGAGCTGGTCTGACGGGACCGGGGCGGAAGAAGGAGGAGGAGTGTACCCCATCAAGTGCAACACTTGATGTACAACTTTTTCAATATCCATTGCTTGAGTAGGAGGCAGAGTAGGAAGCTAGGCCAGATGTTTTGACACTATAGGTGTGAGGGACGGGATTGGCTGCTGAGAAGTAGCGGGACGAGCCCCCGGGTAATATAAACCTGAGTCCCTCTGAGTATCTGCTTGGCCCCTATAACAATGCCCCTGTGAAGGAGGAGAGGTATTTAGCAAGGCAAATGAGGTAGATTTGCCCCTAGGAATCACGGGACATCATGGAGGATCCGTGGAGGCAACATCGCTATGGCATTCATGTTGCGTCGACAGAAGAATGGCGCCCATCGATGAGACCCCGTTGCTTGGCTGTTTTACCATGAGCGAGTATCGATGAAGAGAGCTTTGTCGACGGAGCAGGGGTATCCTGCATAGTTTTCAATGCATAGTAAACTGCGTCACGGCGAATAGAGCACTCCACGACGAGGATGAAAGAAAAGCATGTGCCGTCCGATGGTGTGAGTGTAGAAAGAGTCACCATCGGCGTGCGCGGTGGCAGGGAGTGGAGAAGGGTTTCTCCTTCTCCTGTTTCTGCCGAGAGCAGACGCTGAAGTGGGGAGCCCTTGGGACAAACCCTTGCGTCTCCAACAGAGACAATTGTTGCTCCATCAGTAATTTCTCAATCTGAAGCAACCATCGTCGACGGGTTGCTAAATTAAATTCTTGACAAAAAGAACAAGAGGAGGTGTCTACTATGGGTCCCAGACACCTAAGACAACTCCAATGATTGTCAAAGCGGTAAATTTTTCTGCCACAGGAGCAGGAACAAAATAAGGTTTCTTTGTTCGAAGTAGGTTTTTTAGACATTTGTCTTATCCAATTTCTCATCGATGACTGCCACACAGTAGTTTAAGCTAGCTGCTGTGCGAACTGAAGACGGCGGGAAAATTAACTGAGGATACCAGGGACCACCCACATTTATATAGGGCACAAGAGATGATGTCATGTGTGGGTGGTCCCTGATGAAAGACTGCTGGAAGAAGCTGCCGTGTGACAGCGCCCTCTGCTGGAACCTCCCAGAAATAATGACCTACTGCAAGAGACTGTTCCATGGAAGATCTACTGTTACAAGTGAGTAACCTGTGTTTCTAGGGACGTGGATATGGTGTACTTATCCACACATTCTGGCAGACTCCTAGCCGTTCTTCAGGAGGAGGAAGGCAAGGTGCACACCCCCTACTAAGGGAACAGAGACTGGAGAACTGAGCCCCAAAACCAGCATCCCAGCGTGACCCGAGGTCAATGTAGTAATAGGAAATGAAGGTGTGTGTTGACTTCCAGGTAGCAGTCCTGCAGATTTCCTGGCTAGGGATGTCCCTAGAAGCAGCCACTGATGCAGCAGTATGAGGGGTGGAATGAGCCCTTAGCCTTCGGGAGGCTCCCTACCTGCCAACCTATAGCAGAGATCAATGCAGGAAGTGATCCACCTGCCAATCGTCCACTTGGCTGCAGGTCTGTCAGGTGCGGCTTCAGCGAAGGTGACAAACAGCTGGCAAACCTCTCCCCGAACTCCAGCTGTGCACTCTTTGTAGTAAGCGAGTGCTCACCTCAAGTCCAGAGTATGGAGCCTGTGTTCAGCCTCCGAGGTGTGATTTGGGAAGAACACTGGAAGAGTCATCACCTAATTCAGGTGAACCTCCGACACAACCTTCGGGAGGAATTTGGGTTGAGGAGCAGGACAACCTTGTCCCTGTGGAGGACCAGGTAAGGATACTCCACCGAAAGCACCTGGAGCTCACTGATCCTCTGGCTGATGTGATAGCCACCAGGAAGGTGGTCTTCCATGAAAGGTGAGACATCTCACACCCGTGCATAGGTTCGATGGCTTGCCCATGAGCTTTTCCAAAACTAGCAACAAGTCCCACGGTGGTGGTGGTTCACGCGCGCGGAGGGTAAATATGATCTAAGCCTTTGAAAAAGCACCAGACCACCTTCTCCTGCACCACTGACTGCTGACCAACCCGAGCCGGTAAGCAGAGATGGCTGCCAGGTGCACCTTATGGGTCATCGCATCAAGTCCCCTTTGGAGAGGGACCACAGGTAGTCAAAATGCAGGCCACAGGACAGGACAAAGAGTCCAGCCCTTGCCTGACACCAAATAGAGGATCTCTTCCATTTGAAGGCATAGTATTTTCTGGTCTATTCCTTTCTAGATGCCTCCACGACAGTGAGGACATCTTTGGGGAGACCAAACCCTGGAACTCTAGCCACTCAGGAACCAGGCTGTCAGGTGCAGGATTGAAGGTCCAGGTAGAGTACCTTTCCTGATTGATAGAGAGCAGGTCCAGGCATACTGGAAGATGCTTGGAGCCCATTGCTGAGGCTGAGGAAATCGGGGTCCCAAAACTGGAGTGGCCAGTCGGAGCCACCAGGATCACCTGCACCTTATCCCACCTGACCTTGAGCAGCACTTTGTGGATCAAGAGAAGTGGAGGGAAGGCATAGAAGAGGCCAGGGTCCAAGGCCTCAAGAAGGCATCCTCCTGCAGTGAGCCCTGCTAAGGAGGTGGGCACAGAACAGCCTCACACTGCGGTCTCCCTGGAGGTGAACAGGTCCACCTGAGGGTGCCCCACTGGAAGAACAGACTGTGAACTACCTCCGGATAGAAAGACCACTTGTGAGGCGCCTCGCCTACCCGGCTGAGGGAGTCTGCCAGCTGACTGGAGGCTCCTGCCACATGGATGGCTAGGAACCGCCTCAGGCTACTATGAGAGTCCCACGCAGAGAGCTTCCTTGCACAGAGGTAGGGAGTGCATCCCACCCTGCTTGTTGAGATAGTACATGGTCGTGGTGTTGTCCGTCCAGACTGGGACCACTTGACCCCAAACATACGGAGCGAATGCAGTCAGTGCCAGCCGATCTGCCCGGAGCTCCACCAGGTTGATGTGCCATTGGGACTCCTCAGGGGTCCAGAGCCCGTGGACTCTGTGTTCCCCCAGATGGGCACCCCAGCCCGTGAGAGAGGCACTGGTCATCACAATGACCGTCGGCTTGGGTGGACAAACGGGATCCCTTCCTGCAGATGTTCTGGGACTAGCCACCACTGGAGGGAGTCCCACATCTTCTGGGTCACAGTGACCAGCTGGTCAAAGTGACCTCTGCGCTGAGACCACTGGCTGGACAGCTCCCACTGCATGAATCGCATATTCCAATGGGCCCAATAGACCACACTGGTGCAGGCCGCACACAACCCAGAAGGCGAGAAAGTCCTGGGCAGGGCACAATTGCCCAACCCGAAATGATCAGGCAAAGGAGGAGAGAATCTCCGCCCTGTCCACTGGGAGCCAGGCTCTGGGTCAGCAAGAATCAAGCTCTGCCCTGATAAAGCTGATCACCTCCGAGGACACGAGTTCTGACTTGGCCTCGTTGACCAAGAGGCCAAGGGAGGTGCAGGTCTGGAGGGCCAGGTCACTGGACCGCTCCACCTCCTGCCTGGAGGGACCTGCAATCAGCCAGTTGTCCAGGTAGGGGTATACCTGGACCCCTCGGTGCTTCAGGTAAGCTGCCACCACTGCTATACATTGGGTGAAGACTCTGGGGATAAGGGAGAGACTGAATGGCATGGCCCCGGAACTCAGAGGGTTCTGGTGGCTCGAAAGTGGACAAACCACCGGTGGGACAGATGGATCAGAACATGAAAGAACCTGTCCTGAAGATCCAGGGAGCAAATCCACATGTCTTGCTCTAGAGATGGTATGATCTGAGACACAGTTACCATCCTAAAGGTATGCGACCTGAGGAACTTGTTCAGGTCGTGCAGATCTAGAATGGGGTGCCAGTTCCCTATCCGCTTTGGCAGCAGAAGTACCTGGAGACAAACCCTGGAGGATCCGCTACCTGAACATGACCTCCTTGAGGAGGAGCTGGACTATGTCATCTCAAGAGCTGACCGAAAGTCTGCGGATACCAAGTCCGCCTGTGGGTGCGGGCTTGGCTTGGAGGGTACTGCTCAATTCCAGAGACAGATCCTGACTGACCACTTCCAAAACCCACCTGTCCGTGGTGACAGCAGACCAGGTAGAAAGGAAGGACCCACGGGGATGTGACAGGCATGAGGGTGGCACGCCCATCCCATCACTGAGCAGGCTTGGAGGAGGAGGACCCAGCTGAGGAGTCACTGGTCCCTTCCCTCCAGGCTTACAGACCACTGAGGTCACTGACTTGGGCCTGGGTCGCCAAGGCTGAGCCTGCTGGCCCAGCTGATGCTAGGCTGGCTTTGCTACAGGAGTGGAGGACCGAAAGGGCTTTTGCTTCTGTTGTCTAGCCCTTGGGATCCTTCAGTGTGGATGTCACGGAGCCCAGGTGGCACTGGACTTCTCGATATGCTGGTGGTGACCCTCCACAGGTCGGTGCCCAGGAATGGAACATCTGCCAGCTTGTGCTGAGTGTCTGCCATGAAGGTACAGCTCCTCAGCCAAGCCCTACGGTGCATGGCAACTGCAGTCGCCACCGAGCAGGCACAGGAATCCCCCAGATCCAGAGCCATCTGCAGTTGCTGCTTGGCCACAGCCCAGCCCAGATCTCGGACCTGCCTGACAGTGGTCTGTAGGTCTGCAGGTAGGTGAGGAATCACCTCATTCAAAAACCCAAGATGGCATGGCAGTGTGCCATCATTTTTTTTTTAAAGTCTTTTCCCTCGGTCACAGCTCATGGAAACTCTCTCTGGCAACCATTCCCTTGTGTCTGCCTGCCTGAGATTCGCTACATTCTGTGCCATCTCTCCCCCACCTGCTGTCAGCACCCCAGTTTGACCCACCTGGGAGGAAGCCCGACTCCTTCTTTGGGCTCTCTTATCAAGGCAGACTCTGACATGCAGGCAGTGCCCCATGGAGGAGATATGGCGCCATCCGAGTCGAACCTAGTGCTGGGCATGGAGGCAGGTGCCGTCACCCTATCCCAGTGAACTGGTTTTCTCCTTGTTCTGCCACCACCCTCCCGGCAGCAGCACACGGCAACCTGCCAGCATCCAGGCACTCTGTAACGTGCTGCCCATGCTTCTGCGGTGCCCCCGATCTCCACCAGGGGCCGCCGGAGCACCGGGCATCCCGACAGCCTCCCCCGGGATAGGAGAGCAGCCTTCCGAGTGCTCCATCCTATCCCTACCCTACCGACCCCTGGCGCCCGAGCTTACTCCCGAACTTGGGTCGCCGGCGTGACGCGAGGTGTGGCGTCCAGCGCCTCAACCCTCAGTGCCACCAGGTTGGGCCAGGAGTCTGCCATTATAATGACCAAGCTCCCCTGGCGGAGTCCGTGCGAGGAGGCAGCACAGACTTTTTTAGCCGCATGGTCCAATTTCTTGGACTCCTTGTCCGGCAGCTTGTCAACGTCCCCCAAATTGCCCGAGCACCAAAACATGGAGTAGGCCACCAACCGCCCAGCTGAGGGTGCTCCGTGGAAACCTGAGAGGGTACTGGTGGGCACCGCATATTTGCAGGCTATCCAGGCAGAGGCGCAGGGTAGGATGCAGGGTACTGACAAAGCTCCAGGGCTGGGCTGACAATGGCCTCGGCCACTGGGAAAGTCTCCGTAGGAGAGTCCCTTTGTCCAGAATCTCTGTGAGGGATAGTGAGACCACTTCTGAGCGGCTCCAGCTTCATCCCGTGGACTCGGAGATGAGGTGGAGGATGCCCATGAAGGAAGTGGCCCTTCCTCCGTCGAGAGGCACCCCACGGACTCCACGTCGACCAGACAGGAGTGCAATGAGGAATCAAGACTCAGATTAGTCCACATAAAGTAGCCAACCGCCCAAGTCACCCTCGACCCATCGTGGACGGTCAGGCGCGAGTGTGACCGACAGCTGATGGGGAAGCCCCTTGGCTGGCCGAGATTCCTGGTCAGCAGCTGTTTGGGCGACTGCTCCACCAGGATCAGTGGAGAGGCCAGCTTCAGCCAAGCTGAGACGGTCTGGACCGGCTCCACTGGGGAGGGACGGTCTCGATCGACTGCACAGGGTGAGCAGCGTTGGCCTGTCAGGCGACAGCCAAGTGATGCAGTGTGGGAGCCAGGGTTGGCTTTGGACGGCCAGCACCAACCGTTGCCACATGGGGTCTTTGGTAGCACTGTTGCAACTTGTACCAAAAGCCTCCTCAACCAAGGAGGACAAAGGCTACAAACAGCGACAGTGCCGCTTCCTAAGGACGCCGATAGCGGGAGCACTGATGATTGCGGAAGCAGCTCGACCCACTTGGAGGAGGAAGACCTCAACCTTGGCTGCCAGGGGGTGCTGATGGGGGATCTCAGAAGGAGCCAGGGAGTGCAGTGGCTCCTCCTGCTCTGGGTTGGTGACCAGAGGGTACTGCTCAGCGGACTGAGCAGCCCCTTCTGAGGTCACGGGCAGGACCAGAGTCCTGAAAAGAGAACTGTCGCCTCTTCGAACAACAATCGGTCAATAGGGTCGAGAACAATCTCATCTGCATCATCGGCCAGCATCTTGACTAACTGGCCTGACTGGGTCTCTGTGAAGCCAGCCGCCAAGACCGCTGTTTTGACCATGGTCAAAACCTGAGAGTCCTAAGACTGAGAACGTTCCCAGTCCCAGGAACGTCGACAGAGTGTCTTCTCTTTTTCTTTCTTCTACTCCTTCTTGCAAGAGCGGGAGCTTTGCAAACCTGAAGGGACCTGCCCTTAGTCAGGAGGGACTGGCACAGCTCCATGAAGGAGCCCAAAAATGTGTAGCCCAATTGGAGCAGAACAAAGGCCGAAGCCGAGAAGGACTATGCAGCAACCTGAGCCACCTCCTCCTCAAAGGCCGTAAGCTGTTCCAGCTGCTCAGTGGACGACCCCGCAGCCGTGGAGACCACCAAATGGGAATCTTTAGATTTGACCAGTGGATGTCGTTTTTCCAGGTGGCCCAACTTCAGGTGGGCAAGGCGGTCCTCGAGGACCGTCGTGTGACACGACCAGCAAATGTCGCAGGCCAGGGTATTGTGATTGTGGCCCAGGCAGTAGACACACATGGTGTGAGGGTCGGTACACATCTTCTGCCCGCATGGGCACCGACGAAATCCGGGCGCAGACTTATCATCCGTAGCAGTCGCGACTGAAAATCATGCTGAAAATGGAAACTCATAAGAGTTTAAAGTTTTTGGAAGTAAATCTGAAGATTTTTAGCACTAGGGCCTACTCAACGCGTGAGCAGTAAGGAGGGAACCTTCTTCCAGTGGAAAGGAAGATCTGGCGTCATGGGGTGGAGCTGAGGGATATACCACCTGGGTGGGTGGGAGGAGCCAGCTTGAAGACTTTCCAGCACATCTTAAAGGAAAGGACACTGCCAGAACAGTATGAATTCATACACCATATCCACGTCCCTAGAAATCACAGTTGGGAAGTGGAAATAGCAGAGGTACAGTCTCTATAAGAGGGAGAAAAAAAAGCGGAGGGGTAACCCTATACATAAGGGATGAGATAAAAGCAACGGTGAGCAGGGAAGGGACAGGGCTCAAGAGAGATCCTCTGGTCATGATAATTTAGAGGACAGGGAAACCAGTACAGACCACCAAGTCAGGGGGAGGAGGTGGATAGGGAGATGGCTAGTGAAATGCAAAGGATGGCTGGCAAAGCAGAAATACTGGTGGTAGGGGATCTTAACCTCCCCAGTGTGAACTGGGAGATTCGAATAGCAACTTCAGAAAGGAGTAGGGAGCTGTTGGAATCCATGCAAGAGGCACTTCTTCAACAAATGGTCAGGGAACCAACTAGGGGAGAGGCCATTCTGGACCTGGTAATGACAAACGGGGACAGTGTTGAGGATGGGGAGGTCGGGGAAAGTCTGGGGGATAGCGACCACAATATGGTCAGGTTTACTCTTTGGATGGAGCGGAAAAGAACAGGACCACCACTAGGGTACTGGACCTTCGCAAAGTGGATTTTAGGAAAATAAAAGAAATTTTCAAGGAGGAACTAGATGGGAAAGAGAACCTGGAGGACGTTGAGAGGATATGGGGGACAATAAAGAGGGGAATTCTGCTGGCAACAGAACAATGTATCAGGAGGGTGAGCAAGCACAAACAAGGGAGGAAACCACTTTGATTTACAATAGATATGGGAAGAGCAGTCAGGGAAAAAAAGAAAGCATTCAGGTCCTACAAATCTTCACAAGGAATGGCAGAAAGGAAGCTTACAGGAAGAAGCTAAAGGACAGGGGAAAACAGTCAAGAGGGCTGAGGTGGATACGAGGAGGAAAACAGCAAGGAGGCTAAAAGGGGACAATAAATTTTTCCCGAATATAAATGAGAGAAGGAAAAGCAGGCAGGGGATTGTGAGACTCGGGGGCTCTGATGGAGGGAATGAGGAAAAGGCTAATCTGCTTGAACGTTACTTTACCTCAGTCTATACAGTTGAGGAAGAAAGAAAGGTGTCATAGCTCATGAAGCAGGGAAGAGGGAGCAGGGAGATGGACACTAGCCACTTTTCAGAGGGTAGGTAGTAGAGGAATTATGAAAATTGTGGACACACAAGGCAATGGGCCCCAATGCAATCCACCCCAGGGTGCGCAAAGAGTTGAGAGAGGAACTTGCAGCACCACTCAAAAGTTATTTAATCGGTCCCTAGACAAGGGAGGGTCCCAGGGGATTGGAAAAGGGCTGATGTGGTACCACTGCACAAAGGGGGAGGGAAGAAAGAGCCAGGCAACTATTGTCTGGTCAGCCTTACCTCTGTGGTGGGTAAGCTGATGGAGGCACTTATAAAGGAAAGGCTGGTACATTATCTAAGGGGGCTCACAGACAACAACCAGCACGGGTTCACAGGTGGACGGTCATGTCAGACCAACCTGACTGAATTCTTTGATGGAGTAATGGACATATGTGATCAGGGAGGGACGGTGGACATAGCCTATCTGGACTTCCGGAAGGCCTTCGACACCGTCCTTCACAGGAGACTAATAAGCAAGTTAGGCAGCTTAGGGGTAGGGAGCAAACTAACAAAATGGGTGGAGAATTGGCTGGTAGCTAGAACTCAGAGGGTGGTGGTAAATGGAGTGCACTCCAAGGAAGGGGGGGGTGACGAGTGGGGTTCCCCAAGGGTCCGTGTTCGGTCCCATGCTGTTTTAACATACACATTGGGGATATTTCAGAAGGCCTGAATGGGAAGGTGTGTCTATTTGCAAACGATATAAAGATCTGTAACAGGGTGGACACACCAGGGGCGGGGGGATGGAAAGAATGAGGAGGATCTGTCCAGGCTGCAGAAGTGGTCAAGGAAGTGGCAACTGCAATTCAACACAAAAAAATGCAAAATTATGCACACAGGGCGTTAAGAATCCAAGGGCAAAATACTGGCTGGAGGGAGGAACTTGAGGAAACAGAGCAAGAAAGGGACCTGGGGATCATCATTTTGGATAACCTGAAGGCTGGGAACCAATGCAGCAAGCCAGTGGGGAGGGCAAGCAGAATGCTGGCATGCATAGGGAGGGGCATTACAAGTAGGAGGAAGGAGGCGATCATGCCACTATACAAAAATATGGTCAGACCACATTTGGAATATGGGGTGCAGTTCTGGAGGCCACACTTACAGAGACAGGGACACGGTGGAGAGGGTCCAGAGATGGGCAACCAAGATGGTTCAAGGACTACACAGGAAGTCTTATGAAGAACAACTGGAGGAACTAAAGTTGTACAAGCTGGAGATGAGGGAGAAAGGGGATATGGTAGAAACCTTTAAATAACTGAAGGGAATAAACAAGATGAGGGAATGAAACATATTCAGGATGAGTGAAAACAAATCAACTATGGGACACGATTTCAAGCTGGAGGGGGAAGATTTAGAGGAAATATGAGGGGGCAGTTCTTCACCAAGAGAATGGTGGGTCCTTGGAATAGGCTACTGGAATGAGTGGAGAGGATAGAGTTGGTGCGTAAATGCAAGAAGGCTTGGGACAACGACATGGGGCTAAACAGAAGAAACAATGGCACAGAATGGAGGCAGTAAGATAAACTAGAAGGGGGCCGGGGGTAATGGGCAGACTGGATAGGCCGATGGGTCTTTTTCTGCTGGTAAATTTCTGTTTCTACGTTTGCACAGCATACTTGCCGGGCCCTGCTTATGAAGTAGCAGGGACACATCTGATGGAATTAATGTCCCTTCTGATCTTAAATTACTATGTTTCTATGTTAAGTTACTTATCAGGTGGAAATGTCACTTTATAGCAGTTTCCTTTATTGCAGTGCAACTGTCAGGAATCATCAGTCAGCTGGTCTCCTACCTTGTCCTTCTCATTGGAGCAGAGATCCAGCAGCACGTGTAAGTACTGAAACTGCCTTGATGGCGCTTGAAGATCAGATCTCAAGGTGGACATTCCTAAATATGCTCGAGTCTGCAGAAGATGAAGAAAAGATCTCATGTCATTCCAATATACTAAACTGAAAGGTAATTCATACACACTACAGTAGAGTTGACAGCCTGCTTGAAGTGTTAACAGCTCCTTAGTTTGGCCTTAGGAAGGGACAGTGTCATTTAGCGTTACAGAACAAGTTTTGGAATAATGCCTTGGATGAAATAAGTGATGGTTAGAGGCCTAATGACGTAAATGATCATGAAGCAGGTATTCTACAATGCTCTGTTAAAAAAAAGCAAAATTAGTAAAAATAGGTTACTCACCTGTAACCGCAGCTCTAGCACATGGTTCACATCCGCACTCTGGCAGTTCCACAGGAACGTTCTGATTGGCCAGATGTCTTTAAGCTAAGCTCCTCAAAGAATCACAGAAATCTAATGGCAGAAAAGGACCTCAACAGCCCGAGTCTGCCCTCCCTTCCCTACTCCTCTCCACTCTTATAGGCCCTCCCCTTCCCCTCACTTACCAATCCTATGTCCTCTTAAATCCCTCCACCATTTTGGCCTCCTCCACTCTCTCTGTGAAGAATCGCCCCATCACAGAACTCGACCTTGAAGATGTTCCACCATTGTACTGGCAGCCAGTGCAGGCTGCAGAGCAGGCAATGACATGGCAAGATCTTTGTAAACCAGTAAACAGCCTGGCCGCAGCATTCTGCACCAGCTTCAGGCAGATATCAACCCCTGGTAGCCCTAGGTACAGGGCACTGCAGTAGGCAAGGCCGGAGGTCACAAAGACATGGACCAAGGTTGGAAAATCGTCGGGCAGAACCAGATGTTTTATCCGGTTGAGCTTCCTCAGATTGTAAAAAGAGGTCTTGACAACAGCCGACACCTGAGACTTAAGTGTCAGACCATCATCAAAAACAACGCCCAGATTCCGCACCTGGTCTGAGGTCATCAGCTGACTGCCACTGAGCCAAAGCCTGGAAGGCTGCCCTACCGGCAACCCCGCACCCTGACTACCTGGGTCCACCACCACCCCCTCAGTTTTATCCAGGTTCAACCACAGCCAGTTGGCACTCATCCAGTTCTGGATGTCAGAGAGGCAGTTATTAAAAACTGAGACAGCCCCACCCTGTTCAGGCATAAAGGACATGTATAGCTGAGTATCATCAGCACAGCAGTGAAAACTCAGCCCATACCGCCTTATAATGTCTCTTAATGGCAGCATATACACCACAAACAACATGGATGGCAATATGGAGCCCTGCAGGACCCCACAGGACAGGGCGAGAGGGGCTGACGAATAAATCCCTGACACCACTCTCTGAGTCCTGCCTGCGAGAAAGAATTGAACCACCTGAGAACAGTACCCGACAGTCCACAGATCGACCACAGGTGCTCCAGTAACACTCCATGGTCCATAGTATCAAATGCTGCAGAGAGATCCAGGAGAACAAAGATTGAACGGGTCCTCCAATCTCTCGCTATTAGGAGATCATCAAAGTACCTGAACCAGCACTGTCTTGGTACTATGCCTCTTCCTAAATACTGACTGTAGAAGACCACAGACATCATGGATAGTAAGATGATCCTCCAGCTGCAAGCGTAACCACATTCTCACTAACCTTACCCACAAAGGGCATGTTAGAGATGGGTCTGTAGTTGGCCAGACAGTCCGGGTCGAGGGAAGATTTCTTAAGGAGACGTTATTACCACCGCCTCCTTCAGGGGGTCAGTAAACACTCCTGTCTTCAACAAACTCCAGACTATCTCAGCCAGGACCGTGGCAATCACCTCAACACATCCCACAAGAAGACGTGTTGGGCCCCGGTCCAGACTACAACAGGTTGGTCGCATACTCTGGATGATCTTCACGATGTCAGTGAACGCCAACCGGCCAAAGTCAGATCAGGCAAACTGGGCACTAGCAACCTCCTGCTGACCTCTGCAACACCCACTAGAGGGCGCAGGACAGATCCCAGACCTGATGGTGGCAACCTTATCTGCGAAGATGCAAGTGAACTCATCACACTTAGTCTGTGAAAATGCTCCCCGAGCCTGAAGACAGGTTGGATTGCACAATCTGGTGACAGCCCAGAAGAGCTGAGCCAGCTGATTCTGTACAGTGGCAATCACCCTGGACAGGAACTCTGCCTTCTTACAGGAGACTGCCGATTGATAATCCTTATAGTAATCCATCAATCTAAGTCTGTCACTAATCAGGCCCGATTTCCGCCAGCGCCTCGCCAACCTTCGACCCCCTTGTTTCAACTCCTTCAAAGTCCCGTCAAACCATGGAGACTTTAGGCGAAGAGTGAGTGGGTGAACACGGACAGGCGCTATGGAGTCCAGGACCACCGTCACTGCCTTATTATAGGCAAGTAAAAGATCACCTGGCTCCAAGCTTACACTCGGCACACCCAACAGGTCCAGCACCACCATCAGACCATCTGGGGTCACACCCCTTAAAGGGCTGCCCCAGACCATCTCCGTAGGGACAGGTCTATTAGGGAGAGCCGCGAAACAGAACCTTATGGTATGATGGTCAGACCATCCAACCAGCTCCATCGCCAGATCGGAGATCTCCATCCCCAGCAGGAATACCAGATCCAATGAGTGACCATGATTGTGGATGGCAGAGGTAATTACCTGTGTGAGGCCCAACAAGGTCATAAGTTGGAGAAGTCCTGACCAAACTGCGAGAGTTCATCGGCGACCCAGGCACTGAAGTCCCCCAGAATCAACCATCTGGGGAACTCCAATACCATGTCAACGATGAAGTCCGCGACTTCCTGCAAGCATTCCTTCTCACCTCCGGGTGGACGGTAGATGAGACGTATCCTGCAACCTACACCTGCATCCATGATACATTCAAAGGATCTGGTTACCCCCACTGGGATATCCACAAGGCCCAGTTCCCTATCCCTATGATCCGCCCTCGGGTGGTGTATCACTGAGTACCCGGCCAGAACTGCTGATGCCAGTACTGGACCAGTATTTTCATCCAGCCAGGTCTCTGTGATGAAGGCCAGGTCAGTTGTACCCACAAGTTCAGCAATCACAGCTGTCTTGTTTTTTATTAACCTGGCATTGCACACCACCCGAGTAGGATGGGTAGACGAGGTAGGCCGCGCTACTTGCCCACCTGAAATGGAGCCCTTGGGTATGGGAACCAGGCAGGGAGGACCCCTATCCTGGGCCCATTTCACCCAAGGACATCTCCTTGTCACCACAACCCCAATCCGCCCACCCCTCCACTCCCCCCTCCCTCAATTTCTTTCTCCTTCTAGTTATCCCCAAAGCACGGCAACGGCACCTTATTGATCCCCTTCACATAATTTGAGTTTCAGTCATGTCCCCACTCTCCTTTCTAGTCTCCAATGAGTACAGATCCAGTTCCTTACGCCTTTGTTCATATGGTGTCCCCTGCATACCATGCACCATCTTGGTTGCTCTTCTCTGAACCTTTTCCATCCCCATCAATGTCCTTGTGTAGGTGTTGTCTCCAGAACTAGACCCCATACTCCAGGTGCGGTCTCACCATGGCCTAGTAAAGAGGCATCAGCACTCCTTCTGCTAGTTATGCCCCTCCCAATGCATGCCAACATTCCATTTGCCTTCCCCAACGCCTGCTACACTGGCTACCCACCTAAAGGTTGCTTGATATTATAACCCCTAGATCTCTTTCCTGTTCTGTTTTATGATTTTGATAAGAGTGTAAACTGTTTGTGGGTTTTTGCACCCCAGGTGCATCACAGCACACTTTTGGCACAGAATTTTAGTTGCCAAGTTTCCGACCACCCCTCCTGAGTCCTCAGGTCATGCTTCATGGCCTCTACACCCCAAGGGGTGTCCACCCTACTGCAGATTTTCGTATCGTCCACGAATGGGCACACTTTTCCCTCCAGACCTTCTGCTAGATCACTGATGTATATATTAAAAAGGAGGGGTCCAAGCACCAACTCCTGGGGCACCCCACTCGTTACCCCCCCTCACCATGGAATGCACCTCATTTACCACCACTCTCCGACTTCTGCCCATCAACCAGTTTTCCACCCACCTAGTTATTTTCTGTTCCACCCCTAATATTTCCAGCTCATTTACTAGCCTTCTGTGAGGGACGGTGTCAAAGGCCTTACTGAAGTCCAGTTAGGCCACGCCCACCACCCCCGTCAACCACCTGTATCACCCAACTGAAGAACTCTATCAGGTTTGTCTGGCAGGACCTCCTATTCATGAATCCATGCTGCCTTTCGTCCTGCAGTCCGCTGTCCACCAGGTAGTCCACTACCCTTTCCTTTATTAGTGCCTCCATCATCTTGCCCACCACTGCGGTGATGCTAACCAGGCAATAATTTTCTGCCCCTCCTTACTGCCCCCCTTGTGTAGTGGCACCACACCCACCCTCCTCCAGTCCCTTGGCACACACCCTGTATCCATGGACAAGTTAAACAGTCTCATCAGTAGGGCTGCCAGCTTCTCCCTCAGTTCCCAGAGTACCCTTGGGTGTAAGCCATCTGGCCCCATTGCCTTGTCCACCTTTAACTTGTCCAGTTTCTCCTTTACCCTGTCCATGCTGAACATATTATGATCCACCTTTCTGCCTTCCCTGCCCTTCCTCCCCAGCTCTGGTCCCCTAACCTCCCCTTCCTCCGTGAAGACCACACAGAAGTAATTATTCAACACCTCTGCTTTCTCAAAGTCCACTTTCAGTTGTATTCCTCCCTCCCCTGCAACTGTACTATCCTCTGCCTCGCCTTCTTTCTTTCCTCATACCTAAAAAGTTTTATCCCCTTTGGCTCGCATTGGCTATTTTCTCCTCAGTATCAGCTTTAGCCTTCCTTATCTTCTGCCCTGCCCTGCCACGCCACCTCCTCTTTTCTCACAAGCCTCCCTGTCCTCCCCTTTGTGTCTTCTTATATTCCCTGAAGCTCTTTTCCTTTCCTGACCGTCCCTGCCACCTCCCTTGTAAACCAGAGCGGTCTCCTCCTCCTTTTTATTCTTTCTTAATGCAAATTTCAGTAACCTTCAATACCCCTCCTTTGACAGCTCCCTATAGCTCCTCAACATCCCTATATTCCCTTCCCTGCCATTTCTTCCTCATTTTGTTAAAGTCCGTCTTTCTGAAGCCCATCACCCTTGTTCTAGTCTTTGTTTCCTCCTCATTTTACCTTGAACCTCATAGTCCTGTGATCACTAGTACCTAGTCTGTCACCCAACACCACCTCTTCCACACTCTCCCCATTTGTGAGAACCACGTCCAGCAGGTTATCTCCCCTAGTGAGTTCCCTGAACAGCTGCTGCATGAATACCCCTTGTAGTGCCTCTAGGATCCCTCTGCTCCTAGCTGATACCGCAGCCGGGATCCCCCAGTCCACGTCGGGAAGGTTTAGGTCCCCCACTAGCAGAAGCTCCCCCTTTAGAGCCATCTTGTAACTGCCTGTATCAGTTGTCTATCTCCTTCTCTCTCCCCTGAGGTCTGTAGACCACCACTATCCTCAATGATTCCCCAGTCTGTCAATCGTGACCCACATGAGCTCTGTCTCCCTACCTCCTCCTGCCCTTCTGTTGCCCTAATGTCATCTTTTACGATAATGCCACCCTATCTCACCTCCCCCAACCATCCCTGTCCTTCCTAAACAGTCTGTAACCTGGGATGACTGTCTCCCAGACTTGATGTTCTATCCACCATGTCTCACTTACTGCTACTATGTCCAGTCCCTCTCACCATGATGACCTCCAAGTCCTACATTTGTTCCCCAAACTCCTGGCGTTGGCTGATAATCCCTTCCACCAGGACCCTCTCCCCTTCTAACCCTTGCCTGTTCTTTCTTCCTACCAATATTTTATCTCCATCCTGGGGGGGAGGCTGATAGCCTCACATCACTCCTGTGACTTTGGGTGGCCCGTGCCTTGCCCCCCCACCCCCAACCCGAAATCAGTTTCAATTATATTTTCTTTCAAAAAAGACCTCTAACTTTCTCTTTAGCACTGCTTGCCCCTCCCTGCTCAGGTGAAGCCTGTCCGGGGCAAACTGGCTCTCATCCTCCCATGTTGCTCCCCAGTCCCCCATTAACCCAAACCCCATCTGCCTGCACCAACCCTCCAGCCACTGATTAAATTCTTCAATCCTCTGTTTCCTTGATGTGCTTGCTCTTGGCACAGGTAGTACCTCTGAGAAAGCAACTGAATGGAACCCCACACTACTGCATAACCTAGCAAGCTCCCTGAACCTAGCCTGCACCTCCATTAGACTATTCCCTTCCAGATCACTGGTGCCTAGGTGGAACACCAAGTGTGACCTCTCATCTTGTTGCTTGCCCCATGAGGGTATATTGTGCCTCACTTTTAACGCTGTCATTCCTGGCATACACTCAGCCCAAATGGTGCTGCTCCTGCCTCCATTTCTCCCCCATCTGATTCCCTTTAGTATGGAGTCCCCTATGAGCAGAACCCTGACCCTGCTACTCCCTTCCTTCTGCTTGTACTTTTGATTCTCTAGCTTACACCCCTTTCCTGGCATCCCATTTCTCCCTTATCCATCTCCTTCCCCAGACTGTTTGCTGACCCCTGGCAAGTAGCACCACCTGAACAATATATCCCCCTACTCCACCCTGTGATGTCAGATCTTGCACGCTGGAAGCTGGAATCTGTGTGAAACTTGCCAGAGGAGGACGGGTGGGTTGTGTGGATGTGAACCATATACCACTGCTAGAAGAACAGGTTACTCACCTGTAACTGTATTTCTAGGAGAGGTATATGGTTCACATCCACACTCAGGCAGTCTCCCTTTAAGAGCTGTTCTTGCCAGACAGTCTATAATTGAAGCTCCTCCCACCCACCAGGGTGGTATATCCCTCACTCCACCTTGTGATGCCAGACCTTGCATGCTGGAAGCAGGGATCCATATGCACCTTGTTAGGGGAGGCTGCGTGGGTTGTGTGGACATGAACCATATACCACTCCTAGAACTACAGTTACAGGTCAGTAACCTACTTTTTTTAAGCACGTTGATATAGTTCACTTGTCCACACTTAGGCAGACTTTTAGCAGTACTTCGGAAGGAGGGGGCAAGGTGTGTACCCCTATTTGATGAACAGCGATTGAGAACCATGGTCCCAAAGGCAGCACCCGGTGACTCAAGGTCAATGCTGTAATGGGAGATGAAGGTGTGGTGACTTCCAAGTAGCTGTCCTACAGATCTCCTGTACAGGGACTTCCTGAAAGCAGACACGATGCAGTGGTATGTCTGGTGAAATGAGCCCAAAGCCCTATGGGAAGCTCCCTACCAGCCAACCAATAGCAGAGGTTGATGCAGGAGACACTCCACTTGCCAATCGTCCTCTTAGCTTCTGGTCTGCCAGGTGCGGCTTTAGCATATGTTACAAAAAGCTGGCGAACCTCACCCCGAACTCCAGCCATACGCTCCTTATAACAAGAAAGCACTCACTGCAGGTCCAAGATATGGAGCCTACAGTCAGCCTCTAAAGAAGGGTTGGTACAGTATACCAGAAGCATCACCTGGTTAAGGTGAAACTCCGATATCATCTACGGGAGGAATTTCAGGTGGGGGTGAAGGACTACCTTGTCCCTGTGGAAGACCAGGTACGGAGACTCCACCAAGAAAGTACAGTTACGTAAGAACTTACCGTAACAGTAGATCTTCGAGAACAACTCTTGCAGCAGGTTACACCATTAGGACTGAAGCCGGCAGGCGTCAGGACCCCACGGAAATCTTCTAGCTAGCAGTCTTCAGCGGGGACCGCCTCCGACATCGGTCCCGCCCCCGACGTCAGACGTAGTACATAAGGAGGCGGTCCCGCCAGATTCCCCAGTTCTCCCGCCGGAGACTCCCGGCCGCAGGATGACATCAGAAGGGGAGACCGAGGATCCGCCATCAGAAGAAAAGAGCTAAAGCTCCTACCAAGGCCTGGTAGGCCGTACCTCCTCCAAGGGGGAATGGTGGGCGGGAAGGTACCTGCTGCAAGAGCTGTTCTCGAAGATCTACTGTTACGGTAAGTTCTTACGTAACTGTACTATCTTACTTCGAGATAGAGCTCTTGCAGCAGGTTAACACTATTAGGACTGATTCCCAAGCAATAGCGCCTGAAAGCATTCTGGGAGGAGGAAATTAGGTGAGATCTTGAACAAGTCCTGACTCTAGGACAGGAGACCCTGTAGAACGGCTAGGCCGAAACCGGCTCTCCGCCGTGATGTAATATCCAAGCTATAGTGCCTAAGAAAAAATTACTCACCTTAGTAATGTTGTTTCTTCTAATGGAGTCTTGCTATATTATGACATATGCAGTATAACCCCAGGTTAGAACTGCTCCGGAGGTGAAAGAGTTAACTTCCATGCAGGGCATGGAATCTTTTAGCGACTGCGTTGAACACTCTGTCTGTTGAAGCTCAAACTTAAACTGTCAGATCTTCTGAGCAAAAACTCACTAAGGTTCTGTGTGGAAGCCAGAACCTACACTAGCCACTGGCTACTAACTACAAAAACACCTTTTGTTCTTGATCCCAAAACAAAGACTCAAGTCGGAGATTCAAGAAGAAATTCAACATAACACCTAAGCACCCTAGAAGGGTGAAATAAAGTGGGCATCAAAGAAGTGCCAACATTGCACTGCCCACCAACATCCCAAAACAGAGGTTCTGAGAGGGGCAGGTTAGAAGTTCTTATATACAAGACTCCATTAGAAGAAACAACATTACTAAGGTGAGTAATTTTTTCTTCAAACAACATGAAGTCTTGCTATATTATGACATATGCAGACTACACAGCAGTACCTCCATGGAGGAGGGACAGAACCTACTTGGGAAATAGGCTCTGAAGCACATCTGTGCCAAATCGAGCATCACTCCTAGCCTGATATCCAAGGAGTAATGCTTAGTAAAAGTGTGACCTGTTTTCCAGGTAGCTGCTTGACATACCTCTAGGATAGGAATGTCCCTGGCAGCAGCCAGAGGCATAGCTGTACCTCTGGTAGAGTGAGCCCTCAGGCCTGAGGGAGGAACCTACCCAGTTTTTGTAACAGAATTGGATACAAGAGACAATCCACCTGGCAATGGATCTTTTAGTGGCAGGTTTCCTTTACCAACCTCACCATAAGTGAGGAACAATTGAGGGATTCAAACCTGTGACCCTTGGTACGCTCTATATAGTAACTAAGGGCTCTTTGACATCTAAACTGTGCAATCTCCTCTCACCAGAGGAGGAATGGTCAGTGAAGTATACAGGAAGAGACATGGATTGATTAAGGTGAAAGTCTGAAACCACCTTAGGCAAAACTTCCTGTTAGTCCTGAGGACCACCTTATCTCTATGAAAGGAGATAAAATCAGGCTCCACTGACAAGGCTTGTAGCTCACTTATGCGCCTGGCAGAGGTGATGGCTACCAGAAACACAGTTTTCCAAGTCAAGTACTTAGCTCTGCTGAAGACAATGGCTCAAAAGGGGGTTGCATAAGCTGAGCGATGCAAATATTAAGATCCCAAGCAGGGGCAGGGTCCCTGAACGGTCGGTTGGTGTGAAGCAACCCTTTAAAAAACTTGGAGAATACAGGGTGAGCTGATAAAGAAGAGGGCTTACCTGCTGACAAGAAGACAGACACAGCTGCCAAATGCACTTTTAGGGTAGCTGATCTCAGCCCCAAGAAATTCAAATGCACCACATAATCCAGGATCGTGGGCACACCAGCAGATTCTGGGGAAATATGTTTACCAGCACACCATATGGAAAATCTCTTCCATTTTGAATTATAGGTAGCCCTGATGGAAGGCTTCCTAGAGGCCTTCAAGATATCCAATACACCTTGAGAAAGGTGTAGGTCAGCAAACTCTAACTCTTCAAGAGCCAAGCCTTGAGATTGACAGATCTGAGGTTCGGATACCAAACTCTCCCCTGTGCACAGGTTAACAGGTTGTGATTCCTGGGAAGACATAGGGGAGGGTGGACTGCTAAGGACATGGGGAGTGGGTACCAGGGCTGCCTGGCCCAATCTGGAGCAATGAGAATCATCCTGCAGGATTGAGATCTGATTCTGACTAGCACTTTGAAAAGAAGGGGGAAGGGGGGAAAAGCATAGAGAAACTTCCTTCCCAACTGAGGAGGAAGGCATCCAGAGGACTGAGCCCAACACTGGGGCCTGCAGAAAAAAGGGAAGTTGGTGATTGTCTGGGGCTGCAAAGAGATCTATTTCGGAGTGCCCCATCTGGCAAATATTACCTCCAGTACTAGGGGATCCAGTGCCCATTCGTGATGGCCCTGGGAAATCCTGCTGAGAGCATCCGCTAGGACATTGTCCTTGCCTGGGAGGTGAACTGCCGTAAGGAGGCGTTCAGAGAATAAGCCAGAGACCACAACTTCATTGCTTCTGCGCAAGGTCAGACAGAGTGCCCTTGCTTGTTGATGTACCACACTGTAGTGGTATTGTCTGTTCCTGACCTGAACCACCTTGTTCTGGACAGATGTGGAAAAAACCTGGAGTGCTAGAAAACTGCTCTGAGCTCCAGCAAATTGATGTGGAGCAGAGATTCCTGAGGGGACCACAGCCCTTGGGTGGAAAGGTTACCCATGTGAGCTCCCCACCCAAGAGGGGTGCATCTGTAGTAAGGGTCAAGGAATGAGACTGGGGAGTGAGGGAACCCCTGTCTCAGATTGTTCTGTTCCTCACGTGGGCCTGTTGGATAAGCTGGGAGAAATGGGGTGGGGAACCAGATGATCAGATGGATAGGCATTGGCTCCAGGACCGAACCCAGAGGGTCGAAGTTGGTGAGATAGTCTCATCCCCAAGGAGGGTCATTAGTGGGGTCCCACAGGATCAGTCCTGGGCCCCTTCTGTTCAACGCCTACGTATCTGACATAAGGACAGGAATCAGGGGTGAGATGAGTCTCTTGCAGATGACCAAACTGGGGGCGGTGGTGGATGGGGAGGGTGGCCTACAGGGGACCTGGAGGCTCTGGAAAGATGGTCTAGAAAGTGGAAGCTGAGGTTCAATGCAGGGAATGCAGGTACTCCACCTGGGGCCAGAAACCCAGGAAGTGTACACCCTGGGGAGAATGCTACAAGTCTCGATGGCTGAGAGGGACCTGGGGGTGGTGGTGGATGTCAAGATGAACAACTCTGAGAGTTGTAGGAGGGCAGCAGCCAAGGCCAACAGGATGCTGGGATGCATCGCTAGGGGGATCACCTCCAGAAGGAGGGAAGTGATACTCCCTCTGTATAACTGCTTGGTGAGACCACACCTTGAGTACTGAGTGCAGTTTTGGAGGCCACACTTAAAGCGGGACATTAACCTCCTGGAGAGGGTCCAGAGGAGGGCAACCAAAATGATTTGGGGCTTGGGGGACAGGACCTATGAGGAGCTCAAGAGCTAAATATGTACACATTGGAAGAGAGAAGGGACCGGGGGACATGATAGAGGTCTTTAGGTACATGAAGAGGGTAAATAGGGAGGAACAGTCAGGGTGCTTCAAGGAAGGAGGAAGGGGCCACTAGAGGGCATGGGTGGAAGCTGGAGGGGAAGATTCAGGGGAGAAAGGAGGAGGTGCTACTTCACTGAGAGGTTGGTGGAGCCATGGAATGCACTGCCTAGGGGGCTGGTGGAGGCAGAGACAGTGGAGGGGTTCAAGAGGGGGTGGGACAGGTACAGGGGAAGGGTTCTGGAAGCAAAATCCAATGCAGCAAGAATATCCGGAACTGGGAAGGGAGAAGCCAGAGAAGGCGAGGGGGACAGCAAGGTCAGCACCCAGGTTGGGGACTGACCAAACGAGCAGACACGAAAGACCGTTAGGCCTATTCTGCTGGCATTTTAGTATGTTAGTATGCCACCACTGAAGGGCCTGGATCAGAGTTTGAGTCACTGGAATCAATTTGGTTAGGGGATCTGTCCTTTGAGTCCAAAAGGCTCTCAAATGGAACTGAATGTCCCTCATCTGAAATCTCGCTCCCTGCACCACTGCTGTAGAAGCAGCCATGTGCCCCAGGAGCTGTAGAAAACGCCTTGCTGGTCGAGAGACCTGCAGGGTGAAAGAGGAGGCCAGAGACACCAGGGTCCTTGCTCTTTCCAGAGGAAGGAAGGCTCTGGCTTCTTTTGTGTTCAGTTCTCGCCTATAAAGGTGAGAAGCTGGACAGGCTCCAGAACTGACTTTGGAAGATTGAGAAGGAAACCTAGAGATGTAAGCAGCTGCTGGGTTACTTGTAAATGTAGTTTGACCTGTTCTGGAGACTGGCCTACAATGAGCCAGTCGTCCAGATAAGGAAAGATGGCAATCTTTTGCCTTCATAAATGAGCAACTGCTACTGCCAGGCATTTTGTGAACACCCTTGGGGCCAAGGTGAGGCCGAAGGGCATTGCTCTGAACTGGTAATGGCCTAAGGGCAGTTTGAATCTGAGGTACTTTCGATGGGAGCTTCTGATGAGAACATGAAAGTAGGCATCCTTGAGGTCCAGGGAGGCTAGCCAGTCCCCTGGCCTTAGAGAGGGTAAAATAATCCCCAGGGTCACCATTTTGAACTTTGGTTTTAAAAGGTGCTTGTTTAGATACCTGAGATCCAGAATGGGCCGCCATTCTTCTGTCTTTTTTGGGGTAAGGAAGTACCTGGAGTACAACCCTTTGCCCTGGTGTATGGGTAGAACCCTTTCCACGGCTCTGAGAGCCAGGAGGGAAGAAATTTCTGCTTCCAGGGCAAGTGCCTCTGATGGGTTTGCAGGTGGAAAAGACCTGGCTCTCATCTTCGGAAATTTTTTGAAGCTGAGAACCAGTCCCTGGCTTACTACTTCCAGGACCCACTTGTCTGATGTTAAAGACTTCCAGTCCTGGACAAAGTAAGCCAGCCTGCCCCCTACGGTAGTGGAGAATCGGCCCTGGCTACCCCATCAGGGAACCTGTTTTGCAGGGCTTTGGGTTGAGGGGTAGAAGCAGGCTTACTAGAGCCCCTTCTGCCCCTTCCTAAAAGAACCCTCTGGGCATATGCAGAAGAGGAGGCCTGGCTTGATAAAGCGGCCTATGAAAAGGCCTGCCCTGCCCCTGACATGCTGCCTTTGAGGAGGACTTGCCTTTCTTTGGCCTGTGCACCCTATAGGTGGTCCTACACTCATCCATTTTCTTCATATAATTCTCTGTCTGCTCCCCAAACAGAGAATTTCCCACAACAGGAAAATCCATAGCCTTAGACTGGGTATCCTGTGACAGGGCAGTACATCTGAGCCAGGCCATTCTGCGAAGAGACACAGATGTAGCCATAACTCTTGATGAAACATCACTAGAGTCTACAGCAGCATGAAATTGCACCTTGGATGCCTCAATACCATCCGCAGCCACCTGCTCCAGCTCCCTGGCAAGCTGTTCAGGGGCCTGTTTTGCTAGAGCCAGGACAGAATCCCACCTGGATTTCTGGAACCTAGCTGCGTAAGCCATATAATTTGCCTGTCTGAGTCCCAAAGATGCTGCCATGTACTGCTTTTTTGCCATGGCATCATCCTCCTGGAATCCTTTTCAGGAGGAGAGAGGCTAGAGGAATATTAGCCTTGTCACAGGCTGCAGCCTGCACTACCCCCAAATGGCTGCACTGCTGGGATAGGAACTCCGTATCAGAGCCTGATAAAGCATACCTCTTGTCCATCCTTTTATCCACAGGGAGGATAGAATGAGGAGTTTTCAGAATTTTTACTGTCTGTTTCCTAAAAGATTTATGCAAGGGAATAGACAGTCTCCTAGACTCTGGAATATCCATCATTTCCACAAAATATAGAAATTACGTACTTGCCGTAATTATGATCTTTCTGTGTATCTTCACCATTCATCACAGATGGGTACTGGCTCGAGGTCGATCTCCGCTGGAGCTCTTAAAGGGCAGGCGATGCAGCATCGGCGCTGCCCTTGAGGCCAATGCATTACGTGGGCGCCCGAGGATTAGCCGTTGTTGTGTCGACTCCGCCTGACTACCAGTTCTGAGTCGCCGGAGAGGTAAGAGGAAGGATGAGGGTGGGACAAGAGAGTTCAAGGGACAGAAAAGGAAGGAAGAGCTGAACCAAAAGGAGAAATAACGACTGAGAGGACAGCAGAGACAAGATGAAACTAAGGGGATTGGGTAGGGGCCCCAATCTCTGGAAGCGGAATAAGGGAGGGAAGGGGGAGAAATTTCAGGACAGAGTGAGAGAAAACAAGGATCCAGGACCCTTGTCCTTCACCAGATTGTATAGGAACTGCAAGGAGTAGCAAAGCTTACTTGCCAGTATTCAAGGCACAGAATATATGGCAATACCCCAAAAGCAGAGTCGGCTATACTGGAGAAGGACAGGGTACAGGGATTAGTACTCTCTCAGAAAGAAATTTGGTGAAAAAAGGTTTTTTTTTTTTTTTTTTTAACATTTGGGTGACAGGAGGAGGGCAATCAACAACTCCCACCCTGCTAGGGTGGAGATATGCTTGTAGAGAAGGAATGCCACTCGGGCTGTACCTTTTTAAGGGGAAAAATTACACCCCCCTGTGTGTCCCTACTTTACCCTACTGAAGAGAGGGAGAGGCACAGAGGGAGGGGGACCCAGAGACTGAGGCCCCAGGGGGATGGTGGGCGGGATTGTGATGAATGGTGAAGATACACAGAAAGATCATAATTACGGTAAGTACATAATTTCTATATCTTATCTGTGTCAGTCTTCACCATTCATCACAGATGGGTGAGTACCAAGCCCCCCGAAGGGGGCTGACTGATTGCACCCTAAGGGACAGTGTCCCTTAGCCCTCAGTGGGTGACACACTAAGGAGAACCTTCTGGGCCTGGGGAGGCCCGAGTGGGGAGGTGAGGCGGGGTCCCCGGAGGAAGTGCCCGACAAACGCCCGTCTCGCCCCTCGGGAAAAAGATAGGTTCCTGGTGGTAGAGCAAATCACCCTGCCGGGCCAAGGGTGACAACCGGGAAAGGCGAAGCCATGCCGATCTTCTGGTGCAGATCGCTGTCCCTACCACCCTGGTAGCTACCTCGCTGGCATCATAAGACGCCCTTGCTTGGTGCCTTGCTAGCTCCAGGCCATGTGCAGAGAGAGCGATGGCTTGCCTGGTTTGCTCCGAGTCAGGCAAAGCAGCTAGGATCTGACCCAGCGCTGACCACAAGAACCTGTTGTAGGCTGCATAGTGGGCCTGATGAGTGGAGATGGAGAGAAGCAACCGTGCCCAGTAGAAAGTCCTCCTCCCCCAGAAATCAAAATCCGAAGAGTCTTGATCAGGGGGCCGGTCACGGTGGAGGGCGCGAAGCCCGTCAGGAGTGTCCAGGTGCGTCAATCCGGACTGCGGATGAGGCATGGAACCTGGAGACTCCAGGGGTGCGCAATACCTCTGGCTGAGGTCCCTAGGGGCAGGAACTCCGGAGAAGGGCCTCTGCTAGAAACGCATGGACGCCTCCTGAAAGGCAGGCCAGGGGGCACCACAAAGAATTGGCCTTGGTCGCCCTAGGCGTGTGCCGCATGCTCTGGATCGCTCGCGGATGGGGGAAGGTGAAGGTCCTCCAACATCCTCGCGGAAGCGCTGATACTCGAGGAGATCAGCGGCAGGAGAGATGTGGACAGAAGGTTCCTCACCCCCAGAAGAGGGGATGAGGAGCTGGAGGCCACCATCTGCTCCGAGGTGGCTGCTCGGGGAGGTTGAAAAACCTGACTGTCGAAGGCCCTAACGTAAGCAGGGAACCGAGAAGCCACCGCTCTGAACTGCTCCCAGGTGAGAGGCCCGGTAGGACCAAGAATGCCCGGGAGCGCTGGAGAATGTGGCAGAGGGGGTAGAGGGCAGAGCCGAGGAAGGAATCCGGCTGGCCTCTGCCAGGGCAAGGGCGGACCATGGACACCCGGGAAGGTGTCCCGGAGACTCCACGAGCGACAGCTGTACAACCCGCTGGCTGCCTGGCTGCGCCCAAAGATCCCCAGTGAGGCGACCGCGGCATGATAGGTCCAGAAGGACGGTCCCTGCCTCCAAAGAATAGGACCCTCTCAAGGAACCAGAAGGGGAAGGGCAGAGTCCGATCAAGCTCGGCCCAGGCCCGGGTGGACCCCAGAGAAAGGCCGACACCGACCCCACACCCCTCGACCCCTCAGAGTCCGAGAAGGTCCTGGTCCTCGGAAGGGTCAGCCTAGGTAGCTGGCAGCTCTGGGATGTCCCCGAGGGGGAAATCCAGGCGCCAGCACCCTCCCAGCCGTGGAGACTTCCCAATGGGCCCCAAAGTTGGGCATCGAGACACCACGGGAGGGGGTACGTCTGCTGAAGGGTCAAGGAACCCTCCCAGACCAGGCTGCAAGGCTATAGTGGCACCACCACAGCTTGCTGGTCAGTGCCACTGGCCCCGATCTGGAAGGGAACCGACGCCTTCAGCAGGGGCTGACTCCGACTCGTCAAAGAGACCACCGGCTCACTCCTCCTGTGCAGCCAACCCCAAAGGTGTGACTGCCCATCTGACTCTGAGCCGGACTCTGACTCCGAAGAGGTGGAATCCGAGGCCCTGAGCCAGACAGTAGGAGACGAGGCGACCTTGCGTGAGGCCCAGAAACCGTGGCAGTGGACAAGGCCCCAGCGCCCTCCACGGCCCGGGGCGGAGCTGGCAGAAGGCGGTAGGGCAGCCGAGACCAAAGGTACGGACTAGGGCCAGCCTGGCGCCCGCTTAAGTCCATCGGCACCGGGAGCTGCGCGGGGACAAAGACAGGCGCCAGCGGTAGCCCCAACAGCGGCTCCGAGACGCAGACACCGCAACCTCCGCGCCTCCAGGCAGCACCGAGAGTCAGGCGGCACCGAGAACCAAGGCGGCGCCGGACGCTGCCCAAAGCCCAGGGAAATCAGAGAGTTTGGAACTGTGTGATTTTGAAAGCAGCACAAGGGAAATCAGAGAGTTTGGAACTGTGTGATTTTGAAAGCAGCACAAAGGAAGTCACAGAGTTTGGAACTGTTTGATTTTGAAAGCAGCACAAGGAAATCACAGAGTTTGGAACTGTGTGATTTTGAAAGCAGCACAAGGGAAATCACAGAGTTTGGAACTGTCTGATTTTGAAAGCAGCACAAGGGAAGCCACAGAGTTTGGAACTGTCTGATTTTGAAAGCAGCACAAGGGAAATCACAGAGTTTGGAACTCAGTGCTTTGGCTTCTCAGAAGGAACTAGAAGGGGGACAGAATCAGATCTACAGTACAATAGCTTATTGTTGTTTTACATTGTTTCTTGCAGATTCTACTTGGTAGAAGATTATTTATTTTCTTTCTTACTACTAAGGGGCTAGCAGGGTATTGTTTGGGGCTGCTGGAATTTTGAAACCTGTTTTGGTAGCTATAAGTGGGCTCATTTGTTTGATTCACTGTGTGGCAGGCTGCATTTAGGCTTGCTGATCCAACCAATCAGCAACTTCACTACTCCCCGATAGCCAACTACCAATATCTCTCTCATAATGGGGAGTTTACTTCTGATACTCCTTTCACTGTCAGCCATGGGGCTCCACAAAGAAGATGTCCCTGTCACACAAACTAGGGTGATCCATCCGCCCAGTCTCTCTGAACCATCCCCTTTGGCTGACGCTCAAACTCTCACATATGCTCTACCATTGCTGCATCGACTACAGTGGTGTGATCACCATAAAGAGACACATACCACCACACATGCATTTCAACCAAGGCTTCACTGCTGGATATACAGATCCCCTCTAAGCCTAACCACCAAACTGCTACTTGGTGTCTCGACACAATCTCTTAAACCCACAGAGAGCACCCTAAAAGAGTGGCAACAGAATAAAAGAAGGAGGACCAAAGACAGCCCCTCTCCTATCACTGGCAGCCCTCACGAAACTCCTGCTCTTTCTATTACTCTGTATTGGTAATGTGAAATCAACCCTGGACCCCTGAACGTATCACCTCTCCATCAGACCTAACCTCAATTAAAAGCCTCAGTTTCCTGCATATTAATGTATGCAGTCTGCTGAAAAACTCACACTGATACAAGCCTGGGTTGCCCATACCTTGCCAGACTTTTTGTGGTATCTGAGACATGGCTCAAACCCACCACAGCAGACAGGGATGTTAACCTACCTAACTACCAGCTATTCAGAGCTGATCGCCAAACAAGGGAGGTGGAGTAGCCATATATGCAAAATCCGGTATAGCTGTATCCTGTATTGCTGCAACATCTATGCCCAAGGAGTTTGAATGCCTATCCCCAAAAGTCTCTCTCCCCAATACAGCAGCTTTTCAGCTAGTTGGTTGCTACAGACCCCCCTCTGCTGAACACAAGCTCTTATCCCATCTGGGGAACCTGCTCAAACCCAGCACTGAAGAAGTCATTATTCTAGGTGACCTGAATTTCAACTGGCTTACCCAGGCAGCTGCACCTCTGGTATCATTCTCATGATACATGTGGGTTCACACAGCTAATTAATGAACCAACAAGAAATAATGCAATGAATAGTAATAACAGCACACTACTTGATATCATGCTAGTGAATAAACCACATCTATTCACACATGCTGGAGTGCTTCTCTCGATATAAGTGATCACTGCCCCATCGCGAGGGTAAGATCCACCAGCATAACAACAAGCCTGCAAAATTCCTCATGAGGAGATCCAAGAAAAACATCAATATTGAAAGATATTTGCATGATCTAGCTCACTCTCCACACTGGCAAGAGTTTTATCTTGCCCATTCTGTTAAAAAGCTCAGCAGGTGCTAAATAACATTATAATAAATGCCTTAACACCCATTCCCCAATCTCTAGTATCCGAATAAAAACAAATCCTGTCGTTGGTTTACAGCTGACCTCAAAGCTGCACTGCTGGAAAGACAAACTCTGGAAAATGGCAAGAAAACCAAGAATGCAAATGACTGGATGATCTTTAGGAAAGTCAGGAATAGATGCACCAAGAAAGTTAGGGATGCAAAGGCTGCCTTCTACTTGGCCAAACTCGACTCTTCCTACCATAATCCTGCTAGATTTTGGGGCACCATCAAGGGTATGGTGGGGCAGGACGCTAACACCCCTCCAACTCAATTACACAACAGCTATGGCCCTATCACTGGCAAAATGGAAATTCTGGATGCCTTCAATAACCACTTCACAACGGCTGGCCTTGCCTTTGACACCTCTACAGCTAACCTGCTGAGGGAACAATTAAGCTCCCATTACACTGGTGATCAGAGAGTTGACTCTTCCTTCAGCTTCAAATCTATATTGTTGAAACAAGTAGAGGATCTATTATGGCAACTGGATACCAAAAAAAGCGCAGGGGCAGACTCTCTGGACCCCTACTTTCTAAAGATTGCATGCCATGTACTTGCAGTCCCCCTAACACACCTCTCTAACCTATCCCTAAACTCTGGCTCTGTTCCCACACTGTGGAAGACAGCCCAAGTGGTTTCCTTCTAAAATCAGGGGACCCTATGGATCTTAATAATTACAGGCCCATTTCCATTCTACCAGTGCTATCCAAGATGCTGGAGAAATTAGTGAGTAATCAGTTAAGGGAGTATCTTGACAATGCTAACCTCCTAAACCCAGCTCAATCTGGATTCAGGGCCAAGCATAGCACTATCACTGCACTAGCCAAGATCACAAATGACTGGCAATCTGAATTAGATAAAAAGAATAATGTCTGTGCAGTATTCCTGGACCTGAGCAAAGCATTCGATACTGTGGACCATGAGCTACTACTTTCATCCCTGTACTCCATTGGCCTAGATCCATCCTCCCTTAAGTGGTTCAGATGCTATCTCATTGGTAGGTCACAGCAGGTAAAAGCTGAGGTGACCTATCCCATTAAAACCACTGTCAAGAGGAGTCCCCAAGGTTCTATTCTGGGTCCTATCCTTTTGCCATTTATATAAATAACATTGATTCAACCCTTACCAATTCCTCTGTACACCTCTTTGCTGATGACACTGTTCTGTATGTCAGCAACCCTTCACCTCAGCTGCTCGTGAAATCCTACAAACAGAATTCTCCTTGCTACAATATCAGCTACTAGAAAAAGCTTCTGTTAAATGCAAAGAAAACTAAAGCAATGATGTTCACAAATCAAAGCTCCACCAGTACATCCTCTCCAATTATTCTCCCCAGCTATGCACTATACTTGGAGAAAATCTGGAGTATGTAGAAAACTTCAAATACCTAGGTGTGTGGATTGACAACAGACTTGACTTCACTCATCATTTAGAAGAACTGTTAAAAGCTTAAGCTAAAGGCTTGGCCTTTTCTATAGATTAAAACCCTTCCTAAACAGAGACTCAAAGATGAGGTTAGTCCAGGCCATTTTCTATCAGTTGTTGACTATGCAGACTTCCTTTATAGTCACTGCCCCATCTCCTACCATTACAAGTTGGATACCTTATATCATAGAGCAATAAGGTTCATTACAGATCTGCCATCTAATACTCATCATTGCTCTCTTTATGCTGCAGTTGGGTAGGTTTCCCTTCACCTCAGAAGGAACAGAAATGCAGCACTATGGATTTATAGAGCGTTGTCAAAAAAACTTCCAAACTATATCCTGGACTGCTTCACCCAGACCTCTCCTAGCTCCTATGCCCTAAGAAGCAACAACATCATCCTGCTCAAATTTCCCAAATTCAACACCAGGCTAGGGAGGGCAGCAATCAGCTATTCTCTAGCTATAGCATGGAACACCCTACAAAATCCCTAAAACTGTCCAATATCATTCCATTTGCATCCTTTAAACAGCATTATATAGTCTTCTTCAAAGAAATGCAATTGCTACCACTAGAGCTAGCATTGTCATCTCACAAATCTCCTTCCAAACCATATATGGCATATTCCTTCCAGACAGACACCCCATCTTATGGCACCCAGTAATACCTTCACCATCCTAGTATTACATTATGTTGAGTGTCTGCCATGCCCCTCACTGGGATATGTATATACTGTAAATATTAGCTTAACTTTCCTGTAACCGTTTTTATCATGTGAATTTACTGTACATCACTGTGTTTATTAACGTTATTTTCCCTGTATGTATAACTGTCTTATATAAGTGTATGATGTATCTGTTGTGTATCAACTATTGATCCTTGACCTTATCAGGTCCATCTTGTAAATGAGCCTTGCTCAATGATGTTCGCCTGAATAAATAAAGATTTGATGATGATGATGATGAAAACAGACCCGCGCCGAGAGCAGAGGTGGCGCCGTGAGCAACGCCGACCAGCGACTCCGAGGGTCTCGCGGCGCGATGCTCAACCTCGCGGCGCGGATCCAGGTGTAGCGCCCCGTCGAGCAGAGTCGACGCCGCAAAGCGGCACAGACAGGGCCCACGGCGCCGAGACAAAGTCAGCAGCCGCGCCCTCGGCACCGCTAACGGCCGAAGGCCTCAACAGCACCGACCAGCAGCGTCGAGGATGGCGCCGACCAGACGCTGCGAACCGCAGAGAGCGACACGGGAGGGCCTTCACCCGAAGGGTGATTGCCATGGCGGCGCCTCCGCCCGCTCGGGGAAGCAGGGCCGGGCCTCCTGCGCCAGCGGGAGAAGCCTCGACCAAGGCTAGGCTACGGGAGGGTCGAGGCTCCCTCCTCCACGGTCCGTATAGAACTGGGAGGGACCCGGAGAAAGGCCGAGACAGTGCGCGGCTCCGGCGACAAGTGTGAACCTGTCCCCGAGAAGTCGGAGCTCGTCCAACTTTCCATCGCTGTTCCGAGACACGGCGGTCCACAGAGAAGCAGGTGTCGCACAAATCCATGTCGTGAAGCGGGCCAAGACACACGAGACACCGGGTCATGCTGGTCGGTCACGGAGAAATTGCGCCGCACGGGCACCGACGCATAGGGGCCGCCCACTTTAGAGAACTTCTTGCCCTCCGACACGCATGACCCACGGAAAACAACACCAAAAAGACTCGACGCCACTTAATGTTAATAAAAGGAAAGATCTTACCGCGACGCCGAGTGGAGGCAGAACCCAGAACTAGCAGACCGCGGACTGTAACGGAAATATCGCAGGCGTAAGGCCTAGAAAAACTGACAGACTTCTTCAAACTTCAGGCTTCCAGAGCGACCTCAACGGCGGGAGGCGAAGAACTGGTAGTCAGGCGGAGTCGACACAGCTTAACAGCTAATCCTCGGCGCCAAGTAGTCTACGTCAGCCTCGAGGCGGCGCGCCCGATGCTGCGTCGGCTCCGCCTGCCCTTAAAAAAAAGGCTCCCGTGGGGTCCTGACCTCCGGCCAGTACCCATCTGTGATGAATGGTGAAGATTGACACAGATAAGATCAGGCTCTTCTTGATCATCAACAGCTTCCTCAACAGGGAGTTGCAGAGTGTCAGCAACTTTCTTGTAAAACAAAAAAAAGAGAAGGGGACTCAGATAGCCTGGGAGGGGATACTCCTGAGGGTCTGTCTGGAGAGATGTCCGGTTCAATGGGCACATCCAGACTTTCAAAATCACACTCACTCTCCTCGTACTCCTCCTCTCCTTTCCCGGTTCATAAAAATCTTCAAAATCATAATCTTGAACCGAGGAACCGACCAAACTGGGCGCTTCCCCTAATGGTGCCAGTTCGATGGGACTGGGGAAAGAGACTGGACAATTTGAATAGCTTTGGCTATTTCCTCAGCGTTGGAGAAAGAACTTTTGGCCCCAAACTAGCTGACCTTCTAATCCTTTTAGTTGGAACCAGCTCCTCAGAGCTGGCTCTTCATATTGCCGAGCATAGCATGCCCTGGTCAGAGGGCACTCCCTCAGATTCGGTTGGAACCCGAACCGGGCTAGCCATCGGGTCAGCGGACTTTTGGCCTCCCTTTCCCTGAGCCTACCAACTCTTTTTTCCACAGTGGCAGCAAGAAAATTCTTACAAATCTGGCAGTCTGCATTGAGGTGGTCAAATCCCAGACAATAAACACAAGTGGTGTGTGGGTCAGCCTTAGCAAAGGCTTCCCCACAGAGGCCACAGTGCTGAAACCCAGTGGGTCCGGTTTTTCTTTTGGGTTTCTCAGACATAGTGCCAGCCTAACCAAAACTTGCCCGTTAATGGCAATACACCAAGCAAGACTCTCTTATCGGTTCCCAACCGTGTCACAGGTCGTGGAAAAAAACGTAATAAAATCCTTTTTTTAGGACCGATAAGAACCGGGAACCGCACTCTAAAGGACTAGAAGGTAATTTTAAAACCCCTCTGATCGGTTCAAACTGAACCGAAAAAGACGTTTACAATTTCCACACAGAAGAAAATAAATAAGTCTATCCATTACTTACAATACCACAGACAGAGCTTGAACCGATGATTGCGGTTAAATTTCGGTAAAATAAACCGAAAATTACACTTTAAAACCGACAAACGAACCGAGCAGCAGGAGGAATCTCCGAGGCGACTGTTCAGTGGCGGAGTAAAAATCTGACAGTTTAAGTTTGAACTTCAACAGACAGAGTGTTCAACCGAGCTCGCGCTCAAGATTCCATGCCCTGCATGGAAGTTAACTCTTTCACCTCCGGAGCAGTTCTAACCTGGGGTTATACTGCATATGTCATAATGTAGCAAGACTTCATGTTGTTTGAATAAATGTGTGCACTGAGCTCCAAGTAGCTGCAGCACAAATGGCCGAGGTGGAGACGTTGCGCAGTGCTGCAAAGAGGTAGCCACCCCTTGTCAGTGGCCCCAGACTGTACCCGGGAGGGGCTTATGTCTGTTGTTGTAGCAAAATGAAATACACTGGACAAGCCAGCGAGAAAGGGTCTGCTTTGAGACTGGTTGGCCCAGCATCCTCTCAGCGAAGGAAACGAACAGTTGCTCCGACTTGCGAAGCTGTTTAGTTCTATTCAGGTAGAACCTTAAGGAGCGGTGAACATCCAGGGTGTGAAGCAATGCCTCTCCTCTGTTAGAGTACTTGGGAAAATACGCAGGCAAGTCGATGTCCTGGTTGACAGTGAGGGGACAGACCACCTTAGGCAGGAATTTAGGATTCGTCCTCAGAGACACTCTGTCCTGGTGAAAAATTAAATAAGGCTCCTTGCACATGAGAGTGTGAAGCTCGGAAACTCTCCTTGCTGACGTGACAGCAACTAAAAATAACGTTTTCCACAACAGAAAACGCAGCTCGCAATCCGCGGCAGGTTCAAAGGGGGGAAGCGTGAGTTGTTCCAGGACAAAGAGTAAGTCCCAAGGAGGAACGGGATCCTTGATGGGTGGCCTAAGGTGTAACACCCCTCTCAAGAAGTCTCGAGAGGCATCAAGCTGTGCCACTGTGCGCTGTCCCACCGGGAAGTGACATGCAGAGATCGCGCAGAGGTGCACTTTAATGGAGAGTAGGCAAGACCCGAATGGAATAGGGAAGAAGGTATTCCAGCACCCCTTTCACGGGCATTCTAGCAGGGAAAGGCGGCGTGCCTGCGACCTGAAAGCAACGGTGCCACTTCATGGCGTCGTCGCATCGTTGCCAGCTTTCACCAGCGGCGGAAAGGACTTCCGCCACCTTGCGAGACCGTGTTTCAAAATGGCTATGTCTCTAGGAGCCATGCATGCAGGTTCAGTGAGCGTAAGTCCGGTGGACCAGTGAACCCTCCTCCTGAGACAAGAGATAGGAGCTGAATGGCAATGGGGCCCGGAGTTCCAGGACAGCTGTATTAGCAAAGGAACCAGATCTGTCTGAGTCAGAAAGGGCCACCAGGATCATTGTTGCATGCTCCCTGCGCAGTTTGAGAATAACTCTCTGGATCAGCAGGAAGGGAGGGAAGCGTGGGAATCTGTCCATGCGGAGAGGGACAGCGTCTCGCCAGAAAACACCAGGCCCTGGATCTAGCGAGCAAAAATTGGGCAGTTTTGCATTGGATGGGGAAGCGAATAAGTCCAACTCTGGAGTGCCCCATCGAAGGAACAAATCTTCTGCTACCTCCTGAAGAAGTTCCCACTCGTGGACTTTGGCCTGGGAACGACTCAGGCCGTCTGCAATTGTGTTGTCCACTCCGGGAACGTGAACTGCAATCAGGCTCGCGTCGTGTCGGATTACCCAATCCCACACCCTCACAGCTTCCCTGCAGAGGGGGTAAGAGTGTGCGCCTCCTTGTTTGTTGAGGTAATACATCACCGCCGTGTTGTCCATCTGAAGCAGAAGGGTACTCGACGGTATTTCTGACTGAAAGGCCTGCAGGGCGTAAAGGACTGCCCTCATCTCCAGCACATTGATGTGGAGGTGAGCTTCCTGAGGGGTCCATGTTCCCTGGGACCTCACCCCGTTCAGGTGCGCTCCCCATCCCAGCCCTGAGGCGTCTGTGGAGAGGACTGCCTTCGGGGACGGTGCGGTAAACCGGACACCCGCAGAAAGTGTCCCTGGGTCTAGCCACCATTGCCAGTCTCGAATCACGGTGTTTGTGATTCTGACCGGATGCTGCATGTGGTCTTGCCTTTGGTCCCACTGCACCTTGAGCATCCACTGAGTTACCCGCATGTGGAGCCTTGCCAAAGGGATGGTTGGAATGGCCGCAGCCATGTGTCCAAGCAAGCGAAGGACCAACCTGGCGGGGACGGTCTTTTTCGCTGAAAGATTCCTGATGAGGGATCTGATGTGTTCCGCTCTTTCGTGGGAAGAAAGGCTTTCCCTTGGACGGTGTCCAGAACTGCGCCTATGAACTGCAGCTTCTGGGACGGTACTAGGAGAGACTTCTCGGAGCTGATCAGAATGCCTAGAGACTGGAACATGTCCTGGTTGCTCTGAATAGCCATCAACAGTGCCTCTTTGGAGGCGGCCATGAGAAGCCAGTCGTCCAGGTACGGGAACACGTAGTGGCCCTGTCTCCTCAGAGACCCTGCCACGACTGCCATACACTTGGTAAAGACCCTGGGGGCTGAAGACAGTCCGAACGGAAGGGCCCGGAACTGAAAGTGGTGGCCGAGAAACTCAAAGCACAGGAACCTCCTGTGCGCTTGAGCTACTGGGATGTGCAGGTAGGCGTCCTGCATGTCCAGGGACGCTAAGAAGGCGTCCTTTTTCAGCATGGGAATGAGTCCTTGGAGGGTCACCATGCGAAAACGTTTGTAGGCGACCGACATGTTGAGGTCGCTGAGGTCCAGGATTGGACGGAGGTCCCCTGTTTTCTTTGGAACCAGAAAGAAGTGGGAATAGTATCCGGATCCTATCTGGCTCTCTGGGACATACTCCACCGCTCCCTTTTGCAGGAGTGCGAGTACCTCTTGCCTGATGAGTGATCTGTGCTGACCCGAGTAACGGGAGAGCAGAGGAGGCCTTGTGGGTGGCTTGTCCACGAACTCTATAAAGTGGCCTCTTTTGACCAACTGAAGGACCCACCTGTCGGTGGTTATGGACTGCCACCCTGGCAGGTGGTCTGCAATGCGGCCCCCGACCTTGGTGTCCCGTTGCTCCTGAGGCGGGGCCAGGAAGAAGTCATGCTGTGGCGGCTGAGAGTCCAGCAGGCTGGGCCGACTTAGCTGGTCGTTGACTTTGGCCCGCTGACGACTTCCCCTGGGCTCTGCGGGAGAAAGAGTCCCTCTGTTGAGGACCGGCGGGACTGCTGTTTCTGAATCCAGCCTCGAAAACAGCTTTGGTTCCTACGAAAGGAACTAAGCTTGGGTCTGTACATGGCCTGGACAGACCGTACCACCTTCCCGGCCTCCTGAAGTTTGGTGAGGACCTTCTCCGAGGACTCACCAAAAAGAACTTCTCCATGAAACGAGGCATCCAGGATGTTCTTCTGGACGTCCGGGGTGAATCCGGAACACGGAGCCATGAGTGTCTCCGGAGGCATAAGCCTGAAGCTGCCGCTCTGGCCGAGGAGTCCGCGGAATCATACGCGGCTCGCAGCACCTGGGTTCCCACATCCGAACCCGTACGAAGGAGCTGTAGCAACTCCTCCTTCTGCTCACCTTCTGGCATCTTTTCTGCCAGATCTAGTCCCAGTTCCCACAAGGCGTTTTGAAACTGTACCATGTGGGTCAAGTAGTTGAGGGATCTGATGGCGCAGGTAGCGGATGCATATGTGTGCCTGCCCATAGCGTCCAGCTGTTTGGACTCTGGGTCCGGTGGCAGGGTGCTCAAATGTTGCGGCCTCTGGGACCGGTCATGAGAGGCTGTAATGACCAGAGAATCGGCCAGAGGATGTGATGCCAAGTACTGGTCCTCCCTAGGGGCCTTGTACAGGCGGTCAGCTTTCTTCGGCATCGCCGAAAGTGAGTGTGGACGTTTCCACGCTGCCTTGGTGATGTCCATGAATGTGTCCACCAAGGGTGACACCACCACAGGCTTTGGATCTTTTTGTTGAAGGTATCTGGCAAGGCGTAATCTCTCGGGGTCTAATTCCTCTGCGTCCCAACCCATGTTCTCCTGGATATGCCTCATAATCTCTGAGAACGGATGGGTCATCCGGAGAAGATCTTGGAAGCTCACGTGGGTCCGGAGAAGGGACGTTGATCGGAGAGGGGGATCTGGATCCGTCCGAGAAGTCCGATCCCGTGTCCTCTGTCGAAGGCGAACGGCGGCGTCTTCTGGGTCTCTTGAGGCTGGGTGACCCTGAAGAAGATCTGGACGGAGGTCTCCTATTTCGTGATCTGCCCTAGGAGGGTCCATAGGCTCCCGGGGGAGGGTACTCAGCCCGCATCCCTGGGTGAAGTAGAGGAGGCGGGGGCCAGCGGAGTAGCAGGAGGAGGAGGAGGAGGTGGTGTGGGAACCACATCCCTTTTTATGGTGTCCCACTAGGAAGCAAACAACTCCTTGACCTCGGATATGCTGAGGCCCGACGACAGACCGGGCGCCGATGGTCGGTCGTCAGGTTCCGGCGTCGGCTCCCCAGGGGCCTCAGGTTCCGGCAAGGGTTCCCTGGGGGGTATGACAGGACCAGTTTTGCCCATCTGGTCCTCGGGCTGGGTCAGCTCCTCCTCCGAGATCGCCTCTAGACCAACGTCGGTGGGAGGAGAGGGGGTCCTCTTCTCAGTAGGTGCGGACGTTGGTCCCCCGGCCGGCGTCCGTGGAGGCGAAGGCCTGACCGGCGACGGGTGTCTGGCGGTCGTCGGTGCTCGGGACCGATGGTGTTTGGCGACATCGGAGGGGCCAGCGTCGGGTCCAACGATCTCTTGAGAGAAGTCAGTTCTTTGGTCTTCCGCTGGGGAGGAGGAGGCAAAGAGACTGACCTGGCGTCGGGTTCCGAATGGCGGGAACCGGACTTGTGATGGTGGTGACGGTCCCCTGACTTCGACAGGGCCTTGGTGGTTGAAGACGAAGAAGGTCTGGAGGTCTTGGCCTGAGAAAGAGAGGAGGAACCCGAGGAGGTCTTCACCGCTGCAGGGGGAGGCTGAGAGCGGGCCCGGAGGGGAGCGGTCGGACCGGGAGCAGGAGCTACGGGAGTCAGAGGCCCTAGACGGGGACCTGGATCTCACTCTCTCCCTATGCTTCTCGAGGTGTCTCCAGGCCTTGTCGGAAGATTCCCCCTTGAAGGCTGCGTCCATGGCTTTAATCTTCTTCCTCGAGCAGGAAAGCCTGAAGGGCCTTCTGGCGACGGATCCGGGTCCGGCTGTTGAATCCCTGGCAGAAGGAACAGGCCCGGGTGTCGTGGTCTGGGCCTAGACACCGGACGTAGGCTGAATAAGAGTCTTTGAACGGGATTTGCTTCCCACAGGCGCACTTCGAAGGATGGCCTTCAACGGAGGTTGGAGAGGACATCAGATAGAAACTGAGCAGAAAAAACTAACTTTTCCCGAAGGAAGAACTTAACCAGGCGTCGCGCGCTTAAAACGAACCAAAGGGTCGAGACATGCAAGTCGATGGGAAAGAGCTGAGGAATCTGGCGGGACCACCTCCTTATCTACTACGTCTGACGTCGGGGGCAGGACCAACATCGGAGGCGGTCCCCGCTGAAGACTGCTAGCTAGAAGATTTCCGTGGGATCCTGACGCCTGCCGGCTTCAGTCCTAATGGTGTAACCTGCTGCAAGAGCTGTATCTTGAAGTAAGATCGCCTGGAGCTCACTGATCCTTCTGGCAGAGGTGACCGCCACGAGAAGGTGGTTTTCCACAAGTGTGATATCCCACACCTGTGCATAGGCTCAAAAGACTTGCTCATGAGCATTGCCAGGACCAGCAACAGATCCCAAGGCAATGGTGGTTCATGCTCCGGCAGGTTCAAGTGGTCAAGGCCCTTAAAAAAGCCCTCAACCACTTTCTCCTGTGCCACTGTCAGCATATCAGCCCACACCTGGTATGCAGAGATGACTCCTAGGTGCACCCTGAGAGTCGTCAAATCTCAGCCCCAGCAGGGAGAGGGACCACATATATTCAAGAATGTGATCCAAGGGGCAGGCAAGGGGATCAAGCTCCTTGCTCTGGTACCAAATGGAAAATATCTTTCACTTGGGCGCAGCACTGATGAGTCAACTCCTTTCAGGAAGCCTCCACAATGTGGCACACACTGTCCGAAAATCCCAAAGCCTAGAAAGTACAGTTACGCAAGAACTTACCGTAACAGTAGATCTTCGAGAGGAGCTCTTGCAGCAGGCTACATCATAAGGACTATGCCGCCAGGCACTAGGACCCCCTGTTATGCTAAGTTCTTACGTAACTGTACTATCTTACTTCGAATGGGAGCTCTTGCAGCAGGCTACACCATAAGGACCGAGTACCAAGCAGTACTAAAATGATTCCAGGCGGACTGGGAGGTGGAAAAACTGAGAAGCGGGGAGGCTTCAAGACAACAGACCTTGAAGTTCTGCTAACCCAAACCCAGGTCTCCGACAGGAAGCAATGTCCAGGCTGTAGTGCTTCACAAAGGTGTGCACCGAGCTCCAAATAGCTGCTGTATAGATATCTGCCGCAGAAACATTTTGAGATGCCGCAAAAGAGGCAGAAACCCCCCTGGTGGAATGACCCTTAACCGAGCCCAGTAAGGGTTTGTTGTACTTACTGTAGCAGAAGGTGATGCAATTGACTAGCCAGCTGGACAGTCTGCTTTGCCACAGGTGCCCCCAGGGTTCTCAGGGCAAAGGAAATAAAAAGTTGGTTAGATTTTCTCAAAGTCTGAGTACAGTTAATGTAGTACCCAAGTACTCAAGGAACATCCAGAGTGCTGAAGTAGAGCCTCCCCTCAATTAGTGTGCTCCAGATAATAAATTGGAAGGTTGATGTCCAGATTAAGGGTAAACTGGGACACCACCTTAGGTCGGAACTTATGATTAGTCCTCAAGGACAGCCTGTCCTTGTAGAAAATTAAATACGGCTCTTTAGCCATCAGAGCCTGAAGCTCGAAAATCCTCTGAGCAGAAGTAACAGCAACTAAAAATAACGCTTTCCATGACAGAAAGCATAGCTCGCAATCCACGGCTGGTTCGAAGGGAGGCAACATAAGCTTTTCTAACAAAAACAGAAGATCCCAAGGAGGGATGGGGTCCCTAATGGGAGGTTTAAGATGAAGCATTCCCCTCAAAAATGTTCAGGCCAGATCCGTCTGGGCAACATATTTGCCATCCACCGGCACATGATAGGCAGAGATTGCTGACAGGTGTACCTTGATGGAGGAATATCGGAGGCCCGAGTCTGATAGGGAGATGAGATACTCGAGGACAGCATCCAGAGGGCACAGCAGAGGGTCCAGACCCCGACTGGAAGCCCACAAGCAAAATCGCTTCTACTTCATGGCATAGGTAGCTCTAGTGGAAGGTTTCCTAGCCACAACCAAGACCTCAGCCACTCTGGGAGATACTTCAAAACGTGCCGTGGCTACGTCTGCAGGTGCCAGGCATACAGACGTAGGGACCCGAGGTCTGGGCAAACCAACCTGCCCTGCTCTTGCAACAGTAATCAGGAGGACAAGGGTAGAGGGAAATGGAGGTTCCACTGCCAGCTGCTGCAGTAGTGGGAACCATATCTGACAAGGCCAAAGTGGAGCTACGAGAATCATCTCCGCTCCTTCCGCTTGGAGTTTGAGCAGAACTCTGCAGGAGAGGAAAGGGAGGGAAGGCACATAGAAACCTCCCTGTCCAACAGAGGGACAATGCATCTCGCCAGAAAACACCAGGCCTGCGATCGAGCAAGCAGAAACTGGGCAGTTTTGCATTGCACGGGGACGTGAAGAGGTCCAGCTCTGAACGACCCCATCTTTGGAAGAGGTTGTCCACTACAGACTGCAGGAGCTCCCATTCGTGGGTCTTTGACCGAGACCAGCTTAGGGTATCAGCCAAGGCATTTTGGACCCCTGGAACATGCACCGCGGTGAGTAACAGGCCATGATCTAGAGCCCAGAACCACACTCTCACAGCCTCCTGACAAAGAGGATAGGAGTGAGTTCCCCCCAGCTTGCTGATGTAGTAAACAGCTGACATGTTGTCTGTCTGTACCAATAGGGGCTGGACGAAGATCCACAAGAAACTCTTGTGGAGTGTACAGAATCAACCTCATCTCTAGAATACTGATGTGGAGAGTCAGTTCTAGGGAGGACCATGCATCTTGAGTCTGATGGTTCTGAAAATGAGCTCCCCAACCCAGGCCTGAGGCATCAGTTGTGAGAACCTGTAATGGAGCTTCTCTCTGAAAAGAGACTCCAGACTCCAGATTCTGTGGAGAGAGCCACCGAGAGAGAGAGAGAGAGAGTCTGTTTCACTACCTTGGAGATCAAGACCGGCTGATTGAGATCGTCCTCCCTCTGATCCCACTCCACTCTGAGAGGAACCATCATAAACAGACATGCCAAGGGAACGGTCACTATGGCTGCAGCCATATGGCCTAGGAGCAGGAGCATGGTCTGAGCCAGGACCTGGCAAGCAGCTGAAACTTTGTGGGCCAAAGAGCAAAGGTGTACTGCCCTGTCTAGCGGGAGGAAGGCCTTCCTTTGCTCCACGTCTAGGATTGTCACTATGTATTGTAGTCTCTGACAGGTTGTCGGGAATGACTTGGCCATGTTTAGGGTGATCCCCAGGGAGCTGAACAGGCTGAAGGTGTCCTCTAAAGTCGCCAGAAGCGGATTCCCTGTGGCGGCGGTCAGGAGCCAATCATCAAGATAGGGATAAACAAAGTGTCCCTGCCTCCTTAAGGCTGCTGCCACTACCGCTAGGCACTTTGTGAACACACGAGGTGCCGAGGAAAGGCTGATGGGCAAGGCCCGCAACTGGAAGTGCCTTCCCTGAAAGGAGAACCTCAGGAACCTCCTGTGAGCTGGGAGCACCAGAATATGGAGGCAGGCATCTTGCATGTCCAGGGAACAGAGCCAGTCCCTTAATACAACATGGGAAGAATGCCTGGCAAGGTGACCATCCTGAACCCCTTGTACTCTATGTAATTGTTCAAGAGGCTCAGGTCCAGAATCGGGCAAAGATCCTCTGTCTTCTTGGGAACCAGAAAGAAACCGGAGTAGGACCCCTTTCCCCCACTGTGGGTCTGGAACGGGTTCTATTGCCTTCTTGTCTAGTAGGGACTGTACCTCCTCCCAAACGAGCTTGGCCTGGGAGGGGGAGTAGGTCGTTTGGACCTGGGGATTGTCCAGAGGCATCTGCAGAAATTCCAGAGCATGACCCCACTCTATCAACTGGAGGACCTACGCATTGTTGGTGATGAAGGTCCAACCGTCTTGGTAAAGCAAGAACCGACCCCCTACTAACTCTGCCCTGGACTCGGTAAGGGGCATGGGGTTGGGCAAGGAGTCAGGCATGGGAGCCCGAGGTGGGCAAGGATACCTGGGAGAGTTTGGTGTTCCTAGGTCCCTGTGCTCCACCGGGTTGAGAGGGAACTTTACGGTGAAAGTTGCCTCTCTATTGCTCTCCTTTAGGCTTCTGTCCTCCCTGGCAACGAAACTAGAAACATTTGCCACAGGCCTGATCAGATCTGTACAACTGATGCACAGACTGGATGGCCTTACCCGAGTCCTGGAGGTCCAAGATCATCAACTCAATGTCCGGACCGAACAGCACGGACCCATGGAATGGGGCATCAATGATGGCATCCTGAAAGTCCTGCCTAAACTAAGAAACCCGAAGCCAAGAGTATCTCTACAGGAGGCTGTGGCATTGGAATCTGGGGTTCCTTGGGGGTGATGTCCTTTTTGACAATGTCCCACCAGGAATGGTAAAGGTCCTGGACTTCAGACAGAGAGACCATGACACGGGCCAATGAGCCTGGTGTCCGAGACCTGTTGTTGGGCTTTTCAGGAAGCGGACCTGACAGCTTGTCAGGAGCCAGCATACGCTCGGGTGATTTAGATTTCTCTGGCGTCTGTTCCTTGGGTGGCACCGGAGCTGATGACCGGTCGACTGGCTGATCTGACATCCGACTGCCTGACATCAGAGGATCGGTCGTCAGGGGAGGTATCTCTTTGGCCGGCGGCTGTGCCCCTTCTAGTGTGAGCTCTGGGATTGCAGGCAGTGGGGGAGGGAGACCCCAAAGGCGAGGACGTTGAGGACGTCGGGGTGGAGCGCTGGGAGTCTGATGCCCGGTGCTTCGGAGAACTGGTGTCAGGGTTTGACTCCGGTTCCAAACGCCGTTTCCTGTCGTTGAGTCCGGCCGGACGATCCAAAGATGAGGAGGAAGCCTTCACCTGATGAGGGGCGGCAGGATGACTGTCACCCGCCCCTATGACGGTGGAATCCTTAGACTTAGACCCGGAGGTATGGCTGTAGGGTCTAAGGCTAAGGGAGGGGGCCGTAGGCCCATGCTCCAAGGAAACACCGCCTGACATCCATACCAATGCCGGTGGTCTCAAGGCCAGCAACCCAGAGGAAATCTGGGTTGGCGGGGAGCAGAGTCCGACCTCCCGCGGGAGAGGGGGACTGGAGCTGGCCGTTTTCCTGTGCGGAGACCTAGATCAGGAGTCAGAATGGGTGTCCTTCTTGTGATGGTGATGTTTCCCACTGGACTTTTTCTCCTTTGATTTGTGAGAAGTACCAGACCCCAAAGAAGAAGAGGATCCTAGGCCTGACAGTGTCTTTTTACATGGTGGCTGGCTGTTGTTCTAGGAGATAGGTCTTCAGTGTCTTCAGTCGACGGATGCGAGACCGGCGGTTGAAGTTCTTGCAGTGCGGGCAGGAGTCGGCATCGTAGTTGGGCCCCAAGCAGATGAGGCAGGCAGAATGACTGTCTCGGGTCGGGATTTGCTTCCCGCACACGCACTTGGATTTCGACCGCTGACTGGAGGACGATGGAGAAGACATGTACCGTGAAATCGCTTCGATTAACAATGAAAATCTTTGAAGAAATACTTGCGAAAATGGTGGACGACTGTTAGTAGTAGGTGTCCGCGGAGCCGTGAGAACGGGTCGACAGTGGGAAAAGAACTAGGGAGTGGCTGGGGACCACCCCCTTTATACCATTGGCTGGTGTCGGATGCAGTCTGACGTCAGGGGGGCGGTCCCCCGCTGGGCACCGCTAGCTAAGAATTTTTCCGTGGGGTCCTAGTGCCTGGCGGCATAGTCCTTATGGTGTAGCCTGTTAAAAGAGCTCCCACTCGAAGTAAGATCTCTAGCCGCTCAGGAACCAGGCTGTGAGGTGCAGGGACTGTAAATCAGGTGCAGGGGGCAACAGCCACAGAGGTCTGCTGCTGAGGCTGAGGAGATCTGGGTACCAGAACTGGTGGGGACAGTCAGAGGTGATCAGGATCATCTGCACCTTGACCACCACCTTGTGGATCAAGGGAAAGGGAGGGAAGGTGTACAGGTGGCCTGGGGTTCAGGGCCTTGCAAAGGCATCCTCTAGAAGTGTCCCAGACTGAGGGGGGGCCTCAAAACAGCCTCAGCTTTGCATTCTTTCTGGAGAAGAAACAGATCCATCAGAAGGGTGCCCCACAAGGAGAAAAAACAGGTTACTCACCGGTAACGGTAGTTCTTGGAGTGGCATATGTTGTTCATCCACACTTCATGGCAGGTACCTTGCCGCTTTAAGATCTGCCGGAAAGTCTTCAAGCTGACTCCTCCCACCCACCCGGGTAGTATAGCACTCGGCTCCGCCCCATGACACCAGATCTTAGCCCACTGGAAGCCAGGTTTGTGCATCAAAGCTGGGGAGGTCGGGTGGGTCAGTGTGGGCTGAACAACATATATGACTCCTAGAATTACTGTTACAAGTGAGTAAATACAGGTTACTCACCTGTAACAGGAGTTCTAGGAATGGTATATGTTGTTCATCCACACTGTCTGGCAGGTATCCTTGCCGCTTTAAATCTTGCCGGAAGGTCTTCAAGCTGGCTCCTCCCACCCACCCGGGTGGTAAAACTCTCGGCTCCGCCCCATGGTGCCAGATCTGGCGCTGGAAGCTCAGGTTGTGCGTCAAGCCGGGAGGTCGGGTGGGAATGGTAGGGGATGAACAACATATACCATTCCTAGAACTCCTGTTACAGGTGAATAACCTGCATTTAGGGACAGGATATGCTGTTCATCCACACTGTCTGGCAGACTCCTAGCAGTTCTCCGGGAGGAGGGAGGCAAGGCGACACCCCCGATACTTACTTGGGAAAGAGAGACTGAGAATCGAGGCCCCAAAACCAGCATCCCCTGGACTCAAGGCTCATGTGGTAATGGGTGATGAAGGTGTGTGCGACTTCCAGGTAGCAGCCCTGCAGATTTCCTGGATAGGGACGTCCCTGAAGCAGCCACCGATGCAGCAGTATGGCGGTAGAATGAGCTCTTATCCTCTGGGAGGCTCCATGCCCGCCAACTTATAGCAGAGATCTATGCAGGAGGTGACCCACCTGCCTATCGTCCGCTTGGCTGCAGGTCTGGCCAGATGACATCAGCGTGAGGGTGACAAACAGCTGGCTAACCTCCCTCGATTCTTCAGCCGTGGCGCCTCCTTATAGTAAGCGAGCGCCTCTAGGGTCCAGAGTATGGAGCCTATATTCGCCTCCGAGGTGTGATTGGGGTAGAACACCGGCAGAGTCAACACCTGGTTAAGGTGAAACTCCGACACCACCTTCGGAAGGAATTTCGGGTGGGGGCGCAGGACAACCTTGTCCCTGTGGAAGACCAGGTAAGGAGACTCAATGCAGAACACCTGGAGCTCTCCCATCCTTCTGGCTGACGTGATAGCCACCAAGAAGGCAGTCTTCCACGACAGGTGAAAGAGTTCACACCTGTGCACTGGTTCGAATGGCTTGCCCATGAGCTTTGCCAGTACCAGCAGTAGATCCCACGGAGGTGGAGGTTCTCGCACCGGAGGGGAAATGTGATCAAGGCCTTTGAAAATGCGCCAGACCACCTTCTCCTGCGCCACCGACTGCTTCCCGGCCCGCGCCCGGTAAGCAGAGATGGCTGCCAGGTGCACCTTAAGGGTCGTCGACCTAAGCCCTTGCTGAGAAAGGGACCACAGGTAGTCCAATATGCTCGCCAAGAAACAGGAGGAAGGGCCCAGGCCCTTGCCCTGACACCAAATGGAAAACCTTTTCCATTTGAAGGCGTAGCATTTTCTGGTCGACTCCTTACGGGACGCCTCAACTACGTTGAGGACCTTGTCGGAAAGACCCAAGGCCTGGAACGCTCAGGAACCAGGCCGTCAGGTGCAGGGATTGAAGGTCCGGATGGAATACCTTCCCCTGATTGACTGAGAGCAGGTCCGGGCAAGCTGGAAGCTGCCTCGGAAGCCTGGAGCTGAGGCTGAGGAGATCTGGGTACCAGTACTGGCGGGGCCAGTTTGGGGCTATCAGAATCACCTGCGCCTTGTCCCTCCTTGCTTTGAGCAGCACCTTGTGCATCAAGAGGAACAGGGGAAAGGTGTAGAAGAAGCCCGGGGTCCACGGCCTCGAGAAGGCATCCCCCTGCAGAGAACCCTGCTGAGGGGGGCGGGAATGGAACAGCCTCAACTTCGCATTCTCCCTGGAGGCAAACAGGTCCACCTGAGGTGTTCCCCAATGGGAGAATAGATCTCATACTACCTCCGGCAGGAGAGACCACTCATGGGAGGCAGCCCCTATCCGGCTTAGGGCATCGGCCAGGGTGTTGGAGGCTCCTGCCACATCAATGGCTAGGAGATCCGCCCAGGCTGCGCACGAGTGACCAGATGCGAAGAGCTTCCTTGCATAGGACCATGAAGCGCGCCCGCCCCTGGCGGTTTAGATAGTACATGGTCGTGGTATTGTCCGTCTGGACTCGGACCACTTGACTCAAGAACGGAACAAAGGCGGGAGAGCTAGGCGGACCGCTCGAGCTCCAGCAGGTTGATGTGGCATCGACTCCCGCGGGGACCAGAGGCCGCGGCGCTGTGTTCCCCAGATGGGCACCCCAACCCATCAGAGAGGCATCGGTCGAGAGAGACCGTCCGGCTCGGGCGGACAAACGGGATGCCCTCCTGCAGATGAACTGGAACGGTCCACCACTGGAGAGCGCCCACATCCCCTGGGTCACCGTCACTAGCTGGTCCAATGGATCGCAGCGTTGGGACCACTGGCTGGCCAGCCCCCACTGAAGGGGGCGCATGTTCCAGCGGGCCCAACGGACCACGCTGGTACAGGCCGCCATGAGACCCAGGAGGCGCAGGAAGTCCCGGGCAGGGCGCAATTGCCCAACCAGAAATGATTGGGCAAACGAGGAAAGAACCTCGTCCCTGTCCGCCGGGAGCTGTGCTCTGGCTCGAAGAGAGTCGAGCTCTGTCCCGATGAAAAGAATCACCTGCTTCGGCTCGAGTTCCGACTTGGCCTCGTTGACGAGGAGGCCGACCTGAAAGCAAACCTGGAGGGCCAGGTCTCTGGACCGCTCCACCTCCTGTCTGGAGGGGGCTGCTATCAGCCAATCATCCAGGTAAGGGTAAACCCGGACCCCTCGGCACCACAGGAATGTTGTCACCACTGCCATGCATTTGGTGAAGACCCTAGGAGCTGGAGATAAGCCGAAGGGCATGGCTTGGAACTCGAAAAGGAACCTTCCGCTCGAAAGCAAAGGAACCTTTGATGGGACGGACGGATAGGGACATGAAAGAACGCGTCCTGTAGGTCCAGAGAGCAGAACCACACGCCGTGTTCCAAAGATGGGATTATCTGAGCCAGAGTGACCATCCTGAAGGTTCGAGACCTTAGGAACTTGTTCAGGTCGTGTAGGTCGAGAATGGGGCGCCAGCCCCCCGTCCGTTTCGGAACCAGGAAGTACCTGGACACGAACCCCGGGTTTGAGGCAGGGTCCGACACCTCTCTTATCACCTCCTTCTCGAGGAGGAGAGCGATGTTGGCTCGGCGAGCTGACAGCGAGGCTTCGGACCCCGAGGCCCCCCGAGGTGCGACGGCTCTGAAGGGTGGGGCCTGCTCGAACTCCAGAGGCAGGCCCTTTCCTACCACCTCCAACACCCACCTGTCTGTGGTAATAGCAGACCAGGCGGAAAGGAAGTACCGGAGCCGTCCCCCCACGGGGGGAACCTGGGGTGAGGTGACGAGGTTGGGGGCGACACCCCTCAACCCGTCACTGTGCAGGCTTGGAGGAGGGACCGGCCGAGGAACCGCCTGGGCCTTTACCTCCCTGCTTCCTGGAGGAGGAAGCCGCAGGCTTGGGTTTGGGATGCCAAGCGCGAGCCTGCTGGCCCTGGTGTTGCTGGGCCGGGCGTGCCGGGGGCGCAGACGGACGAAAGGGCTTGGGTTGAGGTCTGCGGCCCTTGTCCCTCTGAGCGGATGATACCGAGTCCAAGGTGGCATTGGACTTTTCGATCCTCTGGAGGTGGCCTTCCACTCCAGGGCCGAAGAGGTCAGTCCCCAAGAAGGGGACATCCGCCAATTTGTGCTGGGTATCCGCCAGAAGGTGGATATCCTCAGCCATGCCCGACGCGCATAGCCACTGCAGCCGCTACTGACCTGGGCGATGAATCACCGATGTCCAAAGCAGTCTGAAGTTGCTGCTTGGCCACTGCCCTGCTCCTGGTCCCGCACCTGCTTAACCGTGGTCTGCAGGTCAGCCGGGAGATGAGGGACCACCTCGTCCAGGGAGCCCAACAGGGCGTGAGAAAAATGTGCCATCAGTACGGCCGAGCTGGCCTGACAAAGGCCAAGGGAGGACTCAGCGTAGACTTTTCGCCCGGCATAGTCCAATTTCTTGGACTCTTTGTCGGGAGGTTTGTCCACGTCCCTAGCGTTTCCGGCATGCCGGAAAATGCAGTCGGTAACTAACCCCTCGGCCGAGGGATGTTCCGAGAAACCGGACAGGGAACCGGTAGGGACCGCATACTTCCTGGCCATCCTGGCCGAAGGCGCAGGGCAGGAAGCAGGACGCTGCCAGAGCTCCAAGGCCGGGCCCACAATGGCCTCAGCCACAGGGAAGGCCTCCGTAGGGGAATCCCATCGGTCCAATATCTCCGTGAGGGGATACTTGGCCCGCTTGGATATGGGCTCGAGCTGCATCCCGGTGGATTCCGAGATGAGTCTGAGCAACCCCAGGAAGGACGAAGGGCTGTCGTCCAGCAACTGACCTCCAGAGGACTCCAAGTCCACTCGCTTGGAGAAAAAGGAGGAATAGTCGTCGGACTCGGAAGAGTCCGCAAAGAGCTGCCTCGGGCCTGAGCCACCCTCCACTTGCCGAGGGCGATCGGGAGTGAGGGTGACCGACAGCCTATGGGGCAGACCCTGAGCCGACCGAGAATTCTTGGTCGGAGCCCCAAACCGCGGCTGTGGAGGCGGAGGTTCCACCGGAATCGGTGGAGCAGCTGGTTTTGGCTGAACAACCGGCCTGACAACAGGCTCCTCGGGTAAAACCGGGGTTGTTCGGCAGCTCCGTGACAGCCACTTAATGGCCGAAGGCAGACGGCCAGCTATTCCCGTCAGAAGTAGCTGTTGCCACATGAGGTCTAGTATCATCGACGAACTTTGACGGGAAGCCTCCTCATCCCGAGGAGGAGGAAGAGGACGAGCGGCAGCGGCCATCATGGGTGCCGAGACCAAGACGCCTATGATGGCGGGATCGCTGGACCATCAAGAAGTCCGAGACCGAGACCTCGGCTTTTCTGAGGACGTGCGGAGAGGGACAGGTGGAACCGGCCCTCCTCGGCTCGAGGAACACCCAAGGGCCCGGAACCGAGGCACTGGCAAGCCCACGGATCTCAACCCCACCGGGGAACCGGGAGAGGGATTCGCTCACCGGTCGACAACCCGTCCAATGGGTCTAGAAAGATCTCAACTACGCCGACGGGAGTCTCGGCCAACTGACCTGACGGGACACCGTGAGACCAGTGGCTGAGTCGTAACGATCGAATGTCGGTGGCCGACAACTCGGGAGAGGGACCTTTCCCACCCCAAGACCGTCACGACTAAGAGATTACCTATCTTTGCCTTCTTGGACCGAGAAGAAGAAGAAGAAGGTCCAGAGCGCTGGTCCCTCCCCTAGTGGAGAGGGACAGACAAAGCTCCTTAAAGGAAGCTGTGTAAGAGGAACCCAGGGAAAGCGGAATAAAAGCCGCGGTCGAGGAAGATGCGGCCCGCGCCGCCTCCTCTTCGAGGGCGATCATCTGCTCTAGCTGATCCGACGAGCCCGCCACCACGGAAACCGCCGACCGGGCCTCTTTTGACTTAACCGGAGGAAAACGTTTCTCGGGGCGCCCTAGTTGTAAACGGGCGGCATGGTCTTCGAGGACGTAGGCTGAGAAGGAAGACCAGGTCGCAAGCCCGCGGGTCGTGCTCGAGGCCTAAAACAGTCACACACGCGAGTGCGGATCCGTCCGAGACATCTTCTGCCCACAAGGGCACCGCCAAAACCGAGTCGATGGTCCATCGCAGTCACTGAGGGATAGAAGACCAAGTCTTTAAGCAAAAACTTTAAATTCGGAAAACCAAGAATTAGGAACCAGTCTTATACGCAGAGCGTTAAGGAGGGAACCTGAGCTTCAAGCGTAAGAAAGATCTGGCGTCATGGGGCGGAGCCGAGAGTTTTACCACCCGGGTGGGTGGGAGGAGCCAGCTTGAAGACCATCCGGCAAGATTTAAAGCGGCAAGGATACCTGCCAGACAGTGTGGATGAACACCATATCCATGTCCCTAGAACCTGTTTTTCTAGCATCGTGGTTATGTTTTTCTATTAACACTTCATGGCAGACTTCTAGCAGTTCTCCGGGAGGAGGGAGGTGAGACGCACACCCCCTACTTAGGGAAGAGGGACTGGAGAACTGAGGTTCCAAAACCAGCATTCCGGCATGACTCAAGGTCGATGTGGTGATGGGAAATGAAGGTGTGTGCTGACTTCCAGGTACCAGCCCTGCAGATTTCCTGGATAGGGATGTCCCTAGAAGCAGCCACCGACACAGTGGTATGGCAGGTGGAATGAGCTTTAAGCCCTGCAGGAGGCTCCCTACCCACCAGCCTATAGCAGAGGTCAATGCAAGATGTAATCCAACGAGCTATTGTCCGCTTGGCTGCAGGTCTGCCAGGTGCGGCTTCAGCGTAGGTGCCAAACAGCTGACAAACCTCTCCCCGAACTTCCGCCATTCGCTCTTTGTAGTAGGCGAGCGTTCGTCTCAGGTCCAGAGTATGGAGCCTGTACTCGGCCTCCGAGGTGTGACTGGGGTAGAACACCAGCAGAGTAATCACCTGGTTAAGGTGAAACTCTGACACCACCTTTGTAAGGAATTTTGGGTGGGGGCACAGGACAACCTTGTCCCTGTGGAAGACCAGGTAAGGAGACTCAATGGAGAGCGCCCATAAGTCCCCAGTCCTCTGACTGACATGATAGCCACCAAGAAGGTGGTCTTCCATGACAAATGTGACATGTCACACTTGTGCATAGGTTCGAATGGCTTGCCCATGAGCTTTGCCAAGACCAGCAATAGATTCCATGGAGGTGGAGGTTCACACACCAGAGGGGATATGTGATCTAGGCCTTTGAAAAAGTGCCAGACCACCTTCTCTTGCGCCACCGACCGCTGACCGGCCCGCGCCCAGTAAGCGGAGATGGCTGCCAGGTTCACCTTGAGGGTCGTCGACCGAAGCCCCTGCTGGGAGAGGGGCCAAAGATAATCCAAAATGCTAGACACTGGGCAGAATGAGGGGTCCAATCCTTTGCCCTGACACCAGACGGAGAATCTTTTCCATTTAAAGGCATAGCATTTTCTGGTCGATTCCTTACAGGACGCTTAAACAATGTTGAGGACTTCGTCAGAGAGATCCAATGCCTGGAACTCTAGCCGCTAAGGAACCAGGCCGTCAGGTGCAGGGATTGAAGGTCCAGGTATAGTACCTTCCCCTAGTTGACTGAGAGCAGGTCCGGGCATGCTGGAAGCCACCTCAGGAGCCTGGAGCTGAGGCTGAGGAGATCAGGATATCAGAACTGGCGGGGCCAGTCTGGGGCCACCAGGATCACCTGCGCCTTGTCCCTCCTGACCTCAATGAGCACTTTGTGAATCAAGGAAAGTGGGGGAAGGCGTAGAAGAGGCCTGGGGTCCACGGCCTCGAGAAGGCATGCCGCCCTGCAGCAAACCCTGCTGAGGGGGGCAGGCAAGGAACAGCCTAAGCTTTGCGTTCTCCCTGGAGGCGAACAGGTCCACCTGGGGGGCTCCCCAGTGGGAGAACAGATCTTGTACTACCTCCTGGTGGAGAGACCACTCGTGGGATGTCCTGCCCATCTGGCTGAGGGCATCGGCCAGCTGATTCGAGGCTCCTGCCACAGGGATGGCCAGGAGATCCGCCTCCAGGCTGAGCACAAATGACCAAATGCGGACAGCTTCCTTGCAGAGGGGCAAGGAGCACGTCCCGCCCTGCCTGTTGAGATAATACATGGTCGTGGTGTTGTCCATCTGGACTTGGACCACTTGACCCCGAACAAATGGAGTGAATGTGGTTAGGGCTTGGTGAACTGCTCGAAGCTCCAGCAGACTGATGTGGCATCCGGACTCCTGAGGGGACCAGAGCCCGTGGGCTCTGTGCTCCCCCAGATGGGCACCCCAACCAATCAGAGAGGCATCAGTCATCAGGATGACCGTCGGCTCGGGGGGGCGGACAAACAGGGACCCTTCCTGCAGGTGGGACTGGACGAGCCATCACTGGAGGCCGTCCCACATCCTCTGGGTCACAGAGACCAGCTAGTCGAGATGACCCAAGCGCTGAGACCACTGGCTGGCCAGTTCCCACTGAAGGGAACGCATATGCCAGCAGGCCCATCGGACCAGGCTGGTGTAGGCCACCATGTAGCCCAGAAGATGCAGGAAGTCCCAGGCAGGGAGCAATTGCCCAACCAGAAATGATCGGGCAAAGAAGGAGGGAACCTCCGCCCTGTCCACTGGAAGCCAAGCTCTGGCTAGGCAGGAGTCGAGCTCTGCCCCGATGAACTGGATCACCTGCGCAGGCACGAGTTCCGACTTGGCCTCGTTGATCAGCAGGCCAACTTCTAGGCAAGTCTGGAGGGCCAGATCCTGGACCGCTCCACCTCCAGCCTGGAAGGACCTGCTATCAGCCAGTCATTCAGGTAAGGGTACACTCGGACCCCTCAGCACCTCAGATATGCCGCCACCACTGTCATGCATTTGGTGAAGACCCTGGGGGCTGAAGAAAGGCCAAAGGTAACGGCTTGGAACTCATAAAGGGTTCCCTCAGCTCTGAAATGGAGAAACCGTTGATGGGGCGGACAGATCGGGACATGAAAGAATGCGTCCTGAAGATCTAGGAAGCAGAACCACATTCCTTGCTCTAGGGATGATATGATCTGAGCTGTGGTTATTATCTGAAAGGTGCAGGACCTGAGGAACTTGTTCAGGTCGTGCAGATCTAGAATGGGGCACCAGTCCCCTGTCCGCTTTGGCACCAGGAAGTACCTGGAGACAAACTCTGGGTCTGAAGGCAGGTCTGCTACTGGGCACACCACCTCCTTGAAGAGGAGATGAGCTAAGTCATCTCTGAGAGCCGACTGAGAAGCTGCGGACACCAGATTCCCCCGTGGGGCACAGGTTTGATAAGGAGGGGCTTGCTCGAATTCCAGAGGCAGGCCTCGACCTACCACTTTGAGAACCCAACAGTCTCGGACCAGGCGGAAATGAAGTGGCTGAGCCGGCCCCCCACAGGAGGATCCAGGGGAGGTGTGATGGGACTGAGGGAGGCACCCCTCAACCTGTTACTGGCAGGCTTGGAGGAGGGTCCGCCAGAACCTTCCCCCGGGCTTCCTGAACGAGGATGCAATGGTCTTGGCCCGAGGACGCCAAGTTTGAGCCTGCTGGCCCTGCTGCTGGTGTTGCTGCTGGGCCGGGCTGGCCACAGGAGTGGACGTGCGAAAGGGCTTGCGGTTTTGACACTTGGAGCTCTTGTCCTTTTGGGCAGATGTGGTGGAGTCCAAGCTGGCACTGGACTTCTCTATACACTGGAGGTGACCCTCCACGCCGGGCCCGAACAGGTCGGTGCACAAGAGGAGGACATCTGCCAGCTTGTGCTGCGTATCTGCCGTAAAGGTCGAGATGCGTAGCCAAGCCCTGTGGTGCATGACCACTGCAGCCGCTACGAACAGGCACAGGAATCGCCAATGCCCAGAGCCATCTGGAGTTGCTGCTCTGCCACCGCCCTACCATGGTCCCAGACCTGCTTGACTGTGGTCTGGAGGACAGCCGGGACATTAAGATTTACCTCATCCAGGGAGCCCAAGAGGGAGTGGGAAAAATGTGCCATGATAACATACACCTTCTTCACGGAATGGTCCAATAGTTTGGATTCCCTGTCCGGGGTCTGTCCGCAATCCCTTGTTGCCTGAGCGCCAAAACACAGAGTCAGTCACCGACCCCATCGCAGAGGGGTGCTCCAAAAAGTCCGACAGGGACCACATGGGCACCGTGTACTTGCGGGACATGTGGGCAGAAGGCGCAGGACAAGATGCCGGACGCTGCCACAGCTCCAAGGCTGGACCCACAATGGCCTCGGCCACTGGGAAGGCCTCCATAGGAGTATCCCCTTTATCCAGAACCTCTGTAATCCATTCCCATGGATTTGGAAATGAGCCAGCAAATGCCCATCGGCGAAGTAGGACCCTCGTCGACAGAGAGACCTCCCAAGGACTCGATGTCCACCGGATGGGAGACCATGGAGGAATCCTCGGACTCCGAAGAGTTCTCGTAGAGAGGGCACCCACCCATGTCACTCTCCACCCGCCTTGGGCAGTCGGGAGTGAGACTGACTGACAACCGATGGGGCAGACTTTGGGTCGACTGAGAATCTTTGGTCGGAGCACCAGACTTCAGTTACTCGGACGGCGGCTCCACCTGATCGGTGGAGAAGCTGGGCTCACAGCCAGCTGGGCCATGACCGACCTCGGTGACGACAGCCATGGTCGAAGTCGGTCAACGGCCGGAGTCGAAACGGGGAGCAGTTTGGACCCGGACAGGACCAACTGCTGCCACATGAGGTCTTTGTAGCATCGACGCAACTTGCGCCGAAGCTTCTCCTCACCCGAGGAGGATGAAGACAAGGAGCTGCGGCACCACTTACTATAACGGCGGGAACGAGATCACCGGCGGGAGCAAGTCTTGCCCGACGTCCAAGTCAAGGAGAGGGACCAAGACCTTGACCATCGGTGGGGCCGACGGGGGACCTCGACAGGAGTCGGAAACCCTCGGCTCCTGGTCCGGCTCCTTGGTGGTTGGGTCCTGCCCAGCGGACTGAGCCAGCCCACCTGAGGACACCGGGAGCACCGGTGTCCGAAAAAGAGAATCGTCGGCCGTATCGGGCAACAACCCACCAATCGGCTCAAGATAGATCTCGGCCACACTGACAGACATCTCAGTCGACTGGCCTGACGGGGGTACAGAAGTTGAGACAGGAGATTCCTGTGAGTGGGACCGCTCTTGGACCCAAGAACGTCGACGTGTCAACTTTTCTTTGTCCCTTTTCGATTCCTCCTCCTTAGAGCGCGAAACATGTAACCCTGAAGGGCCCTCTCCCTTGGTAGAGAGACTGGCACAACTCCTTGAAGGGAGCCGAGTAGGAGGATCCCAGATGCAGCGGAATGAAGGCCGAAGAGGAGCTGCCTCCTCCTCCTCGAAGGCCTTGAGCTGTTGTAACTGCTCAGCGGACCCTTCAGCCGCGGAGACCGCCCAATGGGCATCCTTCAATTTGACAGGTGAATAACACTTCTCCGGCTGCCCCAGCTAAAGTCGGGCAGCACAATCTTCAAGCACATTCGGAGAAAAGGACCGACAATGATCGGAGGCCTGTGGAGCATAGTCCAGTCCCATGCAATACAAGCACGTGGCGTGAGGATCCGTCCGAGACATCTTCTGCCTGCAGGGGCACTGGCAAAACCCGGGGACCGATTTTTCCTCCATCACGGAAGTGAGAGAAGTTGATGAAGACTGAACTTGTGAGAGTCTTAGAACCAGTTTTGGAAGCGAATCCAAAGATTCAAGAGCCAGGGCCTACTACACGCAGGAGCGAACCTGAATCTTCCAGCAGAAAGGAAGATCTGGCGTCATGGGGCAGAGCCGAGGGCTATACCACCCAGGTGGGTGGGAGGAGCCAGCTTGAAGGCTTTCCGGCACATCTTAATGTGATAAGGTACCTGCCATGAAGTGTGGATAGAACAACATATCCATGAGCCTAGAAGTACAGTTACGTAAGACCTTACCATAACAAGATCTTCGAGAGGAGCTCTTGCAGCAGGTAATCCCATTAGGACTAAGGCTGCCAGGCGTTAGGACTCCAAGGAAAAATGTTCTAGCTAGTAGTCTGTGGCGGGGGACCGCCCCCGATGTCAGCTCCGCCCAATGACAGACGTGGTATAAAGTGGGTGGTCCCCCGGCACCCCCTCAGTTCTCCCGCCAGAGACCCAGCTGAAAATACAGATGGAGAACCGAAGAGGATCTCCCATTCCCAAAGAGAAGATATAATGTTTTTCCCAGGGGCAGGTGGGTGGAAAAACCACCTCCTGCAAGAGCTCTTCTCGAAAATCTACTGTTACTGTAAGTTCTTACGTAACTGTACTATCTCACTTCAAGGGGGAGCTCTTGTAATAGGTAATACCATTAGGACTGAGTCCTAAGCAATTCCCAAGGAGAGACGAAGATCGAAAAGGGTGGAGGACAATAAAACACTGTGGGAAACTAGGAGAGAAGTCCCTGAAGGACTACTAGGCTGAAACCTGCTCTCCTTCTGGAAGCAATGTCCAGACTGTAGTGCCTCACAAAGGTATGCACTGAACTCCAAGTGGCGGCCGCACAGAGGTCCGCTGATGAAACATTTCAGAGGGAAGCGAAAGATGTCGCCACCCCTCTGGTGGAATGACCCCTCACCGGTCCTGGTAGGGGTTTGTTGTGGTGCTGGTAGCAAAAGGTGATGTTGTGCACGAGCCACTTAGTCAGGGTTTGTTTTCCGACTGGTTCTCCAAGCTTCCTCTGGGAAAAGGAGACAAACAAGTGGTCTGTCTGTCTGGCAGAACTGGTCCTAGACAGATAGTAACTCAAAATTCTATGAACATCCAGAGTATGTAACAGTGCCTCCCTGTTGGTCGAGTACCCTGGTTAATAAACTGGTAGTTGGATGTCCTGGTTCAGCGTGAACTCAGACACTACCTTTGGTAAAAACTTAGTGTTCGTGCACAGGGCTACCCTGTCCCTGTGAAAAACAAGATAGGGCTCTTTACACATCAGAGTGTGCAGCTCGGAAATCCTCCAGGCTGAAGTAATGGCAACTAAAAATAACACTTTCTGAGCTGGCGCGCCGGCGCAGTGGTAACACTACCGCTCACGACGCTGTCAACCCAGGTTCAGGAACAAGTCTGGGGAGACGGAGAGCCGGGGGGAGGAGGCTGAGCTTCCTCAGGACAGCTCACCTTCTCCGGCGGGGGGGGGGGGTGTCTCGACTCGCTACTTGACTGGCTTCTGGCAGAAGCCGGAGGAACAGCAAGTAGCAGCACTAGGAAGGGGTTGGACAGAGCAGATGTCGGTGCGTAGTTCCTTGACGTCAGAACGCATGCCCTGTCCTAAGAAAGTACAGTTACGTAAGAACTTACCGTAACAGTAGATCTTCGAGAACAGCTCTTGCAGCAGGTAACACCATTAGGACTGAAGCCGGCAGGCGCCAGGACCCCACGGAAAACTTCTAGCTAGCTATCTTCAGCGGGACCGCCTGACGCCGGTCCGCGCCGCCAGGCATAGTACATAAGGGCGGTCCTCACCAGATTCCTCAAGTTCTCCGGAGACTCCGGCCGCAGGATGACATCGAAATGGGAGACTGAGGATCCACCGTCAGAAGACAAAAGGGTATAAATCCCTGTTAAAAAAGGCTTGAGAAGCCATGCCTCCTCCAAGGGGGAAGGTGGGCGGGAAGGTACCTGCTGCAAGAGCTGTTCTCGAAGATCTACTGTTACGGTAAGTTCTTACGTAACTGTACTATCTTACTTCGAGACACAGCTCTTGCAGCAGGTAACACCATTAGGACTGATTCCCAGGCAGTAGCGCTTGCAAACACTCTGGGAGGAGGAAACTAGAAAGTTCATTCCAAGTCCTGATTCTAGGACAGGAGACCCTGTAACACAGCCAGGCCGAAGCCGGCTCTTCGCCGTGAAGCGATGCCCAGGCTATAATGCCTGATAAAGGTATGTACAGAGCTCCAAGTGGCTGCAGCACAAATGGCAGAGGTGGAGACGTTACGGTGTTGCAAAGGAGGTGGCCACTCCCCTAGTGGAATGGCCCCGGACTGATCCCGGGAGGGTCTTTGTTTGATATCATAGCAGTATGATATGCACTGGACAAGCCAGCGAGAAAGGGACTGTTTCGATACTGGTTGGCCCATCATCCTTTCAGTAAAGGAAACGAAAAAGTTGTTCGACTTGCGTGAAGCTGCTTAGTTCTGCTCAGGTAGTACCTTAAGCCATGTGAACATCCAGGGTGTGGAGCAGCCGCCTCTCCTCTATTCAATAATTAGGGAAGTAGACAGGCAGGTCAATATCCTGATTGAGAGAGTGTGGAGACCACCTTAGGCAAGAATTTAGGATTCGTCCTCAGGGATACTCTGTCCCGGTGGATAATCAAATAAGGCTCCTTACACATAAGAGCATGAAGCTCGGAAACTCTTCTCGCTGACGTAACAGCAACTAAAAACAATGTTTTCCATGACAGAAAACGCAGCTCGCAATCCGCGGCAGGTTCAAAGGGGGAGGAGTGTGAGTTGCTCCAGGACAAAGGGTAAGTCCCATGGAGGCACTGGGTCTTTAATGGGCGGCCTAAGATGCAACACCCCTCTCAGGAATTCTCGACAGGCATCTAATTGTGCCACTGTGCGCTGTCCCACGGAAGGTGATAAGCTGAAATGGCACAGAGGTGCACCTTAATAGAGGAGTAGGCGAGACCCGAACGGAAAAGGGAGAGCAGGTACTCTAACACTGCTTTCACCGGACAACCTAAAGGGGAAAGACCGCGTGCTTGCGACCATAGACAAAAACGGTGCCATTTCATGGCGTACGTCGCATGCGTTGCCAGCTTTCTGGCTGCAGAAAGAACTTCCGCAACCTCTTGCGAGACCCCGTGTCGCAAAATGGCTATGTCTCTAGGAGCCATGCAAGCAGGTTCAGTGAGCGTAAGTCCGGGTGGACCAGTGAACCCTCCTCCTGAGACAAGAGATGGGAGCTGAATGGCAATGGGAGCGGAGGTTCCCGGGACAGCTGTATTAGCAAAGGGAACCAGATCTGTCTGAGTCAGAAAGGGGCCACCAGGATCATTGTTGCATGCTCCCTGCGCAGTTTGAGAATAACTCTCTGGATCAACGGGAAGGGAGGGAAAGCGTAGAGGAATCTGTCCGCCCAGGAGAGGGACAACGCGTCTCACCAGAAAACACCAGGCCCTGGATCTAGCGAGCAAAAATTGGGCAGTTTTGCGTTGGATGGGGAAGCGAACAAGTCCAATTCTGGAGTTCCCCATCGAAGGAACAGATCCTCTGCTACCCCCTGAAGAAGTTCCCACTCGTGGGCTCTGGCCTGGGAACGACTCAGGCCGTCTGCAATTGTGTTGTCCACCCCGGGAACATGTACTGTGATCAGGTTCGCACCATGTCGGATTACCCAATCCCACACCCTCACAGCCTCCCTGCAAAGGGGGTAAGACTGTGCGCCTCCTTGTTTGTTGAGGTAATACATCACCGCCGTGTTGTCTGTCTGGAGCAGGAGAGTACTCGGCGGGATCTCTGACTGAAATGCTTGCTATAGCGTTGATATGAAGGTGAGCCTCCTGAGGGGTCCACGTTCCCTGGGACTTCACCCCGTCCAGGTGTGCTCCCCACCCTAGTCCTGAGGCGTCTGTGGTGAGGATTACCTCCGGGGACGGCGCAATAAACGGACACCCGTAGAGAGTGTCCCTGGGGTCTAGCCACCATTGCCAGTCTCAAATCACGCGCTCGGATTCTGACCGGATGCTGCATATGGTCTTGCCTTTGGTCCCATTGCACCTGAGCATCCACCGAGTTACCCGCATGTGGAGCCTTGTGAAAGGGACGGTCGAATGGCCGCAGCCATGTGTCCGAAAGCAAGCGGGCAACGACCTGGCTGGGACGGGTTCTTTTCGACGAAAAAAGATCCCTGATGAGGGATCTGATGCGCCCGCCTGTCGCCTGGAAGAAATGCTCTTCCCGAACGGTGTCCAGGACTGCGCCTATGAAGTACAGTTACGAAGAACTTACGTAACAGTAGATCTTCGAGAACAGCTCTTGCAGCAGGTTACACCATTAGGACTGAAGCCGCCAGGCGCCAGGACCCCACGGAAAAATTCTAGCTAGCTAACTACAGCGGGGACCGCTTCGACGCCGGGTCCCGCCTCCGCCGCCATGGTACAAAGGGGCGGTCCCACAGATTCCCCAGTTCTCCCTACTGAGACTTCTTGCCGCGAGGCTGACATCAAAATGGGAGACCTAGGATCTCGTCAGAAGACAGAAAGATAACAATTCCTGCTCAGAAAGACTGAGCCATGCCTCCTCCAAGGGGAAGGTGGGCGGAAGGTAGTTGCTGTAAGAGCTGTTCTAAGATCTACTGTTACGGTAAGTTCTACGTAACTGTACTATCTTACTCGAGACACAGCTCTTGCAGCAGGTTACACCATTAGGACTGATTCCCAAGCAGTAACGCTGTCAGAAAATCCGGGAGGAGGAAAATAAAGGATAAATACCAGGTCCTGAACCTAGGACAGGAGACCCTGAAGCACGGCCAAGCCAAAACCAGCCCTTCGCCGAGAGGCGATGTCCAGGCTATAATGCCTGATAAAGGTATGCACAGAACTCCAAGTGACTGCAGCGCATATAGCAGAAGTGGAAACATTTTTGAGCGCTGCAAAGGAAGTAGCCACCCCTCTAGTGGAATGACCCCGGACTGTACCCGGGAGGGGCTTTTGTTTGATACCATAACAGTGAGAAATACACTGGACAAGCCAGCGAGAAAGGGACTGTTTGGATACGGGTTGGCCCATCATTCTCTCAGAGAAGGAAATGAAAAGTTGCTCAGAACACTAAAGGACTGAGTTCTGTTGAGGTAAAACCTCAGGCTGCGTGAACATCCAGGGTATGGAGCAGAGCCTCCTCTATTTGAGTAGCTTGGGAAGTAGACCGGAAGGTCGATATCCTGGTTCAGAGTGAGTGAAGAAACCACCTTAGGCAAAAATTTAGGGTTCGTCCTCAGGGATACTCTGTCCCGGTGGAAAACTAAATAAGGCTCTTTGCACATGAGAGCGTGAAGTTCAGAAATTCTTCTTGCCGAGGTAACAGCAACTAAAAACAACGTCTTCCACGACAGAAAACGTAGCTCGCAATCCGCGGCAGGTTCAAAGGGGGGGAGCGTGAGCTGTTCCAGGACAAAGAGCAAATCCCATGGAGGCACAGGGTCTGTAATAGGAGGCCTAAGGTGTAACACTCCCCTAAGAAATTCCCGAGAGGCGTCCACCTGAGCCACTGTACGATTTCCCACCGGGAGGTGGTAAGCCGAAATGGCACAGAGGTGCACTTTAATAGAGGAGTAGGCTAGACCCGAATGAAAGAGGGAGAGCAAATATTCTAATATTACCCCACAGGACAACCTAAAGGGGAAAGGTCACGGCTCGCGACTATACATAAAAACGCGCCATTTCATGGCGCACGCCGAGTGCTGTCGGGCTTTCTGGCTGCAGAAAGGACTTCTGCAACCTCTGCGAGACCCCGTGGATTTAAAATGGCTATGTCTCTAGGAGCCAAGCATGCGGTTCAAGGGAACGAGGTCCGGTGGACAAGTAACCCTTCCCTGAGACAGTAAGGGGAGCTGAGCGGCAACGGAGCGGGGTTCCTAGATAGTTGAATCAACAAAGGAACCAAATCTGTCTGGGCCAAAATGGGGCCACCAGGATCATTAGTGCGTGCTCCCGCGCAGTTTGAGAAGAACTCTCTGATCAACGGGAAAGGAGGGAAAGCGAGAGGAATCTGTTCGTTCAGGAGAGGGATAACGTGCCCCGCCAGAAAACACCAGGCCCTGATCTAGCAGCAAAAATTGGGCAGTTTTGTATTGGATGGGGAGGCGAAAGTCTAGATCTGGAGTTCCCATCGAAGAAACAGATCCTCTGCTACCTCATGAAGAAGTTCCCATTCGTGGACTCTGGCCTGAGAATCCACTCAGGCCGCCTGCAATCGTGTTGTCCACTCCGGAACGTGTACAGTGATCAGATTCAAGGCCGTGTCTGATTACTCCAATCCCACACTCTCATGGCCTCCTGCAAAGGTAAGAGTGCGCCCTTGTTTGTTGAGGTAATATCACCGCCTGTTGTCTGTCTGAAGTAGAAGAGTACACGGTGGGATAACTGACTGAAAGGCCTGCAGGGCATAGAGGACCGCCTCATTTCCAGCACGCTGATGTGAAGGTGAGCTTCATCTGGGTCCACGCATTCTGGGATTTTACCCTGCCCAGGTGTGCCTCCACCCAAGACCGGAAGCGCCGCGTGGTGAGGGTGACCTCCAGGACGGTGCAATGAACGGGACGCCTGATGAGAGCGACCCTGGGGTTAGCCACCACTGCCAGTCTTGAATCACTGAATTGTGAGTCTGACCGATGCTGCAAGTGGTCTTGCCTTTGGTCCCATTGCACTTTGAGCATCCACTGAGTAATTCGGATGTGGAGTCTCCTGCGAAGGGACAGTAGGAATGGCCGCAGCCATGTGTCCGAGCAAGCAAAGGACCCACCTGGCAGGTACAACCTTGCTTAATGATAGGTCCTTATGAGGGATCTGATGCGCCCGCTTCTGTCGGCCGGAAGAAAGGTTTTCTCGAACAGTGTCCAGAACTGCTCCTATGAACTGCAGTTTCGCGACGGTACCAGGAGAGACTGCATTTATGAGAATGCCCAGATCGGAACAGATCCTGGGTGCTCTGGATTGCAAGAAGCAACACCTCTCTGGAGGCGGCCATGAGAAGCCAGTCGTCCAGGTACGGGAACACGTAGTGGCCCTGTCTCCTCAGAGACGCTGCCACAACTGCCATGCACTTGGTAAAGACCCTTGGTGCGGAAGACAGTCCGAAAGGAAGGGCTCGGAACTGAAGGTGGTGGTCGAGAAACTCAAGCGCAGGAACCTCATGTGCGCCTGAGCTATAGGGATGCAGGTAGGCATCCCAGTATGTCTAGAGACGCTAAAAAGGCGGCCCTGTTTGAGCATGGGATAAGACCGGAAGGGTCACCATGCGGAATCTCTGTAAGTGACCGCACATTGAGGTCGCTGAGGTCCAGGATTGGACGGAGGTCCCTGTTTTCTTGGGAACCAGGAAGAAGTGAATAGTATCCTAGTCCTTCTTGTTCCTCTGGGACGCATCATCGCTTCCTTCGTAGTAGCGGTACTTCTTGCCAGATCAAGGCTTTGTGCTGACCCTGATACTGGGAGAGCAAAGGAGGCCTCGAGGGTGGCTTTCCCGCGACTCTATAAAGTGGCCTAGACTGACCAACTGAAGAACCCACCTGTCGGTGGTAATGGCCTGCCATCCCGCAGGAAGTTCGCAATGCGACCCCGACTATAAACTCCTGCTGATCCTGAGGGGCGGGGCCGGAAAGGAGTCAGGCTGTGGCGGCAGATGGACCGCTTGGTTGGGCCTGCCTAGGAGAACGCTGGCCTCGGCTGGCGGGTGTCTGGCCCTGCCTCACGAAAACCAGAGCCCCTCTGAGGTGCAGCGGAGCGGTCTGTTGCCTCTGGTCGTCAAGACGAACGCTTTGGTTCCTACTGAAGGAACCAAGCTTAGGTCGGTACATGGCCTGAACCGACCTTACCGCTTTCTCCCGGCCTCTTGGAGTTTGGTAAGGATCTTTTCTGTAGGATTACCAAACAATACCTCTCTCAAAAGGAGCGCCAAGATGTTCTTTTTGGACGTCTGGGTGAAACCGGAGACGCCGCAATCAAGAGTGATCTCCGAGGCATACGCCAGAAGCTGCTGCTCACGATGAGTCCGCGGAGTCATACGCGCTTCTTAGCACTTGGGTCCCCACGTTTGAACTCCATACGGAGGAGCTGAAGCATCTCCTCCTTCTGCTCACCTCGGCATCTTTCAGCCGCCCAGACCCTGTTCCCACAAAGCTGCTCTGGAACTGAACCATGTGGGTTAAATAGTTCAATGATCTGATGGCGAGGTAGCGGAAGACACGTAGGCCACCCAATGCGCCCAGTTGTTTGGACTCTGGGTCCGGTGGCAGGGTGCTCAAATGTTGTGGCCTCTGTGACCGGTCATGTGAGGCTGTGATGACCAGAGAATCGGCCTGAGGATGCTGCGCCAGTACTGGTCGCCCTTAGAGCCTTGTACAAGCGATCAGCTTTTCTTCGGTCTCGCCGAGCGAGTGGACGCTCCACGCCGGCCTTGGTGATGTCCACGAAGTGTCAAACTAAGGGTGGTACCACCACAGGCTTGGGGTCCTTTTGTCAAGATATTTGGCGAAGTGCATCTTTCGGGTCTAAGTTCTCAGCATCCCATCCCATGTTCTCTTGTATATGTCTCATAATATCAAGGAACGAGGGATCATCCGGAGGAGATCTAGGCATCTCACGTGGGTCCGGAGAAGGATGGGAGTGGAGATGGGGATCTAGAGGTGGAGTAGTCTGATCCCGGTCCTCCGCTGAAGGCGATCGTCGGCGTCTCCTGGATCTCTTGGGCTGGGTGATCCAGAAGAGGATTTCGACGGAGGTCTCCGCTTATCGTGTCTCCCCTGGGAGGGCTCTAGGCTCGGGAGGAGGAACACGGCCTGCCGACCCCGGCGGCGAGGGGGGGCAGGAACCGGAGTAGGAGGAGGAGGGGGGAACCATGTCCTTCTAATGTATCCCACCAGGAGGTGAACAGATCTTTCACCTCCGCTAGAGAGAGGCCGACGACGGCCCGGTGCCGTGGGCGGTCGCCGGGTCCCGCCGGCTCCACAGGGGCTCTGGTACTGGCGAGGGTTCCTTGGGAGTACCGATGGACCGGGTCGCCCTGCCTGGTCCTCGGCTGCTCTAGGTCCTCCTCCGATAGAGGCTCCTGACCGACGCCGGTCGGAGGCAACAGGGCCTTCTTCTTCTCAGGAGGGGCGGCCGTCCCTACCGCGCCGCTGATGCAATGGCCGGCGTCGGTCGTCGGCGACGGCGGCTCCAGGGAAGCAGGGCGCACGGCTGACGGCTGTCGAGCCGGCGTCTGGGCTACAGGCCTTTTTAAGGGCGTGAGCTCCAGCGTCTTGCGTGGAGGCACCGACGAAGACCTGACGTCGGGTACCGAGGAGCGGGAACCCGACTTGCGGTGGTGATGGTGTCGTTCCCCGGACTTTGCCAAGGCCCTGGAAGGGGAGGAAGGCCTGGCGGATTTTTCCTGAGAGGAAGGCTTCCTCACTGCAGCCGGGGAGATTTCAACCGAGCTACGGGACCAACCCTGGATGGGGACCTGAAGGGGCCTTCCTTCTTTTCTCTCCGCTGCTTGTGACCTTGGAGCTTCTTGGAGGACATGGTTCAGTTGTTCCTCCAGAAGAAACGCCTGCAAAGCCTTCTGACGCCGGATCCGCACGGCTGTTGAACCCTTGGTAAGAAGGACAGGCCCGGTATCGTGGTCTGGGCTCAGGCACCGGACGCAGGCTTGGGGTCCTTGAACGGGATCTGCTTTCCACAAGCGCACTTCGACGGATGGCCAGAAGTTGGTGATGACATCAAGATCTTGCTTGAAGAGAATTCTGAAAAATTTGTCTAAAAAAGCACTATTCACGTCGCTAGACTGGTAACCGAAGGGTCAGGTAGCTAAGTCGACGGCGGAAAAGAATTGGGGAATTCAAGGGACCGCCCCTTTTGTACCACTGACGCCGGAGGCGGGACCAACGCCGGGCGTGTCCTCGCTGTAGTTAGCTAGCTAGAATTTTTCCGAGGGGTCCTGGCGCCTGACGGCTTCAGTCCTAATGGTGTAACCTGCTGCAAGAGCTGTGTCTCGAAGTAAGATCTGCAGTTTCTGTGACAGTACCAGGAGAGACTTCTCGTAATTGATCAAGATGCCCAGAGACCGAAACAGATCCTGGGTACTCTGGATAGCCATTAACAATGCCTCTCTGGAGGCGGCCATGAGAAGCCAATCGTCCAAGTACGGGAACACATAATGGCCCTGTCTCCTTAGAGACGCGGCCACGACTGCCATGCATTTGGTAAAGACCCTGGGGGCCGATGACGGTCCAAATGGAAGTGCTCGGAATTGAAAGTGGTGGCCGAGAAACTCAAGCGCAGGAACCTCCTGTGCGCCTGAGCTACAGGGATGTGCAGGTATGCATCCTGCATGTCTAGGGACGCTAAAATGCATCCCTCTTTAGCATGGGAATAAGACCGGAAGAGTCACTATCTTTGTAGGCAATCGACATATTGAGGTCGCTGAGGTCCAGAATCGACGGAGGTCCCCTGTTTTCTTTGGAACCAGGAAGAAGTGGAGTAGTATTCGTATCCTCTCTGGTTCTCTGGGGCATACTCTGTCGCCCCTTTGCAGGAGTGCGTATTTTGCCTGATCAGAGGCTTGTGCTGACCCGAGTAACGGGAGAGCAGAGGAGGCCTCGAGGGTGGCTTTTCTATGCAATTCTATGCGGCCTCTTTCAACTAACTGAAGAACCCACCGGTCGGTGGTTATGGACTGCCATCCTGGCAGGTATCATAATGCGACTCCCCGACCTTGATGTCCCGTTGATCCTGAGGCGGGGCGTGAAAGGAGTCAGGCTGTGGCGGCGGAGGGGCCTGCGGGCTGGGCCGGTTTAGCTGGGTGTTGACCTCGGCCCACGGGCTGTCTACCCTGGGCTCTGCGGGAACCGGAGCCCCTCTGTTGTGGGCTGGTACGGGACTGTTGTCTCTGTGCCCGTCCACAAAAACGGCTTTAGTTCCTACGAAAGGAACCAAGCCTCGGTCGGTACATCGCCTGGACCGACCTCACCGCCTTCCCGGCCTCTTGAAGCTTGGTGATGACCCTCTCAGAGGGCTCACCAAAGAGAACTTCTCCCTCGAATGGGGCATCCATGATGTTTTTGTGGACGTCCGGGGTAAAGCTGGAGACACGGAGCCAAGAGTGCCTCCGGAGGCATACACCTGAGGCTGCTGCTCGGGCTGAGGAGTCCGCGGAGTCGTACGCGGCTCGTAGCACTTGGGTCCCCACGTCCGAACCCATCCGGAGGAGCTGCAACATCTCCTCCTTCTGCTCACCTTCTGGCAACTTCTCAGCCAGATCCAGACCCTGCTCCCACAGGGCATTTTGGAACTGCACCATGTGGGTCAAGTAATTCAGGGATCTGATGGCGCAAGTAGCGGAAGCGTACGTGCGCCTACCCATAGCGTCCAGCTGTCTGGACTCCGGGTCCGGTGGCAGAGTGCTCAAATGCTGCGGTCTCTGGGACCGGTCATGAGAGGCTGTTATGACTGGAGAGTCAGCCTGAGGATGCTGAGCCAAGTACTGGTCTTCCTTCGGAGCCTTGTATAGGCGGTCAGCTTTCTTCCGCATCGCCGGGAGTGAATGTGGACGCTTCCACGCTGCCTTGGTGACGTCCATGAAAGTGTCTACCAAGGGTGGCACCACCACAGGCTTGGGTCTTTCTGTCGAAGATATTTCGCGAGGCATAGCCTTCGGGTCTAACTCTTCCGCATCCCATCCCATGTTCTCTTGGATGGGTCTCATGATGTCCGAGAATGAAGGGTCATCCGGAGGAGACCTTGGAAGCTCACGTGGGTCCGGAGAAGGGATGTGGAGGGGAGATGGGGATCTAGATCCTGTTGAAAACTCTGATCCCGTGTCCTCCATCGAAGGCGAACGGTGGCGTCTTCTGGGTCTCTTAGGGCTGGGTGACCCAGAAGAGGATCTGGATGGAGGTCTCCTCTTATCTGGTCTCCCCCTTGGAGGGATCCTGGGCTCCCGGGGAGGATGTAACCGGCCTGCAGACCCGGATGGAGAAGGGGGCACAGGAACCAGAGGAGTAACCGGCCGAGGAGGAGGAGGAGGAGGTGGGAGAGGAGGTGGAGTGGGGACCACGTCCTTTTTGATGGTATCCCACCAGTAAGTAAAAAGCTCCTTAACCTCTGAGAAAGAAAGACCCAACGACGGACCGGGCGCCGGTGGTCGGTCGTCGGGTTCCGGCGTCGGCTCCACAGGGGCCTCGGGTTGCGGGGAGGGTTCCCTGGGAGGCTCGACAGGACCGGGGTCGCCCGTCTGGTCCTCGGGCTGTGTCAACTCCTCCTCTGTGATGGTCTCTTGACCGACGCCGGTCGGAGGCGCCGGGTCCTCTTCTCAACCGGACAGGCACAGACGCCGGCCCTACCGCGTCCGGGGTGTGTAGGCTTGGCCGGGCAACGGGTCGGCCTGGCGGTCGATGGCTCTGGGACTCAGGAGGAGGCCGCGGTCCGACGGTCTCTTAAGAGAGGTGAGCTCCTTGGTCTTTCGCTGGGGAGGAGGAGGCAAGGAGGCAGACCTGACGTCGGGTTCAGAATGGCGGGAACCCGACTTGTGGTGATGGTGGCGGTCCCCCCGACTTGACCAGGGCCTTGGAAGACGAAGGAGGCCTGGAAGTCTTGGCCTGAGAAGATGAGCCTGAAGATTTTCTCACCGCAGCAGGGGGAGGCTGAGAACTAGCCCGGGAAGGTGAGCGGTCGGACCTGGAGCCGGAGCTACGAGAATCAGAGGCCCTAGACGGGGACCTGGAAGGGGCCCTCTCCCTATGTTTCTCCGAATGTTTGCGGGCCTTCTCCGAAGAATCCCCCTTGGAGGCCATGGTCTTGAGTTGTTCCTCGAGCAAGAACGCCTGTAGGGCCTTCTGGCGACGGATCCGGGTTCTGTTGTTGAAACCTAGGCAAAAGGAGCAGGACCGGGTGTCGTGGTCTGGGCCTAAGCACCGGATGCAGGCCGAATGCGGATCCTTAAAAGGGATCTGCTTCCCACAGGTGCACTTCGGAAGAATGACCGGAGGTTGGAGAGGACATCAGACAATAAACTGACCGAAGAAAAAACGAATTTTCCGAAGGAAAACTTTACCACGCGTCGCGCACTAGAATTGGAACCGAAGGGTCGAGACTTGCAAGTCGATGGCGGGAAAGAACTGAGGAATCTGGCGGGACCGCCCCCTTATGTACTACGCCTGACGTCGGAGGCGGGACCGACGTCGGGGGCGGTCCCCACTGAAGATAGCTAGCTAGAAGTTTTCCGTGGGGTCCTGGCACCTGCTGGCTTCAGCCCTAATGGTGTTACCTGCTGCAAGAGCTGTGTCTCGAAGTAAGATCAAGCAAAATCAGCGCCTGATCTCCGGGATGACAGAGCACCTCGCAGAGACCCTGATGGTTCACACCTACAGGACACCCCGGAGAGTCCAACGAAACGTGATGTGTCTCGGAGTGTCGGCGCCCCACCTCATACCTGCCTGGGGGGTATAACCAAGGCTCCATGGGAACTCAATGGGGGTCAGGAACATGGTGATGCGGAGATATTGCAGTGTGTGTGCCTCCCGAAGGAGCAGAGATCGAGTGCAGGGGAGGAGATACAACAAGAGATTTAAATAAAAAAAAAAAAAAAAAAAAAAATAGCACCTGCCAAGAAAGAAGGGAGAGTCCACAGCTTGTGGCTGGTTCAAAAGGTGGTAAGGTGAGCTTCTCTAAAACAAACAGGAAATCCAGGGGGGCAGGGGGTCTCTCCTGGGGTGTTTAATATGCAAGATATCTCTTAAAAAGGTCTTGCGGATGTCCAGCTGTGCCACAGTCTTCCCATTTATTGGTGCATGGTAAGCTGACAGAGCAGAGAGATGCACCTTTATGGACAAGTAACTGAGACTCAAGTCTAACAGGTGGAGCAGGTATTCCAGCACAGATTTCACCGGAAAACCCAGGGGATCCAAGGAATGGGGCATCGCCCATAAGCAGAAACGCTTCCATTTCATGGCGTAGGTCACCCTGGTAGAGGGTTTTCTTGCTGCCATGAGTATCTCTGCCACTCTAAGGGATACTCCAAACCTATCCCTAGCTAGGTCCACAGGAGCCAAGCATGCAGGTGCAGGGACCGGAGGGCCGAATGGACCAATGTCCCTTGCTCTTGGGGAGCAAGCGAGTGGAGAGGGGCAATGGAACTGGTGGTTCCGATGCCAGTTGTTGCAACAGCGGGAACCAAATCTATCGCAGCCAGAATAGCTACCAGTATCATCCTGGCCTCTTCTGCCTGCAACTTGAAGAGGGAAGGGAGGGAAAGCATACAGAAACCTCTCTGTCCAAGAGAGGGACAATGGGTCTCACCAGAAATCATCAGTCCCTGGATCTACCGAGCAGAAATTGGGCTGTTTGTTGTTGTGTAGGGACGTAAAGAGGTCCAGTTCTGGCTGATCCTACCTTCTGAAGAGGTCATCTATGACTTCTTGCTGTAGTTTCCACTCGTGGTTCTGAGATTGAGAGCGACTTAAGCTGTCCGTAAGGACACTGTGGATGCCTGGAACATGGACCGCTGTGATGTCCAGCTTGTGATCCACCACCCAGGACCAAACTCTCATTGCCTCTCGACATAGGGGGATATGAATGTGTACCCCCTTGCTTGTCAAGATGGAAAACACCGGGGTATTGTCCATCTGGACCAGTAGAGGTCCGGGAAGGAGTGCCCCATGGAAAGCTTGAAGGGCGTACAGAATGGCTCTTATCTACAAAATGTTTATGTGAAGGGCTCATTCTGTTGAGTTCCAGAAGCCCCTTGTCTGATGTGAAGCAAGATGTGCTCCTCTCCTCATCCCAAGTCCTAATGCGTCAGTGGTGAGAGTCCACAGTGGACGGGGTTGCTGAAACGGAACCCCTACGCTCATATGGGCCGGGGTGAGCCACCAGGTCATAGACTGTCGGATTTCGTTGGAGATCCGAATGGGCTCTTCCAGCTTGTCCATACATTGATCCCATTGAACCTTGAGATGCCACTGCAGAATCCCAATGTTCAGACCCGAGAGTGGAACTGTCACAATAGCTGCTGCCATGTGACCCAACAGTTGTAGAACCACTCTTGCTGGAACCAAGTCAGAGTCCTGTACCTTGTGAGCAACTTCTCTTAGCCTTGCTGCTCTGTCTGTGGGCAGAAAAGCTCTCCCTGGACTGTGTCCAGGACTGCTCCAATGTATTGCAGCCTTTGAGCCCGCCATGGTTGTGACTTGGGCAGGTTTAGGGTGATGCCCAGAGTCTGGAATAGGCTATCTCCTCGAAGGTCCTGTTCGACTGGACTTTTGGTGGTGCAATAAGAAGCCAGTCATACAGGTAGGGGTATATGAAGTGACCCCCTCGCCTGCGGGCCGGCGCTACCACAGCTAGACACTTGGTGAAAACCCTTGGTGCCGAGGATAGACCGAATGGCAGCACCCTGTACTGGTAGCGTCCTCCTTGGAAGGTGAAGCGTAAATACATCCTGTGGGACGGCAGGATATTGATGTGCATGTAGGAATCCTGCATGTCTGGTGAGCAATGCCAGTCTCCTTGGTGGAACACTGGCAACAGGCTCACCAGGGTCACCATTCTGAACCGTTTGTATTCAATAAACGTGTTCAGTTGACTCAGGTCCAGAATGGGACGGAGGTCTCCCGTATTTTTCGGGACAAGGAAGAAATGGGAAGGAACCTCCTGTATGGCTCTTTTGTCCAGTAAGGCCTGTATCTCTGCCCTCAGGAGGAGTGCATGGGAGAGAGAGCAGTGGGAGGGGACTGGTGGGTTGTCCGGTGCACGAACTCTAGGGAGTATCCCTTTTCTACCACCTGGAGAACCCATTGGTCCAATGTTATACTGGACCATCCAGATAGGTAGAGGGAGAATCTCCCTCCTACCACCCCCCCTGCACAGGTTATGGTGGGGTGGGGTCGGTAGGGAGTCATGCCGTGTTGGAGGGTGTAGACAGGGGAGGTCTTGACGCCCTGAGTTTTTTGGGGACCTGGGCACCTGAAGGGACAGGGTGGCCTTTTCTTTTGAAGCCTCCCTTATGTTGGGTCTGGCGCCTTCCTTGCTGTCCCTGATTTTTCCGAAAGGGACAGCAGCATGTGGACTGTGGCTCTGACCGGTACATTCTGTGGACCTCAGATGCACCTTTACCTGAGTCTTGAAGTCCAGTGATCAGTTTTTCTGTGTCCTGATCGAACAGGATTGGTCCTTGGAAAGGAGCATCCAGGATAGCATCCTGAAGATCCTGTCGGAAGCCCGAAACCCTGAGCCAAGCATGCCTCTGCATATAAATGCCGGTGGCTGCTGCTCCTGCTGCTGTATCCATGGCGTCATAAGAGCGCCTAAGGATCTGCTTATCCACGTCCATGCCAGACTGAATCACAGTGAGGAGTTCCGCTTTTACCTTCCGAATCTGGCTATGCTTTGGCCAGTTCCATTGCCTTTGCCCACAGGGATTTCTGGAAAGTGACCATGTGGGCCAGGGAGTTCAGTGACTGAACAGTGCAAGTTGCCGAGGAGTTCACCTTGCGCCCCATCTGGTCCAATTTCTTAGATTCTGGGTCCGGTGGCTGGGCACTCATGTGGCATGGTTGCTGTGCCCTGTCATGGGCAGCTGTCAGGACCATCGAGTCTGCCTTTGGGTGTTCACCCAGAAAAGGCTCCCCTTTTGGTTTCTTGTACAGTCTATCGGCCTTACGAGGAACTGCAGTCCTATTGGCCGGATGTCTCCAAGTGGACTTGGTCATATCCTGAAATGGTTCCAAAAAGGGGGGATGACCAACGGTTTGGGATCTGTGGTTCCCAAGAACTTGGCCAGTCTGCACCGTTCCGGGTCTAACTCCACAGTGTCCCATTGGTAAAGCACCTGAATGTAGCGCATAATGTCCAAAAAGGATGGGTCATCCGTAGGTGACCTCGGCGAGTCTCTCGGATTTGGAGACGGAATGGGGAGCTCGTCCTCTGAAGAATAGTCTGATGATGAGTCCCCTGCATAGTCCCCTGAATTTGGGATGATGGGACAGATGATGGATGCCTTTTGTGACCATCTGACCCGGGTGTCCACTTGTCCTCTTTCTCTTGCGGCCGGGACTTTTGTGGCAGTAAAGGCTGCTCAGGAGTGAGGGCTCTGGGTGGACGATGTTCTGCGGATGGATCCCTGGGTCTGTGGAGAAGATCCCCTTTGATGGTGTTCCACCATGCATTAAAAACTGCTCCCACCTCAGCTAGTGGAACGACTGGCGGTGGGGGTGTCTGTTCCGGAGCGCCTGAGGATCTGGGCGTCTGGTCCAGAGGTGGGGATGACCAGTCCCCAGGCACTTTGTCAACTGGTACATCGGGCGTCAGATCCTCAGTGTCTGGCGGCCTGATGTCCGGTTCTTCTAACAGAGGCTGCTGGGCATCCAGTACCCCAATGTCTGGGGAATCAGTCGCCGGGGCCAACGACAGATCCTTCAGGGGGCTGACAGCCGGTCCTTAGGGGCAGACGGCCTGTCTTCTGCCAGAAGTGCTTGCTCTTTCTCCAAAGTAGAGTTGGAATGCTCTGTCATCTGTGAAGCAGACGACATCCGGTGTTTGAGTGGGAGAGGCGTCTGGTACCTGACGACCTCCCAGTGTTTCACCGATTCATCCGGTCTCTTGTGCTTATGGGACATCCCAGAAGGTTTTCGGCAGTGGGCTCTGAGGATCTGCCCGAAGCCAATGCCTGTCCCTCATGGGTTGACCCATGTTTATGGGGTTGGTGGGCCAAGGGGATCTGGCTGTCCCATCGAAGAAGACTCCCTACCTTCTGCCTGAGTGGAGGTGGTCGACTTCCTACACATGTCCCCAGAAGCTGCTCTAGTACCTGGGGGGGGAACCGATTCCGATCTCCTACCGGAACTGGTAGTAGCAGATGCCCGGTGATGTGACTTCGGGCGGGATTCCGATCTGGCTCTCTCCTTCTCCTGATGGTGGTGTTTCCCTCCTGATCTCTTCTCCTTGGGGGGAGACTCCCTGGCTGAAGAGGACAAACTGTGTCCCGATGGGGCCTTCTGCATGGCAGCTACTTGCTGCTTGAGAAGATAGGCCTTTAAAGTCTTGGCACAGCGAATCCTGGTCTTGTTGTTGAATTTGATGCAGTGCGGGCAATCATCCGGCCGGTGGTCTGGGCCTAGGCAGATCAGGCAGGCAGAATGGCCGTCTTTCACCAGGATCTGCTTCCCGCATGCACACTTCGATTTTCACCGCTGAGACGATGAAGACATTAAACTTGACAGGAACACTGTGGAAGAAAGGTTGTTATTGAGAAAAATACTTCCCGGTGCACGACAAAAACCGCAGCCGACTGCAACTATTGTGTCCATAGATACGATGTTCGCGGGTCAACGGTGGGAAAAGAACTGAGATGGTGCCGGGGGACTGCCTCCTTTATCCCATGTCTGACATCGGGCGGTGCAGACGTTAGGGGCAGTCCCCTGCCACACACTGCTAGCTAGAGATTTTTTCCGTGGGGTCCTAACACCTGGCGGCCTTAGTCCTAATGGTATTACCTGCTGCAAGAGCTCCCCCTCGAAGTGAGATCAGGTGGTTCGCCACCTCCTGATGCAGAGACCACTCATGCAACGTCTCGTCCACCAGGCTGAGAGCATCCGCCAGCTGATTGCCAGCTCCCGCAACATAAATCACCAGGAGATCTGCACCCAAGCTTCACATGAGGGTGCAGGAGCGGCGGGCCTCCTGACACAACGGAAGGGAGTGCATGCCATCCTGTTTGTTCAGGTACAACATGGTCATGGTACTGTCCATTTGGACTTGCACGGCCTGACCCCAAACCAAAGGAGCGAATTCCATCAGTCAAGTGCACTGCACAGGGCTCCACCAGGTTGATGTGGTGATGGTACTCCAGTGGGGGTCCAAAGCCTGTGGGCTCTGTGGTCCCCCAGGCGCATTCCCCATCCACCAGAGATGCGTCTGTGGTCAAGATGACTGTCGGCTCTGGGCGGAAAAATGGAAATCTCTCCTCCAGATGTTCTAGGATAAGCCACCTGTGGATGGCGTTCTACATCGGCTGAGTCATCAAGACTGGCTGGTTCAAGTGGCCTAGGTGCTGGGACCACTGTCAGCCCAGCTCTTACTGGAGGTGAAACATCCACTGTCACAAACGCACTCAGCAGGTCAGGCTCTCTGCTCCCACAGTGCCAACCTCCGAATGCAGTAATGTGAACAGGTAACAGACAGAGTAACCCTCCTGTCTGTTTGTGGGTCCGGATCACCTGTGGTCTCAAGTTCTGGGGGGATTCAAACTGTGGACATTATGCTAGCGTACTCAAAAGTACAGGTGCAGATTTGTACCCTCTTCAGGGATTGTGGTACAATCTTATGCCAGAGGCACCAAGCCAGGCTTCCAAAATGAACCCTAAAACTCTATAAAAGACTGCAGGCATAGTCTTACCTTTTCCCAGTTTAGTAACACCATCAAGCTCTTGAACAGTTTTGTCAGTCTTAACCCTCTATACGTCAAATGCAAAAGAAGGAACTTGGAAGACCCACGCAGTATCTTTCAAATAAAAATTTTACTTCAAAATGGATAAAAATACGTTAAATGTAAACACAGAACAATATATCAAAAAGCATACAATCATATAAAGAAAAAAAACAAGGAAAACTACAAACTCCCACCAACATACAGTTAGATCTTTTCTATTTAACATATTACCTCTGTACAGTGCTTAAGTTAGATCAGAGATCTTGTTTCTTAAGAGCCCAAAAAGATATATCACAAAGATCAGACACCAGTCCTAGTTAAATGGTGTCTCTCTCACACACCCCTTCTATGATGTCATCTAGCTCCTCCTTTTACAATATAAAAAATATACAAACAATGATCTTCCTATCATGAGATATGTTAAATACTGCGACACCAGCAAAAAATAATTTCCCAAATTATGACAGTCATTAATCAAGCCTTTCCTTTGATCTTGTGTGGTTTCCTGTTCCCAAGGCAGGTCAAAGATTCCACAACTTTTCATACCATGGTGGCATGACATGTTTTTCCCTAAGATGTCATAAAAGTTTACAAGCCCTATATCCTGGCAGCTGGGTCAGTTCTAATTACAACAGAAAAACAAGAGACCCTTAATTAAGTCTCTCTAGTCTTTTAATTACCTCCTGGTTTCAGGTCACTTGTCACTTCACTGACCTGAGGGAGGGGCACCCATAGCACAGGATCTCATGTGAGACACTCACATACCACATTCTATATTACAAATATCACAGAACAATCTTAACCAGCTGGCCAAGTATCACATCCGCCAGCAGGCCTAGTGGACCATACTGGTGTAAGACACCATGTACCCCAGGAGCTGCAGGAAGTCCAAGCCAGGGCAGAAGCACCCAACTTGAAATGATCTGGCAAAGTTGGTAATATCCGGTTCACAGAGAGTTGGGCTTTGGCCTGGAGGGAATCTAGCTCTGCCCCAATTAATTGAATCATCTGCGAGGGGTGCAGTTCAGACTTGGCCGGATTGACCAGAAGGCCCAAGTCTCTGCAGAGCTGGAAGGACAGGTCCCTAGATTGCTCCATTGCTGCCTTGGACAGCCTGGCTATAAGTCAGCTGTCCAAGTAGGGGGTATACCCTGACCCCCTGGCACTGCAGAAAGACTGCCACCACTGCTATGCACTTGGCGAAGACACTGTGTGCCAAAAAGAGACGAATGGCATGACCTAGAACTGGTAAAGAACCCCTTCTATGTGGAACTGAAGGTACTGCCAGTGGAACAGGCACACAGGAAATGAAAATTACGTACTCACTATTATTCTTGATCTTCTTGGACAGTCTTCACAATTTATTCACACAACTGGGTTCTCAGTCAGAGGTGGCAGGAACCTGCAGGAGCCAAAAATCTTCAGGGGCCGGCACCAAGATAGGCTGTGCAGATGCGCGGCACTGCGAGGGCTAGCCTCGAGCTTCATAGCCTATCTCGGCAATGGCCTCCAACTGCCTCAGCACCTTTTTTACCGAGGAGGTGCAGCATAACCTAAGTACGGAAATACAAAACCTAACAAGAGCATAAAATAGCCCTTTGGACCCAAATAAGAAGGGTTGATAATAACAAGTGTCTTCACAGCTCAACTGAAGCAAGGGATGTGAAGACCAGGATACAGAGAGAGTGAGCTCAGGGGATGGTGGGTGGGCGTGTGAATAAATGGTGAAAACTATCCAAGAAGATCAAAAATTACAGTGAGTACGTAATTTTCATATCTTGCTGGACATAGTCTTCACCATTTATTCACACTACTGGGTGGAGTACCAAGCTCAGTCAAAAAAATTCCCCAAGCAGGGTGGTAGGAGACAGAGCTCATTAAGGACAAGAGTCTATTGAGGACTGTCCTGCCAAAAGGCGTGTGTAGCCTGGCACGGACATCCAGGGCATAGTGCTTAATGAAAGTGTGCTCTGTGCTCCAAGCTGCTGCTTTGCAAATTCCTGAAATGGGGAAGAGTGGATCTCTGCCAAGGTAGCTGCAACCACTCTGGTAGAATGGGCACGAACTTGGCCTTCCAACCTGACCTGAGCCATGGAGTAAGAGTGGCAAAGACAAGCCACTGTCCAAGTAGAGATGCATTTAATTGTAACTGGCTGGCCCAGCCGGTTAGCACTGAAAGAAACAAAGAGTTGCTTGGAATGACAGATGTCCTTGGTTCCATTGATGTTGAACCTGAGGGCCCTCTTTATATCCAGGGACTTGAGAGTTCTTTCTCCCTTGTTCTGGAAGTTAGGAAAATAAATGGGTAGGACTAAGGGCTGGTTTAAGTGGAACTTTGAAACCACTTTGGGCAAGAACTTAGGGTGCGTGCAGAGAACCACCTCGTCCCTGTGAAACACCGTATATGGAGGGTCTGTTAACAAAATGCGTATTTCAGAGACCCTTCGGGCTAAGGTGACAGCCACCAGGAAAGTACAATTATGTAAGAACTTACCGTAACAGTAGATCTTCGAGAGGAGCTCTTGCAGCAGGTAATATCATTTGGACTAATGACGCCAGGTGTTAGGACCCCACGGAAAACTTGCAGCTAGCAGACTGTAGCGGGGGGACCGCCCCCCGACGTCGGCTTCGCATGACGTAAGACATGGTATAAAGGGGGCGGTCCCCTGGCGCCATCTCAGTTCTCACGCTGGAGACCCGGCTGAAAAATATTGGAGAACCGGATAGGAACTCCCCACCATACACGAATGTAATAATACCGATTCTTAGGGGATGGAGGGCCGGAAAGCCACTTGCTGCAAGAGCTCCTCTCGAAGATCTACTGTTACGGTAAGTTCTTACATAACTGTCCTATCTAACTTCAAGGGGGAGCTCTTGCAGCAGGTAATACCATTAGGACTGAGTCCCAAGCAGTGCCCAAAGATAAGCCCAGGTCTGATCGGGAGGGGGAGAGTAGCCAAAAAACTGGCTGAAGTCAGAGTAACTTCAAGAGTGCAGTACTTGCAGGATGGCTAGTCCAAAACCAGCTCTCTTCCTAGAAGCAATGACTAGCCTGAAATGCCTGATAAAGGTATGGACCATGCTCCATGTCGCTGCAGCACAAATATCTGCTGACAAAACATTTTTTTAGGAGGCAAAAGAGGTAGCCACAGCCCTCGTGGAGTGACCCTTAACAGGACCCAGAAAAGGTTTGTCATGATGCTGGTAACAAAAAGAAATACAGTGCACCAGCCAACTGGCTAGTGACTGTTTGGAGACAGGAGCCCCTGTCATCCTTTTTGCAAAGGAGACGAACAACTGGTCCATCTTTCTGGAAGGTTGAGTCCTGTGGAGGTAATACCTCAGGATTCTGTGGACATCCAAGGTGTGCAAAAGTGCTTCACCTTGGTTTGTAAACTCAGGGTAATAAACCGAAAGGTTGATGTCCTGGTTCAAACTCAGTACTGACTCCACCTTTGGTAGAAATTTAGGGATCATACGCAGGGTCACCCTGTCTCTGTGAAAGACAATGTAAGGCTCCTTACACATCAAAGCCTGAAGCTCGGAAACCCTTTGAGCGGAAGTAATGGCAACCAAAAGAAGTGCTTTCCAAGAAAGAAAGCGTAGCTTGCAAGTCGCAACTGGTTCGAAGGGAGGAAGGGTGAGCTTCTCGAGAACGAAAAGTAAATCCCAAGGAGGAACAGGGTCCCTCCTGGGAGGTCTGATGTGTAAGACCCCTTTGAGAAAAGTCTTGCAGACATTCAGTTGTGCTGGAGTTCTCTCCCCAAAGGGTTCATGATATGCGGATACCACACGCATGTGCACCTTGATGGACGAGTAGCTTAGCCCCAAGTCCAAAAGGTGAAGCAGGTAGTCTAGCACATGCCTAACTGGACAATCCAGGGGATCTAAGGCATGGGCAGTTCCCAGAGACAGAAACGCTTCCACTTCATAGCGTACGTAGCCCTAGTGGAAGGTTTCCTAGCTGCCACCAAAACCTCTGCCACCCTGCTTGACACTCCTAATCTCCCCTCTGCTAAGACTGTAGGAGTCAGGCGTGCAGGTGAAGAGTATGCAGAGCAGGATAGACGAGTGTCCCCTGTTCTTGTGAGAGCAAGTGGGTGGAGAGAAGCAACTGTGCTGGGGGTTCCAATGACAGTTGTTGAAGCAGCGGATACCAAATCTGACGAGGCCAGAGAGGCGCTATGAGGATCATCCTAGCTCCTTCCAACTGCAACTTGAGCAGTACTCTCTGAATAAGGGGGAAGGGAGGCAAGGCATACAGGAAAGGAAAATTACGTACCTACCGTAATTCTTGATCTTCTTGGACGAGTCTCCACCACTCATTCACACTAGTGGGATTGGCGCCGGAGGCACTAAGACCCATCGGGAGCAAACTTTTTGCTGGAGGGCGGCAGACACGGCGCCGTGAGACACGGCGCCACAGCAGCGCCTCGGCGGTAATGACCATCTCGGGCTTACCTCCAACCGCCTCAGTGCCTTTTTTACCAAGGAGGCGAGCGCAACTAACGAAAGAGTAAACCCAACATTAAAAAACGGACATAAGATAGTCCCTTATGACCCGTAAGAAGGGTCAGCAAAGAAGTCCTCACGCCTAAAGATTTGAGGAGTGAAGACCAATACAGCGTGAGCTCGGGGATGGAGGGTGGGCATGTGAGTGGTGGAGACTCGTCCAAGAAGATCAAGAATTACGTAGGCACGAATTTTCCTATCTTCCTGGACATAGTCTCCACCACTCATTCACACTAGTGGGAGAGTACCAAGCTGATAATCCCCAAAAGGGCGTGCAGGAGAGCCAGAGCTCACGCTGCCTAAGATAGAAGCCCATTACGATAGTTCTGCCGAATGCGGAATGCCTGGCATGAACATCCAGCATAGTGTCTTAACCTAAAGTATGCACTGAGCTCCAGGTGGCGCGTTGTATATATCTGCACTGGAATATTGCGAATTTCCGCTAGGGATGTCAAAGGATCGCTTCTGGTAGAGTGAGCGTATTACCTACCTTCTAATTTAACTTGAGCCATGGAATAGCAATGACGAAGGCATGCCACTAACCATGAAGAGATGCATCTAATAGTGACAGGTTGACCCAGCCGGTGTCGCTGAAAGAAACGAACAGTTGCTGAGTCTTGATAACATCCTTGGTTCTATCTAAATAGAACCGCAAGGCTCTCTTAACATCCAAGGAATGAAGAGCCTGCTCCCTTCATTTTGGAAATTAGCGGAGTAAGCGAAGTACCAGAGGTTGGTTCAGATGGAATTCTGACACAACCTTGGGAAGAAATTTAGGATGAGTAACGGAGAACTACCTTGTCCTTATGGAATACAGTATACTGGAGGGTCCGTAACCAGGCATGATCTCAGAGACCCTTCGGGCTGAGGTAATGGCCACCAGGAAGGCAGTCTTCCAGGTAAGAAATTTTAGCTCACAGGTAGCTAAGGGTTCGAAAGGCTTCCGAGTGAGCATGTCCAGCACCAGGTTAATGTCCCAGGCTGCAACTGGACGCTTAACAGGGGGTCTGGTATGGAGAATCCCCTTAAGAAATCTCTTCACCATAGGTAACTGAGCCAGAGTTAAGGAAGAAACCGGCTCATGGAACGCTGAGATGGCACTAAGGTGAACTTTAACTGTGGAGTACTGAAGACCTAAGTTTGATAGGTCCAAAGATACTCCAGAACCTTGCCAGAGGACAGGAAAAGGATTCCAAGAGATTTTGTACACCAGAGAGAAAAAGCTTCCATTTGAAGCGCATGCTGGGTGGCTGGCTTCCGAGCAGCCAGAAGGATGTCTGAGACTCTACGAGACGTTGAACCGATTCACTTCTATCTCTTCAGGAGCCAAGCATGAAGGTGAAGTGATTTCAGGTTGGATGGACCAATCTAACCCTGAGTCAAAAGACTGATTTGCAAAGGAAGTGGTCTCGAGAGGTGCCAACATACTGTTGAGTAGAGGAACTATAGTTGCTTGCGCCAGGAAGGAGCAATGAGAATCATCTTGGTCCCCTGAGACTCGAACTTGAGGAGTACTTCTGGATTAGAGGAAGTGTGGAAAGGCGAAGAAAGCCTGCTGTCCACCGCAGCCTGAACGCATCCTGACAGAAAATGCCAGGCCCTGGATTTCTGGAGCAGAAGAGAGGCAGTTTTGCATTGAGTGGGGATGCAAAGGTCCAGGTCTGAGTCCTCACTTTTGAACAGGGACCGAGCTACTGCTGGATCGAGACCACTGTGAGGGTCTGCCTCCCGCTCTGCTGAGGTGATCTGCTGGGTCGCTTTGTATACCTGGCAGATAAACCGCTGAATCAGAGACTCAGGCTCCAAGCACCACCCCACACCCCTCATTGCTTCCTGCAAGGGGATAAGAATGAGCACCGCCTGCTTGTTGATGTCAACACATCACTGCTTTGTTGTCCGCTTGAAGGAGAATGTTCTTGTGACAAAGGACATCCTTCAGAGGTCGGATTGCATAGAGGACCGCTCTCATCTCCAGGACATTTATGTGGAGATGAGTTTCAACTGAGTCCATACACCTTGAGTGTGGAGGAAGAGACAGTGAGCTCCCCATCCCATTAGCATGCATCTGTGGTGATGGAGATCTGATGATCCGGGGAGCAAAGGGGAACTCTTCCAGGAGATTGTTTCTTGAGACCACCAGGTGAAGAGACCTCTCAAGGGGCCCGCCACCTGATGGGATAAGACTGGGGTGAGAGGTCGGGACCACTGAGGAGAGCATCCATTGGGTGGTTCTCATGTGCGTGTCACGAGGGACAGTGAAGACCGAGGACGCCATGAGACCCAACATGCGCTGCATCGAGAGCTGTAACCGATTGGTTCTCCTTGATGTAACGGGCCATACTGAAGGATGTCGAGTCTTCTGTCCTCTGGAAGGAAAGCCTTCACTGAAGAGGTGTCTAGAAGCGTCCCTATGAAAAGGAGCCTCTGGGAGGGTTGCAGCGAGATTTTTCATTCAGCAGAACTCCCATGGACGTGAGAAGACGTAGGTCGCTTGCACGGCTTCCAAAGTCCCTTGGCCGAAGGGCTTGCTAGAAGCCAATCGTCCAGGCAGGAAACACTGGAGTCCGACTTTTCCTGAGATGCGCCATGAGAACTGCACAACACTTTGTAAAACTCACAAGCCGAGGATAGCCCAAAGGGCAGGACTTGAACTGATAATGCTGACCCAAAGCTACAAACCTGAGGAATTTATGGGTGGTCGGTGGACGGGGATATGCTGGTAAGCATCCTGCATATCCAGAGAGGCCTGCCAGTCGTGTTGATGCAGCAAGGGTAACAGGGTACCTAGGGAAATCATCTTGAATTTCTCCTGGGAGGAATTTGTTTAACTTTCTGAGGTCTAGAATGGGGCGCATCCCCCAGATTTCTTTGAACCAGAAAGTAGTGGGAGTAGAACCCTGTGTTTCTAGATGCGGGGCACCAGTTCTATTGCCCTGTTGTTCAGAAGGCCCTGGATCTCAGCGGTGAGGAGGTTCTGACTGAGAGGCCGACAACCTGGGGTCGTATGGGAGGACAATTCGGGGCCTAGAAATTGGAGAGAATAACCTCGCTAATTATCCAAGGACCCATTTGTCCGAGGTTATGGACTTCCACTGGTTGTAGAAGCACATCAGACCACCTCCCACTCAGAGGAGAAAGTTCCACCCGGCAGAGTGGATGGAACTTGGGCCAACGACTCATAAGGTAGCTTGGGAGCTTTAGGTCCCGCGCTTTCTGCTGCATCTTCTTTGAGGTTGGGCAGGTTGGCTTTTATGGAAGCTTCCCTGCCTCTGCCTCGAAAGGACTGACGACTATGAAACTGACGCCTGTTCACATGCCCCAGAGGGGCAGGCGGAGGTCTGGCCAACTTAATGGCCGATCTATCTTCTGAGTGGCCTCAAGGTTTGCTCCACCTGAGGGCCAAAAAGAAAGGAGCCATCAAAAGGCAGCGCCATCACCTGCTGCTGAGCATCATTCGTGAAGCCAGTAGCACGCAGCCAGGAATGGCGCGAGTACAAATCCTCACGGCTGCCAGCCGAGAAGCAGTGTTTAAAGCGTCTGATGTATGCTTTGACCTGTTGGTTGGCTGGACCCAATACCTCTAATAACGGTCAGAAGAAGCTCTGGACTTGCATATCCAGAGAGGCCAGCCAGTCGTGCTGATGCAGCAAGGGCAACAGGGTACTAGGGAAATCATCTTGAATTTCTCCCTGGGAGGAATTTGTTTAACTTTCTGAGGTCTAGAATGGGGCGATCCCCAGATTTCTTTGGAACCAGAAAGTAATGGGAGTAGAACCCTGTGTTTCGCAGAGATGCGGGGCACCAGTTCTATTGCCCTGTTGTTCAGAAGGCCCTGGATCTCAGCGGTGAGGAGGTCTGATTGAGAGGCCGACAACCTGGGTTGTCGATGGGAGGACAATTCGGGGTTTCAAGAAATTGAGAGAATAACCCTAATTATCCGGGCGACCCATTTGTCCGAGGTTATGGACTTCCACTGGTTGTAGAAGTACATCAGACGCATCTCCCACCGGAGGAGAAAGTTCCACCGGGCAGAGTGGATGGAACTTGGGCCAACGACCTATAAGGTAGCTTGGGAGCTTTTAGGTCCCCGCGCTTTCGCTGCATCTTCTTTGAGGTTGGGCAGGTTGGCTTTGTGGAAGCTTCCCTGCCTCTGCCTCGAAGGACTGACTACTATGAAACTGACGTCTGTTCACATGCCCCCGAGAGGGGGCAGGCGGAGGTCTGGCCAACTTAATGGCCGATCTAGTCTTCTGAGTGGCCTCTAAGGCTTGCTCCACCTGAGGGCCAAAAAGAAAGGAGCCATCAAAAGGCAGCGCCATCACCTGCCGCTGAGCATCATTCGTGAAGCCAGAAGCACGCAGCCAGGAATGGCGCCGTAGTACAACCGCCGGCTGCTGAGCGAGAAGCAGTGTCGAAAGCGCCCATGGCGGTTTTGACCTGTTGGTTATTGGACTCAATACCTCTAATAACGGTCAGAAGAAGCTCTGACTTGGAATCCAATCTGGAAGAGCTTCAACCATTCTTTTCATAGAGTGCCACAGGATATACTCATACTGAGAAAAATAGCCTTGATAACTGGCACACGCATACTAGAGAGGAGGCAGCAAAGACTCTCTTACCTAATGTATCAATTCACGAGACTCTTTGTTAATAGGTCGAATGTAGTAGTTTGAGGAAGAACCACCTTGTCATTCTCTGCCAGGACTACAATAGATCCGCAAGGCTTGGGATGCCAAAATGGGACGATCCTTGGGAGCTGAATACTTCTTTATCAATAGATTTAGCCACTGAGGAATAAGAGCAGGGTTATTCCATACCATTTGAGACAGCCTCGAAGGAAGGCTGAATCGGAGGAGTCAAATCCGTGGATCTCAAGCATGAAGATACTGGAGTCTTAATATCTTCCCAGGATCGATGTCTGTGTCTGAGAGAAAGAGGATCCAGGTTCTTCAACAGAGACTTAAAGGACAGGTCCTCACCACAGGCTCTGTAGCAAAGAAAGATCCTGTTTCTCCACTTCATCACCCAACCAAGGTCTGGGTCAGGCTCAACATCATCTCCTGATGGTCCAGAAAGGACTGTTTGGACAGGAAAGGAGGAAAATTAGAGAGGAGGAAATGGCAGAAAACAAGGAGAGTCCCCAGGGCTGCCGCGCGAGACGCAAAACGGGCTGAAGACGGCATCGAGGAGGCGCGACGGTCCAAGAGGCACGCGCCCTCAATAACACCGGGCGGCGCCAAGGGACGCCGCTACAAGACGGCGCCGTCGACGGCGCCACGGACGACGACGCCGATCCAACGCACCACCGGGCGGCACGGGCGAGACCACGCAGCGCCGCCAACCGCGCCAGCTCGGGCGGCCTCGAAACGGGCGCCAAGGCCACAGACCCTGCAGAAGGTGCCGGAAAGCCCCGGAACCTGGAAAGCAAGAGAAGGAAAAACCAGGAGATAAGGGCATCAGTGAGGCCCCGCGCCGCAGCCATGTGAGGGGGGAACACCTACACGGAGTCGCTAGCACCGAAGAAGGCGCCGCTACCAGGGCGGTCCAACCCTCACCTGATCGCCGGAGGAGCCCGAGGCTACGAGGTAACCGAGCCAGGCAGAAGAACCAATCTCCAGCCCATCGCCCATAAGAGCCGCCCACTGATGAAACTGCTCATCTGGAGCCCTACCTATAGCGGGAGGGGCTCCGATAAATCGAGGACGACGGTTATCGAAGTTGGCGAATCCAAGAAGGAGACCGCAACTAGCAATCATAACCGACCGCCGACGCAAGACATACCATACGAGGGCTTAATTCGGGTGATGCCTTCTTTGACCCGTAATAAGAAGAGTTTCGTAATGTAATCCGCTACCGAGAATGCGACCGCTTATTTTTATGCCGCTGGGACCGCTTCATCCCCGGCATCGGACTGACCGTAGTCGGAACCCCGCTGAGGAGAAGGAGGCTGACCGACCCAGCCCGCTGACTGAACAGCTTTCATAATAAGTCCTACCGTCACCCGACCTGCTCATGGTCGACTCCGCCCAGCAGGCCGGTGACTCTTCAAGTAAGTTAAATTTAAATATTAGAAAATTTTTATTAAAATAGAATAAAACTAAGCGATACTACTATCGTGATAATGTTAAAAACAAACTGGAAAACTATGCGCTAGTTTGAAGTTGATTCGACTGATGGAGCGACGCTGCCGCTGAAGCGCACTCGACGGGCGGGAAAAGGAACTGAGGCGTTGGAGGGTCGTCGCCAGATGGTCATTACCGGCCGAGGCCGCTGCTCGCCGGGCGCCATGTCTCGCGGCTACGTCTCTCGCGCCGACCCTCCAGCAAAAAGTTTGCTCCCGATGGGTCTTAGTGCCTCCGGCGCCAATCCCACTAGTGTGAATGAGTGGTGGAGACTTATGTCCAGGAAGATCCTCCCTGTCCAGGAGAGGGACAATGCTTCTCGCCAGGAAACACCAGGCCCTGGAAGGAGCGAGCAAAAATTTTGCACTTTGGCATTGCATGGGGACACAAAGAGGTCAAACACTAGACGGCCCCAGCGACCAAAGAGGTAATCTGTGACTTCTTGTAGAAGTTCCCACTCGTGACTCAGAGAGAGCGAGCAGCTGAGACTGTCGACGAGAACGTTCTGGACCCCTGGCAGGTGCACCGCTGTGAGGTCTAGAAGATGTTCTACTGCCCAATCCTACACTCTCATGGCCTCCCTGCAAAAGGGATAAGATTGAATGCCCCCTTGCTTGTTGATGTAGAAGACTACTGGCGTGTTGTCTGTCTGCACCGGGAGTGGACCCCAAGAGAGCTGGTCTCGAAATGCCTGAAGCGCATTCAGAACTGCTCTCATTTCCAGAACACTGATATGTAGAGAGCGTTCTGTGGAAGACCAGGACCCTCGAGTCCTGTGATCCCCTAAGTGGGCCCCCTATCCTGTCAATGAGGCATCTGTAGTCAGGATTTGAGATGGGGTTGGTCTCCAAAAGGAGACTCCTTCCTCTAGGTTTGCATGACAGAGCCACCAGTCGAGGGAACGATAGACCACCCGAGAAGTCCAGATCTGTTGATCCAGGTCATCCACCGCCTGGTCCCACTGGACCCTGAGGTGCCACTGAAGGACCCTCATATGCAACCTGGCGAGGGGGACCGTAGCTATGTGGCCCAGTAGCTGCAGAATAACCTGTGCAGGGATATAGGGGGCTGTCTGTACTCTGCTTGCCAAGGCCCGCAGGCATTCTGTCCCATCCAAGGGTAGAAAGGCTCTTCCCTGCATGGTGTCCAGGATCGCCCCTATGAATTGCAACCGCTGGGATAGCCAGGGTTGCAACTTTGGACAATTCACTGTTATCCTCAGAGAGCAGAAGAGCGCCTCTGTCTCTTTCAGGGCGACTCGAAACTGCTCTTCTGATGGGGCAGAGGGAAGCCAGTCATCCAGGTAGGGGCAAACAAAGAGGCCTCTCCTCCGGAGGGCCGCTGCCACCACTGCCAGACACTTGGTGAAGACTTTGGGGGCAGATGAAAGGCTGAAGGGTAGAACCCAGAACTGGTAATGCTGGTCCTGGAATCTAAACCAAAGGAATCTTCTGTGACACTTCAGAACCCTGATATGCATGTAAGCATCTTGCATATCTAGGAAGCATAACCAGTCCCCTTGATGGAGCAAGGGGAACAGACTTGCCAGAGTTACCATCCGAAAACTCTGGTATTTGACCGAGAGATTGAGTTGACTTAAGTCCAGAATTGGGCCAAGGTCTCCCATTTTCTTTGGGACCAGAAAAAAATGGGAGTAATAACCACTGCCCCTCTGTGCTGTAGGAACTGGCTGGATGGCCTTTTTCTCAAGAAGCAGCTGAATTGCCTCTGCCAGAAGATGGGCGTGGGCTGGTGGACAACTGAAAGGAAGGGGGGGGGGTTGTCCAGTGGTATAGAGAGGAACTCAATATTACTGAGTACCCTTTTCGAACAGTGTTCAGTATCCATTGGTCTGTGGTGATGCTGGACCCTTCGAGCGAGTATAGGGCAAATCTCCCTCCTACCTTCTCGGTCTGCGACTCCTGGGAGAGGTGGGGGACAGGCAGTAAGTCAGGTCGTGGGAGTAATGGGGCCCTGGGGGCTTTGGGCTGTCTAGGGAACCTTGGGGGACAGGGTGACCCCGCCTCTTGAATCCCTTGCCCTGGGTGTTTTTGCCTCCCTGTCCCTGTCCTTTGTGAAAGGGATGGCGACAGGGTTCTTGCGGCTGGGATTTATACATGCGGTGAACATCCGCAACTGCTTTCCCTGACTCTTGAAGCTGTTTAACCAAGGTTTCTGCCTCTGGGCCAAACAGCATTGGGCCTTGAAACAGGGAATCCAAAATGGAGTCCTGAAGGTCAAGCTTAAAACCAGTAAGCCTCGGCCAAGACTGCCTCCTCACACCCCCCAGAGGCAGCGGCTTGGGAGGCCATGTCCACTGCGTCATATGAGCAACGTAGGACATGTTTATCCACGTCCAGACCTGACTGGGCACAGCCAAGCACTTCCTCCTTGGCGTCTGAGTCTGGCATAGAATTAACCAGCTCCATAGTCTTTTGCCAAAGTGACTGCTGATAAGCCACCACATGTGCCATAAAGTTCAGGGATCTAATGGCACCTGTGGCAGAGGAATATACTTTTCGGCCCCAGCTGTCCAGCTTCTTGGAGACCGGGTCTGGAGGCTGAGAGCTTAAATGTTTAGGTTGTATGCCGAGGCCATGGGCAACAGCAAGCACCAAAGAATTAGCCTTTGGTTGCTCTGCCAATAAAGGCTCTGCCCTGGGGGGCTTGAAAAGCCTATCAGCCTTCTTGGGTACTGCTGGTACAGAAGAAAGCATACACCAGGAAAATCGAGTTACGTCTTGGAAAGGCTCGACTAAGGGTGGGATAGCCAAGGGTTCTGGCTCTTTATCTCACAGGAATTTGGCCAGATGCTTGCGCTCTAGGTCTAAATCCTCAGTGTCCCATTCACAGATTGATTGGATGTGCCTCATAATATCTAAGAATGAGGGATCATCTGGAGGGGATCTAGGTGAGTTCTTCGGACCCGGAGAAGGGGGTAAGAATTCTTCCCCTGAAGAGTCAGGAGATGATGGGTCGGCGTCCCCTTCATCTGAGGAGGACGTGTGAACACTGGATGAAGGAATAGGTGGAGAGCACTTCTTCCTTCTTTTACCCTTCGGGTCTGGATGGGAGTCCTCATCCCCAGCCGGGGCAGGTGGAGTGGGGGGAGGTCCCATGAGTGGTGGAATTGGGGTGGGGTCGGGGAGTCTATAAAGAAGATCCCCCTTTACGGTATTCCACCACAAAGTGAATAAGGACCCGATGTCTGCCACTGGGACGACCGCTGGGCCAGGCGTCAGGTTTGCAGGACCGGGCGTCTGAGGTTCGGGGGTCAGCGCTGGGTCCTGGAGGCCTGTGCCTGTGTCCAGACGTTCGGTGTCACCCTCGCCTGGGGAGCTAGCGTCCGGGGTGGGCGGAGGCCCAGCAGGCGACTGACCCTCCGAAGGAGGGGCGCGTGTCAGATCCTCCACCGGCGACCACCCCATATCAGGCTTTGGGGTGCAGGACGTCCGTGAAAGCAACCAGCTAGGTTTGCGTTTGTCAGCTGGAGGGCGAACCTTGGCCAGTGGGGGTGGAGGGGCATCTGATGCTTGACGACCTCCTCCTACCCTCATGTTCGTCGGAGCACTTCCGTCTTTCAGACAAACTGGGCCTGTCCTTCAGAATCACTGAGGACTGGCCTTCCTGGGTTGACCCTGAAGCAGGCTTGTGGGGTCAGTGGGCCAAGGAAGAAGAGTGCCCAGAAGAGGCTGACTCCCGGTGCTTGCCCTGGGAAGAGGCGGGAGTAGACTTACTCTTGTGGAAGGACTCAGCGGCCTGGGCTGGAACCGAGCCGAACCTCCGGCTGGAGGTCGAAGACAAAAACGATACCTGTTTGAAGGGTAACTTTGGGCAGGACTCAGACCTGGCCCTATCTTTATCCTGGTGGTGGTGCTTCCCACCCAACGATTTTTCCCTGGGTGGGGAGTCCCTGGCGGGAGAAGAAGAGCTGGCCCCTGAACCTCGCTGCACAGTCACCACTTTTCACTCCAATAGGTAGGCTTTAAGTGCATTGGCTCTTCTTGCTCTTGTTTTCTGATTAATTTTTGGCAGTGTGGGCAGGCGTCAGGCCGATGGTCAGGGCCTAGGCAGATGAGGCAGGCCACGTGGCCGTCCTTCACCGGAATCTGCTTCCCGCACGCACACTGATTTTTGTCGTGGTGGAGAGGGCGACAACATACACAGGGTCAGAGATTTATATTAATAAATAAATGACTTTTTAACACCAACTTTCCTCAAAAGCGGTCGACTGGCAGAGAAGGCGCCCGTGGAGCCAAACTGCGCGGGTCAACAGCAGGAAAAGAACTGAGATGGCGCAAAGGACCACCCTTTATACCACATCTGACGTCCGGCTGGAGCTGATGTCAAGCGGCCCCTCGCTACAGACCAAGTTAGCTAAAAGCTTTTGTGGGGTCCTAATGCTCATGCATTAGTCCAAATGGTATTACCCACTGCAAGAGCTCCCCCTCGAAGTTAGAGCACTACTTTCCAAGTTAGAAATCTGTGATCACACGTAGCCAGGGGTTCAAAGGGCTTACAAGACAGCATGTCCAATACAAGGTTGATATCCCAGGGATTGACAGGCTTCCTAACTGGGGGCCTTGTGTGTAGAATGCCTTTTAAGAACCTCTTGAAGAGAGGTAGTTCAGCCAGGGTAAGGTTCTGGACCGGCTTGTGGTAGACCGAAAGAGCACAAAGGTGAACCTTTACAGATGAGTACTGCAGTCCTTCATTGAACAGATCTAACAAGTACTCTAAGACCATGCCCAGCAGACACCAGAATGGGTCCAAGTAAGATTTGGCACACCATTCAGAGAAACGCTTCTATTTGGCCGTGTATGTCTTTCGAGTAAAAGGCTTGCATGCAGCTAGAAGGATCTCCAAGACCCTCGTGACCCTAAACCTGCCCACCTCTATCTCTTCAGGAGCCAAGCATGAAGATGAAGGGCGCGCAGGTTGGGATGGACCAAGGACCCCGTGTCAGCAGGTCTGTTTGCAGGGGCAGAGGCTGCAGAGGGACCACAGATAACTTCTTGATCGATGGAAACCAGATCTGCTGTGGCCAGGATGGGACAATCAGAATAATGTTTTCCCCCGGAGGTCTCTAACTTGAGCAGCATCCTCTGAACTAGTAGAAGAGGAGGAAATGCTTAAAGAAAGCGATTTGTCCATTGCAGTCCGAATGCATCCTGACAAAAAATGCCAGTTCCTGGATTTTCCCAAAGGGGGCACCATGGAGCTTGCAACCTGGCCCTTCACCAAGAAGGGCTCAACCAAAGTTGAGCACTTGACAAGCGTCAAGCAGTTGGGGGAGTCAAGGGAGCGCGAAGAACGTGATCTCTTCCAGGTCTATGACTGGTGCCGGTGGTGCTTGTGTTTCTTAATGTAGCATACAGGGCTCTCTACGAAGGCTTGGAGGGCCAGACACATCTCCCGGAATTCACTGGTGAAGGTTGCACTGATGCTGGTCCCAGCCAGAAGCAGCACAGAGGCCAAGGGTGTGCCCGCTGCAGCACTGGCCACCGCCTCTTCCATGGCTGTGAGTTGGTCCACTGATCCTGCTACAGCAGAGGCCTTCTTGGGGCCTTTTGGCTGTACTTTCAGGTCCCAATCAGTCGGCCAGCTGAGGAGAAGCTGGGCCACGCAAGCAGCAAAGAAGGGAGCAATGTCTGGCAGAGGCCACAGCCCAAAACATCGTGTGCTGCCCCCAAACAACAGAGGCAAGACACATCTGGGTCCCACCATGACATCTTCTGCCGGCACATGACGCAAAATCTGAAGCAGGGAGCTGGCTCCGCTTCCTTCATGTTACATCTTCCATTGCAAAGGCAGCAGAACCAAGGAAAATGAGCAATACCCCAGAAACTCTTCATAAAAAGAAATTCGCCCGTGGCATACTTTATTTAAGTCCTACAATGCACGGAGCTGCAAAGGAGGAGAACTCTTCCAGCAGAAAGGAAGATCAGAAGTCATACGGTGGAGCCAGAGTATATACTACCCGGGTGGTGGGAGGAGCTTAGTTTAAAGACATTCCAATGAATCAGCACTTCCAGTGTAACTGCCAATGTGTGGACAGTGAACTATATCCATGCCCCTTCTAAAACATTCCTTTACATTCCTAACACATGAGCATTTCCCCCCATTGCAGTAAGCCAGTCTTTGGTATCACCCAGACGGGGGAAAAAAACACCTGAAGAAGCGCTTCTCCTGTTTTTCAGGCTTTGTAACTATTTATTGCTTTTCATCTAGTCTGGAAACTTAGGCTGAGATTGTCTCTGTTGCAGGGAGCACCCCTAAATTCAAAATGATGTGACCCTGAGCATGTCACTTAACCTTCCTTTGTTTTGCTCCTCTCAGCTGCAAGTCAGCTGGGTTATTCTGGATAAACTGAAAAATAAAATAAAAAAAAATAAAAAAACGTTAACAACAAAAAAAAAAGTACAGTAAACCTAAAGCTTACCTCGTCTTCGCAGTACTTGCGTACTACTTCCAATGCACTTTCTGTAATGATTGGAGCCTCCAATACCAGTCTGGTAAACAATCTAAAAAATAAACCCATCAAATGCAGTTTCAGTATTTCACTCTCCTTTTTCTACGATAAGTGGTGAAACAAGTGTTTAAAACTAAATAAATGGTTGTGGAACAGTGACAGTAGAACAAGCACTGAGGAAAACTGAAAGAATGGCAGTGGAACAAATAAAAAGTGGCAGTGGAACAAATGTTAAGAACTAGAAAAAATGCCCGTGGAAAAAGTAAATGCTGAAAACTACGAAAGCAGCTGTGGAACAACTAAGCCGGAAAGTGACAGTGGAACACGCAATGTTTAGAACACTGGCTGTGGAACAGTTAGAAACTAGAAAACTGGCAGCAGAACAAGTAAATGTTAAAAAATAGAAATGTGGCTGTGGAACTAGTGTTGAAAACTTGAAAAGCAGCTGTGGAACAAGTAAGTGTTCAAAACTAGAAACATGGCAGTGGTACAAGTAAGTGATGAAAACCAGCAAAGTGGCTGGGGAACAAGTAAGTGTTAAAAACTGGAACGTGTCAGTGAAAAACCTAAGTGCCAAAAACTAGAACAGTAGTAGTGGAACAAGTGTTTAAAACTAGACAAACAAGTGTTTAAAACTAGAAAAACAGCAGATTTCATGTAACAGTGAAAAATTATCTTGTATTTTCCTGTCTGGAGCCACACAAGTCTGCATGTTTATCGACAAGGTATATGCTGCTGCTGAAAGTCATTTGCTTACAATCTTGGCCAACAGTTTTATCTCTGTAGCAATAAATCAGTGGTCTCCAATTTTTAATTTCTGTTCTGTCCCCTTTTTTTAAAAAGAAAAAACATTTTGCTTTTCAGAAAGACTGGGTCTAACTTTCCTTTCAAAAACATGGAATTAAAGACAGAAACAAAGACGTCACTCAACTCATCCTGAAATATGCTCCTCCCAAGGAAGACTGTCCTTACCAGGGGTTGCACTATTGTTCAGCTGTTATTCAGCCTCAGTCACTTCAAGTTTCATAATTCCAGAACTTAGGGTGTCTAAAAAATGAGGTTCCAGTGTGACAACATTCACGTCTAAGAGAAATTGTTTTAACATTCTGGCCTTTTGTACCAGGGTTCCAAAAACATACCAAACGTATGTGTCCACTATTACTTGCAGCTGTCAAGTTTCTGTATCAACCTCTCCTGCATCATCCTTGAGGGAAGACATTACATGGTGTTGCATCCTGTCATTACATGCAAGAAAGGAATTCACCTGCCTCCTCCCCCCCATTCTAAATTTTTGCTCTTGAACGTGCAAGTTCATTCTTTGATAGTGACAACTTGACATTTCTTTTTTTAATGTGGAAAGCCGAGTTCAGTAATCCAGGCTGGAACCTTCTGCTATGAAAATAATTTTCTGAAGCTGGTGCCTAATGTCTATGTATTTAATGTATGCTGACCTCTCTTTTTCCGTTTTGCCAATTCAATAATAAATTCCTTAAGATTATATTTAAACTCCTTCCACCATTCAGTGGAAGAATCAAACATTTCTACCAGGGTCAATTTATCTTTAACAAAGGACCAGATACTTTCCTTGTAGGGTACACTTTCCAAAGCAAATACTGTTATCACCAAAGGCCTCTATCTACCTGTGTCAGGAATTACTGCCTATTCCCAGGCGGACTGCCATGTGGCTTAAAGTTTCTACAGAAACAAGTGACACATCCTTTGTATTGAGCCATTCTGAAATAACAAATCAATCAATACGGCTAGCAACATCTCATTTATGAAAAGTATTCCCCACCAACCCATGCCATTCAGCAGCATCATCCACCAGGATAGCAGAGGCAGTCAAGTCAGAAAGACAAACTTTTTTTGATGGTATGTTAGGTCTAGTTTTATAATACCCACAACAGAAGTCACCTCCAAATATAATACCTTGGGTAGAAAACAGGTAAAGCTGAATTATTCTCAAATCAATACTCCAAGTCTTGGTTTCTGAGGCATATAAATTAATTATCCTTAAGTCCAGGTTCCGAAACTTTATGTCAGGGATCACAGCCCAACCCGGTAATGAATCCACTAGGATTAGAACATAAGAAAATAATACCCAGGCCAGCCCATTGGTCCTCGCCTATCGACCAAAAAGATGGTCCCTGTGGCCACAATTTCTGAGCTGAGGAGACGTTCCCCAAAGTGTGTAGCTTGGTGTCTAGTAGCAGAATAACAACTGACTGTACAGATTGTAAAACAGCTACCACAGAGACCCTCTTTTTAAATTTGTACCTACTATTACAGTTTAAGAAGGAGACAACAATATCAGGTCTAGGAAGCATGCTCACTAGACAGACAGAAAAAGGCACAGCCCCTGAATATGCTGCACTAAATCTTTTTACTTCCCCCTTTCCTAATGTGTGCATTGTCCAAACTCTTCCTTTTCACAGCTGTGGTTCGAGATCTGGACCCAGGAATCAAATCTTCCATCCCTGAGGGCAGATCCTGCAAGGAAGAAGGGACTGATGAAGTATCCAAATCCTCTCCAACATCTCCCCAGTTCTTGTTTACGTTTTAGAGAGTTCTAAGGAGTCCTTTCTGAATTGTTTTGTTTTGAGCTGCCCTCCCTGCTTCCTCTGGTAAGTAACCATCTGAAATGCTACGTTTCTAGTTTGGAAAGCAGGAGCATTTCATTAGACTTCTGGGTAACACTGCTGCATATTCCAATTGCTACCCCAGGGTCTTGTTCCATTTTTTCCACTGGCACTTCAACAGAGACAACCTCAGTTGTTCCTGTTCCCAGGGGCTTCTCAAGTTCTTCTGAGGGGCCCAGCCTAATGTGGGGTGTTGTGTCTGAATTGCTGGTGGTAAAATGTGGTGCTGGTGGGTGTGTCTGTTGCCTGGGAGTCTTTGATGGTGGTGGTCCTGTTTTTGTGTTATCAAGGGGAAGCAGAACCTCTTCTAGGGCCAGATTTCTGTGCTGTTATGACAGGCCTATGGACATGCACGGAAGGAATGGCCCGCTTCACATAGGCTGCACTTAACTTTGTTGGGGCAGGACTGGCTGGAATGTCCTATCATACCACGCAGCCCACACTTGACCACATCACAAGTGCTACTGAGGTGCTCCCTGGATCCAAACCTGTAGCAGGGCTTAGGTTGCCCTGCATAAAATAACACACCACTGTCTCTACCCGGATAAAAGCAGTTTGGTAAGTGCTGAACCACAGAGTTGGTATAGGACAGTTTAACTCTGATTCTCCAACCCCAATCCAAACTTCTCTGAGTACATTATAGGGTCTAGTGAACCTAGCACTGTACACATGTGTTTCATCCAGTGCAGAACATCTATGACACTAACTCCTTTGTTCTTGAAGAGAACTGTGACAGTTTTTATTTCATGCTTTGTGTGTAAGAAATAACAAAAAAAGGTGACCACAGAGGAGTATTTTTTATTTTTTTTTGCTGATGGTACTTTGCCCCAAATCTTTCAAGGCATTCCACTGTTTTAAAACTCAGGACGGTGGGTCAATAAAAGTTCAGTGGCAAAGAAATGCATATTGTCCTTTAGCAGGAGTCTGGCTACATTTGTCGGGTTGTTCCAATAAACCTACCTCATAGGTCAACTGCACAACATTTCTGCACTTTGCAGGTTCTGTTGGTGCCGACCCCCTTCTGGAAATGTTTTCTGGTCTTTAGTTAATGAGGCTTTCCGAAACAGATCTGCTACCCCTTCCCCTGTGAGACAGCCCTGGGTCCCCATCATCCTCATCGCAGCAAGTTCATGGGGAGGGGACACCTCCTTAAAGTCTCTGATTCATCTACATTATTTCCAGTAGCAGACTGAGAGTCAATTATTTCCTCATGTACCTCCAAGGGACTAGCCAACTACACACTATTTAGATCAGGAGTGTGGAGGACAACCTCAGAAGCTCCAGGAATTGCTGCAGGATGTGGGGGAAGGGAAATCACAAATACTAAAGTGCAGCCTGCTACTTGAAAAGCAAAGGTTCTTGTTCTGTGGGAAAAATAAAAACCTGCTGGCATATTTAAATCAAATACAGGCCCTCCTTCCACAACTGGCCTATTTAGTTCTGTCTGCATGTGTCTCACATTAACAGCTGAGTTGTTTATACTTCTGTTAGGAACCCTTCCTTTATCAGAGAAAACAGTACAAGATTTATTTTCGGAGGCCTGACTTGGGCTCACTCGTCCCAGATCCGCTGCTCGTATGGGCCCTGGGGATATCCAACCTGAAGAATCCTGTGCTTGAATCCATCCTGCCTTTTCCACACTCCCTCTGTCCTTAGGCTGGATAAGGGAGGATCAGGTGCTTTCTGTAACCTCTAGCGTGCAACTCTCTCTACTTTTGCCGCATTACGTGACTCTGTCCGACCCGGGGAGGTTATCAACTGTAGATCTGGCATGCAAACATTTGTCTCTCTGGTGCGGTGCTGGGCTCGAGGCAGCAATAGCCTTACTTGGGCAGGGGGTCAAAGGGACCACATCACACAACTCTCATTCGGTATGGGGCTTGATGAAACAGGGAGTACCAGATGGACTTGGGAGCCAGTGGCTCACCAAAGGACAGTCCTTTGATGTAGATCACTGGCTTCCACATACCATAGCTCAGCTGGGGCAGAGAATCACTGACAGGGTCACGAACACCTGTAAGGGAAGAGTCAGACAGAACTGCAATGAGGTCAGAGCAAAATGTGGTTGCATGTGTATCTTGCACATGCAGGGAAATGGGAACAGTCTCTCCATGTGTTTTTAAGTCTGTTGGGGACACACGATGCAGGCTGTTGGGACAATAGCGGCTCCCTAACGCAGGGTGGGACAAATCAGTTTGTGAGATGGTAGTTAGTCTGGCCGTTAGCTTACAAAATATGGTAGCCAAAGCAATATTTTTAGTGGCAATCCCTTTTAAGGGCTCAAAAGTCACTTTGTGGGCTGATAGCCAGTTGGCTGGTAACTGTCAAAATCTGGTAACCAAACGAGTTTCTTGAGTGGCCACTGGCCACCCTATTTGTCCCACCATGCCCTAATGGCATCCTGCACATCCCTCACAGCTGTGGTTGGGCTCTCAGGACTTTGCAATAAACAGTACAGTTACTAAGAACTTACCGTAACAGTAGATCTTCAAAAGGAGCTCTTGCAGTAGGCAACACCGATAGGACTAAGCTGCCAGGACCAGACAGAAATTTTCTAGCTAGCAGTATACAACGGGCCCCCCCAACATCAGCACCTTGACGTCCGTTCTAGTATAAAGGGGACAGTCCCCCACACCCACCTCAGTTTCCGTCACAGAAGACCCACAAACAAGGTCCAACAGGAGAAAAGGAGGATTCCTGGAGCCTAGAGAGGCACAGATGGAAAGAGAGCAGGGGGGATAGAGGGAGGGAAAATATACACCTACTGCAAGAGCTCCTCTCAAAGATCTACTGTAACAGTAAGTTCTTATGTAACTGTACTATCTTACTGCGAGGGGGCTCTTGCAGCAGGCAACACCGTTAGGACTGAGTCCCAAGCAGTACTTGAAGGGGAAAGACCCCGGAAGGAGGGGATAGGGTTGCAATAAGCGGCGAGGACAAGGGATGCCCAAGCAAATCCTTAGCCTAAAGCTGGCCTTCAGAAAAGGGAGGGTATCAGGGAAGAAACCCGAGCAGATACAAACTGCAGCCGAAAAAAGGAGGCCACAGGAAAAAGTAAGCCCCAGAAAGATGGGAGCCGAAAGGCTACCAAACATGTGGCTTGCCTTCATCAAAGGAGAGCACCCTCTCTTGTTCGCTTGAGAAAAATGGAAAACCACAAATGGGCTGGACTGTGTCTGGGAAGAACTGCCCGACGTCAGTCCTATTCCAAACCCAGAAGGGGGTTACCCTGACAGACAAAAAGGCCCCTCCCCAAACCCTGGGGAGAGACTGAGGGAAGAAGGAATCGTGGAACAAGGGGCCCCAAGAGGGACTTCCTTGGAGGGAAGAAAACTGACCCTCAAAGAGGAGACAGCCAAGAGAGTAGCTAAAAAGATACCCATTCATGGGCGAAAGCCCAGGTAAAAGGCCAATCAAAAGAGAAAGGGTTAGTCCGGAAAGACAGCCTTGCCTTTCTTTAGAATGAAAGGGAGACTCTGGTGGAACCCGACTTCTTGGTGTCTCAAAAGGGAGAAGGGTCAGGGTGTCCTGAGGAGAAACCTCAAAACAGCACAGCGAGATGAAAGGAAAAGAGCGCTCGGACGGCTGCCCCTTGTAGGGGAATTAACCCCCAAAGGACCTCAAAGTCCATCCCTCATGGGAAAGGAAAGGAGGAGGAGAAGACCTGGGAGATGGTATGAACTGAAAAGGTGCAACCGTAGCCCCATCAGGATGAATACAGAGGACCCAGGACACAGTAGCAAGGGCTGACATCCGGTCTGAGAAAATAAGGCTCGCTGCCATCCGACAAGCCCTGGGCGATAGGGAGACACCTCCCTGCAGCGGAAGTCAGATACTTCGTTTAGGGTCACCCCCAAGACACCTGATTGGGGAAGGCAAAAAGCCATCACAAACAGGGGAATTAGAGATACTTCTGTCTCGAATAAACCCTCGGGGCTAGGACAGCCTCATGTGGCTGCTCGTCAACAAAAGGTTAGCATGTCAGGAAGGAATCCTGGAGCCAAAGGCATAAACTATTTGTCTGCAGAGACCTGAACCAGGTGAAGTGTCCCTCAGAGGAGCTCCAGGACCCTCTCTCACCGTCCAGGTGATCTGAAGAGCACCCCAAAGGGATAGAGGCAAGGGACCCCACGGATGCACACTGAAAACTACAGTGAAGGCGTACCCGGGGACAATCTAAGAGACCTGACGAAAGAAAGGGAAGAACTGGTCTGGGTCAAAAAGGATGGATCCATGGTCAGACAGCCCGGAGAAGCTCTCTCGAAGGAAAAGTGGAGAGGAATCCTGCTGGGGTTTGGAAACATAAGAAAGGCAAATCCAACACCTGACATCAAGGAAAGCTGGATGGGTCATCCGAGCCGCTCAGTGACAGTGGGGGGGCCATAAGGTGAAGGTCTAACGTAGGGCTGAGAGTCTGAAAAGAATAAGGATCCGAAATAGGCAGTCCCAACCTCGGGTAGACCCAAAGGCTGTTGTTCACGACAAGGCCACCCGTGGCACAACCAAGGAGGGCCGCACAGAAAGACTGCGCCAATGTAGGTCAAGGATCACACAACAGAGGAACCCAGGGACCTACAAAAATCCTGACCTTGGCTGGAAAAACTGTCCAAGGCACAGACAGGAGGCCTGTTGGGCCACGGACCTGGAAAAATCCAAAGGGAGAGGGACTGAACAGGGCTACTGCAGCCCCTAGACAAGAAAAGGGTTACGGTCACTCTCAAGGAAGGGAACCGACATAAAGAGGTAAAAAGAAGGGGACAAACCCCTTCAAACACTCGGAAGTAGTCCCTGCACTCGGAGCGAGGAAGGGCGAAGGCCCCACCCCTCAGAGGCCAGAAACGTCACCCAAGCAAATGCCCCAACAGAGGACATGACAGGCAGACATCCAGTCCCAATCCTAAATGGGGGAATTGACTCCCTTCAGGAAAGGCTTGGAGGAGACTGGAGGAATAGGACACCTCAGGCAGGCGGGGAGGGAGGGTCAGAAAGTTTTGCTCCATGAAATGCGGAGCTGACCCCTGCAAACAAAGGCGGGGTGCAAAAGATAGAGGCCCACTGCCGGTAGGTGAACATCCTCCTAAGGGTGAGCGATGAGCACAGACAGCCCAGCTAGAGGAACATGAGGCCGGATGGCCTCGGGGGGAAGGCAAAGCCCGAGCCTCTTGTAAAGAGGGTAAACAAGGAAGGCCTGAGCCTGACGTCAGGCAACACCTGGGGCACACTGATCAGAAAGGTGTCCCTGATAGAGAAAAAAATAAAAGGAAAAACTGAAAGATGACAAAGGGAGGAAACAAGGCCTTCCCTTCTCCTGGATTTCCTCTCTGTCTTCTTATCCCCATCCGACAAAAGGAGGAGAGACATCATGATTTAGGAGGACACAGTGGGTGCCGACAGCGCTGCTACTTCTGCCCTATGGTACTTAACAGCCGAGGCAGCGATGGTTGAAGAGGCCTTGCGGTTGCCCCGCATCCCTGAAGGCTGGGGGCGCTGCTCTTGAGAACTGGCTGAACGAAGATGTGACCGACCCCGGAGACCATAGGAACTGGTCCGAAGGGAAGTTCCTGAGTCCTATAGGGAGGACAGCAATGCCTGCACCTCCTCCCCAAAAAATACAGGGCCCCTGAACGGCGCACCCAAAATGTAAGCTTGAACTGCTGAGGTTAAGTCGGTCAGATGAAGCCAAGCATGACGCCTGATGCAGACGGCAGAGGCTGAACTACGGGCAACAGTGTCTACCGTGTCATAAGAAGCATGGAGAGTATAAAAACAGATGCTAGAGACTGAAGCAAGGAGGTACTCCAACTGGGACCACGTAAGGGATTCCAGTATAGATTGAAGCAAATCCCCTATCTGCCCAAAGAGGGATTGCTGGTGCATAAACATATGCGCTAAGTAGTTCTGAGCCCACAAGGCCAAGGTCGAGAAGGCACAGACCTTGCGTCCCAGAGAGTCCAAAAGTTTGGATTCCCAGTACGGAGGGTAATCCCAATGGCCGGATCCTTCACTATCCACCTGTGCCCCCGAAAGAATGGAGGAGGCAGTCACAGGGTGAGAATCAACGTGAGCCCTGCCGTCCGGAGTGTGGTATAACCGGTCGGCTGAGTGGCACGGACTGCCGCTGGCTGCTGCCAAATCGTGGATGAAAAGTCATCATGTGGGACCACCTGGGGGGGGATAACCATGGAATAAACCATTGGTAGGCACAGATGTTGTGCAAGAAGGCACCTTTTAGGGTCCTGTTCCTCCTTACTCCACCCCAGGGATGCCTGCATGGTCTTCATCATCTCCAGCAAAGAGGGGTCCTCAGGAGGGAACTTAGGGGTATTCCGGATCCATATTTCCCCTGGGGCAAATGTGCAGGGAAGGTCGGAGACTCCAACGAATCCGAGACAATGTGTATAGACCATTCCGGATCTGAGGCCAAGTGTGGCAGAGGTGACAAATCGGAGGTTGTGACTGTGCCCGCACCTAAGTGATGGCCCCTGTCAGGAGGGGTGGCCTCCGTGTCTCATGGAGGGGAAGCCCTCTGCGGGGGAGAAGCTGGCGCCAGCGACCATTAAGCAGGGTTCGATTTTTGGGGAATACTCACTAGTTGTTCAGAAGGGCGCTATAGTCTGCCGACATCTGGCAAAGGAGTGCTGGATGAAAGGAACAGCCTAGCATCAGATAGTGCAACAGAAGGCGAAAAATACAGGTTACTCACCTGTAACAGGAGTTCTAGGAGTGGTATATGTTGTTCATCCACACTTACTGGCAGGTTCCTTGCCGCTTTAAATCTTGCCGGAAGGTCTTCATGCTGGCTCCTCCCACCCACCCAGGTGCTAAAACACTCGGCTCCGCTCCATAACGCCAGATCTAGCCCGCTGGAAGCCAGGTTGCATGTCGAAGTCGGGGAGGTCGGGTGGGTTGTGTGGATGAACAACATATACCACTCCTAGAACTCCTGTTGCAGGTGAGTAACCTGTATTTGTGGGACGGATATGTTGTTCAATCCACACTTACTGGCAGACTCCTAGCAGTTCTCCGGGAGGAGGGAGGCAAGGCGCACACCCCCTACTTGGGAAATAAGGACTGGAGAACAGAGGTCCCAAAACCAGCATCCCGGCATGACTCAAGGTCGATGTGGTAGTGGGTAATGAAGGTGTGTACTGACTTCCAGGAAGCAGCCCTGCAGATTTCCTGGATAGGGACGTCCCTTGAAGCAGCCACCGAAGCAGCGGTATGGCGGGTAGAATGAGCTCTAATCCCTTTGGGAGGCTCCATGCCTGCCAACCTGTAGCAAAGATCTATGCAGGAGGTGACCCACCTGCCTATCGTCCGCTTGGCTGCAGGTCTGCCAGGTGCGGCTTCAGCGTAGGTGACAAACAGCTGGCGAACCTCTCCCTGAACTTCAGCCGTCCGCTCCTTGTAATAAGGGAGCGCTCTTCTAGGGTCCAAAGTATGGAGCCTATATTCGGCCTCCGAGGTGTGATTGGGGTAGAACACTGGCAGAGTCAACATCTGGTTAAGGTGAAACTCCGACACCACCTTCGGAAGGAATTTCTGGTGGGGGCGCAGGACAACCTTGTCTCTGTGGAAGACAAGATAAGGAGACTCGATGGAAAGCGCCTGGAGCTCTCCCATCCTTCTGGCTGATGTGGTAGCCACCAAGAAGGCGGTCTTCCACGACAGGTGAGAAATATCACACCTGTGCATTGGTTCGAATGGCTTGCCCATGAGCTTAGCCAGTACCAGTAGTAGATCCCACGGAGGTGGAGGTTCTCGCACTGGAGGGGATATGTGATCATGGTCTTTGAAAAAGCGCCCTACCACCTTCTCCTGCTCCACCGACTGCTTCCCGGCCCTCGACCGGTAAGCAGAGATGGCTGCTAGGTGCATCTTAAGGGTCATCGACCGAAGCCCTAGCTGAGAAAGGGACCACAGGTAGTCCAGAATGCCTGGAGCTGAGGCTGAGGAGATCTGGATACCAGAACTGGCGGGGCCAGTCTGGGGCTACCAGAATCACCTGCGCCTTGTCCCTCTTCGCCTTGAGAAGCACTTTGTGGATCAAGGGAAATGGAGGGAAGGCGTAGAAGAGGCCCGGGGTCCACGGCCTCGAGAAGGCATCCCCCTGCAGTGAGCCCTGCTGAGGGGGGGTTGGCATGAAACAGCCTCAGCTCCGTATTCTCCCTGGAGGCAAACAGGTCCACCTGAGGTGTGCCTCAGAGGAAGAACAGATCTTGTACTACCTCCGGCAGGAGAGACCACTCGTGAGATGCAGCGCCTATCCAGCTAAGGGCATCGGCCAGAGTGTTGGAGGCTCCTGCCACATTAATGGCTAGGAGATCCGCCTCCAGTCTGCTCACGAAAGACCAAGTGCGGAGAGCCTCCTTGCACAGAGGCAAGGAGTGCGTCCTGCCCTGGCGGTTTAGGTAGTACATGGTCGTGGTGTTGTCCGTCTGGACCTGGACCACTTGACCCCGTGCAAACGGAGCAGAGGCAGTGAGGGCTAGTCGGACCACTCGAAGCTCCAGCAGGTTGATGTGGCATCAAGACTCCTGAGGGAACCAGAGGCCGTGCGCTCTGAGCTGCCCCAGATGGGCACCCCAACCCATCAGAGAGGTGTCGGTCATTAGAGTGACCGTCGGCTCTGGGCGGACAAACAGGATACCCTCCTGCAGATGAGCTGGAACAAGCCACCACTGGAGAGCATTCCACATCTCCTGGGTCACTATCACTGGCTGGTCCAGAGGTCTGCAGCGCTCTGACCACTGGCGGGCCAGCCCCCGTTGCAGAGGACGCATGTGCCAGCGGGCCCAACGGACCACGCTGGTGCAGGCCGCCATGAGGCCCAGGAGGTGCAGGAAGTCCCGGGCAGGGCGCAATTGCCCAACCAGAAATGACTGGGCAAAGGAGGAAAGGACCTTGGCCCTGTCCACTGGGAGCCGTGCTCTGGCTGGAAGAGAGTCGAGCTCTGCCCCGATGAACTGAATCACCTGCGTTGGCACAAATTCCGATTTGGCCTCGTTGATGAGGAGGCCAATCTGAGAGCAGACCTGGAGGGCCAGATCTCTGGACCGCTCCACCTCCAACCTGGAGGGGGCTGCAATCAGCCAGTCGTCCAGGTAAGGGTACACCCGGACCCTTTGACGCCGCAGGAATGCTGTCACCACTGCCATGCATTTGGTGAAGACCGTGGGAGCTGGAGAGAGGCCGAAGGGCATGGCCCGGAACTCGTAAAGGGATCCCTCTGCCCTGAAGCGGTGGAATCGCTGGTGAGACGGATGGATTGGGACGTGAAAGAACGCATCCTGGAGGTCCAGAGAACAGAACCACATGCCTCGTTTCAAGGATGGGATGATCTGAGCCAGAGTGACAATCCCGAATGTACGAGACCTTAGAAACTTGTTCAGGTCGTGTAGGTCTAGAATGGGGCACCAGCCCCCCATCCGTTTTGGGACCAGGAAGTACCTGGACACAAACCCTTGGTATGCAGGAGGATCTGCCACCTCCCTCTGGAGGAGCAGGACAATGTCGGCTCGATGAGCTGACAGAGAGGTTGTGGACCCCGTAGCCCCCCGTGGGGGCGATGGCTCGATAGGATGGGGACTGCTCGAATCCCAGAGGCAGACCCCTTCCTACCACTTCCAACACCCAGCAGTCCATGGTGATATCGGACCAGGCGGAAAGGAAGTGGCGGAGCTGCCTCAACGGGGAACCCGGGAAGGAGGACGAGGTTGGGGGCGACACCCTCAGCCCGCCACTGGGCAGGCTTGGAGAAGGGCTGGCCGAGGAGCCGCCTGGACCTTTCCCTCCTGGCTTCCTGCTGGAGGAAGCAGCAGGCTTGGCTTTGGGGTGCCAAGTGCGAGCCTGCTGGCCCTGATGCTGGTGTTGCTGGGCCGGACGTGCCATAGGGGCTGAAGGATGAAAGGGCTTACACTGCTGCTGGCGGCCTTTGTCCTTCTGGGCAGACGTGACAGAGTCCAAGGTGGCGTTGGACTTCTCGATCCACTGAAAATGCTCCTCCACCCCGGGACCGAACAAGTCGGTACCCAGGAAGGGAATGTCTGACAGCTTGTGCTGGGTATCCGCCGTAAAGGTGGAGATCCGCAGCCAAGCTCTGCGGCGCATGGCCACTGCGGCCGCTACTGACCAGGCACACGAGTCAGCGATGTCCAGGGAAGTCTAGAGCTGCTGTTTGGCCACCGCTATTCCCTGATCCCGCACCTGCTTGACCGCAGTTTGGAGGTCAGCTGGGAGATAAGGAATCACCTCATCCAGGGAGCCCAAATGGGCGTGTGAAAAGTGTGCCATCAGGACGGCTAAGCTGGCCTGACAAAGGCCTAGGGAGGAAGCAGCATAAACTTTCTGCCCGGAGTAGTCCAACTTCTTGGACTCCTTGTCGGGAGGCTTGTCCATGTCCCAAGCATTCCTGGAACGCCAGAAAATGCTGTTGGTCACGAGCCCCTCAGCAGAGGGGTGCTCCGAGAAACCGGAGAGTGAACCGGTGGGAACAGCATACTTCCAAGCTATTCTGGCCGAAGGTGCTGGACAAGAAGCTGGCCACTGCCATAGCTCCAGGGCCGGGCCAACAATGGCTTTGGCTACTGGGAAGGCCTCTGTAGGGGAATCCCCTCGGTCCAGTATCTCCGTGAGGGGATACGCGGCCCATTTTGAAACGTTCGAGCTTCATCCCAGTGGACTCTGAGACGAGTTGAAGCATTCCAAGGAACGAGGATGGGCTCTCGTCCACTGACTGACCCCCGGCGGACTCCAGGTCAAGCGGCCTGGAGAACAAGGAGTCGTCGTCATCAGACTCCGAGGAGTCTGCTAACAGCTGCTGAGCGCCTGAGCCACCCTCCACCTGCCAAGGTCAATCGGGAGTGATGGTGACCGACAACCGATGGGGCAGGCCCTGACCCGACCGAGAATCCTTGGTCAGGGCCCCAGTTTTAGGTTGTGGAGGTGGGGGTTCCACCACAATGGGTGGCGCAGCCGGTTTCGGGCGAAAAACTGGTGCCGGCTTCGGCTCCTCGACTACAACGAGGGGTTGTTTCAGCCGCTACGGTGACAGCCACTTAATGGCCAGGGAAGGCGACGGAGTCGGCTTATTCCCGGTCAAAAGGAGCTGCTGCCACATTAGATCCTCGTAGCGCCGACACAAGTTGCGCTGGAGCCTATCCTCCGAAGAGGACGATGACGATGATGAGCGGCGCTGCCGCATTCCACGGTGCCGAGACCGAGACCGCCGATGTCGGCGAGATTGGCTGGACCTGGAAGAGGTCCGAGACCGAGATCTTCGGTGTTTCCGAGGGTGGGTCTGAGAGGGGGCAGGGGGAAACCCGCTCCTCCCTCAGTTCAGGGACCTTAACCGGGGACTCCGGCACAGGAGGCACAGGCAAGTCCTCGGTTTCCACCGGGGGAACCGGTGAAGAAGGGTTGTCGGCTTCTCCAGTCGACAGACCGTCCGACGGGTCGAGAAAAATCCGGCCAGCGTCGGCCAGGTGTCTCGGCGGCTGACCTGATGGGGACACCGTGAAGCCAGCGGCCTTAGCCGCAACCTCGACTGAAGTCGAGTGTCGACTATCCGGGGAAGGGAACCTCTCCCACTCCCACAAACGTCGACGGTGGGACTTACCCTTAGAGTCCTTCTTTTTGGACCGAGAGGAATGTACCGAAGGCCCCGCTCCCTTGGTGGAGAGGGATTGGCAAAGCTCCTTAAAACAAGCCATGTAGGAGGAGCCCAAGGAGAGCAGGATAAATGCTGCGACCGAGGATGATGATGATGCAGCCTGGGCTGCCTCCTCCTCCTCGAGGGCGATCATCTGTTCGAGCTGTTCAGCCGAGCCCGCAGCCGCGGACACCGCCCAACGGGCCTCCTTCGACTTGACTGAAGGATAACGTTTCTCTGGGCGCCCAAGTTGTAATCTGGCAGCGCGATCCTCTAAGACTGTAGCTGAAATGACTTGCACAAATCGCAGGCCTGTGAGTTGTGGCCAAGCACCAAGTAGTAAACACACGTCGAGTGCGGATTGGTCCGGGACATCATCTGCCCACAGAGGCACCAACGAAATTTGGGAGTCGATCTGTCCATCGCAGCCGCGAGGGAAGATAAAGACCGAAGTCTTGTGAATTTTAAAATTAGTTTCGGGTTAACCGAAGAGTTTGGATCCAGGCCTAAAACGCAGAGCGCAAAGGACGGAACCTGCGCTTCCAAGCGGTAAGGAAGATCTGGCATCATGGGGCAGAGCCAAGAGTTTTATCACCTGGTGGGTGGGAGGAGCCAGCTTGAAGACCTTCCGGCAAGATTTAAAGCGGCAAGGAACCTGCCAGTAAGTGTGGATTCAACAATATATCCACGTCCCTAGAACGGGGTATTACACGACCCCAGACAAGCCCGTTGAGCGCCCAGCAGGTGCAGAATGACGGTCCAAGTCAGTGACTGAGGACTCCGAATAGCACCCAGAGGATAGCACTGGCTACTGCGCCAGGTTGGGTAAGATTCCCGAGGGTTCCGAAGCAGGAACCGGCTCCTGGTGAGCTGTGGAGGGCACCAGTGAAGGTGGGGCTGGGAACATCCAGCCCGGAGATAGAGGACTTTCTGGTTCCGACAGAGAAGGACCTAGCATCAAGTCCCCCAAAGGAAGATTGGAGGAGGAAGAAGGCCCTGCTAGCGTCTGGTGGGGAGAGGCCTGAGAGGCGACCACCAGCGGTGGCTGAGGAGCCAAGAGCCCCGTGGGTCGGAGGCTCTGCAGAAGCAGGCTTTGGCCTCGAGGGCGACAGCGGGCATCGGGTCTGGCGAAAATGCTGAGGCCGGGATGGTTGAAACGGACATAGGACCCGCCAATGTCACCTGTCTCAGGACTCTTTTGAAGGACTGGTCAGAGCAACAGGGGTGGCGGGGTGGAGGAGGAATCCTCCAGGCCCGCACAAGCACTACCCACCACAGAAAGAATGGCGAGAGGCTGGTCCCTGAGGGAAGGAGGGCTGGTGTGGAGCAGGAGACTGACCTCCCGCAGGAGGAACACTCTGGCTCTGTCGCAGCCCCAGAGGGCGATCACGACTCTGAAGTGGACCGATCCCGGTCCTGATGCTTCTTCTTCGAAGATGAGGGCCCCCCAGAAGTCTCTGCTGTGGTCCGGGTCTGCATCTCACTTTCCAGAACGGCCAATTTCTGCTGCAGGAGATGGGTCTCCAGCACCTTCTGGCACCTTTTCCATGTGACTTAATTGAATTTTTGGCAGGCCTGGCAGGCTTCTGTGTCGTGGTTCGGGCCTAGGCAAATGATGCATGCGGTGTGGCCTTCCTTTTCAGGGAGTTGCTTTCCACAGGCACACTTCGACTTGTGGGAGTCCACTGACAAAGTCTGCGACAACACTGAGTCAAAAATAAACAAGTAGCTAGAGAAAAAATAAAGTAATAAGGCAAATGGCGGTCAACTGTAGCAATGTTTTCTGTGGAATCCGACGACCGCAGGTTGACGGCGGGAGAAGAATTGAGGTGGGTGTGGGGGACTGCCCCCTTTACACTAGAACAGACGTCGATGTGCTGTCATTGGGAGGGAGCGGTCCACCATTGTATACTGCTAACTAGAAACCTTCTGTGTGGTCCTGGCACCTTAGTCCTAATGGTGTTGCCTACTGCAAGAGCCCCCTCAAAGTAAGATCACCAGTTCCAGCAGAACGCTGCCTTAACTTCAATTTTTCCCGTTTGCAACAGTCCTCCGCCTCAGCCAGCAAACGCATGAGGGCCGCTTTCTGCATTGACAACTCCAGGTCCAACAACTGCTCATCATTTATATTGGTCTCCATATTGTCATCTCCAACCTAAGTAGATGCACCACACAGCACTGGACCTTCATACAAGCTTCTGGTATCCCTGTAACTTCTCAACAGCTTGCAGTAAATCAGTCATAAAAACATAGAATTTGATGGCAGATAAGGACCGCTTGGCCCACCTAGTTTGCCCATTTTCCTACCTAACAGATAAGCTGCAGATCCTAGTTAACCAACAGCTTACTTCCTCCTACCCCCCACCAGGACTGCTTTATGTCTGTCCCATGCATTCTTGAATTCCCCCGCAGTTCTTGATTCCACGGGGAGGCTGTTCCACGCATCCACAACCCTCTCTGTGAAAAAATACTTCCTCACATTACCTCTGAGCCGTCCCCCCTCTATCTTCAAATTGTGCCCCCTTGTTCTTACACATCTCTTTTTCTGAAAGATGCTACCCTCTTGGACTTTGTTGATTGCCTTGAGGTACTTGAAAGTTTATATCATGTCCCCGCTCTCCCTTCTTTCCTCAAGGGTATACATATTAAGCTCCTTTAGTCTTTCTTCATTATGTCTTCTGGTGCAGACCCTGCACCATTTTGGATGCCCTCCTCTGGACAGCTCCACTCTGTCTATGTCTTTGCGGAGATGGGGTCTCCAGAACTGCACCAGTACTGCACACAGTACTCAGATGGGGTCTCACCAACTGTCTGTACAGAGGGATAACAACTTCCTGTTTTCTACTATTGATGCCTCTCCCTATGCATCCCAGTATCCCCCCAGCCTTCCTTACTGCCTTCTCATATTGCTTGCCCACCTTTAGGTCATCTGATATAATTACCCCCAGGTCCCTTTCCATTTTTACTGTTGTCAGTATCTCACCCCCCCATTGTGTACTCTTCCCCTTGGTTTTTGTTTCCCATGTGCATTACCTTGCACTTCTTTGCATTGAATCTGAGCTGCCATACATTTGACCATTCCTCCACCAGTCATCTCCACATCACCTTCAGGTACGCTGGGTGATAAAACAACAGCATGCTCAGATACCATTGTTTCCATGGTGGCCATAGCCAATCCCCCACTAACTACCTCAGGACCTTCACCAAGAGCAGAAAGCTCAAAAGGGGCTTCCAGATTACTCTTGGGAAGCAGTTTCCTTTACCCAGGATGCCATCACACCCACCTCTCCGAGCTCCTCCATCCTCCCAACAGCAGGGGCCTTGAGGGTGGTCTCTGTAAAATCACACTGTAGAATAACTTTGTAAAGTTAAATCAGACTTTTAATCTGGCCACAAAACACTATTTCACACAGATGCAGGATGTGTCATGCTGACAAATATGCAAACCGTTTTTCACAATGAGAAAAAAGAGCATCACAATCCAAACTCAGTGAGTTTGTGAACGGAGGTGTGACTTGACCCCCAGGGTCATGCTCGGTTGGTTGGGGAGCAGGAGAAAGGGGTAACTGACCACTAGGGCATTTGCCAAGTAGACAAGAGAATACGGGGACTAATACTGACGGGTGTGGGACCACTACACCACAAGGGACTGCTTGTAACTTTGGTGGTGCAGAGGAGGAAACACTACTTGGGTTTGAAGCATACATTAACATAAGAAGAATTCTGGTGGGCAGTGTTCTTGGAAACTCAAGAGGCATAACTCTGACCTTCAGCACTGGAGTCACATGGGGTAAACTCCTCTGTAAATGACAGTGAATGGTGTCCATACTGGGTCTACTGCCACCACGTCTGTAAGGATTCCAATCAATGACAATACGATGAATTCAAGCTAAATAAAACGCTGGCACATAGACAACTTTACGGCAGCAGGATCACCCCACCCCCAGTTTCTTAATAGGAGTGTATAAAGTTTATCTTGAGGACATTCACTACATGATTGTGAGCACAGGTAGGTGGTTAGCATGTGGACTGAGGGTTTGCTAGCTTAGGAGACAACAGAGGTGCTTACCCACATGCTAGGAGACATTCAGAATCCTCATACTAGTTTGCCAGCACAATCCTCAGCACTTACAAGGACACACCCCTGCTTGTGTAGGAAGGTTATGTAATTTATTGATTTTATTTACTTATTGAATCTAGGATTACAAATGTCTTTGAGCCGAGGCTCTTTTACAAAGGTTCCACGTCAGAGACTGGACAATACAGTAGTATACAATGGAGCAAGTGCAATATTCAATAAAGCAAGTGCAAATTTAGGGAGGATAAAACAGATTTAACATACAGTTGCAAAATAATACAAAGAATACAAATAGGAATAGTTTGGGTAGAGGTCACAGAGGAGGGGGGGGTGCTGGAAGGTGGGGAGAGCTTACCAGAGGCAGCTGTCAACTAGAACAGAAGTGCAGGCAGTGGGGCAGGGTGGTAGGGTAGGGTAGGGGACAGGAGAGGGAAGGGAAGGGAAAGAGGAGAGAAGTGCAAGAGTGGGACACAGCAGCTAGGACTGCGGGAATTAGCTGAGAGGGCCGGCTAGGTATGGCAGTCGCAGGAGCTGGAGGCAGAGAGGTGTAGCCGGAGCCTTAACTTGAATGGGCCTAACTTGGGAGCGGAGGAGATCTCAGTGTTGTGGCTATTCCACCAGCAAGGCGCCCGGTAGGCAAATGAGCGTTGACCCAGGGAGGTTCTGCAGAGTGGGACCAACAGGTGATGTGATTCCAAGCCTCTTGTGTGACGAGGGTTACTACTTGGGCTGAGGAGAGACAGTACCCCCAAGGGTGCCAGGCCCACTGGGATCTTCTTAGCCATTGTGCAGGTTTGATATTTTACGCGATTAGATAGTTGCAGCCAGCCATACTGGGCGTAGAGATCGCATGTGTGGGTTAGGCGGTGGGACCCAGTAATAAGGCAACAGGCTTTGTTGAGCAAAGAGGAGATCCATCTGAGGGCCGTAGGAATGGCCGATCCATAAATGATGAGGCCATAGTCGATGATGGAGACAACTGAGCTTTGCACTGCAAGGTGTAAGGCAGCAGGGGTTAAGCTAGACCTGTGCCTGTAGAGAAGGCCAAGACGCATGTTGGCAGCCTTTGTGACATTGTCAATATGGGACATGTAGGACAGGTTACTGTCAAGGCTGATCCCTAAGTATTTGAAGGTTAGAACTTGTTCGAGGGTTGACCCATGTTGGTTTAATATGATCGGGGGGAAGATCTGTGTTTGCTGTGGGAGTTACAGAAAAGCATGGTTTTAGTTTTTTTATAGTTGAGAATAAGTCTCTGTGTATTGAACCAGTTTTCCACTAATGAGAATCTAAGTTGAAGATTATTTTGTAGGGAGTGCTGGTCCTCATGGGAGGAGAGAATTACGACATCATCTGCATACAGAATAATTTGTTCCAGACAGGATTTAGGGAGATTATTCAGGAAAAGGGAAAATAGAAGCAGTCCCAGTATGGAGCCCTGGGGAACTCCCGAGCGGACTGACATAGCATTAGAGAGAGTGCCTGTAATCTTTACTTGCTGCGATCTGTTTAACAGGTAGCTTTGGAACCAGGCCGTAGAGTCGGGGGAGAGCCCCGCAATTGAGAGCTGGTTCAGAAGCAGTTTGTGGTGGACGGTATCAAAAGCCTTAGTTAAATCGATGAAGATTGCTCCGGAATCTCCACTAATCATCACTCAAATGAAAGCCTTCTTTCAGCAAATGTTGCCAGTTCCTCCACAGTGTGTTATGACTCAGGGATTTAAGGTGGTACCCACACAGGACTCCCACTCGTAGCTCCACGAGCAGTCCAAACCAGCTCTCCTCCACCTCACCCAAATGACATTTACCCCCATGAACACAGGCAAACCAACACCCTGGAAGGATCTGACAGTCGAGGCAGTCACCGGCCGTTCAACCATTCTGAAACGGTCGGGACTGAGCCCTGAAGGGGATTCTCCCCTGCAAGGCAACCGGGGCGGCCCTTAGCCTCAAGAAATGAGATCCCCCCCGGAGAGATTTCATGGGAGAAAACGGGCCGGTGCTGCTGCTCCTACCCGAACCCCTGTGGGCTACCAGGGAAGGCCACTGCTCCTGGCGCTTCCCTTCAACCCCTCAGACTCAGAGAGGGACCTCTTCCTCAGGACCAACCAAGGAAGCTTAACCTCATCCGTCAACTCCTGAGAGGCAGCAGATGAGGGAACCTTCTCCTCTGTCCCAGACACCCTAGCAGGTCCAGAAGTAGACCCAGCCTGGACACCCAAAAAATGAAAATTACGTACCTACCGCAATTATGATCTTTCTGTGTATCTTCACCATTCATCACTGTTGGGTACTTGGCTGCCCCGCGGAAGCCTTTTTTTTTAGGTAGGTGGAGCCGACGCACCATCAGGCCGCCCCTCGAGGCCAAACTACCGTGGCAGCCCACAGGTTGGCCATTAGCTGCGCTGACTCCGCCTGCCTGCCAGTTCTGAGTCACGTAGAGGTAAGAGGAAGGGAGTGGAGGGAAGGACAAGGAAGTCAAAGGGACAGAAAAAGGAAAATACATATAAACCAAAAGGAGAAATAATGACCGAGAGGACAGAAAGGGAGAAAAAGTTGGAAACTAAAGGGATTGGGAGGGGCCCCAATCTCTGGAAATGGAAGAGGGAGGTAGGGTGGGTAAAGAATTTAGGAGGAGAGGGGGGAGTTAAACATCCCAGACTCTGGCCCGTCTCTAGATTACATAGGAACTGCAAGGAGTAGCCAAAGGCTTTCTGCCAGAATTCAAGGCACAGAATGGCTGGCAAACACTCCAGATAAGCAGAGTCGGCTATTCTGGAAGAAGGACAGGGTACAGAGAATTAACACCCTCTCAAGGAAAGATTATTGGTGAAAAAAAAAGGGATTTTTTTTTAAGAACAAGGAGAAATAAGTTGGACGGAAACAGGGAGGAGGAGGAGAGAATGGAGGGCAACTGTCAACTCCCACCCCACAGGCATGGAGCCAAAGCACTGGAGAAGGAGTGTCCCGTCCCCTACGCTGTCCACTCTCCCCGGAACATTATCCCCCTGTGTGCCCTTCTTTTACCCCACTCCTGAAAAGAAAGGAGAGGGGGAAGGGATGGGCACAGAGATGGAGGGGGACCCAGAGACTGAGGCCCCAGGGGGGCTGGAGGGTGGGATCGTGATGAATGGTGAAGATACACAGAAAGATCATAGTTACTGTAGGTATGTAATTTTCATATCTTATCTGTGTCAGTCTTCACCATTCATCACTATTGGGTGAGTGCCAAGCCCTCCCCGAAGGGGGTTTTCTTTTACACCCTAAGGGACAAAGTCCCTTAGCTCTCAGTGGGTGACACACTAAGAGGGAGAACCTTCAGGGCCTGAAGAGGCCCGAAAGTGGGGAGAGTGACACGGGGTTCCCTCGGAGGGGGAAGGAAGTTGCCCCGACAAGCGCCGTCTCGCTCTACGGGAGAAAAGACAGGTTCTCTGGTGAGCGGAGTTGATCACCCTACGCCGGGCCAAGGGTGACAACCGGGAAAGACGTAGCCATGCCATTCGCCTAGTGCAGATCACTGTCCCTATGACCCTGGTAGCTTCCTCGTTGGCATCATAGGATGCCCTTGCTTGGTGCCTTGCTAGCTCCAGGCCACGTGCAGAGAGTGCAATGGCTTGTCTGGTTTGCTCTGTATCAGGCAATGAGGCTAGGAGCTGACCTAGCCTGGACCACAAGAACCTGTCATAGGCTGCATAGTGGGCCTGATGTGTAGAAATGGAAAGCAATAACCGTGCCGAATAGAAAGTCCTCCTACCCCAGAAATCAAAATCCGAGGAGTCTTGATCTGGGGGCCAGTCACAGTGAAGGGCACGAAGCCCATCAGGAGTATCCAACTGCGCCAATCCGGACTGCGGATGAGGCATGGAACCTAGAGACTCCGGGGGTGTGCAGTACCTCTGGCTGAGATCCCTAGGGGCAGGAACTCCAGAGAAGGGCCTCTGCCAGGAACACAATGATGCCTCCTAAAAGGAGCAGGCCAGGGCGGCACCACAAGGGTGGCTCGCCAAAATCGCCTAGAAAGGCGTAAGCCAAGTGCTCAGGATTGCTAACAGTGGCAGGTGTGAGGTGCAAGTCCTCCAACGTCCTCACAAGGAAGCACTGATACTCAGCGAGATCAGCAGCTGGAGAGATGTGGACAGAAGGTTCCTCTCCCCCAGAAGAGGGGGATGAGGAGCTGGAAGGCACCGGCTGTTCAGAGGGCGGCTGCTCGGGGGGGTTTAAAAAACTGACTGTCCGTTGCCCTAATGTAAGCTGGGAACCGAGCAGCCACCGCTCTGAACTGCTCTCAGGAGAGAAGCCCACTAGGACCAAGGATGCCTGGGAGCGCAGGAGAATGTGGCAGAGGAATGGGGACAGAGCCGAGAAGAGATGTCGGCTGACCTCCACCTGGGCTAAGGAGTGGACCGGGAGTACCCACGGAAGAAGGTGCCCCGGAAGACCCCACAGCCAACAGATGAACAACCATTTCGGTACTGCCTTGGCTGCGCCAGGAAGAATCCCCCGTGAGGTGACCGGGCCGTATAGGTGCAGAAGTACGGTCCCCTACCTCAAAAGAACGGGGCTCTCTCAAAGAGACCGAGGAGGAAGAATGGAGATCCACACTACGGCTTCTCCCAGAGCTCGGGTGGACCCCCGAAAAAGGCCGCCGTGCCAACCCCACGCCCCATCGACCCCATGGAGTCCGAAAGAGCCCTCCTCCTCGAGAGGACCAGCCTAGGTAGCTGACAGCTCTGGGCAGCAGCCAAAGGAGTTACCCAGGGCACAGCACCCTTCCCTCCCGTAGGTGCTCTGATCGGCCCCAAAGTTGGGCGATCAAGGCACACCACAGGTGGGGGTACCACTGCTGAGGGGTCAGTGAACCCACCAAGACTGGGATGCAAAGCATTGGTGGCCTGCACCACTGCCCGCTGATCAGCACCTCTGACCCCTGTCTCGGTAGCCACCGACCCAACCTCAGAAGGGGTCTGACTCCGGCTTGTCGAGTAAACTACTGGGCTGCCCACTCCAATAGCCAATCCCAAAGAGTCAGACTGTCCGTCTGACTCAGAGCCCGACTCCGCCTCCAAGGAGGTAGAGGCCAAGGCCCTGTGCCAGACCATAGGAGGATGCCCACTGCCATCTTTGCCAAAGGGAGTACCAGAGACCAAAGCCATGCCCGAGCTGGTGCCAGTGCCCCCTACAGCACCGCGAGCAGAATCCACAGGGGGCATGGCTCCAGCCCGAACAGGAGCTCCAGAGTCGGGACCAGCCACGCGCCATCCGGCCCCACGGCGCCGAGGATGAAGACGGCGCCAACGATGGCCCCAGTGGCACCATCGATGCCGAGGATGGCCCCGCCTGGCTCCACGAACGGCACAGAGGGTAGAGGCGACGCAGACGACGGTACCGATGGCACCATCTGCGCCGAGGACGGCGCTGCCCGCCTCCACAGCGCCAAGAACAGCGAAGAGGGCAGAGGCAGCATCGACGGCCGAATCCAATGGCCCATGGCACCAAGCCCCGAGGACACAGTGCCGTGCTCAAGCTCGGCGCCACAGACAGCGCCGAGGTGAGACACAGACAAAGACAGAGCCATAGCAGCTCCCACAGCGCCGCTGGCAGTATCAGCGCCGCAAACAACTCCGACAGAAGCAACGGCATCGCATGACAAGTTGACGCCGATGGCGGCTCCGTCAAGGCCCACAGAGGACGGCGCCGACCCAGGCCTTGCGAACCGCGGGTCCGACACTGGGGGAGCCTTCACCTCCGAAGGGGTGATTGCCGTGGCGGCGCCTCCCGCCTGCCCCCGAAAGGAGCGGGACGGGCCTCCTGCACCGCAGAAGGAGCCTCGGTAACGGCTAGGCTACTAGTAGCCGAGGCTCCCTCCTCCTCAGTTCGTGTAGAACCGGGAGGGGACCCAGAGGAAAGGCCGAGAGAGCGTGGCTTGGCCGACAAGGGCGCCTGGACTTCTCGAAAGTCGGTGAGCTTCCGCCCCACTTTCCACGTGCTACAAGGTTCACGACCCAGCGTCCATGGAGAAAACAGGCATCACACTTAATCCATGTCGTGGAAGTGGGCCAAGATACGAAAGACAATGGTCGTGCTGGTCAGTGACGGAATATTTTCAGCCGCATGGGCACTGTCACATGGGGGGCCGACCCGTCCTTGAAGTTTTCTTGCCCTTCGACCGAGACGTGACCTATGGGGAAAAAAAACACCAAAAACAGACTCGACGTCGCAGAAATATAGAAAAATGGAAAGACCTCACCAGACGACGTAGAGTATGGCAAAAACAGAACCGGCAGGAGGAACAGACGGACTTCGACACTGAAGGAACGAATTTCGTTCGAGAAACTACGGAACAGGCCTCAGGAGTTTTCTTCTCAGCATCCCACGAGGTGACCTCTACAGTGGGAGATGAAGAACTGGTAGACAGGCGGAGTCAAGCGCAGCCTAACGGCCAACCCACGGCGCCACGCGAGGGCGCAATCAAGGTGCATTGGCTCACATTTACTTGTAAATTCGCTGGAGTCTTGACCTCCGCCATACTCAATAGTGATGAATGGTGAAGACTGACACAGATAAGATTGAAAATTACGCATCTATCGTAATTCTTGATCTTTCTATATCTTCACCATTCATCACTATCTGCAACGCCGGAGGCTGGGACTCGCAGGAGATTTTTTTTTTTTTTGATATAGACCACCCTCAAGGCCGACGGGCCACATGGTGCCTGTGGGTTGGTCTTATCTGGTGTCGACTCTGCCCTGGCTCCAGTTCTGCAAGCCAGCGAGAAGGAAGGGATGGTGGGGGGAAAGGGAGCCCAAGGGACAGAAAAAGGAAAGGATATCAAATTAAAAAGGAGGAATAACAACTGAGAGGACAGCAAAAGAAAGAGAGAAGCCTAAGGGATTGGGAAAGGAGGGGGCCCCAATTTCTGGGTTAAAGGAAAGGTAGGCGAAGGAAGAGTAGAAAGGGAGGAGTAGGAGATATCACCCCCCACCCCGGCAATGATCTAGGCTCTCGAGGGATCGGACTGAAATCTAAGCTGTCAGGATTAATCCAGAAGGATTACAGGGCATGAGCACAAGACCATGGTGCAGCATGAGTTGAAGCAGAAACAAGCTAGGGTTGAAGATAACCCATCACTTAAAGGTCAACGCAGGCCACAGGATTAAGGTGGGCGGCGTCTTCCCATCCTGCCAACTAATGAGACAGTAGGAGTGAAAAAGGAGGTGTTAGAGAAAAAACACCTCGTGTAACAGGGAAACAAATCACCCCCAAAAGGGGTTGCAAAATAAACTTCAAGGGAAAAACTTGAAGGATCGAGAGGCCCCCTTCTCCCCCGACCAGCTCCTTCCGAGAGGAAGCCAGAGGTTCAACCTAAGAGGGAGAGGAGGGGAACCACAGAACCCCCGAAATAACAAACAAAGAGGAGAATCTCTCAGAGACTGAGGCCCAGGGGGAAGGAGGGCAGGATTTAGTGATGAATGGTGAAGATACAGAGAAAGATCAAGAATTACGGTAGGTACGTCATTTTCATATCTTATCTGTGTAAATCTTGACCATTCATCACTATTTGGGTGAGTACCGAGCCCCGTGAAGAGGGCCAAGCACCTCCCTAAGGGACAGTGTCCCTTAACCTCCAGTGGGGGAGACACCAGAGGGGAGAACCCCTACAGGCCTGGCTAGGTCTGGGACTGGTCTGGGTGAGGCGGGGATCTCCTCGCAGGAGATGGACGGCACCCCTGAAGCTCCCACCTCACCCTATGGGAGGAAAGGTGAGTTCTCCGGAAAGCGGAGGAAATCACCCTATGCCGGGCCAAGGATGACAACCAGGATAGACGAGGCCGACCACCTAATGCAGATTGCTGTCCCCACCAGCCACCTCACTGGCGTTGTATGATGCCCTTGCTTGGTGCCTTGTAAGCTCCAGACCCTGAGTGGAGAAGGCAATGGCTTGTCTGGTTTTCTCCAAATCAGGCAGGGAGGCTAGAACCTGTCCTAGCCGTGACCACAAGTACCGGTTGTAGGTAACACGGTGGGCCTGATGCGCTGCCACACAGAGCAAAATCCATGCCGAGAAGAACGTCCTCCTGCCCAGAAATCAAAGTCCGAAAAGTTTGAATCAGGGGGTCGGTCACGGCCTGGGCTTCTCTGCCCAGAGTTGGGTATCCAAAAGCGTCACACCTGAAAGGGGGTGAGGCAAAGTTCCTGAAAACCCCGATGGAGGGGGCGCAATACCTCTGGCGAAGGTCCCTAGGGGCTGGAACTGAGGAAAAAAGATGTCTAGACCCGGTGCAATGACTCCTGGAATGGAACAGGCAAGGCAGGAACCGAGAGGTTGTCCGCACTGAATTCGCTTAGGAAGGCTCGCGACGACCGGTCCGGACTGCGCTCTCCAAAGGTAGAGATCTGGAGCTCACCAAGCAACCCCAATAAGAAGTGCTGATAGCTGGAAAGATCAGCCGTCTGGGGAAGATGGACAGATGATTCCTCTCCCTCGGAGGAAGAAGACGACGAGTCCGGAGATTCAGGGTCAGGCTGCACTGGGGACTGGTGAAATACCTGCTTGGCCATGGCTCTAAAGTAGGCAGGAAAAAGTGCAGCCGAGGCCCTGAAGTGCTCCCAAGTAAGGACCGGGAACACCTGGGGGAGAGAAAGAGGAGTTGGCAGAGGCATGGGGCCCAAGCACCTCCGAGGAGGAGGAGGAGCATGGCCTTGCTCAAGCAGGAGGACCGAGCGGATGATCCCAAAGGAGAGGGAGACCTGGTGGTCCCAGCAGTCAAGAGCTGTTCAACTGGACTGGAACAGTTGGAGCTGTGCCCGATGGAAGAAATTCTCCTGTGAGGTAACCGGGATAGTGTGGGTCCAAAATGACGACCCCTAACCTCCTGTGAAGACATGCCTCTCTGAGAGACATCAGGGGAGATGCGCGGATCCTCCTACAACTCCTCCCAGCACTCGGCTTGGTCCCCAGAAGAGGCCGCTGCACTGAACCCTGGCAACTCAACCCTTCAGACTCCGAAAAGGCCTTCTACCTCACCACTAACTGAGGAAGCTAAGACCCCCTGGCCGACTCTTGGGAGGCAGCAAGAGGTGCAGAGCCCTCCCCTGACTGGGACGCTCCAGCCGGCCCAGAAGTTGGGCTAGCCAGGGCAGCCACAGAAGAGTATACGCCCACCGGAAGAGCAGACAGGCCTCCAGCTCCAGGTTGCCACATGGTGCCCACCTGGGCACCCAAGGACTGATCAGTACCACTGACCCCAGAGCCAGAGGAATCCGCTCGCTCCCCAGTAGGGGGCTGAGTGGGGCCCGAAATGCTAGACCCTGAGGAATTAGGGAACCAATCCGGGTCAGCCTCCGTGTCCTCCAAAGAGGAGGAGGAGGACAGCGAAGTCTGGACCCAGACTACCCCTCGATGTCCCAGGACCGCGAGCTGTCCCAGGACCGCGAGCGGGGCCACTCCCCCCCCCCCGGCACCGCGAACAGCACCGGGGACAGAGGTGGCACCGCCCCCATCTCCGGCATCATGAACGGCACTGGAGACAGAGGTGGCACCGCCCACAGTGCCGCACCCATCCCCAGTGCCATTTAGACAGAAGCAGCGCCGCAGTCGGGTCCCATGCCACCCATGGTGCCACTCCTGTCCCTGGCACTGCGCACGATGCCAGAGTCAGAAATGGTGCCACAGGCCGGCCTGGCACCATCCGCGGTGTTGCCCAGACCCGGAGTGCCGCAAGCAACACCGGAGTCAGGGAAGGCATCGGCTCAGACCCATGGGTTGCAGAGCACGACTGGGACGCCGCTTGAGAAGCAACTGCCAAAACGGTGCCTCCTGCCCAGCCCCCGAGGGAGCCAGACTGGGCCTCCTGCACTGTGGAAGAAGCCTCCGGTGCAGTACGGCTAAAAGTGGAGGAGGCCCCCTCCTCCGTGGGATATACAGGACTGGGAGGGGACCCAGAGGAAGGGTCAAGAAACCTAACTTTGGCCTTCCATGTGCGAGCCTGTCCTCTGACAGTCGGCGGCACACGTACAACCTTAAACACACGCATTTCCAGCACTTGGCAGTTCATAGAAAAACAGGCATCACAACGATCCATATCGTAGTTGCAGCCTAAGCAGGTTAAGCACTGGTCATGCTGGTCCGCAGCAGAAAAAAAGTCGGCCACAGGGACACCGACGCATTGGGGGCCGACCCACCAGAAAAGATTTCTTCTTCTCCCACAAATGAGACATGACCATATGATAAAACAATAAACAAAACAAGCTACTCGGCACTGATGGAAAATAAAAAAGAAAGGTCTTACCGGTTATTCCTGGAAGCGGCACTTAGTATGGAAGCAAGCAGAACTGTGAACCGAAAGACTAGGCTGTAAAACACAGTTGAAATTTGAGGCTCTACACAAGGTCCTTTCTCGACAGTGGGAGAGCAGAAATGGAGCCAGGGCAGAGTTGACGCCAGATAACGACCAACCTGCAAGCTCCATGTAGCACGTCAGCCTCAAGGGCAGCACCGTCTCTGCGTCGGCTCCACCTCCAAAAGACAACAATTCTCTCACGGGATCCCAGCCTCCGGCTGGTACCCAAATAGTGATGAATGTTGAAGACTGACATAGATAAGATTGGGGGTTCACCGGCTCCGGTGTTGCTCCCGGCAACGGAAGATCCATCAGTGCATGAGCGGCTCCGACACCAGTGCTGGTAGAACCACCAGTTCACTGAAGGAGGGGCACCGACAGGCGGCCGAGTGCGGGTGGAGGCAGTCCGAGACTCAGAAAAATCCAGCTTTTCAGTACAGATCCGCCCAATCATCGCTGCCCCGGAGGCATGGATCCAGAAAACTTCAACCCCCCACCACCACCACAAGCGTGATGGCGAGCTGGCCCAGCACTGCCCACGGTGCCACTCCAAACACCGCGCTAACGCCAGCTTCTCTACCTCGAGGAGGTGACTGCCAAAATGGTGCCTCCAGCCCAACCCCTGGAGGAATCGGACCGGGCCTCCGGCATCACGAGAGGGGCCCCTGCCGAGGTGAGGCTATAAAGGGTGGAAGCCCCCTCCTCCACGGTCTGTATAGAACCTGGAAGGGGACCCGGAGGAAGGGTCAAGGGACCTACGTCTGGTGTCCTTAGTGCACGCCTGTCCTCCAAATGTCGACGGCTTACGGACGACTTTAAACGCGCAGTGTTCCAGGCCCAGGCAGGTCAGGCAACAATCATGCCGGTCCGAGATGGAATAAAGTCAGCCACAGGGACACCGCCGCATCAGGGGCTGGCCTGCCTTTGAAGTCTTCTCTTGTCCTCTGGACGAGACATGAAAAATCAACAGCAAAACATCAAAAAAGAAATAAAAGGAAAGGTCTTACCGGAGTTAACGGCGCCAAGAGTGGATGGCTTTAGCAGAACTAGGATGGACAAAAAACTGGTTCAAACAGACTAGGCCTGATGACGCAGCTAAACACTCCACACACAAGGTTGTGCTTGCTCGACGGTGGAAGCAGAACTGGGATGGAGGAGGGGTCAGCGTCAGTTACTGGCCAACCTGCAAGCACCATGCAGTGTGTCGGCCTCAAAGGGTGACGCCACCCACGGCTCCAACTCCTCATCCTTTTTACAAAAAAAAAAAAATGCTCCTGCAGTGTCCTGCTCCGCCAGTCAGAACCCACCAATGATGAATGGTGAAGACTGACACAGATAAGATCTTTCTTTTCCTACAGCAACAGTAATTTGACTATTATGGGGATTTAACTCCCATCAACCCTGGGAGGCACTACAGCTTAGTGAGCAGAGCCCAGAGCTGCGAATCTGGAGACCAAAGTTTTAATCCCAAGACTTCTACTTTCTCAGTGCAGAATCTTGATCAAGTCACTTTGCCTCTCTGATGTAACCCTAACTCGCTCTTTCTTTCTCTGTGCTTAACCACATGAGCTTTTTTTGGTGCTTGTCTAATGGCTAATGCAGCTATTCATGACTTGTGAAGTGCTTTGGGATACAGTGTTATGTAAAGGCGCTACATAAAAGGAAATCCTTCTCCTTAACTAATCTTGCTGGCCTGCAGACTAAGTATAACTAGGTATTTTGGTAGTTTGGTCTAACCATTTCAGATGGCATTTAAACTTGCACAGCACCACAGTCAATGCTGCTCCATTCAAACTCACCCATCTTTCTGGTCTGGTTTCTCCTGTAACCCTACTAGCAGCCCAATAAGGCACTCATCGTAACTCTGGAGAGAGCCCATTGGGTACTGGCTCAAGTAGATGCTGTACTCTTGGAAAATCCAGGCAAATGCCAAGTCATGGCGGTTCCGAATATCCTCCAGAATGAAATCCATCACTGTCGCTTTTAGCCTTCCATCAAACTGGGTGATCAGGCGAGACAGGATCTTCACACGGATCTGCGTTTAGAACAACAATGAAATTTGCATTAACCCTTCATGGTATTGCTGCTTTTTTGTCTGTAACAAGTCTGTCAAGCTCCGACTTCCCATGTACACAGGAGTCTGCAATATAACAGTTAATTAGCCCATTTTGCTGGTGGTTTCTGAAAGCTGTTTGTCACAATAAACAATAGAGAATTACTTTTTCAGAACTCGGAACCATGAAAAATTACTTGAAATGTGACAAATGGTTTCCATGGAGACAAGGAAAGCACCTTATGAACAATCACCTTTTTTTTCTCCTGATCAGCGTGGGAACATGAACAACTGTCCTGCTGGGAACTCCCTGGCACAGACAGATGTCCCACCCCACCCTGAAAACTGTTCAGTACCTTCCGAAGGATTGTGTTTGCAAAATGTGAAATCATGCATGATAAAAAGCAAAAAATGTAACTGACTATGAAGAACAGGGTTGCTGAGAAACCTTGGGTTCGGGTGACATCACAGTACCACCTGATCTTCGCTTTCGTGTTCTGTGATGGCATAAGAACCCTTTAGTGTCCCAATAACCCTGTTCTTTATAATCATAGATTTACTATTCTGTGTATAATATTATAGATGAAGAAAGCACTCCTTACAAATCGTGGCACTTTTATCATCTGTGCATAATGAGAGCCACTTTTTCAGTAAAGTGCATCTCATGCGCATGTGCCCTGCAAACATTAGGGAGATAAAAAAAATGATATATTAATACCACTGTTGAGTCCCAACTTACTGTTGTAACAGTGGTCTCACTTAGATTCTTAGGGTAACAGAACTGCCCACCTTCAGATCATGTTCCCCCTAACCTAAGAACACAAGAGGCCGCTCTTACGGTGGCCTCAGCAGCTAGATTACATACAAACTTATGAAATTGCTGGAAGAAGGTCACTGTGGTCTACCAAGCCTCCTTGACCTCATGTAGTTTTGTGTTACATGGCACTTCGCCCTCCTTGGCACTCTTACTCTCCCCTGTAACTTATCCTACCCCCTCTTAAATCCCCCAAAAACCTTCTCGTTGACAGCCTCCGATGGTCACTAGTTTCACCCTGCTACAACACTCTCAGTGAAGTACCTCCAGGCCTCCTTCCAAAATATTCCTCCCACCAACTTGCAACTATGCTCACTCATGTTCTTGTTCTCGCTGAACCTAAAAAGATCAAAACGATCGACCTTGTTCATACCTTTGAGGTACTTGAAGGGCTCTAACATGTCCCTTCACTCCCTTTCCCATCCCTGTCTAAAGTGCTGACTGAAACACCCTGTACCACTTCTTCTGGTAGCTTATTCCACCTATTCACCACCTTTTCTGTGAAGAAGTGCTTCCAGATGTCAGTTTTTGAATCTTCCCCTGCCAGCTTTAGCGAATATTCCCTCTTGTCCCTGCTTCTGAATTCAAGGGGAATATTTTCTCGTTATCTACTCTTTGTATCCCATGCAGGTATGTCCCAATCAGGCCACCCCTTTCCCTCTTTTTCTCCAGGGTGTACATGCTTAAGTCCTGTAGCCTCTCATCATATGTCAGCCCCCATGCCATGCACCATCTCAGTTGACCTGTAATGTACTGCCTCTACCTTGTTGCAGTCTTTCTTCAGGTATGGGCTCCAGTACCTTGCGCAATATTCAAGGTGCACCACACCAGTGACCTGTACAGAAGGATGATCACTTCCTGCCTTGTACCGATTATCCCCCTCTCAAAGGATACCAGCATCCTTTTTGCTTTGCTCACTGCCCTGTTGCAGTTTGCAGACATTTCTAGAGTCAGTGGTATCATCAATTCTAAATCCTTTTCTTCCAGTGTGCATTCAAGCACACCCCCCACATTTCGTACTGCAACCTTGATTTTTTCACCCAATGTGAATTACTTAACATATTTTAGTGTTAAAGGTTCAGCTGCCAAATCTTGGAGCAATTCTCCAACCTACCCATATCCTCCCTTAGTTCCACAGTGTTTACTCTTGTGCAGATCTCTGTGTCATCAGCTAAGTGGTAGAGCTTGCAAACATGGTGCAGCAGTGGAGTCTCTTTCAAATAAGAGACAGTAAGCGAGCCTGGGTCATCAGGAGTCGGCTGGGGGGCAGCTCTCGTCTCCCCAGGAAGGACCTTGTCACTCCAACAGTAAAAATGCCCCCAGGTGCAGGCCTGAGGGTAGTGCAGGTGAGTGGGCGGCACGAATAGGGAGGGTGTTGTGGAACCGCAACGTGTGCATGCCTCCACACACGTACGTGTGGCCATGGTATGGGTGGGTGAAAACAGGTGGAAAATGGTGCCAACTGGAGGGATGACGCCAGTCCCTCGCAGGATCCGCACCCAGCTAGCTGGACACCACCGTGCCATCGAGGTAAGTCCCAGTGGACGTTGGGGTAACGGGGCTGGTTGGCCCAGGGAGGTGATAAAATGTAAAATAAAAAAACAAATGAGAAGGACCATCAGGTCCAGGAGGCATGTGATGATGCTGGAGGGAGTGGCGAGTTTAAGAGAGATGTGAGGAAAAAAACAGGTTACTCACTTGTAACAGTAGTTGTATGAGTGGTATATGTTGTTCATCCACACTTCTTGGCAGTCCCTTTCCCCTTTACATCTGCCGGAAGGTCTTCAAGCTGGTTTCTCCCACCCACCCGGGTGGTATAACCCTCAGCTCTGCCCCATGACGCCAGAGCTTAGCCCACTGGAAGCCAGGTGTGCGCGTCGAAGTCGGGGAGGTTGGGTGGGTCCATGTGGATGAACAACATATACCACTCCTAGAAAGTACAGTTACATAGGAACTTACCGTAACAGTAGATCTTCGAGAGAGGTTCCTTCAGTAGGCCATCACATATAGGACTGGCGCCACCTGGCATCGGGACACATGGCAGACTTTTCTAGCAATCCCTGACGGGGGACCGCCCACGTGAGGTCACGTGACCGACATCAGCGCGACTGTATATTGTGGGCGCTCCCCACACCCACCCTCCAGTTCTCACACCAGAGCCAGGAAGAAGCCTGACAGCAGGAGCGAACATAATTTGGAGTCCCTGTACAACACAAAAATGAGAGGAAGGAGGGAGGGAAAAATATGACCTATTGAAGGAACCTCTCTCGAAGATCTACTGTTACGGTTAAGTTCCTACGTAACTGTACTATCTTACTTCGAGAGGGTTCCTTCAGTAGGTCATCACATATAGGACAGAGTCCCAAACAGTCCCTCCAAGGAGAGACTGAGAAAAACTAGGGAGGAGGAGAACAAAACTCCAACAGAAAGGACTGAGATCCAGAATGAACCCAGCCTAGGACAAGAAACTCTGCAAGATGGCTAGGCCGGAGCCAGCCCTCTGCCTAGAAGCGATGTCCAGACTATAATGTTTGGTACAGGTATGGACAGAGCTCCAAGTAGCTGCGGCACAGATGTCGGCCGCAGAGACGCTGAGTAAGAAGACCGCGGAAGCAGCCATGCCACTAGTAGAATGACCTCCAATGGGACCCAGCAGAGGCTTTTCATACATCTGGTAACAGAATCTAATGCAGTTGCCTAACCATTTGGACAGGTTCTGCTTAGAAACCGGTTTGACCTTTGATCTAGGCGAAAAGCAAATGAACAGCTAGTCGCAGGTATGGAATTCTTTAGTCCGGTGGGTGTAACACTGGAGAATCCGATGGACATCCATCGTATGGAGGAGTGCCTCACCTATGTTAGAGGGGGAAAGATAATACACTGGAAGCTCCACTGATTGATTCAGCGTGGCTTCTGACACCACCTTGGGAATAAACTTCGGATGCGTCCTGAGGACCGCCCGATCCCTATGGAAAATCAGATAGGGCTCCTTGCAGACTAGAGCGAGAAGCTCTGAAATCCTTCATGCTGACATGATAGCCACGAGAAAAAACACCTTCCAAGAAAGGAAGCGCAAATCACTGCTCACAGCTGGCTCAAAAGGAGGAAGGGTGAGCTTTTCTAAGACAAAGTTCAAGTCCCAAGGCGGAGTTGGGCTGCGGATGGGGAGTTTCAGATGGATAATCCCTTTCAGAAAGGTTTTTGAGACCTCCAACTGAGCCACGGGTTTACCATCCACCAGCTCGTGGTACGCCGAGATAGCTGAAATATGGACCTTCAAAGAAGAGTATGAAAGACCAGCATCTGACAAGTGATGGAGATATTCCACGACTTGAGGGGCAAAGCAAGAGAAGGGGTTCCAACCCTTAGTGGTCGCCCAGATAGAAAGTCGCTTCCACTTCATGGCATAAGTGGAACGAGTAGAGGGTTTTCTGACCTCCATGAGGACTTGAGCAACTTGGGAGGAGACTCCGGAGCGAGAGATCGCTATGTCTGCAAGAGCCATGCATGAAGATGCAGGGTTCTGAGCCCCGGATGCAACAATCAACCTTGATCCTGGGTCAGGAGGTCGTGAGTAACTGCAAGTGGAACCGGTGGCTCCCTGGAGAGCTGTTGTAGCAGTGGGAACCAGATTTTTCTCAGCCAGAGAGGAGAGATGAGGATCATCTTTGCCCTCTCTGCCTGCAGCTTGAGAAGGACCCTCTGTAGAATGGGAAATGGAGGGAAGGCGTACAAAAATGTCCCTGTCCAAGAGAAAGCGACAATGCGTCATTCTAAAAAGCACCGTGCTCTGGAACGAGCGAGCAAAAGCTGGAAGTTTTGCATTGGATTCAGAGGCGAAGAGGTCGATTTCCAGTTGCCCTCAACGTAGGAAAATGGATTCCGCCACATCCTGATGCAGTTCTCACTCCTCAGCTAGGGTCAGAGACCTGCTGAGACTGTCAGTCAGGACATTTAAAACACCTGGAACGTGCACGGCCACGAGGACCAGATGGTGCTGGACGGCCCAGTTCCACACCTGCGTCACTTCCTGGCACAGGGGATATGATCGGGTTCGTCCTTGTTTGTTGATATACCAGACCAAGACATGTTGTCCATTTGGATAAGCAGTGATCCCTTGGGAAGGAGGGACTGGAAGGCCTGTAGAGCATACAGGACCACCCTCATCTCCAGAATACTGATATGCAATGAAGTCTCCTAGCTGGACCATAGTCCCTGAGCTTGGTGCTCCCCACCCCATATTCGAGGCATCCGTGGTGAGGGAGGCCAAGGGTGCCGGGCTCCAGAAGGGAAGCCCCAAGGAAAGATTGCGAGAATCCATCCACCAATGCATGTCTTTCTGAACCGCTGAGGAGACCAGTACCGGATGGTCCAAGTCATCCAGGAGCTGGTCCCACTGCACCCGCAAGGATCACTGAGAGACCCTCATGTGAAGTCTTGCCAGGGGAACGGTCGTGATGGAAGCCGCAAGCAGGCCTAGAAGGCGCAGAACCTCCCGAGCCGAGATGGTTCTGAGAGAAGCCACTTTGGAGGCCTGACAGAGAAGGGTCTCCACCCTGTCTGGAGGAAGAAAGGCTCTGCACTGGACCATATCCAGGACTGCACTAATAAACTGTAGTCTCAGAGCAGGTAGGAGGAGGGAGGACTAGGGAACATTTACTGTAATCCCTAGCCTGTTGAAGAGGTCCAAGGTGAAGGCAAGAGCCTCTAGCAAGGAATCCCTGGACGGGGCTGAAATCAGCCAGTCATCCAAGTAAGGGATCACCGCAATACCCCTGTGGGACAAAAAAGCCGTGACCACCACCAGGCACTTGGTAAAAACCCGTGGTGCCGAAGACAGACCAAAAGGGAGCGCTCGAAATTGATAGTGCTCCCCCGTAAGTGAAAGAACAGGAACCTGCGGTGGCTGGGGGAAATGGGGATGTGCAGGTAAGCATCCTGCATATCCAGAGCACAGAGCCAATGGTTCTCCATGAGGAGTGGAAGGAGGCTCTGGAGTGTCAGCATTCAAAATTTCTTGTACTCAACAAACTGTCAAGTATGGGTCTGAAGTCCCATGTCTTTTTTGGAACCAGAAAAAAATGGAAGTAAAACCCCTCCTTTCCCCTAGAGGAACATGCTCTATTGCTTCTCTGAGTAAGAGCGAGTTTACCTCTTTGAGAACAAGAAGGGCCTGATCCCTTGAGTACGAGGACTTCTCTGGGGGAGTTTCCAAGGGAATTTCCAGAAACTCTATTGTGTGTCCGACGGACACTAGCTGCAGGGCCCATTAGGCCGAGGTGATCGCCCTCCACTCCTGCGGCGTGGCGGACGACCTCACCCACCTGTTCCCCTGTGAGACTGAGGGGCAGTGGGATAGGGAGTCAAGAAGTGGTGGGGCGATCCGGGGGAGGATCCCCTGAACGTCTCTGATTTTTGGAGGCAGCAGGAGTGGTTATACCTGTGGCCTTACGCTTTCTCTGGCAATGCGCCTGAGTGTTCTTTCTCTGCCTCCAAGTCTTTTTCTGAAAGGGCTGTTTCTGTTGAGAACCCGATCGGTACACTGACCTGACAGACCTAAGGGCAAGACCCCTGTCCTGTAGGTCTGTGAAAATGTCTTTGGTGTCCCCACCAAAGAGCACCCAGCCCCTGAAGGGGCATCCTGAATCGCCGACTGGACCTCGTTGGTGAGTCCGGAGAGGCAAAGCCAGAAATGCCATCTAAGGGCAGCGGCAGTTGCCGAGGTATGTGCCACATAATCGACGGACTCATAAGTGGCGCAAAAGGTGTGCCTACACGAGACTTTGGAGAGGCGAAGATCCTTGGCAAGTTCCTCCTTTAAAAGCGAAGGGTCCATGGAATGGACTCGTGCTTCAAGCCTGGCCAAGGTAGCCTTTTGGTGGGACACCATGTGGGCCACATAGTTAAGGGCCCAGAGGGCGCATGTGGCCGATGAATAAATCTTTCTCCTGAACTAATCCATCTGCCTTGACTCTTTGTCCGGAGGAGAGGTGCTCATGTACTTTGGCGCTGAGGAGTGCTCATGAGCCGCAGAGATGACCACAGAGTCCGCCTTGGGATGAGCCTTCAAGAACGGGGCATCCTTTGGCACCCAGTAAAGCCTGTCCGCCCATTTGGGGATAGCCAGGAGGGAATGAGGCATCTGCCAGACTGTAGTGTTGAGGTCTTGATGAGGTGCCATCCAAGGAGGAATGGGGACCGGGGACAGAGACTCTAGGTCGAGATGCTCTGCGAGCCTGTGTCTCATGGGGTCCTGATCCTCAGACTCCCAGTCAAAATAATCCTTCATGGACCTCAGAAGGTCCAAAAAGGCAGGATCCTCTGATGGAGATTTCAGAAAAATCTTGCCTCTCGGACCCTCAGGTTCCTCCAGGACCTCCTCTGAAGAGTCGCCAGCCCCCTCTGAGCTATTGTCATCGTTCGCCTCCTCAACAGGACAGTGTCAGACATCGGGTAGGGCAATGTCCTGATGAGTCTTCCCCGAGACACGGACAGCGGCAATAGAAGCATCGCTTGGGGAAGGAGACCTGGAAGACCGTGGGTGTGGGAGCGTAGTCTCCAGGTCTGAGACCAACTCCCACCGTGCCCACTGCCACCAAGACTGAATTAGAGCCTTGACGTCCAGAGGAGGGGGGGTGGAGTGGACAGAGGCTAAGGGGGAGGAGGAATAGCCGGTGGGGGTCAGCAACCCTGGAATCCCTGGTAAGCTGAATAGGGATTAAACCCAGGAAAGAACTCTCCAAAGTGACTCCAGTCCGGAGAGGGACCCACCGGGTAATGGTCCCCAGGAAACCCATGCAGATAATGTGGGACAGTTCGGGGTCTCAAGTAGCTTCCCGTCATCAGATCCGGCATTGGGGGTACCCACATCAGACCCGCCATTGTATAGATAGGCTAGGTGTCCGGCGTTGGGACAGCCCATGTCAGGGGAGCCAATGTCTGGACCGGCACCACCCGATCCGGTGCCGGAAAGGGATCCAGCATCGGGGCCGGACGAAGGGTCCCTGGCAGCGGAACCTGATCCGACATCGGGGCCAATGGCTGAGGCCGGTCGACTGGTCCAGGCTGCGGGACTGTTGTCAGGACATCCGGCGTCGAAGGCGCTGGAATCCCGCCTGAAGGTGGAAGATGGGCCTCCCTGGTAAGGCCTGCTGGCTGAGGAGGAGCCTCCTTCTCCTTGACCCTGGGGGGGAAACGCGGAGCTGACCCCAAAGCATCGACTACATCGAGGGGTTTTCCGGTATCTTCGCCAGAAGCACCCACTGGAGAAGTGGAGGGTACAGGCGAAGGAAGAAGAGGGAGAGGGGCTTTCTCCCTCAGGTTCCGCCGGACATCGTGAGAGGCGCCATCAGGCCCCGATGGGGGAACCACACTCGTGCGATCGTCGGAGATGGCCATCTTAGTGGGTGGAGTCAGGCAGACGGGGGAAAAGCCCTCAACCGACTTACTGACTAGAGCCAGGCGAGTACCCACCTCCTGGGTAGTCGTCTTACCAGCGTGGCCGCACGATCCCCAGAGGAGCCGGGGGGCTGACTTACTGGCTAAAGCGGTGCGTTCATCAGAGGAGCCGACGAACAGCTGACCTGATGAGGCCTTCACAGACTCACTGACTTTTTTGGGCGGCGGCTGGGAATTGCTCATCGAGGGCAGTGTGTCGTCTACGGAGCGTTCCCACTCCCTGGATTTCTCCTTGTGCTTCTTGGAAGGAGAAGATTTTTTGGCTGAGGACTCTCTTAAGCAGTCCATCTTTCTTTCAAGAGAAGCCAGATGGGTTTTCAAAAGATGGGCCTCCAAAGCCTGCTGTCTCCTTTTCTTCGTGGCCTTGTTGAAGGTCTGGCACTCAGGGCAGGAGGAAACACGATGGTCCGGGCCTAAACAGAGGATGCACCTGAGGTGACCGTCTTTGTGTGGGATCTGTGTCCCACACGATGAGCAATTCTTCTTAAGTGAAGACATCAATGAAAATAAATAAATTTGAGAATTTTTGCGAAGGAAAAACTCGGATGCAAGACACTTTCACGACGATCGCTATATGGAAGTCTGCAATGCGACTGACATGAGGCGACGGCTGGAAAGAACTGGAGGGCAGGTGTGGGGACCGCCCACTATATACAGTCACACTGACGTCGGTCACATGACGTCGGGTGGGTGGTCCCCGATCAGGGATTGCTAGAAAAGTCTGCCATGCAGCCCGACGCCAGGTGGCACCAGTCCTATATGTGATGACCTACTGAAGGAACCCTCTCGAAGTAAGTTCTACTGTTACAGATGAGTAGCCTGTTTTTCTAGGGACGTGGATATGTTGTTCATCCACACTCTTGGCAGACTCCTAGCAGTTCTCCAGGAAAGGGAGGCAAGCACACACCCTCAATACTTACTTGGGGAACAGAGATTGGAGAACTGAGGCTCCAAAACCAGCATCCCAGTGTGACTCAAGGTCGATGTGGTAATGGGTGATGAAGGTGTTTGTTGACTTCCAGGTAGCAACCCAACAGATTTCCTGTATGGGGATGTCCCTGGAAGCAGCTACCGATGCAGCGGTATGGCGGGTGAAATGAGCTCTTATCCCTCTGGGAGGCTCCTTGCCCGCCAACTCATAGCATAGACTTATGCAAAATGTAATCCATCTTGTGATCATTCGCTTTGCTGCAGATCTGCCAGAAGCGGCTTCTGCATACTGTAGGTGACAAATAGCTGGTGAATCTCTCCCCAAATTTCTGCTGTCCTCTCCTTATAATACGACAGAGCTCATCTCAGGTCCAACGTATGGAGTCTGTACTCGGTCTCTGAAGTGTAACTGGGTTAGTACACCGGCAGAGTCAACATCTGGTTAAGGTGAAACTCTGGCACCACCTTCGGAAGGAATTTCAAGTGGGGGCACAGGACAACCTTGTCCCTGTGGAAGACCAGATAAGGGAAATCCACCAAGAGTGGATGGAGCTCCCCTGTCCTACTGGCAGATGTGACAGCCACCAGGAAAGCCATCTTTCACGACAAGTGTGACAACACACTCTTGTGCATTGGTTCAAATGGCTTGCCCATGAGCTGTGCCAAGACCAGCAGTAGATCCCATGGAGGTGGAGGTTCACGCACCGGAGGGGATATGTGATCCAGGCCTTTAAAAAAGCGCCCGACCACTGTCTCCTGTGCCAACGTCTGCTGACTGGCCCGTGCTCGGTAAGCAGAGATGGCTGCCAGGTGCACCCTAAGGGTCGATGACCGCAGACCCCCTTTTGGAGAGCAACCAAAGGTAGTCTAGAATGTTAGCCACTGGGCAGGACAGGGGGTCCAGGCCCTTGCCCTGACACCAAATGGAAAACCTTTTCCACTTGAAGGCATAACACTTCCTGGTCGACTCCTTCCTGGATGCTTCCACTACAGTGAGTACATCCTCGGACAGACCCAAAGCCTGGAACTCTAGCCACTCAGGTACCAGGCTGTCAGTGCAGGGATTGAAGGTCCAAGTGGAGAACCTTCCCCTGACTGACTGAGATCAGGTCCGGGCGTGCTGGAAGCCACCTCAGGGGCCTGTTGATGAGGCTGAGGAGATCTGGATACCAGAACTGGCATGGCCAGTCTGGGGCTACCAGGATCACCTGGGCCTTGTCCCTCCTCACCTTGAGGTGCACCCTGTGGATCAAGGGAAATGGAGGAAAGGCGTAGAAGAGGCCTGGGGTCCATGGCCTCGAGAAGGCATCCCACTGCAGCGAGCCCTGCTGGCGGGTGGGCATGAAACAGCCTCAGCTTGGTGTTTTCCTGGAGGCAAACAGGCCCACCATCGGTTTGTCCCAGAGGTACAACAGGCTGCCAGTTACCTCTGGGTGGAGAGACACTAATCTCTTTGTCAGTAGAAATATTGACTATTGCTAAAGTATGTTTATCAGTCACATTTGTTTCTGTATGCATTGATTGTACTGTACCCTCCCGGGTCGTGCCTGAAAATAGTCATTTCCATGGCTAGTGCACCTACCCGGTAAACAAAAACTAAATAAATACAATGTCTCGCCTATGCGGCTGAGAGCATCCGCCAGTTGATTCGAGGCTCCTGCCACATGGCTGGCTAGGAGATCTGCCTCCAGTCGGCTCACGAGTGTCCAGATGTGGAGCGCTTCCCTGCATAGCAGCCGGGAGTGCATGCCGCCCTGCTTGTTGAGGTAGTACACAGTCGTGGTGTTGTCTGTCTGGACTTGAACCACTTGACCCCAAAGCTGAGAAGCGAACGCTGACAGCACCAGTCTGACCGCTCTGAACTCCAACAGGTTGATGTGGTAACGGGACTCCATGGAGGTCCAGAACCCGTGGGCCCTGTTGTCCCCCATGTGAGCTCCCCAGCCCATGAGAGCGGCATCGGTTGTGAGGACGACAGTCGACTCGGGGCTAACAAATGGGATCCCTTCCTGCAACCGGTCTAGGACGTTCCACTACTGGAGAGCGTCCTACATCTTCTGGTTCACAGTGGTCAGCTGGTCGAAATGACCTAGGCACTGAGTCCACTGGGAGGCCAGCTCCCATTGAAGGGGCGCATACACCACCAGGCCCAATGGACCACGGAGGTGCAGGCTGTCATGTAACCCAGAAGGTGCAGAAAGTCCCAGGCAGAAATGATCGGGCAAAGGAGAGAACCTCTGCCCTGTCCACTGGAAGCCAGGCTCTGGCTCGGCAAAAGTCGAGCTCTGCCCCGATGAAACACATCACCTGAGAAGGCACGAGTTCCGACTTGGCCTCGTTGATCAGGAGGCCGAGTTGGGAGCAAGTCTGGAGGGCCAGGTCCCTTGACCACTCCACCTCTTGCTGGGTGGAACCTACTAAGAGCCAATCGTCGAGGTAGGGGTATATTCTCCCCGACGCCTGAGGTGGGCTGCCACCACTGCAATGCATTTGGTGAAGACCCGTGCGGCCGAGAACAGGCCGAATGGCATGGCTGGAAACCTCGTATAGGGTTCCCTCTGCTCTGAAGCGGAGGAACCGCTGGTGGGACGGACGGATTGGGACGTGAAAAAATCATCTGGGTTCCACTTCCTGGAGATCCAGTGAGCAGAACCAAGTTTTGCTCCAGGGATGGTATGATCTGGGACAGAGTTACTTTCCAGAAGGTGCGTGGCCTGAGATACTGATTCAGGTCATGCAGATCTAGAATGGGCCAGCCACCCCCACCCCCATCTACTTGGAAATAGAAATACCTGGAAACGAACCCTGGGTCTGGTGGAGGATCTGCCACTCGAGCTACTGCCTCCTTAAGTAGGAGCTGAGCAATGTCGTTTCGGAGAGCTGATTAAGTGTGGGCGGATACTCTCTTCTCCCTTGGAGTGCGGGCTCGGCTTGGAAGGTACTGCTCGAATTCCAGAGGCAGACCCTAGCCGACCACTTCTAAGACCCACCTGTCTGGGGTAACAGCGGACCAGGTGGAAAGGAAATGGCAGAGCCGGCCTGCCATGGGAGGACCCAGAGCTGGCGTGATGGGAATAGGGGAGGCAACCCCTATCCCATCACTGGGCAGGCTTGGAGGAAGAAGGTCCAGGGCCTGAACCCCAACCTCCTTTACAGGCCTGGGTAGGTCCGGGCTTGGGACGGGAGCGCCAAGCCTGAGCCTGCTGCTGTTGCTGTTGACCTCCCTGAGAGGAGGGCTGCTGCTGGGCCACAGGGGAAGAATGCCGAAAAGGCTTCTTCTTCTGCTTCTTGGGACCAGAAGAACTCTGAGCAGAAGTGGCGTTCACGGTGGCACTGAACTGCTCAATGCGCTGAACGTGACCGGCCACACCTGGGCCGAAGAGATCGGTGCCCAGGAAAGGCACATCAGCCAGTTTGTGCTGGGTATCCACCGGGAAGGAGAGCCTCAACCAAGCCCTGCGACGGGAGGCAACTGCAGCTGCCAACGAGCGGGCACATGAGTCCCCAATGTCCAGGGCTGTCTGGAACTGCTGCTTAGCAACGGCACAGCCTTGGTCTCGGACCTGCTTGACCGTGGTCTGCAAGTCCAAGGGGAGGTATGGGAGGACTTTGTCCTAGGACCCCAAAAGGGCATGGGAGAAGTGTGCCATGATGATGACTGAGCTTGCCTGATGGGGGCCTAAGGAAGGGGCCGCACAGATCTTCCGGGCAGAGTGATTCAATTTCTTGGACTCCCTCTCCGGAGGTCTGTTGGTATCAGCAGAACTACCTGTACGTCTGATCACAAAGGCGGTCACAAGGCTCTTGGCCGAGGGGTGCTCTGTGAACCCTGATAGGGACCCCATGGGCACTGCATACTTGCTGGCCATCTGGGCAGATGGAGTTGGACAGGAGGCAGGGTGCTGCCGAAGTTCGAGGGCCGGGCCAACGATGGCTTCAGACACAGGAAAGGCTTCCACTGGAGTATCCCCTTTCTTGAGGATATCAGTGAGAGGGTACTCCGCCTTTTTCTAGACAGGTTCCAGGGCCATCCCTGTGGACTCAGAGATGAGGCGAAGAATGGCCTGAAAGGATGAAGGGCCTTCCTCCGTCGCTAAATCACCAGCCGACTCGTCATCCCGTAGATGAGAATGGAGGCCAGTGTCATCCGAATTTGAAGTATCCGGATACAGCGGTTGACCGATCAGATCACCCTCGACCCACCTAGGGCGGTCGGGGGTAAGAGTGACTGAAAGACATCGGGGGAGCCCGGTTTTCGGCTGAGCTTTCTTAGAAGGAGCCCCTCCCATGGGCTGCTTAGGCGGCGGCTCCACCAGAAACATAGAAACATAGACTTTGACGGCAGATAAGGACCGCTAGGCCCATCTAGTCTGCCCATTTCCCTACCTACAGGATAGGCCGCAGATCCTAGTTAACCAACAGCCTACATCTTCCTGCCCCCCACAAGAACTGCCTTATGTCTGTCCCATGCATTCTTGAATTCTCCCACAGTTTTAGACCCCACAACTTCCTCAGGAAGGCTGTTCCATGCATCCACTACCTCTCTGTGAAATAATACTTCCTCACATTGCCCCTGAACCGCCCTCCTTCTATCTTTAAATTGTGTCCCCTTGTTCTTGCAAGTCTCTTTTTCTGAAAGATGCTACCCTCTTGGGCTTTGTTGATTCCCTTGAGGTACTTGAAAGTTTCTATCATGTCCCCACTCTCCCTTCTTTCCTCAAGGGTATACATATTAAGCTCCTTTAGTCTCTCCTCATACGGCTTCTTTTGCAGACCCTGCACCATTTTAGTTGCCCTCCTCTGGACTGCCTCTATCCTGTCTATGTCCTTGTGGAGATGGGGTCTCCAGAACTGGACACAGTATTCCAGATGGGTCTCACCAACTGTCTGTACAGAGGGATAACAACTTCCTGTTTTCTGCTGCTGATGCCTCTCCCTATACATCCCAGTATACCCCCGGCCCTCCCTACTGCCTTCTCACATTGCTTGCTAACCTTAAGGTCATCTGATATGATTACCCCCAGGTCCCTTTCCTGTTTTGTTGTTGTTACTACCTCCCCACCCATTGTGTATTCTTCCCCTGGGTTCTTGTTTCCCAGGTGCATTATTTTGCACTTTTTTGCATTGAATCCTAGCTGCCATACGTCTGACCATTCCTCCAACCTTGCCAAGTCCCTTTTCATCCTTTCCATGCCTCCTTGTGTATCAACCCTGTTGCAGATCTTGTGTAATCTGCAAAAGGCATACATTTTCCTTCCAGTCCCTCTGCAATGTCACTGATGAAGACATTAAAAAGGACTGGACCCAATACTGAACCCTGCGGTACCCACTAGTAACCGCCTTTCTTCAGAGTGGACTCCATTTACAATTACCTTCTGTGTCCTGTTGTCCAGCCAATGTTTTATCCAGGCTACCACCTGGGACCCACTCCCAGGCTGGTTAATTTGACTAATAATCTTGTGTGGGACTGTGTCAAATGCCTTGCTAAAGTCTAGGTAGGCCACGTCCACAGCCCCTCCCTGGTCTACTACTTTGGTCACCCAGTCAAAGAAATCTATTAGATCTGTCCTGACATGACCTTCCCACTGTGAACCCATGCTGCCTTGGATCCTGTGCTCCACTGACCTCTAGGTACTCAACTATTCTTTCATTCAGAAGTGACTCCATCACTTTCCCTACCACAGAGGTCAGACTGACAGGTCTGTAGTTTCCTGCCTCTGTCTTGGTCCCACTTTTGTGAAGGGGAATCACATCCGCCTTCCTCCAGTCCTCGGGTACCACATCATCCTCCCATGATTTATTAAAAAGAGTACACAGTGGTTTCACTAGTTCCTTCCTTAATTCTTTTAGAATTCTGGGGTGAATTCCATCAGGACCCATTGCTTTGTCCACCTTCAGTTTTAGGAGTTCTTGCAGAACCCTTTCTTCTGTGAAAGGACTGGGATGGACCACCCTATCAAGAGTGCTTCTGTTAATTGGATTAGGCACTTCCCCCTTCTCTTTTGTGAATACTGAGCAGAAATATTCGTTCAGTATTCCTGCTTTTCACTGTCCCCTCTGCCCACCCACCGCTCATTCTATTCAGCCTCACTATCCCTCCTTTGTCTTTCTACGTCTGATGTACCTATAAAAGGTTTTATCCCCTTCTTAACTGAGTTGGCTATCTTTTCCTCAGTTTGGGCCTTTGCTATTCTGACTTCCTCCCTGCTTCTTTCTGCCTTAACTGGTACAGCTCTCTGTCCTGCTCCTTCTGTGTTTCCTTATACTTCGGAATGCTATCTTTTTTCTTCCTGACTTTCACAGCCACCTCTCTTGAGAACCATAGTGGCTTTTTCTTGCATTTTGATTTGTTTATTTGCGTCACACAAAGGCTTGCTGCCTCTGTGATGGCAGTTTTGATAATTCCCCTTGTTGCTCCACACCTCCTTCTAGCCTGTTTACTAGTGCTTTTCTGAGGCACTCTCCCATCTTGCCAAAGTCAGCCCTCCTAAAGTCCAGTACCCTCACTTTTGTATGGCTTGACTCTGTAGCTGAGTTTAACGTGAACCACACTGTTTGATGGTCACTTGTCCCCAGATGGCAACCCACTTCTAGATCTGAAATCCTTTCACTGCCCCCGCTTGAGAGCACGAGGTCTAAGATTGCTCCCTCACGAGTGGGTTCGAAACTAGCTGTCTAATGCCTGCCACCTGTAGGGCCAAGAATGGCCCTGCTCTTGGATGTGGCTGCAGCAAATGTGCTCAGTTAACATCTGGCATATTCAGGTCTCCCATCAACAGTATCTCCCTTTCTCTGCCATTCTAAGAATGCCTTCCATCATATCCTTGTCCATTCCTTCCCCTGACATGGGGTCTGTACACAACCCCTGATGCGGATTGTGGTGCCTTTCCAGTCTCCAAGGTGACCCACAGTGCCTCCTCTCCTCCTGTTTACTCTTTTGTTCAGTTGCTTTTATCCTTCCTTTACATAGAGAGCTACTCCTCCCCCTCTTCTCCCCTGCCTGTCTCTCCTGTAGGTTATGTACCCTGGTATGTTAACATACCAGTCATGGTTCTCTGTGTACCATGTTTCTGTGACTGCTACGATATCCAGGCATCCCTCTTCCATTAAGGCCACCAGCTCAAGGAGAGACCAGTTTAGGCCGATCCGGAAGGAGTTTAGCCTGCTCCACGGGTGGGGGGAACCGACTTTATCGGTTCCTGAGGAATCGGCTTCGGCCTAGGAGGTGAAAGCCAAGTAATGGCCAGGGTAGGGGCCGGGGTCGGCTTATGCCCGGACAAAATCAGCTGCTGCCACGAGGTCTTCGTAGCGTCAATGGAGTTTTCGCTGAAGCCTCTCCTCATCCAAGGCAGACGAGGATGACTGGTGGCGTCGCCTCTTTTTAACGCATTTGTGCACCTTCCTTGGCCTGTCAGACGAGCGGGTCCGAGACCTCGATCGAGATCGGGCTGGCCGACTTGGTCACTTGGGAGACGCCAGTAAAACCACAGACTTATGGGAGTCAGGGACCACTTCTTTGGCAGGTTTCCAAGCGGGCTGTGTCTCCTCAATGGGGAAAGGAAAGGACCAGAGTCCGACTGAGGGAGTCAGCGACAATGGGTCGATAACAATCGCATACTTCGTCGATCAAAAACTCCGGTCAACTGGCCCAACAGCAGAGCCGAGAAGCCAGCAGCCAAAGAGGCAATCTCAACTGAAGTCAAAATGGCCGGCTCCTGGGACCGAAATCTCTCCCGATCCCAAGAGCGTCTTCATCGAGACAAAGACGGTCCCGGGTCCCTCTCCCACTTACGGGACCGAGAGGAGTGCATACCCACAGGACTCTCACCCTTAGTCGGGAGAGAGTGGCACAACTCTCAGAGGGAACCCAAGAAAGTGGAGCCTAAGTTGAGTGGAATGAAGAAGCCCCAAGAGAAAGATTCCGAGGAGCAAGCCACTTCCTCCTCAAAGGCCTGCATGCGTTCCAACTGCTCGGCGAATCCCGTGGACACAGAAACCACCCATCAGGCCTCCTTGAATTTCACTGGTGGGTTCCGTTTTTCAGGCCTGCCCAATTTAATGCATTCGAGACAGTCGTTGAGGACGTTAGGCTGAAAAGCGAGGTAGAACTTGCAGGTCGTGGTGTCATCGCCAACACCAAGACAGTAGACGCACGTGGTATGCGGATCGGTACACAACATCTTCTGGCCACACAGGCACCAACGAAATCCGAGGAAAGACTTGTCTTCCATAATCGAGAAGAAACAGTCTCAGTTGCTAACACAAGTAAGTTGAATTTTCGGAATAACCAAAGGTTGAGAAGCTAGGGCCTACAGAATGTGAGAGCATGAAGGAGGCAACCTGAATCTTCCAGCGGAAAAGAAGATCTGGCGTCATGGGACGAAGCCAAGAGTTATACCACCCGGGTGGGTGGGAGGATCCAGCTTGAAGACCTTCCGGCAGATTTAAAGGGGAAAGGGACAGTGCCAAGAAGTGTGGATGAATAACATATCCACGTCCCTAGAACATGTATTCACCGAAAGGGTGGCAGACTCTAGCAACAGACAGTGGAAGAGGTGGAGGGGAAAACAGTGGGGGGCTTCAATCATGCATGGGACAGACACAGGGGTATATTAGAAAATGGGCAGGAAGAAGGGAGAGTCGCCAGAGATCAGTTAGGGTCTGCAGGGAAAAATTAATCCGGGAACATATCGGCAGACTGGGTGGGCCAAGTGGTCTTTTTCTGCCTACAATTTCTACACTATAAAACAATAATCTTAACCAAGCGAAATAGTGGAGAGATGATTTGGGGGTGACCATTCTCTTCAAAAATGCTAAATAAAAAAATTAACTGAAAAAGGCTGACTACATAAACTGTGCTGCCTGTGCAACATGAGATCCAAGTACTGGGCTACTGCACTCAATCAGACAGGGCCCAGCTGGTAACACACTAATGAAATCACACATTTCCATGAAGACAACATAGCGACAAACTCAATGTAGTTGTAATGTAACAATGTAATTTAATTTTTATAAAGTGCTCTCTCTCCTAGTGGCGCAGGGTACTTTCTTTTTTATTTATTGTTTTATTTAGTTGTTTAACCAGGAGTAGCACACTAAAAGCTTTTTTACAGGAGCGACCTGGGAGCACAGGGAATTAACTGACTTGCTCAGGGTCACAAAGTATGCAAGTGGAAGCTGTGGGATTCAAACCCAGGTCTGGTCTGCTGGATGTCACCAGATTTGCAGCTCAGAGCCTTAAACCACTGCGCTATACTGCCTTTTCTAAAAGATACAGTCAAAACTGACTGTATCACGCCGGCCCACTAGTACAAGCAATAGCGTTACCGCCTATGACTCCCAAAGACCTAGGGTCGGGAACCAGCCTGGAGCATCAGAGGGTTGGCCAAGGGAGGGAAGGAGTATTGAGTGTCCAAAGGACAGCTCTAGTCTTCTTGGGGGGGGGGGGAGAGACTGCAGCGCTTAACCGAAGTTGGACCTTCAGTGATACCTGGGGGTCAGTGAGTCATACACCACGAGAGTAAGGGGTTGGAGCAGAGGGAATGTCAGTGCATCAGGGGTCAAAACACTTCGGACGTCACCAGGACATCACTGCATATCCTCTTCTCCAGAGAACAAACACAAAACAGACAAAAAAAAAAAAAAAAATAAGCCAGCCCGGTGGCGTAGAGGGTTGAGGTGCTGGCACCTTACCTCGAACCACACTGGCGACCCTGGTTTGGGAATGGACTCGGGACGCTAGGGATTGGCAGGGGAAGGAGAGGAATGAGCGTCCGTAGGACTGCTCTCCTCTCCTGGGATGGGTAATGGGCTGACGTTGGGCTGCAGCAGCCTCTGGTGGAGACCAGGAGGACTGTAGATACAGAAAAGAGGAAATCTGCTTCGCGACCGACCGGATGACGGCTGCCGGTCCACTGCTGCCGCTGATGCCCTGAAGGAGTCCCTCCACCTCAGCAGCACCCTGGGGCCAAGTATGTGCTGGTTGCCCCCGTCGGAGAGGGGAGACCCAACCGGTGAAGGGTTACGTCCGGGTTACCCTAGGGGCGGCTGCAATATGAGGCTGGAGGGCTCAGGAAGGGACAGGCAGAGCGGCTGAGACCTAGGCAGCCCAAAGGAGTGGTGGTTCACAAGGCACGAAGGGGATAAAAGAAATAATACAAAAAAAAAAAAAAAGAAAGCCCTCCATCTCATGCAAGCAGTGTGACGGGATGCAGCCTTGGACTTGATTCCCGAATGACACTGGCCTAGCTTGTAGGGAACTCAAAGTAGATCAAGTGGATCTCAGACTCCCTCTTGCCCCCCCCCCCCCAAAAGACCCATTGTGAGAGGTAAGTCACAGGCCTCCTCATGTGGGCAAGGCCAGGGGATGCCGAGTGAGGGCTTGTGCGGGCAGGGCCGGGGGATGCCGAGTGAGGGGCAATGATGGCTAAAGGGCCAGAAAGGGGATACATCCCTGCCATAACAGAGCTGAAAAAGAGTTTAAAAAAAACAGAACTGACTGTGCTGCTGACGGCTAGACCTCATTCTCTTCATCAACTACAAATCCAGTCTAACTTTGTTTTGAAACCTTTTCTAATATACTAAGCTCTGCTGCAGCAGGATTTCAGTGATATCGAACACTGGTTCCAATCACACAATCGTATAGTAAATGCCAAAAAGACTGTCAGTGACCTTCGGCACAGGCCAAAATCATGCTAGGATCTCATTCTCCATTAGTCTTTATTACCCTGCCTTCTAGGACAGCCTCCTGATGCAAACGGTCAATGAACCAACCAGGTTAGGGAATACCCTCGACCTTGTGCTGGCAAATGGGGAGTTTGTGAGAGAAATGAGGGTGGAAGAACCACGGGGGGGGGGGGAGATGACCACCACTTAGTATGGCTCATGTTGGATATGGGTAAGTAATGAGTGGAATCTGGAACAAGGGTGCTGGACTTCAGGAGGGCCAACTTCGGGAGGATGGGGGAAGTGGGAAAAGGGTACGTGGCAAGAATTCAGCTTAGTATGGGCACTAACCAGAGGTGAGAGTTCATAAACCTAGGGATAGTGAAGGCAACCTGCGGCAAGGCCCAGAGAAAGAAAGCTAGGGCAAAAAACCTAGCTGGTTGAGCAAGGAGGTCATGGAAAAGGTAAGGAGGAAAAGAACTGTCTTTAGGAGGTACAAGAAAACAGGTAGGGGAAGGACAGGGAGGAGTATCTGAAGGAATCGAAGGGGGTGACGAGGGCAGTAAGGGCAGTCAAGGCGTCTAAGGAGCTCGGGCTGGTGCAGGGCACTAAGAAGGGGGAGAAGGACTTTTTCAGGTACATCAGGGAGAAAAGGAGCTGTAAGGACCATATAGTAAGGATTAGGAGGGGAGGTGTGAAAGCAGGGAGTAATGAGGCAGAAGTGCTAAATGATTACTTCTCCTCGGTACTTACTAAGGAGAAGAGATGGGGGAGGGCAGGAATGGAGGGGGAAGGGGTGACTGACGGCGAAATCACGGAGGACAGGGTTCTGGAGCGTTTGAGGGCACTGAGGGTGGACAAGGCACCAGGCCCAGATGGCAGCCACCCCAGGGTACTGAAGGAGCTGGCAGAGGTCCTGACAGGACCTCTGGCAGACCTATTCAATGCCTCACTACACTCAGGGTGTGTACCTCAGGATTGGAGGATGGCTCATGTGGTGCCCCTCCACAAGAGCGGCCCCAAGGATGAACTGGGAACCATGAACCGGTGAGCTTAACATCCATCAAGGGTAAGCTGATGGAGACTATCCTGAAGGAGAGGCTGGTGGCCCTCCTGGAGGCCAGAGGGCTACAGGATTGCAGACAGCATGGCTTCTTAAGTTGCAGATCTGCCATACCAACCTGGTGGATTGCTATGATTGGGTAACTAGGTAACTGGATGGGGGCCATGCAGTGGATGTCCTGTACATGGACTTCAGTAAGGCATTCGACTCAGTGCCGCATGGAAGGCTGGGAAGTAAATTAGATGGCACAGGGAGGTGTGTACAAAGCTGGTGAGATGGGTAGAGAACTGGCTTCAGGGAAGGCAACAGAGAGTGATGGTGGGTGGGGAGCTCTCATTCCCAAGGGTAGTGACGAGCAGTGTTCCGCAGGGCTCAGTGCTGGGTTGAGTGTTGTTTAGGATATTCATTTCAGACATATCATTGGGCATCAACAGCAAGACCAGTCTGTTTGCTGATGACACCAAGATGGGAGCGGTGGTGGATGACCTAGGGGGATGGTAGGGGTTGAAGGATAATCTGGCAAAGCTGGAAACCTGGTCGGACACCTGGCAACTGACAATCAATGCCAAAAAGTGCAAGGTGCTGCATTTTGGAGCGAAAAATCCAAGGAGGATTTACCAGCTGGGGGAGTGCAGCTAGCCGAGACAGAGGAGGAGAGGGATCTGGGGGTGCTCATTACAGGGTCAATGAACAGCTCTGCACAATGTAGGAAGGCAGCTGCAAAGGCCAACAAAATGCTGGGTTGCACTGTAAAGGGTATATCCTCGAGAAAGGGGGATGTGATTCTGCCACTCTGTAGATCATTAGTTAGACCTCACCTGGAGTACTGTGTGCAGTACTGGTGTCCGTATCTGAAGAGGGGCAAAGTTACAGGAGGGGGTGCAGTGCAGGGCGACAAAGATGATTCAGGGGCTCGAGGACTTACCATAGGAGAGGAGGCTAAGGGAGTTGAACATGTACTCGCTGGAGGGGAGGAGGGATATGACTGAAACCTTCAAGTACATGAAAGGAATAAACAAGACAGGTACGGAGGGGCTGTACAAAGTAAGGGAAGGGAGGGACACCCGGGGCCATGATATGAGACAGGAGGAAGATGAGGCGATCCTACTTTTTTTTTTTTTTTACAGACAGGGTGGTAGCTGGGTGGAAGAAGCCGACGCCTGACTTATCAGCTGTAAGGACTGTGTGGACATCGGGTAAGCCAACGGCCGTCTTATCAGTCAAAGCCAGGCAGGCACTGGGGTCTCCAGAGCCCAATGGAACAGCCTGGGCTGGGTGGTCATCAGAGGACCCGATGTGCGACAGACCTGGCAGAAGAGTTGGGTCTACGCACTGCCGAGACCTCAGTCGAAGCCGAGATGCCTGCGATCACTAGAACCAGTGGCGGCGGGGTGCCCGAGGACTGCTCCTTGGGTTGGGCAGGCTGGGCCGCGGTGGCTAATTTCCCAGGGGGAAGAGGACCACTGGCTGCAGGCGGCCTCGGGCCAGAGGGGGACCTGTCCTAGTCCTGATGTTTCTCTTTCTCCTTCTTTTTGTGCCTGGATTCAGTGGGCGAGGATGAAGCGCTGCAAAGTTTTTGGAGCTCCTTCTCCATGGTGGCCATTTACTGCTTCACTGGCGCAAGCCTCACAGTCCTCAACCTTGTGCTCCGGGCCTAGGCAGAAGAGGCAAAGAGAATACAAATCCTTTGCAGGAGTTGTACGCTGCATGAAGCACACTTGTTCTTGTGCTTGATGCTGGACGATGATATCATGCACAAAAATACCAGACTTTACTGAAAATATAAAGAAACAAACAGATACTCATCCGAACAACGGTCGAACTGTAGTGTGCGATCTCCGCGAGGTCAGATGTGATCAGGTTGACGGCGGGAAAGAACTGGAAGGTGGGTGCGGGGACCACCCACTACACAGGGTCACGCTGACGTCGGTCACGTGACATTGGGTGGGCGGTCCCCCGTCAGACACTGCTAGCTAAAGTTTCCATATGGTCCTGACACCAGGGGGCGCTGTCCCCAAGGTGATTACGTATTGCAAGAGCCCTATTGAAGTAAGATCATTAGGGTTTTGGGTCTTCAGAGTCTTGGAGAATCAGTGGTGGAGTCTTCCTTGGGGGTTGTCAACCCTAATACTACCCCGTGGGCCCTGTGTGAAGAAGGAGATCACATGCGACATTGATTGCTCACGAGATGGGGTGGGCATTTGGGTTTACAACCCCCAAAGGAGACCCCACCACTGATTCGCCAAGACTCCGAGACCCAAATCCTAATGTTTTTCCTTTTTCTGTTTTTTTTTTTTTTTTTTTGGGGTGTGATAGGGTGAGAAACCCTAATGCCACATTTCCCTACTTCTGTCGTGTTAAGTTACCCTAAGTGGTGCATTAACACAGTTTTTACAAAGACTATATCTACAGATAAATCAACAGATAATTTATATATACAGCTAGATTTATACATATGGATATGTGGGGTGATTATGTGATAGTACAGTTTCATACTTACCATAACAAAAAATCTTCGAGAGGATCTCTTGCAGCAGGTCATACTCTTGGGTAGCCACCACAGGGTGCTCTTGTCGATGGTACCTTTCACCGGCAGTGTTGACTGGGGCCACCCACAATTACGTCACTATGTTTAGGTCTATAAATACATGGGCGGCCCCTAGTGGCCTCAGTTCCCCGTCGGCGACTAGCCCGCAGAGCACAACTCCAAAGGGAACTGAGGGGGCCTGAGGCACCCTTTCTTGTAGTCATGACGTTGTTTCAGAAGATTGTTCTCCCCAAGAAGGAAGGGGACAGAGGGAGGGAATATGACCTGCTGCAAGAGATCCTCTCGAAGTTCTACCATTGCAGTAAGTACAAAACAGTACTATCTTCTTTGAAGGAATCTCTTGCAGCAGGTCATACTCTTGGGATGATTTCCAAGCAGTGGACCAGGAAGGGAGGCCAGTTAAGAAAGGAGGCCTTTCAGGATGGCATGGCTGAAAGCGGTGTGGCACCGAGAGGCTATGTCGATGCTGGAATGCTTCATGAAGGTCTGCACAGTAGACCAGGTGGTGGTGTCACACACGTCCGTGATGCTTCCATGGAAGCATGCTGCGCTGGTAGAGAGAGTCCACATGGAGTGGGCGCAGATGGCTCCTGGTGTTTTTTTATATTTAGTGTAGCAGTAGGTTATGCAATGTGCCAGCTAACTGGATAAGGTTTGTTCGGTTACTGGGAGACGTTCCATGCCTGGGGCAAAGGGGACAAACAGTGGTTTAGATTTTCAAGTGGACCTAGTGCATGCGAGGTAATAACACAGGATGCAGTGTACATCCAAGGTACGTAGTAGAGATTCAGCAGGATTGGAACGATCTGGGTAGAAAACAGGCAATTGGATGGACTGGTTTAACGTGAATTCTGCAACGACCTCTGGAAGAAAGGCCGGACTGGTACAAAGGGAGACCCTGTCTTTGTGGAAAAACGAGGTAGGGCTCAGAGCACGAGGGCCTATAGCTCTAAAATATGGCAAGCCGAGGTGATAGCTACTAGAAATAAAGTTTTCCATGCCAAGAAACGCATGTCACAAGTAGCAGCTGGCTTGAAAGGTTCCAGGGTCAGTTTTTCTAAGACAAAATTGAGGTCCCAGGGAGGGACTGGCCTCCAAATGGGAGGTTTGAGGTGTAGAATGCCCTTAAGAAACATGAGGGCAAGGTCCTGCTGAGTGACTTGATGGCCCCCAATGGGCTCGTAAAGGCGGAAATTGACGAAAAATATACCTTGATGGAGGAGTAGCTCAAACCTTGTGAGGAAAGGGTTGACAAGTAGTCCAGTATAAAGGGAAGAGGGCAGGAAAAGGGGTCAAAGGCATTAACAGTCGCCCAAGTAGTGAAACATTTCCATTTTGCTTAGTAATTTTTTCTGGTGGAAGTTTTTCTGGAGGCCAAAAGAATGGCTGCTACTGACTGAGGCAGAGACTTTCTGCCTATTTATAAAAATGTTTTCAGGAGCCAAGCATGAAGATGCAAGGAGCAAAGGTTACCCTGAAGGAGAGACCCGTGACGTTGCTTGAGTACGTGGACCAGAGGGGAGAGGAAGGGGATCAGTAACAGACAACTGCTGGAGAAGAGGGAACCAGATTTGCTGGGGCCAAAAGAGAGCTATCAGGATCATGGAAGCGGGTTCAAGTTGTATCTGAGGAGGACACGCTGGAGGAGAGAGACGGGGGGGGGGGGGCATACAAAAAGTGTCCCTGCCAAGAAAGGGACAGGGCATCGATAAAGTGTCCCTTGTTGTCTGGTATAATGGAGCAGTATCATGGAAGCCAATGATTGTATGGGGAGGTAGACAGGTCCACCTCTGGGGTTCTCCAGAGATGAAAGATGTCTTGGAGGACTGTTGCAAGCAAGGTCCACTTGTGACCCGATGCGTGGCAACTGAGGTGATCCGCTACGACATTTTGGACTCCCGGCACATGAACTGCTACCTGGTGAATTTGTTGTGTTTTAGCTTGTCTCCAAACTCTGACTGCCTCCTGGTACAGACGGTGGCATCTCGTACCTCCTTGTTTGTTTAGGTAATAGAGAACACGGGTGTTGTCCATTTGTACCAGAAGGGGTCCTGGGAACAGATATGGCTGGAATGCCTGCAGTGCAAGGTGGACTGCCCGCATCCTTATATGGAGAGAAGTGGTGGCCGGGCCCCAAAGACCCTGCGTCTGATGTGGACAGAGGTGGATGCCCCAGCCAAGGGTGGAGGCGTCTGTGGTTAACATCTGGGATGGTGGAGGAGCTGGAAGTGGACTCCCTTGTTTACATTGGATGGATCTGTCCAACAAGTCAGGGCTGTTCTGAGGGCCTGGGTAACAGTGATCCTGTCCTCGAAATCCTCGGTCTTCTGGTGCCTTTGGCGTCTGAAGACCCACTGACATGGTCGCATGTGCAATTGAGCATGAGGCACCATAGAGATGGCCGTGGCCATATGATCCAGAAGGCACATGTACTGACGGGGTGTGAGGTGGGAGACGGACAATGTTTGGCAAGGGAGATGAGTTTCTGGCATCTGTCTTCCAGGAGGAAGGTACGACCGAGCTGCATGTCAAGGATCACTGCTGTGTACTGGAGACATTGTGAGGGCTCCATATGTGATTTTGGAAGATTGATGGTAATGCTGACCTTTTGAAGTAGTTGGAGGGTGGTGCTGAGATATTGAAGTAACCCATCTTTAGTTGAGGCTTTGATGAGCCAATCATCCAGGTATGGGAAGACACAGTGCCCCAGACGACGTAGGGAAGAGGCCAACACCACCAGGCATTTTGTGAAGACCCTTGGTGCCGTGGACGGCCCGAAGGGTAGGGTATGGAACTGGTAATGAAAGCCCAGGAGCTGAAAATGGAGGTAACGACAATGCGCAAGATGGATTCATATATGAAGGTAAGCATCCTTCATGTCTATGACGCAAAACCAATCATCTTGGGTTAATAGAGGAAGGACAGTGGCCATGGTCACCTTTCTGAAGCGTTTGTACTGAATGCACCAATTTACATCTTCGAGATCCAGAACAGGGCGCAGATCCCCTGTGCATTTGGGTAGCAAAGAACTGAGATTAAAGGGGCACTGTGGAGCATGCCTGCTGTGTAAAAGCACTTCAATGTCACTCTGTGGATCAGGGAGCATTACATAACTAAAATTGCTCAATTTCTGTCTCGAATCTTATTCAAATGATTCTTGTCAATGCATCTCTTCAAACTGCACAATTTGATACAACTTTTTTTGGCATCAGCCATTCGTAGAAGGGAGGTCCAGGTGGACCTAAAACTCAGCCACCACTGGAGCACTCAGCCGCTGAATCAGAGAAGGAGGCTGCCAGATGATCAGGGCTCGTTGCTGCCGGAGGGGAGCCTCCATGGAAGTTGCTGCAAATGTCACTGCAAGCGATCGACGCTAAAGTGGAAACAATACCAAGTCAACTGGGGTGCAAGATATTAAAAACGAGCTCGCTAACAAAACAGCCAAGTCAGTGGAGACACAAGCGGTGAAAGCTCTTGCTGCAGCCAACAAGTTGTCCTAGGAAAACTCACAGCTTCGCTATCATACGGAGGCAATAGAAAACAACCAAAGAGCATCTAATGTACGATTAGTTGGACTTCTTGACGGGGTAAGCGGCGACGAGCTTTGGCCTTCCTACAACAGTGGCTCCCTGGGGCATTAGGCCTCGGGCCTGAGTGCACACAACATTTTGTCAGGGCCTCTCAGATCTCCCCTCGGGCTGCGGGCGCACAGAAAGATCTGTCTAAAACAGCTCTGTTGGTTATGGATGGGGTGATGTCCAGGGACTTGATTTTGGGAGCCTCTAGGGCAGCTGTAAATTTGAATTATGATGGTGCCACATTACATCTGTTTCCTGACTTATCATATGCTACCAAATTGCACAGAAGAAATTTGACGGAGTTCGCGACAAACTTTGGAGTCTTGGGGTTGTTCTTTCTTTACTTATGCCAGCCCGCTTCTGTATCCATTACAGGGGCCACACATCTCAATATACCGACCCAGAGGAAGTTGGAAAACATGCGGAGGTCATTGCTCGAGAATTTGAGGCTACAAGAGCATCTGATCCAGCTGAATTCAGTGAAGATGAGCCTTGAACAATGGCCATGGATTTTTCAACAGCTTCACTTCGATACTGCAGTCTGAACTACTGTACTGGCAGGTTTGCCTGTTCTTTAAACTGAAACTTTGTTCTCCTGATGCTGTTTGCTGAGTTTACAGTTATGGACTGTATTCTGTTTTATACACTGGTAATAGAACAGTTTACTGTGTTCTTATTTCATCTCTAATTCAACAGTTCCTGAGTAGATACTTAAATGTATTGTCTTTTTGGTTTTAATTAAATGTTTGGAATGGGGTCACATTGACACAGGCAGTTAAGTGCTACTCATGTTTGTTTTTTTTATCTTTGAACTGACAACCACATGCTTGCAGGGTGCAGCTGTCTTGGACACTTTCTTGAGTTTGTGGATCTTATGGAATATCTCCGCATTCGAACGTTCTGATTGCTCAGGTTACTTTAGTCCTGCTTTAATGTGTTCCTGTATAACATTTTGATGTCTGGCATGTGAATTACTATATGTTATTTTTTTTTTATGTTTTAAAACAATAAAATGTAAGTATAAAAAAACATAAAAAGGAAATGGGAGTAAAAACCCTGCTTCTGTTCGTCTGGGGGCACAGGCTGAACTGTGTGTTTCTGGATGAGTGAGAGTAATTCTTTGAGGAGAACCGGAACGTGTTCTGGTGGATAAGTCACTGATCGCTGTGGATGAGCCAATGGGGTGGAGGTCAGTTCCAATGTGTGGCCTGTCTTTATAATCTGTAGGACCCAGTCATCTGTCATGATCTTTTACCAAGCCTCTAAATGAAGAGTGTCTGCCCCCCCCCAAACAGCCTCCTAGGCAGGCTGAAGGATGTTGGGGAGGGAGGGGAGCATGTCAAAAGGACAGTGGGGCACCGGCCACTTCTGGAGGGTGGTCCGAGCGCCTTTAGAGGTAGTGGCATGGGCGTGGCCTGCAGTCTGGGGTTGTTGCCGGCCTCTAGTGCATGATCGGCCAGTGCCGCACTGACGGTTGGCCCTGTTGAATTGAAAGGGCTGGTAATATTTCCGCTGAGCCATAGCTTGCGAAGTGTGGTACATGCCATGTACTGTTTTGAGGGTATGGCCTGAAGACTGAAGGTCATTTAGGATGGTTTCAGTGTCTGAACCAAAGAGCTTATGTCCATTGAAAGGGGCATTCAGTATCGTCTGTTGCATGTCAGGAGTAAAACCGGAGAACCAGGGATGTCAATGGAGGGTCACACCCATGGCTGAAGCCCAGGCGGACGTGTCAACAGCATCATATCCCATGTGAAGGAGAGGGTGGTGTCAGTCCTGAAAGTGGCAAGCAGTTGATCCTTCTCAGTTCATTGGGGAAGCTTGTTAGCCGCCTCCGAAGCAGTAGTCAAGAGTATTTTCTGGTGTTTAAGCATATGGCTAATGTATCTGCTGACTCACATCTGGGCTTGGAGCATTCTTGCAGACATGTCGTTCCCTCCCCTGAAAGGAGAGGTTTCTGTATGCTTTTTGTCCAGTCCAACTAATACAGCAAGACTTGGTCACGTTGTGAGTGGAAAGGGGGGCACTAACATTGGTGGACCTTTTCTGGCTTAGATTTGGTTTCCTCTGCTCTGGTAGTTATCAATGGAGCCCCCAGTCCTGCTTCCTGTATGAGCAAAACTCTTGTTGTAGGAACAGGACTATCTACTACACCAGACCTTTAGTCCCTGCATCTTCAAATCTGGCTTCTGAGGACCTAGAACTCGCACCTTCCAGGGTCTCGCGTGTGGGTTTGAATGTTCTGCTTGTGGCTTCTAAGCCCTCTGCGATGCACACATACTCCTTGAAATGGAAATGTTTCAATATTTGGTGTGCTTCCTGCTCACAGGACCCTTTCATGTGTCCTTTACAGCAAGTCTTGAAATACCTTCTGTCCCTGCTGGACTTTGGCCTTGTGTACTCTTCCATTTAAGTTCACATTTCAGCCTTTCACGACTCCATTGGTTTAAGGCAGTGGTCCAGTTGGAAGTGTCCTGCAGTTTTCTTAAAGGACTCCTGCATATGCACCCCCTGATCCTTAAACCAGTTCTGGTGTGCAACCTTAACTTGGTTCTGGAATCTCTTACAAAGGCTTCCTTTGAACCGTCAGCCATGTGTAAGCTGTGCTTCCTTTCTTGGAAGATACTGTTCCTTGTTGCCCATTACTTCTGCTCAGTGAGTATCCGAGCTTAAGGCTTTGGTGACAGATCCTCCATACTTCACTTTTCACCCGGATCGTGTGTCTTTATGCACCTATCTGTGTTTTTTCCCAAAGGTGAGTTCTGACTTCACTTTGCATTAGACTGTTCACTTCCTGTGCTTTGTCCTTACCCTTAGAATAATGGGGAAATTCTCCTACATTTGTTGGATATCCATAGAACTTTTTACTACTACTAGAATCATACAATGGACTACAGAAAGTCCTCACGGTTTTTTCTTTGGTTTGCCCTGAATGGTGAGCTCCCTGTCTCGAAGCAACACTTTTCCAACTGGCTGGTATCTTGCATTTCCCTTTTGTTACCAGAAGCATGGGAAGGAGCTTCCTGGTTCTGTCCATGGCCACACTACCCATGGCACCATTGCCTCTGTGGCTCGTTTCCACAGTGTCTCAGCTGCTGGCATACATGCTGCTGCCACATGGAGTTCTGTCCAGATTTCCATTAAGCATTACAGTCTGGACCTTGTGTCCTGTAAACAGGCGGGTTTCAAACTCCACGGATCCCTCACTTTGCTTAACATGTGCAGTTAGACTGGAAGGTTTACCTGCCCTGGAGAGAGTGGAATGTGTGTAAATTATGGAATTTGGAACGCTTTTCAAACCTCCGCATCATGGTGGCACTGCATTCCACTGCTCAACAACAGATTTATTCCTCCACCTGTGAAAGCAAGGCCCTCTGAAGACCTCTCTCCAGCTTCAACCCATTTTTTCAGCTTTATTTTCAGGAAATATAAGTATTCACTTTATTTTCTTTTTTTTTCTCACTGCTGCTCCTTTAGTTAGTTTAGTGGGTTGTTGCTAAGGTTTTCCAATTTCTCTGGTTCTCTTGCGATTCACAGGAACTGCAGAAGTACTGGTGCCTTTACTTTAGCGGTTCGTGTTAAATCGCTTTTTATTTAAGATTTCACATAAATTTCTTTCAAACTTCACCCTTTTTATCGTGTTGCTGCAAGTTCTTTTTGCTTAGTGCATCGGTTCCTGATATTTAGGGACCAAGCTGCTTGTTGTTTTTATAATTTTTTAATTTGAAGTTGACTCCTGGGGTCCCCTCTGATCTTCTATTAGGGGATACCCAGTTGAGACCTTCTGAACAGGTGCGAAATCTGGGCGTTATTTTCGACAGTGCACTGACACTAAAATGCAGGTGTCGGCCACTGTCAGATCTTCTTTTTACCATCTGAGGAATATCGCTCGGATACAACAGCTTATTCCACACGATGACCTGCCTGTGTTGGTTCACGCTTTTGTTTCTTCCCGTCTTGACTACTGCAATGCTTTATATCTAGGGTTGCGGGGTAGATCTCCCGTCGCCTGCAGCTGGTGCAGAACGCGGCAGCTAGGTTGTTGACAGGGCTACCAAGAACTTGTCTGCTCACACCTGTGTTCGTGGAACTGCACTGGCTGCCAGTGCGATGGAGAATCACCTTCAAGGTTGCATTGTTGACCTATAAGACCCTACATGGCCAGGGACCAGGCTACCTGCAAGATCTCCTATGTTCTTATCGTCCCTCCGCCCACCTGCTCCACTGGCAGGGACTGCTAGAGATTCTCAGGGTCTGCTATAAATCATCTGGGGCCAGGGCTTTTCTTTATAGGGCCTCAATTGTGGAATTCTCACCGGCCAGGTTAGAGAGTGTCCGTGGGAAGCATTTAAGAGATCATTGAAAATATCTATTTATGCTGGCATTTGATTAGTCTATTTAATGAATATATTATAGTTTTATGCTTTTACTTATTAGTGTTGATGTTTTATCTCTGTTTTGTATTAGCGCTTTGATTTTCTGAAAAGCACTTTATAAATAAATTTTGATTTGATTTGATAATCTATTTCTGACTGTTATAAACAAAACAAGCAAAAAAAAAAACCGAAAATGACAGGTGGTGCTGAGGGTTGAGGTGCTGGATGCCACACCTGCACCACCGTGACCTGTATTCGGAGCGAACTCAGGTTGAGGGGGTCTGGGAAATGATTGTAGTGGCCACTGTGCTGCTCTCATCTGAATGCTTCTTGCAAGGAGTTTTCCGTCCCCCCCCCATCCCGAGCTACCGTGCTGTCATTACTTCCTGAAGTTTTCCCAACACGCATTTTTTTTTTGTCGACTTTTTGACCGCACTGTCATTGCCTGCGCCATTTTGTTGATGCGGTCTTCACCTAGATCCAATGGCAACTACACAAGATAAATGCTATATCACACAGTCGTCCATATTTCATTTATGCAATAGGGGAAGACCTTGTGTGATGGGCTTGATTTTTTTAATGTTGTAAAACTTAGGGGATTTTTTGAAGAAACTGTTACTTGCCACAGTTGTCTTAGCCTGCCTGCTATGGTGGATGCCGAGGACGAATCATCTGCATGTCGCGCTGACATCACGGCATCACCGCTGATTGGTTGAGCGAGTGGTGATTTGAAAACATTGAGGAAAGATGGTGGACCCACTTAGCGAGGGCGGCTGCCTCTGTAAAGTCAGTGGTAAAGAGGAATTATTGATTATTAAGATGTCCAACACTGGTATCGGACAGTTTTTTTTGTTGTTGTTTAACTGAAGTTCATGAGCTGAGTGTTTGCTTCAGTGTCGGGGAAGGCACGAAAGAAGTTGAGACAGCCCCATAGTTCAAAATGGCAAAAGCAGAGCAGCAGTGAGAGAGTGGAGCAGAGAAGAAGCACAGAAATTACATTAAATCTATTTGAAGGAAGTACTTTCAGATTTTGTGACAGAAGTTTGTAGATCAGAAGTTTGGTTGTGGTTGGAGCTAACGAGTATGGAGGCGGGCCAGGTGGCACCAGCAGCAGCCGGGGGAAGGGGGTTCCTGACATAAAAACAATATAGATAAATTGTCTGTGACGTAAGAACTGTGCAGATAAATGGAGTGTGACGTAGTAACTGTGTAAATAAACACAATTTATGCACACACTCAAATAAATGGATTTATCACACTCCGTTTATGTCCAACATACTGCAAAAAATATACATCTCCCATGTTTTGTTTAGGGGACACACACATACACATGCATTTTGTTCAGGAAACACTATCAAATCAGTAGTTGTTGAAAACCATTACAGGGGTCGAAATTAAGTTTTGCAGCCACTAGCCAGCTGGGCTACTGACTGGAAAAGTACACTGGCTCACCAATGGGTCCAAATATTATACTTACTGAAATGTTAACTCCTCCAGTGCAAGCCAGCAGGGTTAGTTAATGAAATTTATAAGTCTAACTAATTATTCATGCACACTCTGACTGGTGTACCGAGCATTAATCCGTTATAAATACCTAGTACAGAGCAAAGTGGCACACATTTGTAAACTCTCTTTTAAAAAAAGACGTTTTTCCCTGTGTATAACACAACTAGGCTTATAATCAAAACAATGACTTCACAGTCAGTCATTTGCTTTTGATTAACAACTTGCTAGGTGGAGTTGGCCACCCTTCACTCCCAACTGATCATTAATCACCAGGAAATGACCAGCTGTTGGGTCACTATTGCTTGAATTTTACTAGCCTGATACAAAATCTTCCAGCATGTAACTAGTGGTCCAGTGCCAGTTTTATCCCCTGCTTTATTACCAGAGGGCTGTTTAGTGGCCTATGTGAAATGAGTTGTGGTGGTCTTAGTCAAGTTCCCGTGGAAAGGTGTCCCCATTACAGAAACCACCAACACAACAGGCACCCTTATTGGCGGTCTCACATAAGATACCAAGGACTCAATGGGCACTGAGTCTGAACCAACCTATCACCTACGTGATTGACATCGAGTAGGTTGAGGAAGCAAGCCGATGCAGTGTGGGGAAGACTGCACCATGATACCCCATGCTGTATCTGTCATGTTGATAACCAGACTATAGTACAGTTAATCAAGCACCTTTTACGAGCAATAAATTATGTCTCACTCAGACACACACACACAAAAAAGTAAGGAAGAGGTACTGAGTGCTTGCTTCAGGCAGTTCTGTAACAGGCGGTAGTTACAAAGCATCAACAGAACTACACTTCTTACCATCTGCAGAGTATTTCTGCACTGTTCCACCCCCGCCTAACCCCCGACATGCAGAGAACACTTGTAACCAGACATGGCACTGTGGTGGTTTCTAAAAACTGATCTACTAATCAATCATGGGTTTCAGCTAAAACCATCTGGGCTGATCTAGCGTCTAGGAAGGCTAGTGTGAAACCCGTACCTGTGATGCACCACTATAGGCAACAGCTTTCTCTGCGTACAAAATTCGATTCATTGCTGCAAACTTCAGTTTATCCATTTGTAAAGCAGGCATTTTCTGAATCACATCACTCAGTCGGAATATTTTCTTACGTCCACCACCTCCCACAGACCTGTGGAGAAAAAAAGTTGCACTCAGCTATTTCTGCTGCACCTCTGTAACATGGCGCACTCCTTCATGAAACAGTTCAGATTTTTTTCTACAATACTGCCCCTAGAGAAAGTATTTTCTGCGTCAACTTTGTGGCACCCTAGCCCAGGTTTGGGTCAACTGTCTATCACATTTTAATTCTCTTGCATGCTTATCAGAGAGGTGAAGGTCTAGTGTAACTTGTTGATCAGATGCTACATTGTCAATTTTATAGAAACTTGCGTACTTACCCTAACAGCAGATTTTCGAGAATCTCTTCCATTAGGCCACTTTTGAAATTATACACGTGTAAGCACCAGGACCACATGGAAACTTTTACTAGCGGGAGGGCCGCCAACAATGATGTCATGTATCAGTGTCTATATAAACGTGGGCGGCCCCATCTCTCCTCAGTTCCCTGCTAGAGATTATGCTCAGAGGACCTTCCTTTTTGGGGAACCAGGAGAACATACCGGAGCCCACCACAGCAGGTGAGAGAAGGCACTGGATATAATAGCCATAGAAATTCCCAAAGGCAAGAAACATATGCCCTATTCCCCTACAGATTAGAAAGGGGGAAGGAGGGCGGGATGGCATGGCCTAATGGAAGAGATTATCTTGAAGATGTACTGCTACTGATAAGTAGGTTACTGTTCTATCTTCTTCAAGGATATCTCTTCCATTAGGCCACACCTTTGGAACAAGTCTCAAGCAGTCCCAGAAGCCATACTAGGAGGCTGGCACTATCTGGTTCAAGACAGCAGGCCTTGTAGAACAGCAAGGCCAAAACCTGTTCGTCTACGAGAAACAATGTCCAGACTGTAATGTTTAGTGAAGATGTGGACAGTGCTCCATGTGGCTGCAGTGCAAATGTCAGCCGCAGAAACATTACTGAAACAAGCTACAAGCAACAGAAGTGGCCACTCCGCTTGTGGAGTGACCATGAACCACACCATGAAGTTCCTTACCATGCTTCTTCTAACAGAGCATAATACAATGTGGCAGCCATTTGGACCAGCACTGTTTAGACACAGGGGTGCCCTCTTTCCCAAAGGTGAACAAAACAAAAAGCTTAGAAGACCTTCTGCAGTCTTTGGTACAATTCACATAGCATGACAGTATTCTCTGAACATTCAAAGTATGAAGCAGTGCCTCACACTGACTCGCATGCTCAGGGTAATAAACAGGAAGGTGGACGATTTGATTTAATGTAAACTCAGACACCACCTTTGACAAAAACTTGGGATTGGTACCCAAAGAAACTATGTCTCTGTGGAAAATCAAATAAGGAGACACACACACAAGAGTCAGCAGCTCTGAAATCCTTTGAGCAGAATTGACTGCAAATAAAAATAATGTTTTCCATGACAGGAAGCATAAGTCACAACTCACGGCTGGCTCTAAAGGAGCCAAAGCAAGTTTTTCAAGGACATCATTCAGGGCCCAAAGCAGGATATGATTATGAATGGGAGGTTTTATGTAAAAAATACCTCTCAAAAATGTACGGGAGACCGCCAGCTAGACAACAGTATGCCCGTGCCCATCAACAGGGTATGGAAAGCTGATACAGCAGCTAAATGCACCTTAAACAGCAACCCCGCACTTTAGCATGTGCTTTTCTAAATAAGATGCTTCAGTTATTACAATTTACTAGAGAATACATTTTTTCATTTTCAGTGTTTCTTTCCATGATTTACAGCACATCTTGGAGTCCCTCTAAAAAGTCTGTATAGAAAACATTTGCCTCTCTCCCCTGTTAACCTAACAGTGCCTTTGTTTATGACATCATAATGCTCACTATGACAACAGACTGCAATGTCACAAACAGCAATTGTGTGGTTAGCAAGGGAGAGTCAGATACATTTTGAAAGACTCAGTGGAATAATTAAGCAATAAGGCACAACAGGGTGTGGGCAACTGGGGATTTATCCATGCCTTGTGTGGTGTGTCACAAGGTGCAGCTGGGTGACTTAACCACACAAGAAGTGGGTAAATCACCCAATAACTCACACCTTGGAGTGCCTTATTGCAATTATACAATAGACCCATGAGTAAAATACATTTAAAATGCACTTAATGATTTTTTTTTTTTTATAAATGCCATTCTTCAGCTGTGGGTTAAGCAGGATCTACCCACGGTCACGTGACATGTTTTGACCAATGAGATTACAGGATTTTCACACACCACTGTATAATTGTTGCATTATCTACAATATTTAGTACCCCAACAGCAGGGGAAAGTAAAAAAAAAAATTAACTAGAAAACAATAAAGTTAAAACACAATTGGTGTAAATTTAGAGTTTTTAAGATTTTATTATAATAAAGAGTTGCTCTTTAAGTGAGGAATACTGAAGACCAGAGTCTGATACTGACAGCAATTATTCCAATGCTGCATTATTAGACAGGCGAATGGGTCCAGATGTCTGGAAGTGGCCCACAAAGTGAAACGCTTCCATTTAAAAGAATATGTATGTTTGGTGGAAGGCTTTCTAGCCCCAACCAAAACATCAGCAACTTTACGCGACACACCAAAACGTGCAATGACTATGTCTTCAGGAGTCATGCATGCAGATGCAGGGACTTCAGGTCCAGATGGACCAGAGACACCTTGTCTTGTGACAACAGGCCCCTGCACAGAGGCAGAGCTACTGGAGACTCCATTGCTAGGTGCTGTAGCAGCAGATACAGTATCTGCAGAGGCCACGGGGGAGCAAGGAGGATGAGGATGCACCCTCCAGCTTCAGTTTCAGTAACACTCTATTTTAATGGATTAGAAGGAAAATGCATATGGAAACCTCCCTTTCCAAAAGACAATGCGTCTCGCCAGAAAACTCCAGGCCCTCGAACAAGTAAGCAAAAACGCGGCAGTTCTGCATTGTGTGGGGATGCAAAAAGGTCAAATGCTGGACGACCCCACCTTGAGAAGGGATCATCTACCACAGAGGTCAGCACTTCCCATTCATGCATCTTGGACTGTGACCTGCTTAGCTTGTCTGTTAAGTCATTTTGAACACCTGGGAGGTGCACAGCTGACAGTTCTAGACCATGCTGTAGCACCCAGTACCACACTCTCATTACTTCCCAGCAAAGGGAACAGGAACAAGTCCCCCACTGTTTGTTTATATAATGCATGACACTAATGCTGTCCATCTGTATCAACAGAGGACCTGGAGCCAGATGTTCCTGATATGCCTGGAGACTGTATAAGACAGCTCTCATCTCCAGGACATTTATATGTAATTTGGTTTCCACCCGAGTCCAGGAATTTTGTGTCTGATATGGGCCCAGGTGTGCCTCCTACCTGGATCTGGAGGCATCCAAGGTCAGAATCTGACTTGGAGCTGGTATGAGAAATGGAATGCCCCTCAAGATTGTGGCGGTCCATCCACCGCGTGAGTGTTTTGCTCAAGGGACAGGTGACAAGCACCATTTGGTCCAGGTCATCTGTCAGCTGATCCCATTGTACTCTTAATATTCACTGAGGGATCCTCATGTGTAAGCAGGACAGTGGCACAGTGACAACGGCGCTGTCATGAGTCCTAGGAGACATAGGAATGCTCTGGCTGGGACCTGATGACTGCTGTACACCAACTGCTCAAGCAGTGAGTTGTTCTACCCTGTCCAGAGGCAGAAATACACAGCCCTGCTCTGTGTCCCACTACTGCACCTAAGTACTGCAGCCTTTGACAAGGACTCAGTACTGACTTCTGCACATTCACTGTAACATCAAAAAGGACCTTGCAACCCTCCCCCAGACTTAACATATAAAGAGCAAAACATAAAGTGTACTGTGCAATTTTTTATTTGGCCATTCTATTCAGCACACTTTAAAACAATATATGTAAACAGTTATAGAGCCTCCCCCGAAAAAATTTTCAGGGGTGGCTCTATAACTGTTTAGATCCATTGTTTTAAGGTGTGCTGAATAGAATGGCAAAATAAAAAATTGCAAAGTACACTTTATTTTTTGCTCATTTGCTAAATCTGGAGGAGGGTTGCGAGGTTCTTTTTGATACAACAGTAAATACTTTTTAACCTCATGCAACCGCAACCGATGGGTGACCACTTTCTGTCTCTACATTCACTATAACCCTAAGGTTGTTGGAAAAAACCTTGTTCACGACAGGGTATGCAAGAGTTGTTCCATGCAGCTGACTTTTAAGAACCAATCATCCAGGTACAGGAAGACAAACAGGCCTTCCCAGCGAAGGGCTGCTGCCACCACTGCCAAGCATCTGGTAAAGACACATGGTGCAGAAGGCAAGCCAAAAGGCAGTACTCCGAACTGATAATGCTACTCTTCTAGCACAGTATGTGGACTGCTCACCAGTAACCGTTCCAGGAGTGGTTTATGGTGCACATCCACACTCTGGTAGTCCTCCTTTCCCCTTTAAATCTTGCCGGATGTCTTAAGTTAAGCTCCTCCCACCCACTCGGGTGGTATACTCCTTGGCTTTGCCCCATGATGTCAGATCTTTCATGCTGGAAGCAAGGATCCTTGTGCCACTTGCCAGAGGAGGTCGGGTGGGTTGTGTGGATGTGCACCATATACCACTCCAAGAACTATGGTTACAGGTAAGTAACCCTCATTTTTAGGGGGCATGAATATGGTGCACTATCCACACGCTGACAGACTCCTAGCAGTTCTGTAGGAAGAGGGGCAAGGCACACACCCCTACTTTGCAAACAAAGACTGGAGAACCAAGGTTCCAAAAGCAGCAACCCGGCGCGACTCAAAAAGTTGTGTGTCGACTTCCAGGTAGCAGCCCTGCAGGTTTCCTGGATAGGGACGTACCTGGAAGCAGCCACCAAAGCAGTGGTATATGTCTGGTGGAATGAGCCCTAAGCCCTGTGGGAGGCTGTTTACCAGTCAACCTATAGCAAAGGTCGATGCAGGAGACTACCCGCACTGCCATTCATCCATTTTAGCTGCGAGTCTGCCAGGTGAAGCTTTAGCATATGTCACAAAGAACTAGTGAACCTCTCCCCAAACTCCACCCGTGCACACTTTTTAACAAGTGAGCACTCACCTCAGATCCAACGAGTGGAGCCTGTGCTTGGCCTCCGAGGCTGAATTAGTGAAGCACATCAGGAGATTGATCACCTGGCTAAGGTGAAGTACTACCTTGTCCTTGTGGAACAGCAGGTAGGGGCACTCCATCAAGAGTGCCTGGAGCTCACTGATCCTTCTGGCAGAGGTGAACAGCCACCAAGAAGGCGGTCTTCTCATATCACCCCTGTGCATCGGCTCAAACGAATAGCCCCGAGCACTGCCAACACCAGCAACAAGTTCCAAGGTGGTGGTGGTTCACACACCAGCGGAGATAGGTGGTCAAGGCCTTTAAAAAAGCACCCAACCACCTTCTCCTGTGGCACCATCTGCATACCAGCCTGAGCCCATTATGCAGAGATGGCTGCCAGGTGCACCTTGAGAGCTGTCAACCTCAATCCCAACTGAGAAAGGGACCCAGGTAGTCCAGGATGCTAGCCAAAGGGCAGGCCTGGAGACAAGCTCCCTGCCCTGGCACCAAATGGAAAATCATTTCCATATGAAGGCACAGCACTGACAGGTCAACTCTCACTGGGAAGCCCCATAATGTGGAGCATATCTTCTGAAAAACCCAATGCCTGGAACTCTAGCCACTCAAGAACCAGGCTGTTGGAAGATCCAGGTGCAGGATCTTCACCTTGCGCCAAGAAAACAGATCCGGGCACAGATGCAATTGCCACAGAGGTATGCTGCTGAAACTGAGGAGATCTGGGTACCAAAACTGGCGGGGCCAGTCTGGGGCTACCAGGACAATCCGCATCTTGTCCCTCTACTCTTTGACCAACACCTTTTGGATCATGGGAAAGGGAGGGAAGGCACAGAGAAGGCCTTGGATCCAGGACCTTGTGAAGGCATTCACCAGCTATGTCTCACACTATGGGGGTCAGGCATAGAGCAGCCTTAGCTTTGTGTTCTCCCAAGAGGCAAATAGGTCAACCAAAAGGGTGCCCCACAGGGAGAACAGGTAGTCCACCACCTCCTGAGGCACAGACCACTCGTGAGACAACTTGCCCACCTGGCTGAGGGCATCTGCTGGCAGATTGCAGGGTCCTGCTACATGGATTACCAGGAGATCTGTATCCAAGCTGTGCACAAGGGTCCGGGTACCAAGAGCCTCCCGATACAGATGAAGGAAGTGCTAGCGGCCCTGCTTGTTCAGGTAATTCATAGTCATGGTGCTGTCCATCTGGACCTGAACATCCTGACCCCAGACAAAAAGAGTGGATTCCATCAGAGCTAAGTGCACTGCACAAAGCTCCAGCAGGTTGATGTGGTGACAGGACTCCCTTGGGGTCCAGAACCCATGGGTCCTGTGGTTCCCCGGTGCGCTCCTCATCCCACCAGAGATGAGTCGGTTGTCGGGGTGACGGTCAGCTCTGGGATGACAAATGAGACTCCTTCCTCCATATGTTCCGGGATGAGACACCACTGGATAACATCCCACATCGGCTGGGTCACTGTAACCGACTGATCCAAGTGACCTAGGTGCTGAGACCACTGGCAGCTCAGCTCCCACTGTAGATGGTGCATCCACCAGCTGGCACCTCTAACCACACTGGTGCAGGAGGTCATGTACCCCAGCAGCCTCAGGAGGTCCTGGGTAGGGTGTGAGCATCCAACCTGAAATGATCAGGCAAAGGAGGTAAGACTCGATGCCCTGTCCGCAGGAAGTCGGGCCTTGGCTCGAAGGAAGTCTAGCTCTGCCCCAATGAAATGAATCACCTGCAAGGGTCTGAATTTGGACTTGGCCAGAAGGCCCAAGTCTCTGCAGGTCTGGAGGGCCAGGTCCCTGGACCGCTCCACAGCCTCCTTGGACGGCCTGGCTATCAGCCAGTCATCCAGGTAGGGGTAGACTCTGACTCCTCAGCGCCTCAGGAATGTGGCCATCATTGCCACGCACTTGGTGAAGTGCCCTGGAAGCTGAAGAGAGGCCAACAGGCATGACCTGTAATGCACAGAGAACCCTCTTTGTGCAGAACCAGAAGTACCACCTGTGGGACAGATGGACTAGAATGTGGAAGAAGGTGTCCTGGAAGTTCAGGGAGCAGAACTACATGTCCTGTTCCAGATATGGAATTATTTGGTTCAGACTGACCATCCTGAACTTGCGCTTCCCCAGAAACTGGTTCAGATCATGAAGATCCAGTATGGGGCATCAGCTCCCGTCCGTTTCAGAACCAGGAAGTACCTGGACATGAAAGCATGACCTGCCATGGAGTCTGGTACTCGGGCTATGGCTCCTTTCTTGAGGAGCTGAGCAATATCCTGCAACACCATGGACTCCCTTGGTGCGTGGCGTCAGTGTGGTGTGACAGCCTTGAAGTCGGAAGGCAACCCTCTGTCCACCATTTCTAGCACCCATCTGTCTGAAGTGATAATGGACCAGTTGTGCCAGAAATGATGAAGCCAACCCCCCACGGACCAGCCGTGCTAGAAATGGCAAAGCTGACCCCCACACGGAGCAGAGGCAGGGGCCGGCCAGAGGAGCACTACTACCCCTACCCCCACTCTTTTTGGTGCCTTGACCAGCGAACTTGGTCTTGGAGCACCAACACTGAGACTGCCCCTACTGGGGCTGCTGCGGCTGAAAGGGCCAAAACTGAAAGGGCTTCTTTTTCAGCTTCTGCCCTTTTTGGTCCTGTGAGGAAGTCACACAGACTAAGGTGGCACTGGACTTCTCAATCCTCATGCAGTGCCCCTCCACCTGAGCCAAAAAGTCAATGCCCAAGATGGGAACATCAACCAATTTGTGCTATGTGTCTGCCGTGAAGGTGGAGAGGAGAGCCGCAGCCAGGTCCTGCAACGCATTGTGACGTGCACTGCCATGGAACGGGCACAAGAGTTGCCGATGTCCAAGACTGTCTGGAGCCAGTGTTTAGTCAGCCTTGACCCTGGTCTCTAACCACCATCCGCAAGCTGGAAGACAGGCAAGGAAGGACACGGTTTAGCACTCCCATCAGGGAGTGACCGAAGTTAGCCATCATCAGGGCATAGCTCGCCTGACAGAGACCCAGGGAGGATGCAGCATACACCTTTTTTGCTGTGTGGTCAAGCTTTTGGACTCGTCAGGGGGTCTGTCCATAGCCTTAACAATGCTGGTTTTACAGAAAACAGAGAGTCCGACACCAAACCCTCAGCTGATGGGTTGTCTGAGAAACCAGACAAGGTGCCAGTAGAAACCGCATGCTTGCAGACCATATCGGCAGGGGGTACCGTGCAGGATGCTGGATGCTGCCAAAGCTCCAGAGCCAGTCCCAGGATGGCCTTGGTCATCGGGTTGATGATCCCCCGGGGATTCGTCCCTGTCCCAAGATTTCTGTGAAGGGGTACTTGGCCCTTTTCTAAACTGGCTCCGGAGGGACCTTCATGGACTCAGATATTAGTCTGAGAAGAGGCCAAAAAGACACCAGCCTGTGGTTGGTGGTCAATTCTTTGACTAATGTGGTCAAACCCACGGGTCCACGAGGATTGCATACAGGACCCATCAAAGTCGTACGAGGATTCCTCGAACAAGCAGCACTCGGCTATTTTTCGCCATGCACCACTCGAGGTCTATTCAAGTGAGTGATCTCCATGGAGATCCGGCCTGGCAAGCTGGTAGCCATACGGAAGCCGATGGTAAGGGCCCCCCACAATGGCTAACATAGTGACGGTTCTACCTGGATCGGGGGAGAGACAGGCATCAGCAACACTTGTCGCAGCGGGACCGTAATGTGCCAGCCTGCAGATCCTGGTGAAAGCGAGAGAGTCTCAACCAGGCGTGGCGCCATAGGCACACTCCGGTAGTGGCTGCCCTGGCTGCCATATCTGTCGTGTCATACGAGGCTCTCAGGACATGGAAGCCTACATCTGAGCCCGATTTTAGGAGGTCCAGGAGCTCTGTCTTCTGGGCAGAGTCTGGAAGGGCCTTCATCAGCTCTTGTCCCCTCTCCCAAAGCGCATTCTGGTACTGTACCATATGCGTCACAAAGTTGAGGGAACGTATGGAACAGGTGGAAGCAGCATATACCTTTTTGCCCACCTGGTCCAAATAGCGAGACTCCGGGTTAGGAGGCTGAGAGCTGAGGTGCTTCCGCTGCCTGGACTTATCATGGGCAGCCATAATCACCAAGGAATCCGCCTGAGGGTGTTCAGCGTGAAAAGGCTCTGCCCTCGGGGGCCTTATACAGCCTATCCGACTTCTTCGGAACGGTCGGGACTGAAGCTGGATGCATCCAGGTGGTTCTGGTGAGATCCTGGAAAGTAACCACCAAAGAAGGAATGACCAGAGGTTTAGGCTCCTTTTGCCTCAGGTACTTAGCTAGTCTCCGGCGTTCCGGGTCCAGGTCTTCTGTGTCCCACTCGTTGGAGGCCTGGATGTGCCTCATGACGTCCATAAAGGTAGTATCGTGTGGAGGCGAGAGAGGCTGGTCCTTCTCTCCCAGGGAGCACTGCAAACTGAGAGAAGAAGATAAGGAAGACGATGGTGAGGAGGATCGACTATATGATTTTGAATAGTCTGACCCTTCCCTATGACCAGGCTCTCGCTGTCATCGGTAGCTAGGGGACCGACGTCGGCCCAAAGACCGACTGAGGTCCCTGGACTGGCGACAGAGTAAAGAGCGAGAAGGGTTCCTGGAGCATGGCCTAGACCAATGCCGGTCACCAGAGTCCCTGGAGCGATGTCGGTGGTCCTCGGATCCAGTGCGGGAACGAGCCCTAGAGGGAGGTGTGGCGAGTGCTCCGCGATTTCATGGGAAGACTCACCTCCCGGCTGTGTTTTCCGCTGGGTCCCGAACCCAGTGTCTGGGCAAGCAAGGGAGGACCGCTTAGACCAGCCCCCACCAGAAGAAAACAGTTCCTGTAGCTCGCCCTTCGTGAAAGATCTCAGCCACCATCTCGGGAAGGAAGTATCCAGGACATAGGCGAGAAGGAGAACCCTCCTGGGTGCCCAGGGGGAGGATGACTTAGGCGATGGGGACGTCTGCTCTTCACAGCTCGCTCCGCGTCCTTCACCCTTCACCAGCGTCGGTGCAAGTACCGACGACGGGCTGCCGCCGGGGGGTGCCGGAGAGTCCTTGGGCTCTGGAGGCATGCCTTTAGCAGGCGGCGCCAGTGCCTAAGGAGGTGGGGCCGAAGCATGCACCTCTAAGGGCTTTGTGCTGACCCTTAGCAGGGTCACCTTAGGCTTAACCGACTTCTCCCCTGAAGGGGACAGAATTAGCCTGAGAGGAATTCGGGTGCTCTCCAGAACCCGAGGGATGGGCCTTCTTCGGAGAGGGCCGCGAATGAGAGCAGGGCTGGGACCGGTGCCGGGACCGACTACGGTCTTTGCTGTGCCGCTTCTTTTCTTTCCATTTCCCCTCCGAGCAGTGCAGATCCATTTTCTGCTCCAGTAAGTAGGCTTTTAGGGCCTTGAGGCGGCGGATGCAGATCCTGCTGGTGAAAGCCTGGCAATCGGAGCAGTTTGCGGTGTTGTGGTCCAGGCCTAGATAAAAAACACACCGGCGATGGCCGTCCCTGGCTGGGATCTGCCTCCCACACTCACACTTGTTCAAGTGCTCCGGTGAGGCCGATGCCCGAGAAGACATCCATCGGACTTCAAAAACCATCGGGCAACGGCTGACGTCGGTAACCTGTAGGAAGGAAAACTACGTCTAAAAAGAACGGTTAAATAACCGACGGGCAGTGGACTGACGTCGGTGTACAACGAAGAAGAAAACCATCGAAAAAACGGCTCCAAAGGTCTTGATTGAAGAAAATCAATGAGGTTTTAGCTGCAACTGGCAAGCAGAAGCTGTTCTTCCTTGTTCACGTGCGGGACGCGGCGGGAAAGAACTGAGGTGGAGCTGGGTCCACCCCCTCTTGTACCCAGACTGACGTCGGAGCGGGGCCGGCATCGGGGGCGGTCCCTGTTGTGTACTGCTGGCTGAAGTTTCACCGGAGGGTCCTAGTGCCTGCGGCGTAGTCCTTATTGTAATAGCCTGCTGCAAGAGCTCCCACTCGAAGTAAGATCTAGAGTATGCGGAGTCCCTCAACCAAGATCTCAACTGTGATCTGGACCTCGACCAACAACATGGCCGTCAATGGTAAGGAGAGGCAGGCAGAGGGGCCATGCAGATTACACAGATTGGCTCCTGCTATGCCAATAGGACTTGTCCAAATGGTTATTGAAATTAATTGTTATTTTATATCCTGTCTAAAAATAAAACTTTTTACATGCGACCCCAGAGGGAGGCAGTTCCTGGGAGGAAGCAGTCGGGTCCACTGACTGCTCCTGACCATCCTAAGTGAGGTCTGGAAGGCCCGGGGTCTTAAAGGTCCAGGCTGAATACTTCAGGAGATCATGTTTTTGAGGTGGTTGGTCCGATCCTCTGGAACCCGCTCCCAAGATCTCTGAGGGAGGCCCCATTGATGGAGGTTTTCAAAAGAGGTCTGAAAGTCCACCTTTTTAAAGAAGCCTTTTTAACTAGCTGCAGCTGGTTATATTGTTCATTACTGATTTTAATTGTTGTTTGTATGCTGACACTATATGTATTGTTTTGTATAGTCTTGCTATGTTTTACCTCCTGTAAGGCACCTACAGCCTCCAGGATCGAGTGCTGAATAAATACTTGCTTACTGAAAGAGCGAGTCCTCCTCACTCCCTTTCAATAGGGGGTAGACTTGGTTGAGAAAAATCTCGACCTCCTGGTCGGCCCGTGTCCAGGCCAACAAGCCTGAAGGGATACTATGAAGCTAGCAGCCTGACCCTCAACTAAGGTAGGCTCAGCTGAAGCTGATCACTCACAACCGTCATGCAGTCGAGGGAAACGTAGGAGTGGGAAGAGCATGCTCTTTCCTGGTCACATGATCGATGGTGGGATTTCTTGGATTTTATCTAGCTGTGGCGAGCGGGTTTCTCCCTGAAGGGACTAGTACATGCCCCACAAAGTCCCAGAGAACGACGTCCCAACGCTAGCCCCAGCTGGGAGCAGCACAGAGGTTGATGAGGCACCTGCCACAACTTTAGCTGCTGCCTCTTCCATCACCATGAGCTGGGCCGCAGATCCCACAGATCCCACAGCCGCAGAGATCGCCTTGCAGGCATCCTTGGATCTCACATAGGGGTCAATCTTAACATTGTTTTACTAGCCCAAACACTAGTGCAACCGCTCTCAAAGAGTAAAAATTGCCACTGCTATCTCGGACACCTTGCCTGTCCGCTCTGGAGTACCTCAGGTGTCCAAACTGAGCCCTCTCCTTTTCAGCCTCTTTTTAAACTCCCTACCACAATCCTGCTCAGAACAAATCATCCTGTATGCGGATGATGCTGTTGTCTTTTCTACGCACAAGGACCTTTCATCACTACAACACAGCCTCCAAATTGGATTCAGTACCGTTGAAACATGGTTCTCCAATCACAAACTAGTCCTCAATCACAAGAAAACCAAGTCCTTGCTATTCTGCAGTTCACATAACCATTACAAGCAACTGCCATTTCCACCAAGCAGGGGACTGTCCTCGAGCAAGTTTACTCCTTCAAATACCTAGGGATTCTGCATGACCCCAATCTCTCCTATACAGCTCACATTGACAGCGTGGCTAAAGCTGCCAGCACACGCCTCGGATTACTCTACAAGCACCGGCAGCACCTCACCCCAGAGGCCCTAAAGATTGCCGTCCAGAGCTCTGTGATGTCAATTACTGATTATGGCCTCATTATCTACGGCTCCGCCACGACGTCCGCTCTCTGACGTATAACAACTGTTCTTAACAAAGCATGCCGACTCACAACTGGTGCCCACCTCCTCACCCACACCTGTGCCCTTTATGAACAATCCGGATGGCTCCAGCTCTCCAACCGTATAAAGTATCTCACATGTGCTATGGCGGGAAAAATCAACCTTGGCCTCCCCCCAACGGTGTTACTGCCTTGTTACATCAAAACATCAACCAACAGAACACCAGGAGCTCGACAACCCAGATTCTACAAGTTCCTCGCTGTCTAACTACGCAGGGCCAACGCTCCTTCGCCTATAGGGGTCCATCTATGGATGAATGGTCCTCAGCACACCATCTCCTCTGCCTCAACACTAGGTCTGTTCAAAACCAGACTCCAGGCCCATCTCATTGCTTCTAGCTCCTGTGACTGCCTCTCCTAGATGATGACCTACACAGCTTTAATCCTAACTTATATACTGCTAACCCCAGGCCCATGATCCCCATCCCCCAGCTCCTGAGGCGCACTTCAAATCTCAGGTCTTCATACCACCTCATTAGTCTCTTCTTGCTCCTTACAGCACTTATCCCCCCCAACCCTTCCCCTTTTTCTCTTCTATCACTCCTTCCCATTTATTTTTGACAAATGCTTCTGCAGCATCTTCATCCTCCCTCTCTCCTCTCATCCTGTTTCTCTGCCACCCGGTGCCAATCCCACCATTCCTTGTGGGCATATGCGTCCTAGCTGTGTTCACCATCTTACTATAGCTGCCTCTGCTAACTACCTACACTTCTCCTCGTCCTCTACCCCTTACTCTTCCTATAATTGACCCGTTCAATAGCACTGTTGTACATGAATTGTTTACTGTTATTTCACTGTTGCTTCCTTGTTGCTTGTTATTTTTGACGTGGAACCTTTGTAAAAGAGCCTTGGCTCAAAGGTACTTGTAATCCTGGAATAAATAAATAAACAAAAATAAAAACTGACCAGGGCTAGTGCAGCTAATTCTCTACTTGCCCATCTTGACTAGTGCAGATTTTCATGGCTGTTAATGAAATTAAAAAAGTCTCTACTTTAGCATTCTCTAGTCTTCATGCTAATCTCTCTCAATGTTCCAGATGGCCAGGTGTGATTAACAGCTCATTAAGAGCTGCAATTATCTGGCAGTTCAAGAGAGGGGATCCCACAAAAGACTCAATGTGAGTCATTATCACTCCACTGTTAAGACTTTCGGCTAGTGTCCAGGGTGTGATCAAGGGTAGAGTGCTGTTAAGTCACTAGGTTCCAGTCTTCTGAATGTGTCGATGTCTAACAATTTGTCCAATATTATTAATACCAGTGCCCCTCATTTCACTACATTTTGAGTGTTTGTATCCAACATTTCAGTGACAAAATGCAAAGAGGTGTACAGGATCAGCCCTGAAGGCGGTGGGTTTTATCCCAGCCTCACCATAACTTCCCTCTCCCCTTCAAATCTCTTAATTCTGTTCTTTCCCTGGACACCACTGCAGACCAGACTCTGAAGTGACCATCCATAGAGCCATAGCTGCCATTACTGGCAAGTGTAGGGGGTCCCTAGCTCTTCCAAATGGACCATGCCAGCCATCACCATCCATACAGTTCCACCCTTACCCCCACTCAGCATGTCCTTTCAGCCTAAAAACAAAGCTTTGGATCATGTATGGTACAAAAATAAACCTTGATAAAATACATAATTTGAAGCGGTAGCAATTTGAAACCTTGAAATGGGCATTCCTGGGCTGCATAGATCATCCTATACTAAACTGTATAACTGTATAAATGTATGTAACCACCTGTGCTTGCTAAGTTATGTGACTCGTATGTTGTAACCAAAAAAAAAGTCTGTTCTGTATGTCCTTATTGTGACGAGGTACATTTGGAAATGAGCCTTTGGCTCAAAGGTTGTAAACTGATGTACAAATAAATAAATAAAAAAAATAGTATAGTGATATGCCTGTGTACTGTTTCCCCAGGGCTGATGAAAGGACAATGTTGAAGAAAAATCTGTTACTGTTGGGGCAGAGCACATTAAAATCGATGCTTTTACAAATAAAAACGTCACAGTTTTCTATTTTCCAAACCCCTTAGGTTTGCCTAGCCCCCATCCCAAAGAAATCTTAGATGTGCTCCTGGCTCACTTGAGAATGTACAAAAACTTTCAAAAGTGCAGGTCTCTAGTTGACTATAGGGTGGGGACCAAGAGTGTCTTTCTCTGCCTGACTCTGTTTATTGCCCTGTGGGTGGTGGTGACAGTGTGGTGAGGTGCATGATGATGTCAGCTATTGTGTGTGCAGAGCTAGGACTGCTTGATTGAACATTTGCTTCTGTGATATCCTCTCTCTCTGTTTGGTGTCGGGGGTGGCAGAAAGAGGAAGAGAGGAGGCTATGGTACAAAACAATAGGGGGGCTCACTGTCTGTGATGGCATTGCAGTCTTTTTTTTTCTGCTGGGGAGCTGGAAGCAGTGGGGGAGCAGGATAAATGTGCAATAATGAGAGTATTTCTTGGCTTTCCTTGCATTGTTTCCTGTATAAGTGATCAAAATTTACCATTATAATTAAGGGCTAGTGCAATTTTGAATCAACTTGCCCTGCTGGCTAGTGCAAAAAAAGGTTAAGGTTGACCCCTGATCTCACAGGAGGGTTCCATTTGGCCAGCTGGCCAAGGAGATGACAGACATAGCAGTCTTCGAGGGACAAAGGGAGCAAGATCTTGCAGAAGCCGCAAGCAGCAACATCATACTCTGCCCTGAGTCAGGAAATGTACGAGGTGTGTGGATCTGTTTCTGACATTTTTTGGTTGCATTGAAAGCAAAATCTGGATTTCAGACCCATTCTGGATCTCTCGCATTCCACTGCTCAGTCGACAACTGGCGTAAAACTGAGAAAATATATTCACTGTTTGTAAAAAAAAAAAAAAACAAAGCCTGCCAATGGCACACTAAGAAGGGCCTACACCACGCACAGAGCTGCAAAGGAGGAGACCTGACACCTGCAGTGGAATAGAAGACCTGACGTCATGAGGCGGAGACCAGGAGTACACCACCCAGGTGGATGGAAGGAGCTTAGCTTAAAGATGTCCAGCAAGATTTAAAGGAGAATGGAAGACTGCCAGAGTGTGGATAGTGCATCATATCCACGCCCCTAGAATCTCATATATTGCCTATTATGTGTCCTTATCTTGATATGAAGGTATATACAGGTTACTCACCTGTAACATGAGTTCTAGGAATGGTATGTGTTGTTCATCCACACTTATTGGCAGGTTCCTTGCCGCTTTAAATCTTGCTGGAAGGTCTTCAAGCTGGCTCCTCCCACCCACCCGGTTGGTAAAACTCTCAGCTCCGCCCCATGACTTAAATCTAGCCGCTGGAAATCAGTTGTCTTGTCCGAAGCCGGGAGGTCAGGAGGGTCGTGTGGATAAACAACATATACCATTCCTAGAACTCCTGTTACAGGTGAGTAACCTGTATTTCTAGGGACATGGATATGTTGTTCATCCACACTGTTAGCAGACTCCTAGCAGTTTTTCCGGGAGGAGGGAGGCAAGATGCACACCCGATACTTACTTAGGAAATAAAGACTGGAGAACCGAGGCCCCAAAACCAGCATCCGAGGCGTGACCAGGGTCAATGTGGTAGTGGGTAATTAAGGTATGTGCCGACTTCCAGGTAGCAGCCCTGCAGATATCCTGGATAGGGACATCCCTGGAAGCAGCCACCGATGCAGCGGTATGGCAGATAAAATGAGCTCTTATCCCTCTGGGAGGCTCCATGCCCGCCAACCTACAGCGGAGATCTATGCAGGAGGTGACCCACCCGCTCATCGTCCGCTTGGCTGCAGGTCTTCCAGGTGCAGCTTCAGCGTAGATGACAAACAGCTGGCGAACCTCTCCCGAACTTCAGCCCTATGCTCCCTAAGAAGCGCGCCCAACTAGGGTCCAAATGGAGCCTATATAGGCCTCCGAGGTGTGACTGGGGTAGAACACCGGCAGAGTCAACACCCGGTTAAGGTGAAGCTCCGACACCACCTTCGGAAGGAATTTCGGGTGGGGCGCAGGACAACCTTGTCCCTGTGGAAGACCAGATAGGGAGACTCGAAGGAAGTGCCTGGAGCTCTCCCATCCTTCTGGTTGACGTGGTAGCCACCAAGAAGGTGTTCTTCCACAACAGGTGGGAGAATCGCACCTGTACACTGGTTCGAATGGCTTGCCCATGAGCTTAGCCACTACCAGCAGTAGATCCCACGAAGGTGGAGAATCTCACACCGGGGGGGGGGATGTGATCAAGGCTTTGGAAAGCACCAGACCATCTTTCCTGTGCCACCGACTGCCTTCCGGCCTGCACCCGAAGGGCAGAGATGGCTGCCAGGAGCACCTTAAGGGTCGTCGACCGAAGCCCTTGCTGAAGAAGAAAGGACCACAGGTAGTCTGGAGTGCTCGACGAGGGACAGAAGAAGGGACCAGGCCCTTCCCTAACACCAAATGGAGAAACTCTTCCATTTGAAGGCGTAGCATTATCCGGTCGACTCCTAATGGGACACCTCAACGACATTGAGGACCTTGCCGGAAGACCCAACGCCTGGCAACTAGCCGCTCAGGAACCAGGCCGTCAGGTGCAGGGATTGAAGGTCCAGATGGAATACCTTCCCTTGATAACAGAGATCAGGTCCGGGCGGGCTGGAAGCCGTCTCGGGAGCCTGGAGCTGAGACTGAGGATAGCTGGATACCAGAGCTGGCGGAACCAGTCTGGGGCTACCAGAATCACCTGCGCCTTGTCCCTCCTCACCTTGAGAAGCACCTTGTGGATCAAGGGAAATGGGGGAAAGGCGTAAAAGAGGCCCGGGGTCCATGGCCTCGAAAAGGCATCCCCCTACAGCGAGCCCTGCTGAGGGGGGCGGGCATGAAACAGTCTCGGCTTCACATTCTGCCTGGAGGGAAATAGGTCGGCCCAAGGGTGACCCAGAGGGAGAAAAGATCTTGTGCTACCTCCAGCAGGAGAGAACCCCTCGTGAGACACAGCCCCTATCCGGCTTAGGGCATCGGCCAGGGTGTTGGAGGCTCCTACCATCCAAATGGCTAGGAAACCGCCTCCAGGCTGCGCATGAGACCAATGCGGAGAGCCTCCTTACATAACGGCAAGGAGCGCGTCCGGTCTTGGCAGGTTAGGTAGCACATGGTCGTGGTATTGTCCGTCTGGACCTGAACCACTTGACCCCGTATAAATGGAGTAAAAGTGGTGTGAGCTAGGCGGACTGCATGAAGCTCCAGCAGGTAGAAAAGGCATCGGGACTCCCGAGGGGACCAGAGGCCATGCACTCTGCGCTCCCCCTGATGGGTACCCCAACCCATCAGAGATGCATTGGTCGATAGAGGACCGTCGACTCAGGGCAGACGAGAGGGATACCCTCCTGCGGATGTGCTGGAACGGTCCACCATTGGAGAGCATTCCACATCTCCTGGGTCACTGTCACGGGCTGGTCCAAAGGATCGCAGCATTGTGACCACTGGCTGGCCAGCCCCCCCCATTGAAGGGGCACATGTACCAACGGGCCCAACAGACCACGCTGGTGCAGGCCACCATGAGGCTCACGAGGCGCAGGAAGTCCCGGGCAGGGCGCGAATTCCCAACCAGACATGGTTGGGCAAAAGAGGAAGAACCTCGGCCCTGTCTGCCACGAGCCGAGCTCTGGCTCGAAGAGTCGAGCTCTGCCCCGATGAAAAGAATCACCTGCTTCGTCACGATTTCCGACTTGGCCCCGCTGAAGAGGAGGCCCATCTGAGAGCAACCTGGAGGGCCAGAACTCTGGATCGCTTCACCTCCTCTCTAGGGTAGGGGTACACCCGGACGCCTCGGCGCCGCAGGAATGCTGTCACCACTGCTATGTATTGGAGAAGACCCTGGGAGCTGGGAAGAGGCTGAAGGGCATGGTTCGGAACTCGTAAAAGGATCCCTCCGCTCTGAAGCGGAGGAACCTCTGAAGAGACGGACGGATTGGAACATGAAGGAAGCGTCCTGGAGGTCCAGGGAGCAGAACCACGCCTCGTTCCCAAGGATGGGATATCTGAGTCAGAGTAACCATCCTGAAAGTCCGAGACCTTAGGAACTTGTTCAGGTCGTGCAGGTCGAGAATGGGGAGCCAGCCCCCCGTCCGTTTGGCGACCAGGAAGTACCTGGACACGAGCCCCGGGTCTGAAAGAGGATCTGCACCTTCCTGGTCACCTCTATCCCGAGGCACAGGGCAACATCGGCTCGGCGGGCCGACGGCAAGGCTTTGGACCCCGTGGTCCCCCGGGGGGGGCGACGGCTCAAAAGGGAAGGGGCCTGCTCGAAGACCAGAGACAGGCCTTACCTTCCACCTCCACACCCAGCGGAAGGGAAGTGAGCAGTGCCCTGTCTCCCCGGGGACCCAGGTAAGTGACGAGGTCTGAGGCGAGGCCCCAACCAGTCACTGAGCAGGCTGGAGGAGGACTGGCCGAGGGAGCCCCTGGGCCTTTACTTCCTTGTTTCCCATTAGAGGAAGTCGCTGGCTTGGGTTCGGATGCCAAGTGCAAGCCTGCTGGCCCTCCTGCTGGTGCTGATGGGCAGGTCGATCACGCAGGGCCGAGGACAAAGGGCTTACCGAGAGGTTGCGGTGTCCTTGTCCCTCTGGTCGGAGTGACCGAGTCCAGTGTGGCATTGGACTTTTCGATCCCTGAGGTGTCCCTCCACTCCAGGGCCGAAGAGGTTAGTCCCCAAGAAGTGGATGTCCGCCAACTTGTGCTGGGTATCCGCCGAGAAGGTGGATATCCTCAGCCACACCCTGCGGTGCATGGCCACTGTGGCCGCTGCTGACCTGGCACAGGAATCGCCTATGTCCAGAGCAGTCTGAAGCTGTTGCTTAGCCACCGCCCTACCCTAGTCACGCACCTGCCGGACCGTCGTCCGCAGGTCAACTGGGAGATGAGGGAGCACCTCATCCAGGGAGCCCAAGAGGGCGTGGGAGAAGTGTGCCATCAGCACGGCCGAGCTGGCCTGTCGGAGGCCTAGGGAGGACGCGGCGTAAACCTTGCGCCCAACATAGTCCATCCTTTTGGACTCTTTGTCGGGAGGCATATCCACATCCCGAGCGTTTCCAGAACGCTGGAAGATGTTATCGGTAACTAACTCCTCTGCAGAGGGGTGCTCTGAGAAACCAGGCAAAGAGCCGATAGGGACTGCATACTTCCTGGCCATCCCGGCCGAGGGCGCAGGACAGGAAGCAGGCCGCTGCCAAAGCTCCAAGGCTGGGCCGACAATGGCCTCAGCCACAGGAAGGCCTCCGAGGGTGAATCCCTCGGTCCAGGGATCTCCGTCAGGGATAATAGGCCCGTAGAGGACACGGGCTCGAGCTGCATCCCGTGAACTCCGAGATGAGCCGAAGCAGACCAGGAAGGACGATGGGCTGTCGTCCAAAGACCGTCCGGAGGTTCCAGGCCCACCACCTGGGAAACACGGAGGAGTCGCTGCCGGACTCCAAAGAGTCTGCAAAGAGCTGCCTCAGGCCTGAGCCACCCTTCACTCGCCGAGGGCGGGCGGGAGTGAGGGGGACAGACAACCTGCGGGGCAGGCCGTGACCCGACCGAGGTTCCACCACGATCGGTGGGGCAGCTAGATTTGGTCGAACGACCGGCCCAGAAGTGGGCATCTCGACTACGGCGAGCGGTTGAGTCAGTCATGCAGGCGGCAGCCGCTTGGTAGCCGGGAATGAATCGGAGTCGATTGATTCCCGGACAACAGCAACTGTTGCCACATAAGCTCCTCGAAGCGTCGACGCTATCTGCGTTTGAAGCCTCTCCTCATCCAAAGAGGAAGACAAGGAGGAATGGTGTTGCCACTTAACTCGGTGCCCCGACCGAGACCACCGAAGTCGGCGGGAGCAACTTGACCGAGAAGAAGACCGATACCGAGATCCTCTGTGAGACCGAGGGCGGGTCTGGGAAGGAGCGGGGAACACCCGCTCTTCCCTCGGCTCGGACGCTTTGACAGAGGACTGCCGCCCCGAAGGCGCTGGCAGAACCTTGGCCTCCACCGGGGAAACCGGTGAAGGGTTGACGACTCTTCCAGTCGACCACCCGGGTGACGGGTCGAGAGAAAACTTGACCACGTCGACGGGAGTCTCGGCAGGCTGGCCTGACGGGGACACCGTGAAGCCAACGGCCTGAGCCGCAACCTCGACCGAAGTCGACGGTCGGTTGTCCAGGGAAGGAGACCTCTCCCGCTCCCACCAACGCCGACGGTGGGACTTACCCTTCGACTCCTTCTTCTTGGGCCGAGAGGAATGTCCGATGGCCCCTCTCCCTTTATGGAAAGGGACTGTCGAAGCTCCTTGAAAGAAGCCGAATGAGAGGAACTCAGAGAAAGTGGGATAAATGCCGCGACGAGGAGGAGGGGGATGCAGCCTCCTCCAGGGCGACAGAGTGCTTGGGCTGCTCAGCCGAGTCAGCTGTCGAGACACCGCCCAACAAGCCTCTTTGGATGTTACGGAAAACCCTGGCGCCTGAGCCTCAATCGGGCAGCACGATCCTCCAGGATGTTAGTAGAAAAAGCGCGGCACAACTTGCAAACCTGCGGGTCGTGGTCCAAATCGAGGCAGTATATGCACGTGGAGTGTGGATCAGTCCTGGAGATATTCCGCCCGCTGGGGCGCCTCCGAGAGCCAGGAAACAAACTGTCCATCGCAGCCGCGAGGGAAAGAAGACCAAAGTTTAGAAAACTTCAAAACTAAATTCGGATGAACCGAAGAATCAGGAACCAGTCGAAAAACGCAAAGCGCTAAGGAGGGAACCTGAGCTTCCAAGCGGTAAGGAAGATCTGGCGTCATGGGGCGGAGCCGAGAGTTTTACCACCCGGGTGGGAGGAGCCAGCTTGAAGACCTTCCGGCAAGATTTAAAGCGGCAAGAAACCTGCCAATAAGTGTGGATGAACAACATATCCATGTTCCTAGAAGCATACTTCATATCTAGGGAGCAAATCCAGTCCCCTGTTTGCAACACGGGAATAAGAGCTTGAAGGGAGACCACGCAAAACGTCTTGCATTCTATGCAGAAGTTTAGGTCTCTGAGATCTAACACAGGCCTGAGTTCGTCTGTCCATTTGGGGACCAGGAAGTATCTGAAGTAAAGCCCTTTGTTCTTCTGGCCAGAAGGCATTGTTCTATTGCACACTTAAGTAGCAAAGCTTGCACCACTTCTTTCAGAAGGGACAAATGTCACAGAGGATAAGTGAAATAGGCAGAGGATGCTCGGGGGTTCTGAAAGCTCCAAAGCATGTTCCTTGGCAATTATCTCCAGAACCCATTCACCTGTAGCAATCTCCCTCCACTGTGTTAGATGAAGGGAGTGACGGCCGCCTACCACCACCTCTGGAGGAAACAGAAAAAATAAACTTCATACTTACCGTAATTTTGTTTTCTGTTAGCTCCAACACTGTCAATGGGTAATCATAACAACTGGCAAGTGCACCCCTACCAGGGAAATGGCGCAGCCCAAGCATAAGAATGTTGGGCACATGAGGATTCCATGCAGTAGCAGCAATTCCTCAGTTAAGCTGTGCCATTCAAAGGGGACAGAGCTACTTTTCTCTTCTCTGAAGATTTCAAGTTCCAAGATTCAAGACTTCAGTTGAGGCTGCAATTCTGCTTTGCAGGTTGGGGCTGCCTGTTTACAGGGAGCACCCCTAAATTTAAATCATGCCTGTTAAGCTGTGGCTTTCCAATTGAATAACCTGCCTTTTTTCTCACTCCCTGTCGGGATTGGGAGCCACTTTTGCCTTGCTAGGGTGTTTTTAATGGTCTCTTGTTAAAAATATAAATGAAAAAAAAGGTGCCACAGGTAGGTACAGATTTAATTATTGGGAGTGTAGGGTCTCGGGGGGGGGGGGCCTCGACTTTGGCATCAGATCCCTTGCCCGGGCCCCCCTCCCACAAGCTTGAGTTTTTGTGTTTTTCTGTGTTTAACAGAAAATTGTGTTTTTTGAGTAATTCTGAGATGTTTTGCTGTATTTCCACCTCCACTTTTTCCATTTGAACGGCCGCCATTAGGGCTGGGCGTGCACTTCTTCATCAGTTGGGCTTCCCACAAGTGTCCTGAGTGCGCGCCAGTGGTGCACGCATGTGCACAATGTTAACCGCATTGTGCAGCACTAACTGTAATTGAATCCTATTGCACAACAGTGCACACGCTTGCGCAAGCGCACTGATGCTCCCACGTGCAGTGGGCATGCACATGCTTAGTACAAGTGTTTTTGAGTACGTTGATGCCATTTGGCAGTTGGTTTGGCGATTTTAAAAGCAAACAAGCAATTTAAGTAAGAACCTGCCCCCCCCCCCCCGACAACCATGTTTTACAGGCACTAATACATTTAAACCTGAGGTATTTTAAGCACATTACTACAGGATTACACTTGCCTTGCTGGTTTTAACTCGACTAGCAATGGGGCTAATAATTGTTATATTATTATGGCTTATATAAATCCAGCAGTGCTGAGTTTACTTCCCACGATCCTCTCTCATAGTCCAACAAGTAATAGGGTTTATAATTATTACATAATTATGGTTTATACATTCAGTGAATCTGGGTTTGTTTCCCAGAACCTCCACCTGCGTGGTAATATCTTGTAATTCTGCTGCCACTGCCTTGAAGAACCAGGTGCTCCCCCTCCGCAGACCACAGAACCGGCTGAGGAGTTGCTGAGCAACACAATAAGGGCAAAATAACCCATCGGGGAGGGCCTTATAAATGGAAATTACATACTTACCATAATTATTGATCTTCTTGGACAGTCTCCATCACTCATTCACACTAGTGGGTTAGCACCGGAGGCGCTAGGACCAAGCGGGAGCCTAACATTTTCTGAAGAGTTGGCGTTGAGACAGGACCACGCATGTGTGGCACCACGAGACTAACTCGCGCCTGTGTAGGCTATCTCGGCATCAACCCTTCAACCACCTCAGTACCTTTTTGACCGAGGAGGTGCAGCGTAACTAATGAGAATAACTCATCCTGAGCTTCTGAGCCTGAGAGGGCCTTGATGGCCTTTGCAAGAAAGGTCAAAGAACAATGTCCTCACAGTCTGAACCATAGGACCATGAAGACCATGAGAGAAAACGAGTAAACCCAGGGGATGGTGGGTGGGCGTGAGAATGAGTGATGGAGATTGTCCAAGAAGATCAATAATCACGGTAAGTACGTAATTTCAATATCTTCCTGGACTAAGTCTCCATCACTCATTCACACTAGTGGGAGAGTACCGAGCTAAAACCAACAACCCTGAGTAGGGTGGTAGAAGATAGCGTTCACTCAGAAAGGACAGCCAAGGACTGTCCTGCTAATAAAAAGAGCTGTCTTGTAAACAGCATCTAGAACACAGTGCTTACAAGATAAGCGTTCAAGTTGCAACTCACCACTTTGCAGACGACTGCAATGGGCACAAAATGAAAGTCTGCCAGGAAGCCGCAACCACTCCAGGAGAGCGGCAGAACCTGGCCTCACAATCTGGTCTAGGACCAAAATTAATAGTGTCAAAGACATGTACTAATGTAACGTAAAGGGACCTCAGGAACTGAAAGAGTCAGAGGTAAAGTCTACTGGTTCAGGGTAGACCGGAATGTGCAGATGGAAACCTGCACTATAAAGTCTGGCTGAACTGTAAACAACAGGTCCAGGAGCACTTGAACCCCTTACTTGGTGAGCAAGGGGGTCCAGGTGGGGTTAGCAGATCAAGGAGAATGGTTTCCACTTAGTCACTGTTACCTTCCTGATGGAAGGCCAAAGCACAACTTAGAAGCCTCTTGTGGTGCTCTAGTAGGACCAGATCCTACCCAGTGCATATTCCAAAAGGAATCATCCTGCCCCTGTGTGTACAACTGTAGTAGCGGCTCTGAACTCAGGGAAGAAAGGAAAACGTGTACAAGAGGACGTGTCCACTGTGGAAAAAACATTCCGACAGAAAAAAACAGGGGCTGGATTTCTAAGGCAAATAGAGGCAGATGCGTATCGAGGAGGGACACAGCAGGACCAAGTTAGGGCTAACCCATTTGTTTAAGTGACTGAAAGAGGCAGTGACTCAATGCGGTGAGGCACTACCCACTCTGGCCTCCCTGAAGGGAGTAGGATAAGGATTCTAGTTTGTTTGCTGAAAAACAAACATCCCAACTCCAGCACACACTTGGAGAGGATAGCTTCGTGAGCGACTGGCATGGACCAGTGCGCAGGAACCAAAGGTGTGAATATTTGAGAAGCTACCTCAGAAAAAAGACCTACTTGACCTTCCATCAAGAAGGAGAAAATCACCCGTTAAGTAAAAGCAAGCAAGGAAGTAGGAACCTGAGTTCCGACTCGGTGGAGAGTCGCTTCTGCTGCTGCAAGGCTCTGCTCAAGAGAAGAAAACCTGATGAAAAGAAAGGGGAATTAACAGACTGGGCAGTCGCCTAGGTCTAGGAAATGTCTCTGAATGACAGAAATCTCTCTTAGAGAAAGAGATGACCCATACCGCCGCCGGATCGGACTCCCCCTAGGGGAAGAAGAAGTTAGGTACTCTTTACCGTACTCTGGAGACGAGCACCTCAGGGGCTGAGGCAGAACCTGACCAGATCCAAAAAGGGGGGTATCGGGTAACTTTGGCTAGGCCCTGTGCTGTGATAACAAATTTTTTTTTAGTCCGAGCCTAACAAGGCTTTCAGGCTGCTATTTCGCAAGGATTGTCCTGATACAGAATGACAAAGATGTTCTCCATCTGAGTGCAGAAGGAGCCTGAGCATCCATACTGAAATCATGACCGGACTAACAGTCACAGCTGGAGAGATGCTGACCACCTGTGCCGAAGAAGCCACCAAAGGGGCAATATCACAATGGGGTTATATACCCCTATCAAAAGAGCGGACGAGCCAGAGCGGCTCCCGACCATTAAATTAGAATGTTCCACAGAGCGTAACTGTCTTGACGATTGAGAAAGTATAAACGCAGAAGTGTATGGTCCACGGACGCAGTGTGAAATACTATAGTGGACCCAATTACTGAGGAACTACTGAAAAGATTTTCCATCATGGACTCTGGTGATAGAGAGGACGTGCCCTTCAGTATATAAAATGAGTCGTCCGCTGTATTACTGACCAGAAGGACAGGGAAAGACCCATCTAGATGCACTTCTACCCCAGAAGGACCTCCAAGAGAGGTCTAGGTCAGAGTCACTAGAGACTCCGCCATCAGGAAGGATGTCAAGGAGCTTGGTACCATGTAGGGAGCCGAGAAGGTGCTGAGCAGAATGAGATTCCGCTGGCAGAGCAATACAGCAGAGTTCCATCAGCAGAAAACCGCTGGATGACACAAGATCCCACGTAGACCGCCACTCAATAAGATGTGTGGAAAAAAATAATCAGCAGAACAGGAGTTCATCCTGCGGAAAACATCCTTTCACAAGTTCTGTGGAAAGGAAGTCTGAAAAGGAAAAATGTGTCACTAATTCTGCCATACAGCACCCACCAGCAACCGTGTGGCACCAGCATCACTCATGGCACAGGAGGACACCAAGCAGTGCCTATGCCAACCTGGGTGACACCCAAGGGCACCCGCGGCAGTACCCGCAGGCACCCCCAGCACCCATGTAGCAATGGCACCAGAGGTCACCCACGACACCCATGGCACACATGGCACCACGGTACGCATGACACCCATGGCAAAAATGGCACCTGAGGGCACCAGTGGCACCCATGGGTGCTTTCGGTGCCACCCACAGCACCCACGGGTACCCTTCAGTGGCACCCATGGCACCTGTAGCACCATGGCACCCGTGGGCGCTCACTGCGCCACCCGCAATACCCACGGGTGCCCCTGGTGCCACCCATGGCACGCCTGGCACCCACGGGTGCACAACGCCACCCGCGGGTGCTCAGCACCACCCAGACACCTGCGGCACAAATGACGGCGCCGACAACCAACGGCACCAACAAGAGCACCCACAGCGCTGCACAGAGCAATGGCGCCAACTAAGGCACGGCGCCGACCAAGGCGCCGAAGGAAAATGCCAATGTAAATCCTGAGAAGGGGAGAAGGAAACAGGTGGTGCCCATGCCGGCCCGTGCATGGAAAAGGGAGAGGGGGTAGGCACGAAGGGTCGACACAATGGCAAAGGCATCAAGAGGGCACCTCGCCCATCGTGATCCAATCGACCCGGCTCTGGTCCAACAGCTCTGAGGCCCAGAGGTCCCGAAATCAGGAACAGAGCCAGGAAAAACTGGAAAGTCAAACCCTCTGCTCCACTGGAGTCGCCCAGAGGTGAAACTGGCCACCGGAGCTCCAGCGAAAACAGAGATGGAGCTCGGAGTCGAGAATGCAGCCATTAGGAGTGGGGCCAAGAGGAACCCACCAAAGTCAGTTCAGGCCCATTGCCCTCCCGACGAACAATCCGCAGACGCATCAACGGCAACCTCAAGCGGTGACTTGCTTCTTCCCCAACGAAAGAAGAGCTCGAGGTTAGCGGAGCCGGATACCCGAACTACTAGAGTTGTGCTCGAGGACCGTCCTCCCAACACAGGATTGTCCAGAGTTGACCCCCCATTAATTAAGGGCGGCTAACCGGACACAGCCCTTCTGCCATAAAAACTTTAAAACGAAGTCCTCCTACAGTCACCGCTACCGTCTCGGGACGACTCCATTGATGGCAGGAAATAATTTATTTTTCTTCATAATCTTCTTTTCTTGTTCACAAAATAAGAAATTACTAAAAATATTAAATTAAACGTTAAAAGCTGCTGTCGTATAGATGAAAATATAGACTCCGGCAGACGAGTGACGTTGACACCCAAGCACACTCGATGGCGGGAGAAAAGGAACCAAGTCGGTTGGTGGGTCGACGCTGAGATAGCCTACACAGGCGGAGCTTGTCTCGAAGCGCGATGCATGGTCCTGTCTCGACGCCAACCCTTCAGAAAATGTTAGGCTCCCGCTTGATACTAGCGCCTCCGGCGCTATCCCACTAGATGTGAATGAGTGATGGAGGCTTAGTCCAGGAAGATCCCATGTTGCAGGACTTACATTATTTCTTAATTAATTAATGGTCTCCAATAAGTCATGGTGCCAAAGAATATAATTGCGGCAAATAACAACTGTGAGGAAAAAATAATACTCAGCCCCAATATCTTATCTGGGCTAAAACATTATTTTCCGCAGCACTGTCTTAAAACACCTTACTCAGCGTCGCACATCACACAAGTGGAGGTTGCGGGAATCAAACCCAGATCCTCTGAATGTATAAACCATAATTACATAATAATTATAAACCACATTACTTGTTGGACTATGAGAGAGGGTCGTGGGAAACAAACCCAGGACTGCTGGATTTATGTAAGCCATAATTATTATTAGCACCACTGCTAGTTGAGTTAAAACTAGTAAGGCAAGCATAATCCTGTAATAACGTGATAAAAATACCTTAGGTTTAAATGTATTAGTGTCTGTAAAACACGGTTGACAGGGGGAAAAAAAGTTTTTTTCTTAAATTGCTTGTTTGCTTTTAAACTGCCAAACAGCATCTGCGTGCTCAAAAACACTTGTACTGAACATGCACTGCCCACTGCGTATGGAGCATCAGCGTGACTTATGCCAAACAAGTGGCAAACCTTGCACAACAGGATTCAATTAGGAGTTAGCACTGCACACACGGTTAGCACTGCTATACCCGCATTCAGTGGCACACACTCAGGACACTTGTGGGAAGCTCAACTGATGAAGAAGCTCGCACTCCAGCCCTAATGGCTGTGTGCAAATGGAAAAAATGGAGGTGGAGGTAGAAAAACACCAAAACACTTCAGAATTACTCAAAAAAAACCCACAATTTTCTGTCAAACACAGATAAACACAAAAACTCAAGCTTGTGGGAGGGGGGACTAGGCAAGGGATCCAATGCCAAAGTCGAGGCGCCCGAGACCCTACACTCCCAATAATTAAAGCTGTACCTACCTGTGGCATCTTTTTTCTTTATTTTACATTTTTAACAGGAGACCATTAAAAACACCCTAGCAAGGCAAATGTGGCTCCCAATCCGATACGGAATGAGAAAAAAGGCAGGTGATTCAATTGGAAAGCCACAGCTTAACAGGCACAATTTAAATTTAGGGGTGCTCCCTTTAAACAGGCAGCCCCAACCTGCAAAGCAGAATTGCAGCCCCAACTGAAGTCTTGAATCTTGAAATCTTCAGAGAAGAGAAAAGTAGCTCTGTCCCCTTTGAATGGCACAGCTTAACTGAGGAATTGCTGCTACTGCATGGAATCCTCATGTGCCCAACATTCTTATTCTTGGGCTGTGCCATTTCTCTGGTAGGGGTGCACTTGCCAGTTGTTATGATTACCCATTGACAGTGTGGAGCACTACAGAAAGTGGTGTGGGGGCAGGCGAATACTAGTCAAGCTGAGCCAGTGGGGGCAGAGTCACCAGCTACAATGGCCTTTAGTGCTTTGGAATGGGCACCTGAGAGGGATGTCCCTTATCATGCCCTTGCTGACTATAGGCTTGATGGCCACATCTGGTAGCAGACTGACAAAAGGATCCCCTTCCACTGCCCCTACCAGGCATGGGATAAAGGGACCTGATTGACCTTAAAGTAATTTTTGAGACTTAAAGCTTCTTAATGCCTCTTCAACATCATATCCAAATAGTTTGGTGCCTCTAAAAGGGGCATTCAAAACAGTTTTCTGTATATCAGCTGCAAACTCAGCAGCCCTGAGCCAAGAATAACATTTCAGGCAAATACCAGTGGCAGCTGCCCTGGCAGAAGCATTACAGACATTGTATGCTGAGCAGAGCAAATGTCTCCAAACCTCAGCACCAGACGTGAGAGTTTTAATTAACTTATTCTTGGCACCATCTTCTGGAAGAGCCCGAGCTGCAGCTTTAGCAGCTTTCCACAAGCTATTCTGACACTTTATCATATGGGCCTGGTAGTTTGCAATATGAAGGCCTAGTGAGGAAGAGGCATATGTACACCAGCCGACCACATCAAGTCTCCTGGATTCCTTATCAGGAGGCGGAGTACTTGTGTGTTTAGCTGCCCTGGATCTGTCGTGTGCAGCCATTATAACCACTGAGTCAGTTTCTAGCTGGCTGGCATAATAAGGCTCACCAGAAGGAACAGGGTACAGTTTGTCAGCCTATCTAGGTACAGCTGGTATTGAACTGGACATCTACCATGCAACAAAGGTGGCATCCTGCAATGCAGGATAGACTGGAGGAATAATGATGGAGGGAGTATAGTACCTCCAAAAACTCCAGCAGGTTTTTTTGGTGGAATCCTCTTCTTCCACAGTAAAGCCCATGGCATTCTGCATTTGCTGCATCACACACTGGAAGGTAGGGTCTTCTGGTGGAGATCTGGGTGTGTACACTACAGAATCCTCAATACAAGAAGGTACAGTTGAGCTAGAATAGGTCCATAACCCTCCTCCTCTTCATAATCCTCCTCCATGATGAGGACTGGATTATATTCCACTTCTTCATCGATGTCCCCATCGACGCTGGGAGCTGAAAACTTCGCTGGCAACACCGAAGGGCACTGATCAAGAGGTATATGCTGTGAATCAGCTAATGGTGTCGACAGGGCCTGCAATACAGAAACACCCATCGACGGCAGTACAAGCTGCATAGGTAAGCCTGGAAGTACACATCCTATCATATCTGAAAACGAGGCCAACACTGCCTGCGCATCGATGCTGCCCTGACAGGAAGTCATGACCGCTAGAGTAGATGACGGGCCTGGACCCATCGATGACGGTGACATACCTGAATTATTTTCCTGCCATCAATCATACTCTTCGGACCTGCTACGGAAACGCCGATCAACTAACTGTTGTTTATTATTTTTCACTACATCAATCACTACATTTTATTGATATCTTCGTCTCTGCATTCCACCAAAACCAATGATGCTGTTCCAGTACTGTGAGTGTGGAGAAAAAATGTATAAGGACAATGCACATGAACTGTGTCTGCTGTCTAGGCCTCCCTCACAATGCCAGGACTTTTGAGCTCTGCCAGGGTTTCAATCAAGTTACAAGGTGACGTAGAAGAAAGGCACTGGAGAAGCTTCGATTGGAAAAAAAACTTTTAGCAGCCATGGAAAATGCCCATGGCCATATATCTGTGTTGCCAGCCCCACTAACCGACTTGTGATTGTCGAAATTGAAAGACTGAGACAAAGAGCAGTCGTCTTTGGGGCACAAACGTAAGGACAAAGACAAGTCTGCTTCCCCAGTGAGGTCTAGGTCGCTGTTACAGCCTGCAGGTAATCTACTTACTTTGTCATCATCTGCTTCAGCGGCAGTGACACCAGTTCTCCCGACTGCTGACCAGACACCAAGGTCAGGGCTTGGCTTAGGTACTATATTACCTACTACAGAATTCAGGAGAGATGGGGTCACCCACGTTTATACAGACGCTGAGTCAGGACATCATCGTGGGCAACCCCCAACTAGCAAACATTTCCATGTGGTCCTAGAGTTGACGTGGGTATATTTCCAAACGTGTGGCCTAATGAAAGAGTTATCCTTAAAGAAGATCAACATTTGTCATTATCAGATTATACATTCATTTCATTCATAAAACCATTCTGATTAGCGCTTATTAAAATGTATTTTCTTTGTGCCACAATTTTGCAGGTCTTTCTAATCATCATTCATCTTTCTCTGGTCTTGCTATTTTATCCCTCTCTTTCACCTTCTATTCCCGCTCTTTCACCGCTTTCTCTTTCTCTGCACTTTACTTCCTATCATTCTTCATTGTGTTGTGATTTTTCTGAGCCACTGTATAAAATAGCGCAACACACCCAGTGATGGGTGCACCGTAAGCCCAAAACACCAGGAGGCGTGTTAATCTAGCTCAGCCTGCACTCTCTCATAGTTCATTTACCACGCCCTCAGAATTCTGTAGTACTGCATCCACAGAACATGCACCCCACAACAGAATTTAAGTGCATCTGAACAAGTCACCATTTATGGTGATTTGTATTTTAAAAACACTAGTTAGGCCGGCTCAATGGCGCCGAGCTGAACAGCATGCTGGCAACGGAGCAGGCATAAATGGTGACTTATTCAGATGCACTTACATTCTGTTGTGGGGTGCATGTTCTGCAGGTGAGCCCTGAGCCCAGAACATCAGAAGCGCAGGCCAGCAGGGAATGTGATACAGCGTTCCATGTGGATGTTCTTCTCCCGGGGCAGGGGGTGGCAGAGCACTGCTCAGAGAGCAATACCTGGTAGCGTGCAAAGCCTAGCTGGCACAGGTAACCACACATCTGCTGGCTCTGCCTCCAGGGTGCTGTCTCAGTGCACGCCATCTGGGTGTGGGAGAAGGGGAGGGTCCCAGAAAACAGAAACTATTACCCACCTTAGCCTGCAGGATGACAGCTGCCTAGTCCTCCCCACTGCACAGACCCCCTACTGCAAGGATCCTGCCCACCCAAGCCCTCCATACTTTGGAGGATCCCCCAGCATGGATAAGCCAGACCCTCTGAGGAAGCGGGAACAGCCTGAGGAGCCAGGTGGCAGGAAGCGGCAGCACAGAGTAAGACTGGCAGACAGGAATGCTGAGTGTCCAGAAGGAGTGGAGGGGTGCAGGGGACGGCGTAAGAAAAAAAGAAAATACTAGTTATACACAATTCCAGCCTCTTTTGTCTTTGAGTTAAAGCCTCCCCCATGCTCTATTTGATCTCATCAACGATATCTTATAGTATGCCAATGACTGGACAGAAATCCACAACAGAAGCAAACAATTCCTGCCACAGAAGTAGAATGAAGGGCCTTCGTAATTACTTCTTTTGTATTACACAGCATGAAATGTGTTATCTCGTAATTACACAACCACTGACTAAACATTACAGCATGGGTTTCAGAATCAGGGATGGTTACTTATTGTTCTCATCATCAAAACATTTGCTCACTTGGGGGGGATGCTACATTCTGAACCAGGTGCCATTCTCTGCATACCCACACATGTCTACTGGCTCTGCCTGGTATAAATAGCATATACAGTGGTGGCACTCATACCTTAGGCTATACATAATGCACCCAAAGGTTGCCAGTTTGACATGACCGGTGTTGAAAGCTGGTATTTACCTGGTTTGCACTGATGGAATGATGGGTTCTGGGCGTCGCTTGGCTTGTGGGGCCTCCTCAGTTGGAGATGGTTCCGTGTAGCCCACCACAGAAATTGCCTGCCCTTGGTGTGACAGGGCAGACAAACGACGTTTGATCAGCACACTCTCTTGTTTAACTCCTTTCTCTTCTTTGGGTTCCTCTTTTGGGAGCTTCAGCTGCTCCACACCTAATTTGGTAGGGATGGGGGCAAGAAATAAATCATTTACAAAACAGACAGTAAACATCAGGAGCAAAATCAAGAAGAAGAGGCTTACTCAGATGTAATGCAGTAAGATTTTCGTGCTCATTACCTGGTCCAAGACCAGCTGATGTCATCTGTGTGGCCATGAGTCGGGCGAGATGCTTGATCTGCGCTTCAGTACCTGCAGATTCAACAGGGGTGTATGTCGCCTGGAAGGATGCAGGCATGGTTTCTGGAAGGTACACCATACTGATCAAAACCTTTTATAAAAAAACAAAAAATGACAGGTAGGTATCAAACTGTTTTACTAGAAAAGGCTGGCAGCTTATTATACAAAGGTGCAACCTAAATCGGTATACAGTGGTGTGCCTGAACATTCAAGAAAGATGCATTACTAACAGTAAATCTTTGACAGAATCTACTCCATAGAGTCACAGGTTTGAAACTTTAAGCCATCGGCATCAGGAGCTCTCAGACATTTCTGTCTAGCTGGGCTTATCCATGTTGATGTATGTCAATGCCGAGTATGTAAGCTGGATGGCCCTGTCACTCCTCAGTTTCACATCAGAGACATGTTCAGGATCAAGTCAAACAGTCAGGAACCAGGAGGTCAGCATGACCAGACACATGGAAAAGGAGACAGAACCAGAAATTTGAGAAACCTACACAGGGCGCAGAATAGCAAAACACTCACTGTGCAGCAACTGATAGGCCTGCAACACTATGCCACCTGTAATACAGAAAAGGGGAAGGTGCGTGGGTGAACTGTGGCTCTATAGAGGAGATTCTCTCAAAGTTCTTCTTGTTACATAATACAACTATCTTCTTAAAGGACATCTCTTCCATACAGCCACCTCTGAAATGATTTCCAAGGAGTACATAAAGGAAAGTGGGAGGAAGGCCCTATTTAAGGGACGTGTAAGACCCTAGGATAGAAGACCATGAAGTACAACAAGGCCGAAGAAAAATTATTTATCACAATAATACTGTTTCTTCCAAGGGCTCTCTCACCATGCTTAACATGTGCAGTTAACCTGGAAGGTTTAGCTTCCCCGGAGAGAGTGGAATGTATATAAATTATGGAACTTGGAATGCTTTTCAAACCTCCGCCTAGTGGTGACGCTGCATTCTACTGCTCAAGGACAGATTTATTTTGAAAGCCTATAGGGCAACAGCTACGAACCTATTAATCTATCTTATACTACACCTAAACCAACTACCTACCAAAAATAAATAATAAAAGATTGGCCGGGCCAAGCTATGGCAGATTAAGATAAAAACTACAGCAAAAAAACAGATTGTGGATGAACAATAAGAATGCTCAAGCGAGTAAATATCAAACAAAACTCTGATTCTTGTAGAACCTTTTTCCAGGTTCTGGAACAGGAGGTAGGGTGGGAGATTTAAGCATAGTGAGGGATCCCTTCGAAGAAACAATATTACTATGGTAAGTCATTTTTTCTTCAAATCCCAGGAATCCCTCACTCTGCTTAACGTGCAGACTACGAAGCAGCACCTTGGGAGGCTGGGTACAAAACCTATTTAGGGAAAAGGTTCTGCAAGGCAGCAGTGCCAAACCTGGCATCTCTTCTGGACTGCACATCCAGACAATAGTGCTTTGTAAAGGCATGTGCAGTTTTCCAAGTAGCTGCTTTACAAATTTCTTACAAGGGAATAGCCTTTGTAGCTGCCACAGAGGCAGCAGTGCCACGAGTGAAGTGTGCCATGAGGCCTGGTAGTGACCAATTGCCAGCTTTAGTGTAACAGAACTGGATGCAGGAGACTATCCAGCGGGCAATGGGCCTTTTAGAAGCTGGCCTGCCCTTGCCCACTTCACCATATGTGAGGAACAGATGTCAGTGGGAAGATCTAAGGTCCTTTGTGCGGTCTAGATAGTAACTAAGTGCCCTTTTAACATCCACACTGAGGAGCCTTTGCTCACCAGAGCTGCATTTTGCTGTGAAGAATACTGGGAAAGTGATGGCTTTGTTTAAATGAAACTGTGACACCACCTTAGGAACAGATTTCCTGTTAGTCTGCAGTTCGCACACCCTCCTGGTAGAGGTTATGGCCACCAGGAAAACTGACTTCCAGGTGACATACATCAAGTCTGCAGTAGCCACAGGCTCAAAGGTAGGTTCCGTGAGCTTGGCTATGCACAGGTTCAAATCCCATGGGGGGACTGGTTCCCTAGCAGACGAATATAGATGCAGTAGACCCTTAAAAGAATTTCTTGAAAATGGGATAAGAAGCCACCGTTTTCCCATTACCTGCTGAAATATAGACAGAAATAGACACCAGGTGCACTTTAAGGGACTGAGGCCCAAAGCCCGCAGATGAACGAAGTAGTCTAAGAGTATGGGCAGGTCTGCCTGCAAAGGGTTGATCTGCCTAGGAACACACTACAGGGAAAACCTTTTCCATTTGAAAGTATAAGTTTTTCTAGTCGCAGGTTTTCTGGAAACCCTGAGGACCTTCTCTGAAAATCGAAAACTAGAGAACTCTAACTCCTCAAGAACCAAGTCTTGAGGCACGGTGACTTGAGACTTGAAAAGGTTATTCTGCCCTGAGATGTGGTTAGTAGATTGTGTCTCTGTAGGAGACAAATGGGCTGTTTGGTGGAATCAGTCAGAAGTAGGGGATACCATGGCTCTCTGCCCAGTCTGGAGCCACTAATATCATGGTTGCTGGCTGGCTCCTCAATTTCATTGCAATAATTCATAATAATAATTTTTCAATAATTAATAATCCATCTATGCCCAGCTAAACTTACCCTGCTGTATGCCCCCTTAGCAAGTCTTGTCCCTCATCATACAAGTATCTCTCAGTCACCCTAAACTTCCCATCCTCCCTTTCCCTTACTGTTGCTGTGTTGTACGCCTCCCCAAAAATCTCCCCTCCCTCTCTCATGGAAATAATCACCTCCCTTGTCTCTCTGGATTCATCAACTGAATTATTCATCTTAAGGGATTTTAACCTAAATTGGATCTCCTTCGCTAAAACCATTTACAGAGCATATCGAGTGTCTTAACCTCACACAGCTAATTAAAGAACCTACTCGTCTTAGCCCCATCTTGCAAAATCACTTCCTCCGAGACTGGATACTCTCCACCCATCCACATCAGATCACAACAGCTGGCACTCTCCCTGATATTTTCAGTGACCACCTTATAACCTCCGGTGTACGCAAAATTAACACTCCCCTTCCCCCCCAGTCTACCAATGGATTCGCACTTACAGGTCTCTCAACTCACACGATCTTCTCCGTGACCTTCATTCTACAGACTGATTACTAATGTACTCCGTTCCTGATAGCGACTCTGCCCTCTCCCTCTTCTCTCACCTCCTTCTTAGTTCTGGAATCATCATGCCCCCACTTAGGAGGTGCACAGTAAAGCACTGCCACCAAACCTTGTATTTCTGCAGATATCATCCAGCTGTGCAAATCTCACGACCTAGCCTGGGCCCAATACAGAACCTCATGTGCCCCTTCTGACCTTCACTACTACAGGACCCTTAGAAACACCTGCACCAAAGCCATTAGGACTGCCAAAGCTGCATACTTCTGTTCTATGCTACACCAGAATCCAAACTCCCCTGCCAACTTCTGGCACACACTCCATTCCCTTCTCAACCCTCTAGCCTAATCCTCCACCCCTATGTTTATCAGAGATGGTGCACCTGTCCCTGACCCAACCTCAGTGGCCTCCAAACCTAACTCCATTATATGTGCACTCCCCTGTAACACCCCCACCGCCTTCTTTCTCCTCCCCCTTTCGTCCCACGGCTACTCCTTTCCTCCCATCTCCAACCTTGAAGTCTACCAAGACTTCTCTCAACCCCAATAAGACCAGTCCTGACAGCCTTGACCTCCTTCTTCTACACATCTCCACCCCAGCCACATCACTCCCTCTTATCCATTACGTGAACCGCTCTTTTGACCATTGCTCAGTCCCTCAGGCCTGAAAGACTGCAAATGTCATACCCTGCACAATGGTGGGGGCCTCTATACACCAGGTAACTATCGTCCCATATCCCTTCTTCCCACTTTGGCCAAACTGCAGGAATCCCTTGTCTTCTCTCGCCTTTCTGATTTTCTAAACTCCACTGACTTTCTTTTCCCTTTCCAATCTGGTTTTAGAGCTAACCACTCAACAGTCACCTCTCTCCTCTGAGTCACCAACTCTATCCTTTCCAGCATGGACCAAGGCCACATAAACAGAGCCATTTTCATAGATCTAGCCAAGACTTTCGATTCTGTCATTCATCCCCTCTTACTTAACAAGCTCAGTTCTGCTGGACTCCTCGCCTCACCTGTTAACTGGTTCCAGCATGGACCAAGGCCACATGACCATGGCCATTTTCACAGATCTAGCTAAGGCTTTCAATTCTGTCTCTCATCCCGTTACTTAATAAGCTCAGTTATGCTGGACTCTCCGCCTCATCTGTTAACTGGTTTAAATCCTACCTCTCCTGCCACTCTCAACCAGTCCTTATAAGTGGTGCCCTCTCCCCTCCCTATCCAAGCTGGAGTCCCTCAAGGCTCCACTTTAGGCCAGATACTCTTCTCTAGTTTCCTAAATGGCCACCTACCAGTGAGCATACAGATGTACGCTAACAATACAGTTCTTTATGCCTTTGGTCCTTCTGCGACTGTTGTGGAATCCCAGCTTCAAGCTGATTTTCACTCAGTCCTCCACTGGTTTCAGGACAATCACCTCAAAATCAGGGTCAAGAAAACAATGTCTATGACATTTGGTACCCCTCAGAAATTGGCCAACCTTGCCTCCCCTCTCTCTTTCCCCACCCTGGACGGTTCCATATTGGAACATGTCCCCTACTACAAATACCTAGGTGTCTGGCTCGAGAGCAAACTCAACTACACAAAAAACATTGAGCACATTCACACTAAGCTTTGTCCCAAACTGGGAGCCCTGTATAGAAACAAGGACTCCCTTCCCCGCCTGCTCGTCAACTCCTTACCAAAATTACCCTCTTTTGACTATGCTGACATTATCTATAGTACTGCCTCTGCCTCCTCTCTAGCCAAGCTCGACCCCCTCTACAATGCCTTTTGCAGTTTCGTCTTAAACGCTTCTCCCCACACACATCACTGTTCCCTCTACTCATCCCTTTCCCTCTCCTCTCTTCACTGTTGCAATATGCTGTATTCTTCTCTTCTTACCTCCAAATTCTGGTTTGGATCCCTCCCCTCCTACCTCTCTTCTCTCCCGCATCCAAGGCCCCCTATCCTCTCCGATCTAGAGATGCCAGCACGTTCTCCCTCCATCGCTACTTATCTTGCTCCATCTCTGCTGCCTTTTCTTACAGACTTCCCTCTCTCTGGAATGCTCTACCTTTCACCAACACTCACCTTCCATTTTGTATCCAAAGAAAGCCCTATCCCAATATTCTCTGTTCTCAGACTCCTGCTCTCAGACTCCTGCTCATGCTTGATCTGATCACTTAAGTATTCTTTCCCTGAAGCTGCGCCACCTACACATAATGCAACATTTCATCCCATTATGTACGCATTGAGACTGTTTCAACAATCATTTTCTGTCTATTGAGTACTCCAGTTTTTACTTCCCTCACTCAACTTTTGTACCCTGTTCACTTGTTTATTTACTTATGCTTCCTGTATTTTTAACCCTTCCGTACTTTTGATTGGTTGTACATTTGTATACTGTATAGTGTCATATGGTAGTAAAATTGTATTATTACCTGTATATACTCCAATTCCCCTTCTCCGGGTCATACCTGGAAACGAGCCTTAGCTCAATGTGCCTCTCCCAGTTACCAACTTTTAAATAAATAAGTAACATTTCAGTAGAACTCGCAGTAAAAGGGGAAATGGAGGAAAGACATACAGGAACTTCCCCGACTAGTCCAGGATAAGGGCATCCATGGAGACTGAGCCCACTGCAGAGGGCCTGCAACAAAAGAGAAGGAGCTGTTAATTCTCTTCGGAAGCAAACCGGTCTGTTTCTGGCGTGTCCATCTCCTGAAGATTGTGGCCAGCACCTGCTTGTCTGGAGACCATTCGCAATGCCCTTGGCTGATCCTGCTCAGGGAATCTGCCAGGACATTGTCCTTTCCTGGAAGATGAACAACTTATAGCTGCACTTCCACGAAGTAAGCCAGCTTCCAGATCTTCATAGCTTCTGTGCACAGCTTTGAGGATCCTGTGCCTCCCTGCTAGTTGATGTAATACATGGTGGTGGTGGTGTCTGTCCTGATTTGGACTGACTGGCCCTTTACCTGGGGAGCGAACGATTGAAGGGCCAGGAAAACTGCCCTTAGCTCAAAGAGATTTATGTGCTCTTTGGATTCCCGGGGCGACCACACTCCACTTACTGTTAGATCACCCAGGTGGGCTCCATAGCACAGAAGGGAGGCATCTGTTGTCAAGCCCACCATGGGGAACTGTTGTTGAAAGGGCATTTCCTCCTTGAGATTGTTCCTTTCTTTTCACCAGTCCAGGGCTTGTAACAGAGATTTGTTACAGGCACCAGCCTTGAATGGGGGTGTCGCTTTTGGGACCAATGGGCCCTTAAGTGATACTGGATGTCTCTCATTTGAAATCTGGCTACCGGCACCACGGCCGTGGTGGAGGCCACATGACCCACAGAATGCGCCCATGCAGCAGCTCAGTCAACCCCTCCTCCCCAGAGAAGGTGAGCATCCTCTGGGATGCTCCCTCCCTCTTGATCCCCTCTCCAGCCAGCCCTCCAGCGACTTGTGCTCTTTTCCAAACTCGAGCTACGTACGTCAGGAATGGCAGCTCTACCATTGCACCGACGGGCTGGCTCTTTGGTGCATTATTCCCTTATAATTACACACCCTGTTTTGTCTTATCCTTTATGTATATGTTAAATTAAATGCATGCTGAAAAAAATAGGTTACTCACCTGTAACCATAGTTCCAGGAATGGTATATTTATTTATTTCGTTTCTGTTTACCGGGTAGGTGCACTAGGCAAACAAATGCCTATTTTAAGGCACGACACGGGAAGGTACAATACATAAAACATTACAGAAAGTGATGCAAGGCAATGACAATTCAGACAAGTCAAGTCAGTATTACAATAAATCATAAGTGGAGAACAAAAAACAGTGTAACAATAATACATAATCAAAAACAGATGAGCTTAAATAAGCAGGGGAAAGTGAAAGATACACAAAAACAAAGATAAGCAGCCAGGTCTAATCATACAAAAAACTTAGCTACCATAAATACTGGGTTGATAAGAGACCCAGCAATCATAAAAAAGAATCAAAAACAGAATAATATGAATTAGGGGCAAGAACACTTACAACACCTTGAGTAGATATTCACGGTATCCTCTGTGAATTGAGAATATCGAGGGACTTTGTCTAATCTCTTCTGGAATGGAATTCCATAATGCTAGTGCAAAATATCCAAAAGAGGATTCCCCTATCCTAGTTCGAAGTTTAGAGACTTCCAGCAGGGCATTAACTCTAAACCCCAGGGGATATGTGTTATGTGCTGGATTGAGAAGGGAGACAAGGGTCACAGGCATGTGATTTTCCAGAATGTTATAGAAGACACCCCCTAGTGAGAGACTGCGAGCCTAGGGAGGAAGCCAGCTGAGCCTTTCATAGAGCGAGTAGAAGTGTGCCTGTTTCTGCTATTCCAGGGCACACTGACAATTATTATTAAATGCTACATCTCATTTTGAGAGAGTTGTTTTGGAGGTCGATATAATGACTGAAATGCCATATGGGAGTTTAGGTAGGAAACAGACTTTAGAGCTGGTGTACAGGACCAAATCATCTGCATACAGTATAGCAGAACAGTGGGACAGGCTTCAAGTAATCGGATTTACTTTTAAAGCAAATAGTAGGGGTCCCAGAAACACAGGGTACTCACCTGTAACAGTAGTTCTAGGAGTGGTATATGATGTTCATCCACACTTTCTGATAGTGTCCTTTCCCTTTAAGATGTTTCCCGGAAAGTCTTCAAGCTGGCTCCTCCCACCCACCTGGGTGGCAACTCCCTCGGCTCTACCCCATGATGCCAGATCTTGCCCGCTGGAAGCAGTGTGTGTGCACCGAATTTGGAGTGGTCGGGTGGGTCCATGTGGATGAACATCATATACCACTCCTAGAAAGATCAGTTATGCAAAGACTTTTGCCGTAACAGTAGATGTAACAGTAGATTAGGAATGTCTCTTGCAGTAAGTCATTACTTCTGGGAGTTCCTGATAGGTGGTGCTCTAGCACGGCAGTCTCTTCTAGCAGTCTCCACACCAGGGACCACCCAGACGACCTCACTTCCTGGGCTGTGCCTATAAAAATGAGTGGTCCCTGGTAGTTTCCGTTCCCCACCGGTTTCAGCTCGTGAGGGCGAGGGACCGAGGGAAACCGAGGTACCAAAGCCTCCCGACCCTACATCGTTTTCTCTGTTACAGAATGGCAGGGGGCCGGAGGGAGGGAAGCTACTTACTGCAAGAGACATTCCTAGAAGATCTACTGTTACGTCAAAAGTCTTTGCTTAACTGATCTATCTTCCACGGAATGGTGTCTTGCAGTAAGTCATTACTTCTGGGAGATTTCCAAGCAGTTATATAGCAGTGGGTGGCCAAATATGGCATTCTGTTGTACGTATAGTGGAGTAATTGGTAGGTCTCAGTGGCATGCACTGGAAAAGACAGTATATATCAAAGTCCATTGGGTTCTGAGGTTGAACAGTAACCCAAATAATACAATGTTGTTATTTTGTAGTGCTACAATGTAGCAAGTTAGTAGTTTTCTGCTATGTCTGTCAAGTCATTAGAGAAATGTATCTAGTTTGGCATAAATAGGCTACATAAGTAGCAGACATTGTGAGATGAAACAATGTATCCATTTCACAATGATTCCACTTTTTTTTTTTTGGGGTATATTATAATATTATCAGTATATATTGATTATTTCTCAGCATCTGAGTAATAGCAGGTCCTGTTCTTGGTAGGGACACAAGGGCCCAGCGCACAACAGGCTGAGAGGCATCCCGATGGAATGATCATACTAGCCTGTAACAGTGATACCTTAAAAAGTGGCTAGATGTATAAAGCCTCATTGGGAAGGCCTCAGTAAAATTTCGAATCAAAGCCCCAGAAAAAAGGTCTCCAAGGCCTAGAACAGGAGACCAGGGTGGAGTCTGGAGGTTTTTAATGCGAGGAAGAGGCACCCGGCCGTCCTGAGGGTCGGATTAGATGTGTTCCTTGTCATTCGTTCTTTGCCTCTAAAGTTTCCTCTCTGGTTATAATAATTTCCAGTTTTATATGAATAATTATACTGAGGACGAGGATTGTGGTACATATATTTTACTGTTTTTAGTTGTCTGCCTGAGGCTTGCAGGTTGTCCAGTATCGTCTGTGCCCCGGGCCCAAAGAGATGGTCGCCAGAAAAAGTGGCATTAGCCACTTTATGCTGAATATCAGATGCTAGCCCTGAGAGTCAGAGCCATGCCTGATGGTGTATAAGAATACCGACTGCAGAGGCTCTAGCCAAGGCATCGGCAATGTCGTATCCTGTTCTTAATAAATGTCGGGAGCGGGAAGTAAGTGTGCTTATCGACATGAGTTGTTCTTTTTCACTGTACACTGGAATTTTAGCATATGTCCCATGTAGTTAAGTATTCTAATATTTAATGTGTTTAGAGCAAACACTTTCTTCCCCATATAATCAAAACATTTAGTGTCTATTTCAGGGAGTACTGTACTTGTATGTTTAGGTTTGCCAGTGCGGTTGTGAGCGGCTGCAATAACCACAGAATCCGAAGTGGGAATATTTGTTAAATATTGATGATCAAGAGAAGCCTGATAAAGCCTATGTGCTTTTTGTGTTGCTTGCAGGTATGTGCAAGAAACATAGTGCCATCATCCGAGTTTTCGGAGGTGTGGCACCCGTCTTCAAATGCAGTCAGTGTGTTTGCAAGCGCGTCCCCAGTTCCCCAATCACTGCTGCAGCTGTCTATGACAGCAGTTGAAAATGCAGTGGTCGTACAGTTGAAAGGAGAGCTCTGCTTCAGTGACCAGAGCTCCACCTCCACACACTGCCTGCACACACACTGCATGCTCATCGCCTTCCCCTCCCCCCAACACTGTCTGACGATGGGGTGCCCAATCCCCGTCGGCACCATACCCAAAGCATCCAGGTGCCACGCTGGGAGCCCACATAGCGTGTCAAAATTATGTTATGGCCGACAGGGTGCCCAATCCTGTCGGCTCCAGCCCCCAACAGCCTTTCAGCTGCCACGCTGGGAGCCCACCCAGCGTGGCAAACGTCCCTCGTCATCTTAGTCCCTCGTAGTCTTATTAAAAAACAAAACCTGTAAATACAAAACTGTCCCTCGGCGCTTCTCCCTGCCCCTTCCCACAACCTGCACCACCCACTGCACCCTGCCTCCCACCCCTCACTCCATACTTACCTCCAGGCTCGGTCAGCACGGTCTTGGTGGACCGGGAATACGTCTGCACTCTTCAAAGCCGACCTGAACTGAGGAAATGCCGTAAGCTGTATAATGGGATAGACAGGGTTTTTCAACTTTGTTGCATATCTCAGGCATTTTGGGACTTTTGGCCCAAATTTTCAACATGGGATTTTGGGACCCCTCCTCATGAATTCTTGCACTGTCATGGTGTTAATCGGGCCCAAGGGTGATTTCCCGGTCTCGTGAAATCACCTTTGGAACTGATTAGCGAAACGACACTGCCAGCGCTCATAAGGTGGGCTCTCAAAAAGTCTATGTTGAAAATTTGATGAAAATAATTCCTAAAAATGACTGTTTTACGAGCGTGCGTGGCACAGTTCCTACGCATGCTCGTAAGTTCGCTAATTTCCAACATTTTCACTCCAGATTTTCAACATTACATTTTACCACACCTCCTTTTCAGCAATACAGCTGTCATTTTTCACATCTCACCCAAAACGTGTTTCCGCCCATGTAGCGCCAATGGCACAGTCGGTGTGCGAAATCAATGTATGGGACACATTAAGAAAATCACAGTGACACTGTTCATGAGCAGAGGTCTTAAGATGGCTATGTTGAAAATTTGGTGAAAAAATTCCTAAAAATGACTGTTTTACGAGCGTGCATTCGCGCAGTTCCTACGCGCGCTCTAAGTTCAAGAATTTTCAATATTTACCCAGATTTTCAACATTGCCATTTTACCACACCTCCTTATGAGCAGTACAGCTGTCATTTTTCATGTCGCCCAAAATGTGTTTCTGTGCATGTAGCGCACAATGGCGCAGTCGGTGTGCGCAATCAATGTTTGGGACAGATTAAGAAAACCACAGTGACACTGTTCTTGAGCAGAGGTCTTAAAATGGCTATGTTAAATTCAGTGAAAAAAATTCCTAAAATTACTGTTTTACGGCGTGTGTTGCGCAGTTCCTCATGACTCCGTAAGTTCGCAAATTTTAATATTTAGACTCCAGATTTTCAACATTGCCATTTTAACACACCTCCTTATGAGCAGTACAGCTGTCATTTTCACGCCGCCTAAAATGTGTTTCTGTGCATGTAGTGCACAATGGCAGATTGGTGTGCAACCAATGTTTGGGACAGATTAAGAAAATCACAGTGACACTGTTCATGAGCAGAGATCTTAAAACGGCTATGTTGAAAATCTGGTGAAAAGAATTCCCTTCAGACGTTCTGCAATATTACTAATGAAGACACTGAACAGAACTGGCACCAGGACCGATCCCTGCAGCACCCCACTGGTCGCCCCCTCTCCCTAGACTGCACACCATTTACCACCACTCTCTGCCTCCTGTCTGTTAGCCAGTTTCTAACCCAGTTTACCACCCTTTCCCCAATGCCCAGCCTACTCAGCTAGTTTATCCGCCTCCTATATGGGATGGTGTCAAAGGCTTTGCTGAAATCAAGGTAAGCATTGTCCACTGCCCCACCCTGATTCACTTCTTTTGTCACCCAGTCAAAGAAATCAACCAGATTTATCTGACATGATGTCCCCACTGTGAATCCATGTTGTCTATGGTCCTGGGCTCCGATGGCATCTAGATGCCCCACTATCCTTTCTTTAAGCAATGTCTCCATGATCTTCCCCACTACTGAGGTGAGGCTGAACGGCCTATTGTTCCCTGCCTCCTCCCTGCTGCCGGACTTGCGTAGAGTGACCACATGTGCCCTCCTCCAATTCACTCATGTTGAATGACTCAGTGAACATGGCTGCCAGAGGTACTGCTATCTCCCTTTGCAGTTCTCTTAATATCCTTGGGCGTATGCCATCTGGTTCCATCGCTTTGTCCACCTTCAATTTAGTGAGCTCCTGCAGGACTCTCTTGCCTCTGAATGGACTACTGTCCACCTCTTCACCCCTTGGCAACTGCTGACTGCTGTGGCCTTGCCCCTCCACTCTTCTCTGAATACTGAATGGAAAGACACAGTGGATGTCTTGGGAGGAAGGCATGGAACTATCACTTCCAAATACCTAAACAGCGCATACAAGCAAGCAACATTCGGCAATGACAAATGCTTGTTTAGGTAGCTCCTGTGCAGCTATGGGTTGACTCCATGCTTCAGTGATCACATTTCTGAACGATGGTATAAAAGGAGGGACTGCCCAGATGGGTTCTTCCGGGAAGTCAAGATATTCAGCCATATCTTTACTTAATCTGTCTTGTTCTGTTGTGAAAAACCCCATTGTTTTTTGTATTTGTAACATCATTTCTGGGAATGAGGAGTCAACCAGTGGGGAAATGACCTTTAGTGGTTGTAGTATTTCTTTGTCCCAGTATGATGGTATAGAGTATGGGGACTCGAACCCTCTTCTGGTAGGGGAAATGGAAATTATGTACTTACCGTAATTATTGATCATCTTCAACAAGTCTCCAGCATTCATTCACAGTAGTGGGATAGCGCCAGGCGCTAGGACCAAGCAGGAGCCAAAAATCTTCAGAAGGATCGGCACTGAGACAGGAAAAGACTGGACAAGGTGACCGCGAGACTAATGCCTGTAGCTATCTCGGCTGCCGACCCAACCGCCTCAGTACCTTTTCGGCCGAGGAGGTGCAGCATAACTAATGAGAATAACTCATCCTGAGCTTCTGGGCCTGAGAGGGCCTTGATGGCCTTTGCAAGAAAGGTCAAAGAACAATGTCTTCACAGTCTGAACCATAGGCCATGAAGACCAGGAAAGAAAATGAGTGAACCCAGGGGATGGTGGGTGGGCGTGTAAATGAGTGATGGAGACTTGCCCAAGAAGATCAATAATTACGGTAAGTACGTAATTTCCATATCTTCCTGGACTAAGTCTCCATCATTCATTCACACTAGTGGGAGAGTACCGAGCTAAAACCAATGACCTTGAGTAGGGTGGTAGGAGATAGGGTTCACTCAGAAAGGACAGCCAAGGATTGTCCTGCTAATAAAAAGAGCTGCCTTGTAAAGAGCATCTAGAACATAGTGCTTACAAGATAAGGGCTCGAGTTGTAACTCACCACTTTGCAGACGACTGCAATGGGCACAAAATGAAACTCTGCCAGGAAGCCGCAACTACTCTAGGAGAGCGGCAAGAACCTGGCCTCACAATTTGGTCTAGGACCAAAACTAACAGTGTCAAAGACATGTACTAATCTAACATAAAAAGACCTCAGGCACTGAAAGAGCTGGAGGTAAAGTCTACTTGTTCAGGGTAGACCGAAAAGCACAGATGGAAACCCCCCCACTACCAAGTATGGCTGACCTGTGGACAACAGGTCCGGGAGCACTTGTGAGCAAAAGAAGGTCCAGGTCTACCGGTCCAGTGGCGCTGAGGGTTGAGGCGCTGGATGCCACACCTCGCGCCACGCCGGTGACCTGGGTTCAGGAACTAGCTCGGGCTGTCGGGGGTCGGTGGGGGGGAGAGAGGATTGAGCATCCGTGGGACTGCTCTCCTCTCTCGGTGAGGGATCCAGGGGTAGCCCAGTGCGGCAGCGGCCCCCGGTGGTGACCTGCAGCACTGCTATGCACCAGGGCACGTACACTAAGGGGCGATGTCGGGCAGCTGCCTTTCTGACGTGGGTGGGAGCACCTACATCGGAGCTGGGCAGCACTGCACGTCCCACGTCTGTGGGGGGGTAACCAAGAACACAGGAAAAACCCAGCTCCAAGGATGAGGCGACGGCACTGATCCTCCATGCCCTATGCCGGGGTTTCCCTAGCTTGCCTTGAATTTCCCCAGGCCCACTCCTCGTCCAGGGCCAGAGTCTGCCTTGAGGAGCACGCCCCAAGTAGGACAGGGGGCGACCCACCCCAGATAGGGTTAGCCGGGGTGCTGGCGCCGGCGAGGAGAGGAGGCATAGCGTGGGATCCTCAGGTAGGCAGGACAAGGATGGGATGCCTGCGAGAGGACCTTGGAGCCACGACGGGAGCGAAACAAAGCTGACCAAAAAAAAAAAAAAAAGAAGGTCCAGGTGGTGTTAGTCCATCAAGGAGAATGGTTTCCACTTAGTCACTGAAACCTTCCTGATGACAGACAAAGCACGACTAGAAGCCTCTTATGATGGTCTAGTAGAACCAGATCCTATCCACTTCATATTCCAAAAAGGAATCATCCTGCCCCTGTGAGTACAACTGAAGTAGCAGTCTCTGGACTCAGGGAAGAGAGGAAAAATATACAGGCGGACGTGTCCACAGCAGAAAAACATTCCGAAAAAAAAAAACAGGCTGGATTTCTAAGGCAAATAGAGGCAGATGTGCGTCGAGGAGGGATGCAGCAGGAACACGATAGGGCTAACCCATTTGTTGAAAGTGACTGAATAGCGGCAGAAGTGACTCAATGCAGTGAGGCACTACTCACTCCGGCCTCCCTGAAGGGAGTAGGAAAGGACTCTAGTTTGTTTGCTGAAAAACAAACATCACAGCTCCGTCATGAATATTTGAGAAGCCATCTCAGAAAAAAGACCTACTTGACCTACGGTCAAGAAAGGAGAATGTCATCTGCTAAGTTGAAGCAAGCAAGAAAGCAGGAACCTGAGTTCCGACTCACTGGAGAGCCACTTTTGTTGCTGCAAGGCTCTGCTAAGAGAAGAATAAAAAAAAGGGTGATTAACAGACTGGAAAGTCGCCTAAGTCTAGGAAATGTCTCTGAATTAAAGAAACCTCTCTTGGAGAAAGAGATGACCCATACCGCCCCTGGATTGGACTCCCCCTAGGGGTGGAGAATTCAGGTACACTCTACCGTATTCTAGAGACAAGTGCCTCAGGGGGCTGAGGCAGAACCTGACCTGATCCAAAAGGATGGTATCGAGTAATTTCGGCTAGGGCCTATGCTGTGATAAATTTTCCTTTGTTTTTTTTTTTTTTTACCATTAGTCCGGGCCTAACAAGGCTTTCAGGCTGCTATTTCGCAAGGATTGCCTAATACAAAAATGACGAAGATGTCCTCCATCTGAAGAGCAGAAGGAGCCTGAGCATCTGTACTGAATCGTGACCGGACTAATACTCACAGCTGGAGAGATGATAACCAGCTGTGCCAAAGAAGCCACCGAAGAGGCAATATCACAAGGGGGCTACATACCCCTATCAAAGGAGTGGAAGAGCCTGAGTGGCTCACGACCATTGAGTTAGAATGTTCCATAGAGTGTAATTGTCTTGACAACTGAAAAAGTCTAGACGCAGAAGCGTATGATACACGGTTGCAGTCTGAAATACTATAGTGGACCCTAAAACTGAGGAACTACTGAAAAGATCTTCCATCATGGACTCTGATGATAGAGAGGGCGTGTCCTTCAGTATATAAAATGAGTCATCCACTGCATTACTGACCAGAAGGACAGGGAGAGACTCATCTAGATTCACTTCTACCCCAGAAGACCCCTAAGGGAGGTCTAGGTCAGAGCCACTAGAGACTCCGCCACCAGGAAGGATGTCGAGGAGCTTGGCACCACGTAGGGAGCCAAGAAAGTGCTGAGCGGAAAGATAGATTCCTCTGACAGAACAGTACAAAAGAGTTCCATCAGCGGAAAACCGCTGGAAGTCACAAGATCCCACATAGACCGCCTCTTACTAAGATATGCGGAAAAATAATCCGCAGAACAGGACTTCATTCTGGGAAAACAACCCACCACAAGTTCTGTGGAGAAGAAGTCTGTAGAAGGAAGATTTGTTACTAGTTCTGCCAGACAGCACCCACTAGCACCCCTGCGGCACCAGCATCACTCGTGGCACAAGAGGGCACCAAGAAGTGCCTATGCCAACCTAGGTGACACCCAAGGGCGCCCGCGGTGGTACCCGTAAGTACCCCTGGCACCCAAGCAGCAATGGCACCAGAGGACACCCCCGACACCCATGAAAACCATGGCAAGAATGGCACTCGAGGGCACCAGCGGCACCCATGAAACCCATGGCACCGTGCTCGGCGCCACCCGTGGGTGCTCAGCGCCACCTGCGGCACCCACGGATCCTCGGTGTCGCTCGCGGGAGCTAGGCGCCGCCCGCGGCTCCGCAAGACACCCACAGCACCATCAGCAGCACCAGAAACCAGCGGCAGCAACAACAGCACCCACTTTGCCACACAGAGCGATGGCGCCAACCCACAGCACCAACCACGGCACTGAGCATGACGCCAACCAAGGCACCGAGGCATGGCACCAAGGTACGGGGCATGGCGCCGACCATGGCGCAGAGGCACGGCACCAACCAAGATGCCGAGGCATGGTGCTAACCAAGGCACCAAGCCACAGCATCGAGGCACGGCGCTGACCAAGGCACCAAGCCACGGTGCCGATGGAAAATGCCAATGGAAATCCTGAGAAGAAGGGGAGAAGGAAAAAGGTGGTGCCCATGCCGGCCCCAGCATGGAAAAGGAAGAGGGGGGTAGGCACGAAGGGTCGACACGATGGCGAAGGCACCAAGAGGGCACCGCGTTCATCCTGATCCAATCTCCAAGGCCCAGAGGCCCCAAAATCAGGAACAGAGCCAGGAAAAAAGGAAGAAGTCAAACCCCCTGCTCCACAGGAGCGGCCCAGAGGTGAAACTGCTCACTGCAGCTCCAACGAGGACAGAGATGGAGTCCGGAATCGAGAATGCAGCCGTTAGGAGCGGGGCCAAGGGGAACCCACCAAAGTTGGTTCAGGCCTATCGCCCCTCCTGACAAACAATCCTCGTGCAGACATACCAAAGGGCAACCTCGAGCGGCACCGATTCTTCTTCCCCAAATGAGGAAGAAGAGCTCGAGGTTAAGAAGAGCCGGATCCCCAGAACCACTAGATTTTTGCTTCGGTGGACTGTCCCCCCATTTCTCAAGAGGCGGCAGACGGGCACAGCCCTCTGCCATAACAACTTTCAAATGAAGCCTTCCTACGTCACTGCTACCATCTAAGGCGACTCCGTTGATGGCAGGAAAGAATTTCTTTTTCTTCATAATCTTCTTTTCTTGTTTGTAAAATAAAAACTACTACTAAAATTTAAATTAAATGCTAAAAGCTGCTTGTTTGTGAAGGGAGGTAAAGGCAAAGGCTGAGGGAAGGGTCTTCTACCCTGGTTCTGCCAGTTGTCGGGTGAGGCTCAGCTCCCAAAGGAGAACCGTGCCTGAGCGGCAGTGGGAGACAGGCATCTTATCAGGCAGAACTGGGCGGGCAGGGGAGGAGCCCCTGGTCAACTTATCGGCTGGTGCTGGGCAGGTCCCTGAAGCCTGGGGAGCTGACCTACCGGCAGCCATACAGTCCCCAGAGGAGCCGGGGGCTGGCTTAGTGTCCGTAGTGGTGTGGTCATCATCGGAGCCGATGATCAACTGACTCGCTGAAGGTTTTCCAGACTTACCGTCCAAAGTCTTCTTTGGCAGTGGCTGGGCCTCGCTCGTCAAGGGCCATGAGGTCTCACCCGTAGAGTGATCCTGCTCCCGAGATTTCTCCTTATGGTGCTTCTTTGACGGAGAAGATTTCTCAGAAGAGGACTCTCTGATGCAGTCCATTTGCTTTTCAAGAGAAGCCAAACAGACCTTTAAGAGGTGGGCCTCCAAAGCCTGCTGTCTCCGCTTTTTGGTGGTCTGGTTGAAGGTTTGGCACTCCGAGCAGGAGGAGACAGGGTGGTCTGGGCCCAAGCAGATCACACACTTTAGGTCACTGTCCCTATGAGGGATCTGAGTGCCACAGGACAAGCACTTCTTCTTGGGTGAAGACATCAAGTAGTAGGAATAACGATAATAAAGATTGGGCGAAGGAAAAATCCGATGCCAGAACTCACATGACGATCACTGTATGGAAGTCTGCAATGCGACTGACACGAGGCGACGGCGGGAAACAACTGGAGGGCGGGTGTGGGGACCGCCCACTATATACGGCCACGCTGACATCGGTCACGTGACGTTAGCTGGGTGGTCCCCCATCGGAGATTGCTAGAAAAGTCTGCCGTGCAGCCCGACGCCAGGTGGCGCCAGTCCTGTATGTAATGACCTACTGAAGGAACCCTCTCGAAGTAAGATCTGTAGGTACCACCAGTAAGACAGACGGATTAATATGGGGAGAAAATGTGTTCTGGCGGTCCAGGAACCAGAACCACATGCCCTGCTCCACAGATGGTATGAGCTGGTTCAATGTGACCATCCTGAACTTGCGCTTCCTGAGAAACGGATTTAGATCATGAAGATCCAGTATGGGGTACCACCCCCCCCCAGTCTATTTCAGGACCTGGAATTACCTGGACAGGGGACCAATAAGTACCTGGACATGTACCCCTGACTTGCCAGGGTGTCTGGGACAGGGGCAATGGCTCCTTCAGCAAGGCGCTGAGCAACATCCTGAGGGTGGACAGCATGTCCTACAACACCGGGGACTCCCCTGGAGCATGGGGTTGGTAAGGCAGGACAGACTCGAAATTGAGAGGCAGCCCTCTGCCAACCACATAGAGGATCCATTTGTCCATGGTAATGACAGACCAAAGAGTACAGAAGTGGTGAAACCGACCCTCCATTGCAAGCTGAGTCAGGAACTGGACAGTCGGGAGGGGAGTACCTTCAGACCCATCACTTGGGCAGCTTTGGAAGGGGTGCCAGCTGCAGAGGCCAGAGAGGCACCACTACCCCTGCCACCACCTTTTTTTGGGTCCCTGACCAAAGAACTTGGCCTTGGGGCACCTGGCTTGGAATTGCCCTTGCTGGGACTGTTGCTGCAGGGACTGCTGTGGCTTAAAGGGCCAAAACTGAAAGGACATCACCTTCTGTTTTTAGCCTTTCTGGTCCTTCTGGGATGAAGTCACAGAATCCAGGGTGGCAATGAACTTCTCTGTTCTGGTGAGATGCCTCTCCACCCCTGGGCCGAAGAGGTCGGTTCCCAAGAAAGGGACACAGGACAACTTGTGCTGAGTGTCGGCTGTGAAGGTGAAGATCTCAACAAGGCCTTGCAACATATTGCAAAGGCCACTGCCATGGCACAGGCACAAGAGTCGCCAATGTCCAGGGCCATCTGTGGCTGGTGTTCAGCCAGTGCTTGACCTCGGTCTCGGATGATCTTGACTGGCAACTGCTGTCGGTAGGCAAGAAAGCGAGAACAGTATCAAGCACCCCCAACAGGGTGTGACCAAAGTGGGCCATCACCAAAGTGTAGCTCGCCTGTTGGAGAACAAGAAAGGATGCAGGGTAAACCTTATTCGCCGCATGGTCAAGCTTCTTTGACTCCTTGTCTGTATGTGTGTGTGTGGGGGGGGGGGTACGACTTGTCCACATTTCCAGTACTGCCAGATTCCCAGAAAACAGAGTCGGAGACCAGATCCTCAGCTGAGTAGTGGTCAGAGAATCCAGGCAAAGAGCCACTAGGGACCGCATATTTGTGGACCATAAGGGCGGAGGGTGCCATTCAGGATGCTGCCAAAGCTCCAGAGTCAGTCCCAGACTAGCCCCAGGCATGGGAAAGGTGACCCCCAGGGATTCATCCTTATCCAGGATGTCAGTAAAGGGGTACTTAGCCCACTTCTAAAATGGCTCCAAAGGAACTTCCATGGACTCTAAAAGAAGTCAGGGAGCCTCAAAAGACACCAGCCCATGGTCAGAAGTCAATTCCTTGACCAATTACCGGTCAAATGCGTGTGTCCTTGAGGACTGCATGGAAGACCCACTGGAGTCATCAGGGGACTTGTCGAAGACTGCTCTCAACCAGTTCCTGCCATGAACCACTCTGGAGTCATCAGAGTGTGAAATTTCCACTGAGAACTGGCCTGGCAAGCCATACCCTGGAAGGAAGTCCTTTGTAGGAGCTCCCCACACAGGCTGTGGTGGAGGTGGTTCCACCCGCAAGGGTGGAGTGAGACACAAACCAGAGAGCTGTCTCAGATGGACCAGTGTGGGCTTTACCAGTGTAAGCCAGTTGATCACAAGAGTAGGGAGTAGAGCTCTACCCTGCCCCAAGGCCCACTTTTGCCACAGGAATTCCTCGTAGCACCTCTGCATTAGGTGGAGGAGCCTCTCCACATCTGAGGAGGAAGAGGACAAGGAGCGCAGTTGTTGATACTTCCTGGCCGAATAAGGAGGAGAGCTCAATCAGCCCCTCGACCTCTATCTCAATCACAACCTTGACCATTGATCTGGAGGTTGACATCAATGGGGTTCCCACAACAGGGTGAAAACAATTTTACAAAGGAAGACTGGCGCACAGGAAAATATCCAACAGCAAGGTGAGCGAAAGGGAACTGCTTCATGCACCTGGCTGGTCACACCGCATGTTGACCCCATTGCGGGGGGGCTTCACCCCTCCTTGCACCCCGCCCCAAATAAATATAAACACCCCCCCGGCACACATTTGGGGGGGGCCACAGTTAGGACTCCATGTTCCCAATCGTCCCCAATCACCACTGCGCCGAAGTTCCAACCGCCCAGATCGCATCCGCCCTAACTGCCTTGCCCAGATTCCCTTCACCCTCATTGCAGCGCGCAGTTTTTGGGATACCCATCAAGGGGATGCAGCTGGCAGTGCAGTGTAGATCACATGCAATGGACCCGACTGCATGATTCCAGTTGGTGTCGTTCCTGCAAGTGCAACCTCCCTATCTTCTACAACATTTTGGCTTGCTACCCAAGGTTGCACCAACGGACCTGTGTCTTTGTGCACCTTTTTGTTGTTTACATGATTCCAGTTGGAGACTGATCCCAATCAGTGGTGGCCGGGGATACCGACCAATCCACTTCTTCCTGAGGACCAGGAGAACCAGAGTCTTAGAGATCGAATCAACATCCACCCCTTCCAACAACAGGTCGATGGGATTGAGCAAAATATTGACCACCTGATCGACTGGTGTTAAACTGACAAGCCTGATAGAGGTACCGTGGAGCTAGGGACCTGCCCCTCGGTAAGAGGGGTTCGGCCAAAGCCAAGCACTAGGCAGCCATCAAGCAGCCAATGGAGTCAAAGGATCAGCAGGACCAGGGCCCTTCCGAAGGTCTCAACCACCCGACAGATATCAAAGATATTTCCCATGAAGGATGCTTTGACGCTGGCTCTAGCTGAAAGTAGTACTGAGGCCAACATGGTGCCTGCCGTGGACTTAGCATCACCTCTTCCACTGCTGCAAGTGCACACAGCGAGGCTGCCATATGACCCCCAGACCACAATTTTCGGTCTCTGTCAGCCGGCCAAGGAGAAGGCGAGGATAGGATCATCGTTTGGCATGCCACAACCAGCAATGTTGTGTGTCAAGCCCAGGCAATACAGGAATTACACATGTGGGTCCATCCTTGATATGTTCTGTCTGCATGTGACACACTGCCTGAAGCCTGAAGTGGGCTCTGCTTCTTCATGTTCCATGTCTACGACTGGAGGTTGAAAGCAGGCCAAGGAATACACCAAAAGTTCTGAAAACGAAGCAAAGAGACTAAGTTTGCCAATGGCACATTTAATAGACCCTACAACGCACAGAAGTAAAAATTACGTACCTACCATAATTCTTGATCTTTCTGTGTATCTTCACCACTCATCACTGTTGGATTCTGGCTGGAGGATCAGGACCCCAGGGGAGCCTTTTTTTTTTTTTTGGCAAGGGGTGGAGTCGACGTCGGGACAGCACTGCCCTCGAGGCCGACACATTGTGTGGCACTCACAAGTTAGTCAATAACCAACGCCAACCCCTCCTCAGCCCCAGTTCTGCATGCCAGAGAGAGAAACAGAGAGGGCGGGGGGCAAGGGAGCCTGAGGGATAGTAAAAGGAAAGGATGTAAAACTAAAAGGAGAAATAAAGCTATAGAGAGGACAGAAGAGAAGGAGGCCTAAGGGATGGGGACAGGAAGGCCCCAATCTCTGGGCGAGTAAGAGAGGGATGAAAGGGTGAGAGGTAGAAAAGAAGAGAAAGAAAGGAGGGTGGAGAGGGCAGGGGAGACACCACCCCCGAGGATATAGCTCAGAAACTACTCAAAGAGTAGGATGGTATTGCCCCAGACCAGACCGTCTTCCAAGCCAGAGGAGGGCCTAATAAGGCCGAAGCACCAGATTGGCACCAATCCAAGAGGGGAAAAAGGAGTCAAGAGACCTACCAGGGGGCCAAGAACAGGTCAGTATCTCCCCCTCCTGCCGAGAAGAATTTCAAGTGGAAAGGACACTTTAGAAATATACCTGAAGTGGGGAACCCCAAGGGATTTTCTTTTAGTTTTCATTTTATAGAGAAGAAGTCACCTCCAGAGGAGAAACTACACAGAAAAATATTTAGTCTCCTTGAACGAGGAGAGGAGATACAGGGAAACCACATTATGGAGACTGGCACAATGTTGTTGGAGGGGAAATAACTGAGGGAGTCACAAGGGCCTCCCCTCTATACTTCCTCAATGACCAAAGCTGGAGGTAGAGGAGTAAGTCCAAGACACGACTATCTGGACTGAGGAGGGGCCCTGGAGACTCCCAACAGAGAGTTGCCTTCCTGTCTGTCTTCCCAGGGGGAAAAAACCCGATCCCAAAAGGGGGAAGGGGTAGGAGGTGCTGGAGATGGACCAAGGTCCAAGCTGAGAAGCAAACAGGGAGGAGGGTCACCCAGAGACTGAGGCCTGAGAGGGAAAGGTGGGCAAGATTCAGAGATGAACAGTGAAGATATGCAGAAATATCAAGAATTATGGTAGGTACGTAATTTTCATATCTCATCTGTGTCAGTCTTCACCATTCATCACTGTTGGGTGATTATCAAACCCCCTGAAGGGGGCCCAGAACCTCCCGAAGGGACAAAGAAGTCCCTCAGCCTACAGTGGAGGAGACACCAGATGTGGGAACCCTAACAGGCCTGAGGCTGGTCTGGGTAAGGCAAGGTTCTCCTAGCAGGAGAGGGAAGGTACCCCTGAAGTTCTCATCTCACCCTGCGGGAAAAGAGATGGGTTCCACGGAAAGAGGAGGCAGTCACCCTACACCACGCCAAGGGTGATAACCGTGAAAGACAAAGCCACACCATCCGCCTGATGCAGATCGCTGTCCCCGCCAACCTGGAAGCCACCTTGTTGGCATCGTAAGATGCCCTTGCTTGGTGCCTCACAAGCTCCAGGTCCCGCGCGGAGAGGGCAACCGCTTGTCTGGTCGCCTATGAGTCAGGCAAAGAGGACAGGATCTGACCTAGCAGAGACCACAAGTGCCTGTTATAGGCAGCAGGGTGGGCCTGGTGAGCTGACAGACATAAAAGGAGGTGCGCCGACGAGAACGCTCTCCTCCCACAAAAATCAAACTCAGCTGAGTCAGATTCTTGGGGTCGGTCACGCATTGGGCTTCTATGCCTGGAGGGTGTGTCCAGGAGAGTCTCGCCCAAAGGCGGGTGAGACATGGCCACAACCCAACAGTGATGAATGATGAAGATTGACACAGATAAGATGAGTGAACTCTTCCAGCAGAAAGGAAGACCTAACGTCATGGGATGGAGCCAAGGGATGTACCACCCAGGTGGTGGGAGAAGCTTTACTTAAAGACATTTTGGTGAAATCAACTCTTAAGAAGAACTGCCAGTGTGTGGATAAGTGAACAATATCATTGCCCCTCGAACAGAAAATAAAGTTAGAATGAACGTTTTGATCTAAGGTCTTCTTCAAGAATAATCTAGAATAAAAAAAAGCATATATAGTTCTACCTATCTATTCTGTTTTTTTTCCTTTCTAGATAATGACTGAAGAGGACCTTGGGTCAAAATGTTGATTGTAATTTTATTTACTATTTGCAGCATGCATTCAATTTAACCATTTTGTGTTATTTGCAGCCATGCTGCACTCTACAGCTGTCTAAAGTGTGTGTATATATATATATATATATATATATATGGTAGCTTGGTAGTGCTACCATAGTTAGGGTTGAGGAGCCATTTCTATGTTAAACCCCAAAACTTTGCACCTTAATAACTTTGCAACCGTTTGACAGATTTGGCTGAAATTTGGAAAGCATGATCAAGAACCATAGGCCTTGGGATCTGCCAAGTTTCGTAGTGAGTCGGATATCGGCTGCGGCGTTATTAAAGCGTGATCTCTTGTAGCGTTCACGGCTCCTGGAATTCTGCACGGTCGCCTACAGGTCAAATCGGTTTATGCGACTGGTCTGAAATCTTCAGGGAACGGCGTGCCAGGGTCCCCGATGTGCCTTCGAAGATTTCATGAAAAATATTAAGCGGTTCAAAGTTATTCAAAAACAGTTTCCCATTATAAGTCAATGGGAAAAGTTAACAAAAAGTTCAACACTTTCGCAAATGCATTTTTACTTTCGCAAATGGGCCTGTTACTTTAGCAAATCGGCCATTTTGTTTTCAGTTGGTGATCAGAAAAATGGTTGGCATTTAAATTTGGGACCCTCTAGCAACCTAATTCTTTTTGTATTCACCTAGTCGGACCCTGAGGATGCTTGCCATGTCTTTATTTTGTGGTAAAACACCCCAGAAATATGTTTTTCAAATTTCTGGAAAAAGTACTTTCGCAAATTACTTTCATGCTCACGAAAGTGTCGAACTTTTTTGCGAAAGCTTTCGCAAATTGAGACAGTTTTCCATCTGTGGGACAGTGACATCGATTCTTTGGCACTGCACTGCAAAAGAACCGTTGGGAGTTTTGGGCTGAAATTTGGAGGGAACGGAGCCAACATCTCACAGATGTGCCTTTCAGTGTTGTATTGAAAAAATATTACACGGTGGCAAAGTTACGGCACTCCAAAGTTGACGGTTTTTCCCATAGGATAACATTACGGCGCCCGACGCATTACAGAAATCCTTTAGATCCCTGCTGCAAAATAACGGTTTGGTCTTTTTTCCTGAAGTTTGGAAGGAAGACAGCCAACAGCCCACAGATGTGCCTTTCAGTGGTTTGGTGAAAAAACATTACAGGGAGGCAAAGTTATGGCGCTCCGAACTTTTCTTTTTCCATAGGATAACATTTCGGCGTTCACCTTTCAGGGCCCGTATCTCGGAAACGGTGCGAGATACGGACTTTTCGTCGGAAAATTTCAGGGCTAAGATTCAAATTAGTCATGACAGTTGTAAATAATATGACTTTTAAATTTTTTTTCTACGTCGTACGGTTCCTGAGATATAATGTATTTAGTATTCCAAGATCTCATTTTCTGCGTCGATACTCATTATTATGCATACATTATTTGTACTCACTGTCTTTCTCTATGCAGGTTTTGGGGAAAACCAGCCTGTGCGCTTACATTACTGTTACTATTGCCCTTTCCGCTTGCGGTTCCGTACCCATTTCACTCACCGTTGACGTCTGAGCCACCATGTGCGTTATCCTTTGCGTTTCTGTTATTTGTTGCCATTTCTGTCTACAGTACTGTTTATCTTTCTGTTTCACTTTACGTCACCATGCCCATTGACATTTCTGTTTGCAGGCACCATGTTACTATGTGACAACACATCACGTGGCAGACCATTCCCGTCTACGCCACCATGTGCGTTACCCTTTCTGTTCTCATTCACGCTTGTGTTACCATGTGCGCCACTGTTAGCATTTCTGTTTGCATTGCTGTCCCTGTTAGTATGCCACAAGACATCATGTGGTGGGACCCGCGCTCCCGCCACCGCATTATGCAGTGGGAGCGCGGGGCCCCCGATGCTGCATTACATTCACTACTTCTCGTTATCATTCTCAAAAAGAAGGAAAATTAAAGGCAAAAAACTCCGTTTAATGCATTAGTTAGGGTTGTTCCACAGCGACAAAAGTGAGGAAATTCGCTGTTAGGGTTGAAAACCCCCCTTGACCCCCACCCACCCTCCCCAACGGCACTGGGGTGTGCATTGGGATCGTGGGTCCTAACTCTCACCCCATTCTCCTATACTTCTGCTGCTTTACACATGTCATGGGGTGAGAGTTAGGGCTGATGATCCCAATGCACGCCCCAATGCCACCACGTGCGTCATCCTTTGCGTTTTCATTTGAGCTTGCGTTTCTGTTACTTTTTTGCCATTTCTGTGTACCGTACTGTTTCTCTTTCTGTTTCACTTTGCGTCACCATGCCCATTGACATTTCCATTTACAGGCACCATGTTACTATGTGACAAGACATCACGTGGCACACCGTTCCCGTCTACGCCACCGTATGCGTTACCCTTTCTGTTCTCATTCATTAATTAAGAGAAGCACATAAATTAACTACAAGACACTAGCATGCTCAAGATAAAAGTAGTGATACATTTAGGTGGTGATTTACATAGTAGTACATTTACTGCAATGGTTTACTCAACATAGAGAGACTGATGTAAACGTATGGAAAAGCATTGCCTGTTCAACGCTGTGAAATTCGTACTGCCAGTATCACATGCATTCTTACTGATGAAGGTGTACTGCTGATGTACATATAGACCTTCAGTGTGTTTCAATACTAAAGATGCAGTAAGTATTCTTTGTAAGAAACATTGTAATTGCATGGATCAGGCCAAGCAACTTCTAAATATCATAGCACTACTGAGCCAACAATGATGTACCTGTATCGGAGATGTATATAGGATAGATTTTCCTGTAGGCACTTACTGAGTATGTTGTACCCGATAAAGACAATCTCATTGCATCTGTGATGACTAACTTATTCAAATAGTAATACATTTACTATTGTTGCAATGAGTGATCTATGCTACTTATGGACACAGTGTGATTTTTTTTAACAGTTGTTTCATACTCGGGCTGTATGCCTACTGTTTGGGTTTGCCACACTTCTGTTACTGATGCTATCAAAGTGGTAACTATGTTAATTGTGGTACAACAAGAATCAAGTAGGTATGGTGTAGATATAAACAGAATGTCTTTTAGTATTGCTTTAACTCACAATGGGGTAAGTGTACTAGGACAGCAGGGGTTATCCTCTATCACTGACTCTGTCAATTATAATCACACTAGGGTTTCGATGACTGTAATGATCAAGTTACACTGTTCATCTTCATGAGTTCATATTCACAGCCATTCTACAGTAACTAGACAGTGTATGGTGTAACTGGGTGGGACACTGTGTTGCAAAGCTGCTGCAGTGCCTAGCAGAGGAGAGTATCTACTCATAAAGACAATTAAGCAATAAGGCATGACCAACAGTTATGTTAAATGGTCTGTTAATCACCCTGTAGGGGTTTAATGTTGAATGAGGCATAGCCAAGTGCCACATGTCGCTAGACAGTGATAAACTGACCATTAACATAATACCTGGGAGTGGCTTATTGCTATCATAATAAAACTGTTTTTTAAACAACATTAAACCATGTTCATCATATGGTTAGGCTCTACATGTATGTTAATAAAAACTAAACATAAGGCTGTTACAATGTTTACAGTCAATTAGAAAGCTGCATTTCTGAAACCCTTGTTATAATCAGAGATATTATACCTGTACAACTCCTTGGTTTTGCTGAACTCTATTGCTCAGGTGGCCCACTACATGTGATGTGGTCTGGTGTGGGGCATCGGTAGGTAAGGCCATGCAACTACTAAGTGTGGTACGTTGTGTGCAGCTGCAATCAGGGATGTGTACGTTTGGTGTACATGGCCTCAGTTTTGCTGTTGATCTCCACTGAGCATGCAGTACCTGGTCAGGTGGGTGGGGATGTCTCGTAGTACATTTAGACAATTGTTTGTTATTTCTGTTACCTGCTGCTGGATGTCTGTCATTGGTTGTGTTGACTTGGTCCTCCCCCATACTTGAATGTGTGTGTGTCTGTGTGTGTGTGTGTGGTGCTGGGGGGGTGAATTCGGAGTTAGGGTTTTCAACCCTAACAGCGAAATTCCTCACTTTTGTCGCTGTGGAACAACCCTAACTAATGCATTAAACTGAGTTTTTTGCCTCTAATATATATATATAAAAACGTTCTCTGGGAAAGGAAGCTCTACCAGAATTTGAGGGATTTATGGAGACCATTTAGCTTCAGGCTGCGTCTCCAAGGTGTCATTTTTTCAAGGAGAATTTCTGCAACTTTCACAGTCTGACCATGGGACACTACTACTGGTGCTACTTCTTGAAACACAAAATATACAAGTAAGCATTTTTATATTCTTGTCACACTAGGCATGTATATCAACACACATTAGCAGGAAACAATATATTACAGTTCCCTTTCTTTTTGTCACTTGACAGACTCAAAAGTTGACCATGTTGAACATTAATGAAAATAATATAAAAGCTGGTACTTGTTTTTTTCGTGTACTTTCAAGTTTCTGTGGGGGATAACAGTGACAATAAATGAAACCGCAGGATAATTAGCAAGTGGGACATATACCGCAGAGGCATCAAAAACCCAGCACTTCATTACGTAGGAATTTACCGTAACAGTAAATTTTCTAGAGAATGTCTTGCATCAGGCCACACCTATGGAACTATAGGGACCAAGCACTAGGACCACAGAGAAACCTTTCTGCAAGCAGTCTTCCAGGGGCCGCTCATCACAACGTCATACGCCGAAGTCCTCCCCAAATAAACATGGGCAGCCCGCGCCCTTTTCAGTTCCCCCCACCAGAGAACATCCACCAAAGATCTCCTCCTGGGGAACGGAGGGAGAGCTAGAGGTTCTGACCACTAGGTAATAAGAAGCAGAAGGTAAACTGTCTTTGAGCAAGACAGACATTGAGAAGTTCCCAGACTAAGGGGGTCGGAGGGTGGGACGGCATGGAATGAGGCAAGAGATTCTCTTAAAGATCCCCCTGAGGAAACAGTGAAGGTAGACTTGGAGGGGCTCCTGTCCCCCCTTCTTCCTCCTTGTCTTGTGGGTTGAGATCAGGGCTGTACTTATCCTCAACTACCCATCCCTGGTAGGCCCTGGTGTCAACGGGCCCCAGGAAGGAACCATGCATTGCATGAACTCCCAGAAAGAGGAGAACATGGTCTGAACAATGAAGGTGATCGGCATCACTGGAGTGCCTTGCAGCGTTGCCAGGAGATGTTGGGTCCCCAGCATCAGCGACACAGCCTGGAACATCGACGGCTGAGGCCCCAGCATCAGCTATATGGTCTGTAGCATCGGCAGGGGGTGCTGGATCCCCGGCATCGATGAAATGGCCATGGGTATCAACAGGGGAGGCAGAAACCCTCATGTTGACAGCCATTGACGGCCAAACCAGGTACAGTGGAACCCACTGCCTACTAGCCCTGAGAAAGCAGGGTGCAAATGGCAAGGGTGGGAGAGTCAGTGAGGGCGTAAAAAGGTCCAGCATCAATGGACCATCACTGGCCATGGAAGGATCATCGAGAAGCGCTACCAAAGCCGACCCTGAGGATGAGAGGGTGTGGGTAGCAGAAAGAGTCACCATTGAAGCGGATGACGGTATTGCAGCGGCCAACACTCGAAGCAGCAACTGACAGCATGCTGGGGAAGATTTCTCCTTACATCTGTCTCTTTCCCAATGCTTGTGTTTCACAGCAAATTTGTTTCGGGCCTTGGAGGAGTGGGATACCGTGTACGGTGTTGGGGAGGTGGACGATCTTCTGGTCTGCAGCTCCTTCTCCATTTGGGTCACCTTCTGTTTCAAGAAGATGGATTCTAGGGCTTTCTAATGGCACCACCAGGTAGCCTGGCTGAAGCCATGGCAGACCTTGCAGGCCTTAACATTGTGGGCCTCGCAAAGACAGTGGACGCAGGCATTGTGGTTGTCATTATTGTAGATTTACTAACTGCACACATAGTATTTGAAGAGTTTTTCAGGATCAGTACACATAAACGACGACAGAAATCACTTTAAAGAATAAAGCGATTGGCAGGCCCGGTGGCATGGAGGGTTGAAGCTCTGGATGCCACACCTCACGCAACGTTGGCGACCTGGGTTCGGGAAAGAGTCTGGGTAGTCAGGGGTTGGCGGGGCAGAGGGAGGCCAGGAGATGGACTGAGCAGCCATAAGGTAGCTCTCCTCTCTCGGGTGGGGACCCATCCACATCTGCTGCGGGGCTGCCCCGATGGTGGAGGCCAGGGGGTAGTGCAGTCGGGAGCGACTAGTGTTGGGAGGGTGCCGCGAGTCGCTGTGTCGCCTGCCTCCACATGCGCTGCAGCAACCAGCACGGGGCAGGGAGAAAAACTGTAAGAAATGGAGGTAGCAGGGCCCATGACAGCCCCGTATCCAATGCCTGGCCCCCGGAGTCCAGATGTTTGTCTCCTCGGGGAGTCCACGGCCCTACCACACGGGAAGTGGTAACCCAATGGGGATTGCGGGAGGGTCGGGCACAGGGGAGCAGACCGAGACCAATGGAGGGGACAGAGCTGCATGTACCCCCATCGCCAACTAGCTGGGAGATGGCGACGGGGGGTCAAAGAGCTTAATAAAAATAAAAAAAAAAGTGATTGACTAGGGTGAGAAAAACACAAAAAAAAGCAAGAGAAAGAAGATCTGGTGGTCAACTGAGGTGGCGATGTCTCCATGGAAGTCCAACAAGCGATGGTCGACAACAGGAAAATAACTGAGGAGGGCGCAGGGCCGCCCACATTTATATGGGAAGGACGTCAACATATGACGTCATCGTGGGTGGCCCCTGGAAGACTGCTAGCAAAAAAGTTTCCATGTGGTCCTAGTGCCTGGCGCTATAGTTCCACAGATGTGGACTGATGCAAGAGATATCCTCGATGAAGATTTAATGGTATCCATGACTGCCATGCCAAGTGTACAGCTATGCAACTCAATATGTGTGGCAAGTGTTGTAACAGACACCTATTTAGTTTTGATTCAGACTCACTTAGCATATCCTGTAGTCTAACAAGCAAGAAGTGACTGGATCTGTCATAAATAAAGTACAGTAAGCAACTCTGCAAGGCAGTTCTGTATGCCCCCCCCCCCCCACCAAGCTCACACAAACATGGAGTGACCTAATGGAAATCTAGGTCATGTGCTGCTGTTTACTTATTTGAAAACTGGCAATGGGGAAAGGCAAACTGAGCCAAGGCTTGCCTGCAATGTGACTGGGGGGGGGGATACAAGCTCAACCAATAGCCAGTAAATTATGCCACATAACAGAAGCATCTGGTAGGGAGTTACAATGGTCTGCAGAAAGAAACGGAGAGATAAAAGAAGTTGGGCTGTATATCAACTTTCGATGAATAACTCTGTAAATTATAAACTGTATTCTTGCATAACTCTGAAACTGGGGACCTGGGAGTCTGCCCAACAATAGTACAGCACAGCTATGGGAAGCCAGTGCCTCATCAGCATTATTTTTACCAAAGCCACTCCCCAGATGCAACTCACTCCACTTTTGCTTTGTCTTTTTGACCCTTTCAGTACCTACCAAATTGGCAACATGTTCCGGTGTCAGAAGTGGCGTCAAAAACTCAGCAGTGATGTCAATGGCAGACTGAGTGGTCTGGGTTGGGGTCTTTGGGACTGGTGCCGGGACCACCTCCAGGTCCTTATCCTCATCATCTTCAGCCAATGGTGGCTCTGTGGAGACAGACAGGAGTTACCTGATACATCTGTTCTTTTTGGTATATAGAAAGTTACCTGAAAGCACTGTCCAGCATTGGGAGGAGAAGGGCAGCCTAGTGGTTAAGGCACTTGTCTTTCCCTGCTGGGAAGTGTAATGAGAGGACGTTCTCAGCACAGTTTCCAGTGAAAAGGACTACACAGCACAAAACCACCCTAACTGGCAATACCTGTTCGACAAGAGGGCCCATGAATAGAATTACCCTTTTTCCATGGAAGGTCTGAGAAGCACTTGCAGGCCAGAGTGAGGAAACTTGCACTATCTGTCCACACTGTAGGACCTATAGATGAACAGAAGGTGACCATATCGACTAACATCAGCTTCTTTTGAGAAGTATTACACGTAAAAGGATTCCTCTCAGCCAGTCATAATGCAGATGAACAGGTTACTCACCTGTAACAGTAGTTCTAGGAGTGGTATATGTTGTTCATCGACACTTCTTGGTATGTCCCTTTCCCCTTTAAATCTTGCCAGAAGTCTTCAAGCTGGCTCCTCCCACCCACCCGGGTGGTAAATACCTCGGCTCTGCCCATGATGCCAGATCTTAGCCCACTGGAAGCAAGGTTGTGCGCCCGAAGCCGGGGAGGTCAGGTGGGTGTGTGTGGATGAACAACATATACCATTCCTAGAACTACTGTTACGGGTGAGTAACCTGTTCTTCTAGGAGCGTGGATATGTTGTTCATCCACACTTCTTGGCAGACTCCAAGCAGTTCTCTGGGAGGAGGGAGGCAAGGCGAACACCCCCTACTTAGGAAAGAGAGACTGGAGAACCGAGGCCCCAAAACCAGCATTCTGGTGTAACTCAAGGTCGATGTGGTAGTGGGTAATGAAGGTGTTTGCTGACTTCCAGGTAGCAGCTCCACAGATCTCCTGGATAGGAATGTCCCTGGAATAAGCCACTGATGCAGCAGTATGGCGGGTAGAATGAGCTCTTGTCCCTCTGGGAGGCTCTTTGCCCGCCAACTCATAGCACAGACCTATGCATGATGTAATCCACCTTGCAAATGTCCGTTTGGCTGCAGGTCTGCCAGAAGCAGCTTCAGCATAGGTGACAAACAGCTGGCGAACCTCTCCAAGAATTTCTGCCGTTCTCTCCTTATAATAGGAAAGAGCATGTCTCAGGTCCAAAGTATGGAGCCTGTACTCGGCATCCGAGGTGTAGTTAGGGTAGTATACCAGCAGAGTCAACACCTGGTTAAGGTGGAACTCTGACACCACCTTCGGAAGGAATTTCGGGTGGGGGCGCAGGACAACTTTGTCCCTGTGAAAGACCAGATAAGGGGAGTCCACCAAAAGCACCTGGAGCTCCCCTGTCCTTCTGGCTGACGTGATAGCCACCAGGAAGGCCGTCTTCCACGACAAGTGTGAAAGCTCACTTGTGCATGGGTTCGAATGGCTTGCCCATGAGCTTTGCCAAAACCAGCAGTAGATCCCATGGAGGTGGAGGTTCACGCACCGGAGGGGATATGTGATCCAGGCCTTTGAGGAAGTGCCCAGCCACTGTCTCCTGGGCCAATGTCGACTGACCGGCCCGCACCCGGTAAGCAGAAATGGCTGCCAGGTGCACCCTAAAGGTCGATGACAGCAGACCCCCTTTGGAGAGAGACCAAAGGTAGTCGAGAATGTCAGTCACAGAGAAGGATAAGGGGTCCAGACTCTTACCCTGACACCGAATGGAAAATCTCTTCCATTTGAAGGCATAACATTTCCTGGTCAGTTCCTTTCGAGAGGCCTCCACCACGGTGTAGACATCCTTGGACAGACCCACAGCCTGGAACTCTAGCCACTCAGGTACCAGGCTGTGAGGTGCAGGGATTGAAGATCCAGATGGAATACCCTCCCCTGGTTCAGTGATATCAGGTCCGGGCGTGTGCAAAGCCGCTCCGTTGGCCTGCAGCTGAGGAGATCTGGATACCAGAACTGGCGCGGCCAATCTGGGGCTACCAGGATCACCTTTGCCTTGTCCCTCCTCACCCTGAGTAACTCCTTATGGATCAAGGGAATTGGAGGGAAGGCGTAGAGGAGGCATGGGGTCCATGGTCTTGAGAAGGCACCCCCCTGCAGCGAATCCTGCTGAGGGGGGGTGGGCATGGAACAGCCTCAACTTGGTGTTTTCCCTGGAGACAAACAGGTCCACCAATGGCTTGCCCAATGGGAGAAGAGACTGTACGCTACCCCTGGATAGAGACAGAGCATCCGCCAGCTGGTTCGAGACTCCTGCCACATGAATGGCTAGGAGATCTGCTTCCAACCGGCTTACAAGTGTCCAGATGCGAAGCACCTCCTTGCACAGCAGACAGGAGTGATGCCGCCCAGTTTGTTGAGGTAGTACATGGTCGTGGTATTGTCCGTCTGGACTTGAACCACTTGACCCCAGAGCTGAGGAGCGCAAGCTAACTGTGCCAGTCTGACTGCTCTGAGCTCCAACAGGATGATGAGGCATCGGGCTTCCTCGGGGGTCCAGAACCATGGACCCTGTTGTCCCCCATGTGGGCTCCCCAGCCCATGAGAGAGCCATCGGTCGTGAGAACGAGCGTCAGCTCAGGTCGGACAAACGGGATTCCTTCCTGCAACCAGTCTGGGGCAGTCCACCATTGGAGAGCGTCCCACATCTTCTGGGTTACAGTAATCAGCTGGTTGAAATTACCATGGCGCTGAGTCCACTGGGCGGCCAGCTTCCATTGGAAGGGTGCATATGCCATCTGGCCCAACGGACCACCAAAGTGCACGCCGCCCAGAAGGTGCAGAAAGTCCGAAGCAGGGCGCAAGTGCCCAGCCAGAAATGATCGGGCAAAGGAGGAGAGATCCTCCGCTCTGTCCGCCGGAAGCGAAGCTCTGGCTTGACAAGAGTCGAGCTCTGCCCAATGAAGCCCCTCATCTGAGAGGACACGAGTTCCGACTTGGCCAAGTTGGGTGCAGGTTCGGACAGTCAGATCCCTGGACCTCTCCACCTGCGGAAGGGAGGAACCTGCCAAGAGTCAGTCGTTGAGGAAAGGGTAAATTCGGACTCCTCGACGCCGAAGGTGGGCTGCCACCACTGCAATGCACTTGGTGAAGACCTGGGGCCGATGACATGCCGAACGGCTTGGCTTGGAACTCATACAGGGTCACTTCGACCCTGAAGCTCGAGGAACCGCTGATGAGACGGACGGATTGGGACGTGAAGGATGCGTGCTGTTGATCCAGTGAACAGAACCACATATTTCGCTCAAGGGAGGGTATGATCTGGTTCAGAGTTACCATCCGAAAGGTGCGTGAGACATTGATTCAGGTCGTGGAGATCTAGGATGGGGCGCCAGCCCCCCCATCCGTTTGGGCACCAGGAAGTACCTGGACACGAAGCCTGGGTCTGTAGGAGGATCCTGCACTGGAGCTACTGCCTCGTTGTGGAGGAGCTGAGCTACGTCATCTCGAAGAGCCGACTGAGTGCAAGCTGAGATCCTTTCCTCCCGAGGGGCGCAAGCTCTGCTGGGAGAGCACTGCTCGAACTCTAAGGGCAGTCCCTGACCGACCACTTCGAGAACCCACCTGTCCGAGGTGATATCGGACCAGGCGGAAAGAAAGTGGTGGAGCCGGCCCCCACAGGAGGACCCAGAATTGGCATGACGGGTGTAGGGATGGCAACCCCAACCCGTCACGGAGCAGGCTTAGAGGAGGAGGAGGCTTCTGGACCTGCACCTTGGCCTCCTCTACGGGACTGTTGAGGACCCTGCTTGGGCCGTGGGTGCCAAGCCTGGGCCTGCTGCTGTTGCTGCTGATCTCCTTGATAGGAGGGCTGTCCAATTGCAGGGGAAGAGTGCTGAAATGGCTTCTTCTTTCTCTTCTGCTGGTTCTTGCCCGAAGAACCTTTTACAGAAGTGGCATCCAAGGTTGCACTGGACTGCTCTATGCACTGAAGGTGACCAGCCACTCCTGGACCGAACAAGTCGGTGCCTAGGAAGGGCATGTCAGCTAACTTATGCTGAGTATCCGCCAGGAAGGAGGAAAGCCTCAGCCAAGCCCTGCGGCGAGTGGCCACTGCGGCTGCTAAAGAGAAGGCACAGGATTCACCTATGTCCACGGCCATCTGGAGCTGCTGTTTTGCAACAGCATGGCGCTGATCATGGACCTGTTTGACCGTGGTCTGCATGTCCACAGGAAGGTGAGGGAAGACCTCATCTAATGACCCCAGGAGTGCACGAGAGAAGTGTGCCATGATAACAGCTGAGCTAGCCTGACGAAGACCTAAGGAAGAGGCCACATAGACCTTACAGGCAGAGTGGTCCATATTCTTGGGACTCCTTGTCCGGAGGTCAGTCAGTGTCGGCCAAGCTTCCAGTACGCCTGAACACAGAAGCGGTCACCAGGCTCTCGGACGAAGGATGTTCTGTGAACCCCACCAGGGACCCCATGGGCACCGCGTACCTGCGGGCCATGTGAGCAGACGGTGCTGGACAGGAAGCAGGACACTGCAAAGCTCAAGGGCCGGGCCAACGATGGCTTCAGCCACTGGTAAGGCCTCCGTCGGGGTATCTTCCTTTTGAGGATATCCGTAAGGGGGGGTACTCCGCCTTCTTCTGGATGAACTCCAAGTGCATTCCGGTGGATTCGGAGATCAGGCAGAGGATGCCCTTAAAGGAGAAAGGGCCTTCCTCCAATCCTGCCACGGACGACTCATCATCCCCAGGATGGGAGTGTAACCTGGTGATGTCAGAATCCGAAGAATCTGGATATAACGGCCTCCCGCCTAGGTCTCCCTCAATACACCAAGGGTGATCGGGGGCGACTGTTATTAACAGATGTCGGGGAAGCCCGGTGTCTATTTGGTCCTCTTTCGAGGGAGCCCCTCCCTGAGGCTGCTTAGGTAGTGGTTCCACCAGAATCAGTGAAGAGACTGAGGCAGGCCAAACTGGGATGCGGGCCGGCCCCATGAGCGGAGGAGCCGAAGGCTTCGGTTCCGGAGGGGTCGGTGTCGGCCTAGGAGGCAGAAACCAAGTGATGGCCTGGATAGATGGCGGAGGCGGCTTCTGCCCAGACAAAACCAGCTTTTGCCACATGAGGTCTTCATAGCGTCGATGGAGTTTCCGCCAAAGCCTCTCCTCGTCCGAGGAGGATGAAGACCTATGGTGCCTCTTTTTTTAATGTTTGTGTTTCCTCGGCCGATGGGTCGAGGGAGTTCTGGACCTCGACCGAGATCGAGCGGGCAGAGCCGGTCGATCGGGAGACACCGGGGTCAGTGAAAACCGAGGGTCCGGAACTGGATCCTGAATGGCGACGCCAGCAGGCTGGGTCTCCTCATCAGGAAAGACAAGGACAGGAGTCCTTTCCAAAGAGTCATCGACCGGGGTAGGCGACAGAGGGTCGATTGGGTCGAGAATAATCTCAGCCTAATCGGCTATGTCCTCGGTCCCCTGGCCAGACGGAAGATCTGTGAAGCCGGTGGCCGAGGAAGCGATCTCGACCAAAGTCGAAACCGCGTGTTCCTGGGACTCGGACCTTTCTCGGTCCCAAGAACATCTTTGTTTGGTCGAAAATCCAGGGTCCTTATCCCTCTTCCGAGGGCAGGAAGAGTGCGAGCCCGAGGGTGCCTCACCCCTGGCAGGGAGAGACTGGCACAACTCCCTGAAGGACCCCGAAAAGGTGGAGCCAAGGTTAAGTGGAACAAAAAAGCTTCAATTAGCCAAGGCTTGAGCCACTTCTTTCTCTAATGCCTTCACTTGTTCCAGCTGCTCGGCGGATCCCACGGCCGCGGAAACCACCCACCTTGCCTCCTTCGATTTCACCGGCGGTTCCTTTTCTCCAGTCTCTCCAGCTTTAAGTGCGCCAAGCAGTCGTCCAGGACATTGGGGTGGAAGGCCAGGCAAAAAGTGCATGATGAGGTGTCATGTCCGACACCTAGGCAATAAGCGCACGTTAGGTGGGGATTGGTACGTGACATCTTTTGGCTGCAGGGGCACCAGCAAAATCCGGGGGAAGATCTTTCCTCCATGTCCGATGCGGTAAAATCGGAATCGCTAACTCGAATGAGTTTTAAAGTAAGTTTCGGCCAAAACCAACGCTTTGAATCCAGGGCCTACGAACTGCTGCAAGAGCACGAGGGAACCTGTATCTTTCAGTGGAAAAGAAGATCTGGCGTCATGGGGTGGAGCCTAGGTATTTACCACCCAGGTGGGTGGAAGGACAGGGGAAACGGACATGCCAAGAAGTGTGGATGAACAATATATCCACACTCCTAGAACTACTGTTCTGTTGTTTTGATAGTAGACTCAATAATGGCATTGCATGCTATTCCCTGCATGCTGACTGGATAACAGCAACATTCTGCCACTAACCATGGCAGCAGGAAGTTCATCTTAACATCGCTAGACATGTCTCCTAAATTATTTCCTAATTAAAATTTATTTTTCAAGTTGAACCGGTGGTGCTGACAGTTGAGGCGCTGGATGCCACACCAGCAACCTGGGTTCGGGAACTAGCTGGGGCTGCCGGGGTGCGGGGAAAGAGACTGAGCATCCATAGGACTGCTCTCTCTTCCCGGGGTGGGTTGGGATCGCTCGCTCTTGAGGCGATCTCTGGCAGTGGCTGGAGGATCACCAACTGTGGCGGCATGGTGTATGCCTGAGGAGAACACGACAGTGCGTTGCTGGCCGGGCTCCATGGGGGGGGGACTAAAAAGTACAAAATCCCTGCTCGCCGAGGAGATGACAAGGGTCCCAGGGATCTCCCTCTCATCCCCAGTGCCGGGCCAGACCACACCGAGGATCCATGGCTGACCTCCCAGAAGGATGGACCCTCTAATTTCAGCAAGAGCCACCGAGGGCAGGTGGGCCCTGTTCCAGGGGGTGATCCAAAGCGCTGGGGAGTTCCTCTGGGAGTGGTGAACTGGTGATGGGTGGCCATGGTGGGGGGGGAGAAGAAGGGATAGGACTAAGTGGGCACCTCTGAAGAATGCCTTGGAGAGTACTGGTGCATAAATAAAAGTAAAAAAAAAAACAAAAAAAAACTTATTTTTCAGTATAATGGATATAGTGTTGCTGGGTGACACTTGGCAAGAACTGCATCTGGGCCTCAGAGTTTATGCAGTCTTAGATACGGTTATGACCTCATAAACCCCAATCACAATCTATACCAGTATCACTATTGCAATATCTGATCAGTTTTCAGATACTCTGAGCCCCAAAAAACCATGTGAATGCCAAGTCTACAAATGCTAAAGTGCACTGATGCATATTATCATGTAAGTGCACCCCTCAGCTATGTAGGGCCCCACAGATCTACTACCATTCAACTGCACATACGTACCACCTGCCCAGACATGTCAAAGGGTATTTGATAAATGAAGTACATTTCCTGTGGCAAAATCATAGTGATATACACCAAAACAAGAATGCTGATTAAGGACATGAATATTTAGGACATCACAACACATATCCTCATAATGCAAAGCATCATGGGAAGTATATGTAAATCACCACAAACGAATTTAGGACTGGTGCTGCTTTACGCAGCAGCGTATGGTGCCAACTGGCCCCTCACACAAACTGCAAAAGGCTGAAAACGGAAGAAACAGACACCTCCTCACACCTCATCCCAGGGGTAGAAAAAACAGGTTACTCACCTGTAACAGTAGTTCTAGGAGTGGTATATGTTGTTCATACACACTTATTGGCATGTCCCTTTCCACTTTAAATCTCACCGGAAGTCTTCAAGCTGGCTCCTCCCACCCACCCCGGGTAGTATATACCTCGGCTCTGCCCCATGACACCAGATCTTAGCCCGCTGGAAGCCAGGTAGTGTGCGTCCACAGCCAGAGAGGTCGGGTGGGTCCGTGTGGATGAACAACATACACCACTCCTAGGACTACTGTTAAAGGTGAGTAACCTGTCTTTCTAGGACTGTGGATATGTTGTTCATCCACACTTATTAGCAGACTCCTAGCAGTTCTCCGGGAGGAGAGGGCAAGGTTAACATCCCCTAATTAGGGAACAGAGGTTGGAGAACTGAGGCCCCAAAACCAGCATCCCGGCGTGAATAAAGGTCGATGTGGTAGTGGGTGATGAAGGTGTTTGCTGACTTCCAGGTACCAGTCTGACAGATTTCCTGGACAGGGATGTCCCTGGAAGCAGCCACCGATGCAGCGGTTTGGCGGGTAAAATTAGCTCTTATCCCTCTGAGAGGTTCCTTGCCCTCCCATCCATCTAGTGAGGATAAGGATACTCAAATATTAAAGGTACAGAGAGTGCTGGCTGTCATCCGCAGGGATATAGGCCTTGTAGGTCTTATAGTGGGACTCTCCTTGTTGCATACGCTCACCTCCCCCCAATAACACTGGGTGACAACTGGGGATGGTCGTCCACCTACGAGGTCCCCAACTACACCTTCTCCAATATCCTTGTGATCTCCGAAGCGCACTGCAGTGTTACTTGCTGTCTAGATCTTGGTACCTTATGTATCAAGCAGGGTAAAGCGCATCTGCTAAAAACTCCCAGGTTGTCAAGTGCATAGGAGGTGGTATCTCCCTGGCTCCTCCTACTTGCACTACTACTGGCCGGTGATATTGAAACCAACCCTGGCCCATTAAATCTGACCCACAAAATCCCTCCCGTATGGGGCATGGGTAAGGGGCTAAAAATAGCTCATCTTAACATTAGGAGCCTGCTACCTAATCGTGATGAGCTATTAGCATGGGTTGCACTCTACAAACCCGACATCCTAGGAGTGACGGAGACCTGGCTGAAACCCTCTGTCCTTGACTCTGCCCGTGAACTCACTGGGTATGAATCCACCCGACTGGACAGAGCTGGGGGCAAGGTGGGGGTGGCATACTAATCTACCATAAGAGCCACTTAAAAATCTCCCAAATTGCCCACCAGGATTCAAACGTGTCCCCCTGTGAGTTGCTACATGTGCTACTGCTACTTGGGGATGCAAAGAAACTGCACCTGGTGTGCACCTATAATCCTCAAGAGGTGGGCTACCTGGATTAACTCACCTCATGGACAAAATTGGTCCCAGAATTGGGGATAACGAACTCATAATCCTGGGGGATGTAAACCTTAACTGGGATAGTGGTAATATTAAGCAGTTTGAGCCTCTGCTTGCTAACCTTGGCCTGGCCCAGCTCATCCAGGAACCAACTAGGCGGACAGCAAATGGATCCTCCAGCACCTTACTGGACTGCATCATGTCTAACCGTCCTGACAGGATCTCATCAGCGGGTACATTATCTGACTCCATCTCTGACCACTCACCGGTTTTCTGTGTATGGAAAATTCCCACCCCCAAAATTCCACACAAAATTATGCATGTCAGAAACTACTCTAGATTCGACACTGAGGAGTTCCTGGAGGACCTAAGACTTACTGACTGGTCTGGGGTGTATGGTGCCATTGACCCCTCGGCAGCAACCTCTTACTTCCTCTCCACCTTTGGGGCCTTGCAAGACAAGCATGCTCCCAAGGTCACCCGTAGGGTGAGGGGGGTCCGCTACCCTCTGATTAAATGGGAATCTCCTAGCCCAGATGCGGGAGAGAGATAAGTGTTGGGCTTTTCCAAAGGTACCAGTGATCCCATGATTATTCAAAGGTACAGACACCTCAGGAACAAGTGCAAAAGGCCATCGGGCAGCAAAGAGTGACTTTTGCAAGTCCGCCCCTACTAAGCTCTGCCAGTAATCCCAGGAGGTTCTGGAGATATTAACCTTGTCAGAGGATCCTCCCATCCGGGGTTACGGACATGGTCATAAATGGAGTCTCCTGCAATAATCCCCATACTATTGCCAACTCCCTAAATAATCACTTCTCTGACCTCTCTGCCTTCACAACCCTCTTCTCACCTGATGAGGCTCTGTCCCACCCCCTTCCCTCCACTCTGCTGGAGGGTCACCCTCCTCATCAAATGTTTCACCTCAGGGCTGTATCAGTTCAGGACTTGCAGAAATGCCTAGCTGGCCTCTCCCAGTACTCCAGTCCTGGCCTAGACAACCTGGAGCCTAAACTCCTTAAGCTTGGTGCTGCACACATTGCCTCACCAGTAGCCTTTATCTTCAACCTATCCCTTGGTCTGGGGACCATCCCAGACATCTGGAAAGAGGCGAGGATTGTCCCTGTACTAAAGCAGGAAATCCCAAACTGCCTGACAATTATCGACCGATTGCCATTCTCCAAACCCTTAGCAAGCTCCTTGAAAAGGTAGTGGCTGAGCAGCTTTCGGAATATATCCACTCTCATGAACTTCTGTCCCCAGCCCAGCACGGCTTTCGTAAGGGACACAGCACCACCACAGCCTTAATCTCGGTTAGATCAAGTATCCGGACAGCCACGGACCAGGGCAAACTCTCTGATGCAATATTTATCGACCTGTCCAAAGCCTTTGACCTCGCTGACCACAAACTGCTTGGTGCACAGTTGTGGTCACTTGGCCTCTCCCCCCATGCCATGAAATGGCTAATGGGTTATCTACATGGCAGAAAGCAGTGTACCTGCTTCAATAAAGTCCTCTCCGAGCCCCTATCGGTGACCTCTGGAGTCCCTCAAGGCTCGGTACTGGGTCCCCTCCTCTTCATCAATCAACTACCCATGGTTACTACCAACTGTAGTGCCACCATGTATGCAGATGATCTGTAATCCTGGCTCACTCCCAGAATGCCACTACCCTAAACCAGAACCTGACCGATGACTAACAGGGTATTGTCATGGGCTACTAGTCACAAGCTGGTCCTGAACCTGAAAAAGACACAGGCTATGCTCTTTGGCTCAATGGCTAAAATCAAAGCCTCCATGGCCTGCTTACACGTCACCAGCGCAGATGGATCCTCACTACCCATAGTGAGCTCCATCAAATATCTGGGGTAACACTTGACCCCAACTGACATGGGTAATCATATCCTTAACATCTGCAGGGCAGCAAAGTGCAAACTGGGTCTGGCCTATAGGGCCAAGTATAACCTTACATCGCAGCCAGGCTTGCCCTAGCGAGGTGTGCTCCTTCCTCCCTCAGCTATGGGCTGCACTCTATTTGCTCGCTTCTCCAAAGACACATCTCACCCGTGGTACACTGTTACAATAACATTTGTCGCTTTGCCTTCACTGCCCCCGACTCACCCACCATTGTGAGCTATATGAGAAACTCTGATGGCTCTCAACAGCTAGATACCTTGATTTTGGTTTGGGATGCCTCTGGGAAAGTGATCAGAACTAGCACCTCCCAGGGCTGGCCTAGCTTCTGCCTAAACTGAATCCCACCCTACCAACTTAGGTCTCTCATCAGGATGCTCAAAGTCCCTCCTACCCAGACCGTCATGGGAGATCAGGACTTGCCATAAGTGCGCCCAGACTCTGGAATTCGCTGCCTGTGGATATCCGAGCTGCCCCCTCCTATCTGAGTTTTCGAAATTCCCTGTGGGGTTTCCTAAAACTAGCATCAGAGTGTGACTGCCCCAAACCTCCCTACAGTAAAGTGTCAGACTGTTTTGTCTGAACCTCCCCAGGGTGTCTCCATTGAATTCCTGGAGATATTTTCCCCACTATATCAATGACTTCTGACTACTCCTGCCTAAAAAGCCTTGGGCATTTTACACCCATTATTGCTCTATGTGCATAGGCTAACCATGACATATTGCACATGTCACTTGGTAGAAACTTGTACTACCAAGTGTTTCTGTTTCTGTCTAACATGTGCATATTTAGAAAAATGTGATGAGCTGTATATACCTGTCCGCGATCCAACTAGCCTAGGGAGTGTATACGACAATGTTATAAGTTATATTATGACCAATCCAGTCCTTGAGCTATGCTCCACTCCTATGTATGATGACCTGTATATATCTGTCAGTTGAACTAGCTAGTCTAGAGTGTATAATCTGAAATGTGCTTACTACTATATGTTTTCCCTAGCGTCAAATGATGTATTTCCCACATGTTTGTTTACTGTGACAAAAAACTGTATTCACTTTGCCATGTCTCTTTGACTGTTGTTCCTCATGTTGTATTCTCCCGGGTCGTTCCTGAAAATAGGCATAATACTTGTCTAGTGTACTTACCCGGTAAAGAAAAGCTAAATAAATAAATAAATAACTCGTAGTACAGACCTATGCATGTTGTAATCCACCTTGCAATGGTCTGTTTAGCTGCAGGTCTGCCAGAAGCGGCTTCAGTGTAGGTGACAAACAGCTGGTAAACCTCTCCTCGATTTTCCGCTGTCCTGTCCTTATCGTAGGAGAGAGCACGTCTCAGGTCCAAAATATGGAGCCTGTACTCAGCCTCTGAGGTGGAATTAGGGTAGTATACTGGCAGAGTCAACACCTGGTTAAGGTAAAACTCTGACACCACCTTCGGAAGGAATTTTGGGTGGAGGTGCAGGACAACCTTTTCCCTGTGGAAAACCAGATAAGGGGACTCCACCGAAAGTGCCTGCAGCTCCCCTGTCCTTCTGGCAGACGTGACAGCCACCAGCAAGACCATCTTCAACGACAAGTGTGACAATGCACACTTGTGCACTGGTTCAAATGGCTTGCTCATGAGCTTTGCCAGTACCAGCAGTAGATCCCACGGAGGTGGAGGTTCACACACTGGTGAGGATATGTGATCCAGACCTTTGAAAAAGCGCCCGACCACTGTCTCCTGCGCCACTGTCGGCTGACTGGCCCCGCCCGGTAAGCAAAGATGGCTGTGAGGTGCACCCTAAGGGTCGATGACCGTAGATCCCCTTTGAAGAGAGACCAAAGGTAGTCGAGAATGTTAGCCACTGGACAGGACAGAGGGTCCAGACCCTTGCCCTGACACCAAATGGAAAACCTTTTACATTTGAAGGCATAACATTTCCTGGTCGATTCCTTTCTGGATGCCTCCACCATGGTGTACACATATTCGGGAAAGACCCAAAGCCTGGAACTCTAGCCGCTCAGATATCAGGCTGTGAGGTACACGGATTGAAGGTCCGTATTGAATACCTTCCCCTGACTGAGTGATATCAGGTCTGGGCATGTGCAAAGCCGCTCCAGGGGCCTGCAGCTAAGGCTGAGGAGATCTGGATACCAGAACTGGCGCGGCCAGTCTAGGGCTACCAGAATCACCTGTGCCTTGTCCCGCCTCACCTTGAGGAGTACCTTGTGGATCAAGGGAAAAGGAGTCAGGGTGTAGAGGAGGTATGGGGTCCACGGCCTCGAGAAGGCATCCCCCTGCTGTGAACCCTGCTGAGGGGGGCGGGCATGAAACAGCTGCAGCTTGATGTTTTCCCTGGAGGTAAACAGGTCCACTATCGGTTTGCCCCAAGGGGAAAACAGACTGTAAGCTACCTCTGGATAGAGAGACCACTCATGGGATGTCTTGCCTAAGCGACTGAGAGCATCCGCCAGATGGTTCGAGGCTTCTGCATATGGATGACTAGGAGATCTGCCTCCAATCGGCTCAAGAGGGTCCAGATGCGGAGCGCCTCCTTGCACAGCAGATGGGTGTGCGTGCCGTCCAGTTTGTTGAGGCAGCACATGGTCGTGGTATTGTCTGTCTGGACTTGAACCACTTGACCCCCGGAGCTGAGGAGCGAAAGCTGACAGTACCAGTCTGACTTCTCTGAGCTCCAACAGGTTGATGTGGCATCGGGACTCCTCAGGGGTCCAAAGCTCGTGGGCCCTTTTGTCCCCCATGTGGGCTCCCCAGCCCATGAGAGGTGCATCGGTCATGAGGACGACCGTCTGCTCAGGGCGGACAAATGGGATCCCTTCCTGCAACCGGTCTGGGGCGGTCCACCATTGGAGAGCGGCCCACATCTTCTGGTCGAAATGACCGTGGTGCTGAGTCCACTAGGTGGACAGCTCCCACTGGAGAGGGCACATGTGCAACCGGGCCCAACGGACCACTGAGGAGCATGCCACCATGTAACCCAGAAGGCGCAGAAAGTCCCGGGTTGGGCTCAAGTGCCCAACCAGAAATGATTGGGAAAAGGAGGTAAGAACCTCCGCCCTGTCCACCAGGAGCTGAGCTCTGGCTTGACAAGGGTCGAGCTCTGCCCCAATAAAGTCCCTCACCTAAGAAGCCATGAGTTCCGACTTGGCCTCGTTGATTAGGAGGCTGAGTTGGGAGCAGGTCTGAAGGGCCAGATCCCTGGCTCTCTCCACCTCCTGTAGGGAATGACCTGCCAGAAGCCACTCATCGAGGTAGGGTTAAATTCTTATCCCCCCACGCCGTAGATGGACCGCCACCACTGCAATGCATTTGGTGAAGACCCGTGGGGCCGATGACAGGCCGGACGGCACGGCTCGGAACTTGTACAGGGTCCCTTCAACTGTGAAGCAGAGGAACCTCTGATGGGATGGACGGATTGGGATGTGAAAGAACGCGTCCTGCAGATCCAGTGAACAGAACCACATGTTTTGCTCCAAGGATGGAATGATCTGGGACAGAGCGACCATCCGAAAGGTGCGAGACCTGAGATATTGATTCAGGTTGTGGAGATCTAGAATGGGGCACCAGCCCCCCATCCGCTTGGGAACCAGGAAGTACCTGGAGACAAAGCCTGGGTCTGTTGGAGGATCTGTCACGGGAGCTACTGCCTCCTTGAGGAGGAGCTGAGCAACGTTGTCTCGAAGAGCCGACTGGGTGTGAGCGGATATCCGTTCCTCTCGATCGGCGTGGGCTCAGCTGGGAGGGATTTTATTCCGGTGGGTCCTAAGGCCTGTGGCATTAGTTATAGCCTGCTGCAAGAGCTCCCCCTCGAAACACACAGCAGCAGTTTTGGCAGCAGCGTTGAAGGTAAACGAACATGGTCCAAGAGGAGGGTTAGGGAGGGTGGCAGGGCCATCACTGGCAGCACTCCCTGCACTGAGGTCAGGCTCTGGAGCAGGATTCAGGAGTCGGAAGGACTACTGAGCTCAGTCCAGAAGATTCGGGCCATAGAGAGTGAGAGCAGCAGGAGCAGGACTAGAGTTGGGTCGGCAGGCCAGAGAGGAGGACTGAAAGGAGAGCCAGGGATCGGGCAAGAGAGCACAGAAAGAACAGAGTCTGGTGCTGTGGACGTAGTCTACAAGGCAGCAGCAACTTTTAAGGTGACAAGGTCAGTGATGAAGCAGCTAATGAGCTCAGCTGAACTTTAAAAAAAAAAAAAAAATTGCAGACGTTTTGTTTCTTGTTCCTGAACCCCCAGCTCTACTACTGACTCACCCCAGTTCCTCGCCCCATATTCTGGTTACTGGTTTATAAACAGTTACAGCACTGTCCACAGCTAGCTGCCTTGCTCTGGGAGTTGATCACTGGACACACACATGTACCCTATATCAAGACACTGGGTGGCTCCCCTTACACATTCGGATTGTTTACCAGTCGTGCCTGCTCGCGAAAAGGTCGCTGTTAGGGCTTACCCCTAGTTCAACATCCAGACTATTCATTACATCACAGCCTTCCATTAAGACCCGAAACGCAGAAAAGGGTTTCCTAGTGGTGCTATTTAAGAGAACATCTCAAGCACAGAGGTTTCTCTCCTACCAAGGACTCAAGCGGATTAAGAAACTACCTAAAGACCTGCTAGAAAGAAGTAAAATTAGCCAATTCAAACCAGGCCTAAAAGCTCATCTGGCTAAGGAGAATGTCTGTAAATGTCTTCTCTAATCATTACTTCTTTCTTGCACAAACCGTGAGTGTTCCCTGGCTCACATCCTACCTCCTCCCTCGGGCACCAGAGTAAAAACAGGTTACTCACCTGCAACAGTAGTTCTAAGAGTGGTATATCTTGTTCATCCACACTTCTTGGCATGTCCCTTTCCCCTTTAAATCTTGCCGGAAGGTCTTCAAGCTGGCTCCTCCCACCCACCCGGGTGGTATAACCCTCGGCTCCACCCCATGACGCCAGATCTTAGCCTGCTGGAAGCTAGGTTTGTGCGTCACAGACAGGGAGGTCGGGTGGGGGTCCATGTTGATGAAAGTACAGTTACGTAAGAACTTACTGTAACAGTAAATCTTCAAGAGAGGCTCTTGCAGTAGGTATTCACAAACAGGACTAAGCCGCCAGGTGCCAGGACCCCATGGAAGAATCTCTAGCTAGCAGTCTCTGACGGAGGACCGCCCGCACATCAGGTGATCGGCATCAGCCGATGTCAATATAAAGGGGTGGTCCCCCACACACGCCCTCCAGTTCTTTCCCCCAAAGGTCTGACAGGATAGAAGAGACTATGCTCCCATAGACGAAAAGAGGAAACTGAGGGGGACGGAGGGAGGAAGGGAAGGTAATACCTACTACAAGAGCATCTCTCAAAGATCTACTGTTACAGTAAGTTCTTACACAACTGTACTATCTTACTTCAAGAGGGCTCTTGCAGTAGGTATTCACAAATAGGACTGAGTCCCAAGCAGTCTGGAACAAGAATAAACCGGGAGGAAGAAACATCATCGACAAATGACTGGATTCCAATCAGGGCTCATGAAAGGAGTCCCTGTAGAACAGCCAACCCGAAGCCTGCTCTGCAGCGAGAGACAATATCCAAACTGTAATGTTTCGTGAAAGTATGGACGGAAGTACAAGTTGCGGCTGCACAGATTTCTGATGCTGACACATTCCTGAAACAAGCAGCAGAGGCAGCGACCCCTCTGGTGGAGTGACCTCTGACTTGACCCGGTAGGGTTTTGTGATACTTGTCATAACAGAAAGTGATACAATTCGCTAACCACTTAGAGAGGCACTATTTACAAAGAGGGTTGCCTTCCCTTTTGTGAGCGAATGAAACAAAAAGCTGATCAGTTTTTCTGAGATCCTTAGCCCTGTTAGTGTAGTATCTCAGAATCCTGTGTACATCCAATGTATGCAAAAGGTATTCTCCCTGATTGGAGTGCTCTGTGTAAAAGGCCGGGAGCTCGACTGACTGATTCAGAGTCAATTCAGCTACCACTTTCAGAAGAAATTTGGGATTGGCACGTATGGCCACCCTTTCCTTGTGAAAAATCAGGTATGGCATTTTACACATTAGGGCTTGCAGCTCGGAAATCCTCCTAGCATAGGTAATGGCCACCAGGAAAAATGTCTTCCAAGAAAGAAACTTTAACTCTGCCTCCACTGCCGGTTCAAAGGGAGGCAGTGTGATCTTTTCCAAGATAAAGTTTAAGTCCCAAGGGGGAGCAAGACTGCAAATTGGGGGCCTTAAATGAAGGACTCCTTTCAAGAAAGTCTTGGAGACTTCTAGTTGTACAAACGTCCTGTCTCCGAAGGGGATATGGTAGGCCAAAATGGTTGCCATATGGACCTTCACAGAAGAGTAGCTGAGGCCCAAGTCGTAGAGATGTCTCAGGTAGTCTAATATGTTATTAGTTGGGCAGGAAAAAGGTTCCAAATCCTTGGATCCAGCCCAAATAGTGAAGTGTTTCCACTTCACAGCATAGATGGACCTAGTGGAAGGCTTTCTGCCCTCCACCAGTATGTCTGCTACCACAGGGGAAACTCCGAAAAGAGCCTTAGCTATGTCTGAAGGAGCCACGTGTGGAGGTGAAGAGACTTGAGGCCTGGATGGACCAGGGTCCCCTGCCCCTTGGTCAGCAGGTGCTGCAACAGTGGTAGAGGAAGAGGAGGTTCCTCTGAAAACTGTTGCAGAAGAGACAACCGGACTTGTCTCGGCCAAAAAAGAGCGATGAGGATCATTCGCGCTCCTTCTAACCTTAGCTTATTGAGCACTCTCGGGATCGGAGGGAATGTGTAAATGAATTTGTCCTTCCAGCACAGACAGCATGTCCCGACAAAAAAACATCTCGCCCTGGAACGAGCGAGCAGAAGGCAGCGATTTGCGTTGTGGGGGAAGGCGAAGAGGTCTATTTGAGGAGTCCCCCAGAGCTGGAAGATGTCATCTAGCACAACCTGGTCAAGCTCCCACTCGTGAGACTTGGCTGTCAAGCGGCTTAAAGCATCCGTGAGAGTGTTCTCTATCCCAGGCATGTGGACCACCATCAGATGGAGGCTGTGCTGGGACGCCCAGTACCAGACTCTCATTGCTTCCCTGCAGATGGGATAGGAACGGGTTCCCCCTTCATTTGCTGAGGTACCAGACAACATACATGTTGTCTGATTGTACTAGGAGGTGACCGGGAAGAACAACTGCCAGAAGAGCTTAGAGAGCATACAGGACTGCCCTCAGCTCGAGAATGTTACTGTGAAGTCTTTGTTCAAACTGAGACCAGCTACCCTGAGTCCGGTGAGACCCGAGATGGGTGCCCCAGTCTGTCCCTAACGCATCTGTCGTCAGGGTCTGGGTGGGTGGGGCAGAACAGAACGGGGTTCCCTGATTGAAGTGTTCTGTGACCATCCACCATGTAGGTTCCTGGCCACTGGGTCTGACACTACGATCTCATGATCCAGGTTGTCCTGAGACTGATCCCATTGAGTTCGTAGGGTCCACTGAGTGATCTTCATGTGGAGACGAGCCAGTGGGACGGTAGGGATGGCGGCCGCCATTAGGTCGAGAAGGCAGTGGGCCTTCCTGGCTCTGACCTTCTGAGCCCCGATAAGAGACAAACTTGGTTTGAGAGTGTTTCGGCTCTGTCTGGGGACAAAAAGGCTTTGCCCAGGGTCATGTCCAGCACTGCCCCTGTGAACTGCAGTCATTGGCAAGGGATCAGATGGGACTTGGCAAGGTTGATATTATTTCCCAGGTCAGAGAAAATTTGGAGTGTAAGGGAAAGGGAGCCCAAGAGTTCCTCCCTGGACGGGGCTGCCAGAAGCCAATCGTCCAAACAGGGAAAGATTTGGACCCCCTTGGTACGGAGAAAAGCCACCACCACCGCTAGGCATTTGGTAAATACACGGGGTGCCGAGGACAGACCAAATGGGAAGGCCCTGAACTGGTAGTGGTACCCCTAAAAAGAAAAGCGGAGGTACTTGCAGTGGGAGTGGCAAATGGGGATATGGAGGTAGGCATCCTGCATATCCAGGGCACATAGCCACAGGGCCGGCCGAAGCATGGCAAGAAGGCTCAGGAGGAAGAGCATTCGGAACAGTTTGTACTCCACAAACTGATTAAGAGAGCTGAGGTCGAGGATGGGCCTCAGGTCCCCGGTTTTCTTTGGTACTAGGAAGACGTGAGAGTAGTAGCCTGTCCCCTTGAGAAGTGAGGGGACAGGCTCTATTGCCTCTTTCAGTAGAAGAGAGTGGATTTCTTCCATTACCAACTGCAGGTGGGTGTGGAAGTACAATGAGGGAGGAGGGGGGTCTGCAAGGGGGTTTCTGAATAAACTCGATCAAGTATCCTGCTGAAATCAGCTGGAGCATCCAGGCGTCTGCCATTACCCTCTCCCAACCCGGTAGATGGGAGGAGAATCTTCCCCCTAACGGTTCCTCTGGACTGGACAGAGGCACTGGGAGAGGCAGGGAGTCAGGTGGCGGAGTACAGGGTAGCGGCCAAGGCTCCAGGAACTTTCTTGCTGGGGGGAGCCTTGGCGGCTGACGTGGCTTTACGTTTGTTGGGATGTCTGGGTTGCGTCTGTTTGTTCTTTTGGCGGCTGGGGCACCCAAAGAACCATTTCTACCCTCGAGAGTGTTTGTACATTGTCTGAACAGACTTCAATGCCAAACCCTTCTCCTGCAACTTGGTGATGATGTCACTGACATCACCGCCGAACAGTACAGATCCTCTGAAGGGAGTGTCGTGAATGGCTGACTGCACTTCAGAGGCCAGACCTGATACCCGGAGCCAGGCATGACGCCACAAAGATACAGCAAAGGCCGAGCTCCTCCCTGCTGTGTCCACCGTGTCGTATGTAGCATGGAGCATGTGTCTACAGGCTGAACGCGTGGAGCGGACAAGCTCTTCCAGTTCCTGCTTGGTCTGGGAATCTGGGAGGGAGTCCAGTTTTGATTCTGACAAAGGGTGGCCTTCTGGTAATCCCCCATGTGGCCGACATAGTTGAGGGCCCTCACGCCCAGGATGGAAGAAGTGAAAATCTTCTTCTCGTACTGGTCCAGAAGACAGGACTCCTTGTCAGGAGGGGACGAGCTTAGGTGTTTAGGGTTGGCTGATCAGTCGTGTGCAGCACTAATCACTGCCGAGTCAGCCTTTGGGTGAAGGCTGAGGAAGTCCTTCCCCTCAGGAGCCTGATACAGCCTGTATGCCTTCCGAGGAAGGGGGGCTAACGAGGAAGGTTGTTTCTAAATGGGGGAAACAAGATCCACGTGAGGCTCTATCCAGGGCAGATTCAGGGTAGAAATCTCCATGAGGTCCAGATGGGCCACAAGCTTCTTTTGCTGGGGATCTGGCTCCACTCATTGCCACTCACAGGCAGCCTGGATTTTCTTTAGCAGCTCCAGAAAAGAAAGGTCTTTTGGAGGAGACTTCAGAGTACCTTGCGGCCTGGGTCTATCTGGAGTACAGGGCTCATCCTCTTGGTCAGAGCGTCCAGAATCCAGATCGAACTCTGAAGACTCCGATGAAGGAGAAGAAGAAGAATCCTCCCTAGGAGGAGGAGGATCGCCCTCTCTGGGGGGTTCCCCGGGGAAGCGTGTCCTCCCTGGCCCAAAAACCAGATGGCTCAGCTCTGGTATCAGGCAGAGGAAAGGGAGCCTCTTCTCGCCGACGCTGGGGGTCCAGCGTCGGGACCAGCATCAGTAGACGTTTTTCGACCTCTTGGGTGATCTGCGTTTTGGCTTCAGCACACCAGGAGGCCAAGACTCCTCAGGTCCACCTGAGGCCGCGGGCAGGCGAGGGGTTGGACAGGTAACCTGTAACCCGTAATAGGAGCATCCCATAACCTGACGGGCGGAGGCCCAAGGCCAGGTATTGAGGCGCCAGGTACACTGGGCGCTGGGTACCAGGAGCCGATGCCGCGCGCTCGGCATGCCGTGTCTGTACTCCGCGCCGGGGCCCGGCGGGAGCTCAAGGTCCCAGTGTCAGCCCTGCAGATGGACCAGATGGGTCAGGCATCGACCCAGAGTGCGTGGGGCCGAGGAGGATCCGCCAGAGGTCCGGGAGTCTGGATGACCCTGACCGTATCGTCAGGAAGCAGAATGCCGGAGGGTGACACTGGGTTGTCTGATGTCGGGTCCGCATGGGGCACCTCCGACGTAGCTGCCCAGACTCCTCGACCCCGGCCGGGAGGAAGGAGGAGTCTCTGGAGGAGACACAGAAATTCAGTGGGCAACACAACAGGTGTGTGTTGCGGTGACCTTCTGGCATCAGGCATGAAGGAACAGTCTGTAGATGGATCGCCGGTTGGGCGGACGTCGGGAGTAACAACGACCTACTTATCAGCTGTGTCTGGCCGGACATCAGTGGGATCGACGCCTGGCTTACTGGACGCACTCTGATTAGTAGGCCTGGGTTTAGAGGCCTTAGCGGGAGTGCGGGCCTTCTTTTGCCCTGGAGGCTCCTGTCAGGCCTGAGCGCAAACTCAATGTGGGGGGTCGACGTCAGCTTAGAAACCACTAAGGCGGCCGTCAAAGGACAATCCCCCAGAGGGGAAGTTACATGGAGGGCCGCAACTCCAGCCAAAGTCATGGCCACTGTGGATGGTGTGTCCCGGTCCTGGTGTTTCTCCTTGTTCCTCTTTTTCTTATGATGGTCCTCCGGAGAAGTAGACGCCTGCTTCAATTTATTCAGTTCCTTTTCCATTGATGCCATTTTCTTTTTGAGTAAATGGGCCTTCAGAGACTGCTGCCTTAATTTCCGGGTAGCAGGGCTGAATTTTCAGCAGTGCTCACACTCCTTCACGCACTGGTCTGGGCCCAGACAAAAGAGGCAGAGGGAATGGCCATCCTTATGAGGGAGCTGGGATCCACACGAGTCGCACTTATTTTTATGGGATTCCAATGGCGTCGGGGATGACATGCACAGTGAGGTAGTTATACACAATGTGATATGCGAGTGCTGTTCTTCCGCGAGGTACTATCGCAAGCTGACGGCAGGAAAGAACTGGAGGGAGGGCATGGGGGACCGCCTCTTTATACTGACATCGGCTGATGCCGGTCACCTGACGTGGGGGCTGTCCCCCGCCAGAGACTGCTAGCTAGAGATTTTTCCGTGGGGTCCTGGCGCATGGCGGCTTAGTCCAATTTGTGAATACCTACTGCAAGAGCCCTCTCTAAGCAAGATCAACATATACCACTCCCAGAAAGTTCGTTACACAAAGACTTTTGCCGTAACAGTAGATCTTCTAGGAATGTCTCTTGCAGTAAGTCATTACTTCTGGGATTTCCCGATAGGTGGCGCTCTCACAGCTGTTTTGCTCTAGCAGTCAACACACCAGGAACCACCCACATGACCTTATTTCCTTGGCTGTGGCTATAAAAGTGGGAGGCACCTGGTAAGCGCCGTTCCCTGCTGGTTTCAGATCATATTGGCAAGGGACCGAGGGGAACGTAGGTACCATAGCCTCCCAACCCTATATTGTTTTCCCTGTTACAGAATGGCAGGGGGTTGGAGGGAGGGAAGCTACTTACTGCAAGAGACATTCCTAGAAGATCTTCTGTTACGACAAAAGTCTTTGCGTAACGAACTATCTTCCACAGAATGGTTTCTTGCAGTAAGTCATTACTTCTGGGAGATTCCCAAGCAGTTATGTCCAAGTAGGGTGGACCATAATAATAACGAGTCTTGTATAGTTTAGAAATACAAGGTCTAAAATATATATATATATATATGTTTTTCTATTACCCTTGTGTTATTGGCCTCTATGTATGGTCAAGAAAGCTGCGCATAACAGTACCAATTAGTAAGAACATTATGATTCATCTCATAATATTAGAAATAATAGTCTTTTCACCCTGTGTGTAATGGCACTGTCTGATGTTGGGACCGAAAAGGTCTACCATTGAACAGGCTGAGAGGTATTCTTATGTGACGGTCGTAATGACCCCTAACCATGATACCTCTCCGACATATTTTTGTCTGTAGTGGCTAGGTGTATAAAGCCTTGTGTAAAAAAGGCCTCAGTAAACTATCAGATGAAGCCCCCCCCTAAAAAAGTCTCTGAGTCCTAGGAGAGGAGACCGGGGAGGGGCTGGAGAATTAATGAGAGACAGAGGCACCCGCCTGTCCCAGCGGACGGTCCTTCGCCGATTTGTAAGGAGTAGAAGTACCCTTTGTTGATCTTTCTTTGCCTCTAAAGTTTCCTTGTTTAGTATAGTAATTTCCAGCCTCGTAAGAATAATTATACTGAGGGCGTTGTTTATGGTACAGGTTCTGAACTGTTTTCAATTGTCTCCCCTGAGGCTTGTAGGTTGTCCAGTATAGTTTGTGTACCTGGCCCAAAAAGATTTTCACCCGAAAAGGGAGCGTTAGCCACTTTATGTTGGATATCAGGTGCAAGACCTGAGAGACTGAGCCATGCCTGACGGCGTATAGCAATTCCGGCAGCCGAGGCCCTAGCCAAAGCGTCGGCAATATCATATCCCGACCTTAGTAGGTGTCGGGAGAGGGAAGTAAGTGTATTGATCATTGATGTGGGTTGTTCTTTTTCAGGGGATGTAGGTAATTTATCAATGATTTCTGAAACAGAAGCGTCCACTGTGCGCTGAAACGTCAGCATATGGACCATATAATTAAGTATTCTAATAATTAATGTGCTTAAAGAAAATACTTTCTTCCCCATATGATCAAAACGTTTGGAGTCTTTATCAGGAGGTACTGTACTTGTGTGTTTTGGTTTTACAGTACGTTCATGAGCTGCTGTAGTAATCACTGAGTCTGCAGTGGGAGTATTTGACAAATACTGATGTTCTAAAGGAGCTTGATAAAGCCTGTGTGCTTTTCAAGGTAACTCCTGTGCAGTCATGGGTTGACTCCATGCCTCTGTGACAGCGTTTTCAAACGCTGGTATGAAAGGTGGGACCGCCCAGATGGGTGCATCCGGGATATCTAGATAGTCCACCATATCTTTACTTAATTTATCTTATTCCATTGTGGTAAACCCCATAGTTCTTTGTATTTGTAACATCATTTCTGGGAATGACGGATCATCCGGGTGGTGAAATGACCTTTATTGGTCGTATTACGTCGCCATACCAATAGGATGGTGTGGAGTAAGGGGAATCTGAGCCCCATCTGGTAGGGGAATCATCTGAATATATGTTTTTAGAAGGTTCCGAGAAATAATATGAGAATCTGAATAATATGCCTCTGAAGGTTCAGGAAGAGGCAGGAATGGTGAGCATTCTAGCTCCAAACGTGCCTGTTTTGATGGAGGCGGAGATAAAGTATATGAGTGAGGTCTGTTTAATAAATCTGGTGTCTGTTTATCAAAACCCAAAGTTTGTAAAACTTAGTTTATTATCTGTTCTACATTTGGCACTTGTGAGGATGGAATATCCATATAGGAGGGATCTGAACCCTGTGTACTTGGAGCAGGAGGGTCAATTTGTGCCTCCTGATAATGTGACTCAGTACATATTTGATGAGTGTCTTGCATGAGTGCAAAAGAAGCAGGTTTGTCTTTGCGTTCAGTAGTATATGATCCCCTACTTTGTGGCGACGCAGCCTCATAGGCATCTTTTGATACACTTTTATACATTTTTTCATGGCTTTGAGTGGCCAATATTTTGTGAGGATCCCCCATTAATGGAGTGTATGCCTTTAATTGTGTTGCTCTATGATGTAGAGGCTGCTCTGTCGACGGTGGGATACCTGTTGTTGACGATGAAGACCTGTTATCATGTTCCGTTGACAGGTGGGATACTTCACGTCGATGCTGAAGACCTGTGAGTATCTCCATCGACAGTAGAATACCTCTTGTCAACGAAGATCATCTGTGAGCATGCCCCGTCGACGGTGTGATACTCCTCGTCGACGATGGGGAAGCCAGTGCATGCCTCGTCGATGGTGGTATATTCATCATCGATGATGAAGATCTATGAGCATGTCCTGACGACGGCAGAGCAAGTAGAGTGTGCTCCGCCGACGGATGAGGTCTTCTCATCGATGAAAAAGTCTTCTGGAACACCTCCCTCAACAGGGGAGTTATTCCCATCGACGGTGAATGTAGGAGCATCTCTGATGTATGATGCCTCGTTGACAGAGGAGCTAAAGAATTACATTCAGTCGATGGGGAATGTTCTTTTCTGTGTCCTTTTGAAGATGTAGAAGTGCCTGCCATTGTTTGGGGGAAGGGTATAGCCCATTGACGTAGACCGCCTCCTTGATGAGGCATGTTTCGTAGATATGACTGGTGAACTGCAGTTCGGCAGGACTTTTGGCTTGGGTGTTTCCTTTAACTTTTTACTTCTTGAAGAGGGCTCGGTAGTTTTGGAGCCCTTTGATCGAGACCCCCGAGTCTGTAACAGGGAAATATCTTCCATCATTAAATGCTCTTGGCCAAGCACAGGAACCTGGTGCCGTGTATTTTTAGCTCAGACACCCTAAGCTATGGGTTCAATCCACGTCGAAGAGTGCTTGCAGAAGATTGTTCTAGCTGCTGTTAGAGCTGCAGCCGGAGGGAAAATGAACGGAGCTTACCAGGGGCTACCCACTTTTATAGGCGCAGCCCAGGAAGTGAGGTCGTGTGGGTGGTCCCCTGTGGAGACTGCTAGAGGAAAACTGCCGTGAGAGCGCTACCTATTGGGAACTCCTAGAAGTAATGACTTACTGCAAGAGACCGTTCTGTGGAAGATCTACTGTTACAGGTAAGTAACCTGTTTTTCCTAGGATTATGGATATGTTGTTCATACACGCTTCTTGGTAGACTCCTAGCAGTTCTCCGGGAGGAAGGAGGCAAGGCACACACCCCTACTTTGGGAACAGAGATTGGAGAACTGAGGCCCCGAAACCAGCATCCCGGCGTGACTCAAGGTCGATGTGTTAGTGGGTGATGAAAGTGTTTGCCGTCTTCCAGGTGGCAGCCCAGCAGATTTCTTGGATAGAGATGTCCCTGGAAGCAGTGCCCGATGCAGCGGTATGGCAGGTAGAATGAGCTCTTATCTCTTTGGGAGGCCCCTTGCCCACCAACTCGTAGCAGAAATCAATGCAAGATGTAATCCATCTTGCGACTATCCACTTTGCTGCAGGTCACCCCAGAAGAAAAAATTACTCACCATAATAATGTTGTTTCTTCTAATGGAGTCTTCTTGTATTCTGACAATATGCAGTTAGCCCCAGCACTTGAACTGCTCCAGAGAGTAAAGGGCTAGCTCTGTGCCCAGGCATAGAATGTTGAGCTCAAGCTCGGTTTTCAAACCTCTGCCCTTGGTACTCCTCAGCGTAACCGTCAGATTCTCACGAGCAATATGCTAAGTAACAATACAGAAATTGTTTTTTAAAAAATTTTTGCCAAAGGGCAATAAACATATTTTAGGGTCAAAAAGACTCAAGTCGAGAACCCCAGAAAGAATCCAAGTAGGTAGTGAAACAAAAACAATATCTTATTGAATAATAATCATAAAGACCTCAAGCTAAGGAAAAGGTAACCAAGGTATACCTCTGGGGTACAGCACCGCGCCTGCCAGACCACATCCCAAAACAAGTAGGTTCCAGGAGGGGAGGCAGGGAATGAGGTCACAATACAGCAAGACTCCATTAGAAGAAACATTACTATGGTGAGTATTTTTTTCTTTAAACATCATAAAGTCTTGCTGTATTCTGACAATATGCAGACTACCAAGCAGTACCCCCTTGGAGGAGGGAGTTACAGAACCTATTTTGGGAACAGACTCTGCAGTACTGCTGTGCCAAACCTAGCATCACTTCTTGACTGGAGGTCAAGAGAGCAATGCTTGGTAAATGTGTGAACAGTTTTCCAGGTGGCTGCTTTACAGATTTCCACTAAGGGTATGTCTCTACCTGCTGCGACCGAATCAGCTGTACCTCTGGTGGAGTGAGCCCTCAGGCCTGAGGGTGGCTCTTTCCCCAACTCTGAATAGCAGAACTGGATACAGAAGACAATCCACCTGGCAATAGTTCTCCTAGTAGCAGGTTTACCTTTGCCCACTCCTCCATAAGTGAGAAACAGCTGTGAATAGTCATTTCTATGGACCTTAGTATGTTCTATATAATAACTAAGGGCCCTCTTTACATCAAGACTGTGTAGTCTTCTCTCCCCAGGGAAGAATGGTCACTGAAAAATACAGGCAATGACACAGACTGATTCCAGTGAAAGCCTGATACCACCTTGGGAAGGAACTTTCTGTTGGTTTGAAGGACCACCTTATTCCTGTGAAAAGAAATGAAATCAGGTTCCACAGATAAGGCCTGTAATTCACTGATTTTCCTGGCAGAAGTAATGGCTACCAAGAATACAGTTTTCCAAGTCAAGTACTTCAGCTCAGCTGAAGATAGTGGTTCGAAAGGGGGCTGCATAAGCTGTGCAATACAGATATTCAGGTCCCAAACAGGAGTAGGCTCCCTAAAAGGAGGACTAATATGAATCAGACCTTTGAAGAATTTCTTGAAAACTGGATGAGAGGCTAGGGAAGAACCCTTCCCAGCTGAAAGGAAAGTAGAAATAGCTGCCAAATGTACCTTGAGAGTAGTAGGCCTGACGCCTAAACTGTTAAGATGCACTAAACAATCCAAAGTAGTGGCATATCAGCTGAATCTGGCTGAATGTGTCTCTGAGAACACCAGAAACCAAATCCCTTCCATTAGGAATTGTAAGTTTTCTAGTAGAAGGTTTCTACTAACCTTAAAATGTCCAGGACTGATTGGGAAAGTTGCAGGCTTGCATATTCTAACTCCAAGAGCCAGGCTTTGAGTCTGAAGGTTGGAATACAGTATCCGCCCTGTGAAGAGGTGAGGAGATTGTACTGTCTGGGAAGACACAGTGGTATTGTTACTGACATGGACAATAATAGGGGGTACTATGGCTGTCTGGCTCAGTCTGGAGCCACCAGAATCACTTTGCAAGGCTGAGATTTGATCTTGATCAGGACTTTGAATATTAGAGGAAAAGAATGAAGAGCATACAGAAACCTGCTTGTCCAATTCAATAATAGAGCATCCTGGGAAACAGATCCAAGAAGAGGGGTCTGCAGCAAAACAGAGGAAGTTGGTGATTGTCCAGGGCTGCAAAGAGATCTATCTGTGGTGTACCCCACCTCTTGAAAATGACCTGAAGAATCAGAGAATTCAGGGCCCATTCATGATGACCTTGAGAAATCTAGCTAAGAGAATCTGCTAGTACGTTGTCCATCCTGGAGATGCACAGCTATCAGGGAAACCTGAAGGAACAAGCTAGAGACCAGATTTTCATGACTTCTGTGCACAAGGCTGAGGATGGAGTGCCTCCCTGCTTGTTGATGTGCCACATGGCTGTGGTATTGTCTGTCCTGATCTGCACCACTTTACCCTGAATAGTGTTTGAGAATGTCTTAAGTGCTAGAAAGACAGCTCCAAGTTCGAGAAGATTTATGTGCGGAATAGACTCCTGATGGACTTCCAATTCCGCTGCTAAGGTACATGGCTGCATAGACAACTCGCTCCACTCAACCACCCAACATTTCTCCCTCCATCAAGCAATATTTACAGATTACAGCGCATCTTAAAATGAATAGGAGGGGAAACAAAGGGACTGAGCCCCCGTGGGCCCAAAAACCTGAGGAATGCCCAGTGGATGAAGAGCGATCCGACTCAGATGTAACAGACACGGACGGCGCAGTTTCTCGCTCGGACTCGGCCTACCTTAAATCAGCAGCAGCCACTCCGAAGACTCCTAAGGCAAGGAAGAGAGTTAAATTAGACATAATCTAAAATTAACTCTGCGCGTTTCAAACTGATATCAAACAACTATATAGCGAAATGCGCAGAGATATTACTCAACTAGAGCAACAAGCAGACGACACTGAGAGGCAGGTTACAGCAACTAAGAATCGAGTTGACTACCTCGAGAACCTAGTCCAACAACTCCAGGATCAACAGGAAATGTTAGCGGCTCAGCAAGAGGACACCAAGAACCAGGCAAGGCAAAAGAATATTCGTCTCTACTGTATAGCAGAAGGCACAGAAGGAACAAATATAAAAGAATTCATCATCACCCTGCTAAAAAACCTCCTTGGACCTACCATCCAATATGGTGCTTGATTTCAAACGAGTTCATTGAGCCTTAGCACCTAGAACCACCTCCCCTGTAGCTAGCCCTCGTTACATCATAGCCCGCTTCAGCAGCTATGCAATTAAAGAACAGGTACTACTACTGGCGTGGCGCAAAAAACAAATCTTTCACGATCATAGGCATTTTTATTTAGACCATGACTACTCACCCAAGACAATGTGGCTCCGTAGGGCGTATCTCCCACTTCTACCTAAACTGAAGGCTCAGGGGATAAAATTTGTTACTCCATATCCTGCGAAACTAATTGTTCACCTACCCACCGGGAAACAGGAATTTGCTATGGCGGAGGAGGCAAGTGAGGCCCTTATCAAACATGGCCTGGTCTTTCTGGAGCGCACAACCGTACTTGCAGTTCAGAATGCTCAACCCCTGCGATGGCAGACCGAGGAGGGAAAGCAACATAAACGTGAGGGCAACAGCAGTATTAAACCGCAGCAACGTCTTGCTAAGTTCCATAGAACAGAGAACAACCACCAAAATACCTGAAGAAGGGAAGTTTTATGTTCGCTGCTCTTTGCCTGAGGTACTTTTTCTGAGGGGGGATTTGAGGTTGGGAGGGCGGAGGTGATCAGGTGAAGGCTTGTCCCTGCCTGGGCTGCGGAGGTGGGCCCAACTCTAGGCCATAGATCTTAATATGGTATACCCTCTATTTAACTGGGTGGTTTTATGGCAATCTGTCATGACAATACCTCGCGGCCTTTTCCCCTCCAGGTCCTCTTTCCACGTTCCTCCTCTCTCGACCCTACTGAGGCAGCTTAGACCTCCTTAATGCAGTAAGTCACTTTTTTACACCAGCGGCTGCTAGGCTGGAGACTTTGAGCCTCTATGATGGGGCTATACACACAAGACCCACTGAAGGCCGAATGATTTACTGGCTGACTGAAGCTAATGCTACTTATAATCTTGGACGTTGTTAACAGTGTTTCATAAATGTCTAAGGAAAAAGATATACAACACTATTTTTTCATTTGGACTGAGAAACATGTTATTCCACGGGACATCACATTTATTTTAGATGGTTTTGTTTTCATCTCCCCAGACCCAGGGGTCTCGCTCGTGCTGGTCATTTAAGAAAGAGTTCTTTAAACTGGAGGGAGGTGAGTACCTATGGCTGAGTCCACGGGCATATTTCCAAGGATAACTCTCTGGACTACCCCTCCCTTGCCTCCCCTCTTACGTTTAGTATCCCTATACTGTTTTGTTTTGTTTGACCTGAGTAGTCCACCTGGGGCCAGGTGAGCGCCAGACTTACCCCCTTTTCTGGTCCGAAACATAATTATACTCGTGTGGTCCCAGAAATATTAGGGAAATTCAATGTAATTTTCCCCACCTTGGAAGTTCAATTTATTAATATATTACTACAAAATACAAGCAGTTGGCTGTTTATAATGTTATTTACTGTTAATGGTTCTAGGTTTGCCCTGTTGGCAACCAGTTTTATATTTGGTTCTTTGCGACTGGCAATACAGAAAGAAAGTATACAGAATTCTATGGTTGGAGTAGGCAGAATGAGAGGTCTGAAGGCATTCCTTTTAGAGTACTGGAACAGATTCTTTGTGGAGAGGGGCATACGACTCTACCTACACACAGGGGTAGCTATTAATGGAGATTGGAAGGGACAGATATGTTACATAGGCAGCTTTGGGGAAACTTTATATGATGGTTAAACTGGCTTTAATAATGTCCTTCAATGTAAATGGTATCCACAACCCAGTTAAGAGGAGAAGGTTACTTAATCTATTTAAAGGGACACTGTCAGCATTGCCCCTCAGTTCTGTCTCAGTTTGCAACGATAATTCCACAGGCATATTCCTGTACCAATATTAGAGTAGAATGCAGCTTCATTAGCAAAAAACTGAACTGGTTACCTGTTTTAGTAAAAAAAAAAGCATCATTTCAGCTCACTTTCGGACTGAATGCAACCCCGGTCCACTGGAAGGAGATCCCATGCCGAGAACATGCATGTAGTCGGAGCGCTGTGCCGAAGTGCGCTTTTTGTGGTCCCCATTGTAACAAATACATCATTCAGTAGAACTCATTAATATAAAGTGCTGCTGGTATTTAAAATTTACTCCCGAGCACCGGTTCAGCCGCAAAACATTTTCAAAATCGTAGCACCGAACTCCTGTGCATGCATAATAGCGGCATGTTCTTGCACATGTGTGAGATCTTTTCCTCCGGTTGCTACTGCACAAGCGTGAGATTTCGGCACCACAATCTGAAAGAGTTTTACATTTTAAATACCAGTAGCACTTTATATTATGGAGTTCTACTGAATGATGTATTTGTTGCGATGGGGACCATAAAAAGCGCACTTGGCACTGAGCTCCAACTACCTTCGTGTTCTCTGCGTGGGATCTCCTTCCAGTGGGCCGAGGTTGGAGAGTAAGCTTAAATAATGCTTTTTTTACTAAAACAGGTAACCAGTTCAGTTTTTTGCTTATGAAGGCGCATTCTACTCTAATATTGGTACAGGTATGTGCCTGTGGAATCACTGTTGTAAACTGAGGCAAAACCAAGGGGCAAAGCTGACAGAGCCCCTTTAAGCAAGAGAAAACAGATGTTATTCTCCTGCAGGAAACACACCTTCCCCAAACTGAACACACTAAACTGAAGTCATGGGGCTTTCAGGTGGTGGTGGTGGCCTCCTCACATACCTTTGGCAGACAGAGGGGCACTGCAATATTGATACCCCGAGGACCTCAATTCCAACTTCAACAGGAGATCATAGATGGAGAGAGGCGCTACGCCATAGCGGTGGGAAAAATATATGGTACACAGGTTACTCTGTCTTCTGTATACCTCTCACCGGGTTCCCAGGAGCAAGTAATAAATAAATTTTTGGATGACCTCTTGCCTCATACGCAGGGTATGTGCATTGTTGGGGGGGACCTCAACGTTACATTGAACCCTAAACTTTGAAAAAGTGCCAGACCACCTTCTCCTGCGCCACCATCTGCTGACCGTCCCGCACCAGGTAAGCAGAGATGGCTGCCAGGGTCATCTTAAGGGTCAAAGACCCCCCTTTGGAGGCAGACCAAAGGTAGTCTAAAATGCTAGCCACAGGACAGAGGGTCCAGGCCCTTGCCCTGACACCAAATAGAAAATCTTTTCCATTTGAAAGCATAGCACTTTCTGGTCGACTCCTTCCAGGATGCTTCCACTACTGTGAGTACATGCTCGGAGAGACCCAAAGCCTGGAACTCTAGCTGCTCTGGTACCAGGCTGTCAGGTGCAGGGCTTGAAGATCCGGGTGGAGAACCTTCCCCTGATTGACTGAGATCAGGTCCGGGCATGCTGGAAGACGCCTCGGGAGCCTTTTGCTGAGGCTGAGGAGATCTGGCTACCAGAACTGGTGTAGCCAGTCTGGGGCTATCAGGATCACCTGTGCCTTGTCCCTCCTCACCTTGAGGAGAACCTTGTGGATCAAGGGAAATGGAGGGAAGGCATAGAAGAGGCCTGGGGTCTACGGCCTCGATAAGGCATCCCCCTGCAGTGGATCTCCGCTGAGGGGGCAGGCATGAAACAGCCTCAGCTCGGTGTTTTCCCTGGAGGAAAACAGGTACACCATTGGTTTGTCTCACTGGGAGAACAGGCTGTAGGCTATCCCTGGGTGGACAGACCATTCGTGGGATGTCTCGCTACGTGGCTGAGAGCATCCGCTAGATGATTTGAGGCTCCTGCCACATGAATGGGTAGAAGTTCTGTCTCCAGTCAGCTCATGAGTGTCCAGATGCGGAGCGCTTCCCTGCACAGCAACTGGGAGTGCGTGCCGCCCTGCTTGTTGAGGTAGTACATGGTCACGGTATTGTCCGTCTAGACTTGAACCACTTGACCCCAAAGCTGCTGAGTGAATGCTGTCAGTGCCAGTCTGACCGCTCTGAGCTCCAACAGGCTGATATGGTAACGGGACTCCTCGGGGGGTCCAGAACCCGTGGACCCTGTTGTCCCCCATGTGGGCTCTCCAGCCCATGAGCGGACCATCAGTCGTAAGAACGACCATCGGCTCGGGGCAGACAAATGGGAATTCTAGAGGCAGACCCTGGCCCACCACTTCTAGAATCCACCTGTCCATGGTAACAGCAGACCAGGCGGAAAGGAAGTGGCGAAGCCAACCCCCCACGGGAGGACCCAGAGCTGGCTTGACAGGGATAGGGGATGGCAACCCCTATCCAGTCATTGCGCAGGCTTGGAGGAAGAGGGTCCAGGGCCTGAACCCTGACCTCCTTTGTGGGCCTGGGAAGGCCCAGACTTGGGCCAAGGGCGCCAAGCCTCTGCCTGCTGTTGCTGCCCGTCATGAAAGGAGGGCTGCTAGGCCGCAAGAGCAGGAAGCCAGAAAGACTTCTTCTTCTGCTGCTGCTTTTTAGGGCCAAAGCCACTTTGAGCAGAAGTGGCTGAGTCCAAGGTGGCACTGGACTGCTTGATTCGCTGAAGGTGACCATCCACACCTGGGCCGAAAAGATCGGTGCCTAAGAAAGGAACATCAGAAAATTTGTGCTGGGTATCCGCTATGAAGGTGAAAAGCCTCAGCCAAGCCCTGCAGCATGAGGCAACCGCGGCAGCCACTGAGCAAGCACATGAGTCCCCAGTGTCCAAAGCCGTCTGAAATGGCTGCCTGGCAATGATACGGCCTTGGTCGAGGACCTGTTTGACCGTGGTCTGGAGGTCTGCTGGGAGATGTGGGAGAACTTCATCCAAAGACCCAACAAGAGCATGGGAGAAGTGCACCATGATGATGGCCGAGCTCGCCTGACGGAGGCCTAAGGCGGAGGCTGCATAGACCTTCCTGACAGAATGGTCCAATTTCTTGGACTCCTTCTCCTGGGATCTATCAGCGTCAGCAGAACTGCCTGTACGTCTGAACACAGAGGCAGTCACAAGGCTCTTGGCTGAAGGATGTTCTGTGAATCCCGGAAGGGTCCCAATTGGCACGGCATACTTGCGTGCCATATAGGCAGACAAAGCTGGGCAGGAGGCAGCATGCTGCCAGAGATCCAAGGCCGGGGCAACAATGGCTTCAGCCACAGGAAAGGCTTCCGTCGGGGTATCCCCTCTCTTGAGTATCTCAGTGAGAGGGTGCTCTGCTCATTTCTGGATAGGTTCCAGGGGCATTCCTGTGGATTCGGAGATGAGGCGAAGAATCGCTTGAAATGACGAAGGGCCTTCCTCCATCGACAGATCACCAGCTGACTCATCATCCCGCAGATGAGAGTAAAGGTCAGTGTCCTCAGAATCCGAAGAATCTGGGTACAACGGTCGACCGCCAATTTCGCCCTCCACACACCTGGGGTGATAAAGTGTAAGGGTGACCGAGATCCTATGAGGAAGACACGGGGCTGTCCGAGCTTCCTTCATAGAAGCCCCTCCCAAAGGCTGTTTAGGCAGTGGCTCCACCACTATCGGAGGTGAGACCGCTTCTAGCTGAACCGGAGTGGGTTTAGCTGGCTCCGTGTGCGGGGGAACCGATTTCATTGGCTCCAAGGGAGTCGGCTTTGGCCTGGGAGGCAATAGCCAAGTAATGGCCGGGGTAGAGATCGGGGTTGGTTTCTGTCCAGACAGGATCAGCTATTGCCACAAGATCCTCATAGCATCAACGGAGTTTCCACCGGAGCCGTTCCTCATCTGAGGAGGACGAGGATGACCGATGGCGTTGCCTCTTTTTAGAGTGCCTGTGCGTCTTCCTCGGCCTGTCGGTCGAGGGGGTCCGAGATCTCGACCTCGATCGGACTGGCCAAGTCAGTCGCTCCGGATCTTCCCGGGATCAGGGACTGGTTCCTCAATGGGTTTCCCAGCTGGCTGGGTCTCCTCATCGAGGAGAAACAGGACCGGAGTCCTATTAAGAGAGTCATCGCCCAGATCAGGTGACAACAGATCGATGGGATTGAGAACGATCTCAACCTTATTGATCTGGCAAGACAGCAGGACTGAGAAGCCAGTGGCCAGGAGGCAATCTTGACCAAAGTCAAAACTGCCCACTCCTGGGACCGAGATCGCTCAAGATCCCAAGAGCGTCTTTGCCGAAATGAAGACTGATTCGGGTCCTTCTCCCTTTTGCGGGACCAAGAGGAGTGCGAGCCTGCAGATAACTCACCCTTAGTAGGGAGAGACTGACACAGCTTTCAGAAGGATGCCGAAAAAGTAGAGCCCAAGTTAAGAGGAATGAACAACGACTGAGAGGAAGACTCTGCAGCCCGCACTGCTTCTTCTTCGAAGGCCTGCATTAACTCCAACTGCTCAGCAGATCCCACCGCCGCGGGAACTGCCCACCGGGCCTCTTTTGATTTCACCAGAGGATTCCGTCTTTTGGGCCTGCCCAATCTGAGACGTGCAAAGCGACTGTAGAGGACGTTTCGTTGAAAGCAGACATCTCGCAAGTCGTGGTGTCATGGTCGACACCCAGACAGTAAACGCATGTGGCATGCTGATCAGTGTGCAACATTTTTTGGTCACACGTGCACCGGCGAAATCTGGGGAAAATTTATCTTCCATGATAAGGTAAGATGAGTCACCATCGCTAACTTGAACGAGTCGTAGTTTCGAAAAGAACCGAAGGTTTTGAAGCCAGGGCCCACTAAAAGCATGAGCAAAAAGGATGCAACCTGAATCTTCCAGCGGAAAGGAAGATCTGGTGTAATGGGGCGAAGCCGAGGGTTATACCACCTGAGTGGGTGGGAGGAGCCAGCTTGAAGACCTTCCGGCAAGATTTAAAGGGGAAAGGGACATGCCAAGAAGTGTGGATGAACAACATATCCACAATCCTAGAACTTGCTTTTCTCCCACCCCCATTCAACTCTGCACTAACCCCACTTCTCCACCTTCCCTTTCCAGCCACCCCCCTTTCTAAACCCTCCCTACTCCACCCTTCCACCCCTTCCAATATCCTTCTTCTCATCCCCCACCTGTCACCTCCCCCTTTTCTCGCCCTTCCTGCACTGCCTAAGCTCTCCTCCCCACTGCTCCCCATCTCTCTCGCCTTACCGACAAAGCCTTCTTGGGCTGCTCCACTCGAACATGCAAGTCTTTCTCCTTGTAACTATTGCTGTCCCACTGCACTTACCCTGGTCTGGACATAAGTTCCAATTCTACTCCTGTATTGCTACACAGCACTCTCCATTTGGCTCAGATCCACAAACCAGTTATTTCTTGCACTAGGAGACCAGGTTTAATTGACTACCGCTGTAACCTATGTATTAATAGTAATACTGACAAACTCTAACCTACATTGCTTGCCATGTTGTACTTGTAACCTTAGGTAACCTACGTGCTGTCTGTTCTGTCCTATGTACTTGTATGACTTGGAACCTTTATAAACAAGTCTCTGACTCAAAGGTATTAATTTCAATCATAAATAAATAAAAGTAACATGTCCTTATATCGATGCCTCTGTAAAGTGCAATATCCAAAGTTATTAATATCTAATCTAGTTACTAGCTTATAAACTTCACGGTCCACAGTTAGCTACTACAGCATTAACACATGCTCCCCCCCATATTGGGTATCTGCCAAGTGCAATATCAAGTAATCAGTACCAAGTTATTAGTTTATAAACTGCACACTTCAGTTAGCTTGTAAAAATGCAATGTCTGTAGTTATCAGTAACGAGTTTTTAGTTGATAAACTGCACTGTCCAATTTTAGCCGCTATAGTGACTTTCTTATATCGGGGTCGGGTATCTGTCAACCACAATGTGCAGTTGCCTGCCATGAGCAGAACCTTACTATTGGTGCATCTGTACAGTGCAAGAGCTGCTGCCAGGACCCCTGGGTGTTGGGTGTTTTGAGCCTAAGTAAAGCGAGTCGGGACAAACTGTCAGGGCTTCAGGCTATCGAAGGTAAAGTAGTTATGTAAGAACTTGCCATAACAGTAGATCTTCGAGAGGAGGTCTTGTAGCAGGCTACATCATAAAGACTACGCCACCAGGTACTAGGATCCCACAGAAAAATCTTAGCTAGCAGTACCCAGTAGGGATCACCCCCTGACGTCAGACCTCTTCCAACGTCCACCAATGGTATAAAGTGGGCGGTCCCCAGCCACACCTCAGTTCTCCCACCGGAGACCCAGCCAAAACATAAAACAGAGAACCGAAGCGAAGTGGATAACCCTGCCAAGGGTAAGGAAAGGAGGAGAAAAGGAACAGGGGGAAGGAGAGAGGGAAAATAACACCTGCTGCAAAAGCTCCTCTCAAAGATCTACTGTTACGGTAAGTTCTTACATAACAGTACTATCTTACTTTGAGTTGGAGCTTTTGCAGCAGGCAACACCATGAGGACTGAGTACCAAGCAGTACTAATTGGATCCCGATCAGACAGGGAGGTGGTAAAACTAAGGTAGCAGGAAACTTCAGGATAAGAGGCCCTGAAGCACCGCCAGACCAAAACCAGCTCTCCGATGGGAAGCAACATCTAGGCTGTAGTGCTTTACAAAGGTGTGCACTGAGCCCTGAGTAGCTGCTGCAGAGATTATCTGCCGCAGAAATGTTATAAAGTGCCGCAAAGTAGGCGGAAACACCCCTGGTGGATTGACCCTTAACCAAGCTCAGTAAGGGTTTATTGTACTTATTGTAGCAGAAGGTGATGCAGTGAATGAGTAACCTGGAAAGCGACTGCTTTGTCACTGGCGCCCCCAGAGTTCTCAGGGCAAAAGAAACAAAAAGTAGGTCAGACTTTCGCAGAGTTCGAGTGTGGTCAATATAGTACCAAAGCACTCAATATACATCCAGAGTGTGAAGAACCCCCGATTCAAATATTCTGGTAATAAACCAGAAGGTTAATGTCCTGATTAAGGGTAAACTGGGACACTACCTTAGGCAGGAAAGTACAGTTACGTAAGAACTTACCGTAACAGTAGATCTTCGAGAACAGCTCTTGCAGCAGGTAACACCATTTGGACTGAAGCGTGCAGCGGCAGGACCACGGAATTCTTCTAGCTAGCTATCTTCAGCGGACTGCCTCATCGCCGGGTCCCGCCTCCCGACGCCAGGCGTAGTACATAAGGGGGCGGTCCCGCCAGATTCCCCAGTTCTCCCGCCGGAGACTTCCGGCCACAGGACGACATCAGAATGGGAGACCGAGGATCCACCATCAGAAGACAAAAGGGCGTAAGACCCTGCCAAAGGCTCAGTAAGCCATGCCTCCTCCAAGGGGGAAGGTGAGCGGGAAAGTACCTGCTGCAAGAGCTGTTCTCGAAGATCTACTGTTACGGTAAGTTCTTTCGTAACTGTACTATCTTACTTCGAGGTACAGCTCTAGCAGCAGGTAACATCATTAGGACTGATTTCCAAGCAATAACGCTTGTAAGCATTGTGGGAGGAGGAAACTAGGAAAATCCATACCAAGTCCTGGCTCTAGGACAGGAGACCCTGTAGCACGGCCAGGCCGAAACTGGCTCTTCGCCGTGAAGCGATATCCAGGCTGTAATGCCTGATAAAAGTATGCACAGAGCTCCAAGTGGCTGCAGCACAAATGGTAGAGGAGGATACATTGCGAAGTGCAGCAAAGGAGGTAGCCACCCCCCTAGTGGAATGGCCCCGGACTGTACCCAGGAGGGGCTTCTGCTTAGTATCATAGCAGTATGATATACACTGGACAAGCCAGCGAGAAAGGGACTGCTTCGATACTGGTTGGCCCATCATCCTCTCAGCGAAGGAAACGAAAAGTTGCTCCGACTTGCGAAGCTGTTGAGTCCTGTTCAGGTAATACCTTAGACAGCGGTGAACATCCAGGGTGTGGAGCAGTGCTTCTCCTCTATTAGAATATTTAGGGAAATATACAGGCAGGTCAATGTCCTGGTTGAGAGTGAGTGCAGAGACCACCTTAGGCAAGAACTTAGGATTCGTCCTCAGGGACACTCTGTCCTGGTGGAAAATCAAATAAGGTTCCTTACACATGAGAGTGTGAAGCTCGGAAATTCTCCTTGCTGACGTAACAGCAACTAAAAACAACGTTTTCCATGACAGGAAACGCAGCTCGCAATCTGCGGCAGGTTCAAAAGGGGGACGCGTGAGTTGTTCCAGGACAAAGAGTAAATCCCATGGAGGCACAGGGTCCTTAATGGGTGGCCTAAGGTGTAACACCCCTCTCAGAAAGTCTCGAGAGGCGCCAAGTTGCGCCACTGTGCGCTGTCCCACCGGGAAGTGGTAAGCAGAAATAGCGCAGAGGTGCACCTTAATAGAGGAGTAGGCGAGGCCCGAATGGAAAAGGGAGAGCAGGTATTCTAACACCGCTTTCACCGGGCAACCTAGAGGGGAAAGGCCGCGTGCTTGCGACCACAGGCAAAAACGGCGCCATTTCATGGCATCGCCGCATGCGCTGCGGCTTTCTGGCACGGAAAGAACTTCCGCCACCCTCTTTGTAGACCCGTGTCATAGAAATGGCTATGTCTCTAGGAGCCATGCATGCAGGTTCAGTGAGCGTAAGTCCGGGTGGACTAGAGAACCCTCCTGAGACAAAAGGTGGGAGCTGAAAGGCAACGGGACCGGAGGTTCCCGGGACAGCTGCGTGAGCAAGGGGAACCAGATCTGTCTGGGCCAAAAAGGCACTATCAGGATCATTGTTGCATGCTCCCTGCGCAGTTTGAGAAGAACTCTCTGGATCAACGGGAAGGGAGGGAAGGCGTAGAGGAATCTGTTCGCCCAGGAGAGGGACAACGCGTCTCGCCAGAAAACACTAGGCCCTGGATCTAGCGAGCAGAAATTGGCAGTTTTGCGTTGGATGGGGAAGCGAATAAGTCCAGTTCTGGAGTGCCCCATCGAAGAAACAGATCCTCTGCGAGCCCTTGAAGAAGTTCCCACTCGTGGACTCTGGCCTGGCAACGACTCAGGCCGTCTGCGATTGTGTTGTCCACTCCGGGGACGTGAACTGCAATCAGGTTCGCGCCGTGTCGAATTACCCAATCCCACACTCTCATAGCTTCCCTGTAAAGGGGGTAAGAGTGTGCGCCTCCTTGTTTGTTGAGGTAATACATCACCACCATGTTGTCTGTCTGAAGCAGAAGAGTGCTCAACGGGATATCTGACTGAAAGGCCTGCAGGGCATAGAGGACCGCCCTCATCTCCAGCACGCTGATGGGAGGTGGGCTTCCTGAGGGGTCCATGTTCCCTGGGACCTCACCCCATTCAAGTGTGCTCCCCACCCTAGCCCTGAGGCGTCTGTGGAGAGGATTATCTCTGGGGACGGCGCTGTAAATGGGACACCCGCAGAGTGTGCCCTGAGTCTAGCCACCATTGCCAGTCTCGAATCACGGCATTTGTGATTCTGACCGGATGCTGCATGTGGTCTTGCCTTTGGTCCCACTGCACCCTGAGCATCCACTGAGTTACCGCATGTGGAGCCTTGCCAAGGGACTGTCGGAATGGCCGCAGTCATGTGTCCGAGCAGGAAGGACCAGCCTGGCAGGGCCAGTCTTCTTCGCCGAGAGATCCTGATGAGGGATCTAATGCGTTCCGCTCTGTCATCTGGGAGAAATGCTTTCCCTGAAGGGTGTCCAGAACTGCGCCTCAGAACTGCAGCTTCTGTGAGCGGTGAGGAGAACTTCTCGTAGTTGATTAGAATGCCTTAGAGACTGGGACAGGCCCTGGGTGCTCTGAATAGCTATGCAACAACGCCTCTGAGGCGGCCATGAGAAGCCAATCGTCCAAGTACGGGAACACATAGTGGCCCTGTCTCCTTAAGGACGTTGCCACAACTGCCATGCACTTGGTAAAGGCCCTGGGGGCCGATGATAGTCCGAACGGAAAAGCCCGGAACTGAAAATGGTAGCCAAGTAACTCGAAGCGCAGGAACCTCCTGTGCGCTTGAGCCACAGGGATGTGCAGGTAGGCGTCCTGCATGTCTAAGGACGCAAGAAGGCATCCTGCTTTAGCATGGGAATGAGGCCCGGAAGGGTCACCATGTGAAATCGTTTGTAGGCGACCGACATATTTAGGTCGCTGAGATCCAAGATTGGACGGAGGTCCCCTGTTTTCTTGGGAACCAGAAAGAAGTGGGAATAGTATCTGGATTCTATCTGGTTCTCTGGAACATACTCCAACCCTCCCTTCTGCAGGAACGTGAGTATTTCTTGCCTGATGAGCAATTTGTGCTGACCCGAGTAATGGGAAAGCAGACGAGGCCTCGAGGGTGGCTTGTCTGCGAATTCTATAAAGTGGCCTCTTTTGACCAACTGAAGAACCCACCTGTCGGTGGTTATGGACTGCCATCCCGGCAGGTAATTCGCAATACGCCCCCCGACCTTGACGTCCTGTTGATCCTGGAGGGGCGGGGCCGGAAGGAGTCAGGCTGGGCGCGGAGGGAGCCGCTGGCTGGGCCAGCTTAGCGGGGACGCTGACTTCTGCCTGCGGGTGTCTCTTCTGGGCTCTGCGGGACCAGAGCCCCTCTGTTGTGGACCGGTGCGGACTGTTGTCTCTGGGCCCATCCACAAATGGCTTTGGTTCCTACGAAGGAACTAAGCTTTGGTCGGTACATTGCCTGGACCGACCTCACCGCCTCCCGGCCTCTTGGAGCTTGTGAGAGAACCTTCTCAGAGGGTGCACCAAAGAGAACTTCTCCTTCGAAAGAGGCGTCCATGATGTTCTTCTGGACATCCGGGGTAAATCCGGAGACATGAAGCCATGAGTGTCTCTGGAGGCACGCGCCTGAAGCTGCCGCTCTGGCCGAGGAGTCCGCGGAATCATAAGCGGCTCGCAGCACCTGGGTTCCCACGTCCAAATCCGTATGGAGGAGCTGCAACATCTCCTTCTGCTCACCTTCTGGCAATTCCTCCGCCAGATCCAGTCCCTGTTCCCACAAGGCATTTTGGAACTGCACCATGTGGGTCAAGTAGTTCAGGGATCTGATGGCGCAGGTAGTGGAAGCATACGTGCGCCCGCCCATAGCGTCCAGCTGTTTGGACTCGGGTCCGTGGCAGGTGCTCAAATGTTGGGTCTCTGGGACCGGGCTGCGAGAGCTGTTATGACCAGAGAGTCGGCCAGAGGATGTTGAGCCAAGTACTGGTCCTCCTAAGGAGCCTTGTACAGGCGGTCAGCTTTCTTCGGCATCGACGGGAGCGAGTGTGGACGCTTCCACGCTGCCTTGGTGACGTCCACAAAAGTGTCCACCAAGGGTGGCACCACCACAGGCTTGGGATCTTTCTGCCGAAGATATCTAGCAAGGCGTAGTCTCTCGCGGTCTAACTCTTCCGCATCCCAGCCCATGTTCTCCTGGATATGTCTCATGATTTCCGAGAACGAAGGGTCATCCGGAGGAGATCTAGGAAGCTCACATGGGTCCGGAGAGGGGATTGGAAGAGGAGAGAGGGATCTGGATCTTGTCGAGGATTCCGATCCTGTATCCTCCGTCGAAGGCGAACGGCGGCGTCTTCTGGGTCTCTTAGGACTGGGTGACCCTGAAGAGGATCTAGACGGAGGTCTCCTTCTATCTGGTCTTCTCCTTGGAGGGTCCGTAGGCTCCTGGGGGGGGAGGTACTCGGCCTGCTGCCCCGGATGGAGAAGGGGGCGCCGGAGCCGGAGAGATCGCAGGTGGCGGAGGAGGAGGAGGTAGAGGAGGTGGTGTGGGAACCACATCCTTTTTTAATGGTATCCCACCAGTAGGTGAAGAGCTCCTTAACCTCAGAAAAGGAAAGGCCTGGCGACGGACCGGGTGCCGGTGGTCGGTCGTCGGGTTCCGGCGTCGGCTCCTCAGGAGTCTCAGGTTGTGGGGAGGGTTCCCTGGGAGGCTCGACAGGACCGGGTTCGTCCATCTGGTCCTCGGGCTGTGTCAATTCCTCCTCCGTAACAGTCTCCTGACTGACGTCGGCAGGAGGCGTCAGGGTCCTCTTCTCGACTCGTGCGGACGTTGGCCCTCCTGCCGATGACCGAGAGGGCGAAGGCCTGACCGGCGACAGCGTCTGGCGGTCGACGGCTCCTGGGACCTGTATGAGTGGCCGACGTCGGCCGGGCCAACGTCGAGTCCGACGGCTTCTTAAGCGAGGTAAGTTCTTTGGTCTTCCGCTGGGGAGGAGGAGGCAAGGAGGCAGACCTTGCGTCGGGTTCGGAATGGCGGGAACCCGACTTGTGGTGATGATGATGGTCCCCAGACCTAACCAGGGCTTTGGAAGAAGAGGACGAAGAGGGCCTGGAGGTCTTGGCCTGTGAGGAGGAAGAGGAGCCCGAAGGTTTCTTCACCGCAGCGGAGGGAGGCTGAGAACGGGCCCAGGAAGGCGAACGGTCGGACCGGGAGCCGGAACTACGGGAGTCTGAAGCCCTAGACAGGGACTTGGATGGAGCCTTCTCCCTGTGCTTCTCAGAATGTTTCTGGGCTTTCTCAGCAGAACTCCCCTTGGAGGTGTCCATGGCCTTAACTTTCTCCTCGAGCAGGAACGCCTGAAGAGCCTTCTGGCGACGGATCCGGGTTCGGCTGTTAAACCCCTGGCAGAAAATACAGGACCGGGTGTCGTGGTCTGGGTCTAGGCACCGGACGCAGGCCGAATGCGGATCCTTGAAAGGTATTTGCTTCCCACAGGCGCACTTCGAGGGATGGCCTTCAACGGAGGTTGTAGAGGACATCAGACAGCAACTAAGCCGAAAAACTGAACTTTTTCCCGAAGGAAGAACTTAACCATGCGTCACGCACTAGAAACGATCTGAAGGGTCGAGACATGCAAGTCGACGGCGGGAAAAGAACTGGGGAATCTGGCGGGACCGCCCCCTTATGTACTACGCCTGACATCGGAGGCGGGACCAACGCCGGGGCAGTCCCGCTGAAGATAGCTAGCTAGAAGAATTCCGTGGGGTCCAGCCGCCTGCCGGCTTCAGTCCAAATGGTGTTACCTGCTGCAAGAGCTGTATCTCGAAGTAAGATCTTAGGATTATTCCTCAAGGACACCCAGTCCTTGTGGAAAATTAAATATGGCTCTTCAGACATAAGGGAATGAAACTTGGAAATCCTCCGAGCAGAAGTTACAGCAACCAAAAACAATGCTTTCCATGACAGAAAGCGCAGCTTACAATCCGCGGCTGGCTCGAAGGGAGGCAATGTAAGTTTCTCTAACAAAAATAAAAGATCCCAAGGAGGGATAGGATCCCAAATGGGAGGCTTTAGATGACTCCAAGAGCCGTTGAGTCGGGCAATTTTAGTGCACTACTACTGATGTTTGGCCACACCTTGAAAAAGCGTCAGTAGGATGTGAAACGTTAGCAGTCACGTGTGTGGGGGTGCTCCTAGCCTTGATCTTCCATTTTACTTTTGTATTAAAAGATTATTAACTACATCTAGCTTTTGAGGTCTTTTTTCTTTACCTACAGATTCCCGGGGTGGAAATCTGCCACCTGCAGCTGGTGCAGAACGCAGCGGCCCGGCTTTTGACTGGTACTCCTGGTCCAGTCATATTTCGCCGGTGCTGCGCAGACTGCACTGGCTCCTAGTGCAGTGGCGAATCACCTTCAAAGTTGGTCTTCTGACTTTTAAAGCCCTACATGTACTTGGCCCAGACTACCTGAAAGAGCTCCTGGTCCCTTACTGCCCTGGTGGATCGCTCCGCTCAGCTGACGAGGGGATGCTAGAGATCCCGAAGGTGTGTCTGAAATCCTTCTGGGGCCCGTACATTTATGCATGTGGCCCCTACCCTCTGGAATTCTTCACCCCGACAATTATGGGAGTGCACGACCGTGGAGGGATTTGAAAAGGTCCTGAAAACGTAATTATGGACTCAAGCATTTGGAGTTTGATTGTATCTGCTTATCTGTACTAGTTGTTTTTATTTTTTAAAATTCGAAATGTTTGATGTGTTTTAAATTCTGTACGGTGCTTTGGTTGTTGAAAGGTGCTTTAGAAATATAGTATATTATTATTATTTTCGGTTCTGCTGTGTAGCCCGACTCAACTCTCTTGGATTCTGTCTTCTACGTCGTGGCACCAGCACAGCTTTTCAAGTAGCCACCTTTCCAGTTTCTGAGGCTTAAGATGAAGCATTCCAGCCGGCCCGGTGACGCTAAGGGTTGAGGCGCTGGACATCACACCTCGCGCCACACCAGCAACCCGAGTTCTGGAGCGAGCTCGGGCGCCGGGGGACGTCAGGGACAGGGCGAGGATCGTGCACCCACAGGGCTGCTCTCCTCCCCTGGGGGAGGGTTGGGGTTTGTCCGGCGTACCAGCGGCTCTTGGTGGAGATCGGAGGCGCTACAGTACACAAGACAGCACGTCAATCAGCATGGCCGACGTCTGCAAGGTTGCCGTGCACCATGGCGTTGGGGGTGCCCATGCATGGGGAAGGGGTGGGGAGAACACCAGAATATGGAAAAGCCCGGCTCTGCAGGGTAGGCAACAGCATCTGACCCCCATGCCCACCGCCGGATTTGTCTCGCCTGGCCTTCCAGTTCCTCCGCCTGGGCCCTCACCTACAGCCAGGGTCAGACTTGAAAAGTGCACCCAAAAGGAGGGGTGGTCCCCAGCTGGGGGTGCTGGTTGTTAGGGGGAAGAGGAGGCTTGGGGCCGAGAGAACTTCAGGCGGGCGGAACAGGCAGGATGCCTGAGAGAGGCTTCGCAGGCAGTGACAGGAGGGAAAAAGAAGTGTAAAAAAAAAAAAAAAAAGATGAAGCATTCCTCTCAAGAATGTTCGGGCCAAATCCAACTGGGCAACATATTTACTGTCCACTGGTGCATGATAGGCAGAGATTGCAGAAAGGTGCACCTTAATGGAAGAATAGGGGAGGCCCGCATCTGACAGGGACAGGAGGTACTCAAGGACAGCATTCAAAGGGTACAGGAAAGGGTCCAGACCCCGGTTAGTGGCCCATAAGCTAAAGTGCTTCCAATTCATGGCGTAAGTAGCCTGAGTGGACGGTCTGCTGGATGCCACCAGGACCTCGGTCACTCTAGGAAAGACTCTGAAACAGGAAGTGGCAACGTATGCCATGCACACAGATGTAGGAATCGGAGGTCCACGTGAACCAGCATACCCTGCTCTTGCAACAGTAAGTGGGAGGACAAGGGCAGACGAACTGGGGGTTCCATCGCCAGCTGCTGCATTAGAGGGAACCATATCTGGTGAGGCCAAAGAGGAGTTATGAGGACCATCTCTGCGCCCTCCACCTGGAGTTCGAGTAGGACTCAGAAGAAAAGGAAAGGGAAGGAAGGCAAACAGGAACCTCCCTGTCCAGCACAGGGTCAATGCATCTCACCAGAAAACACCAGACCCTTGATCAAGTGAGCAAAAGCTGGACAGTTTTGCATTGCACGGGGACGTGAAAAGGTCCAGCTGTGGACAACCCCATCTTCGAAAGAGTTCATCCGCCACAGACTGCAGGAGTTCCCATTCGTGAGTCCATGACCGTGACCAGCTTAGGGCATCGGCCAAGGTGTTTTGGACTCCTGGAACATGAACTACAATAAGCAATAGGCCATAGTCTAGAGCCCAGAACCACACTCTGATTGCCTCCCGACAGAGAGGACAAGAGTGTGTCCTCCCTTGTTTGTTGATATAATAAATGACTGACATATTATCCATCTGAATCAACAGGGGGCCCAGACGAAGGTCCGGTAGAAATGCTTGCAGAGCATAAAGAACTGCCCTCGTCTCCTGTATACTGATATGGAGAGACAGTTCTAGAGGCGACCATGTTAACTGTATCTGTTGATCTTGAAATGAACCCCACCCACCCCATGCCCAAAGGCCGGTTGTTAGAACCTGAGATGGGTCTTTTTCCTAAAGGGGACACTGGACTCCAGATTCTGAGGGGAGAGCCACCAGGAGAGAGTTTGGACTACTGCTCTGGAAATCAGGACCGGCTGGTCGAGATAGCCCTCCTGTTGATCCCACTGCACTCTGACAGTCCGCTGGGGGACCCTCATAAATAGGTGTGCTGAGAGGACAGTCACTATGGCCACAACCATATGGCCTAAAAGCTGGAGCATGGTCCAAGCTGGGACCTGGTGCGAGGCTGAAATCTTGTGGGCCAAAGGCCGAACGCGTGCTGCCCTGTCTGGCGGGAGGAAAGCCTTCCCTTGCTCCATATCCAAGATTGCCCCAATGTACTGTAGCCTTTGACACGGCCACGAGGATGACTTTGGCACGCTCAGGGTAAACCCTAGGGAGCTGAACAAACAGAAGGTATCCTCCAGGGTGGCCAACAGCAGATCCTTTGTGGCTGTGGTCAGGAGCCAATCATCGAGGTAGGGATAAATGAAGTGCCCCTGCCTCCTGAGGGCCACTGCCACTACTGCGAGGCACTTCGTGAACACTCACGGTGTCGACGAAAGGCCGAAGGGCAAGCCCAGAAACTGAAAGTGCCTCCACTGAAAGGTGAACCTCAGGAACCTCCTGTGGGCTGGAAATACCAGGATGTGGAGGTAGGCATCTTGCAGGTCTAGGGAACAAAGCCAGTCCCCCTTGATGCAGCATAGGGAGGATTCCCGACAGGGTAACCATCCTGAACCTCTTGTACTCTATGCAGTTGTTCAGGAGGCTCAGGTCTAGGATCAGGCGCAGGTCCCCTGTCTTCTTGGGAAACAAGAAGATGCGGGAGTGGAACCCCTTCCCCCATTGTGGAGCTGGAAAGGGCTCCATGGCCTTCTTGGCTAGCAGGGACTGGACCTCCACCTGAATGAGCTCGGCACGGGAGGGAGAGTACGTCGACTGGACATGGGGCTGTCCGAGGGAATCTGAAGGAGTTCCAGCAAGTGACCTCACTCTATCAACTGGAACACCCATGCACTGGTAGTGATGGTGGGTTACCTGTCGAGGTAAAGCGAGAACCGACCCCCTATTACCTCTCCCCGGGACTTGGCTAGTAGTGGGGGGGGTCAGACAAGGAGTCAGGCATTGGAGCCTGAGGTGGGCAGGGAGACCTGGGAGGGCTTGGTGTTCCGAGGTCCCTGTGCTCCGCCAGATTGAGAGGGAGCTTTGCAGAGAAAGCTGCCTCTCTATTGCTGTCCTTCAGGCTTCTGTCCCCCTTGGCGACGAAAAGTTGCCTATGTCTCCCTGGGGTTTGGTCAGACCTGTACAACTGGTGCACAGACTGAATGGCCTTACCCAAGTCCTGAAGGTCTGAGATCATTTTTTCAATGTCTGGACCAAAAAGCACGGACCTATGGAAAGGAGCATCCATGACAGCATCCTGAAGGTCCTGCCTGAAACCAGAAACTCAGAGCCATGAGTACCTCCTCATACAGACCCCTGTGGCAGCCACTCTGGCTGCCATATCTGCCGAATCGTAAGAGGACCTCAAGACGTGCTTCCCCATGTCCAAACCAGACTGAAGCACATCCAAGAGCTTTGCCTTGTGGTCTGAATCAGGCTGTCTTTTTTTCGCCAGCTCGATGGCCTTGTCCAGAGGGACTTCTGGTACTGCACCATACGTGCCAAAAAGTTCAGAGACCATATAGTGCAGGTGGCCGAGAAGTATATCTTACGTACGAACTGGTTTGGACTCCTTGCCCAGCGGCTGAGAGCTCATATTCCGAGGCTGTTTGGTCCTGCCATTGGCAGCCATCAGCACCACTGAGTACAACTTAGGCTGTTCGCCTAAGAATGGCTTATTTTTGGGGGTGCGATACAGCCTATCCACTTTCTTCAGAATGGCAGAGGCTGTTGAAGAGTGTCTCCAAGCTAACCTGGTGGTATCCTGAAAGGGGGGTACCACTAAGGGCTTAGGCTCATTCATCCCCCAAAAATAAGCAAGACATTTTCTCTCCTGGTCCAGATCCTCTGTTTCCCACTGATTTAAGAATTGGTTGTGATGTATCACGTCCAAAAATGTGAGGTCATCTGGGGGAGAGTGAGGCGAATCTCCACAAGGGTCCGGGTCAGGGAGGAGAGGAGAACTTCCCTGAGGATCTGGAAAAGATAGAGGAGTCTGTGTTGGACGACCTCGAGGATGACCCTGAGCGCGAACATCAGTGCTGCCTCCTGTGATGCCTGGAGGATGACCTAGACTGATGTCTGCATCGTCTGGGGGACTTGTCATCCGATGGGTGTGAAGCGTTCATCGGAGTAGGAGATGGCGACCGCTGTGGCCGCTGCGGGGAGCCCACCGGGTGGGGCTGAGGTACTGGAACCAGGCAAAAGACCCCGTCAGGCCGGGTCCTTGAGGATAAGTATCCTTTTTGACTGTATCCCACCAGGAACTGAATAAGTCCTTGATGTCTGCCAGAGAGACCATGGCTGGAGCTGAGGAGCCTCGCGCCTACGACGGGTCGTCAGGCTCCTTGTGCAGCGGGCCTGATGGTTTGTCAGGAGCTGATGGACACTCGGGCGACTTGGGATTCGCCAGCATTTGGTCTTCTGGTGGCGAAGGGGCCAACAGCGGGTCAACTGGCTGATCTGGCGTCTGGCCGCCTGACAGTCTGGCAGCGGGGGAGGCAATCTCTTGAGCCATGATGTCCCCCTGTCAGCAATTCCGTGGACAGGTGTCGAGACGTAGATTTCTGGGACTCAGAAGGCGAAGACGCCGACGACAGGGTCGAGCGCCAGGAATCAGGAGTCTGGTGCTTAGGAGACCAGACGTCAAGAGTGTGAGTCCTGCTCTTACGTCTCTTCCTGTTGTCGGACCCTGCAGGATGATCCGATGAAGTGGAGGATGCCTGGAGCGGGGTGGCGCTGAGGGTGTCATCTGCCCCTTGACCAGCTGTATCCATAGGCTTAGACCCAGAGGAATGACGGTAGGCCCTAAGACTCAACTTGCCCCAGGGAACCTCCACGTGACGTCCTCACCAAGGCCGGAGGCTTCAAGGCCGGCAACCCAAAGGATGCTTGGGTTGTGGGGGGGAGCAAAATCCGACCTCCCACAGGAGGGAGGACTAGCGCTCGCCATTTTCCAGTACAGAGACCTGGAGCGGGAATCCGAAAAGGTCCTGTCCTTCTCATGGTGACGGTGTATCCCGCTGGACTTTTTCTCCTTCTCCCTGTGGGAAATCCCTGACCCTGAAGAGGAGGAGGAGGATCCTAGGCCTGATGGGGTCTTTTGCATGGTTGCCAGCTGCTGTTCGAGGAGATAAGTCTTCAGGGTTTTCAATCGACAGATGCGAGTCCGGCGGCTGAATCCTTGGTAATGTGGGTAGGACTTGGCGTCGTGGTTAGAGCCCAGACAGATGAGGCAGGCTGAGTGACCATCCCTGGCCGGGATCTGCTTCCCGCATGCACACTTGGACTTCCGTCGCTGAGAAGAGGAGGACGGTGAAGACATACACCGACGATGCAGTACAAATAGTAGAAAATGGTAATCGCAACTACGATACAAAAATGGCAGTCGACTGGTAGCAGGAGGCGTCTGTGGAGCCAATGTGAACGGGTCGATGGGAAAAGAACTGGTGTGGCTGGGGACCGTCCCCTTTTATACCACTGATGGACTTTGGAGGCAGTCCGATATCAGGGGGCAGTCCCTACTGGGTACTGCTAGCTAAGATTTTTCCGTGGGGTCCTAGTGCCTGGTGGCATAGTCCTTATGGTGCAGCCTGCTGCAAGAGCTCCAACTTGAAGTACGATCGGTCTCATCTTCCTGTACCAGTTTTGTACAGCTACTGATGCTTGGCGGCATACCAAATTTCATGGCCAAACACCAAAATTCCAATTTTGGTATCCTGCTGAGAATACCACTTTTTTCCTTAAATTCTACCCCTGCATACACTACCCATAATGCTTTGCATTATGGGAATATATGTGATTTTACATTTGTTTGAAACCTGGCTTTATTGTCAGTGCCCTTTCCGGATAACTCTTGCCTCAGTGCTTTTGTGCTGAGGTTCTTTGTCTTTTACAATATAAGGGACATCTCTAGTTTCTTCAGTAATGTGCCACCTGTATATTAAGACCAAATGGATATTGAGGGTAGATTCTACTGTCCCAAAGGTGTGCGTCAATACCGCCACCAAGACCACTCCATAAAAGTGGTCTCACTTGTATTCTTATGGTATACGAACTGCCAACTGACTGAGCAGTTTTGATACCCTAAAGATGTATGTAGATCACTCTTACAACCATAACAGTGGTCGCAGTAGTGGTTTTTAGAAGTAGTAGTAAAATATTCACAAAATTCATATTATGACTATATGTTGCCCAGTTGAGTCAAGGCTCATTTTCAATGGGGTCCAAAGCAGACAAGGTATACAAACTTTCAGTTATAAATATAATAGTACAAAGACAAATAACACTAAATACACATAGTAAATATGACGACAGTTCATAACAGCTCAAATACCCAAAATAAGATTATAATGTGCTTTTTAAGTAATATACTGCCCATTAAGAAAACACTATCCATGGACAAATTATTTAATATACAACATAAGTCCCCATAATTGGGACAACACTGCAATGGGATATTGTGATTAACCATAAACCAATGTCTAATTTTTGAGAATATCATCTGATCACTTGATGGCCTTAAAAAAACGGGGAACAGAATTCCAAAGTTTTTGGCCAATGCCTCAAAAGAATAACTTACCTGTATCTGTCCTTTTCTTGGGTAGAATGTATTCCACCTCAGATGCTGTTCTCAAACCCTCCCTGATACATTTAAATTCTAAGCTATCTACTATATATTCTCGGGTTCTGTTCTTAAAACATTGATACACGTACCTAATGGTGTGACATTCCCTTCTATCCTGCGGTGCAAGCCAGCCCAATCTGATATACATGTCTCAATGGTATATGTTCCAGGGGCGTCAAAGATAAAGTGGGTGAAGCTGTTGTACATCACTTGCACCTTTGCCAGCTCTCTCCCTGACACCCCCTGAGAGCAACACCCCCTTCCCCATAATCCATAAAGTACAGTTACGTAAGAACTTACCGTAACAGCAGATCTTCGAGAACAGCTCTTGCAGCAGGTTACACCATTAGGACCGAAGCCGCCAGGCGCTAGAACCCCACAGAAAAATTCTAGCTAGCTAACTACAGCGGGACGCCCGACGTCGGTCCCGCCTCCGGCGCCAGGCGGGTACAAAGGGGCGGTCCCACGATTCCCCAGTTCTCCGGCCGAGAGACTTTTGCCGCAGGTTGACATCAAAATGGGAGACCTAGGATCTACCAGAAGACAGAAAGATAACAATTCCTGCTCAGAAAGACTGAGCCATGCTTCCTCCAAGGGGAAGGTGGCGGAGTATTTCTGCAAGAGCTGTTCTCGAAGATCTACTGTTACGTAAGTTCTACGTGAACTGTACTATCTTACTTCGAGACACAGCTCTTGCAGCAGGTTACACCATTAGGACTGATTCCCAAGCAGTAACGCTGTCAGAAAATCCGGAGGAGGAAAATAAAGGATAAAAACCAGGTCCTGAACCTAGGACAGGAGACCCTGAAGCAGGCCAAACCAAAACCAGCCCTTCGCCGGAGGCTATGTCCAGGCTATAATGCCTGATAAAGGTATGCACAGAACTCCAAGTATTGCAGCGCATATAGCAGAAGTGGAAACATTTTTGAGCGCTGCAAAGGAAGTAGCCACCCTCTAGTGGAATGACCTCGGACTGTACCCGGAGGGCTTTTGTTTGATACCATAACAGTGAGAAATACACTGGACAAGCCAGCAGAAAGGGACTGTTTGGATACTGATTGGCCCATCATTCTCTCAGAGAAGGAAATGAAAAGCTGCTCAGAACTACGAAAGGACTGAGTTCTGTTGAGGTAAAACCTCAGGCTGCGGTGAACATCCAGGGTATGGAGCAGAGCCTCTCCTCTATTAGAGTAGTTCGGGAAGTAGACCGGAAGGTCGATATCCTGGTTCAGAGTGAGTGAAGAAACCACCTTAGGCAAGAATTTAGGGTTCGTCCTCAGGGATACTCTGTCCCGGTGGAAAACTAAATAAGGCTCTTTGCACATGAGAGCGTGAAGTTCAGAAATTTCTTCTTGCCGAGGTAACAGCAACTAAAAACAACGCTTCACGACAGAAAACGAAGCTCGCAATCCGCGCAGGTTCAAGGGGGGAAGCGGAGCTGTTCAAGGACAAAAGGCAAATCCCATGGAGGCACAGGGTCTCTAATAGGAGGTCTGGTGCAACACTCCCCAAGAAATTCTGAGAGGCTCCATACTGAGCCACTATACGATTTCACCGGAGGTGGTAAGTTTAAAATGGCACAGAGGTGCACTTAATAGAGGAGTAGGCTAGACCCGAATGAAAGAGGGAGAGCAATATTCTAATATTACTCCCACAGACAACCTAAGGGAAAGACGCGTGCTCGCTACTTAATAGAAAACGTGCGCTATTTCATGAAGGTGACGCCGCATGCGTTGTCGGGTTCTGCTGCAGAAAGGACTTCTGCAACCTTCAGACCCGTGACGCAAATGGCTATGTCTCTAGGAGCCAAGCATGCAGGTTCAAGGGAACGAGGTCCGGTGGACAAGTGAACCCTTCTCCTGAGACAGTAAGTGGGAGCTGAGCGGCAACGGGAGGGGTTCCCGAGATAGTTGAATCAACAAAGGGAACCCAATCTGTCTGGGGCCAAAATGGGGCCACTAGGATCATTATTTGCGTGCTTCTGCGAGTTTGAGAAGAACCTCTGGATCAACGGGAAAGGAGGGAAAGCGAGGAATCTGTTGGCCCAGGAGAGGGATAACGCTGCCCTCGCCAGAAAACACCAGGCCCTGGATCTAGCGAGCAAAATTGGGCAGTTTTGCGTTGGATGGGAGCGAACAAGTCTAGATCTGGAGTTCCCCATCAAGAAACAGATCTCTGCTACCTCTTGAAGGAGTTCCCATTAGTGGACTCTGGCCTGAGAACGACTCAGGCGTCCTGCAACCTGGGTTGTCCACTCCGGGAACGCACAGTGATCGGATTCGCCAGTGTCTGATTACCCAATCCCACACCTCATGGCCTCCCTGCAAAGGGGTGGAAGAGTGCGCCCTTGTTTGTTGAGGTAATACATCACCGCCGTGTTGTCTGTCTGAAGTAGAAGAGTACACGTAGGATAACTGACTGAAAGGCCTGCAGGGCATAGAGGACCGCCTCATTTCCAGCACGCTGATGATGAAGGTGAGCTTCCATCTGGGTCCACGCATTCCTGGGACTCTTACCCGCCCAGGTGTGCCCCCACCCAAGACCGGAAGGCCTGTGGTGAGGGTGACCTCCGGATGGCGCACGAACGGGACGCCTGATGAGAGCGACCCTGGGCTAGCCACCACTGCCAGTCTTGAATCACTGAATTCGTGAGTCTGACCGGATGCTGCAAGTGGTCTTGCCTTTGGTCCCATTGCACTTTGAGCATCCACTGAGTAATGCGATGTGAGTCTTGCCAAGGGACAGTAGAATGGCCGCAGCTATGTGTCCGAGAAAAGCAAGGACCGACCTGGCAGGTAAACCTTGCTTAATGATAGGTCCCTATGAGGGATCTGATGCGCCCGCCTGTCGGCCGGAAGAAAGGCTCTTCCCTAACAGTGTCCAGAACTGCTCCTATGAACTGCAGTTTCTGCGACGGTACCAGGAGAGACTTCTAGATTTATGAGGATGCCCAGGGATCGGAACAGATCCTGGGTGCTCTTAATTGCGAGAAGCAACGCCTCTCTCTGGAGGCGCCATGAGAAGCCAGTCGTCCAGGTACGGAATATCAGAGTGGCCCTGTCTCCTCAGAGACACCGCCACGACTGCCATGCACTTGGTAAAGACCTCGGCACGGAAGACAGTCCAAAGGAAGGGCTCGGAACTGAAGTGGTGGTCGAGAAACTCAAGCGCAGGAACCTCCCAGCGCCTGAGCCATAGGGATGTGCAGGTAGGCATCCTGTATGTCTAGAGACGCAAAAAGGCGCCCTGTTTGAGCATGGGGATAAGACCCGGAAGGGTCACCGTGCGGAATCTCTTGTAAGTGACCGACACATTGAGGTCGCTTGAGGTCCAAGATTGGACGGAGGTCCCTGCTTTCTTGGGAACCAGGAAGAGCGGAATAGTATCCTAGTCCTCTGGTTCTCTGGGACGACTTCATCGCCCCTTTCAGTAGCGAGTACTTCTGCCAGATCAAGGCTTTGTGCTGACCCTGATACTGGGAGAGCAAAGGAGGCCTCGAGGGTGGCTTTCCCAAGATCTATAAAGTGGCCTAGACTGACCAACTGAAGAACCCACCTGTCGGTGGTAATGGCCTGCCATCCCGCAGGAAGTTCGCAATGCGACCCCCACTATAAACTCCGTGATCCTGAGGGCGGGGCCGGAAAGGAGTCAGGCTGTGGCGGCAGATGGACCCGCTGGGCTGGGCCTGCCTAGGAGAACGCTTGGCCTGGCTGCGGTAGCCCTGGCTCACGAAACCAGAGCCCTCTGAGGTGCAGCGGAGTGGGTTCTTGTTTACGTCTACAAGACGAAAACGGCTTTTGGTTCCACGTAAAGGAACCAAGCTTAGGTCGGCACATGGCCCGAACCGACCTTACCGCCTTCCCCGCCTCTTGAGTTTGGTAAGGATCTTTTCTGTAGGATTACCAAACAATACTTCTCTCAAAAGGCATCCAAGATGTTCTTTGGACGTCTGGGTAAACCGAGACGCCGCAACCAAGAGTGTCTCCGGAGGCAAACGCCAGAAGCTGCTGCTCAGGCCGATGAGTCCGCTGGAGTCATACGCGTTCTTAGCACTTGGGTCCCCATCGCCTGAACCCGCACGGAGGAGCTGAAGCATCTCCTCCTTCTGCTCACCTTCGGGCATCTTTTCAGCCGCTCAGACCCTGTTCTAATAAAGCGCTCTGAACTGGAACCATGTGGGTTAAATAGTTCAGGGATCTGATGGCGAGGTAGCGGAAGCATACGCGGCGCCCACCCAATGCGGCCCAGTAGTTTGGACTCTGGGTCCGTGGCAGGGTGCTCAAATGTTGTGGCCTCTGTGACCGGGTCATGTGAGGCTGTGATGACCAGAGAATCGCCTGAGGATGCTGCGCCAAGTACTGGTCGCCCTAGGGAGCCTTGTACAAGCGATCAGCTTTTCGGTCTCGCCGAGCGAGTGTGGACGCTTCCACGCAGCCTTGGTGACGCTCCACGAAAGTGTCAACCAAGGGTGGTACCACCACAGGCTTGGGGTCCTTTTGCTCAAGATATTTGGCGCAGTCGACTCTTCGGGTCTAAGTCTTCAGCATCCCATCCCATGTTCTCTGTATATGTCTCATAATATCAAGGAACGAGGGATCATCCGAGGAGATCTAGGCATCTCACGTGGGTCCGGAGAAGGGATGGAGAGTGGAGATGGGATCTAGAGGTGGAGTAGTCTGATCCCGTGTCCTCCGCTGAAGGCGAACGCCGCGCCTCCTGGATCTCTTGGGGCTGGGTGATCCAGAAGAGGATTTCGACGGAGGTCTCCGCTTATCAGGTCCCCCTGGGAGGGGTCCTAGGCTCCCCGGGAGGAGGAACACGGCCCGCCACTCCGGCGGCGAGAGGGGGCAGGAACCGGAGTAGGAGGAGGAGGAGGAGTAGGAGGAGGAGGGGGAACCATGTCTTTTTAATGGTATCCCACCAGTAGGTGAACAGATCTTCACCTCCACTCAGAGAGAGGCCCACGACGGCCCGGTGCCGTGGGGCGGTCGCCGGGTCCCGCCGGCTCCACAGGGGCTCTGTAATGGCGAGGGTTCTCTGGGAGTACCTATGGGACCGGGTCGCCTGCCTGGTCCTCGGCTGTTTCTAGGTCCTCCTCCGATAGAGGCTCCTGACCGATGTCGGTTGAGGCAACAGGGCCTTCTTCTTTTCAGGAGGGGCGGCGCCGGTCCTCTACCGCGCCCGCTGGGATGTGAGGCCGGCGGCCGGTCGCCGGGCCGACGGGCGGCCCAGGAAGAAGGGCGACGGCTGACGGCTGTCCGAGCCGGGCGCCTGGGCTACAGGCTTTTTAAAGGCGTGAGCTCCAACGCCTGCGTGGAGGCACCGACGAGACCTGACGCCGGGTACCGAGGAGCGGGAACCCGACTTCGGTGGTGATGGTGTCATTCCGGACTTCGCCAAGGCCCTAGAAGGGAGGAAGGCCTGGCTGGATTTCTCCTGAGATGAAGGTTTTTGATTGCAGTCGTGGAGATTTCGAACCGAGCTACGGACTCAACCCCTGGAAGGGACCTGAAGGGCCTTTCCTCTCTTCTCCGCGCTTGTGGACCCTGGAGCTTTCCCTTGGAGGACATGGTCTTCAGTTGTTCCTCCAGAAGAAACGCCTGCAAAGCCTTCTGACGCCGATCCGGTAACGGCTATTGAACCCTTGGCAAGAAGGACAGGCCCAGGTATCGTGGTCTGGGCCTAGGCACCGGACGCAGGCCGTGTGGGGTCCTTGAACGGATCTGCTTTCCACTAGCGCACTTCAAGGATGGCCCGAGTTGGTGATGACATCAAGATCTTGCTTGAAGAGGATTCTGAAGATTTTCAAAAATTTTATCGAAAAGAACTATGCACGTCTGCCTTAGACTGGTAGTAACCGAAGGTCAGGTACTAAGTCGACGACGGAAAAGAACTGGGGAATCTAAGCGGACCGCCCTTTGTACCACGCCTGACGCCGGAGGCGGACCGACGAGGGGGTCGGTCCCCGCTGTAGTTAGCGAAGCTAGAATTTTTCCGTAATCCTAGCGCCTGGCGGCTTCGGTCCTAATGGTGTAACCTGCTGCAAGAGCTGTGTCTCGAAGTAAGATCTAGTAGAATCACTGTGTTTACAACACGTTTCCTCACCTCAAATGATATACACTTTTTTTACTCTATGCAACATGCCGTGGTAACTGTTCACAGTTGCCACCAGCTTTTCTATATGCGTATCCCATTTCTATTTTGTGTCAAAACAAAAACCCAGGTATCAGTAGGATTTGGCATGTTCCAAGATTATACCATCAGCAGTCAACATTTTTAAGAAGTTAAGTGAATTGCATAATTTGGGGTCCCTTTTAAACACTAGTGTCTGCGAATTTTTTTACATTAAGGACAAGTTTACTTTCTAGAAAAAAATTCTGAACTCGGTTGAAAGCCTACTGTAAATTTGTTTCAATCTGTTCCCTTGAAGTCCTTGCAGCATATATGACTATCTTCTGCATACAGATGAATTTTTGTTTTGGTATTTTCCAGTGAAAGATTGTTCATGTAAATATTAAAGAGCAAGGGACCTAAAACTGAACCCTTTGGGACTCCTGATTTAATTTTAATAAGTTGAGACGTAAAGTTTGTGGTAGATACCAACTGCTGTCTATTTTTTAAGTATTCATTAAACCAACACAGGGCCGGTGGTGAGATGCCCAAGACTTTTGGTCTGGAGAGGAGAATGTCATGGTCCAAGGTATCAAAAGCCTTCGATAAGTCTATAGAAACAGCACCCACAGACATTCTTCTGTCCAGAGCCTCCTGCACATCATCAACCACTCTAGTGCTGAAATATTTATTTATTTACAGTAGTTTTTGTTGACTGGGTAAGTGCACTAGAAAAATCCTGCTTATTTTCAGGCACGACCCAGGGGAAGGGGATACTGATGAATGCCAACTGACCTTGAACCAGATGAATGAACCAGATGAAGCTGTTGGTGGTATTTTTCGTGAATGAAGGAAATTTTGACATTGCAACAAGTAAATTCCCCTGCTCTTTTCGAGAAGTGCCATGGGATCTTTAACATCCACCTGAACTACCGCCAGAACAGGCAGATGGGACCTCAGTTTAACGTCTCATCCAAAAGACGGCACCTCAGGACTGCAGCACCCCCTCATTCTGCACTACAGTGTCAGTACTGGGATATTAACCCAAGTGCCTGGTGTGGGGATAGAACCCACAGCCTACTGATCTCCTGGCCTCAGAGGCGAGTGTTCTACCTGCTGAGCCACTGACACTGCTACTAGTACTACATTTTGGCAGGAACCCTGATTGAGAAATACTTAAGATGTTATTACTGTCCAAAAAAGGTCCTCAGCTGGACGCTCACAACTTTTTTGATACAACTGGTAATAATGAGATGGGATGATATTTGTTTTAAGTTTGATTTTGTCCCGTTTTAAATATAGGAGTAACTTTCGTGGTTTTCCATGCTAGGGAACGTCCCCTGTTGATAGTGACCAATTAAGAATAATAGCCAAGGGATAAGCAATCACCAGAGTGGCATACTTTAACATCGGGGTGGAATATTATCATCAGGACTAGAAGCCTTGTCAACGTTCACATTTAGTATTTCTTTCCTTACATTTTCTTCTCTTATGTGCTTAAAGTTAAATTTGTTTTTAGATGTCTGACCTTGTTCACTTACATCTAAGCCCACCCGGGGACAGAATTAGTTTGTGCCTCATTACCCATGTTGATAATACCTTATTAAATTCTTCTACCACAATGGAGCCTAGCTCATTTGTTCCCATAGACAACATATGGCGTCGGAACCATTCATTTCTGGAACAGACCCAAAATGGCCACCGGGAGCAAATGAGCTACAGGATATGTTGGCTGTTTATGTAAATAACTGACATAAGTATATCTGTAAATCTACGAATGATGTAAATATAACCACTGTAACTGCTATGTTTTTGTACTCTGTAAATGTTTAATCTCTGAATGTTTCTGTAAATGACCATTTTTTGTCAATCAGTGAATGATATATAAATGCACCCACTACTACTGCCATGTCATTGTCTATGTTCTGCACTTTCCAGGTCACCCCCGGAAAAGAGAATGCAATGTTTCAGCGGGCTCACCCGGTTACCAAAATTCAAATAAATAAATAAATGTATTTCAAAATAGTCTGGCAAGGTTTGATTATTTTGGTTTTGCAATTTTTTCATTTATTTCCAGAACTCTTGGATAGCACCTTCCAGTGTCATTAAAGCTATTTCTGTACTAATCTTCTTTTACTTCTTTAATATTCCGGGTATGCAAGTTTCTTGATTGACAGTATTTTACCAGTCCAGCTGGGTGTTAGGAGTTTTTTTTTTTAAATGCTTCCTTAATTTATCAGGTTCTTTTTTAGAGCAAGCAATATAGCAGTACAGCATGCTGAATAATTTGTTTTTCTTTTTCTTTTTATTGACGCATGTAAATTGCACACTGTCACAATTTCTTGAAAAAACAAGGATAAGCATCCTCAACTGTGGACACTAGGCAGGGAACTACAGACCAGCTAGTCTTACCTCAGTAGTGGGCAAGATTATGGAGGCACTCCTTAAGGAAAGGATAGTGCAACACCTGGAATCCATAAGAGCACAGGATCCAAGACAGTATGGGTTTACAACAGGAATGTCTTGTCAAACTAATCTCATAGATTTCTTTGACTGGGTAACCAGAGTGGTGGACCAAGGGAAAGCAGTTGATGTCGCCTACCTTGACTTCAGCAAAGCTTTCGATACTGTTCCACATAGAAGATTCTTCAATATCTTCATAAGTGACATTGCAGATGGACTGGAGGGTAAGGTTTGTCTGTTTGCAGATGACACAAAGATGTGCAACAGAGCAGATGATCCAGATGGGGTGGGCAGAATAAGAAGAGATCTGCACAAACTGGCAAAATGGTCGGAAGAGTGGCAACTGGGGTTTAATGCAAAGAAGTGCAAGATCATGCACATAGGGAAGAGAAACCCTAAAGCCACCTATAGGCTGGGAGGGGAGTTGCTGGTAGTCACAAGAGAAGAAAGAGACTTGGGCACCATCATCACAGATGACCCGAAATCATCCAGGCAGATCACTAAAGCAGTAGGTAAGGCTAGGTAGGGGATGTTGGGGTGTATTAATAGGGGTATCACAAGTCGTAAGAGGGAGGTAATAATCCCTCTTTACAAGACACTGGTTAGGCCCCATCTAGAGTACTGCGTGCAGTACTGGAGGCCACACCTTCACAAGGACATTAACCAAACTGAGTCAGTCCAGAGAAGGGCAACCAAAATGGTGCAGGGACTGCATCAAAAAACACATGAGGACAGATTAACGGAGCTCAATATGTATACCCTAGACTAGCAAAGGAGGGAGAGAGGTGATATGATCGAAACATTCAAAAACCTTAAGGGCATTAACAAGGTGAATAAGTCTAACAAGGTGAATAAGTCTAACATGTTTCAATATAAGAAAAACAGCAGGACAAGAGGACAAAGCATGAGATTAGAGGGAGGCTGATTAAGGGGTAATGTGAGGAAGTTATTTTTCACAGAAAGGGTGGTGGATGCAAGGAATGGTCTACCTCAGGAAGTGGTGGATACGAATACAGTGTAGTGGATAGGCATAATGGAGCAATACAGATGAGTATGAATAGACAGGCCACTGACAGAACAAAGGTCGATGGCACATTCATAGGGTAAAAAAAGTAATGGGCAGACTGGATGGGCCTTGCGGTCCTTATCTGCCATCAACTTCTATATTTCTATGTAGATTTGACCTAGACCAATCAATTTTTTCCAGATCTAACATAAATAAAACATAATAAAAATTCTTAAAGACCCTTTGTGAGGTAGCATTATTACTTTGTAGGCTCTGTTCCATAGCTCGTAAACAAAAAATGAATCAGTGATCGCTAAGGGAATCTGGTAATACTCCACTCAGCTTGTAGTTGTCCAGTTTTTTGTAAAAAAAAAAAATTAGGTCAACTGTTGTTGATGAGGCCAGTTCTTTATGATTTATTCTTAGTTTTAATGTATTGGTTTTGAGATCGATGAATACTATATTATCATTTATAAAAAAGGCCCCAAATGTGCCGGTTTCCAGGGTAGCTGCATGTGACACACTCCTCACAGAATAAGTGTTTCTCACAAGTGGAGGAAAGGAGCACTCTGATTGGTCGGGAATGCTCCCTCAATATAGAACTTTCTTAAAAGACAAATTTCACTATGTTACACCTACTCCTGCTAGCTATGCAGCAGCACAAGAATTTAATATCATTCAAGAACTCCCCAAGCATCGCCAGCCTAGTGGTGCCAAAGAGAAATATTACCAGCAAGTACTCCCACACAGCTGTGCACAGGGATAGCCTATCACTTTTGTACACACCCTGACTTGCTGCCTTCAGCCTGCCCCTTCCACATTAAACTCTGTATGTCCTACCAATTTTCAGCTTTTTGCTTCCCTGGTCGGCCTCATCACGCTGGCGTTTTCGCATATCCTTCAGGCTGGGCATGTTCCTGGCAATCTCCTGCTGCTGGGTCCCCAGGTCCAATAGAAGAGTGGTAATCTGGGCATGAAACTCCAAGGATGACGGGTGTTTGAGCACACTCAGAAGGTGCAGCTTCAAGTTCTTCCTCACGCTGCTTACCTGGGACTTTGCCAGCGTAAGGGGAAGGTTGGCTGCGAACAGAGAGCAGGAGAACAAACAAAAGTCTCTGATATGTTCACTGTGCAACATAGAAGACATCTGGGCAAATTATATTTCATTCATCACACTTACATGCATTGAATATTCTGATGATTTAATTTTTAGCATAAGTATTTCTGAGTAGCAGGTGTATCAGAGCTAAACAGCATTTTAAATGAAATTCTCTTTGATACGGATTCCAAATGCTGGTAGACATCAAGGAAAACGTTATTGATATTTATGTCGGTATAGCAATTGCTGCAGGACAAAAAAAATTTGAGAAGCAGCAAGAAAATTGCGTTGGTTTTCTTGTAACCTTGTGTAAAAAAACTGTACAACCACTTCTGTGTGAAATCAGAAGCTCATCAAGTGACTACTATATGTAAATAATTTTGTGTAGCAGTTGATTAAAACTGCATTATTTCTGCTATGCTATACCAGGTAAAATGTTCCAAAGAAGGCTTATAACATGGGTACCTATAAATGTCCAAGACCACTGCCTGAGTCCCTCTGCGTGGCCATGCATTAAATTCACTTTTTACCGCACGGTTCCATGGAGGGATTCAGTGAAAGTGCCACTGGCATTTGTTCCCTGCTGATAAAAGAAAAAGCGGAAGGGCAGACATGTAAAACTTTGGGGAAGCGAGAAGCTGCCGTGGCACAGTACGGATCGGGATGAAGACAGGGACAGCAAGTGTGTAAAAAATCTGGCATTGTCCTGTCATGTTCTGCAAGAATGGCACAGTGTTTCCACTATGTGTCCTGCGCCTGTGTGTCACATGTGTCACCGCCATGTGACCTTGTACCCCAGTCCTGGTCGTTGATCCCCCCCCAACCCCAGCGATGCATAACAGTGACACACTGTTAAGAGAGGGGCAGTTGTCATTCTGACTTCTCCGGAATCATTCCCCACGTGTCCCACACTCTGAGGGGCTGTGACTGTTGTTTCCCCTGGGGTGCGAGCTGGAGAGAGAGACAGACACAGAGTAGCGCAGAGGCTTGGCTGAAGTCGGGGACAGTGACCTGTGCCTCGGTGTGTAAATACTGAAAGGGGGTGGAATGGGAGTGCCGTGAGTTAGTATGTGTCCATTACTGCCAGGTGCTGTCAATCGGTGTGAGCTACACTGACATTCTATGAGAGAGAAAGATAGAGAGACGGTCAGTGGGCAGCGAGAGAGAGAGAGGGAGCGCGCAAGATACGACTCTTCTTAAGTCACAGGTGCTGCAATGTTATTTCTGTGTCTGTGTATCTCCGTCTCCTTGTCTCTCTCTCTCGGTCAGTATCTTCGGGCACACTGTCAGTGAACAGCACTGTCCCGTGTCGGGTGCAGGTTGCTGTGTGAGAGAGAGAGAAAGATAACAAAAGAAGAAGGCAGTTTGGGAGAGAGAGTAGAAAGTGTCACCGGGATGTCTGTTCTGTGTAAGTATAATATGCACACAGATAGACAACAGATCACAATGGAGGAGCAAGTGGCATGAGAGGTAGTTGCAGTGCTGTACCTGTGTGTGTCCGTTCCGTTTGTCCTGTTGAGGCATGTTTTTTTCAGCAAGAGACAGAATGACACAAAGACACAGATGGACATTCAAGAGCATTGTTTTTCTGTGTCTGTGTGTGTGTGTTAAGTGGGGGTCGCAAAGTAGTGTGCAGTACCAGTTGTTTCACACCTGTCCACTCCCTAGTCAAAAGTCCTTTTTTGGTTGATCCCAAGCACAGTTCTGTGTATGTGTCTTTGGCGGGGGAGGGCTGCCAAAGGAAGCCTGGTAGGCAAGGCAGCAGAGCATACTATCTATAAAAAATGTCACACATCATGTCAGTACTATATGTGTGACATTTCCATGTGCCTAAGAGCAATGCATTATTTGCCAGGGACTATTTTGCAAGGTGGCAGGATATGGTACCTTTTTTGATCTTTAAACACAAGAAAACATAATTTCTGTGTGTTTTTGACATGACCCATGTTATAAGTGCAATAACCCACGACAGGGTGTGCGTTTATAGGCATTTAATGCACGTCTGGGGTGCTGTAAGGACACTCAGCCTGCAGCCTCGTGCCTCACAATGCACCCCAAGTGTGCATTAAATGCCTATAAATGCACACCCTGTCGTGGGTTATTGCTTACATATTGCATTTTTATACCAAACATTAACCGAACATTTGTACACATAAACAGGATTTTCAGAAGAAATTAAAGAAAGCCCTCAAATAATGCAGTTGTTTTTGAGACTTACAACAGTCAGATAAACACCAAATAGCTTACTAATTAAAAACCAACATGGAGCTCAGGTTATGGTTAGCATACACCACAAATAATGTAAGGTTCAATGGAAAGCAGATTCCCTCTAGCCATAGTAAGAAATGTTCTATAACCTAGGTAGAGCATCTAGTGATCTGTTTTTACACTGGTGATACACTATGTCACTAGCACATCACCTTCCAGGCCCGAGTAAAGAAATGACAGTCCAGTGTTCAGGAGGCCGGGTCCCAAAAAGCCCATGTTGAAAATTTGGTGCAAAAATACAGAAAATGGCCGAGATATCAACATAAGTTCAAAACGCCGCTGACGGCCATTATATGGCACTTACCTTTATTCCTCAGCTGGCTTTGAAGAGTACAGACGTGTCCTGGTCCACAGAAGATGACAGCAGATGGCCTCAGGTGGTAAGTATGAAGCGGGGGTGGGGGTGTAGGGTGCTGAGTGGGAGGGTCAGGATGGGGGAAGGGTGCGCGGGGACAACGAGGGACCATTGTCTTTTTTTCAGAGGGGGAAAACGTTGCACTTTTTTTTGTTTTTTTTTACAGGTTTGCCACAAAACATCTGGGGACACTGAGAGTGGGCTCCTCAGTGTTCTGAACTACCGGGAGGGGGGATACAGGATTTGTGGACACTGGGAGTGGGCTCCCCAGTGTCCGACACTGGAAGTGAGATGGGGAACATCACTGGGGATACAGAGAGTGGGCTCCCCAGTGTTTCAGACTAGCGGGGTGGGGATACAGATTTGTAGACACTGGGAGTGGGCTCCCCAGTGTCCTGGGCTACTGGGAGGGGGATACAGACCTGGGGACAATAAGTAAAGCTGCAGCACAGCTAACATAGAAGCCTGGGGGTGTGGGGGGTCAGAGGAGCGAGAACCAGAGAGATTGAGTGCAATGGGCAGCAGGAGCAGCCAATAAGTAAAGCCGTTCCTTGCACAACCACAACTGAACAAAAAAAAACAGGTTACTCACCTGTTACAGTAGTTCTAGGAGTGGTATATGTTGTTCATTCACACTCTTTGGCAGGTACCTTACCGCTTTAAGAATCTCCGGAAGTCTTCCAGCTGGCTCCTCCCACCCACACGGGTGGTATAACCCTTGGCAATGGGACCTAAAGGCATACATCCCAGGGTATTAAAGGAGCTAAGGGTGGAACTAACAGAGCTATTATCAGAACTGTTTAGTGAGTCTCTGAGCACAGGAGAGGTCCCAGAAGACTGGAGAAGGGCTCATGTGATCCCGCTCCACAAGAGTGGTAGCAGGGAGGAGGCAGGGAACTACAGACCAGTCAGTCTTACCTCAGTAGTGGGCAAGATTATGGAGGCACTCCTTAAGGAAAGGATAGTGCAACACCTGGAATCCATAACAGCATAGGATCCAAGACAGCATTTGTTTACAAAAGGAAGATCCTGTCAAACTAATCTCATAGATTTCGCTGACTGGGTAACCAGAGTGGTGGACCAAGGGGGAGCAGTTGATGTCGCCTACCTTGATTTCAGCAAAGCTTTCGATACTGTTCCACATAGAAGATTGATTAATAAGCTGGGTAGGCTCGGGGTTGGTCAGAAGTTGGCCAACTGGGTGGCAAGCTGGTTGATGGGCAGAAAACAGAGTGGTGGTAAATGGTATACAGTCAGAAGAGATGCAAGTCACAAGTGGGGGTACTTCAGGGATCAGTCTCTGGGACCAGTCCTCTTCAATATCTTCATCAGTGACATTGCAGATGGACTGGAGGTAGGTTTGTCTGTTTGCAGATGACACCAAGATCTGCAACAGAGTAGATGATCCAGATGGGGTGGGCAGAATGAGAAGAGATCTGGATAAACTAGCAAAATGGTCGGAAGAGTGGCAACTGGGGTTTAATGCAAAGAAGTGCAAAATCATGTACATAGGGAAGAGAAACCCTGAAGCCACCTATCGGCTGGGAGGGAAGAAAGAGACTTGGGCATCATCATCACCGATGACATGAAATCATCCAAGCAGATCACTAAAGCAGTAGGTACGGCTAGGGGGATGTTAGGGTGTATTAGTAGGGGTATCACAAGTCAGAAGAGGGAGGTAATAATCCCTCTTTAAAAGACGCTGGTTAGGCCCCATCTGGAGTACTGCGTGCAGTACTGGAGGCCACACCTTCACAAAGACATTAACCAAATTGAGGCAGTCCAGAGAAGGGCAACCAAAATGGTGCAGGGACTGCATCAGAAAACATATGAGGACAAATTAATGGAGCTCAATATGTATACCCTAGAGCAAAGGAGGGAGAGAGGTGATAAGATCGAAACGTTCAAACACCTTAAGGGCATAAACAAGATGAAAGAGTCTAACGTTTCAATATAAGAAAAATAGCAGGATAAGAGGACACAGCATGAAATTAGAGGGAGGCCGATTAAGGGGTAATGTGAGGCAGTTCTTTTTCACAGAAAGGGTGGTGAATGCATGGAACGGCCTACCTCAGGAAGTGGTGGATATGAATACAGTGCAGGGCTTCAAACAGGCATGGGATAGGCATAAGGGAGCAATACAGATGAGTATGAATAGATAGGCCATTGACAGAGCAAAGGCCGATGGCACATTTATAAGGCAGAAAATGAAATGGGCAGACTGGATGGGCCTTGCGGTCCTTATCTGCCGTCAAATTCTATGTTTCGGCACCGCCCCATGATGCCAGATCTTAGCCCGCAGGAAGCCAGGTTTGTGCGTCCACAGCCGGGGAGGTCGGGTGGGTCCATGTGAATGAACAACATATACCAATCCTAGAACTACTGTTACAGGGGAGCAACCTGTTTTTCTAGGAGCATGGATGTCGTTTATCCACACTCTTTGGCAGACTCCTAGCAGTTCTCCAGGAGGAGGGAGGCAAGGTGCACACCCCCTACTTAGGGAACAGAGAACTAGAGAACTGAGGCCCCAAAACCAGCATCCCAGCGTGACTCAAGGTCGATGTGGTAATGGGTAATGAAGGTGTTTGCTGACTTCCAGGTAGCAGCCCGACAGATTTCCTGGATAGGGATGTCCCTGACAGCAGCCACCGATGCAGCGGTATGGTGGGGAGAATGAGCTCCTATCCCTCTGGGAGGCTCCTTGCCTGCCAACTCGTAGCACAGACTGATGCACAATGTGATACACAGTGCAACAGTCCATTTTGCTGCAGGTCTGCCAGAGGCGGCTTCAGCGTAGGTGACAAACAGCTGGCGAACCTCTCTCCGAATTTCCGCCGTCCTATCCTTGTAATAGGAGAGAGCACGTCTCAGGTCCAAAGTATGGAGCCTGTACTCGGCCTCCAAGGTGTAACTGGGGTAGTACCTGGTTAAGGCGAAATTCTGATGCCACCTTCGGAAGGAATTTCAGGTGGGGGCGCAGGACAACCTTGTCCCTGTGGAAGACCAGATAAGGGGAGTCCACCGAAAGCACGTGGAGCTCCCCTGTCCTTCTGGCAGACGTGATAGCCACCAGGAAGGCCATCTTCCATGACAAGTGTGACAACTCACACTTGTGCATAGGTTCGAATGGCTTGCTCATGAGCTTTGCCAGTACCAGCAGAAGATCCCATGGAGGTGGAGGTTCACACACCGGAGGGGATATGTGATCCAGGCCTTTGAAAAAGTGCCCGACCACTGTCTCCTCCGCCACTGTAGGCTGACCGGCCCATGCCCGGTAAGCAGAGATGGCTGCCAGGTGCACCTTAAGGGTCGATGACTGAAGACCCCTTTTGGAGAGAGACGAAAGGTAGTCGAGAATGCTAGCCACCGGACAGGACAGAATATCCAGGCCCTTGCAATGACACCAAATGGAAAATCTCTTCCATTTGAAGGTGTAACATTTCCTGGTTGATTCCTTTCTGGATGCCTCCACCACGGTGTAGACATCCTCGGAAAGACCCCAAAGCCTGGAACTCTAGCCGCTCAGGTACCAGGCTGTGAGGTGCAGGGATAGAAAATCCGGATGGTATACCTTCCCCTGACTGACAGAGATCAGGTCCGGGTGTGTGCAAAGCCGCTCTGGGGGACTGCAGCAGAGGTTGAGGAGATCTGGATACCAGAATTGGCACTGCCAGTCTGAGGCTACCAGGATCACCTTCGCCTTGTCCCTCCTCACCTTGAGGAGCACCTTGTGGGTCAAGGAAATTGGAGGGAAGACGTAGAGAAGGCCTGGGGTCCACGGCCTCGAGAAGGCATCCCCCTGCAGCGAGCCCTGCTGAGGGGGGCGATCATGGAACAGCCTCAGCTTGGTGTTTTCCCTGCAGGCAAACAGGTCCACCATCGGTTTGCCCCAGTGGGAGAACAGGTTGTAAGCTACCTCTGGATGGAGAGACCACTCGTGGGATGTCTCGCGCCTAAGCGTCTGAGAGCATCCGCCAGATGGTTTAAGGCTTCTGCCACATGGATGGCTAGGAGATCTGCCTCCAGACAGCTCATGAGGATCCAGATGCGGAGCACCTCCCTGCACAGCACATGGGAGTGCATGCCGCCCTGTCTGTTGAGGCAGTACATGGTCGTGGTATTGCCCATCTGGACTTGAACCACTTGACCCCGGAGCTGAGAAGTGAAAGCTGACAGTGCCAGTCTGACTGCTCTGAGCTCCAACAGGTTGATGTGACATCAGGACTCCTCGGGGGTCCAGAGCCCATAGGCCCTTTTGTCCCCCATGTGGGCTCCCCAGCCCATGAGAGAGGCATCGGTCGTAAGGACGACCATCGGTTCGAGCCAGACAAACGGGATCCCTTCCTGCAACTGGTCTGGGGCAGTCCATCAGCGAACAGCGTCCCACATCTTCTGGGTTACAGTAATCAGCTGGTCGAAATGACCATGGCACCGTCCACTGGGCAGCCAGCTCCCACTGGAGGGGGCACACGTGCAACCGGGCCCAATGGACCACTGAGGTGCACATTGCCATGTAACCCAGAAGGTGCAGAAAGTCCCAGGCAGGGCGCAATTGCCCAACCAGAAATGACTGGGCAAAGGAGGAGAGAACCTCCGCCCTGTTCGCCGGGAGTCGAGCTCTGGCTTGACAAGAGTCGAGCTCTGCCCCAGTGAAGCCCATCACCTAAGAAGGCACAAGTTCTGACCTGATTTCGTTGATGAGAAGGCCGAGTTGGGAGCAGGTCTGGAGGGCCAGGTCCCTGGACCTCTCCACCTCCTGTCAGGTGGAACCTGAAAGGAGCCAATCATCGAAGTAAGGATAAATCCTGCGACCCCCCACGCGTGAGATGAGCCACCACCACTGCGATGCATTTGGTGAAGACCCGCGGGGCTGATGACAGGCTGAAGGGCATGGCTTGGAACTCGTACAGGGTCCCTTCGACCCTGAAGCAGAGGAACCGCTGATGGGACGGATGGATTGGGATGTGAAAGAACGTGTCCTGTAGATCCACTGAACAGAACCACATGTTCTGCTTCAAGGATGGTATGATCTGGGACAGAGCGACCATCCGAAAGGTGCGGGACCTGAGATATCGATTCAGGTCGTGCAGATCTAGAATGGGTGCCAGTAGCCCCTCGCCCCCCCCGTCCGCTTGGGCACCAGGAAATACCTGAGACAAAGCCTGGGTCTGCTGGAGGATCCGCAACTGGAGCTACTGCCTCCTTGAGGAGGAGCTGAGAAATGTCCTCTAGGAGAGCTGACTGAGATTGGGCAGATGCTCTTTCTTCCCAAGGGGCGCAGGCTTGGCTTGGAGGGCACTGCTTGAATTCCAGGGGCAGTCCCTGTCCGACCACCTCGAGAACCCACCTGTCTGTGGTAACAGCGGACCAGGCGGAAAGGAAGTGGTGGAGCCGGCCCCCCGTGGGAGGACCCAGAACTGGCGTGACAGGAGAAGGGGGTGGCTGCCCCCGGCCCGTCACTGAGCAGGCTTGGAGGAGGGTCCAGGACCGGAACCTCTGCCTCCTTTACAGACTTGGGAAGGCCCCTGGCTTGAGCCAGGGGCACCAAGCTTGAGCCTGCTGCTGTTGTTGCCTCCTTGAAAGGAGGACTGCTGAGCTGCAGGGGAAGAATGTTGAAAAGGTTTCATCTTTTTCTTCTGCTGGCTCTTGCCCGAGGAGCCCTTGGCAGAAGTAGCATTCAAGGTGGCACTGGACTGCTCAATGCACTGAAGGTGACCAGCCACTCCTAGGCCGAACAGGTCGGTCCCTAGGAAAGGCATGTCAGCTAGTTTGTGATGAGTGTCCCGGGAAGGAGGAGAGTCTCAGCCAAGCCCTGTGACGAGAGGCAACTGTGGCTGCCATCGAATGGGCACAAGAGTCCCCAATGTCCAGGGCCATCTGAAGCTGCTGTTTGGCAACAGCTCGGCCTTGGTCCTGGACCTGCTTGACCGTGGTCTGCATTTCCGCGGGGAGATGTGGGAGGACTTCATCCAGAGATCCTAGGAGGGCGTGGGAGAAGTGTGCCATGATGACAGCCGAACTTGCCTGACGAAGGCCCAAGAAAGAAGCCGCATAGACCTTCCTGGCTGAATGGTCCAACAGCTTGGACTCTTTTTCAGGAGGTTGGTCAGAATCGGTCGAACTGCCAGTATGCCTGAACACAGAGACGGTCACCAGGCTCTCGGCCAAAGGGTGCTCTGTGAACCCAGCAAGGGACCCCATGGGCACCGCATACTTGCTGGCCATGCAGGCAGACGGAGCTGGACATAAGGCAGGGCGCTGACAAAGTTCAAGAGCTGGGCCCACTATGGCCTTGGCTACCGGAAAGGCCTCTGTCGGGGTATCCCCGCTCTTGAGGATGTCCATGAGGGAGTACTCTGCCTTTTTCTAGTCAGGCTCCAGGGGCATCCCTGTGGACTCAGAGATGAGGTGGAGAATGCCCTGAAAAGACGAGGGACCTTCCTCCGTCTCTACCCCCACCGGCTGATTCGTCATCCCCAGGATGAGAATGCAGGCCAGTGACATCCGAATCCGAGGAATCTGGATATAACAGTCGACCGCACAGGTTACCTTCGACCCACCGAGGGCAGGCCTGGGGTGACCATGACTGAAAGACGCCGGGGAAGCCCAGTGTCCGGCCGGTATTCTTTAGAAGGAGCCCCTCCCACAGGCTGCTTAGGTGGTGGTTCCACAATAATTGGTGGAGAGACCAGTTTAGATCGAACCAGAGGTTTTGCCAGCTCCACAGGAGACGGAACCGACTTGATCGTCTCCGAAGGAGTCGGCATTGGCCTAGCAGGCGCAAGCCAAGTAATGGCCGTGGTAGAAGCTGGGGTCGGCTTGTGCCTGGTCAAAATCAGCTGCTGCCATATCAGGTCCTTGTAGCGCCGGAGTTTCCGCCGGAGCCTCTCCTCATCTGAGGAGGACAAGGACGATCGATGGTGTCACCTCTTTTTAGAGCGTTTAGGGCTCTTCCTCGGCCTATCGGTCGAGGGGGTCCGAGACACTGATCAAGATCGGACAGGCCAACTCGGTCGCTCGGGAGACGCCAGCGGGATCGGCGATTTCCCGGGGGTCTGGGACCACATCCTCGATGGAAGTTCCAGCAAGCTGGGTCCCCTCATCGGGGAAAGTCAGAATCGGAGTAGGATAGAGGGAATCGTCGACTGGAGTCGGCGATATAGGATCGATCGGGTCGATGACGATTTCAACATCGTCGATAGACGGTTCGGTCAACTGACCAGACGGCAATGCCGAGGCCAGCGGCCGAAGAAGCAATCTCGACTGAAGTCGAGATCGCATGTTCTGGGAACGAGCTCTCGCTCCCAAGAGCGCCTTCAGATGAAGACAATCCCGGATCCTTCTCACGCTTACGGGATCGAGAGGAGTGTGTGCCCGCAGGACCCTCTCCCTTGGTTGGAAGAGACTAGCACAGCTCTCAGAAGGAACCCAAGAAGGTGAAGCCCAAGTTGAGCGGAATGAAGAAGCACCAAGAAGATTCTGCAGCCCGTGCCACTTCCTCTTCAAATGCTTGCATGCGTTCCAATTGCTCGGCGGATCCCGCAGCCGCGAAAACCGCCCACCAAGCCTCCTTGGATTTCACTGGAGGGTTCCGATTCTCTGGCCTCCCCAAATTCAGGCATGCAAGATGGTCGTCCAGGATGTTAGGGTGGAAAGTGAGGCACAATTCGCATTTCGAGGTGTCGTGGTCAACACCGAGACAGTACACGCACGTGGTGTGGGGATCGGTGCGCAACATCTTCTGGCCGCACGGGCACCGATGAAATCCGGGGGAAGACTTGTCTTCCATAATCAAAGGTAAGAAGTCGCTAATGCGAACTAGACGGATTATCGGAATAACCAAAGGGTTTTTGAGCCAGGGCCTACAAAATGCATGAGCATGAGGAAGGCAACCTGTGTCTTCCAGTGGAAAGGAAGATCCTGGGGCCATGGGGCGATGCCGAGGGTTATACCACCCAGGTGGGTGGGAGGAGCCAGCTTGAGGACTTCCAGCAATTCTTAAAGCGGCAAGTTACCTGCCAAACAGTGTGGATGAAAAACACATCCATGATCCTAGAAAAGTGGAATCTCCAAGTAAGTCCCGTAGTCCTCCATAAAATAAAGTTACCATTAAATGCCCCCATTCTTGTTCATTTATTGCTCTGAGAAGCAAGCACAATAGAAGCGGAGCAGGATCCAGGAGAGGGCAACATTCTGGAGCCTTGTGTAAAAGAAAAGTGCAGACTTGCAGGTACTGAAAGTGTTCCGTGCCCGTCAGATCATACTTTCCTGTTGAATTTCAAAGGAAAGCGCACCTTGCACATCCAAAAATTGCAAAATGTGAGACCCAGTTGTCTCCAGCATGAAAAAGTATGGCCAATTTGCAGGTGTAAAAACACAGGGTCTGCCACTAGGACCCTGCAATAATAAAATGTTGATGAGAGAAGTGGATGCTGTTGTAATGCAAACCAAATGAAAAGAGTGTGCACTGTAAATTTTGTGCAATCTGCCAATGCAATGTGTGGCTAGAGCATAAAAAAATGTCATACATGCCGTTAAGTACTAATTCAGTTTGTTTCCATGCAGATGACATCACAGCAGTAGGCAGCAGAGAGAGAGAGAGAGAGAGAGAGATTGAACAGCCTGCAGTGCAAGTTAAGAGTTTATATAACTGATCTTTTGTTTGCTGGTGCAGCTGTCCTTCCTGGGTCACATACAGTCACAGAAGACTGTACTTAGCCCCTGGAGAAAAGCAGACCCAGAAAACGTCTGATCAGAGATTATAAAAGCTCTAATGTGTTCTGCAGGCTATTGCATCTCCTACTGCTCTGGTTTCAGCTGCAGGGGACTCGAGGATTTGTAGTGACAGAAGATGTCAGCCTAGAAGTAAGCAAAATTAGTCTGATACAATCTACTATACTACAGTAAACATCAAGTAAACCAAAATGTTTTAGCACACAAAGTACGCTTGGGACCAGCCCCAGACTTGAGTGTGGGGTGCTGTCTGCTGACTGTTCCCCCTTTAATCTTGTAATAACCTCATTAGTTTTCCTTTATCTCTAATGTACCTAAAGGTTTTCTCCCCTTTCTTGACCTCCTCCACTACTCCCAGCCTCATCTATGCTTTACTTTTTTCTAACCATGATTCTGACCTCTTTCAGCCTTTGCAGATAATCCTCCCAGCTGGCCTGTCTCTGTTCCCACTATTTTCAGAATGTTGTCCTTTTTGTGCTTACTGCCTCTTCTACCCCTCTGGAAAACCAAACTGGATTCTTGTGCTTTTTGTCCTTCCCGACCTGTCTCATATATGCTGTTGTCACTTCTTTTACGCCCCTCTTTATAACATCCTATTTGCCTTTTGCCCCTTCCACTCCCTCTAACCCTATCATCTTCTTCTTCAGCATTTCCCCCCATCTTTGCAAAGTCCAGGACCACAGTTTTTGAACTGGAGTGATGTCTTCCTGCAGTTATTCTGAACCACACTGTACTGTGGTCACTGGACCCCTGTGGTTCCCTCACCTTTACCTCTCTTACCATCTCAGCATTTATCAGAACCAGAAAAGGATGCCCCCCCCCAACTTAGTTTCCTGACCCAATGCAAGAGAAAGCAGTCTACAGCACATCCATAGCCCCTGTCTGTGTGTGCTGCTGCTTGCATTTCCAAGTCTACATTCAACATATTTTGGTCTACTAATAGCACCACTTCTCCTTTTGCTGATGCATTCTTGAGCTCCTCCCTCACTCCTTGTCCCCTTCCTTCTTCTGGTTCACTGTCTATACACCACTCCAACCCTGATTTTTTTCCTTTCCGTCTTCAGTTGTACCAAAACAATCTCTAGTCTCTGTCCCCCCCTTTCCCCAAGAGTAGTATCCTCTGTGGCCTCTATGCCTTCTCTAAGTTAGCAATAATACCTGACAAGGTGGGTGGTACTGGGCTACACTGAACCACACTGGGGCGTAATGTGGCCTGACACCACAAGCAAAGGGCCCTGTATCCCCTGGAAGGTCCAGTACAGCCCATATCACCCACCCTGGAGGATATTACTGTGCTCAGAAAATGGCATTTGGACTGTATTTCAGGGAAGGCTTTCAACTCAGAGCCTCACATATGCTTGCTGAAGAAGACGAAGGTCCTGGGTGCAGCTAAGATCATAGTAAATCAGGTAAGGTACGTAACTGACTAAAGGGGAGGAAGCAGAGGGTTGTGGTCAGCGGGGTCAAATTAGAAGAGGGTAAGGTCACGAGCGGGGTACCACAGGGATTTGTCCTAGGTCCGGTCATCTTCAGTACGTTCATCAGTTATACTGGTAATAAGGGAATCCAGGGGCAGGCTGTGTCTCTTCACAGATGACACTAAGTTCTGTGAGAGGGTGGGTAGCAACGAGGGAATCAAGGAAATGTAGAGTGACTTTAAAAAGCTAGTGGAGTGGTCTAAGGCTTGGCAGCTGAAATTCAATGCCAAAAGTGCAAGGTAATGCACCTAGGGAATAAGAACCCAGGACAGAGTACTGGACGGCTGGGGTGAGATTTAACACTACGGCTGAGGAACGGGACCTTGGAGTTATCATCAGTGACTCCCTCAAATGATCAAGTCAGTGCAATAAGGCATAGAGCTAAGTAAGTAGGATGCTGGGATGTATTGGATGGGGTATTGATAGCAGACGGGACGAGCTAATACTTTCCCTACATAGATCCTTGGTGAGGCCACATCTGGAGTACTGTGCCCAGTTCTGGAGCCCTCACCTCAGGAAGGCCAGCGACAGGCCAGAGACAGTGCAGCACAGGGTAACAAAAATGATTCAGGGCCAACAGGGCAGGTCCTATGAGGAGCACTTAAAGGCACTGAACATGTACTCATCCGGAAGGGAGATGGGAGATAAGACAGAGACCTTCAAGTTCCTGAAGGGAATTAACAAGGTGAACTGTGAGGAAATATTTAGCTTGAATACTAGTTCGCGGTCATGTGGACACGAGTGGAAACTGACAAGAGGGAAGTTCTGGATGGACACAAGGAAGTATTTTACACAAAGCGTGGTTGAGCTGTGGAACAGTCTTCCAGCTAAAGTGGTAGTGCTAAAACCACTGGTGGCTTCAAGCACAGTTGGGACAGAATGAAAGGTATAGTGAGGGCTCAGGGTGGCAGACAGTGGGAGGAGAATAGGGGGATGGAAGGGGAAGGGTAGGACCCTGAAGAGACAGTAACTGCCAGGGCTAAATAGGGAACTCGGGCAGCCTGGATGGACCACTGGTCTTTTTCTGCTGTCAATGTCTATGTTTCTATGACAAAAATGTATTTAAATAACTTAGTTTAGATAGTTAAATTAATAACAATATTTTCTGCAAAGTAGTTCCTCTATTGCTGTGACTAGCAGTACAGGATGCTGTTTTATTCTGTAGTGTGCCAAAAGTCCAAAGGCTTTCGATTAGTTCTTTGATTCCTACAGCATTTTTACTGAAACAGCTCTATTCTTTTTAGGTTTATTAGTACTGAGTCGAGTAGCATCCCAAGTAAACAGTGCACTATGTTACTGCTTGGAGAGAGATGGCAGTGTGGTCATCCGGGACGTGTACCGCTGAGTCATGAGACCAGCGATATTTCCTTAGATTGTGCTGCCGCAGATGGAGTAGTTTGTCGGCTTGCGGTAGTAGAAAGAGAGGGTGAGCGGCTATAGGTCAGGGGTGATGCCAGCACTAGAGTTGGGTCCAGAGTTTTAAAAAAAATCAAAAAAGTAGTTTTTATTTACTTTTTTGTGCAGCTTATTGTGGGGTGACTGGCTCTTGAAGTTACTGACTCGCTCTCTTGGCAGCAAGTCGGGGGGAGGCTCTCGATCGCTAAGCAAGGAAAACAAAACGGCAGGTTTCAGTTTTCAAAAATGCCAATGCTGCTTGATTTTCCCACGTAAGCAGTCAGTTGGCACAGGGATTTATTATTTCCTGGTCTCCATCAGCACATAAAAGTACCCCTTGGCAAGGGGTCAGCCAACCAGAGGCCGGGAAATGTCCCTACTCATTTTCTAACAAACAGTGCCATCCCCGCTCCCCTGCCTTTTTGTCTGTCCCCCATTACTGCAAGGTACAAAATCATTATTTCCTGTTGACCACAGTTCCTTAATGGCTAACAGGTTCATCTGCTACCAATGCATGCAGCTCATTCTTTTTGTTCCTGAGACTCCTTGCATTAAAGCTGACCACCCTCCAGGACCCATCTCCTACCTTTTCCCCTTCTGCTGAACAGACCTACTGTTCTCATTTCCTGTGTTCTCCTACCTTTGTTAAATCCTCCCCCCCCAATGTGGTCCCTGGTTTCTGACAAATACCCTTTCACCATCCTTATTTACGTTGCTCCTGTTCCTGCGTGCCCCCACTAGTTGGGGTGCTAGTCAGGTCTCTCACCTGAGTCTCCCTTGCAGCTATCCCTAGCCCCCCCCCCAAAGTTTAAATGCCCTGAAATGTATCCTCCCAACTTCTGTCCCAGAAGAGAGTAACAGGACTGAGTCTGTTACAATAATCCAAGCAGATTTCTTTGTTTGTTTGTTATGGTCTAGCACATATACAGTATTTTTGGATTTAGTTGCTTGTCTACTGCAGTTTGAACACGTCCAGCACACCACCTCTTAGTGAACTGCTCCCCAAGTATTTAACTATGAATCAATGTTCTTACTGCTCAGTACTTACCATGCAGTGTCTCATAAGCCTGGACCACTTCCGACATAAACATGGGCCGCTGGCGTGCGATGTTGGCCAGGGACCCCAGCGTCGTGACCAAGTTGATGCTGGAGATGGCAGGATGGACCATGAACTTCAGAAGTTGCTCAAGGGCTTCCTTGCCCTCTTCGTTTAGGCTGTCTGTAAGATACAGAATAAACTCCAGTTGTGGACACAAATTAACCCTTCAGGTACAGATACTGCAAAAAGGTAGCCAAGAGGATAATTTATTTACTTGTTTAAAATGTCACTCACTGGGCTAGCTCCATGAGATGCAGGGTCTTGTTTTCATGGAAGTCCCAGGGAAACAGATAGACCATTAAACATCCAGAACTGAAAACACAATGACTACCTAACAGATACAGCCCACGGTGCTGTTAGGAGCGCCTCCGTTATGCAGCCTAGGGGTGGCCTTTGCCTGGGAGAGGCTCCTATTAGGCAGATATGACAGAATGAGAGAATGGACATCTATGTCACTCTGCAAAATAACTGTACTAACAACTATTTTATGTGTGCAGTTACAGCAATAGTAAGCAAGAAGGCTGTATGGTCAAGTGGTTAGAGGCTCACAGGTTGAAACCCCACTACAGCCTAAATACTCATTGTGTGACCTAATTTAACTTCCAAGTGCGGAAGTTCAGCCAGCTGCTGAACTGGTAGAAGCAGAATCCCAATGAAAATGAGATGATGCATCTCAGCTGGGTCATTCTGAGTAAATAAGTATAACAAAAAAGGTTTAAAATGCCAAGTCTACTGACTGCCTCCCCCACCTCATATGTCCCCTGTAACTATTAGGGATACATATGTGCATTTAAAACATGTTCAACACCATCCATCTGCTGATTTGCAGCCTTGTTTATCAACCCTGCACACCTTTCCATCACCTCTCCTCAGAAGACTCCCATTGCGAAACAAGCTCTTTGGGGTATCTCACTACCTCTGATACAGTCTCTTTTACTCCTAAGTGTATGAATCCTGATCACATTCCAGAGAAAGGGGCCTCAAGACACCAGCAAAAAATCAGCAGAGCTCCATAACGCAATCCCCCCCCCTCCAAAAAATAATTCTGTTCATAACTTGAAGACCTAACATAAAATATTAAATTAACATTAAATTTTAAAGGCAACAAGCTGCTATTTTTTATAACCTAAGTGTTTTTGATATATTCTGTTTTGCTAATTACATGATTTTCCACCTAACAGTACTGGATGTGATGTGTGGCAGGACTGTATCTGAAGGCTTGCGTATCTTGTTCTGTTCCCCTTCATACCTTACCAGCATTGTGACCTCACTATGACATCACAACTGACCAAGAAAAGGCACTCAACTGCTGCCAGATTGGTCACCAGTGATGTCACAATACTGAAGACGTACGAAGGAGAAAAGAAATGAAAATTACGAACCTACCGTAATTCTTGATCTTCCTTTTTTATAATTTTTTTTTTATTTTCTTATGTCACTTCATTGCATGCAGTTCATTTGTATTAATACATACAGTCATACCAAAGCTGTAGAAAGAAAAACAATAATTATTTCATTTACTAAACTGAAAATAGACAATTCTTAGACAATTCTTATACAACTACAGGGTTTTAAATAATTGATTAGCAGTTTTTTTCTTGGCATGATACTAACTGTACAGAAAGTATTCATATAGATTTTCTAGAAGTGCTGTGTTTGTCAAACAGTGAGGCAAGAGCTATGCATTTTCACAAAGATTGAGCACTTTTATGAGCAAAACGCTAATCAATTTTTAGAGTTAAATAAATCCCTGAACTACTAGTTCTTTATAACTTCATATTAATATAAGTGGGGATAGTATTACTTCTATGTCTCTCCATGGGGATCTGCTTCTTCATTTGTATCAAGAGCGTCAGACCATAATTTTTGACAAGATGTTGCTTCCCACAACAAAACCCTCCATCTAAGTCTCTCAAATTTACCTAACTCTTGGGCATTCCATTTTTCTAAGATAAGTCTTTTGGTAATCATAGTTGCGATACAATATACTTTTTTGCCATTTATTTAACCCTAGAGTCTGTGTCATTGAGTATTAGTGTTTTAAAGTTTAATGGAATAGTGACCTTTAAAGTTACCCTCAGTATTTTAATAGTTTGTCGCCACCACTCCTGAATGAATTTACAGCTCCATAAACAATGAAGTAAGTCAGCTTTCAGTCCACACTGGTGCCAACATTGCTGATTCCCATGACTGCCTATTTTCTCCAATATTTGAGGTGTGAAGTAAGCCCTGTCCAAAATTTTATTCTGAACTGTCTTTTTCTTTGCATAACAATAATCGTTATTACAGTTAATTCTCAAATACCTCCACTGTTGATTAGTATATGTTACCCCTGATTCATCATTCCACTTCTTATTTGTTTTGGACCATGGTTCCTTCTCATTCTTAAAAGACATCAGATAGATACCCTGGAGTAATTTCTTTGTACCCAAATTATTTAAATTAGCATGGTCCTAAAATGTTCTGTCTAAATCTGTATTTGTTGTGTAGGTACTTTTTTTAACAAAAGATTAAATTTAGCTTTAAAAGTCAAATAATTCAAAAAGTTTATTTTTATTTGATGGAAGGAGCAAATTTGTCTAAACTTATAAAAAGAACAAAATTACCATCTACTATTAATTGATACCAGTTTTGAACCATGGATTTGCTAAGGGCCAATATCTTCCTGTATATCTTCACCATTCATCACTGGTGGGTTCAAGCCGGAGGTGCTAGGACCCTGCAGGAAGCTTTTAGCTTAAAAGCTTTCTTCCTATCTGGAGGAGGGGCCGATGTCGGAGATGGCACCGCGCTCGAGGCCGACGTACTACGTGGTGCTTGCAGGTTGGCCAGTCACGGGCGCCAGCCCCTCCTTCACCTCAGTTCTGCTCACTGGAGAGGGAAACTAGAGACAGAAGAAAAAAGGGGAGGAGGGTGGGGCAAGGGAGCCCAAGGGATAGCAAAAGGAAAGGCTATAAACTGAGAAAAGGAATAAGCCAGCCACAAGAGGAGGGGCAGGACTCTAGAAGGTCTGAGAGAGGGACCCCAACCATCAGGCAGACCACGGGAGGGTTTAAGAAAATGGGATGGAGAAAGACCAAAGAAAGAAAGGATGTATGGAGAGAAGAGGGGGAGAGAGGAAAACTGCACCCCCAAGAGAGGGCTTGAAGAGCTCTCTTGGTGGACCAAAAGGGGGACCACACCTTCTCTCTCTCTTTTTTTTTTTTTTTGTTAGGAGGAGACTGCCAGACAAGTCTCCTAAGCTGAAGAGGGGCTCAAGGCTGGAGAGAAATTATAGGGTGCCGGAGGCATAGCTAGTTAAAACCTCCCAGGAAGGAGAATCGGCACAGGATGCCAGAGCCATGCCTGACCAGGAACCACCCTCATGGTCCACCAGAGAAAAAGGGGTTATCTGTTCTCTCACTCCCTCTCCCATCTCGCAACAAGAGGTGGGGACAAGACCCACCTGGGGACAAGGTCCCCTTGGAAGAGGCCACCTAATTAGGGAGGTGCCAGGCACTGAGAAGGATGTTGTTGCCACCTTAGTCTAGAACCCTGAAGAGTGGAGAAGACGCAGAGTGTAAGCCTTTAGAAGAGGACAGGGATCTCACGGTAGATCCAAGGGGACCCTGTCCAACGGTAACCCAGGAGTGGGTTACCAAAAGGGAGTAAAAGTGAAGCCAGTTAGGGCTCCAAGAAATAGACAGAAGGTCCCTGTAGCTCTTCTGATGGCGACGTAGACTCAAAATGAGGGCAGCCTGAACTTACTTTCTAGGAAGAAAAGTCAAGGGCCTGAGAAGGACCAGGACCCCTGGTTCAATGCGCCCTTTAAGAAAGTTCTCCATCACAGTCAAGGGGGCATCGAGGAGGCCCTAATATAAAGAAGGCAAGAGCCCCTGCTTGCCCTCCCCCCAGAGGTGGGTCCCTGGTGCTTCGGATGAAGGGTCAGGGAACCCAAAGGTGCCAGCCAGATTGTACCTGCAATTGGCCTCAATTGAGAGGAAGGCAAGGAGTGTGGAGGCACTGCCCATGAGACAGGAGCCCAAGAGGGGATGTTGGTCAGGAAGCAGTAATGAATGGTGAATATATACAGGAAGATCAAGAATTATGGTAGGTACATAATTTTCATATCTTACCTGTATCAATCTTCCTCATTCATCACTGGTGGGTGAGTACCAAGCACCACAACTGTGGTGCTGGCACCTCCCTGAGGGCTAAACTTTCCCTCAGCCTCTTGTGGGGGACTCACAAAAGGAGGGGGCCCATCACGGGTCTGATAAGACTTGCTACTTGTCAGGATCAGGTCAAGGCTCCTGGCCTGCAGGAGAAGGAGGATGCCCCGACAACTCTTGCCTGGCCCTGCGGGAGAAAAATAGGGCCTCACGGAATGGTGAGGCAGTCACCCTACACCGGGCCTAACGTAACAATTGGGAGAGGCAAAGCCATGCCATCCACCTAATGCAGAGTGCTGTTCCTACAATCCTGGAGGCCACCGTGTTGGCGTCATCAGATGCCCTCACTTAGTGTCTCGCCAGCTCCAAGCCTCAAGTAGAAATGGCGATGGCTCGCCTGGTTGCCTCGCTATCGGGCATGGTTGCCAGGATCTGACCTAATGTAGACCACAGGTGCCTTTCATAGGTCATCATGTGCACCTGATGTGCCGAGATGAGAGCAAGAGCCAGGCTGAAGAGAAGACTTTTCTGCCCCAGCGATCGAACTCCACAGAGTCAGTCTCGGGGTAGTCTTCTGGCAGACGCCTTGAAGGGGTATCCAGTCTCTCCAGCCCCGACTCAGGATGGGACATAGCTCCTGGAGACCCGGGGGGGGAGCACAATACCTGTGCTGACATTCCTGAGGGCCTGGAAAGGGGGAAGCAGGAAGCTGGCAGGCGCTGTGCGACTCCTCCATGAAAGGACAGGGCCATGGAGGGATCACCACAGATTCCTGGCTGTATACCCCAAGGAATGTCAGCATCGCACGCATAGGATTGCATTGTATTGATGGGGAAAGGTGGAGTTCCTTCAACATTGTCGTGAGGAACTGTTGATACTCTGTGAAGTCAGCATTTGAGGAATGGTAAAATGGGGAGTCCTCTTCCTCTGAGGAGGAAGCTGACAATGTGGAGGGACTCTGCATAGGGTGCGATGGTGCCAGAGGAAGAGGGGGAAACACCTTCTCATCAGTGGCCCCAAAATAAATGGGAAACGCACTCGCCATCACCCTATACTGTTCCCAAGGGACCAGAAAGACCTGGGAGAAGGATGCAAAGAGGAAGGAGGGGGAGCAGAATGGTCTTGGGAGACTGACACCCTTCTGCCAAGGCTGTGGGCGCAAGCAGGTGACCCATCCATTGGGAGGGGGCTGGGCTGCCCAACCACCGACTGCTGCTCAATCCTCTCCAAGCCAACAGGGCGCAACCCTATGGGGGAAGACCCCTGGTGAGGAGATTGGAGCTGTACAGACCCAGAAGGGCAGCCCCTATCTCCACCCACAGCAGGGCTCCAGCCCCTAGCCAAAGAGGGGAAGATTGGGTCAGCACTCAGACTCCGTCCGGGGCAGGGACAGGACAGAGCAGGATGCCAGACAGAGCTCCTCCCCCACCCGACACAAAGGACCGGACCTGCCCTTGAGAGAGGCCCTACCTTGGCCACTGCTCTGATTGAAGGGGGAAGAGAAAAGCCAGCACCCTTGTCGGCTTCCAAACCCTCTTCGAACTCCATGCTGGCCCCGACTGCTAACGTGGCACAGAAGATGAAATATGAGACAGAGATTGCTCCAGAGGCTGCACCTTCATCTGAAGCAGCACCAAGTGCGGCACCATCATCAGCCGTGGCACTGATAACAGCGCCGCCACCAGTGGTGGCGCCAACCTCAAAAGTGGCACCAACCACAGCACAGATCTCAGACGCAGCGCCAACGACAGCACCATCACCGCAAGCAGCGTCATCACCGTACACGGCACCAGAGATCTCCACAGCACCAATAGCGGCACCGGCAGAGAGAGGGGCAGTGCCGGGAATGGTGTCGGCCCCAGAACCTGTACCACAAAAGGACCTCCTGCTGAGTCCGTGGAGCATCCGTAGCTCCAAGGAACTCAGCTGCCAGTCCGGGTCATCCTCCGATTCCTGGGAGGAGACCATGGAGACCTCAAGAGAGGCAAATCAGGCACTCTACCCATCCCGGCAAAGGGGACGGTGTCGGAAGGGGACCCAGCAGCAGCGGCGGTGGTGCCGCCTCACTCACCAGCACTGGGGTCGGTACCAGGAGCCGAGGCCACACCCACCAGAGATTCCAAAGGAACCGCCGATGTAGCCCCGCTTATAGATGAGACCTCAACACTGGGGTGGCCCGGTTCCCCAGCGGAGAACTATGCCACAAGGGGTTCACAACCAATCCCCTAGAGGGGGCTGACCTCCCACCTGACCCCTTGCCCAGGCATCCGCTCTCTCAGCAAAATTTGAGACAATGGAGACCTGCTTGTCACTGGTGCATATAGCAGCGGGGGGTGGCCCGAGGCAAGGGCTCAGGGACCTTACGTTGGCAGCCCTAGTGGAATGCTGACCACCAAAGATTGGGGTGCTTTGGCCCCACCTCGCCGCACAGATGACCAACACAGGAAAGTCCATAGAAAGGTAGGCGTCGCCGCGATCCATGTCAATGTTTGGCCCCAAGCAGACGAAACAACGGTTATGCCGGTCCGTTATGGAGAAACGACTACAGTTGAAGACGCTTAAAGGGGACAGACTGGTTGCAACCTGTCCCCTTTAAGCAGTCATCTCGATTAACAACCAGGTACCACAGGGGCATCAACGCATTGGTGTAGTCCCCGTCTTGGAATGTTTTTGCCCTGAACTGGACATGATCGGCCGCACACAAAAAGAATAAAACGAAGAAATAGACTTGATGCCACAACTTTTTAAAAGAAAAAATTATGACGAAAAATGGCGATGAAACAGCGTCGAGTAAACGGGTTGAACAAGCAGAACCGAGTGAGAGTCTCTAGAAAATACGAAGAGGTGAATCACTGTCCTACAGAGTCGTGCTGTCCTTGATGGTGGGAAAAGCAGAACTTAGATAATGGAGGGGCCGGCATCCGTTACTGACCAATCCGCAAGTGCCACATAGTACATCAGCCTCGAGGGCGGTGCCATCTATGACTTTGGCCCCTCCTCTAGATAGGAAGAAAGCTTTTAAGCTAAAAGCTTTCTGTGGGGTCCTAGCATCTCCGGCTTCAACCCACCAGTGATGAATGGTGAAGATTGACACAGGTAAGATCTGTACATATGTCAGCCTCCAGATACAGCACTGTTCCACATATCACACTTAAAAGTACTGTCGGGTAAAAACCTTCCTACGGGCAAAAGTACCAAGAAAGATACTTCAGAAATAAAAACTAAGCTTTTTTTTTTTATTTTTATTTTTTTTAAATGAAGAGAAGTCGTCTAAGGACAGTGACCAAAATGATGTCATCATAATGCTATGGATTTCATGCCTGTGGTCCTCTGCCTGCACCCCTTGACTGGACTGAGGGTTCTGGAGGCTCCATGACTATCAGATCCCAAAGATATAGCCGCCTGTGGGGGGGGGGACACCTTGAACAAACAAGAGGCACAGGCAGAAAGGTATTGGGCCTGGTGACTGGCACCTTGAGGGTCAATGAGGTACGATTAGTGACTACATAACATAAATTGTAACTTCAAAACAGAATGCTATGGCTCAAAGACATCAGAAATTGGGCAACAGTGTGTGTGTGTGGGGGGGGGGAGGCACTACATAATACAGCACCCATAGTAAGTTTCAATAAAATACTGTGGATGATGAGGAGGCCCCAATGACTGCACCCTTTCTGCCACCGGAGTGGGCACAAGAACCTGCTTTCCCAATGGGTTAGGTACTAAATCCCGACATGTAAAATCCCGGCACCGTTTGCCCGACAAACACATTGCCCAACAGTCAACATGCCCGACTGATGAAAATCCCGGCATTATATCAGTTTGTTTTGAATTACTACACGACTACCCGCTTATGTAGAGGAAGTCAGCGGACATAATAAATAAGGAAAAATCCCCCAAAACAGTACAATGAAATACAAGTATGGCAGCAGACAAACATTCAGTCCAATAAGCTGACTAAAGCTCGTAGCCAGTTTTCCTCGAGCAGCTACCTGTCAGTGAGGCAACATTCATGACGGCAGTTTACTCCGCTCCTTCACGAACATGTGAGGTGGAAAGCAGCCATGCATCTGCCTTATCTGAAGAGTGGGAAGCTAGTCTCCCTCTGAGATGATCACACAGTCATGCTGCTTCATTGTGCAAGCGTGTTGGGGTGCCGATAACTCTGGTCTCACTTCCTGTTAGCTGACCATTCACACAAATAACACAGAGGGTAATTGTGAATACTGATCGTGATAAGCTGACTGAAGAAATAAAGTGCAATTACGTAAGAACTTACCGTAACAGTAGATCTTCGAGAGGAACTCTTACAGCAGGCTATCACAATTAGGACTATGCCGCAGGCACTAGGACCCTCCGGAAACTTCTCAGCCAGCAATACCCAGCAGGGACCGCCCCCGACGTCTGCTCCACCCCTCGGGCCAGCTCTGCATAAAGCAGGGACCCAGCTCCACCACCAAGTCCTGAGCACGAGCCGTGACAGGAGAATGGAGCGGAGCACGCAGATGGAATCTACACACCTCAGAGGCGGAAGGAGGGCGGGAAAGTAACTCCTGCTGCAAGAGCCCCTCTCGAAGATCTACTGTTACAGTAAGTTCTTACGTAACTGTACTATCTTGCTTCGAGTGGGAGCTCTTGCAGCAGGTTATCACAATTAGGACTGAATCCCAAGCAGTCCCTCACCAAGGAGGTAATGGAACCCGGAAGGTGGAGAAAAAGCTGAACACATAGGCTCAAGACAGAGGTCCCTGAAGGACTGCCAGGCCGAAGCCCACCCGGCATCTGGAGGCAATGTCCAAGCTGTAGTGCTTCACAAAAGTATGCACAGAATTCCAGGTAGCGGCCGCGCAAATATCCTTAATGGATACGTTCTGCAGTGTGGCAAAGGAAGCAGACACTCCTCTGGTGGAGTGACCCCTAACCGGACCCGGAAGGGGCTTATTATGCTTTTCATAGCAGAAAGAGACACAGTGGACAATCTATTTAGAAATGGTCTGTTTAGACATTGGTCTACCCAAATGTTATGGCGCAAAGGCCACGAACAGCTGCTCCGATTTACGGTGATTAGCCGTATGCTTAAGGTAATACCTAAGCGTCCTGTGAACGTCCAAAGTGTGAAGGAGAGCCTCCCCTCTGTTAGAGGGTGAAGGAAAGTAATATGGAAGGTCAACCGACTGGTTGAGGGTCAACTCTGAGACCACTGCTGGAAGAAACTTAGGGTTCATCCTCAGGGAAACCCATTCCCTGTGGAAAATTAAATATGGCTTTTTTCACATTAGAGCCTGAAGCTCAGAAACTATTCGAGCTGAAGTAATGGCCACCAAAAAAACAAACCTTCCAGGACAAGTATCGCAGCTCACAATCCGCTGCAGGTTCAAACGGAGGCAGGGTAAGCTTCTCCAACACAAAAAGGAGGTCCCAGGGTGGGACAGGATCCCGAATGGGAGGTCTCATATGGAGAATCCCCCATAAACAGGTACGTGCCACGTCCAACTGAGCTAAGGTTCTGTCACCCGAAAGGGTGTGATAAGCTGAAATGGCCCACATGTGCACCTTAATGGAGGAGTAGCTCAAGCCTTGTTGGTATAAGGAGAGGAGGTACTGAAGAGCTGAGTTCACTGGACAGGAAACGGGATCCAGATGGTGAGACACGGCCCACAAACAAAAACGCTTCCATTTCATAGCGTAAGTGGAGCACGTGGAGGGCTTCCTCGCCGACACAAGAATTTCCACCACCTCTGGCGATACCCCATACCTGTGCTTTGCTATGTCTGAAGGAGCCAAGCATGAAGGTGCAAGGACCGGAGATCTGGATGAACCAGCGATCCCTGATCCTGGGACAGCAACTGCGAGCATATTGGCAGTGGAAAAGGCATGGAAAGCCACAGAAGTAGTGGGAACCAAATCTGCCAAGGCCACAGCGGGGTGATCAGAATCATTCGCGCCCCTCAGCTTGTAATTTCAACAGAACCCTCTAGACCACAGGAAAGGGAGGGAAGGCACAAAGAAACCTCCCTGCCCAACATAGGGACAACGCGTCTGGCCAGAAAACACCAGGCGCGGGCTCTCGTGAGCAGAAAGGCAGCAGTTTGGCACTGCGTGCTGACGTAAACAGGTCCAGATCTGGATGACCCCATCTGTCGAACAGCTGGTCCGCTACTGACTGCAGTAGCTCACACTCGTGCGCCCTGGACCGAGATCTGCTGAGACAGTCGGACAGGTCGTTGAGGATGCCTGGAACGTGCACCGCGGAGAGAGTGATGTGCCCCTCCAGCACCCAGTACCAGACTCTCATCGCCTCCCTGCATAGGGGTAAGAATGAGCTCCCTCTTGCTTGTTGATGTAGAAGACGAACGCCATACTGTCCGTTTGGATTAGAAGAGAGCCTGGCACTACGTCCTCCTGAAAGGCATGTAGTGCATTGAGGACCGCTCGCATCTCCAGGACATTGATATGGAGGTTGCGATCCTCGGGGGTCCAAATGCCTTGTGTTTGGTGGGCCCCTAGGTGCGCCCCCTCAATCCCAAATCCGAGGCGTCCATCATGAGAGTCTGATTTGGGGGCTCCGGACGGAAGGGGACCTCTCTTTCTAGATTGAGTGGATCCATCCACCAATGAAGTGTTCTCTTTACCGGCTCTGTGATTCTGACCATGTGGTCGAGATCATCTGAGAACTGATCCTACTGCACCCTGAGCATCCATTGTGGGATTCGCATGTGAAGGCGGGCCAGAGGAGTAACTGGAATGGCCATCGCCATGTGCCCCAGAAGTCTGAGGAAGGTCCTTGCTGAGACCTGAGGAGTTACTAGAACCATCTAGCTATCTCCTGCAGGCGATCACCCCTCTCCAGGGGTAGAAAAGCCTTGACCTGGACTGAATTCAGGACCGCCCCAATAAAGATGAGTCTTTGGCTGGGTTCTGGGGAAGACTTAGAAAAATTCAGGGTGATCCTCAAGTCTCGGAAGAGTGTATAATTGTCTCCGAGAGCTTGAAGCAGGAGAGACCTTGACGGGGCCACTAGCAGTCAATCGTCCAGGTAAGGGAAGACATAATGTCCCTGACACCTTAAAGCCACAGCCACCACTGCCAAGCACTTTGTGAAGACTCGAGGAGTGGAGGAGAGGCCGAAGGGAAGAACTTGAAACTGATAATGCTCCCGAGGGAAGTGGAACCTCAGGAACTTCCTGTGAGGGGGAAAGACTCCGATATGTATATACGCATCTTGCATATCCAGGGAGCAGAGCCAGTCCCCCCTTGGTGCAGCAGAGGAAGAAGACCTGGCAGGGTCACCATCCGAAACCTTTTGTACTCTATATAAAGATTTAGTGAGCTTGGGTCCAGAATGCGACGAAGGTCCTGGGTCTTCTTTGGAACCAGAAAGAAGTGGGAGTAATACCCTTTTCCCCGCTGTCGCAGAGGGACTGGTTCTATCGCCCTTTTTTGCAAGAGGGCCTGTATCTCTCCTTCTATGAGAGGAATATGAGAAGGAGGATATCTGGAGAACCTTGGTGGAGTGTCTGGAGGAATCTCTGTGAACTCTAAAATGTGTCCTCTCCTTATAACGTCCAGGACCCATTTGTCCGTAGTTATTGAGCTCCATCCCTGAAAATACAGGAAGAAGCGACCCCCTACCACCTCCCCGATACCTCCGGCGGAGGAGGGAAGGGGTCGGAAGGGAGTCATTGGGCAGAGCCGGGGTGGGCAGAGAGACCTGGAGGACTTGGGGCCACAGGGAGGAGCGCCTCCAGGCTGCTGGTTGCCAGCTCTCCTCCAAAAGCCGCCTCTCTCGCCCTGTTGGTTACCATGGGCTTGACCACCTGAGGGCTTCCGAAATGGCCGCTTTCGCTGTCTCCGCTGGTCTCCACGGTACATTTCGCGGACAGATCAGATGGATTTTCCTGACTCTTGGAGGCGAGAGATCAAGGACTCCGTCTCCAGCCCAAACAACATGGAACCCTGGAACGGTAAGTCCTGGATTCCAGACTACAGATCCTTATGAAAGCCAGAGACCCTCAACCAGGAACGGCGCCTGAGACACACACCTGACACTGCTACTCTGGTGGCTGTGTCTGCAGTATCGTACGAGGCAGGCAACACATGTGTGCTTACGTCCGAGCCCGACTTGAGAACGTCCAAGATCTCCGTTTTCTTCTCTGAGTCTGGCAAGGCATTAACCAGCTCTTGTCCCCACTCCCATAACGCATTCTGGTACTGCACCATGTGCGTGAGGAAATTCAGGGACCTAATTGAACAGGTGGAGGCAGAATACACCTTCTTGCCCACCTGGTCCAAACAGCAGGATTCTGGGTCGGGAGGCTGTGAGCTCAGATGTTTAGGCTGCTTAGATTTGTCGTGGGCAGCCGTAATAAAAAAAAGAGTCTGCCTGAGGATGCTCTGCCAAGAATGGTTCATCCTTCACGGCTCTATACAGCCTGTCCGATTTTTTCAGAACTGTCTGGACTGAAGCCGGACGCTTCCAGGTAACTCTGGTGAGGTCTTGGAACGTGTCCACCAAAGGAGGTACCACCAAGGGCTTGGGCTCCTTTTGCCTCAGGTATCTAGCCAAACAGTGTTCCGGATCCAGGTCCTCCGTGTCCCACTCATTGGAGGCCTGGATGTGCCTCATGATGTCCATAAAGGTGGTATTGTCAGGAGGCGAGCGGGGCTGGTCCTTCTCTCCTGGGGAACCCCCAATTCCCGAAAAGGAAGAGGCAGAAGATGACGAGGAAGAGGAAGAACAGCTACTGAGTGACGAGTAGCCAGATCTGTCCTTATGGCTAGCCCCATTCGAGCGTTGGTAGCTCACCGACCAACGTCGGTCCGAAGACAGACGACGGTCACAGGACCGATGACGGTTAGGGGACTGACATCGGGAGCAGTCCCATCTAGCAGAACGGGAACGGCTCCTCGTGTAAGACTTGACCCGGCGTCGGCTACCTGATCTGGTAGAGCGCTGGCGTCAGTCAATGGACCATGTCTGGGAACGAGCCTTAGGAGGAGGCGGCGGCGGCCTGTCGGGGGTCTTCCTCGGGGAAGAAGCACCTCCTGGCTGTGGATCACCTGAAGGGTCCGGGACTGGTGATGGGTCCAGCTTCGGGGGGGGGGCGCTTCTGAACCTGCCCCCCACCAGAAGGAAAAAGATCCTTGAGCTCGTCCTTCGAAAACAGAGAGGCTGCCTTCCCTGGAAATGGAATATCTGGGACGTCGACTCTCGCAGGAGAGCCCACTTCTGAGCCCCGAGGGGAGGAGGACTTAAGGGAAGAGGACGCAGTCCCTTCGCCAGCTGTATCCGGATCCGTCGCCCCATCACCCAGTGTCGGTAAGGGGACCGACGACAGGGAACCGACCAGAGGCGCTGGAGTGTCCTTAGACTCTGTCGGCGCGCTCTTGACAGGCGGCGTCAGTGCCTTGGAAGGCGGGGCTGGACCTTGCGCCTCCGAGGTCTTCACGGTGACCCTGAGCGGAGTTACCTTGGGCTTTGCTGGCCTCTCCCCTGAAGGCCCAGCCTTAGCCTGGTCTTTTTTGGGATGCTCACCTGAGCCCTTCGATCCACGGGCTGTCTTGGGAGAAGGCCACCGTGAGCAGAAGTGAGACCGGGACCTGGATCGGTGCCGGGACCGACTACAGTCCTTTTTGCAGGACCGCTTAGTCTTGTCCTTTTTCTTCTGCTTCTCCCCAGAGTTGTGCAAATCCATTTTCTTTTCGAGCAGAAACGTTTTCAAGGCCTTCAGGCGGCGGATCCGGGTTCGGCTTGTGAATTTCTGACAGGCCGAACAGGCCGCGGTGTCATGGTCAGGCCTGAGGCAGAAAACGCACTGCCGATGACCGTCTTTCGACAGGATCTGGCGGCCGCAACTGCACTTGTTAACGTGGGGCCCTGCCTAGGAGACTGATGACGGCGAAGACATGCGTTGGTAAACCGTCGAAAACTGTGTGGGGAAATGCAAACAATCCGAAAATTAGAACTTTTTGTTGGGTTGGCAAGCCAAGATGAGCAGGAACTCTTCACGTGCGCGGGACGTGGCGGGAAAAGAACTGGGGTGGAGCTGGGTCCGCCCTCTTTTATACCAGAGCCGACGCCGGGGTGGAGCCGACGTTGGGGCGGTCCCTGCTGGGTATTGCTGGCTGAGAAGTTTCCAGAGGGTCCTAGTGCCTGTGGCATAGTCCTAATTGTGATAGCCTGCTGCAAGAGCTCCCACTCAAAGTAAGATATACAGGTTACTCACCTGTAACAGGAGTTCTAGGAGTGGAATATGTTGTTCATCCACACTTCTTGGCAGGTACATTGCCGCTTCAAGATGTGCCGGAAAGACTTCAAGCTTGCTCCTCCCACCCACCCGGGTGGTAAAACCCTCGGCTCCACCCCATGACACCAGATCTAGCCCGCTGGAAGCGAGTTTGCGCGTCAAAGCCAAGGAGGTCGGGTGGGTCGTGTGGATGAAAGTACAGTTACGTAAGAACTTACCGTAACAGTAGATCTTCGAGAGGAGCTCTTGCAGCAGGCTATTACAATCAGGACTACGCCGCAGGCACTAGGACCCTCCGGTGAAACTTCTGCCAGCAACACACAGCAGGGACCGCCCCCGACGCTGGCCCTGCCCCGACGTCGGTCAGGGTACAAGAGGGGGTGGACCCAGCTCCAACTCAGTTCTCCCGCCAAGACCCAGAAGAAGGCCTGACAAGAGAAGGAGACGAAGCCTACCATGAAGACAATCGGAGAAGAAAAACGAAAATGGATCTGCACACGAGGGGGAAGGCGGGTGGAAAGTAACGCCTGCTGCAAGAGCTCCTCTCGAAGATCTACTGTTACGGTAAGTTCTTACGTAACTGTACTATGTTACTTCGAGTGGGAGCTCTTGCAGCAGGCTATTATAATCAGGCATAAGTCCCAAGCAGTCCCACAACAAGGAAGTAGACGACCCCGGGAGGTGGAATATGCTGACTCCAGAGGCCTTAGAACAAAAGCCCTAGTAATACGGCTAGGCCGAAGCCAGCTCAGTGTCTGGAGATGATATCCAAGCTGTAATGCTTGACGAAGGTATGCACCGAGTTCCAGGCTGCGGCCACACAAATGTCCTTTATGGCGACATTTCGTAGGGCGGCGAAAGAAGCTGACACTTCTCTGGTGGGGTGACCCCTAACCGGGCCCGGCAGGGGTTTATTGTGTTTCTCGTAACAAAACGAGATACAGCGAACTATCTATTTAGAGATAGTTTGCTTGGACACTGGTTGATGCAAGCAATGTGGTGCAAATGCCACAAAGAGTTGCTCCGATTTACGGTGCTGAGCCGTCCTTTTGAGGTAATACCTCAAAGTCCTGTGAACATCCGATGTGTGGAGGAGAGCCTCCCCTCTATTGGAAGGGGGAAGGAAAATAAACAGGAAGGTCAACCGACTGGTTGAGGGTCAATTCTGAGACCACTTTCGGAAGAAACTTAGGATTCGTTCTGAGAGGAAACCCTTTCCCTGTGGAAAACCAAATAGGGCTCTTTACACATTAGAGCCTGAAGCTCGGAAACCCTTCGAGCTGAAGTAACAGCAACCATAAAACAAACCTTCCAAGAAAGGTAATGCAGCTCACAATCCACTGCTGGTTCAAAAGGAGGGAGGGTGAGTTTCTCCAACACAAAAAGGAGGTCCCAGGGTGGGACAGGGTCCCGAATGGGAGGTCTCATATGCAGAATTCCCCTAAGAAAGGTGCAGGCTACATCCAGTTGTGCTAATACTCTATCTCCCACGAGAGCATGATAGGCAGAGATTGCCCACATGTGCACCTTGATAGAGGAGTAACTCAGACCCTTATCGTACAAGGAGAGGAGATACTGTAAAGCTGGAGTTACAGGGCAGGTGACGGATCCAGACGCTCCGGCAATGCCCAAAGACAGAAACGCCCACTTCATAGCGTAGGCGGAGCGAGTAGAGGGCTTTCTTGCCCACACTAGGAAACCCCATATCTATGTTGAGCTACGTCTGAAGGAGCCAAGCATGTAGGTGTAAGGATCGAAGATCCGGATGAACCAGCGACCCTTGGTCCTGGGACAGCAACTGCGAGCATATGGGCAGTGGAACTAGAGGTTCCGTTGATAACCGCTGCAGTTGTGGGAACCAAATCTGCCGAGGCCATTTGGGGGCCACTAGGATCATTTGGGCCCCTTCTGCCTGTAACTTGAGCAGCACCCTCTGAATGAGAGGGAAGGGAGGAAAGGCATAGAGAAACCTCCCTGCTCAGCAAAGGGATAACACGTCTGGCCAGAAAACTCCAGGCACGTGCTCTCGCGAGCAGAATGTTGGCAGTTTGGCGTTGCATGGTGACGCAAAGAGGTCCAGCTCTGGAAGACCCCACCTGTCGAAGAGCTGGTCCGCCACGGACTGTAGCAGCTCCCACTCGTGCACTCTGGAACACGACCTGCTGAGGCTGTCTGCCAAATCGTCTAGGATGCCTGGAACATGCACTGTGGACAGCAGGATGCCCCACTCCAGCACCCAGTATCAGACTCTCATCACCTCCCTGCAAAGAGGATACGAATGAGTGCCCCCTTGCTTGTTGATGTAAAAGACGACCGCCATGTTGTCTGTCTGAACTAGAAGAGAGCCTGGCACCAGGTCCTCTTGAAAAGCCTGTAGGGCGTAGAGGACCGCTCACATTTCCAGCACACTGATGTGAAGGGACTGCTCCTCGGGTGACCAAACCCCATGCGTTCGACGTGCACCCAGGTGCGCCCCCCCACCCCAGGTCCGAGGCATCTGTTGTCAGAGTTTGACCTGGTGGCTCCGGACGAAAACTGGCCCCTTTCTCTAGATTGCTGGGGTCCATCCACCAAAGTAGAGTTCTCCTGACTGGCTCTGAGATCTGGACCGGGGAGTCTAGATCGTCGTGGCTCTGGTCCCACTGTACCCTGAGCATCCACTACGGGACTCTCATGTGGAGGCGGGCCATGGGAGTAACAGGAATGGCCGATGCCATGTGCCCCAGTAAACTGAGGAAGTTCCGAGCCGGAACTCGAGGAGTTATGGAGATCCGTTCTGCCATCTCTCGCAAGTGAACTCCCCTGTCCTGGGGAAGGAAAGCCATGCCCTGGACGGAATCCAGTATCGCCTCCTATGAAGGCGAAGCTTTTGGCTGGGCCCGGGATGATTTTCGTAAGTTCAGGGTGATCCCCAGCTCTTGGAACAGAGTATAAGTGTCTTCGAGTGCTCGTAAAAGGCTTACTCTTGACGGGGCCGTAAGCAGCCAATCATCTAGGTAGGGGAACACAGTGCCCCATACGCCTTAGAGCCGCAGCCACCACTGCTAGGCATCTGGTGAAGACTCACAGAGCGGAAGAGAGGCCAAACGGAAGCACTCGAAACTGAAAGTGCTCCCCTTGGAAATGGAACCTCAGAAACTTCCTGTGGGGAGGACAGACCCCGATATGCATATATGCATCTTGCATGTCGAAAGACCAGAGCCAGTCCCCCTGGTGCAGCAAGGGAAGGAGTCCTTGAAGAGTCACCATCCTGAACCTTTTGTACTCGATAAAGAGGTTTAGAAGACTAAGGTCCAGAATGGGATGAAGGTCCTGAGTCTTTTTTGGGACCAGAAAGAAGTGGGAATAGAACCCCTGCCCTTGCTGATGCAAGGGGACCCTCTCTAGTGCTCTCTTCTGCAAGAGGGTCTGTATCTCTCCTTCTATTAGTGGGATGTGAGAAGGAGGATAACGGGAGAGCTTTGGTGGAGTATGTGGTGGAAACTCTGTGAACTCCAGCGTGTGTCCTCTCCTGATGATATCCAAGACCCACTGGTCTGCGGTGATTGACTTCCACCCTTCAAATGAAGGGAGCAGCTCAACTGCTCCTGGATCTTCCCCGCGAAGAGGGAGGGCGGAAGGGAGTCATTGGGCACAGCCAGGAGTGGGGAGAGAGGCCTGGGAGGACTTCGGCCCATGGGCAGGAGGTCCACCAGATTGCTGGTTTCCGGATCTCCTGCGAAAGCCTCCTCTCTGCCCCTGTTGGTTGCCACAGGCTGGACCTTGACTGCCTGAGGACTTACGAAAAGGCCGTCTACGGTGTTGTCGTCGCTGGTTGCCACGGTACATCTGGCGGACCGACCAGATCGACTTGACCAACTCCTGGAGGCGGGAGATCAAGGCCTCAGTCTCCTGCCCAAATAGCACGGTACCCTAGAAGGGCAGATCCTTGATACTAGCCTGCAGATCCTGGTGAAATCCCGAGACTCTCAAGCAGGCATGGTGCCGGAGGCACACCCCAGAAGCGGCTGCCCTGGCTGCCGTGTCTGCGTCATACGAGGCCCTCAGTACATGGGACCCTACGTCTGAGCCTGACTGGAAGAGGGCCAGGAGCTCTGCCTTTTGGTCAGAGTCTGGCATGGTCTTCGCCAGCTCTAGTCCCCTTTCCCACATCGCATTCTGGTACTGTACCATATGCATTAGGAAACTGAGGGAACTGGATGGAACAGGTGGAGGCAGCATATACTTTCTTTCCCACCTGGTCCAGGTAGCGATCCGGTCGCGAGGCTGGGAGCGAGGTGCCTGCTGTCGAGACTTGTCATGGCAGCCGTGAACACCAAAGAATCGCCTGAGGGTGTTCCGCTAGAAAGGGTTCTGCCCTCGGGGCCTTACACAGCCTGTCCGACTTTTTTGGAACTGCCGGGATTGAGGCCGGATGCATCCAGGTGGTTCTGGTAAGGTCCTGGAATGTATCGACTAAAGGAGGGATAACCAGAGGCTTTGGCTCCTTTTGCCTCAGGTACTTGGCCAATCTCCGGTGTTCCGGATCCAGGTCCTCCGTGTCCCACTCGTTGGAGGTCTGGATGTGAATCATGACATCCATAAAAGTAGGATCATCCGGAGGCGAGCGAGGCTGGTCCTTCTCTCCCGGGGAGCGCTTGAGACTGAGAGAGGAAGAGGAGGTAGACGTTGGTAAGGAGGATCGACTATCCGACTTGGAGTAGTCTGACCCCGTCCTATGACCATGCCTTCACTGATGTCGGTAGCTAGGGGACCGACTCCAGTCCCTGGACCGGCGACGGAGCAATGACCGACGTCGGGAGTGTTCTCGCCTTGAGCGAGAAGGGCTCCTGGAGTGTGACCTGGACCGACGTCGGTCACCTGAGTCCCAGGAGCGACGTCGGTGGTCCTGAGACCCTGTGCAGGAACGAGCCCTGGAGGAAGGTGAAGGCTGGCGCTCCGGCCACTTCCTCAGGGAAGACTCACCTCCTGGCTGTGGTTTTTCCCCAGGGTCCGGTACCGGTGTCTGGGCCGGCGACAGGGAGGACCGCTTATGGACCTGCCCACACCAAAAGGAGAAAAGATCCTTGAGCTCATCCTTGGTGAATATTTCAGCCGCCGTTTCGGGAAGGAAGTCTCCGAATGTCGGGCGCGGGAGAGCTCTCTGAGGGCCCGGGGACTTGGGCGACGGGACGTCCGGTTCTTCCGCAACATCCCACGCCCTCGCTTCTTCGACCCGGCGCCAGTGTAGGGACCGACGACGGGGGCGCCGGAGAGTCCTTGGTCTCCGGAGACACGCCTTTAGCAAGCGGGCGCCAGTGCTTAGCAGGTGGGGCCAAGCAGGCACCTATAAGGACTTAGCGATGACCCATAGCGGGGTCACCTTTGGCTTGGCCGGCTTCTCCCCCAACGGGCCGGCCTTAGCCTGAGTAGAGTTCGGGAGCTCACCAGAACCCGAGGGACGGGCCTTTTTAGGAGAGGGCCGAGAGTGCGAGCGCAACCGTGACCGGTGACGGGACCGACTACGGTCCTTGCTATGGCACTTTTTCTCATTCCGCTTCCCCTCCGAGGAGTGCAGATCCATCTTCTGCTCCAGCAGGGAGGCTTTAAGGGCCTTCAGGTGGCGGATGCGGGTCCGGCTGGTAAAGGCCTGGCAATCTGCACAGTTGACAGTGTCATGGTCTGGGCCTAGACAAAAAACACACCGCCAATGGCCGTCATTCGCTGGGATCTGCCTCCCACACTCACACTTGTTTAGTGTTCGGGGGAGATACCGACGCCCGAGAAGACATCCGTCGATCTCGGCCAGGAAACGGCTGACGTCGGACTCGGTAAACGGAGCTGAGAACGAGGAAAACAATGCTCAAAAGGCGGAAAAGCAACCGAAGGGCAGCGGACTGACGTCGGGTACCTGTGGACAAGAAAACGAAAGAATAATGTTGACTGTAGATCAAATCCACGAGGTTCTTCAGCTGCAACTGCAAGCAGAAGCAGTTCCTTCGACTTCACATGCAGGACACGGCGGGAAAGAACTGAGGTGGAGCTGGGTCTGCCCTCTCTTGTACCCTGACCGACGTCGGGGCGGGTCCGGCGTCGGGGGCGGTCCCTGCTGTGTATTGCTGGCAGACGTTTCACCGGAGGGTCCTAGTGCCTGTGGCGTTAGTCCTGATTGTAATAGCCTGCTGCAAGAGCTCCCACTCAAAGTAAGATCAACATGTACCACTCCTAGAACTCCTGTTACAGGTGAGTAACCTGTATTTCTAGGGACGTGGATATGTTGTTCAATCCACACTACTTGGCAGACTCCTAGCAGTTCTCCGAGAGGAGGGAGACAAGGCGCACGCACCCCCTTATACTTACTTGGGGAATAAGGACTGGAGAACCAAGGTCCCAAAACCAGCATCCCGACGTGACTCTAGGTCAATGTGGTAATGGGAAATAAAGGTGTGTGCTGACTTCCAGGTAGCAGCCCTGCAGATTTCCTGGATAGTGACGTCCCTAGAAGCAGCCACCAAAGCAGCGGTATGGCGTGTAGAATGAGCTCTTATCCCTCTGGGTGGTTCCATGCCCGCCAACCTATAGCAGAGATCTATGCAGGAGGTGACCCACCTGCTTATCGTCTGCTTGGCTGCAGGTCTGCCAGGTGCGGCTTCAGCGTAGGTGACAAACAGCTGGCGAACCTCTCCCCGAACTTCAGCCGTCCGCTCCTTATAATGAGCGAGAGCTCTTCTAGGGTCCAGAGTATGGAGCCTATATTTGGCCTCCAAGGTGTGATTGGGCTAGAACACCAGCACAGTCAACATCAGATTCAGGTGAAACTCCGACACCACCTTCGGAAGGAATTTCGGGTTGGGGCAAAGGACAACCTTGTCCCTGTGGAAGACCAGATACGAAGACTCAATGGAAAGCACCTGGAGCTCTCCCATCCTTCTGGCTGACGTGACAGCCACCAAGAAGGCAGTCTTCCACGATAGGTGGGAGATATCGCGCCTGTGCATTGGTTCGAATGGCTTGCCCATGAGCTTGGACAATACCAGCAGTAAATCCCACGGAGGTGGAGGTTCTTGCACTGGAGAGGATATGTGATCTAAGCCTTTGAAAAATGCCAGACCACCTTCTCCTGCACCACCGACTGCTTGCCGGCCCACGTCCAGTAAGCAGAGATGGCTGCCAGGTGCACCTTAAGGGTTGTTGACCGAAACCCTAGCTGAGAAAGGGACCACAGGTAGTCAAAAATGCTAGCCAATGGACAGGATGAAGGGTCCAACCCCTTGCCCTGACACCAAATGGAGAATCTCTTCCATTTAAAGGCATAACATTTTCTGGTCGACTCCTTATGGGATGGTTCAATCATGTTGAGAACCTCGTCGGAAAGACCCAAGGCCTGGAACTCTAGCCGCTCAGGAACCAGGCCATCAGGTGCAGGGACTGAAGGTCCGGATGGAACACCTTCCCCTTGCTGACTGAGATCAGGTCCGGGTGGGCTGGAAGCCGCCTCGGGAGCCTGGAGCTCAGGCTGAGGAGATCCGGATACCAGAACTGGCAAGGCCAGTCTGGGGCTACCAGAATCACCTGCACCGTGTCCCTCTTCGCCTTGAGAAGCATCTTGTGGATCAAGGGAAATGGAGGGAAGGCACAAAAGAGGCCCGGGGTCCACGGCCTCGAGAAGGCAACCCCCTGCAGCAAGCCCAGCTGAGGGGGGCGGGCATGAAACAGCCTCAGCTCTGTGTTCTCCCTGGAGGTGAACAGGTCCACCTGAGGGGTGCCCCAATGGGAGAACAGCTCTTGAACTACCTCCGGCAGGAGAGACCACTCGTGAGATGCAGCGCCTATCTGGCTGAGGGCATCGGCCAGACTGTTCGAGGCTCCTGCCACATGGATGGCTAGGAGATCCGCCTCCAGGTTGACCACGAGAGACCAAATGTGGAGAGCTTCCTTGCACAGGGGCAAGGAGTGCGTCCCGCCCTGATGGTTGAGACAGTACATGGTCGTGGTGTTGTCCGTCTGGACCTGAACCACTTGACCCCGTACAAACGGAGCAAAGGCGGTGAGGGCTAACCGTACTGCTCGAAGCTCCAGCAGGTTGATGTGGCATCGGGACTCCTGAGGGGACCAGAGGCCAAGGGCCCTGAGCTCCCCCAGATGGGCACCCCAACCCATCAAGGAGGTGTCGGCCGTAAGGATGACCGTCGGCTCGGGACGGACAAACGGGATACCCTCCTGCAGATGAACTGGGACGAGCCACCACTGCAGGCCATCCAACATCTTCTGGGTCACGGTTACTGGCTGGTCCAGAGGACCGGAGCGCTGAGACCACTGGCGGGCCAGCCCCCATTGCAGGGGACGCATATGCCAGCGGGCCCAATGGACCACGCTGGTGCAGGCCGCCATGAGACCCAGAAGGCACAGGAAGTCCCGGGCAGGGCACAATTGCCCAACCCAAAATGACTGGGCAAAGGAGGAAAGGACCTTGGCCCTGTCCGCCGGGAGCCGGGCTCTGGCTCAAAGGGAGTCGAGCTCGGCCCCAATTAACTGAATCACCTGCGATGGCATGAGTTACGATTTGCCCTCGTTGATCAGGAGGCCAAGTTGGGAGCAGACCTGAAGGGCCAGATCTCTGGACCACTCCCCCTCCAACCTGGAGGGGGCTGCTATCTGCCAGTCGTCCATGTAAGGGTATACCCGGACCCCTCGGCGCCACAGGAATGCTGTCACCACTGCCATGCATTTGGTGAAGACCCTGGGAGCTGGAGAGAGGCCGAAGGGCATGGCCTGGAACTCGTAAAGGGATCCCTCCGCTCTGAAGTGGAGGAATTGCCGATGAGATGAACGGATTGGGACGTGAAAGAACACGTGCTGGAGATCCAGAGAACAAAACCACATGCCTAGTTCCAAGGATGGTATGATCTGAGCCAGAGTGAGCATCCTGAAGGTGCACAGCCTTAGGAACTTGTTCAGGTCATGCAGATCGAGAATGGGGCACCAGCCCCCCATCCATTTTGGGACCAGGAAGTACCTGGACACAAACCCTGGGCATGGAGGAGGATCCGCCACCTTGCTGAACACCCCCTTTTGGAGGAGCAGAGCTATGTCGGCTCAACAAGCCGACAGAGGGGCTGCGGAACCCGTAGCCCCCCGAGGGGCGCTGGCTCGGAAGGCAGGGGTCTGCTCGAATTCCAGAGGCAGACCCCTGCCGACCAGTTCCAACGCCCAACAGTCCATGGTTATAGCGGACCAGGCGGAAAGGAAGTGGCTGAGCCGGCCTCCCACGGGGGACCCAGGGGAGGATTGACGAGGTTGGGGGCGACACCCCTCAACCTGTCACTTGGCAGGCCTGGAGAAAGGGCCAGCCAAGGAGCCGCCTGGACCCTTCCCTCCAGGCTTCCTGTTGGAGGAAGCAGCAGGCTTGGACTTGGGGTGCCAAGCTTGAGCCTGCTGGCCCTGCTGCTGGTGCTGCTAGGCCAGTTGTGCCGCAGGAGTGGAAGGGCGAAAGGGCTTCGCTGTTGCTGGCGGCCTTTGTCCTGCTGGGCAGATGTGACCAAGTCCATGGTGGCACTGGACTTCTCGATCCGCTGGAGGTGGCCCTTCACCCCGAGCCCGAACAAGTCGGTGCCCAAGAAGGGGACGTCTGCCAGCTTGTGCTAAGTATCTGCCATGAAGGTCGATATCCACAGCCAAGCTCTGCGGCGCATGGCTACTGCGGCCGCTACTGACCGGGTACAAGAGTCTCCGATGTCCGGAGCAGTCTGGAGCTGTTGCTTGGCCACCGCCCTTCCCTGATCCTGCACCTGTTTTACTGTCGTTTGAAGGTCAGCCGGGAGACCACAATGGGTGGAGCAGCCGGTTTTGGCAGAGCAATCGGCGCCAGAGTCGGCTCCTCGACTAAGGAACTGAGGGCTTGTTGCCAGCCAGTAAGAGCTGCTGCCACATCATATCCTCATAGCGCTGACACAACTTGCACCGGAGCCTCTCCTCCGAGGAGGATGAGGAGGATGAGCGGCGATGCCGCTTTCCGTGATGTCAGGACTGAGACTGCCAGTGTCGACGGGACTTGCCCGACACGGAAGAGGACCAAGACCGTCGGGGTCGCCGATGGTGGGTCGAAGAAGGGGCGGGGGGGAGACCCGCACATCCTCCAGTTCGGGGTCCTTGCCCGGGGACTTCGGCTCGGGAGGCCGAGGCAAGTCCTCAGTAGGCACCAGGGGAACCGGTGAAGGAGGGTTGTCGGCCTCTCCAGTCAACAGCCCGTCTAATGGGTCGAGGAAGATCTCGACCGCATCGACGCGTGTCTCGGTCAGCTGGCCTGATGGGGACACTGAGGAGCCAGCCTCGACTGAAGTCGATAGAAGACAGTCCAGGGAGCGAGATCTCTCCTGCTCCCACGAACGTCGATGGTGGGACTTACCTTTCGGGTCCTTCTTTTTCAACCGAGAGAAGTGAGTCACTAAAGGCCCCTCTCCCTTGGTGGAGAGGGACTGGCAAAGCTCCCAAAAGGAAGCAGTGTAGGAGTAGCCCAAGGAGAGCGGGATAAACGCCGACGCCGAGGATGATAAAGCTGCGGCCTGGGCCGCCTCCTCCTCGAGGGCGATTAACTGATCCAGCTGCTCCGCGGAGCCCACCGCCATGGACACCGCCCAATGGGTCTACTCTGACTTCACCAGCGGAAACCTTTTTCTGGGCACCCCAGATGGAGTCAGGCAGCGCGGTCTTCAAGAACCGATGACAAAAAGGACTTGCACAGATCGCAAGCCTGCGGATCGTGGCCAAGACCAAGGCAGTAGACGCACATGGCGTGTGGGTCTGTTCGAGACATCTTCTGCCCACAAGGGCACTGACAGAAGCCGGGAGTGGATTTAGAGTCCATCGCAGCCACGAAGAAAGGTGAAGACCGAAGTCGTGTAAACTTCAAAACAATTTTCAGTAAAACTGAAGGTTTAGAATCCAGGCCTAGAGACACAAGAGCGCTAAGGAGGGAACCTGAGCTTCCAAGCGGTAAGAAAGATCTGGCGTCATGGGGTGGAACCGAGGGTTTTACCACCTGGGTGGGTTGGAGGAGCCAGCTTGAAGACTTTCTGGCAGGTCTTAAAACGGCAAGGTACCTGCAAGAAGTGTGGATTGAACAACATATCCACGTCCCTAGAAATAAATTTATACTGAGCACTGAGAAGCACATAAACTCTGACAGAAGAAATAAATAAAGACAGAATGACCTAGCACTTTACCGACAGCAGTTACTGCCCCCCAAACCCTGATCGCGCAGGGGGCAATGTGATGCGCTGCTCCCCACCACCACAAGGCCAACCAGAAAACAGAATTTCTATGAGGAAAATGTTGTTACAAGTGCATCTGACCATAAAAACACACCACAAAATACATTTTCTATTAGTATTAAATGAACTCACACAATAATAACCAATTCTGCCTTCCCCTTCTGCCAGGACGCATCTGGAGACGAGCTGTTACCAGCTCAGTCTGCCTCTCCTTGTAAATCTTTTGAAATAAATACATAAGTAATAAATAATTATTCTAGTTTCTGAGGAACATCTTTAGACCAGCTAGAAAGTCCAAGGTAAAAGTATGCAGCTATTACCGCTATTACGAACTGCCTGTTAGAGGACTTTAACAAAAACACCACATTTTTAAGTGTAACTGGCCACTGCACAGGAAATGACAACTATTATGTGGCCTAACACAGCACTGATTTCCAGCAGATGCCATATATATATATATATATATATATATATATATATATATCATCTGCTGGAAATCAGTGCTGTGTTAGCCACATAATAGTTGTCATTTCCTGTGCATATATATATATTTTTTTTAAATGCCTCTCCTGTACAGACATGTATGCCTAAATAAAACACACGCAGTGATGTCCTCTTCAGTGTTCATTTAAGAGTAGGGGACTGTGACACATCCATCACAGTTTTCTGTTTTGACCCACCAGTTCTTTTCCCATAGGAAAACCTGCCTCACTTAAACAGTTTTACTCCGATACATATCAAATCTGGGCAAGGTTGTACAACCTTAAAGTACAGTTACGTAAGAACTTACCGTAACAGTAGCTCTTCGAGAGAGAGGCTCTTGCAGTAGGTAATTACATATAGGACTGACGCCGGCCGGCGGCAGGACCTGAAGAAAAAATTTCTAGCCTTCTTGATCCCTGGCGAGGACCGCCCCCACTTCAGGTGACCGGCGTCATACGACGTCGGTGTAAAGGGGTGGTCCCAGACGCCCGTCTTCCAGTTCTTTCCCGCCACAGGCCAGGAAGGCCCGGACGAAAGAGAAGCTGATGATTCCATTCCTGGAAAAGGAGCTGAAAAAGCCTAGGGGGATGGAGGGCGGTAAGGTATTACCTACTGCAAGAGCCTCTCTCGAAGATCTACTGTTACGGTAAGTTCTTACGTAACTGTACTATCTTACTTCAAGAGGGCTCTTGCAGTAGGTAATTACATATAGGACTGAATCCCAAGCAGTCTGGAAAAAGAAAAGGCACCAGGAGGAGGGAACTACTCCAGAAAATAGCACTAGTCGTGCAAGCCTCAAGACAGGAGGCCTTGCAAAATGGCCAGCCCGAAGCCTGCTCTACAGCGAGAGGCAATATCCAAACTGTAGTGTTTCGTAAAGGTATGGACGGAAGTCCAGGTGGCAGCAGCGCATATGTCTGCCGCAGACACATTCTTGAAACAAGCTGCAGAGGCAGCTACTCCTCTTGTGGAGTGGCCTCTGACTTGACCCAGAAGGGTCATGTGGTACTTGTCATAACAGAAAGTGATGCAATGAGCCAGCCACTTAGACAGGCATTGCTTGGAAACAGCATTGCCTTCCCTTTTGTGAGCAAAAGAAATGAACAACTGATCAGTCTTTCTGAGATCCTTCGTCCTGTTGGTGTAGTATCTCAGAATCCGGTGAACATCCATAGTATGGAGTAAATATTCCCCTTGATTAGAGTACTGCATGAAAAAGGCAGGTAGCTCTATGGACTGATTTAAGGTAGACTCTGCTACTACTTTAGGTAGAAACTTAGGATTCGTGCGAAAAGCAACTCGTTCTTTGTGAAAAATCAAATAGGGGATTTTACACATCAGGGCCTGAAGCTCGGAGATTCTTCGAGCCGAAGTAATGGCCACCAAGAAGAGCGTCTTCCACGAAAGAAACTTCAAATCTGCAGAAGCTGCAGGTTCGAAGGGAGGAAGAGTAAGTTCCTCAAGGACAAAATTCAAGTCCCAAGGGGGGGCAGCACTACGGATAGGGGGCCTCAGATGGAGGACCCCTCTGAGAAAGGTCTTAGAGACCTCCAGTTGAGCGAAAGCTTTACCTGCGAAGGGAACATGGTAGGCTGAGATAGCTGCCATGTGAACCTTCAAGGAGGAATGGCTGAGACCCAGGTCGAACAGATGACGTAAGTACTCCAGCAGAAAAGCCACTGAACAGGAGAAAGGTTCCACGTTCTTGAAGGCTGCCCAAATAGAGAATCTCTTCCACTTCATGGCATAAGTGGACCTGGTGGAGGGCTTTCTAGCCTCCACTAAAATCTCCGCCACTTTTGGAGACACACCAAAATGGGATTGGGCTAGGTCTGCAGGAGCCATGCATGTAGTTGAAGGGATTTGAGGCCTGGATGGACCAGGGTCCCCTGATCCTGGGTCAGCAAACCTCGAGATAGAGGAAGAGGAGGATCCTCTGAATATTGTTGTAGAAGAGAGAACCAGATTTGCCTGGGCCAGAAAGGAGCGATCAGAATCATTCTCGCTCCTTCTGAGGCTAGTTTCTGCAATACACGTGGGATAAGAGGAATTGGGGGAAAAGCATAGACGAATCTGTCCTTCCAGTCTAGAGACAGAGCGTCGCTCCAGAAAGCGCCTCGCTCTGGAACGAGCGAGCAAAAGGTGGGAAGTTTTGCATTTTGGGGGGAGGCGAACAGGTCTACCTGCGGAGTCCCCCAAAGCTGAAAGATATCGTCTAGTACCCCTTGGTCCAGTTCCCACTCGTGAGCCACAGCAGAAGAGTGGCTTAGCTTGTCTGCCAGAGTGTTGTCGACTCCTGGAACATGAATCGCCGTTAGGTGAAGGTCGTGTTGTGTTGCCCAATCCCAAACCCTCATTGCCTCCCTGCATAGAGGGTAGGACCGAGTTCCTCTCTGTTTGCTGATGTACCGCACTACGCACATGTTGTACGTCTGGATGGCTAGGTGGCCGGGAAGGATGTATACGTGAAGGGCTTGGAGAGCATACAGCACAGCCCGAAGTTCGAGCACACTGATGTGGAGAGCTTGTTCCAGCCTGGACCAGGAGCCCTGAGTCCGATGAGGACCTAGATGGGCTCCCCAACCTTCGCCTGACGCATCTGTAGTCAGAGTCTGGGAGGGGGGAGGATGAAAGAAAGGGACCCCCCCGAAACAGGTTCTCTCTAACCATCCACCATTGCAAGTCTCGCACCATCGGCGATGAGACCAGAACCAATTGATCTAGGTCATCCACAAGTTGGTCCCACTGAGAGCGAAGAGTCCACTGAGAGATCCTCATGTGGACTCGAGCTCGGGCGACTGTCAGAATAGCGGCCGCCATGAGCCCCAGAAGACGGAGGACCGACCTCGCCGAGACCCTCCTGTGTTCTGATAGCAGGGAAATCTGGGTTTGAAGAGAGGCCGCCCTGTCCGGAGGCAGGAAGGCCTTGCTCACGGTCGTATCGAGGATAGCCCTGATGAACTGTAGCCTCTGGGAAGGGTCCAGATGAGACTTGGAATGGTTGATGGTAATACCCAGGCAAGTGAAAACCTGCTGGGTGAGGAGAGAAAATGCAGGAGTTCCTCCTGGGCGAGGCCACCAGGAGCCAGTCGTCCAGGTAAGGAACTACCTGTACTCCCGTGTCTGCATACGTGGGCGCCACCACAGCCAGGCATTCGGTAAATACTCTGGGGCCGAGGATAGACCAAAGGGGAGCGCCTTGAATTGGTAGCAGTCCCCCTGAAACGCAAAACGAAGATACTTGTGATGGGAAAGGCGAATGGGAATGTGCAGATAAGCATCCTGCATATCCAGGGCACAAAGCCACTGACCCGGCCGAAGGAGGGGCAGAAGGCTCTGCTTGTGAGCATCTTCAGAAGGGTTGAAATAACTGCATATTTGATTTTCCTTCGTGGCTACAAACCACCAGGCTGTTTTGGGGCTGGGGAGGTTTACCTGTGTCTGACTTGGATGTCTGGATTTTTCTCTGTTTGATTAGCAGGGTATTTTCTCTGTCAAATTGTTGTGTCGGGCATCTTGCTTAAAGGAAGGCACTCATCGCAGCGGTGGGTCAGAGCTTTTAGCTGATTGTTCGTGAGGGCACAGTTTAGGCCCAACCCTTCCCACCCTCACCCCACCCACCTCTGGAAATAGTTCCTTTATACCTGGGGTTCTGACATCATTTCCTCAAGAGTGCAAGGTGCATATCACTGTCATATCCTCTCTAGCACACTGCACTGACAATATACATGAAACACATTGTATAATATATATATTTCTATATAACAAACCAATCACACACGCAGACGCACACACACACACACAAAACAAACAAACAAAAAAATAGATAAACATGTGGGGAGTAGTGCAATGTAATGGCTGTGGGGCAGCAGTCTTCCGGGAGTCTTTCTGGAGGCTGAGATGCTGCCCTATTTGCAGACAACTCTCTGCCCTGAGGGAGAAAGTTGCCCGTCTTCAGGCCACACTGGACAGTAGTAAGGGAACCTTCCCCCAGGCCACACTGGATAGTAGGAAGGGAACCTCCCCCATCCAGGGAGCACCAGAGCCACCACCACTACCTCAGAGGTTGCGAAGAAAGCACAGCAGTTGGACCACAGTGGGCTCAGGGAGGGTGAGGATGGTGGAACAGAGGCACGCCCAGTCAGTTGTTCCACTCCACAATCCATACACCATTCTGGGGGAGCATAGCTCCCCTATGGATGCACCTGCAGAGGAGACTAAGGAGGCTGAGGACAACTGTCACAAGGGAGGCCCACAGGAAGGAGGCAGAGGACACCACAGGGAAAGAAAGCAGCTCCTGGTGGGGGACTCAATTATTAGGGGGATAGAACTGTGGGGAGCATGGAAAACTGAAGTAAGGTGCCTGCCTGGTGCCATGGCTTGGAGGGACAGGAAGCGCATCCTCAGGATCACGAGAACAGCTGCACGGGAGTCTGAGCTGGACGTCAATGTCCACCTAGGGACAAATGACTTGGCTCATCATGAGATTAGAGCAGTGCAGGAGGACTTTGTAGAGTTGGGATGAGGCCTAAGACAAGTAGCACACACAGTATCCTTCTCAGAGGTGCTGCCTGTCAATGGCATGGGGGAGGCGAGGGTAATTTGCACCATGCAGTTTAATGAATGGCTGAAAAAAATGGTGTGGAGCACAGGGGTTTGGCTTCATTGGGGACTGGGGTTCCACCTGGAGGGACACCAGCCTATACTGGCAGGATGGTCTGCATCTATCCAGGAAGGAACAAGTCTTTTGAGCAATCGGTTTAAATGCTTCATTGGCAAGCTTTTAAACTAGTCAAAGGAGGCACCGATAAGCAGGAAAATCCCAGCCTCTCCCTACAAAACAGGGTACTAAATGAGAAAAAGACCGAGGTAGAAAGGTCAGTGGGGATGCTGCAACAGAAGGTAAAGCCATCAAAAATGGAGAGCAATGAGTACCAATGCCCGTAGTCTGGGTAACAAGCTTCCTGAATTAGTGGCTCTTGATGGAGGAGGAACATCTGGATATTGTGGCAGTCACAGAAACATGGTACACACAAACCATGACTGGAATGTAAACATACCAAGATACACTATCTACAGGAGGGACAGGGAGGGTAAAAGAGGAGGAGTAGCTCTTTACATAAGGGAAGGAATAAAAGCAACAGAACAAAAGGGTAAACAGGGAGGAGAAGAAGCACTGTGGGTAAATTTGGAGACAGGCAATGGCACCACAATCCGCACAGGGTTGTGTGCACACCACTTCTCAGGGGAGGAAATGGACAAGGAAATGATAGAAAGTATACTTAGAATGGCAGAAAAAGGGGAGATATTGCTGATGGGTGATCTGAATATGCCAGATGTTAACTGGAGTGCAGTTGCAGCAGCCACTTGGATGAGTGGGGTTATTCTAGATGCCCTACAGAATGCCTTAGACAACTAGTATTGGAGCCCACTCGAGAGGAGCAATCTTAGACCTGGTTCTCTCAAATGGAGATGGAGAGAGGATCACAGATGTAGAAGTGGGTAGCCATCTGGGAACTAGCGACCATCGAACAGTATGGTTCACAATAAACACAGCAATAGAGTCAAGCCATACAAAGGCAAAAGTACTGGACTTTAGGAGGGCTGACTTTGCCAAAATGGGTGAGTACCTAAGGAATGCACTAGCAAATGGGCAGGAAGGAGGGGTGGAAGAACAATGGGGAATAATAAAAACTGCCATCACAGAGGTAACGAGCCTTTGTGTGAAGCAAATAAACAAAACAAAACGATGTAAGAAACCACTATGGTTCTCAAAGGAAGTGGCAGTGAAGGTTCAAGAGAAAAAGAAAGCATTCAGGAAGTACAATGAATCGCAGAAGGAGCAGGACAGAGAACTGTATCAGTTAAAGCAAAAGGAAGCTGGGAAGGCAGTCAGAACAGCAAAGGCCCAAACCGAGGAAAAGATAGCCAACTCAGTTAAGAAGGGGGATAAAACCTTTTATAGGTACATCAGGGAGCGAAAGAAGACCAAGGGAGGGATAGTGAGGCTTAATAAAGGGGAGAGAGGGTGGGCAGAGGAGACTGTGAAAAGGCAGAGATACTAAACAAATATTTTTGCTCAGTATTTACAAATGAAGAGGAGGAGGTACCTAAAACAAACAGTAGAAACACTCTGGATACAGAAGTTGATACCAGCCCATTTACAGAAGAAAGGGTTATGAAAGAACTCTAAACTGAAGGTGGACAAAGCAATGGGGCCTGATGGGATTCTTCCCAGAATTCTAAAAGAACTAAGGGTAGAACTAGTGACACCACTGACTACCCTCTTTAACAAATCATGGGAGGATGGGGTGGTACCCGAGGACTGGAGGAGGGCAGATGTGATTCCACTTCACAAAAGTGGGAGCAAGGCAGAAGCAGGAAACTACAGACCTGTTAGTTTAACCTCAGTGATAGGGAAAATGATGGAATCACTTCTGAAGGAAAGAACTGTCGAGTATCTAGAGGCCAGAGGGGCACAGGACCCTAGGCAGCATGGATTCACAGCGGGAAGGTCATGCCAGATGAATCTGATAGATTTCTTTGACTGGGTGATCAAAGTAGTAGATCAGGGAGGGGCTGTGGACATGGCCTACCTAGACTTTAGCAAGGCATTTGACACAGTCCCACACAAAAGATTAATATACAAGTTAGCCAGCCTGGGAGTGGGTCCCAAGATGACAGCCTGGGTAAAGAATTGGCTGGAGAATAGGACACAGAGGGTAATAGTAAATGGAGTCCACTCAGAAGAAAGCGGGGTTACTAGTGGGGTACCGCAGGGTTCAGTATTAGATAGGTCCTCTTCAATGTCTTTATAGTTTACATTGCAGGAGGACTGGAAGGAAAAGTATGTCTCTTTGCAGATGACACAAAGATCTGCAACAGAGTTGATGCACAAGGTGGGGTGGAAAGGATGAGAAGGGACTTGGCAAGGTTAGAGGAATGGTCAAATGTATGGCAGCTTAGATTCAATGCTAAAAAGTGCAAGGTAATGCACCTGGGAAACAAAAACCCAGGGGAAGAGTACACAATGGGGGGTGAGATACTAACAACAACAAAAATGGAAAGGGACCTGGGGGTAGTCGTATCAGATGACCTAAAGGTGGGCAAGCAATGTGAGAGGGCAGCAAGGAGGGCTGGGGGGATACTGGGATGCATAGGGAGAGGCATCACCAGTAGAAAACAGGAAGTTATTATCCTTCTGTACAGACAGCTGGTCAGACCCCATCTGGAGTACTGCGTGCAGTTCTGGAGACCCAATCTCCGCAAAGACATAGACAGGATAGAAGCTGTCCAGAGGAGGGCAACTAAAATGGTGCAGGGTCTGCACCGGAAGACATATGTAGAGAGACTAAAGGAGCTTAATATGTATAGCCTTGAGGAAAGGAGGGATAGGGGGGACATGATAGAAACGTCAAGTACCTCAAGGAATCAACAAAGTCCAAGAGGGTAGCATCTTTAAAAAAAAAGAGGTGTGCAAGAACAAGGGGGCACAATTTGAAGACGGGGGGGGGCACGGCTCAGAGGTAATTTAAGGAAGTATTTTTTCACAGAGAGGGTTGTGGATGCATGGAACAGAGGTTGTGGAGTCAAAAACAGTGGTGGAATTCAAGCATGCATGGGACAATCATAAGGCCATTCTAGGGGGAAGGGGTAGGAAGAAGTAGGGTGCTGGTTAACTAGGATCTGCAGCTTATCCAGTAGGTAGGGAAATGGGCAGACTGGGTGGGCCAAGCGGTCCTTATCTGCCGTCAAATTCTATGTTTCTATGTTTCAGAGAGAGCATCCTGAACCTTTTGTATTCTACATAAAGATTCAGGGAACTGAGATCTAGAATGGGTCTGAGATCTCCCGTCTTCTTTGGGACCAGGAAGAAATGGGAATAGTAGCCCGTCCCTTGAAGATGAAGGGGGACGGGTTCTATCGCCTGCTTCATGAGAAGAGCCGAGATTTCTTCCCGGACCAAAGGAAGATGTTCCCTTGAATAAGAAGACCTCAGAGGGGGGTGGCGGGGTGGTTTCTGAAGAAACTCTATTGAGTGCCCTTCCACTATAAGCTGGAGCGCCCAAGAATCCGTGGTTATCCTCTCCCATCCCGGAAGGTGGAGGGAAAACCTCCCTCCTACCGGTTCCTCTGGGAAGTCCAGAGGCGGGAGAGGAAAGGAGTCAGGTGGTGTGGGGCAGCGCCGCAGCTGAAGCACCCGCTGCTTTTTTGGGCGGAGGGGGCTTAGCAGCTGCGGGGGCCCGACGTTTGGTGGCCCGCCTTAACTGTGGTTTCGCCTTTGGCCGGATCCGTCTGCGAAAGGGACGGAGCTGCTGTTGATGGAGACGGTACATGGAATCCACTGATTTTAGAGCCGTCTCCTTCTCCTGCAAATTGGTGATGATGTCCTTGACATCACCTCCGAAAAGCACCGACCCCCAGAAAGGCACCTCCTGAATAGCGGATTGCACTTCCGGGACCAACCCTGACACGCGGAGCCAGGCATGACGCCACAGACCCACGGCGAAAGCGGAGCTCTGCCCGGCAGTGACCACTGCATCGTATGTCGCCCGCAGAATGTGGCGGCTGGCCGAACGAGCAGAATGGACGAGGTCGGCTAACTCCTGTTTGACTTGGGAGTCAGGCACGGAGTCCAGCTTGGATTCCACCTGAGTAAGGACAGCCTTCTGGTAATCCCCCATGTGGCCTACGTAGTTCAGGGCCGAATTCCCAGTGTGGAGGATGCATAAATCTTTCTTCCATACTGGTCCAGAAGACGAGATTCCTTATCAGGAGGGGATGAGCTAAGATGCTTTGGGTGTGCCGACCGGCCATGAGCGGCGCTGATCACGACCGAGTCGGCCCGAGGGTGAGAGTCTAGGTAGTCAACACCCTCAGGAGCCTGGTATAGCCTGTTCGACTTCCTTGGAAGTGGGGCTGACGCCGATGGCTGTTTCCATATCATGGTGACAAGGTCGGCGTGAGGCTCTATCCAGGGTGGCACTAATGTAGGAGCTGTCACGGGCAGATCCAGATGTGCAGCAAGTTTCAGTCGCTGAGGATCTGGTTCTAGAGTGCCACTGATGAACCTCCTAGATTTTTCTAAGCAACTCCGTAAAAGAGGGATCCTCCGGAGGAGACTTCGGAGGAGTCCTCGGCCGGGGCTTCGACGGAGAGCGAAGCTCGTCGTCTCTCTCAGAGCATCCTTTGGATGAGTCCAAGGAGTCCAAGAGTGAAGAGGAAGAAGAAGAGAAAGACTCCCTTACCTGACTCGGGGGAGGAATGGGTTCCTTGGCTAATACCCGTGAACGCGTGTCCTGCCCCTTTCTGGACCCAGACGGGAAGAGCCCTGGAGTCCGGAGATGGTGAGGGAGTGTGCCGCCTTGGACGTACGGGAACCTGGGGCGGCACCATCATCGTAAGGCGGCTCTCGACCTCCTTGGTGAGCTGAGCCTTGGCCTCGGCCCACCAGGAGGCCGGAGTCTCCTGCAGATCCACCGGCGGCTGTGGGGGCGGTGGAGGTGGAGGAGGAGGGGGAAAAGGGTACGGGTTATACCCGCATGGCGTAGTATCCAAACCCGCTGCGGAAACCCGTGCCGGGTATTGTGGCGTTGGGTACATCGCAGATCGCGGCCGGACACTGCGGTCCCGGTAACGACGGCTGGATAAGACGGCGGGTACCCGGAGCCGGGAGCTGCCGGAGCAGACGGCTCGGCCGGTGGCCTCACGGCGGATCCACATTGAGGGCCCGAGGGCAGAGGGCCGTTGGAGGGGACATCCGGAAGCGGGATGTCTCCTGGAGTCGGTAGAACCGCGCCGGGCGGTGAGGTACCGGCAGGCCAGCGCCGTGCCGGGGCCGAGCATCAGATCCGGTTCCAACGGAGGAGGGTCTGACGAGGAGGAAGATCCCCGCATCATCCGGGATGGAGGAGAAAATCTCGGGTCAGGCTGGGGTGACTCTGGGTCCCCGGATGGCAGCGAAGGCTGCGGGGAACCGAGTGACGGAGCATGAAGGGGTCCGTCGTCGGTTCTGCCTGCGCCGCCGAGCGCCAGACGAGCGCAGACGCGGCGGGCTGGGGGCGAAGCCGGCGGGCGCCGAGGGCCGGCGCTAGGCTTACGGGAGCCATCACCAAAGACAGGCTGAGTGGAAGGGTCGTCCAGGTCCGTGGGGAGGGCCGCGTCGCCGCGCAGGGTCGGGCATCTCACCGCCTCTCCATGCGGACGTCGGTGGAGCTAACGCCCGACTTACTGGAGTCGCCCACGCCAGTAGGCCGCAAGCCTGCGGCCGAACTGGGGGCGGAGGCCTCCAATGGCCCGGAGGCGCCCGCAAGGCCCGAGCGTGAGCCAGATGGGCGGGCCGATGCCGCCTCCGAAACCTTCAAGGCGGCCGTCAAGGAGCGGTCCCCCGGAGGGGACGTTACCTGTGTCCCTGCGACGCCAGAGGGAGACGCGGTAGAGGAGGTCTTATCCCGGTGCCTCTTCTTGTCCGTCTTTTTCTGATGTCCTTCGGGGGAAGTGGACGACTGCCTCAGCTTTTTTAGCTCCTTTTCCATAGAACTCATCTTTTTCTTCAGAAGATGGGCTTCCAGTGATTGTTGGTGCCGTTTTCGGGTAGCCGCGTTGAAGTTGAGGCAGTGCTGGCACTTCTCGACCGGGTGATCGGGGCCTAGGCAGAAAAGGCACAGGGAATGGCCGTCCTTGTGTGGCAGTTGGGCGCCGCACGAGTCGCACTTGTTTTTGTGCTCGGAGGGTGTAGGGGACGACATACACCGACGATGACCTGACGTTATAAGGAAAAAATAACGAATTTTCGGTAAAACCGACGAAAGATAGTGCTGACGAGAATTAACTTTTCGCGAGGCACTGCACGAAAGCTAACGGCGGAAATAACTGGAAGGCGGGATGCCTGGGACCGCCTTTATACCGACGCCAGATGACGGCCGTCACCTGATCGGGGCGTCCCTCGCAAGGGACTGCTAGCTAGAAATTTTTCCGTGAGGTCCTGCCGCCGGCCAGCGTCAGTCCTATATGCAATTAACTACTGCAAGAGCCCTCTCGAAGTAAGATCTTTTATTTTTTTATTTAACCCCCACTTCTTATATCCAGTGGGTCACTGTTCCACATAAGCATATATCTGAAATGAACCTTGTGTCTTATTAATTAACAGGGAAAGGAATGCAATATTAAACACAGAATAATGGATAGGCAAGTGTGTATTATGGATTTTATTTGCACACCCAAGGTGTGTGATGACCCATAAACCTCGAGAGGTTTATGTGGTCATCACACACCAAGGGTGTACAAAAAAAAAAATCCATCAATACACACTTGCCTATTCTTTATTTTTTATAATTGCTGGTGCCTGGATTTCTTTAATTTTTAGTTGCATGCACTTACCAGTTGACTATAGCGTGACCGAGCAGTGTTCTAAACAGAACTGTACAAATTTTCCAGAAACAGCACTATTTAGTATAAAAAATATGTTAAGTTTGTTCTTCTACTTTAGTTTTCATATTTTCCTGACAAAGAAGCTGCCAAGGATACAGCAAGGAGCCTGAGTGACTCGCGGCTTCGGAAGACTAGACGCAAGCATTAGCGAGCATAGCTATGGCAACACTCGCTAACGCTTATGTCGAGTCTTCTGATGCCGCTGAGTCACTTACTCTCTGCTCTACACTCGGCGGCTTGTCAGGAAACTTTGAAAACTAAGGTAGAAGAACAAACTTAACATATTCCTTATACTAAACAGTGCTGTTTCTGGAAAATGTGTACAATTTTGTTTAGAATACCAAACACCACTCGGTCACGTTACAGTCAGCGAGGAAAGTGAAAGCTGTTTGGAACTCAGTAATAACCGGATTTCGGGTCATTACAGCTTTTGGAAGTGTTATAACCTGAAAACTGGTTGTTACGGCATTTGAAGAGACCAGTAATCTGGTTGATAAATAGGGTCACCAGTAATTATAATTAAATTAACTCACAGTGCACGAGTCTTATTAATTAACAGGGGAAGGAATGCAATATTAAAATTAACTCACACTGCATGAAGGGTATAGGTCTGTATAGACCCAACTGTAAAATCACGTTCTTGATATCATCCAAAAAGTCTGACTCCTGAAGCCATTCTTATTAGCAGTCAAGGTTACGTCTTCAGAGTAGCACTTTTACCATGTATGCCTGTTTTTAAAGAAACCCATTCCATGGCTGGAGGAAGGTGATGCAGAACTTTAAGTATTTCCTCAGACAGGGCTTGGAACACTGACCTGTGGGCCCATAGATAAGAGGGCTATTTATCTGACAACCAACATCCTGAACTCCATTAAATGCGTTGGTACTGGAGACAGTAAAGGCAACACTACCAAGGGACCCCCACGGAAATGAGATATAATGGACTGTCTAGCCACCTGCTTCGTGATGCAAATTCAAATAAATAACTGCTGACAATCACTTATTTAAGCAATGAAGCATGACGGAGTGCTTTGTGCTGGGATAACTGCATGACATGGATGTGTTGCAGCACGAGGCTAAAGGCCAAGTCCTTTTACTACTCAAGAAGTGCAGTTATCCCCAGCACAAAGCACACCCTGCAGTGCCTTTTTGCAGTTATGAAATGTGGTCCATTAGGATTAGCAAAGTAAAAACTAGAAAAAAGGTGACAAAAAAGTACAGTAGTCCTGTTGAGCCACTGTAATTTTGTTCTTGAGCCAGTAGATAGCAGATGCTACATCTTATTAAATACAAGTAGGCGAATAGAGTCAAGAGTCGTATTGATGTAGTTCTGCCTGCTTAAAGGAAAACTACACACTCATATTGTGTAAATTTTGTTTCCATGTCAACAGACAACTCTTTTCCTGTAGCTGTTAAGAGATATATGTGATTGCTTTAGTTTATTTTCATTGTTCACATTAACTATCCTGGTGGTCTCCATTTCCTGGCTGTTGAAATCTCATTGCCCCTGAGAGCTGGATTAGCATATGAGAACATGATGTGTCAGCACCCTTTAGACTCCACAGTATGCCTGTCTGCTTAAGTAGAATTCAACAAAAGAAACTGCAGCAAGGTGTGACATACCACATTTACCTTCAGTAGCGTTGTAAACTGTCTGAGTTGTAATAAGTGTAGTAGTAAAGTAGTAAAATTTATTTTTATACAGGAAACAGATCTTTAGGCCAAAGGCCCAGTTTACAAGAAAGTCCTGTTTACAATGTGGGTTTCTCCTTTAAACTGCCTTCAATGTGTGAGCTTCTAGAGTTTTTTTTTTTCCCCCAAGATATCTGTACTTGCAGCATAGAGATACATGTTATAAATGGGTGATGGGACATCATGTTTTCATTGCTAATTTCAATCAATCAATCAATCAATCAATCAAGTCTTTATTTAACCAGGCGTTCATCATTGAGCAGAAGCTCATTTGCAAGATGGACCTGGGTGGAGCATGAACAACTGTATATACAGGTCAACACAGGTATTTACAAGGCAATACAGATAATACTCTTTACAGAGATGTAGCTCTCTCATGGACAATGAGATTTCACCAACCACAAAATGGAGACCCCCCAGGACAGTTACAGAGGACTTGCATGAACAGTGAAAACAAACTTAGGCAAACACATATATGCCTCTCGGCTACTGGAAAAGAGTTGTCTGCTGACAAGAAAATGGATAAAATTTACAAGCTATGAAGATGCAGTTTTCCTTTAACGTAAACAGGTCAGTTAGGTAACGGATCTTTTTTCCAGTGCTGTTGTGCTGGGACATCAGCACTGGGGTCTGAGCTCCTTAACCAATCAGGCTGCTGGATTATTTTTTTTTGGGATACTCATTTGATAATTTATTTTAGTGGGCATCTGCAATCCTTGCCCAGGGGCCTGCATTCGCACAAATTTACTAACCATATTTGACGTAGGGGTGGTCTTTCGGGATTCGGTCAAGGCTGATCTCATTCTCCTGCCGTTTCGGGACCTCCGAGTCTGGAGTACGGGCAGACAGAGTAATGATAAGGCTCTCTACAAATTTGATGGCGTGTGTTCGGATCCCATCGTTGTCCGAGTCCAGCATTGCGATTATATCACTTGCCATGCTAGACACCATTTCCCAGCATGCTTCCTGCATGTCACTGATCACCCTTGACTTGACCATCCACTGCCCACAAGAGACAGAAAAAGAAAAAAAAAAAAAAGAGAGGCAGAGAAAACATGATCAGTCTGGATGACTGGCAAAAGTACAGAACCCTCTCTCATCACTTAGCATCCAAAACCTGTATATCATTGAAATCATGTATATAATACACACACACACACACACACACACAAGCGTGCGCGCGCAAAGACTAGAGAGGATACCATGTACAAAAACGGGGGCTTTCATGCCACCATATGCATGTGGCCTATAGTATGGCTATGGGGTTGTTATGAAAATGACTGGAGTGGGTCACATAATGATCCCTACAGTTTTGATATATATATATATATATATATATAATCTCTATGCTGCATACATCACTTTTTGTTTTTTTTTATTTCTTGGAGAACCCCAATTCAGAGCATCAAGGGTAACCACATGCAAATCACAATGTGCGAGGGTCTAGGCTGACATGACTTTAGCATGACTAAATGCTTCTAGAACAGGTATTGACTAAAATACAATGTATATTTTATACTGCATCTTTCATTCAAATATGTATCTAAACACTTTACGTTACAATAACATCAGAAAGACAGGAAAAGTTGCTCACCGTAGTAACAGCTTTTTTAGCAGATGATGAGAAGAGCCAGTACAACTCTGTGCAACATCTCCGCTTGAGGAATGAAGCCATGGAACTTAAAATCTTTTTTAAATGAAATGCTCTCCCCGTGCTGGTCTCAAGCTCCCAGCCAATTCCCTAACAGATCCTTGAGCTGAAGAGACCAGGGGCCTGATATTCAGTAGGTCGCAAAGCACAGTGCAAATGTTTTGCACACAAGCCCTGTTGCGCCAAGCAAATCCGCTGAATATCGGCTTGTGCCAATATTACTGTCCCCATCCCACTATATGTATCCTCCCATCCTCCCCCCCCCTTTGGTTTACATGGGCACTACCCCTGTTTCGCGATGCAGCAGAGTCCTTTCAGCAGTCTGCGCTCCAGTGCAAACCCCAGTTTGTGCGAGCAAACACCGGTTAGTGCCCACGTAAACTTCAGAATATCAGGCCCCAGGAGTCTCCAGACCTAATTTTAAAAAGTATACCAATAGACTCCAATTATTGTTTATTTTATAGAACATTTTTAAAATAACAATGTAAATAAGCAGAAAACAGCTACAAGCTATAGCACTCATCAAGGTTCATGCTACTGCTATTAATAGAAATGTTTCACTATTTGCTAAAGAACTGTTTACTATAACCTAACAAACATTTGTCAATGCTGAATATCTGCTTGGCAGTGAAATACAGCTTTAAAGGGAACATAAACAACATGCAATTTTAATCTACTACTTCTGGTGTTTTCTGACCAAATCTCTGCTTTACGCAGATGATGAAGCTGTTTATGTCCATGGGAGAGACGTGGCTAACATGAACAATGACCTCTAGTGTAATTTCCATTCTCTTCAACGATGGGTCCTAAAGGAAAAACTGATGCTAAATATGCCAAAGATGAAAGCCATGTTCCTTGACACAACTCCCAAAACCAAGTGCCACTCCCAAGAAATTACCGTAACAGTAGAGCTTCGAGAGAGGCTCTTGCGTAAGGTTACACCATTAGGACTAGAGCCATCAGGCACTAGGACCATATGGAAAACTTTAGCTAGTAGTGTCTGGCGGGGGACCACCCACCTGACGTCACTTGACTGACGTCAGTGTGACACTATATAGCGGGTGGTCCCAACGCCTGCCCTCCAGTTCTCCCGCCAGAGACCTAAGAAAGTGTGACAGGAGAAAGGAGTGGGCTCCTGGAGCCAAAGAAAAAGCTAGAAAGACAAAAAGGCTACAGAATTAGGGGGAAGGTGGAAGGGAAAGCAGTACCTACTGCAAGAGCCTCTCTCAAAGATCTACTGTTACAGTAAGTTCTTACATAACTGTACTATCTTACTTCGAGAGGGCTCTTGCAGTAGGTAATCACCATTAGGATGGAGTCCCAAGCAGTGTAATTCAAACAAAGGCTGAAGCACGGGAGGAGGAAAAGTCTGCTGTAGACACAGAATTAAGACAGGAGGCCCTGAAGGACAGCTAGTCCAAAGCCTATCTTGCGCCTAGAGGCAATGACCAGACTATAATGTTTGGTGAAGGTGTGGATAGAGCTCAAAGTGGCTGTCGCGCAAATGTCAGAGGCAGAAACATTCCTGAAACAAGCAACAGATGCAGCCATGCCTCTGGTTGAGTGTCCCTTAACTTCCCCTTGAAAGTGCTTGTTATACTTTAGAAAATGGGTAAAAGTATTTCAGCCTTCTGATTGGCTGAGGGACTTCTCTAGCTGGGCATCTATCAGACAACAGATGCCCGGCTATTAAAAGTACCAACGCAACCAACCCCATCACCAGAATCCTGCTGCCCAGCCTGGTCTGTAATTGGCTAAAACCCCCTCATTTAGTTTTAAAATGTCCGCCATTTTTTCCCTCGCTTAGCAAGGGAGTTAGCGAGACCCACCACCATTCATTCAGTCCTTACCCAAACAGTATTCCCAGTAATGTAAGAATTCTCCCTGCCTGTTAAAGCAAAAAAAAAAAAAAAAAAGCCCAACGACAACTAACCGGCCACAAGATCCTTAAACTGTCATGCTCCTTCCAACAGGTTTCCTGTCAGGTCTTTTGCAGTTTGCGGCTCCTCCGGTTCTCTACTTCCACGGAGCACGAACAACAATTGGAACTCCTCACACTCCCAGTGTCTGTCCCCGTGGCGAGGACCCAGGAAAAACAACAATTCAAACAAGCAGCACACATAATAAAACTGAAGCAGAGCCGTCCTAGTCCACCGATCGGCTTCACCAAACTGCGTCTCATTACTGCAGTGATTTGAAATACACAGTGCGCGCCTCTTCCTGGCTACTGTAAATGCGGTAAGCAGTTTACCGTGATCGGGGCGCTGAGGAGTATAGCTTCACAGCTGTCCTTTTTGTCTCCTGCATTCCCCTCTCACTTCAACTAACAGGACATAAAAAAAACCTGAAGTCTCACAAATGGGGCGGCAGAAACTAAACAAAGAAAGCACCGAGTAATGGGAAGGGGGGGCGGCTGAAACAGCACTCTACCACAGGGACTACTTTACCCCAAGCAAGAAAAAAAGAATCTGTAGTCATTATTATAGAATTACTTCACATTTTCTTTGTAATCCTACAAAAATGACACAGTTAACCCATTTTCTAAGTGCAATAATACCCTCCAGGGTGGGCAGTATGGGCTATACCCGCCCTTCCAGGAGCTATAAGGCCTTCCGCCTGCGGTGTCGGGCCTCATTACACCCCTGGGCAGGCGGGTATAGCCTAATACCGCCCACCCTGTCAGGTATCATTGCTTGCTCTGAAAACAAAACAATGCAGTTCGCCAACCATTTGGATAAACATTGTTTGGAAACTGACGTACCCTCTCTTTTGGGCTCAAAGGAAATGAAAAGCTGATCCGTTCTGTTAACTGACTTTGGTTCATGTAATAACGAAAAATTCTGTGCACATCCAGTGTGTGCAGAATGGCCTCCTCCTGATTAGAATGCTCAGGGTAATACACTGGCAAGTGTATGGTCTGATTCAAAGAAAACTCAAAAAACACTTTTGGTAGAAATGTACAATTTGTAAGCAGAGCCACCTGGTCTCTCTGGAAAATCAAATAAGGCTCCTTACAAATCAGGACCTGAAGCTAGAAAATCCTTTGAGCAGAAGTAACAGCTACTTAAAAGAGCGCTTTCCAAGAAAGGTAGCGCAGGTCGCAGCTCACGGTCGGTTCAAAGGGAGGCAAAGTGAGCTTTTCAAAAATAAAATTCAAATCCCACAGAGGAACTGGTTTTCTGATCAGGGGTTTCAGATAAAGAATCCCTTTCAGAAAGGTTTTGGATAGCCAGCCCACTGGCACTGAGGGCTGAGACATTGGTCATCTGGGAGCCTGCATGGGGGGGGAAGAGGGACGAGTGGGATGGAGCAGCCGCAAGGCAGCTCTCCTCTCCCAAGGGTGGTTGCCTGCACCCCCCGTAGTTCCACTCCCACCGGGTGGAGGTCCGTGGTAGCATACAGGGCGGTGGGGGCAGCAGCAATAGCCGGGGAAGAAGGGTCGGTGCCGTACCTGCATGCACATGTGCCTCCCACGCATCGCAAGGTTCGCTGGGGTCCTGGGACGGGAAGGAAAAATAGAGTAAAAACCTAAACCTACATATAGGAGAAAAAAAAAGGAAGGTTCTGGATACCTCCAACTGAGCCAAGGTTTTGCCAACCACCGGAGTGTATAGGCAGAAATGGCAGACAAGTGAACCTTTAGGGTAGAGTAACTAAGGCCTAGGTCAGAGAGATGCAGCAGATATTCCATGACCTGGGATACTGGGTGAGAAAAGGGGCCCCACCCCTTAGCCGATGCCCATTTGGAAAATCTCTTCCATTTCATGGCGTAAGTAGTCCTCGTGGATGGCTTTCTGGCCTCCACTAGGACTTGTGCCACTCTGGAAAAGACCCCAAAGCATGCCACTACTGTATCAGCAAGTGGCATGCGTGAAGGTGAAGAGACCTTAGGCCTGTATGGATCAGCTTGTCCTGGTTCTGAGCCAGCAGGTTCTGGCAAAGGGGGAGAGGAACCAGAAGGTCCCATCTCAATTACTGGAGCAGAGGGAACCACACTTGACGTGGCCAATATGGGGATATGAGGATCATTTTGGCCCCTTCTTATTGCAGCTTCAGCAGAACTCTCTGCAACAGTGGAAAAGGATGGAAGGCGTAAAAGAACCTCCCTGTCCAGCAGAGAGACAGTGCGTCTCCTCAGAAAGCACCACGCCCATGAACGAGCAAGCAGAAACTGAGTAGTTTTGTGTTGGATAGGGAGGTGAACAGATCGAGATCTGGGCGTCCCCACTGATCGAAGAGCTCCTCGACTACTGATTGTCTCAGTTCCCACTCGTGCGCCCATACCCGAGTACGGCTGACAGTGTCCGCCAGGACGTTTTCAACCCCTGGTACATGCACTGCCATGAGCTGTAGGCTGTGCTGTACCACCCATTGCCACACATACATCGCTTCCTGGCACAGTAAATACGATTGTGTGCCTCCCTGTTCGTTCAGGTACCAGACCATGCACATGTTGTCGGTCTCTACTAATAGAGTTCCTGGGAGGAGAAGAGGCTGGAAGGCTTGCAGAGCGTAAAGTACAGCCCACATCTCTTGCACAATGACATGCAGGGACAACTCCAGCGGTGACCAGGATCCCTGTGTCCTATGATTGCCTAGATGAGCGCCCCAGCCCTGACCGGAGGCATCTGTGGTCAGGATCTGTACCCTCTCACCACTTGGCCAGCACTGCCTTTCAGGATCTGAGTCAGCGGAATCTGAAAAGGAATCCCTTTGGTGAGGTTTCATTTCATTTCTTTTCATTTTTATTGTTATACTGGTAAGGCACATGAGCAAAATTGCCTATTTTCACAAGTGTCCAGTTTAAAAGAAAAAAAAATAATTACTGAGAATTCAAGGTACAATGCAATAAAAGTTTAACAAAAGAGATTTCTACAATAGGCACAGATAATTATACATTAGGTACAATTGACTGACAGAACAGTTAATGTGAAGGAGCTGGTAAGTGCACAGGAAAATGTGCCAGACTGGGGAAAAGTGCCAACAGGATTCAGTTTTTTTTTTTTAATACCTGAGAGGGGGGGGTGGGTAGGAGTACGAATGGATGGAGAGACATTCAAACCTGGTGACCGCTGCAGGGGGAGGTGAGGGACTGGTGCTTCCTTATGTTGAGCTTAAAGGAGGTGGTGAGGGGGACGAGTTTAAGTTCAGGGGGAGACAGCTGAAGAGTTTGGGGCCCAAGTAAGAGAGGGTCTTTTGGCCATAGGATGTGCGACGGAAGGGGAATGAGATACAGGAGGACAGTCTCTTGGCCCTGGAGGGAGCAACAGTTGGGAAAAGAGAACTGATGCTTTCAGGGAGTAGGCCAAGTTGGAGTTTATGGAGGAAGGAGGCAATTTTGCTGTTGAGATGGTTTTCAAGGGAGGGACAGCCTGCGATTCTGCAAAGATCGCAGTAGTGTGTAAGTTTTGGAAGGCCAGAGATTAAACGAATTACGTTGTGGTAGGAACTATGCAGTCTAGATACATTTTTCACGGAGAGGTGGGGGAAATAGACAAGAGCACCATAGTCGAACAGAAAGAAACTAACTGCTAGGAAAGACTCGGATACCTTGTTAAGGAACTGCTTCATCCTGTGGAGAAGGCCAAGTCTTTGGTGGGCCTTACTGATGGTGATGCTGACGTGGACATCGAAGTTGAGGTAGGCATCGAGAAGAAGGCCAAGGTACTTGAATTCATTGACTCTCTCAATAGGGTTACCAAAATTGTGTATGGAGAAGTCAAAATCAGGCGGTTTCTAGGGGCTGGAGAAAACCATGACTTTAGTTTTTTTTAAGAGTTGAGGACAAGACCGTTGGACATGAACCATGAGTGGAGCCGCAGGAAGTCGGCCTGTAACTTGTTGAGTGTGGGGGGGTCCATTGTCTTTACAGAACAGGGCTGCGTCATCCGCGTAAAGAATGAGCTCTGGGAATCTGCAGACATCGGGGAGAGTGTTTACGATGAGAGAGAAAAGAAGAGGGCCCAGGATGGATCCTTGGGGTACGCCATATTTAATGGGGCAGGAGTCGGAGACGATACCACAGATGGTGGTTTGATGCGATCTGAGCGTGAGGTAATTGTGGAACCAGTGGTCAACTTCTGGAGAGAAATGGAGGCTGGAAAGGGTTTGCAGAACAACATCATGATCAACCAGATCAAATGCTTTTATGAGTTCCACAAAAACGGAACCAGCGTAGAGTCCTTCATCAATGGCTCTACCTATGAAGTGAGTGAATTTTATGAGGCAGACTCTGTGTTGCAGCCAGCCCTGAAACTGTGTTGTGCTTTGGTAAGAAGGTTATGTTGTATAAGAAAGTCTGTGGTTTGTTTGTGAACAATTTTTATTTAGGATTTTAGAGAGGGGTGCAAGGAGGGAGATAGGTCGGTAGTTAAGACACTGTGTCTTTGGGACCGGATCTGTGAAAGGGTTTGATGACCGCACATTTCCATTTCTGAGGATAGGACCCGGTGCAGAAAGAGTAGTTAAGAATATTGGTGAGGGGAATGGCAAGAGAGTCGCATACCAGTTTTAAGACCCTGTAGTCTATGCTGCCGAGCCCTGTAGATGGTCAAGGGTCATTGGTTTTGATGAGTTTAACTACCTCAGAGGGGGAGAGAAGCTGAAAAAAGAATCTTGGGGGGGGTGAGGGGTTGCCAGTGATAGGGGAAGGGTAGGGTTTGTAACTGTCGAGGTCCCCGAAATATTGATTAAAAAGAGAGGCTATCTCAACGAGTTCAGTGACAGCCACACCATTGGAGGAGAGACAGATATGTTCCTCAGATTTACTCCTACCAATGAGGTTGTTCAGGAGGTTCCAAGTCTGCTTCGGGTTCCCTGAGGAAGATCGCTGTTTCTAAAGGAGGAAGGAGGTTTTTGCTGATCTAACTGCAGATTTGCATTTGTTCTGGAGAGTTTTGTAATTTTGAAGAAGGTGGGGAAGTTTGCGTTTCCTGTATAAGGACCAGGCTCGATCTCTGTCCCTCATGAGCTTATGAAGCTCAGGGGAAACCCATTCTTGACTTGTCCCTTTAACTCTTATTTTTCTGAGAGAGATGGAAAGGTTACAAAGAGCAAGGAACTTGAGACTGAATGTATCTAGGGCGTCGTTGATGTCCGTGATGTGGTCCGTGATGTGGTCCGTGAAGGACCAATCTTGGGCGAGAGTAGTGATGGAGAATTCTATGGGACTGAATTTTTTAAACTGCCTGATGAGAATGAATTTGAGCGGGTGGTGAGGGGTTTTGGCAGACCAGCAGCAGTAAACAGTGCAGTGATCGCTGATCTAATCAGGGAGAACCCCAGAGGATGTGACATGGGAAGTGTTGGTGACAAGGATCCAGTCAATGAGGGACTGGGTCCCAGTCCTATAGTTGGTTCTGGTGAGTGCGGAGATGAGCTGGTGTAGGCCAAGGATCAATTCCTTGCTAGCATCGCAATGGGAGAACTGCCAATTAATACTGAAGTCTCCAAGGATTAATCATTTTCTCTCCTGAGGGAGGGAGGTCCTGGTGTTGAGAAAGGAATCAAGTTCTTGAGGAGAAGAGTCAGGAGGGAGATAGACAACGCTGACTGTGATTTCCTTGTTGTTGCCTAGGAGGAGGCTGACAGAGAGGGATTCGAGGTTGGGGGTACGAAGGGGTGGGTTGAATTTGGTGACAAGATAGGTGGTTAGCAACCCAGAGGAGGCAACCCACCCCCCACGTTTCCCATGCCAGTCCTTTCTAAAGAGGGTATACCCAAATAGGCTGATTTCACTGGAGGGGATCTTGTTAGTCAGCCAAGTTTCAGTAATGGCAATAATGTCAAAGGTATTAGATGAAACACAGGACTCAGCTGAGGTTTTTCACCAGAAGACTTTAGACATCAAGGTGGACAAGTCTTAGCTGCTTGGGAGTGTCCAGGGGAGGAAAGAGGGGCAGTGGCCAACAGAGGATCCAGGGTTAGGATGGAACAGAGCCAGATATAAGAAACAGAAGTGGGAGGACTTCCTGTGTTCTGGAATGTCAGAACAGACAACTTGGTGGATTTTAGACTGGAATAATAAAAGGTTAAGATGAGCAGGTTGTGGTGGGAGGGGAAAATTCATAAACAGGCATATTCTGAGGAAGGAATTTATAGGGGTTTGATAAGAGGCAGTAAGTGTCTCGATGGGGGTCGAGGGAAAGAGGGGGAAGGGAGAAGGAATGTGTGGAAGGGGAGCACCAAGAGCTATGAGGTAGAAGAGACTGGGGAGGGGTAGATGAGAGAGTCAGAGAAGTATACAGAGAAAGAGAAGAAAAGGGGGAGCTAGAAAGAGAGAATAGTTAGGAGCAAGGCAGGAGTGACGTGAGGGGGATGGTCATGGGGAGGAAATGCTGAGGAAGCAGAACTTTAAAAGTAATGGGCAGAAAATGGAAAGCCAATGGGGAGGAAGTGAGGAGTTGCAGTGGTGCGAAAGCGTATTCGAAGAGTGTCAGGGGCAGGGTGGCAAGAGAAAATTAAAAATTCAAGCAGAGCGAGAACAGGCAGATAAAGGAAAAAACAGGCAGTCCAAGCACTGAGCTAGTCCGGTTCCAAAGGCCGACCAAAGGGAGCTCTTGTAAGTAGCTAAACGGCCAATTAGAGACCAGAGCAGGAGAGCCAGTAGTCCCAGGAGGCTGAGGCTGCAGTACCTGCAGCTTCTGCAGGCTGGAAGGGTTTGGGCAGTGTCTAGGAGTTTGCTGCACTACCGGTGAGCGAGAGCAGTGGGAGGAAATTGCCTGGTTGGGGCTTCTTGGCTGGAAAGGAAGCAGAGAGGGGATTAGTATAAAGCAGTCGAGGGCAGGGAGAAGACAGAGAAGGAGACAGAGGAGGCAGAAGAACCAATAGGCGTGTGAATTAGGGAGATCGGTGGGAGGGCCAGCAGCTGCTAGAGATGGGGGGGACGGGTGCAGAGAGAGAAGGGGGAGAGTTCACATGGCAAAGGCTAAAGGAGGCGGGAAAGGAGCGGTGAGGAGAACGTGAGAAGGGGAAGGGATCAGTGGGGTCTGGGGAAGCCAGAAACAACTGACAAGGAGGCACAGGCAGTAACAGTATCACAACACTATGCAAATTTAAAGATAGGTTGGATATTTCCTGCCACCGAAGGAGGTCCCGACGCATGGCGCTGGACAACAGAATCCTGAGATCGAAGTTTTCTGTCTTCTGGTGCCACTGAACTCTGAGGATCCACTGCATGATACACATGTGGAGCCTGGCCTGGGGTACAGTGGGGATAGCCGCTGCCATCAGCCCTAGAAGGCGTAGGACTGAGCGGGCTGAGGTCCATTGGCCGGTTGCCACTTAAAAGGCCTGCTGACGCAAAGTTTCCGCCCGGTCCAAGGGGAGGAAAGCCTGACCCTGAGCTGTATCCAACACCGCCCCAATTAGTTGGAGGTGTTGGGAAAGAACAAGGGTGGATTTGAGGTAATTGACCGTGATTCCAACTATGCTGAACAGGCTCAGGGTGGTATGTAGCGCTGCCACGAGTCCCTCCCTCGAAGAGGCTGACAGAAGCCAGTCGTTGAGGTAAGGAAAGACGTAAATCCCCTGACGGCGTAAAGCCGCTGCCACCACCGCTAGGCATTTGGTGAAAACCCTGGGTGCCGAAGAAAGGCCAAAGGGGACTGCCTTGAACTGAAAGTGCTACCCCTGGAAAGCAAAACTCAGGAAGCGGCCGTGGTGGGGGAGGGGGAAGGGGGAGATGGAGACATGCAGGTAAGCATCCTGCGTATCCAGGGCACAAAGGCAATGACCCTGCTGCAGAAGGGGCAGGAGACCCGGCAGGGTCAACATGCGAAACTTCTTGTATTCCATATATAGGTTTAGCGTGCTGAGGTCCAGGACTGGACGAAGGTCCCGTCTTTCTGGGGACCAGGAAGAAGTGGGAGTAAAACCCTATCCTTTCCTGGCCCGGAGGAATGAGCTCTATGGCTGATTCTGTCAGTAGAGTCTGAATCTCTTCCCTGATGAGCAGGATGTGGCCTTTTGGGTAGTGAGAGAGACCTGGAGGATTTCTTGGAGGGCTCTCTACAATTCGATGGTGTGACCTTGAGCAATCAGCTGAAGGACCCCTGAGTCTGTTGTTATCGCCTCCCACCCGGCCAGGCTGTTGGCGATTCTGCCTCCTACTGGTTCCTCTTGAGCCGGTGGCAGAGGCAGGGGGCTCTGCCGGAAGTCAGGCAGTGGGGGTGGGGGTGGGGTGGGGAAGCACTGCCCGACAGCCCTCTGGGACTTGGTAGGAGGCGGATCCTGTCAACTGGGCCCTAAATTTGTTTTGACGTCATTGTTGGTGACGAAAAGGCTGCTTAGTCTTAGTGTTTGTGCGGTACATAGTCTGCACTGAGCGCAGTGCTTTGCCACTGTCCTGGAGGTCCGTAATTAAGTCCTTAAGGTTGCCACCAAAAAGGACAGGTACTCTGAAGGGGGCATCTTATATGGCCGCTTGCACGTCAGGGGCCAGACCAGATACCCATAGCCAGAAGCATGCTAATGGCCATGGTGGCACTCCTGGTAGAGGCATCGACTGCATCATAGGTTGCGCTCAGAGAGTGACGGCAGGAAATTTCTGCAGTCCTGACTGAGGGATTTTGGTTTTAGCCTCAGAATCACGTAAAGCCTCAAATTCCGATTTCAACTGGCCTAACATGGATTTCTAGAAGACCACCATGTGTGCCAAATAATTCAGTGCTCTTAGGGCCAGAGTGGAGGAGGAGGAGTACACCTTGCATCCAAACTGGTCTATCTGTCCCGACTCCTTATCTGATAGCAAAGTGCTCATGTGTTTAGGCTTTGCCATCCTGTCACAGGCAGCATTAATGACCATCGAGTCCATTTTAGGGCGAGAACAGAGGTGGTCCTTGCCCTCAGGTGCCCGATACAGTCTATCTGCTTTTTTGGCAACTGCAGCCACCGACAAGGGATGCTGCCAGACAGTAGAAGCCAGGTCCTCATGAGGTCCAATCCAAGAAGGAATGAGCAGACGGGACAGCTCAGGCATGTCCAGGCGTTCCGTCAACCTCTTGCGTTGGGGATCCAGGTCCTCTGTCTTCCAACCACTCGCCACCTGAATCTGTCGAAGGATCTCGGTAAAGGAGGGATCCTCTGGCAGAGACTTTGGCGATTCTTTGGGCTTTGGTTCCTTCATAATGGGGGTCTCAAAATCCGAGGCAGAGGAATCGTTGGAGTCTGAGCTACAGCCCGATGATGGACTCTTGTCCGGAGACCGAGTGCATGGAAGCAGAGTCTTCCGAAGGTTGACCAGCTGATCCCTACCCAGGGCCGCTTCCGAGGTAGTGCGCCAGGTAAAGGGGCAAGACTCTGGATAGAGAGATCTCGGAGTATGGTCTTGGCGGGCTGGCGTAGAGGCCGCGACCAGTTGTCATCAGTCCATCTCTGAGACCAGCTGAGTCTTATCGGTAGACCACCAAGACTGAAGAGCTTCCCTGAAGTCCACCTGGGGCTGTGGAGGTGGAGCCGGAGGCAGGGGCTGATAGACCAGTGGGTAAGCCTGTAAAGGGTAACCCAATGGTAGGTAGCCCGTTGTCGGATAATGACAGCCTGACGTCCCGTAGGGCAAAAAGGCCGGCGTCGGATACCCCGGTGTAGGGTATCCTGGCATGTAAAACCCAGGCGGCAAGTACCGTGGAGAAGAGTAGTGTGGAGCAGGGATGCCTGCATCGGGTACCCCGCAAGGGGCCCGACAGAGGGGCCAACAGATCTGCAGGAGGTCTGGCGTGGGACCCGACGGAGGGACCAATGGCCCTGTCAGGGTTCCCGATGGCGGGAGGCCAGGTGTGGACCCCGAAGGAGGGGCTGAGGGCCCTGACGGAGGATAGGAAGGGCCTGGCAATGTCAGGTCCAACGTCGGAACACATGTAGGAGGTGCTGGTGCTGGCCCCGAAGGGGCCGAGCGTCCCACCGGAGTCTGGGGCAGTGGAGGTGGCCCAGACGGGAGAGTCTGCGGTTCTGAAGACGTTGGCTCCCGCGGGAGGTCTGGCATCAGGCGTTCCAACTCCAGCAACAGGGGAGTGTCTGGCGGATAATCCTCCTCTTCCAGCTCCGAGGCTACTGCGGAGCTAGGGGGTACCACTGGTGGAGGTGGTGAAGGAGCTACCTCAGAGGGTGAACCCTCTGGGATGGACTGCAGCCAAAACGGCAGCATGCACTGAGCCTGAGGATCGCTGTCACACCTGTTATCGGGTCCAATGAAAGCGCATCGGTCATGCAGATGTGAGAGGAGCTGGTGTCAGACTTTTCAGCCATGGCAGAGCATTCGTCAGAGAAGCTGATGAGCGACTTATCGGCCACGCGACCCAACTTAGACCCCGAGGTTTTGAGGGGCCTAAGGGTGGCGGAGCACTCCAAAGGATTGGAGGTGCCCACCTGAACTGTGATCAGCCTGGGGGGGGTCCCAAAGGCCACTACTTACTAGGAGGGGCAGGCTTAGCCAGTGGAGCAGTACCCGCAGGAGGCCGCTCGTCGCCCGCAGCCCCAAAGTGAGCCACGGGGGGAGACCGAACCTGGTTCCAGTGCTTCTTCTTGTCCTCCTTCTTTTTCTTGTGTGGGTTGAAGAACCCTTCGGTGAGGAGGACAATCCCCGTAGCTTCTGCAGCTCCTTCTCTATGGAAACCATTTTTAACTTAAGAACATGGGTTTCCAGGGCCTGTTGGTGGCGTTTCCATGTGGCCTGGTAAAATTTCTGACAGGCCTTACAGTCCTCAGTCTTGTGCTCTGGGACCAGGCAGGAGAAAGAGACAAGAGAGAATGGCCGTCCTTGTGAGGGAGCTGAGTTACATAAGAATTGCAGTTGTTCTTATGCAACTCGGAAGGCATCGGAGAAGACATGCAAGACAAAGGTAATACAATTACTCTAAACTGTAAAAGAAATAAAAATTGGAATACTCATCCGAAAATGGCAGTCGACTGAAGCAGTGTTCTCCACAAGGTCCGTCGTGGGCAGGTTGACGGTGGGAAAGAACAGGAAGGCAGGCGTGGGGACCGCCCACTATACAGTGTCACTCTGACATCGGTCACGTGATGCCGGGTGGGCGGTCTGCCGCCATACACTGCTAGCTAAAGTTTTCCATGTGGTCCTAGTGCCTGACACTCTAGTTCTAATGGTAATTACCTACTGCAAGAGTCCTCTCAAAGTTAAGATCTCAACCTCTAGGAGGTCAAGTGATGTCTGCAGCCTGGTAGCAGCCTTCCTACGGAGCTCTCCCTTCCTTAAATTAATCTACTGCAAAGACCGCCGATTTTCTCAGCACTTTCGTACCATTTAGCTATTTGCCTGCCTGCAGCTACATTTTCTGGAGTCTCTACATCGCTATCGGCACTCTACTGCCACGATGGATGCAGATATGTGGCAGGCCCTACCACATCATACTCTACCAACTTCTCTGGTGAAGGCCCCGAAAAAATCTAAAGTGCAGGGGTCTCAGGCTGCATGGCCAACAGCTCAACCGATGACATCAGGGCTCTTAACGGAGGATCGTTTTCTGCAAGAACTGCTCCCTTTTCGCGAAACTCTGGCTGACATCTCCTCTGAGCTCAAGTCTATTTGGGCCGACATGGGAGAGATGGGTCAGAGAGTCAGGGACATGGATGCTCGCACAGCCTCCCTTGAATCCTGGAGAGACAGAACAGACCCGGAGCTAGTCAAATTCCGCCAGCTTGTTTCCAAACTCCGAGCCAAGACAGAGGACCTCGAGGGCCGCAGTCAGAGAAATAACATCTTAATCTTCGGCTTACCCGAGTTGGAAGAAGGCCCTAATGTGGTCGTTTTTGTGCAGAAGCTGCTGACTAAAGTGGCTGGGCCTTCCCCATTTAGCTCCGGGTACCAGACTGAAAGGGCGCACAGGTCACTCCACCCAAGGCCCCCCGACAATGCTCCCCCTAGGCCTATCATTCTTAAATTCCTAAGTTACCTGGAGAAGCAGCATGAACTGTCAAAGGCCCGAGAACTGCAGTCGATCCTATGGGATGGGAAACCTCTACGTCTGGCCCAAGATCTGCCTAGTGAAACACGACAAAAATGTACTGCCTTCCATCCCACAGTTTCGAGACTGATTGCGGCCGGTATAAAATTTAGGATGTCCTACCCTGCCCGCCTGCAAGTTCTGTTGAATGACTCCTGGATCTCCCTTGACACCCCGGATGCGGCCAAGAAAGAACTTAAAACAGCGTCTCCCTGACCTATTTTCGGACACTTGCACTGCTATCTCCAATAACTTGTGTGGGCTGTTGTCATGTTTAAAATGCGTACCTGTTAATGTTGTTTTTTCTGCTCTATCTTGCGATTCTCTGGGAAAGTCCCGGGGGGGGGGTTCCAACTGTTTGCTGTAACCTTCTGACTGCCCCTTCGATTTTCCTGGTTGGGCCTCCTAGTTCGCTGGCTCGGCGGCCGAGCTCGCCCTCTATCGTTGAGTGCCTGGGTTGATCAGGAAAAACCATAGCCCTCTCCTTAACTAGGGCACCTTCATTGGGGATCGCCTTCCAGGGGGACCTTGATGATGGTGCACCGGTCCTGTTCAATTTGGGGTCCCAGGATCAGAACCAACCATCGCAGGAGGCGGTTATTCCACAGGGGGGAATCCTCTTTCTTGTACTAATCAGGATTTTAGAATTTAAGCCCTGATACAGGACCCCTTTATATTCTGCCGGTTGCCAAGATGTCCTAAAGGTACAGTAAACAGCTCTTCGGGGTTTTTCTCTTTTTTTAGTTTCCCCAAACATTTTCCCAAAGCCCCCACAAGTGACCCACACGTGGTCCAACCCTTCGTGCAGCTTTGCTTGTTTGCAGTGCCAGTCTGCAGTATAGCTGAACTCCGGCCAGTGGATGCCGCAATTCGGTCTCACCGTGCATAGAAGGACTGTGGGTGTAATGCTTATTTCATCTGCTTCGGATGGTAAATCCCATCTCTTTTCCCACATGGTCCTTGCAGTTAAATAGCTATTACTGATGTGGGGGGGGGAGTTGCTCTGTCTGTGGGTTTGCTTCACGCTGAACAACACCATGTACTGGGTGAGTGGGGGGTTAAGCCTGCTTCCTCTCGTCCTGGGCCTTATCTTGCTTTCTACTCGTGGGGGTTATGGTTCGAGTCCAAGAAGCTCCGACAACTCTGGGGTTTTACCATTGCACTACTACTTTTTTCTCTGAGCTCTCTGGCACCCATTAATCACACCTCACTTTTTAGACCGGACAACAGGATGGGTTAGAACCAGGCTTATGGGGATTGGGTCTCTCCTACGGGCTTTTATTAAAAAAACATGCTGGATCTGTGACGGAAGGAGGACCACTGTATATAGTTATCATGGTTTAGGATGTTGGGTCATAGGGGAAGGGCTTCACTCTTAATTTAGACACTGTCTTGCTGGAGTGGGAGGGGAGGTGGGGGGCTCCCAGTCTCCTTAGCTGGGGCCTAAATACTCATTTTGTTATAAAGTATTTTGGTTTTCCTTTCTGCAAATGACTCTGATGTTTCACTGCTCTAACTGCAGTCACAGGTTTTTGCCAGTTGAATGGGGGGTTGGGGTGGGATGGAGTGTGCTGTTTCTGGGTGTTTGTGGTTCTCTGTTTTACTGGTTACCATGGCTACGGTTAATAATGTTGTTAAAATTTTAACTTGGATTGTTAGGGGAGCAAGAGATCGCCTCAAAAGATATCAGATATTTAAGCACTGTGCCCTACTTCAAGCCCCGAATCATTTTTTTGCAGGAAATTCATCTTCTGACTCATGAAGCCACTTGGCTATGTGGACAAGGTGTCAATCAGGTATTCGCTGCCGGTGACTCAACTTTGAGTAGGGGTGTTGCAATCCTAATAATGAAGAATAATTCCTTCCAGGCCAACCAAATCATCTCAGACCCGCAGGGGAGGTTTGTCCTGGTCAAGGGACTCCTAGACTGCAGAGAGGTGATCCTGGGCAGCATTTATGGGCCGGTAAGGGGCACACTGCCTTTTTTATGGATCTTGCTGACAGAATTGCCCCCCTTTTACCATCTCCTTTAATTAAGGGCAGTGACTGGAACATCCCTCCTACACAAGATGTAGACCACTCCAACCAGCCTCCCAGGCCTCTTTCTCCTTTCCCAATGGGCTCTAAGGGATTTCATGGACTTACTCGGCCTTTGTGATCCCAGGCGGATTCTCAATCCATCCAGCCGTGCCTATTCCTTTTACTCTACTGTTCATCACCCATCGTCCCAGCTGGACTATGTTCTTATTAGTTTATCACTTTTGCCCAAATTGTGTAATGCTAGCCCATAATACTTTCTGATCACGATGTGGCGTGGCTTTTACTTATCCCCTATACAGACTTGCAATGGGACATGGCTTGGAAGCTAAACACCCAACTCCTCAAAGACAAATTCATAGTCCCGGAAATAAAATCTCTTATCCAAGCTAATGCGGATTCCAACCAGAACTCTGTCCCTAGAGGAGATCATGAGTGGTGTGCCCTGAAATGTCTCCTGCATGGCGAACTTATTAGGCTCGCCTCTAAGCGGAAGAGACTCCATGAATCAGAAGATACATCTCTATTATCTCAAATAAGATCTCTTGAACTGTCCCTATCTCCTTCTTCTTCGTCACATTCTTTAAACCCTTTGTTATCCCTTAGGGATAAATATGCGGATCTCCTATGAGAAAAGGCCGAATATACAAGTTTAAAGACCCAATCCAAATATATTGAACAAGGGGACAAAGTTGAGCAGTTACTGGCTCTTCGTTTGAGGAAACTAGAACGTTCTAGAATAGTTACTATAATTTCAGGTCTGGACGACGCCATCAAAACCCTCCACAGGGACATTGCTTTGGTTTTTAAGAACTTCTACCATGTACTTTATGGTCAACGAGTCTCTCCACCGAGTACCAAGGAGATAGGGGCCTACTTAAACGCTATTCCACTTCCCTGTCTCCTGGATTACCAACAGGCTCTCCTATCTTCTCCAATCTCCCTTTCTGAAGTTGAAGTGGTTATTAATAGCTTAGCTCTAGATAAAGCGCCAGGACCAGATGGCTTTTCTTCTAACTTTTACAAGCTCTTTATCAAGGAATTATCTCCCTTCTTACTCCGCCTTTTCCAGTTTATGTTTTCTGCCGAATCACTTGACCCCTCTCACCTACAAGCAACTATTGTGCTTTTCCTTAAACAAGATAAATCACCTTCCCAACCAGCCAGTTATCGTCCCATCTCCCTTTTAAATTGAGATATCAAAATTCTCACAAAAATTCTTGCCTTGAGAATTTGGAAAGCCTGGTCACAGCTGCTTAGTCTGGAACAAGTTGGTTTTGTTCCCAGCAGATCTTCAGCAGATCACCTACACAAGCTGACTCATATCTTTCAAGCTGCTAAGCTTTCTTCCATTCCCATGGCCCTAATCTCATTTGACGCCGAGAAGGCCTTTGATAGAGTAGACTGGGTCTTCTTATCGTCAACTCTACAGAAAATGGACTTTCCCCCTATATTTCTGCAATGGCTTCAAGTGATCTACTCTTCCCCATCTGCCAGGATATACTGCAATGGTGTTTTCTCATCTCGGTTTTCCCTTCATACTGGCACCTGACAGGGTTGCCCTCTGTCCCCCTTTCTTTTCGACCTCTGTCTGGAACCTTTACTCAGACAACTCAAAGCTTCCCCCAACATACTTGGTATACCAGTCGGAGGGTCTGCATTGTCTCTTTCAGTGTATGCAGATGATATTCTGTTGCACCTTTCGCACCCCTCTGCCTCTCTTACTGAAACCTTGAAAGTGATATATCAGTATAGCCTTTAATCTAACTACAAGTTGAATTGCAATAAAACTGACATTTTTTCCCCCTTAATCATCTCACTTATAGATCTGACTTTACCCAATTTGGTATGCCGTGGTCCCCCAGATCTATTAGAAACCTGGGTGTCTTTTTATCCACGGATTCTTCCATTACCAAAAAAATTAAACCTCGATGATCTTGTTGCTATAATACAAGAAGACCTTCTATGATGGAAAGCTCTCCCGATCTCCCTGTGGTGTAGTATCAACATCATTAAAATGAATATCTTACCCAGACTCTTCTATCCCTTAAATATGTTAAATATCTGGTTTCCTCTCTCCTTTTTCCAACGTATCCACTCATTCATTTCAAGTTTTATTTGGTTAGATAAATCCCCAATACGCTCAGATCTCAAATTAGGCCTTCCAAAAGAATCTGGTGGTCTCAGACTCCCACATTTTCTGCTTTATTATTGGGCTAGTCATCTTTATAAATGTGGTAAATGGCTTTCCACCACTGGAGGGGACTATATCCCTCCCTGGCTGCAAATAGAGTTTCATCTATTTCACACCTTCAACCTCTCTGCTTCTACCATCTTCTTTTCTTCTTGCAAGTCCCTTCCGGGGCCCCTCTGAGACTCAGTTATTGGTACATCGGTTAAAGTTTTCTCACAGATATGTGCTTCCTTAAACATTTCTCCTTCTAAAGATACCTCTCAGCCTATTTTATCCAACCCTAATATCAAGATCGGGGATAGCGTTCTCTCTCCTGGATAGCTTCCCCAGTTCAGTGAGGCCAGGTTATCTGATTTTTACTCTCACGATTCTCTTCTTTCTTCTTCCGAGATCCTGACGAAGTTCCACCTGGGTCACCCTTACATTTTCAAGATCTTTCAATTAAGACATCTGCTCCTGCAACACTTTGGCCCCACCCCAAGGACTTCTGAATTAGACTCCCTGTTGGCTCAGATACAGGAACTGGCAGTCAAACCCTATGGGATTTCTCTTTTGTACTCTTTTCTCCTTGTCACTCTCTACCCCAACCCCCCCCCTGCGGGCTCTAAAGTTTGGGAGGCCCTGATGCCAGAACCCTCATTTAATTGGACGCATATCTGGAAGGATCTGTATCTCCATACCACCCAAGACAGGTTGAGACTTACTCAATAGCACATTTTAAACAGCATGTATTGTATGCCTGTCAAATTGGCCAAGATGGGTCGTCTCCCTTCTTCAACTTGTTCTAGATGTGGCAAGACAGAGAGCACCATTTTACATATTTTGTGATCTTGTGAAAAGGTTTCACCCAATGGGGCTTGACTGAAGCTCATGTTGATCCCCTTCTGGGTTTAGAAGGCCTCTTCACTCCAGAAATATGCATTATAGGGGACTATACTCAGACTGGGGTCAAGAAAAGAAGATACCACATTGCACTTATATCCATGGCGGTTAAAAAACTGGTCCTTAAACACTGATTAGATCAATCAACCACTTCTTACAACGATTGGTTGCATGAGCTCTCCTTTTGTTTTTGGACGGAGCGCCTGATTGCCACTACTCGTCACAGACTGCATCTCTTCAATAAGAAATAGGGAAAACTTTACACTTTATATCTGAAATATTTATCAGGTTTCTCTGGCTCCCCGTTATGCATAGTCTTTCTGGACCTGTTATCTCCTAGTACTTATTATTGTATCAATCGACACACTCCGTGGGGGGTTGTCCTGTCAACTATCATGCTCTTTTACTCTGTTGCTGTTTGTAATTGGAAAATTAATAAAGTTGATTTAAAACAAAAAAAAAAATCTCAACCTCTCTACTCTGGATGGTACCCAGCTTGATTCAGTTGCTGAATTCAACTACCTAGGAGCAAGCCTAAACCTATGTCTCATTTTTGACACCCCAACTAAATACAGTAAAATCCATACAACAGAAACTGGCACAGCTTTACCACACTCAAAGGCATTTCACAGCTGACATTAAGGGCAGCGCAAAGCACCGTTCTCCCTCTATCATACTATGGTGCTATCATAACAAATGCAGCACCCAAGTCCATCTGTGCTAAGAAAAGCCATTTACCATGAAGGTGGCCAGATTTGCTACTTCCATGGGCCCACTGTCCCATCACCATGCCAGTGAGTCCCGATCAGCTTGGCTGGTTGCAAGTGGAACACAGAGCACAACTTCCACTAGCCAACTTTGTGTATAGGAGACTGCATGGAAACATGTCTCAGAGCCTCAGTGAGTTGCTTACACCTGTTAACCTCCCTCACTCCCATTCTAGAGTGAACAATTTTCTAATGATCCCACTCATGCAAACGGGCGTGGGGCAGAGATCCAACTGCTACCATGCTGCCTCCCTCTGGAATTCCATACCCTCCATATCAGATTGTCATTCTCCCCAAAGGTCTTTGCGCTTAAAATGAAGGACCACCTGCTAAACCTCAAGGCATGCTCCTGTGCGACGTAACTCTAGCATCGTGCTCTAGCTTAACCCAGTTTTGGACTTTGCTGCCTAATCTCCTTGCACAACCATGTCATTTTTATATGCTATTTACACTATGTGAACTGCATTTGTATATTGTTGACTGCATATGCTTTCATATGTACATACTGGTTGCACTATGTAATCGACATAACTGTGTTTCTTTTGTACCTTGATGTATCACATTTCACTTTGTTACTGGCTATTGTATCATATGTTTCATCATTACTGGCTACTGTATCCTGTTCTGTATCCTTATTTTTTTTTTTTGTCTTTTCTTCACCTGCCTCCCCAGTCCTGGCAGCATCTCCCAAGCCTCATCACCGACATGTCTCATGAACTTATGGGGTTAACCACCACTTACACAGAGCCGTATCGGTGGGTGGACAGCCACATAGGGTCGTGTGGCACCTGCGGGAGATGCTGAGCGAGCCATTTTCCTCTGTTTTCTCCCCTGGCATATCTGCAAGTGATACACACATGTGTGTACTGATGCATATGCGTGCTGCTTCAGCACCTGTTCCCCGTCTGCTGGTCCTGCTGTCCTCTCTCTGGTCAGTGGCAGGCAAGCCGCGGAGCTTAAAGAGTCCCCACTCCCCAAAAGAGGAGAGCCTTCCTGGGATGCTCAGTCCTCCTTCACCCGGCCAGCCCCCAAGTGACTCTGGTCCGTTCCCAAATTCAAGTAGCAAGCCTTGCTGGAGGTAAGGTGCCAGTGCCTCAGCCCCCATACCACTGGGACAGCTTCTGTATCCTTATTTTTGTTGTTTTGCTATGTACCTGCAGTATCCGGGTCCTGCCTAAAAAAAGGCACCTTGTAGCAGCACGCCTGCACAATCAACAAAGAATACATAAATTTAAAAAATAAATAAAATTTAAAATTATATTTGCAGGGCAGGCCTGCCAGAGCAGCAATAATGTTATCACTTGCGGCACTGACGACCCGTGTTCAGAAGTGAACTCGGGGCACCGAAGGGCCTGTTGGGGGAAACAGGACCAAGCGTCCAAAGAAATGTTCTCCCCCTCTGGGGGAGGGTTTATAAAGTCCGGTGACTGCCTGGCACCTAAAAGAAGCTGAGGGAAAGGCACCTGGGACTGCCTACAAGGCAAACAGGTGGGGCAGATGCCACGTGCCAGTATAAGAGAGCGCACTTGTCATGGCGTCATTGCACACCATACCTCTTGGGGACCACAGGGAGGAAAATTGATGCTACATACGGCAAGATGGCGTGGCCACCCACAGGCCCACACCCAACCAGCAGGACTCTCCAGCCAAGTACTGGATCCTTTCTCCAACGGGGGTTGGAGAACCTTGTCTACCCAGTGGGGGTGGGGGGGTAAGCCCTGGGGGAAGACTGGCTGGCAAGTAAGTCCTGACAGACATCACAGGGATGGAGCTGGAGTACTGGGCAGATGGGGGCCATCTGGTAGGGAGAACAAAAAGATTAACAAAAAAATTGTATTTGCAGTCTGCATGCTGAATGTTTATTTCCTACTTTGTTTAATGTTTTCAATGAGATGCTCTCCAGACTCCTGTCTAACTATGGGAAACCACTGAAAGTGGGGAAAAACACACACACAGTGAGACTGTGACGCTTGATGTTCATCTTCAAAGCCTAATGATGCCTGTTAGCTGGCTAATGGGTGGAAAACTTGTGTGACTGGTGCAGCTGCATCCTGTGAACTACACAAAGTGTACGCCCATCAGCCAGCTAAGCACTGTCATCATCCGCCTTCTCAGCACTGGCCTTTGAGCAGCAAGCCTCCTGCATTTGTACTTCCACTGGCGTATAAAGCACACAGCTCCACAGCTGCTACACTGCCCAAGCACCACTAATATGTTCACCTTGTGCATGCACATAAGCAAACAAAAGAGGGGAGGCAGGGAAGGGTCAATTGTACTGGCTGTTCTAATCGTCTTAGAAAAAAAAACATTACCACGGCGAGTAACTTTTCCTTCTTGCAACATTAATTAGAACAGCCAGTCCAACTCTGTGCAGACTCCAAGCAGTACCCTGGGTTGCAGTGTTTTAGGAACACTTAGTTTAAAGGTTCTGAAGTACAGAAATCCTAATCCTTGTATCCTCCCTTGCCTAGATATCCCGGTAGTAGTGAGATGTGACTGTGAGGAGTTTTGACCAGGCTGCAGCTTACCATATTTCTGCCAGAGGTACATTCCTTCTAGTTGCCACTGGTACTTCCCCTGTCTGAGTAGCAGTAGATTATTGTGGAACGTGTCCACAATGAGATACTCTACTTGCAAGCTGGGAGTCCCTCTGACACCTCTCCATGAGTAACAAACATGTCACTGCCCCGATGCCCTCTATTCTACACTTATAGAAAGGGAGGGCTCTCCTAACATCCAGTGTAGGGTAGTGCTTCCTCTCCCTTATTGACATGTGGCCTTGAAAAATACAATGGCAATGTGACAGACTGATTCAAGTGAAAGTCTGTGACTACTTTGGGGAGGAACGGTTTGCTTGTCCTTAACCCTACCACCATGTCAGCTCCTATGGGCACTGCAGCAGTTGGTATGTGGTGTCTTCCCCTCTCAACTGGGACAGATTGAAAGTTCTGAGAGTGTAAGGACATGGCCCGTATCCCACCGCCCTCAGTATTTCAATGTGTCCTAGCAATCTGGTAGACAGCTCTCTGCTGAACAGGGAAACTTTTTTTTTTTCAATTTGTTTTTTCTCTCCAGTTGGGACCATCTTGTGGAGTCTCAAGCAGCTGAAGATTGCTCTGGTATGGAAGAGGAGCCTGCAGAACTGTGGTGCTACTGGGGATGTCAGAAAATGGAGCCCAGGGCTGCAATGCCTAGTAGGACTGCTAGAGTCCCACTCCTCTTGTGTTGAGAGGCACATATTCTCCTCCCTGTGCCAAGGTAGGAGATTAGCATTTTGATGATTCTGTGTCAAGGGAGATGGACTGCCCCCGGAGTCTGGTCACTGAAATAGAAAGCCATGACATCAAGCTAAACGCACATGCCCAGAATCACAGCTTTACATTTCAAAGAATTGTACATCGTAGTGAACTGATTTTAAAACCACACTGACTTTCTAGCACTCAGGACACATCCCACATTTAGTGAATCACTTTAGCTGATATCGCTTAAAAAATGTAAACTCGTACATACATGAGTTTACAGGCACTTCAGCGCCATGTTGATGTGTGCATGAACGGGAACAGCGGTCTGCTGGGGATTTACTCGAGTCAGGTAAATGCACATAATATTGTTTAAACAATGCTAAATGCTTGTTTTAAGTCAAGCTGCCAGTTTATATATGATGGCTACTAAGACAGATGGCTGCAGGTATCGTTTTTTCAGGGGACTTGTACCATCAATCATCTCTGCTATACTTCCAATGAAGGCAGAACAGGAAGTAAAATCTTCCAGAGGGTGTGGTAGAGAGCAATAGCCTCCGGTGTAATGGACTCCTCAGTCTCTTTCTTAAAATAGTAATCCTCCTCTGGAACACTAGGTGGCACAGATGGTGGAATTTTTGCTGCTTGCTGCTTCTGTCTTGAAGTATATCCACATGTAAGTCCTTCCATGGAAGGCACTGGGGATTCAGTAGTGGACGGACAATAGGCTCTGGGGCCTTGTACGTTTCTGGCTCTATAGGTTTTCCTTCCTTGTTTTCTTAAAGGGAAATGTCCAGCTCAGGAGGCGGAGGTAGATAAGGAGATGATATCAGCAATCCAAAGATGGCGAACAAGGGAGAGGTGTTGCTGGTCGGTGATTTCAATCTACCGGACATGAAGTGAAGCCTCCCCGCGGCAGCAACAGCTAGGAGCAGGAACATCTTGGACTTCCTGCAGGGGGCATTCCTTAAACAGCTGGTCATGGAACCCATATGAGAGATGGCACTACTGGATCAGGTGCTCATAAACGGGGATAGTGTGACAGGGGTTACAGTAGGGGAACACCTAGGGAGCAGTGATAATTGAACAATGTGGTTTGAAATAAGAGGGGGAGGAACCAAGCCACACAAAGACAAGATTCCTGAACTTTAGGAGGACAGATTTCAGAAAGATGGGAATATGGCAGAAAGAAGCATTGGTCGGAGTAGGGGAGCAGAAGGGGGTAGAGAACAGTGGGTGACAATCAAAACAGGGATTACACTGGCAACACAACTCTTTGTCAAACAGGTCAGCAAGGGGAAGAGGAAGAAGAAGCCACTATGGTTTACTAAGGAGGTAGTAGAAAAAGTTAAAGCAAAAAAAAAAAAAATAGCATTTAAGTACACAGGAAGAGGGGGATAGGGAGTGGTACCAGGAAAAACAAAGGGAGGTGGGGAAGGCAGTTAGGGAAGCGAACACACAGACAGAAGAAACATAGAAGCTAACGGCAGATAAGGACCGCAAAGCCCATCCAGTCTGCCCGTTTTGTTTTCTACATTATGAAAGTGCCATAGGCCTTTACTCTAGTCAATGGCCTCTTTCTTCATACTTATCCGTATTGCTCCCTTATGCCTATCCCATGCCTGTTTGAAGCCCTGCACTGTATTCATATACACCACTTCCTGAGGTAGGCTGTTCCATGCATCCACCACCCTTTCTGTGAAAAAGAACTTCCTCACATTACCCCTCAATCGGCCTCCCTCTAATCTCATGCTGTGTCCTCTTGTCCTGCTATTTTTCTTATACTGAAACATGTTAGACTCTTTCACCTTATTAATGCCCTTAAGGTGTTTGAATGTTTCGGTCATATCACCTCTCTTCCTCCTTTGCTCTAGGGTATACATATTGAGCTCCGTTAATCTGTCCTCATATGTTTTCTGATGCAGTCCCTGCACCATTTTGGTTGCCCTTCATTGGACTGCCTCCATTTTGTTAATGATCTTGTGAAGGTGCGGCCTCCAGTACTGCACGCAGTACTCCAGATGGGGCCTAACCAGTGTTTTGTAAAGAGAGATTATTACCTCCCTCTTACGACTTGTGATACCCCTACTAATACACCCCAACATCTCCCTAGCCTTACCTACTGCTTTAGTGGTCTGCTCGGATGATTTCAGGTAATCTGTGATGATGATGCCCAAGTCTCTTTCTTCCCTTGTGATTGCCAGCAACTCCCCTCCCAACCTATACGTGGCTTCAGGGTTTCTCTTCTCTATGTGCATGATCTTGCACTTCTTTGTGTTAAACCCCAGTTGCCACTCTTCCAACCATTTTGCCGGTAATCCAGATCTCTTCTCATTCTGCCCACCCCATCTGGATCATTTACTCTATTGCAGATCTTGGTGTCATCTGCAAACAGACAAACCTTACCCTCCAGTATATCTGCAATGTCACTGATGAAGCTATTGAAGAGGACTGGCCCCAGGACTTATCCCCGAGGTACCCCACTTGTGACCTGCATCTCTTCCGACTGTATACCATTTACCACCACTCTCTGTTTTCTGCCCGCCAACCAGTTTGCCACCCAGTTGACCAACTTCTGACCCACCCCAAACCTACCCATCTTATTACTCAATCATCTATGTGGAACAGTACCAAAAGCTTTGCTAAAGTCTAGGTAGGCGACATCAACTGCACCCCCTTGGTCCACCACTCTGGTTACCAAGTCAAATAAATCTATGAGATGAGTCTGACAGGACCTTCCTGTTGTACACCCATGCTGTCTTGGATCTTGTGCTCCTATGGATTCTAGGTGTTGCACTATTCTTTCCTTAAGGAGTGCCTCCATAATCTTGCCCACTACTGAGGTAAGACTGACTGGTCTGTAGTTCCCTGCCTCCTCCCTGCTACCACTCTTGTGGAGCGGGATCACATGAGCCCTTCTCCAGTCTTCTGGGACATCTCCTGTGCTCACAGACTCACTAAACAGTTCTGCTAATGGCTCTACTAGTTCCACCCTTAGCTCCTTTAGTACCCTGGGATGTATGCCATCCGGTCCCATTGCCTTGTCCACCCTGAGCTTAGCGAGCTCTTGTAGGACCCTTTCTTTTGTGAAGGGACTTGTGCACACCTCCCTCCCCCGTGTCCAAGGTGCTGAGTTGTGGGCCCTGCCCTACCTTCTCCTCAGTAATACTGAGCGGAAGTATCTATTTAGGATAGATGCTTTTCCTTGGTCCTCCTCCACACACTCCCCCTTATCCCCTTTGATCTTAGCAATATCCCCTCTGGATTTTCTCCTTTCACTAATGTATCTATAGCAAGTCTTGTCACCTTCTTTTACTGTTTGAGTTAGTGTTTCCTCGGTTTGGGCCTTTGCCTGCCTTACTGCCTTCCCTTAGGGAAGTTTGGTATGCCTCCCTATCTTTGTCCCACTGTGATCCATTATACTGTATTTCCTACCTACTGTACCTCCTTTGTATTGATTGTAACCCCTTCCTCTGATGTGGAGCCTTTGTAAATGAGCAGCATCTTGCTCAAAGGTATTTGCAATCCGAGATTGAATAAATAAATAAAAAATAAAAATTTCCTGAAGGCCAGTCTTTTGGCTCTGACCTTTTCTGCTACTGTTTTTGAGAACCAAAGTGGTTTCCTCCTTCTTTTGCTCTTGCTTTTCTCCCTAACACAAAGGGATGTTGCTTCAAGTACTGCATCCTTAATGCCTGCCCACTTTGAGTGTACCCTTCACCTGTATTTCTTTTTGTCAGGGCTAGCTTAACTCTGTTGGCCATCTTATCAAAGTCAGCTCCTCTGAAGTCCCATATTTTTGCACTGGAATGGGATGATTTAGTTCTAGTGGCCAAACTGAACCACACCATGTGATGGTCACTGGCCCCCAGGTGACCTTCTACCTGGAGATCTGAGATCCTTTCCCTGTTAGTCATTACTAGATCTAGGATAGCCCTGTCTCTTGTGGGTTGTTGTACCAGTTGTTTGAGGCCCTCCCCCAGCAGGGAATCCACTCTGTGCCCAGGTCTGGTGAATGTTCCTGCTGGTATTGACCAATCTGTATCTGGCATGTTGAAGTCTCCCATTATCAGAACCTCCCCTTTAGCTGTCATGTTCTGTATATCTTCTAACAGTAATGTGCCTATGTCCTCTCCCTGGTCTGGAGGCCTGTGGACAACCCCAGTTCGTATGGCTGTCCCATTTCCTGTTTCCAGGGTGACCCACAGTTCTTCCAGCTCCTTCTGTGTATTCTGAATTTCTGTAGCTTTGATATTTTCACTGACATAAAGGGCTACTCTCCCCCCTTCTGCACCTCGGTCTCTTCTGAACAGTACATAGCTGGGTACTGAAGTCTCCCAAGTGTGGTTACTGGTGAACCATATCTCACTAATGGCTACTATGTCCAGTTTAGCCTCTGTCATTGTTGCTTGCAGGTCTGGGATCTTGTTTTCCAGACTGCGGGCATTTGTGTACATAATTTTCCATTGGACAAATTTCGGTGCGTTAGTTGTTGGGTGAGGTCCGGCGATTCCCCTGCACATCATATGGGGAGCTGGACCTTTTTCCTTATGTGGTGATGCAAATGAACTACAAACATGCTGAACTCCTGTTTAATCACTAGCTGAGGGGGGAAGGGTGTTCTTCCTGTTTAATGTAGCAGGTGCTGCACCCCTCTCCCCACTGGCTAGTTTAAATATTCTGCAAAGACGACAAACTTCTGCCCCAATGCACTGACTCCCTCCTTAGTCAGATGCAGTCCATCAAATTTAAAGAACTTTTGCTCCCCAAACTGTTGCCAGTTACCTACAAATTTGTGTCTTTTTTCCTGGCACCAGCCCTTGACCCACATGTTTAGCTCCCCTATCTCTCCTTCTCTGACCTTCTGTCCATCTGCCCCCCTCTCCCAGACCGGCAGGATCTCAGAGAAAGAGATGCCGGACTAAATGGATGACAGTTTATCTCCCAGCCTGGGCAGGTGTTCCTTGGTCTCCATAACTGACCGGCTGGAGAGATCGCTAGTCCCTATGTGCACAAGGACATCAATGTTTTCTCCTGCTTCCTGCATGATTTTAGTAATGCGGTCAGTGTCTCTCCATGCTGATGTATCTGGGAGACATCTGACCATTACCCCCCGGCTGGAGGTAGGTATCAACTCCCTGAACCATGGAGTCTCCTATGATCAGAAGTGTTTTTTGTGTTGCCTTTTTGTTTGTTTTGGTCCCTGTTTTGGGTGAGTTTTGTTGTGCTAGCTCCTGTGCTGCAATGTCCTGCTCTGCAGTGTCCTCTGCCCCTTTGTTCGATTTTGGATACAGAGGCAGGTACCCGTTTGTAGTTTTTATATGGTTTGTGGAGATGATACGTTGGAGAGCACTGAGTGATGGGGCACCCGATTTGCCCCCTCCTAACCACCTGCCAACCTCCTGGACCAACTACCCTCTGTGGTCGAGGTGCTTAAGTTGGATGTTGGGGAAATGGCAGGTGGCTCTTATATTTCTTCCTGAATATGCGATCTGAGGTACGCAATCTCTGCCCATGCTGCCTGGAGCTGAGCTCCTAGATTTCCAATGGTCCAGCATGTAGGACAGCATCCTAAATCCTGTATAAATGAAAATTATGTACCTACCGTAATTATGATCTTTCTGCGTATCTTCACCATTCATCACCTTTGGGGTACATGGCCGGAGGTGATGGCCCCGCGGGAGCTGGTTTTTTTTTTTTTTGGTAGGCAGAGCCGACGCACCACTAATGCCACCCTCGAGGCCAATGCATTGCGTGGCGTTCGCGGGTTGGCCGTTAGGCATTGTCGACTCTGCCTGTCTGCCAGTTCTGAGTCGCCGGAGAGGTAAGAGGAAGGGAGTGGAGGGTGGGACAAGGAAGTCCAAGGGACAGAAAAAGGAAAAGATATATAAACGAAAAGGAGAAATAACGACTGAGAGGACAGAAGAGGAAGAAGTCGGAAACTAAAAGGATTGGGAGGAGCCCCAATCTCTGGAAATAGAGGAGGGAGGTAGGGTGGGATAAAGAATTTAGGAAGTAGGATGAGAGGGGGAGAAGGTTAAACACATCCCAGACCCTGGTCCGTCTCCAGACTGTATAGGAACTGCAAGGAGTAGCCAAAGGCTTCTTTCCAGAATTCAAGGCACAGAATGGCCGGCAATACTCCATTTGAGCAGAATCGGCTATTCTGGAAGAAGGACAGGGCACAGAGAATTAACACCCTCTCAAGGAAAGATTTTTGGTGAAAAAGGAGAGAGTTTTTTTTTTTTTCCCCCCCGGTAATAAAGGATAGTCCAAAGGACAAGGAAAAATAAGATAGACGGGAACAAGGAGGAGGAGAGAATGGAGGGCAACTGCCAACTCCCACCTCACAGGGGTGGAGTTAAAGCACTGGAGAAGGAGTGCCCCCCATGCTGACCACTCTCCCCAGAACATTATCCCCCTATGTGCCCCTGTTTACCCCACTCCTGACAAAGAAAGGGGGGGGGGAGGTTGGGCACGAGAGGAGGGGACCCAGAGACTGAGGCCCGGGAGATGGAGGGCGGATTAGATGAATGGTGAAGATACACAGAAAGATCATACTACGGTAGGTACGTAATTTTCATATCTTATCTGTGTCAATCTTCACCATTCATTACCTTTGGGTGAGTGCCGAGCCCCCCCACCCCGAATGGGGTTTTCTTTTAAACCCTAAGGGACAGAGTCCCTTAGCTCTCAGTGGGTGTCACACTAAGAGGGAGAACCTTCAGGGCCTGGAGAGGCCCGAGAGTGGGAGAGTGAGACGGGGACACCCCCGAGGGGGAAGGAAGTTGCCCCAACAAACGCCGTCTCGCTCTACGGGAGAAGAGATAGGTTCTCTGGTGAGTGGAGTTAATCACCCTACGTCGGGCCAAGGGTGACAACCGGGAAAGACGCAACCATGCCGTCCGCCAAGTGCAAATCGCTGCCCCTACGACCCTAGTAGCTACCTCACTGGCATCATAGGATGCCCTTGCTTGGTGCCTTGCTAGCTCCAGGCCACGCACAAGGAGTGCAATGGCTTGTCTGGTTTGCTCAGTGTCAGGCAACGAGGCTAGGAGCTGACCTAGCCTGGACCACGAGAACCTGTCATCGGCTGCATAGCGGGCCTGATGTGCAGGAAATAGAAAGCAACAACCGTGCCGAGTAGAAAGCCCTCCTACCTCAGAAGTCAAAATCCGAGGAGTCTTGATCTGGGGGCCGGTCACGGTGAAGGGTGCGAAGCCCATCGGGAGTGTCCAACTGCGTCAATCCAAACTGCGGATGACGCAAGGAACCTGGAGACTCCAGGGGGGCGCAATACCGCTGGCAGAGATTCCTAGGGGCAGGAACTCCGGAGAAGGGCCTCTGCCAGGAACGCAACAACGTCTCCCGAAAGGGAGCAGGCCAGGGGGGCACCACAAGGGTGGCCTCACTGAAATTGCCTAGAAAGGCGTGCACCGAGTGCTCTGGATTGCTTAAAGTGGCAGGGGTGAGGTGCAAGTCCTCCAACATCCTCACGAGGAAACGCTGATACTCAGCGAGATCAGCGGCTGGAGAGATGTGGGCAGAAGGCTCCTCTCCCCCAGAAGAGGGGAATGAAGATTTGGAGGGCAACGACTGCTCAGAGGGCGGCTGCTTGGGGGAGAGGTTGAAAAATCTGACTGTCCATTGCCCTGACATAAGCTGGGAACTGAGTAGCCACAGCCCTTAACTGCTCCCAGGAGAGAGGCTCGCTAGGACCAAGGATGCCTGGGAGCACAGGAGAATGTGGCAGAGGGATAGGGATAGAGCCGAGAAGAGATATCGGCTGACCTCCGCCTGGGCTAGAGAGCAGACCAAGAGCACCCGAAGAAGAAGGTGCTCCGGAAGACTCCACAGCCGACAGCTGAACAACCATTTCGGTACTGCCTTGGCTGCGCCCGGAAGAATCCCCCCCCTGTGAGGTGACCGGGGCTGTATAGGTCCAGAAGGACAGTCCTCTACCTCAAAAGAATGGGGCTCTCTCAAAGAGATCGAGAAGGAAGAGTGGAGATTCACACTACGGCTTCTCCCAGAGCCACAGTGGGCCCCAGAAAAAGGTCGCCATGCAGACCCCATGCCCCTCGACCCCTTGGAATCCGAGACAGCCTTCCTCCTCGAGAGGGCCAGCCTAGGTAGCTGACAGCCCTGGCCAGCACCCAAAGGAGCTATCCAGGGCACAGTACCCTCCCCTTCCCTAAATGCCCTGATCGGCCCCAAAGTTGGGCAATCCAGGCACACCACAGGCGAGGGTACCACTGCTGAGGGGTCAGTGAACCCACCAAGACTGGGCTGCAGAGCAATGGTGGCCTGCACCACTGCCTGCTGGTCAGCACCCATGACCCCAGTCTCGGCAGCCACCGACCCCACCTCAGAAGGGGGCTGACTCCAGCTTGTCGAGGATACTACAGGGCTGCCACACCAACAGTCAACCCCAAGGAGTCAGACTGCTCGTCTGACTCCACCTCCGAAGAGGTAGAGGCCGAGGCCCTGTGCCAGACCATAGGAGGGCGCCCGCTGCCATCCTTGCCAAATGGGCTGCCAGAAACCGAGACCACGCCTGAGCCAGTGCCAGTGCCCCCCACAGCACCGCGAACGGTATCCGCAGAGGACACGGCCCCGGCCCGAACAGCAGCCCCGGAGTCAGAACCAGTCACGGCACCATCCGGCCCCACGGTGCCGCAAGCGGCGATAAGGGCAGAGACGGCAACAACGACAACTCCGATGGTGCCACCGACGCCACCACCCGGCTCCACGGTGCCGCGAACGGCACCGAGGGCAGGGGTGGCACCAACGACGGCACCGACAGCAGATTCTGAAGCCCCCACGGCGCCACATCCCGAGGTGGACATGGCACCCTGCCCAACCTCGGCGCCGCGAGAAGAGGACAAAGACGGCACCGTAGAGACTCCCCATCAGCGCCGCAAACAGTACCGACAGCAGCCATGGTGCCGAGCGACAAACCGGCCCCGTCAGGACCCACAGCACCACGAACGGCACCGAGGCCCGAAATGGCGTTGAGGATGGCGCCGACCCAGGCCTTGTGAACCGCGGGTCCGACACCGGGAGCCTGCCACCCCAAAGGGTGATGGCCTTATGGTGCCTCCCGCCCGCTCAAAGGGAGCGAACGGGCCTCCTGCACCGCAGAAGGAGCCTTGGCAACGGCCAGGCTACTAGAAGCCAAGGCTCCCTCCTCCTCGGTCCGTACAGAACCAGGAGGAGACCCGGAGGACAGGCCGAGAGTACGTGGCTTGGCCCGACGAGTGTTCACCTGACCCCCAAAAGTCGGCGGAGCTCTCCCCACTTTCCACGCGTGTTGCTCGATGACCCGTCAGTCCTTGGAGAAACAGGCGTTGCACGAATCCATGTCATGAAGTGGGCCAAGACACATAAGGCAACGGTCGCTCTGGTAGGTGACGGAAAATTTACGTCGCTAAGGGCACTGTTGTATGGGGGCCGTCCGCTTTCAAGTCTCTGCCCTCCAACCCAGACATGACCCACGAGAAAAAACACCAAAAACAGACTCGACGTCACCAAGAATAAAAATAAATGGAAAGGTCTTACCAAGCGACGTCGAGTAAGGCAACTAGAACTGGCAGGAAAGAAGCCGACGGATTGCGGCATGGATGAATAGTCGACGAAGTCGAAAAACTTTAACTGTAACTGTAATTGCAACTGCAATTGCGTAGCGGTAGGCGAAGAACTGGCAGGCAGGCGGAGTCGACAGTGCCGAACGGCTAACCCAGCGCCACGCCATCTAGCATCGCCTCGAGGGCGGCGCAATGACAGGCCCGTCCCACCTACCAAAAAAAAAAGCCTCAGGTCACGCGACCGCCATGTACCTCAAAGGTGATGAATGTGAAGACTGACACAAATAAGATCTGCCCTTTTGGAAAGTGTCCTGCAGTGCCTGCAGTTAATAATATCCATTCCACTTGAGTTGCCAAGTTTATAACTTGATCTGAATAATCAGGAGGAGGAAAATGAAAGCAAAAGTACGATTTTTTGTTTAATTTTGTTTGTTTGTTTTTTTGTTTCTTTTTGTATAACTTGTTATAACAAGTTAAATTACTTGTGCCCCTGTAAGTGAGGTCACTGTGTGGATATCCCTATGATCCTCCCCTTCCTGCTTGGATACCCCTTGGATATGCATAGCAAACTCACTGCTAAGGGGGGACACAACCTTTCACAGGTACATCAGTGAAAAAAAAAGGAAGGCAAGGGGAGGGATTGTGAGACTGAAAGGGGAAGATGGGGGTAGTAGAGAGGTTCTCGTGTAAATCATGTTTCCCCTGGAAGGGTAGCTCACCCACTGAATCAAATGTGTAACCATGTTAAAAAAAATAAATAAATAATAATTTGTAAGATTTTTTGTTATGTGCAAACAACCTGTAAACCATGTTTCATCCCTTCTGTACTCTATGTATGACGTGAAATCTTTGTAAATGAGTCTTTGACTCAAAGGTCTTTCTGAATATCTCAATAAATAAAAAATGACCACCAGGAATCAGATATACTGAACAAATACTTCTGTTCAGTTTTTACAAAGGAGGGGTAGGAAATGGACCAGTGACAAGGGCAGGAAGGGCACAGGTCCCATTCCAAAGGAAAGGGTCCTCAAGGAACTGGAGACAATAAGAGTTGATAAGGCTAGGGACCAGGTGAGGTGCATCCCAGGATACTGAAAGAGCTAAGAGAAGAGTTGGCCAAACCTCTGACTACCCTGTTTAACCTGTTATTGGAAAAAGGAGAGGTACCCAAGGACTGGAAGAGAGCTGATGTGGTCCCCCTATACAAAAGTGAAAACATGGAGGAAGCGGGGAACTACAGACCGGTCAGCCTGACCTCAGTAGTGGGAAAGGTCATGGAAACAATACTAAAAGAAAGAATAGTGGAATATCTGGTTGTCAATGGTCTACAGGACCCACGGCAGCAAGGCTTTACGGGAGGGAGGTCATGCCAGACTAACCTCACAGAGTTCTTCGACTGGGTAACCAGAGAGGTGGACCAGGGAAGGGCAGTGGATGTGGCCTACCTGGATTTCAGCAAGGCCTTTGACATTGTGCTGTACAGAAGACTGTTAAACAAGCTGGGGAGCATGGGGTGGGAAAGAAGGTAACTAAGTGGGTGGAGAATTGGTTGGATAATAGGACCCAGAAGGTGGTGGTAAATGGCATTCACTCTGCAGAGGGTAAAGTGACCAGTGTGGTACCACAGGGATCAGTGCTGGGTCCAGTCCCCTTCAGTGTCTTTATCAGTGATGTTGTAGAGGATCTGGAAGGGAAGATTTGCCTGTTCTCTGACAACACTAAGCTCTGCAACAGTGTGGACACACCAGGGGGAGTGGATAGAACGAGGGGAGATCTAAGGAAGCTGGAGCATTGGTCAAGGGATTGGCAGCTAGGTTTCAACACAAAAAAGTGCAAGATAATGCACACAGGGCACAAAAACCTGGGAGCTACATATCAATTGGGGGGAGAAATAGCATGCTCCAGGCAAAAAAAGACCTGGGGGTGATGATCTCCAATGACTTCAAGGTAGGTAGGCAGTGTGACAAGGCATCAGGAAAGGCAAAAAGGATGCTGGGATGCACAGGCAGGGGAATCACCAGCAGAAAAAGGGAGGTAATAATTCCACTATACAGGATATTAGTGAGGCCACACCTCGAATACTGTGTCCAGTTCTGGAGGCCTCATCTATGTAAGGACATAGATAGGGTGGAGGCACTTCACAGGAGGGCAAACATAATTGTGCAGGGAGTACATTGCAAGCCCTACGAGGATAGGCCGAGGGAATTAAATATGTACTCCCTGGAGAAGAGGAGGGAGAGCCGGGATATGACCAAGACATATAAGTACCTCACGGGGAAGAATACAGTATTGGAGAATACTGTATTCCAAAGAAAAAGATGCTCAAGGAAAAGTGGGCACAAGATGAAACTGGAGGGAGGGAGGGAGGTTCAGCGGGAACGTGAGGAAGTACTTCTTCACAGAGAGGGTGGTGGACAAGTGGAACAGCCTGCCAGAGGAGGTGGTGGGGGCAGAAATGATTACAGGTTTTAAACATACTTGGGATAGGCATAGAAGATTGCTGGTAGTCGGGGGAGTACAACCTAATACCAGCAGTGCATGATAGAGTGCAACTGTTAGTGGTACTGTAATAGGGCAGACTAGGTGGGTCAAAGGCCTTTATCTGCCAACAATTTCTATATTTCTATGTCCAGCAGTAATCGGATCATGCCTGGGTGTAAAGTATGGCCCAATTAGCTTTTTCGTAAAGTGTATTAATTTTAACTTACTGTTGTTGAAATATTTAGCTCGTATCTGGTTGATCCTGCCTCCCAGCCACTGGAATTTTGAAGTGCGTGTTGTGCCCACAACCACCTGCGGCTGTCCTAGTATGGACGTATGACACAGGGAACAGCTGGGGACGTGCCCATAGACAGCCTGAGTAAATGGAGCTATTAACAGCTCCAGTCTGCAAAGTACATGGCCCAGTGGTATACTGAGAGCAACCACACTCTCGAGAAAACACACCACTGGCATATGACGGAGCTACTGAAAAGGTTGTGATCTGTGCTAGTGCTCTGCCAGCCAGTTACTTTCCTCAACACTACTGACTGAATGGCTAACTCACCAACTGAACTGGGGGGGGGTCCAATTAAGGTACAGAAAGGGGGAGCTAGCGGGTAGGGACTTAAACGCCAAGCAATTACAGACAAACTGTAAGCTTCAAGGGATGGGCAGCTGCAGTGGGACCTACCCATGCCTCAACAAGGGGACTCCAATCACAGCCTGAAAATCACTGCAACTAGCAAAATTAGGAGCAGAAACCTGAGGGAAGCAATACGGGGGCAAAGGACCACAGCTATCAATGATGAGGTGGGGGGGTGCGAGAAGAGGCCCACCTACCTGTAGCATCGAGACAAGATGTATCAAGAACTACCGTGAACTGAAAAAAGGCTGCTAGCAAAAGTACCTCCAGCATCCTATATGCACCAGGCAGTGGCAAGGACACTGAGACCTTCAAGGCTGAAGCTGCAGTGCACGTCAGGTAATCCTGCTACCCCTCAATTACAGGCACTTAAGAGAGAACCTGAATGGAGAAGCACCCACAGCTCCTTCTACACAATTAATGCCAATCTCCTCGAAAAAATAATAAAATGGCTTTGTAATAGGGTGCAATGAAGAGCTCTGGCTCGAAGCTGTGATCCCCATCACTGGCACTGCAAAGACTGAGGAAGTGGCAGCCTAAGAAAACAGAGGTCACCAATGTTCTAAGCTGCAGTCACAACTTTTTAAGGCTATACTTGTGCCAGTCTCTTTCCAACTTTGCTTCTTATAAATATCTTCTGTTCAGAGGTATGACTACCCGGTAAACTTCCTCTTGGGTTAAACAAGATGGTGAAATATTGGATAGCTATGCTGTCAATGTGCATTAAAAAGGCGGTCCTAAAAAACTGGAAAAACACAAATGTAATTACATATGCTGAGTGGTTTGGTTTTATCCTTAACTCTATTCAAACAGAAAAAAACATCAGCAAGTGTGCATAGTAAATTTGACACATTTCTTGAAATATGGGGACCACTCTACAGTATACTATTTATTTATTTCAGAAGTTTCACCAGGAAAGACAGATTGAGGTGAAAAACAGCTAGCTTCCAGATGTGTCCTGGGGGATGGGGAAAAGGGGGGTAAGAACAAAATATAACAATAAATTATACAATAAACATAATAGAGAGATACAAATTAAACAGTGCAAAATGAAGTTCAACAGACCTGTAAAAATTATAAGTTAAAATATTACCGGTACACGTACAGGCCAGGGGGAATCTGCCCCAAAGGTTCAAGGAAAAGTATCTTTCAACGGTGAGGGCACACGGGTTAGGGAACTGTGGAAAGGAGCACAGACAAGGGGAGGAAGAGAGGTGGACAAGTGGAGGAGAAATAAAAGAGGGAGGAGGATTGGTGAAAGGGCAGGGTTGGTGAGGGGAAAGAGAGAGTAGCTTGAGGAGTGGGGAAGGGCCATGACTCAGGGGCAAGCACAGGAGGGAGCAGTGTGGTCATGGAGCAGAAAGGCAAGATAGCATCTGGAAGAGGCGGAGCGAATGGTTAGGTGGAGAGAGTTCCAATGTTTACGAAAGCGGAAAGAGAAGCCAGCCTGACCAGTGAGGGATTTATGAGAGGGCCGCACGAAGGAACAAAAGTCAGAGTTATGGAGGATGTATGAGGAGGGAGGCAGAGGGAGAAGAGAGCTAACATGTTGCGGGGGATGAGGCCAGCGAATTTAGAGAGAAAAAAGAGGCACAGTGGATTAGGTGGTGACCTTCCAGGGAGGGGAGGGAGAGGGCAAAGTATAACCAATAGTGGTGAGAGCTGGGTGGGCAATCCAAGGTAGGGTGGCAGAATGAGTGAAAGAGGGGGTCCACTCTGGCAAGGGTGGATTTTGGGGCAGCACTGTAGACAATTTCGCCATAATCGATAATGGGAAGGATCATTTTAGTAATGATATCAGAGCGAGCAGGAAGCGGTATGCAGCTTTTTTATTCCTGTATAGCACACCGAGTTTGGGATGGAGTTTTTTATGTATGGCATTCACGTGCTGCAAAAAGTTAAGGTGCTGGTCTAGCCAGACCCCAAGGTACTTAAATGAGGGCACACCATCAATTGTGACCCAATCTAGGGTGTGGAAAGAGGGGAGGGATGGGAGCCTGGTGAGCCTCTGCTTAGTGACAAAGGTCATGGAGACTTTTTTTTTGGGGTGGGGGCATTTAAGGATAGCTGATTTAACATGAACCATCACTGGATATTGTCGAAATCATGTTGAAGCCTGGCTGTTAGTTCCGGGGGACACCAGAGGCAAGAAGGATAGTGTCATCTGCGTACATGTGGATGGACCCGGATGAGCAGACAGAGGAAAGATTGTTTAGGAATATCGAGACTAGAAGCAGGCCAAGGACAGAGCCTTGGGGGACACCGGTGTAAATGGGGAGGGGGGGGGTAAGGACTCACCAATTCTGATTGAGATCTACCCACTAGGTAAGAGCAGAACCAGTTAGTTGCAGAGTCTGAGAGACCCGCTGACTCTAGTTTGTCAAGGAGGAGAGAGTGGGAAATGGTGTTGAAAGCTTTGGCCAAATCGACAAAGATGGCAGCGGTGAGAAGGCTCTGGCCCATGTGTCTGTGTGGATAGAATATGTGAGCCAGAGGGAGGAGGGAGGAGGTGGTGGAGTGATAGTTGCGGAAGCTGGACTGGAAGGGGGTGAAAACAGAGGAGAACTAAAAGAAGGGAGGGAGTTGAGAATGTACTATGTGCTCCTGGAGTTTAGCTGAGGTTGGGAGCAAAGAGATAGGGTGGAATTTCCAGGAGTGGAGAAGTCTCCTCCTTTAGGAACGGAACGACAGTTATGTGTTTCCAGACATCAGAGACAGAAGCGAGAGAGAAGGAGAGGTTGAGAAGGGAGGAGACGGTGAAGGCAATAGCAGGGGCTCAGAGGTGTAAGAGCTTGGGGTTGAGCCCATCAGGGCTCCTACCTTTCAGAGGGCTGAGGGCCAGCAGGGCATTGAGAGAAGCAGCAGGGGTGACTGGCGAGAAGGAGAGTGAAAGTGGGCAGGAGGAGGGATGCACCAGTGCAATAATATTCTACTGTATCATTAATACTTTACCTGCAATAACAATGTATTTTGCCCTAAACTATTTACATTATATACAGTATACATAATTTCTGTCACCTAGATGCTATGAGAGTATTCTTACCATCACATAATTGATACCTACCAGTAAACTCTTGTACAGAGTATGTATTGTATGTCTTGTGTTCTGTGTACTTGTGTTTAACAAAATTAATTTAACAGTTTAACTAAAAAACGCTATAGCTGTACCAGTGATCTCTAGTCGGGTTGCATTATTACCTACATGTACAAGTTCTCACTGACAATGTGGAGCGACAAAGAAATTCCATGATATTCTGGCTCAGAGTTTTGTCACATAGCTGGAACGTCCTTATACAGTAACAATTATCCAAAATGATGCAAGGTTTTAGACTTCCAACTTAAAACACTTTATAAAATGCACTGGACAAGTCCTGCATTCTGACTGGGTGTTGGAGCCCAAAATGTGTGTGTTTATGTCAGCACATTCCCACAGTGTTGCACTTCTTTCAGAACCCCACCCAACTGACATGATTAAAACAACTGTTTGCTGACTTGTAATACCCATTTTGTAGGCGTAATAAGTGCCTTGTGTCTTGCCCCTGTGTGTGCAGTAACATCAACACAACCATACACCCTGTCATGTTTTACTGTTTACATAATGTGGTTTCCACTTCTTATATAGCTGTACTTACGTCAGAATTGTCACACGTCAACTTTATTACTGTTCCTATGTTGCATCCCCAGAGCTTGTTCAGTACCGTAGGGTTCGATTCTCAAACCCAAACCTATGGCCATTTTGTACCTTGCCTGAGACTGCAACCCCACTGAGCCATGTTCAATGGAGTAACAGACTCTTCCCATGCTCCCACAAAGCCCTTTGCCAGTGCCCAAGAAGAGGGTTGCAGTGCTAATGTCCTGCACAACCCTTCACAAAGCATTATGGTCCTTGTAACCTGAGTTACAGGCTACAGGTAGATGGGGTAACTCTGTGCGATCACCCACAACTATGCGAGCCACAGGCAGGTGTCAACAGAGGACAGGGACAGTCCAAGAAAAGATGGGGAGCCTTTGGAAATTAGGAATGCAACTGTGGGAGGAACTTTATGTTGGTAGTGGAAAGCACAGTGCTTCAGTAATGGGGGCCTGATTCTCAAAAATCTATCAGAGGTGCAAAAACAGTCCCAAAGACCATTTTGCACACATGCTGTTTGTGGTCACATGCTCTTCCCAGCCACCACTAAAGTCATTTGTGACTGCATAGGGTGAGGGGTTGGGGTCACAGATACACAGAATCTGATATCAGAAGGAGACCAAAGGTTCATCTGGTCTTCCCTTACTAAAATTACCTCTTCTCACTGACCCAATGTCCTAGGAGTGCTTTTCCTTCTGCCAAACGTCAAACCCCTTTTTTTGACAATACATGTTTTATTGTTTTAATCAAAAAGAAAATTCACATTACAATACTGTCATATAAAATCAATCAATGCATTTACATAAGAATTGCACAGTTTACCTCTTTTCTTGCAAACAAAACAAAAAAATGTTGCTCTAGGTAATAAAGCCTACATTCACTAAACATTTAACTCAATCCTACATAGAAAATCCATCAGCCTAAACAGTAGTAGTAAAAACAACACTCGCAGCTTGCGGCTGGTTCAAAGGGAGGAAGAGTGAGCTTCTCCAAAATAAACAGCAAATCCCGTGGCAGGACAGGGTCCCTAATGGGAGGTTTCAAATGAAGAATGCCCCACAAGAAGGTGCAGGACAGATCCAGTTGGGCAATATTTTTGCTGTCAATGGGTGCACGGTAAGTAGAGATAGCAGAAAGATGCACCTTGATATAGGAGTAACCCAGTCTGAATGGGAATGGAGGTACTCCAGGATGAGATTCACCAGACAGGTCAAAGGGATCCAAATGCTGGTCAGTAGCCCAGATGGAGAACCGCTTCCATTTCATGGCATTAGTGGCTCTGGTGGAAGGTTTCCTAGTGGCCACTAGAACATCCACCACCCTAGAGGAAACCCCAAATCATGCGATGGCTAAGTCTGAAGGAGCCACGCATGGAGATGAAGAAACCTGAGGTCTGGGTGAATCAGACCACCCTGGTCCTGGGAGAACAGATCAGAGCAAAGGGACAGGAGAAGAGGAGGTTACACTGCCAGCTGTTGGAACAATATCTGTCACAGCCAGTAGGGGGCCATTAGAATCATGTCCGCCCTCTCTGATTGCAGCTTGAGAAGAACACTCTGCAGAAGCAGGAAGGGAGGATAGCCATGCAAGAGTCGAGCTCCGCCCCAATGAAGTGTATCACCTCCGAAGGTACGAGTTCCAACTTGGCCTCGTTGACCAGGAAGCCAAGTGACAAGCAGGTCTAGAGGGCCAGATCCTTGGACCACTCCCCCTCCTCCCTGGAGGGACCCCGCTATAAGCCAGTCGTCCAGATAAGGGTACACCCGGACCCCTCGGCGCCTCAGGTAGGCTGCCATCAGTGCGATGCATTTGATAAAGACCCTGGGAGCCAAGAACATGGCCCGGAACTTGCAGAACATCCCCTCCGCATGGAACCAGAGGAACCAGCAGTGGGACAGACAAATTGGGACATGGAAGAATGCGTCCTGAAGATCCAGAGAGCAAAACCACATGTTCTGCTCCAGAGATGGTATGATCTGAGACAGACTGACTATCCTGAAAGTGCGTAGCTGAAGGAATTTTTTCAGGTCGTACAGATCTAAGATGGGGCGCCAGCCCCTCCGTTTTGGCACCAGAAGTACCTGCAGACAAACCCTGGCTGTACTGGAGAGTCCGTGACAGAAGTCACTACCTCCTTCTGGAGGAGCTGAGCAATGTCTTCGCCAAGGGCTGACAGCATGTCGGCAGATACCATGTCCTCCCGTGGGGCACGGGTTTGGCAAGGTGGGTAAGCCTCGAACTCTAGAGGCAGACTCTGACCGACCACCTGAGGACCCACCTGTCTGGGTGACAGCAGATCAGGCGGAAAGGAAGTGGTGGAGCTGACCCCACCCCCACAGGAGGACCCACGGGAGTCAGGACGGGCATGGGGGAAGCACTCCCCATCCAGTCACTGGGCAGGCTTGGAGGAGGAGGGACCGGCTGAGGAAGCAGCAGGTCCTCGACCTCCTGGTTTCTGGACAACCAAAGCAACAGACTTCGGCCAGGAATGCCAAGCCTGGACCTGCTGCCCAGCTGGAGGCTGGGATAGCTTGGCTGCAGGAGCAGAGAGGGTCCGAGAGGGCTTCTTCCTTTGAACCTTAGAGCCCTCGGGTTCCCTCTGGGCGAATGTAACAGAGTCCAGGGTGGCAATGGACTTCTCAATACGAATGAGCTATCCTTTCACCCCCGGCCCGAACAAGTCGATGCCAAGGAAGGGGACATCTGCCAACTTGTGCTGGGTATCTGCCTGCAAAGGTTGAGATCCTCAGCCAAGCCCTGTGGCGCATGTCCGCCATGGCAGCCACAGGAGTTGTCGATGTCCATGGTTGTCTGTAGCTGCTGATTAGACACTACTCAGCCCTGGTCCTGGACCTGCTTGACCATGGTCAGCAAGACAGCCGGGAGCCAGGAAAGCACCTCCATCAAAGGGGCATATGAGGACATGAGCAAAGTGGGTCATTAAACGGGCTGAACTCTCCTTGCCGAAGGCTGAGGCTGCACAGACCTTCTTGGTCACATAATCCAATGCCTTGGGATTCCTTGTCGGGAGGCTTATCCACGTCCCCAGCACTGCTGGTGTACCGAAAGACCAAAATGGCCACCAGACCCTCAGCCAAGGGATGTTCAGTGAAACACGACAGAGAACCGGTAGGGACCTTATACTTGTGGGAAATCCGCGTCGATGGCACAGGGCAAGAGGCAGGGTGCTGCCAAAGCTCCAGAGTAGGGCCAAGAATGGCCTCGGCAACTGGGAAGGCCTCCACAGCAGAGTCACCCCAATCGAGAATCTCGGTCAAGGGGTACTTAGCCCGGTTTCTGGATGGGCTCCATCTGAAGCCCCATAACATTCCGAGATTAAGCAGAGCAGGCCAGCGAAAGAAGTGGGACCATGCTCCATGGACAAATCCTCTCCCGACTTGGCGCCCACTGGACAGGAGTGTAGGAAGGAGCCCTCAGACTCTGAGGATTCGTCGAATGGTGGTCGACCACTAGAGTCCCCGCTGACTCTATGGGTCTGTCAGGAGTGACAGTGAATGACAGCCGATGAGGAAGCCTGGGAGTGGTACGGGCACTCCCAGGAGAGGGGCTCTCCTTCAGCTAATTTGGCGACAGCTCCACCTGGATGGGTGGGACCAGCCAAGCTGGGGCAGGCTGAGGCCTTGGAGGCGGAAGCCATGTAATAGCCGGGGTGGAGGCTGGGACCAGCTTAACCCCGGTAAACGCAGTGTGATGCCACATGAGAGCCTCATAGCACCGACGCATTTTGGCGGGTAGAGCCTCCTGCTCGGGAGGAAGAAGAGAGGAGTAGCAGTGACGCCATTTGTCCTAATGCTGAGAGAGGAACGTCAATGCCAACATGGGATGCTCGACTCTGGGCTTCGGGATTGAGACCTCGACCGTTGGGGACACCAACAGTAGGTCTCGGAGGGAGTCGGTGAAAGCCGAGCATCCTTCTGGATTACCGGATCCCAAGGGGTATGGACCGGATCAGCAGGCTCGTCCAACCCACCCTGAGAGGTGACAGGCAGGACCAGAGTCCTACAGAGGGAGGTATCAGCCTCATTTGGCGATAGTGCATCGACCAAGTTGAGAAAATTCTCAACAGGTTGTTCGACGGGCGTCTTGACCAACTGGCCCAACAGGGAGACCATGGAGTCTGCGGCCTGGGCCTAAGGAACAACCATAGTCAAAACCTCCAGAGAAGCGTGGGAATCAGAGGTTCGCAATCCCACAATCGACGGCAAGAATTCCTTTCAGTCTCCTTCTTCGAAGATTCGGATTTTCTGCCCTTAGAGGAGCCCTGCCCACAGGTGGGAAGGGAATGGTACAAATCGCAAAACGTCCCTGTGAAGGTGGCACCAAAAGAAAAGCGGCACAAAGGCTGAAGCTGATGAGGCATGCTCTGCAGCTTGAGCTGCAGCCTCTTCAAAAGCCGTGGACACCGCCCGACGGGCATCCTTCGAGTGAACGAGGGGATCCCGTTCATCTAGGCACCCTAAGAGAAGCCGAAAGTGTCGGTCTTCTAAAGTTGACGGATGCAAAATGCAACAGAGGCCACAAGCCTCGGGATCATGATCGTGGCCTAGGCAGTAGACACACATGGTGTACGGGTCTGTCCAGGACATCTTCTGCCCACACTAGCACTTCTTAAAAACCAGTGCCGACTCTGAGTCATCCACGTCGGAGACTGTAGCCAAGGGAGCTACCACCCGGATGGGTGGGAGTAGCCAGCTTGAAGATGTTTCGGCAAGCCTTAAAGGGAAAGGAACACTGCCAGAAGTATGGATAATACATCATATCCACATCCCTAGAATCAACAATTATACAGCCCCACCTGACCATCTGTCTAGGGCACCCTTTCCAATAAAGGAAAATACCCTTACTTACCAGAGACATTAGGCTTAAAAACTTTCTAATGTAGCCCTGTACTGAAGAACACCCTACTAAAGGCTAGTGGTCTCCATTCAGGCACTGTGGGCACTGAATGGAAGTTAGCTAGCAGATTAGTCATTTGGAAAGCCTCAGCTTAACAAACACAATTTCTAAAATTAAGGGTGCTCCCTGTCACCAGGAAGCCCCAATCTGCCTCAGAGTCAAGCAGTCCTAAAGAAAAATAAGAGAGAGCCGTGAAATTAAACCATTCTTTCAGAGAACTCCATCTATGCTGCTACTCCTTTTCAGTGGTACAACTGATACTGGGTGGCTGATGCAACTGGAATCCTCAAGTCCTCAGGGTTTTATGCTGAGGTCACAGCTTTGGGCTGTACCATCACCCCAGTGGGGGCGCACATTACCATATGTAATTATAACCCACTGACAAAGAGGAGGGGGCTGTGCTATATACACCTCAAAGAATCTCTCCTGGGCCACCCCCTAACCACCCCACTCTCTGACTCATCTGCACAGATCCATCTTAGGAGCCCATGGCAAAGTCCTCACAGTCGCTGCAGTGTAGATCCCTCCCAAGGAGCAAGTGAAAGGCCTCAACGTCGTCCTGGACTTTCCCCGAATGCAACCCCCTGATTCCGAGTTAATCATGCTTGGAGACTTTAACATAAACTGACTTGCCTCAGATCCTGGAGGCCTCAAAGATGCCCTTTCCTCTGTAAACCTTACACAACTGGTCACCTTCCCTACCAGACACAACTACAGAACTGGCACTAGCACCCTTCTGGATTGGGTTCTAACCAACCACCCTACCCGTATCTCAAACATCTCCATCCTCCCAGATTCACTTAGTGATCATTCCCCTGTCATCTGTGAATGGACTAACAAATTTTGCAAACCACCACCATCAGTCATCACCAGCAGAATCCTCCCCCGTGGGAAGGTGAATCTCCTCAAATCCTACCTCAGGCAGCAGGATTGATCTCATATCTACAATGTCAATTCGTCCCTGGATTCCTTCATTTCCAGCTTCAATGCAGCCTGTGACTCCTATGCCCCCTTCAAAAAGCATAAAGTCAAAGCACTTTGCAACCCCTGGCTCACCATAAACCTAATAGCGCAGCTAAAATCTTGGGACCACCTCTGGTTTCTGGCTCGGGCCTCCGGCTCGCTAACTGACATTCAGAACCATAAACGTGCACGGAATGACTGCACAAAAGCTATCAAACTACACAAAAGCACCTACTACAGGGAAGCTCTCACCAATTCATGGGATAAGGGGAGAGTGTTCTGGAACAATATCAAAGAAGTAACCGGAAGGCAGCCAAAAACTTCCCCAACTATGCTAGACATTGATGGGACTATTACCCTGGACCCCACGACTATTGCTAACACTTTCAATACCGCTTTCACAGACCTCAGTTCTGTCCTCCCCCGACTTCTTCAATGAAGTCGACTCCTCTGCTCACCCTACCAGCACTCCCACCGCCTCCACCTACCCTCCCTCCTTTCTACTTTAAAGCAGACAAGATGCACGAAGCTCACAAATACATCAGTAAAGCAATTGCCAAATCAAGAAATTGTGGGGACTCACTTGACCTAAAACTGCTGTCCCTCACCCTTGAAGTGATTAGACCGTTAACCAAGATCTTCAACCTCTCCCTCAACCTCTGCCAGTTCCCTGACAGATGGAAATCCGCTAAGGTTACTCCGGTCCATAAAAAAGGAGACAAGACTAATCTCAGAAACTACCGACCAATCTCCATATTGCCTCCCCTCTCCAAGGCTCTCGAACGCCTTGTTGCTGACCAACTCGCTGACTATCTGGACAAACACAATATCCTATGTACACAACAACATGGCTTCAGAAAAGGGCACAGCACCACTTCTGCCCTCTTGGAATTTACCGGAGCCATCCACAGTTCCCTGGATAATGGTCACCTAGCCAGGTCAGTCTTCATTGATTAACTAAGGCCTATGATACCGTCCATCACTGACTGCTACTGGAACAGCTTTTAGACTCCACGGCCTGGTTTAAAAGCTACCTGGAAAACAGATCACAAAGGGTAAAAATAGCTGGTGTCCCCTCCAATGGGCAGACTAAGTGGGCCAAGCGGTCCTTATCTGCCGTCAAATTCTATGTTTCTAGGCCAGTCCGCTCTGGAGTCCCTCAGGGTTCCATACTGGGCCCACTTCTATTCAGTCTCTTCCTGAATAGACTCCCTCAATCTTGCCCAGAACAAATTATACTCTATGCTGATGATGCCGTAACTCACACCACCCATAAGGACCCACAATCTCTGCAAAATAATCTTCAGCTTGGTTTCACCTCAGTTGAGAACTGGTTCAGCAAACACAGACTCATTCTCAACTATAAAAAAACAAAGTCTATGCTTTTTAGTAACTCCCACAGCAAGCACAGGCTGCATCCTCTGACCATCACCAACTGCCTAGGAACGACCCTCGAACAGGTGCAATCCTTGAAATATCTGCAGATCACTCTTGACAGTAACCTGTCCTATGGGGCCCACATCGACAACGTCGATAAGGCTGCCAATACGCGACTTGGGTGTCTCTACAGGCACAGGACATGCCTAACCCCAGCAGCCTTAAGTGTCGCAGTTCAAAGCTCGGTTGTCTCTATTATCGACTATGGCCTCATCATATACGGCTCAGCCACTTCAACAGCCCTCAGACGTATTTCAACATCACTCAACAAAGCCTGTCGACTTATCACTGGATCTCATCAACTTACCCATACGTGCGACTTCTACGCCCAAACTAGCTAGTTAAAACTCTCCAACCACCTAAAATACCAAACCTGCATTATGGCTAAAAAGATAATCATGGGCCTTGCCCCCCACCCCCCCCGGGGGTCCAAGCCCTCCTCTGTCCAAGCAGTAACTCCTGCCATACTAGGGGCTCCAAAACTCAACTCCTGTTGGTCCCTAACTGCAGAACCTCTCTGGGACAATGGTCATTTGCCTACAGGGCCCCTAGCTGGTTGAATAGTCTCATCGTTGAGATCTCCTCCATTCCTGAGCTAGGTCCATTCAAAATAAGGCTCCGACTCAATCTCTCTGCCTTCAGCACCTGTGACTGCCTCACCTAACCAGTCCTCCTTACTATTCCGCAGTCCTGCCTAAGGTCTTCACATAGCACTTTACCTTTTCCCCTTATCCTTCCTCTTCCCTAATCCCTCCCCTCATCCCCACCACCTGCACTTCTCTGTGCGTTGCGACAATTGCCTCTGGCATGCTCTTACCTCCCAGTGTCTTACTATTGTATTCCCTCTTCTGCCCTGCCTGTCTTATCCAAAATGTATGCATTTATTTACATGTAATAACTGAGTGTTAATCTGTTTATACTGCCTAAAACTGCATCTGCTCTGTTGTTTTGTCCTGGAATTGACATGGAACCTTTGTAAAACAGCCTCGGCTCAAAGGTACTTGTAATCCTAGAATCAAAGTAAATAAAATAAATAAATAAATAAATGTACAGTAATACAAAAAGAAGAGCATTTGGTAGGACAGAGGGGACCCTTGGAAGAAAGCAAGCATTTGTCAGGACATAGGAATCTCTGGAAAGAAGTTAGCATTTGCAGGACGGAGAGTGTGTCTGGCAGGACAGAGGAAGTTGGCGAGCATTTGTCAAGACATAGAGGATCCCTGGAGGGAAGCTAGCACTTGGAAAGTAGGGATCCCTGAAGGGAAGTTAGCGTTTGTCAGGATAGAGGAGATGCCTGGTGGGAAGTGACATTTGTCAGGACAAAGAGGATCCCAGGAGGGAAGCAGGCACTTGTCAGGAAAGTGTGGATCCCTGGAAGGAGGTAAGAGTTTGTAAGGACAGCATGGATTTCTGAAGGGAAGAGACTGTCAGGATAATGGGGATCCCTGGTGGGAAGTAAGCCTTTATTAGAACAAAAGGGATCCCTGGAGGGAAGCAACTATTTGTCAGTACAGAGGGATCCCTGGAGGGGAGTTAAGCATTTTTTAAGGCAGAGATCTCTGCTGGTGGGGGAGCCTCTATCTATAGTCAGAGACTCACTTGTACTATAACAGAGGTGTAAAATACTATTAATATTATGAAGCACACACCTGCAGTGCCACTCTGTAGAGCTGTGTCATTGTAAGGATGGTCTTCTTCACCACGTTGACGTTCTCATCCTTCAGCAGCATGTTCAAGTTGGCAATGAGTTTCAACAGCAGCTCACTGTCTCTTTTACTAACAGTGAGGGGGAGAGACAGAGAAGGATGAACAATTAATATGGATGGAGAGTGTCACATGAGAAAAAAGGTAACCTAGGGTAAGACAGCACCATTATTACTATTACAGTACTTGCGTTTATTTTACACACGTGGTCTTCACCTTGTGTTATAAGGGTGCCTTAACAAGGAGAATCAAAATATAGTACAGTTACATAAGAACTTACCGCAACAGTAGATCTTTGAGAAGATCTCTTGGAGCAGGCCATCACCAGCAGGACTCAGTCATCTGGCACTTGGAGCACACGGAAACCTTTCTAGCTAGCAGTGTACCAGAGGGGACTGCCCACCTCTGACATCAGCGTCTAACATCAGCCTATCCTATATAAGGCGGGCGGGCCTCAAGCCCTCCTCAGTTCTCCCGCCAGAGACCAGAAGTAGGATTCCAGAAGAGGGAGAACTAAGGAGAAAGTACAGTTACATAGGAACTTACCGTAACAGTAGATCTTTGAAAGAGGTTCCTTTAGTAGGTCATCACATATAGGACTGGTGCCACCTGGCGTCGGGCTGCATGGCGGACTTTTCTAGCAATCCCAATCAATGTTTTTTGTTGGTAGGCAGAGCCGATGCACCAAGGGTCATCTGGCAATGCCGCAACCGCCTCCCTAGCCTGGTCCCACAACAAATTCTTGTACTTCACATGTGAGCCAGGTAGTTAAGGGCCCTGGTGGCAAGTGTGGCAGAGGGAAAGGTACACTTGCCCACCTGGTCCAGCTGCCTTGATTCTCTGTCTGGAGGAAAGGCACTGAGATGCTTTGGGAGCTTGGTGCGGTCATGTGCCATGTTGATGACCACCGAGTCGGCCTTAGGATACTTCCCTGAAAAAAAAGACTTACCAGCTGGAGGATGGTATAGCCTGTGCCTCTTTTTAGGGACTGAAGGGATAGTGTGAGGGTGAAGCCATGCGGGGCCCTGGGAACGTCATCATATGACTCAACCATTGGGGGACCACCAGAGGGGAAGTATCGCGCTGGCGAAGGTAAATAGCCTAGCGCTGACATTCTGGATCCTGCTCTTCAATTTCCCACCCCATTGTGGAATGGATATGTCTCATTATATCCATAAAGGTGGGGTCGTCTGGGGGGGCGGGGGAGAAACTTGTGGACCTTGGTGGGTTCACCATCATCCCCCGAGGAGACCCCTTCCAGGGAGAAGGACTTGAAACTGGCTTCATCACCCGAGATGGAGTCCTCAGCCCCACTGTCGCCAGGTCGAGGGTCAACCAGGCGAATGGGGGTACCAGTGTATGTATGTGTAGGAGGAGCACTGGGTGGCAGACAAGCAGGGGCAGGAAAAGTAGTGCCCCTAGGAGGCCCCTGGGGGTGGGATGTCTGTGGCAGGCCCGAATGAGGGGCCTGTGACTGCATGAACACCCAAAGTGCTGATATCAGACCGTGGTAATCCACGGGCATCAGAGCTGGACCCCCAGGCACTAGGCAGCTGTAAAGTGGTAGGGGTCCGAGCGGTGCAGGATACAGGCAGGCCAACGCCATCCCTGCGGGAGCCGGATACTGGTAGGCTGGTGCCGGGCTCCCAGGCATCAATGTTGGATAGCCCAGCTGAGGTTCAGCAGGCGTGGGCAGCAGCACAGGTGTCATCCCCCCCCACCAAGGCTGCGGTAGGAGGAGGTCTGGCATGGGTCCCCTGGGCGCAGGCAGAGGGAGAGCCAGCCAAGGCCCTGCCGGCATGGAGGGGTAGGGCCAGCGCCGGACCCACAGGTTGTGGAGTGTAGGAGCCAGCCCAGCAGGCATCGGCCTGGGAGATGGGGCGGAATGCACAGGCATCTGGTGAGACGAGACCGGTGTCGGAGAAGAGGGCTCCAACGGCGATGGCTGGGGGGAAACCGAGCTCGTGGAGATGCCGGTACCCAGCGATGCCTACCCCTGAAACTGAAGGGTAGGCCTGACAGAGGTCCCAGAGACAGAGACCAGCATCGTGGGCGTGGGAGACAGGGCAGCAGAGCGAGAACTAGCGCCAGCAGCACCTGTGCCAACTGGAGGAGTTCCAGTCGAGCTTCCTGCTGAAGAGCCCGCTGAAAACAAGGGCTAGAAAAGCAGGGGCTGTGGGGTATGAACAGACGTACCCTGCCCTGAAGAGACACCACCAGTCACAAAGATCCGGTCCGACGGCAAGGCCATCAGCAGCCCTGAGGGAGAAAGGACATGCTGGGCTCCAGAGGTCGACCCCCCCCCCCCCGAGGTAGGAAGACCCAGAGGCAGTCGACAGAGGAGCCTTATGCGGTGACCACGAGAGGGAGGAAGACTGGAGACAGTCCCAGTCTTTGTCCCAGTGTTTGTGCTTCCTTGATGACTTATCCTTCAACTTGGAGGAGGAAGAGCCTTAAGACTGGGCCAGGGAAGCATAGGAGCTCCGGGCCTACAGCTTCCATTCCATCTGAGCGACCTTCTGCTTGAGGATGTGGCTCTCAAGGGTCCTCTGGCATTGTCTTCTGGTGGCCAGATTAAACTTCTGGCAGGCCTCGCAGGCCTGAATGTCATGGTCGGGGCCTAGGCAGACGAGGCAAGTAGGATGTCCGGCCTTATCCTGGATCTGTCTGCCCCAGGTGCATTTAGTGGAACGTTCGGAAGATGAAGTAGGTTGAGAAGGCATAAAAGAAGTGGACACCGAAAAAATATACAGGTTACTCACCTGTAACTGAAGTTCTAGGAATGGTATATGTTGTTCATCCACACTGTCTGGCAGGTTCCTTGCCGCTTTAAATCTTGCCGGAAGGTCTTCAAGCTGGCTCCTCCCACCCAGCAGGGTGGTAAAGCTCTCGGCTCCGCCCCATGACGCCAGATCTAGCCCGCTGGAAGCCAGGTTGTGCGTCGAAGCCGGGGAGGTCGTGGAGTCGTAGGGATGAACAACATATACCATTCCTAGAACTTCTGTTACAGGTGAGTAACCTGTATTTCTAGGGACATGGATATGTTGTTCATCCACACTGTCTGGCAGACTCCTAGCAGTTCTCCGGGAGGAGGGAGGCAAGGCGCACACCCCTTACGTAGGGAACAAAGACTGGAGAACCGAGGCCCCAAAACCAGCATCCCGGCGTGACTCAAGGTCGATGTGGTAGTGGGTAATAAGGTATGTGCCGACTTCCAGATAGCAGCCATGCAGATATCCTGGATAGGGACATCCCTGAAAGCAGCTACCGATGCAGCGGTATGGCGGGTAAAATGAGCTCTTATCCCTCTGGGAGGCTCCATGCCCGCCAACCTATAGCAGAGATCTATGCAGGAGGTGACCCACCTGCTTATCGTCCGCTTGGCTGCAGGTCTGCCAGGTGCGGCCTCAGCGTAGGTGACAAACAGCTGGCGAACCTCTCCCCGAGCTTCAGCCGACCGCTCCTTAAGTAGGCGAGTGCTCTGCTAGGGTCCAAATATGGAGCCTATATTCGGCCTCCGAGGTGTGATTGGGGTAAAACACCAGCAGAGTGAACACCTGGTTAAGGTGAAACTCCGACACCACCTTCGGAAGGAACTTCGGGTGGGGCAGAGGACAACCTTGTCCCTGTGGAGGACCAGATAGGGAGACTCGATGGAAAGCGCCTGGAGCTCTCCCATCCTTCTGGTTGACGTGATAGCCACCAAGAAGGTGGTCTTCCACAACAGGTGGGAGATATCGCACCTGTGCATTGGTTCGAATGGCTTGACCGTGAGCTTGGCCAATACCAGCAGTAGATCCCACGGAGGTGGATGTTCTCGCACCGGAGGGGAAATGTGATCAAGGCCTTAGAAAAAGTGCCAGACCACCTTCTCCTGCGCCACTAACTGCTTTCCGGCCCGCGCCCGTAAGCAGAGATGGCTGCCAGGTGCACCTTAAGGGTCGTCGACCGAAGCCCTTGCTGAGAAAAGGACCACAGGTAGTCCAGAATGCTTGCCGAGGAACAGAAGGAAGGGTACAGGCCCTTTCCCTGACACCAAATGGAGGATTTCTTCCATTTGAAAGCATAGCATTTTCTGGTCGACTCCTTATGGGATGCCTCAACGACGTTGAGGACCTCGTCGGAAAGACCCAAGGCCTGGAAATCTAGCCGCTCAGGAACCAGGCTGTCAGGTGCAGGGATTGAAGGTCCGGATGGAATACCTTCCCCTGATGACTGAGATGAGGTCCGGGCGGGCTGGAAGCCGCCTCTGGAGCCTGGAGCTGAGACTGAGGAGATCTGGATACCAGAGCTGGCGGAGCCAGTCTGGGGCTACCAGAATCACCTGCACCTTGTCCCTCCTCGCCTTGAGAAGCACCCTGTGGATCAAGGAAAATGGGGGAAAGGTATAGAAGAGGTCCGGGGTCCACGGCCTCGAGAAGGCATCCCCCTGCAGCAAGCCCTGTTGAGGGGGGCCGGCATGAAACAGTCTCAGCTTCGCATTCTCCCTGGAGGCAAAGAGGTCCGCCTGAGGCGTGACCCTGTGGGAGAAGAGATCTTGTACTACCTCCGGCAGGAGAGAACCACTCGTGAGACGCAGCCACTATCCGGCTTAAGGCATCGGCCAGGGTGTTGGAGGCTCCGGTCACGTGAATGGCTAGGAGATCCGTCTCCGGGTTGCGCACGAGATCACATGCGGAGAGCTTCCTTGCATAACAGCATGGAGCGTGTCCCGCCCTGGCGGTTTAGGTAGTACATGGTCGTGGTATTGTCCGTCTGGACCTGAACCACTTGACCCCGTAGAACGGAGCGAAGGTGGTGAGAGCTAGGCGGACCGCTCGAAGCTCCAGCAGGTTGCTATGGCATCGGGACTCCCGAGGGGACCAGAGGCCATGCGCTCTGTGCTCCCCCAGATGGGCACCCCAACCCAACAGAGATGTGTCGGTCGATAGAGAGACCGTCGGCTCGGGGCGGACGAACGAGATGCCCTCCTGCAGATGTGCCGGAACGGTCCACCACTGGAAAGCGTCCCACATTTCCTGGGCCACTGTCACCAACTGATCCAATGAATCGAAGCATAGTGACCACTGGCTGGCCAGTTCCCGTTGAAGGGGACGCACGCACCAACAGGCCCAACGGACCACGCTGGTGCAGGCCGCCATGAGGCCCAGGAGACGCAGGAGTCCCGGGCAGGGCGCAATTGCCCGACCAGAAATGGTTGGGCAAGGAGGAAGAACCCCGGCCCTGTCCGCCGGGAGCCGAGCTCTGGCTCGAAGAGAGCCGAGCTCTGCCCCGATGAAGGGTATCACCTGCTTCGGCACGAGTTCCGACTTGGCCTCGTTGAAGAGGAGGCCAATCTGAGAGCAAACCCTGGAGGGCCAGATCTCTGGGCCGCTCCACCTCCGCTCTGGAGGGGGCTGCCAACAGCCAATCAACCGGATAGGGGTACACCCGGACCCTTCGGCGCCACAGGAATGCTGTCACCTCTGCCATGCATTTGGTGAAGACCCTGGGAGCTAGAGAGAGGCCGAAGGGCATGGCCCGGAACTCGGAAAGAGATCCCTCCACTCTGAAATGGAGGAATCTCTGACGAAACAGACGGATCGGGACGAGGAGAACGCGTCCTGGAGGTCCAGGGAGCAAAACCACATGCCTAATTCCAAGGATGGGATTACCTGGCCAGAGTGACCATCCTGAAGATCCGAGACCTTAGGAACCTGTTCAGGTCGTCAGGTCGAGAATGGGGCGCCAGCCCCCCGTCCGTTTTGGGACCAGAAATACCTGGACACAAACCCCGGGTCTGGAGGAGGATCCACCACCTTCCTGATTGCCTCTTTCCCGAGGCGCAGGGCAATATCGGCTCGACGGGCCAACAGCGAGGCTTCGGACCCCGTGGCCCCCCGGGGGAGCAATGGCTCAAAAGGGAGGGGTCTGCTTGAATTCCAGAGGCAGGCCCTTTCCTACCACGTCCAATGCCCAACGGTCCGTGGTGGTAGTGGACCAGACGGAAAGGAAGTGGCGGAGCTGTCCCCCCCATGGGGGGGGACCCAGGGAAGGGTGGTGAGGTTGGGGGCGACGCCCCTCAACCCGTCACTGGGCAGGCTTGGAGGAGGGACCGGCCGAGGGACCTCCTGGGCCCTTACCTCTTTGCTTCCCATTGGAGGAAGCCGCTGGCTTGGGTTTGGGATGCCAAGCGCGAGCCTGCTGGCCCTCATGCTGGTGCTGTTGGGCCAGTCGTGCCACAGGGACCGGAAGAACGAAAGGACTTATGCTGCTGTTGCCGGTGGCCCTTGTCCCTCTGGGCGGAGGTGACCGAGTCCAGAGTGGCGCTGGACTTTTAGATCCGCTGGAGGTGTCCCTCCACTCCAGGGCCAAAGAGGTCAGTCCCCGAGAAGGGGATGTCCGCCAACTTGTGCTGGGTATCCGCCGAGAAGGTGGATATCCTCAGCCACGCCCTGCGGCGCAAGGCCACCGCGGCCGCTACTGACCTGGCACAGGAATCACCTATGTCCACAGCAGTCTGAAGCTGCTGCTTAGCCACCGCCCTACCCTGGTCCCGCACTTGCCGGACCGTGGTCCGCAGGTCGGCCGGGAGATGAGGGATCACCTCATCCAGGGAGCCCATGAGGGCGTGGGAGAAGTGTGTCATCAGCACGGCCAAGCTGGCCTGTCGGAGGCCGAGGGAGGACGCAGCGTACACCTTGCGCCCGACATAGTCCAGCCTTTTGGACTCTTTGTCGGGGGGCCTATCCACGTCCCGAGCGTTTCCGGAATGCCAGAAGACGCTATCGGTGACTAACTCCTCGGCAGAGGGGTGCTCCGAGAAACCAGGCAAAGAGCCGATAGGGACCGCATACTTCCTGGCCATCCTGGCCGAGGGCGCAGGACAGGAAGCAGGCCGCTGCCAAAGCTCCAAGACTGGGCCGACAATGGCCTCAGCCACAGGGAAGGCCTCCGTGGGTGAATCCCCTCGGTCTAGAATCTCTGTCAGGGGATAATAGACCCGTTTGGACACGGGCTCGAGCTGCATTCCGGTAGACTCCGAGATGAGCCTAAGCAGACCCAAGAAGGACGATGGGCTATCCTCCAGAGACTGGCCCCCGGAGGACTCCAGGCCGACCCACCTGGGGTACAGGGAGGAGTCATCATCGGACTCCGAAGAGTCTGCGAAGAGCTGCCTGAGGCCTGAGCCACCCTTCACCTGCCGAGAACGGCTGGGAATGAGGGTGACCGACAACCTGTAGGGCAGGCCGTGACCCGACCGAGGTTCCACCGCAATCGGTGGGGCAGCTAGATTTGGTTGAACAACCGGCCCAGAAATGGGCATCTCAACAGCGGCGAGCGGTTGCTTCGGCCGGCATCCACTTGATAGCCGGGGCATGAGTCAGAGTCGACTTACTCCCGGAAAACAGCAATTGCTGCCACATAAGCGTCTCGTAACGCCGACGCAGTCTGCGTCAAAGCCTCTCCTCATCCGAGGAGGAGGACGAGGAGGAGCGGTGTCGCTACTTAATTCGGTGCTGAGACCGAGACCGCCGATGTCGGCAGGAGCGGCTTGACCGAGATGAAGACCGAGACCCTCAGTGAAACAGAGGGCGGGCCTGGGAAGGGGCGGGGGACACCCGCTCTTCCCTTCGCTCGGACGCTTTAACCGGGGACTGCCGCCCCAAAGGCGCGGGCAGATCCTCGGTCACCACCAGAGAAACCGGCGAAGAGGGGTTGACAGCTCTACCAGTCGACCATCCGGCCGTCGGGTCGAGAGATATCTCGACTGTGTCGACAGGTGTCTCGGCAGGCTGGCCTGGCGGGGACGCCATGAAGCCAGTGGCCTGAGCCGCAACCTCGACCGAAGTCGGCTGTCTGGGGAAGGAGACCTCTCCCGCTCCCACGAACGCCGACGATGGGACTTACCCTTCGACTCCCTCTTCTTGGGCTGAGAGGAATGTCCCGATGGCCCCTCTCCCTTCGTGGAAAGGGACTGGCGAAGCTCCTTGAATGAAGCCGAATAAGAGGAACTCAGAGAAAGTGGGATAAACGCTGCGACCAAGGAGGAGGAAGATGCGGCCTGGGCCGCCTCCTCCTCGAGGGCGATCATGTGCTCGAGCTGCTCAGCCGAGCCAGCCGCCACGGACACCGCCCAACGAGCCTCTTTGGATTTTACTGGCGTGGAAAACTCCTCGGGGCGCCCGAGCTTCAATCGGGCAGCGCGATCCTCCAGGACATTGGCTGAAAGGGAGCGGCACAACTCACAGACCTGCGGGTCGTGGTCTAGGTTGAGGCAGTATACGCACGTGGAGTGCGGATCCGTCCTGGACATCATCTGCCCGCCAGGGTGCCTCCGAAAGCCGGGAGTCAATTTGTCCATCGCAGCCGCGAGGGATGAGAAGACCGAAGTTTAGAAAAACTTCAAAACTAGATTCGGACGAACCGAAGAATTAGGATCCAGTCTAAAACGCAGAGCGCTAAGGAGGGAACCTGAGCTTCCAAGTGGTAAGGAAGATGTGGCGTCATGGGGCGTAGCCGAGAGCTTTACCACCCGGGTGGGTGGGAGGAGCCAGCTTGAAGACCTTCCGGCAAGATTTAAAGCGGCAAGGAACCTGCCAGACAGTGTGGATGAACAACATATCCATGTCCCTAGAATTGATGTTTACTCGACTAAAAGAAAAAAGAAAGTGCAGTTTTAAAATGCGAAAAAACTGGGGATCGACTGTAGCTGTGGCAGAGTCCATGGTCCGATGTGCGCTGGTCAACTGCTGGAAGGAACTGAGGAGGGCTTGGGGGCCACCCACCTTATATAGGACAGGATGACATCAGATGCTAATGTCAGAAATGGGCGGTCCCCTATGGTACACTGCTAGCTAAAAAAGGTTTCCGTGTGGCCCTAGTGCCAGACAGCTGAGTCCTACAGGTAAGGACCTACTGCAAGAGATACCCTCCAAGTAAGATCATCACATATTATTCAGCGAACAACACGAACAAACATTTTCCTCAGCCAAAACATTGACCTTCATCACTCTGGAGAAAAATGCAGAGAATGCTATCAGTTCACCATTTGTGTCCTAGACCTTTAAGAAAGGGAGGTGGGAAACTTCAAAGGCTTCTCTGCAACCACTGTTTTATAATTACTGCAGCACTGTCATAAATTTATTTTCTTTGTTTTTTATTTTTAACCAGGAGCTGGACTGGGCACAGCCCTTTTTAAGCCACGCCTGACATAAAACAATCATAACTTACAGTAAACAGTTATAAAAAACAACCATACTTCATTTACACTGACATTGATTTTCAGCAATAAACACATCAAACAACAATTTTTCAAAACTAGTGACATTTTTGGACAGGTAAACAATCCAGAGAATTCAACTAAGAAAGTGGGACCGCAACACGAAAATGCCCTCTTAAACATTTTGGTTTTAGACAGGGGAACTTGATAAGGGGCGATTTTGGGGGTGGTGGTGGATGTCAAGATGAACAACTCTGAGACTTGTAGGAGGGCAGCAGCCAAGGCCAACAGGATGCTGGGATGCATCGCTAGGGGGATCACCTCCAGAAGGAGGGAAGTGATACTCCCTCTGTATAACTGCTTGGTGAGGCCGCACCTGGAGTACTGCGTGCAGTTTTGGAGGCCACACTTAAAGAGGGACATTAACCTCCTGGAGAGGATCCAGAGGAGGGCAACCAAAATGATTTGGGGCTTGGGGGACAGGACCTATGAGGAGAGGCTCGAAGAGCTAAATATGTACACATTGGAAGAGAGAAGGGACCGGGGGGACATGATAGAGGTCTTCAGGTACATGAAGAGGGTAAATGGGGGAGGAACAGTCAGGGTGCTTCGAAGGAAGGAGGAAGGGGCCACTAGAGGCATGGGGTGGAAGCTGGAGGGAAGATTCAGGGAGAAAGGAGGAGGTGCTACTTCACTGAGAGGGTGGTGGAGCCATGAATTACCTAGGGGCTGGTGGAGGCAGAGACAGTGGAGGGGTTCAAGAGGGGGTGGGACAGGTACAGGGGAAGGGTTCTGGAAGCAAAATCCAATGCAGCAAGAATATCCGGAACTGGGAACGGAGAAGCCAGAGAAGGCGAGGGGGACAGCAAGGTCAGCACCCAGGGTGGGGGCTGACCAAACGAGCAGACACGAAAGACCGTTAGGCCTATTCTGCTGGCATTTTAGTATGTTAGTATTATATGTTTTAGGTATAAGGTTAATGATATCTCTCAATACAGATGGCTCAGAATTAACTAAAATTCCAAAAGAAAACAACACAGAGCTATATTTGATCCTAATCGCTAGAAGAAGGTTCAATTCCTTGTATAAAATACAATTTTGTGGCCAAATTGGAACTCTAAGTGCAAATCTGCATATATTATTAAAGATGACCTTATATCTACCATCAAAAACCTTACCATGGGAAACAAATGTTTCCATAATCGAGAATAGTAATCAATACTCATTTGGCAATTAATAGTTTTACTTCTTCCATAAGTGAATTTATATATATATATATATATATATACACACACACACACACACACACACACACACACACACACACGTATTTTTTACATCTAGCTTTTTGACCCCCGTCGCCACCTCCACCTGCTTGGCGACAGGGGTACATGATGGAAACTGGCAGGCTCAGCTCCCCGAGCTCAGTCTTGGGACAGCCACTTCTTCCCGTGCTCAACCTTCCGGTAATCCCCATGCGTTGCACTCCATGTCAGGGTCAGAGTGAAGGGCGTCCACTTTCTCTCCCCCCGAAGACCAACATCTAGATTGTAGGGGCCGGTGCGGGTGCTGCAGGGTCATCATGGAGCCTGCCAGCCCCATTTTTTGTTTGTTTTTCTCCCTGCCCCTTGCCGTGGTTGCTCGCGCACATGTGGAGGCGTGCACAAGCAGCGACCCACAGCACCCTCCCTATTCTTAGTCGCTCCCAACTGCATTGCCTCCAGGCCTCCACCTGCGGGCAGCCCTGCAGCGGGCACGGCTGGGCCCCCACCCGGGAGGGGAGAGCTGCCTAACAGCTGCTCAATCCATTTCACAGCCTCCCCTTCCCACCCCTGCCAATCCTGGGCTCATTCCCGAAACTGGGTTGCTGGCATGGCCTGAGGTGTGGCATCCGGCACCTCAACCCTCAGCACCACCGGGCCAGCGTGAATTTATATTTCTATAAAGAAAATCCATTTTTGATTTATTTTCTTCCCCGAACTATCAATGAGGGAAAATCAGAATCAAGTAAGTTCCCGAAGTACCTAAAATATGGGACAAGTGGCAAGGACGTTACATTTTTACCTAAAATTTGTAAACAGTCTATAGCTCTACCCAATCTCTCCACAATGCCATTACTTTGGTTTTCCCTTCATTAAGAATTAATTGATTATGATCCAGTCATTTTACCAAAATATCATATTTACTTTGAAGGATGGACTGAAGGCTATATGCTCCCGTTGCTGATTCCCAGATCACAATATAATCTACGTACATTAGACTGTTTTCTGTAAATGATCTAAAAGCATTTTTTTGGTTGTTTTTTTTAAATTTAAGAATGAACCAATCACGTCTGTATTGTTCTGTGAATTTGAAAAACATAGTAACAAAATAATTTAGGGTCGGAAAGGACTCTAGGTCCGTCAGCCACCCCTCCTCCACTTCATAACAGTAATTTCTAAGTATGCGGTGCAAACATGTAGTAAATTTGGAAGGATTCTATACCCACTCTACTCCCCTGAGCACCCTGTGATTCCCTTGGTAAGCAGCAATTTGTATAGGCTGACCTTGAAGGCCTGCACTGTCTTCATGCCCATTGTGTATGCCGATAGGGTGCTCCACAGGTTCACCATCCTCTGAGAGAAGTGCTCCCTACCATTACTCCTGAATCTGCCACCTCTGAGCTTCAGGGCGTGTACCTGTTTCTTGCTGGAGGACACCAGATCAAATACCAGTCTTCAACTCCATTGATGCCCTCAAGTTTGCATTAGACAGTCATGTCCTCTCTCAGCCTCTTTTGTTCCAAGGCAAACACTGTAAGGGCCACCAGCCTCCCCATATAGCTTCTGTCCCCCCCCATACCCTTGTTCCTTTTGGCGAGCTGTGTGATGCACCCTCTCGACTGTCTCAATGTCCTTTTTGAGAAAATGATTAAGCAACTTCAAGGAGAACAATTCAAAGGAACAGAAGGATGTTTGTCTTCTCACAAAGAATGGTAAGGGTATGGAATGCATTACTGAATTTTGTAGTTGATACTGTGAATCTGGATATGTTCAAGAAAGGTCTGAATAAGTACACAAGACAGGAGTATACAAGTGGGTAGTGTCACAAACGCACTCAGCAGGTCAGGTCCTCTGCTCCCACAGTGCCAACCTCCGAGTGCAGTATTGTGAACAGATAACAAACAGGGTAACCCTCCTGTCTGCTTTTGGGTCCGAATCACCTTTAGTCTCAAGTTCTGGGGGGTTCAAACTGTGAACCTTATGCTAGCGTACCCAAATGTACAGGCTCAGATAATCTGCTCTTCGGGGGGATGCCAGATATCTTTCACCTAAGGGCACCTAATCAGGTATCCAAAATGAACCCTTAAAACTCTATAAAAGATCTTAGGTATATTCTCACTTTTTCCCAGTTTGATAACACCATCAAGCTCTGAACAGTTTTTGTCAATCTTAACCCTCTATAGGTCACATGCAAAAAGAACTTCGAAGACACACCCAGGCAGTCTTTGGAATAAAAAGTTTACTCTTAAAAATGCATAAAAATATGTAAAATGTAAACATAGAACACTATATCAAAAAGCATACAATCACAAAGAAAACCAGGAACACTACAAAGTCCTACCAACATACAATTAGACCTTTTCTATCTAATGTATTACCTCTTTACAGTGCTTAAGTTAGATCTTGTTAAGAGCCCAAGAAGAAATGTCACACAGTTGAAACACAGAATACAGTTTAAAAACTCTGTGTTTCCACCCCTTCTATGATGCAATCTAGCTCCTCCTTTTAGAATATAAAAATTATACAAACAATGATCTTCCTGTCAGGAGATATTTTAAATACTGTGACTTCAGCAAAAACTAATTTCCCAATATGACTCCTTAATTAACATCCCCTCTTTGATCTCGAGCAGTTCCTCTTCCCAGGGCTCATCAAAGGAGTTTTATAGCTTTTCACACCATGGAATAGAAATGTTTTTTTCCTCTAAAATGTCATAAAAGGTTACGATCCCTATGTCCTGGCAGCTGGGTCAGTTCTAATTACAGGAGACCCTTAATTAAGTCTCTCTAGTCTTTTCATTACCTCATGGTTTCAGGTCACTTGACTATAATTGAAACCGGGGGGGGGGGGCCCACTCATGGAAGCACTGACAATCACACACTATATTTTTATATTACAAATATCATCTAACAATCATAACCAGCTGGCCAAGCGTCACAATCCTCTCTACCTAGACTGAATTTGGGGGCTCTATCCCCTGCATGGGATGAGCTTCCCAAATCAGTTCACTCTTCATATATAAGCTACAGACCATCGGTGTTCTGATTGGTCACTCCAACCCTATGTAAGATTGTCATGCCATACTCTTGCAAGGCAAGACTCCATCTTAACAGTCTACCATTAGTTTTTCCCATTTGGGTCAGCCAAACCAGGGGGTTGTGATCCGTTTGTACCTCAAAATGTTGCCCATATGAGTATGGCTCTAACTTCTTCAGGGCCCACACTATGGCAAGACACTCTTTTTCCACAGTAGAGTAAGCCTGCTCCCTGGGAAGTAACTTTTTACTCAGGTACACTACAGGGTGATCTTTCCCTTGGTTGGATGTCCGACTCCGTACTGCCCCAATACGCACGTCTGAGGCGTCAGTCTGAACTATAAAGGGTCTGCTATAGTCAGGACTTGTTAATACAGGATCCCTGCACGGTGCCTCCTTCAGTCTGGTAAAGGCTTTTTCACAGGCTGGTTCCCAGGTAATTTTGTTAGGCATCCTTTTCTTTACCACGTCAGATAGGGGAGCAGCCAAGGCACAGTAATTGGGTACACATTTCCTATAGTACTCTGCTGTCCCTAGAAAACTCCTGACCTGCTTCTGCATTTCTGGTCTGGGCCATGCCTTGATCACCTCTATTTTTACTTGGTTAGGACGGAGCTGTCCCTGGCCTACAACATACCCGAGGTATGCCACTGCAGCCATGGCTAACTGGCACTTCTCAGCTTTGACAGTGAGCCCAGCCCTCTGTATCCTGCCCAGCACTTCCCTAAGGTGTGACAGGTGTTCCTCCCAACTGGCACTAAAGATGGCAATGTCATCCAGGTACGCCACGGTGTACTTCTCAGCACCATTTAACACCTGGTTCACCAACCTTTGGAAAGTGGCCAGGGCGTTCTTCATTGCGAAAGGCATTACTTTAAATTCAAATAAGCCTATCGGAGTGATGAAGGCCGACCTCTCCCTAGCTGCCCGTTAACGCTACCTGCCAATACCCCTTTTTCAGGTCAATAGTCGTAAGGTAGGTCGCCCCTGCCAACTTGTCCAGGAGTTCGTCCGTCTGGGGCATCGGGTGGGCATCTGACTTCGTGACTGAATTCAGTCCATGATAGTCCACACAGAAACTAGCAGAGTCATCTGGCTTGGGCACAAGGACTACGGGTGAGGCCCAGGGGCTGTGGGATCTCTGGATTACCCCTAAATCCAGCATTTCCTCCACCTCTCTCCTAATGTCCTTTTGGACAGCCTCTGACACCCGATATGCTGTCCATCGTATGGGTGTCTGTGTCCCTGTCTCTACATTGTGCGTTGCTAAGGGGGTTAGTCCAGGCTTGGCGCTAAACAGGGAGGGCAAAGTCTGCTAAAACCTCCTTTACTTCCTGGATCTTGTCCGGCGCCAGCTGGGGAGACAATTTAACTGCCTCCACAGAGGACTCCTGCTTGCTTTCTTCCAGCAAGTCCAGAAGGGGGTCTCTTTCGTCCGTCCCCTTCCCAGGACTACATACTACGAACACCATGTCAGCCCTATTAGCCTAAGGCTTCATCATGCTGACGTGGTAAATTCTTTCTGTCTTCTGTCAGGTAACTCTATGATATAGTTCACATCATTTACCTTCCTAACTACTTTGTACGGTCCTGCCCACTCAGCTTGCAGCTTGTCTTTCTGGACCGGAATAAGAACCATGACTTCCTGACCTACCGTGTACGAGCGAGCTCTGGCTCTGTGGTCGTACCACATTTTTTGTTTCTGTTGGGCAGCTGCCAGGTTGCTCTGGGCTGTTCCCATAAGCTCCTTCAGCCTTTCCCTAAACCTAAGGACGTAATCCACTATGGGAGTTCCCTGGGTGGTGTACTTGCCTTCCCAGTCCTCTGAATCAAGTATAGGGGCCCACGTACCCAGCGTCCATATAAGAGTTCGAAGGGGGAAAATCCTGTCGACTTTTGCTGCACCTCCCTGTATACAAACAACGGGGGGGGGGGAGGCATTTCTCCCAGTCCCTCCCATGCTGTTCAGCAAACGCTTGGAGCATTGACTTCAGGGTACCGATAAATCTTTCCACAAGCCCACTGGCTTGCAGGTGATAAGATGTCGTGCATCTCTGCACCACCCCACACTTCTCCCACAAACATTTCATCAGGCCCGACATGAAGGAACCCCCTTGATCGGTGATAACCTCCTGCGAAAACCCAACACGGGAGAAAATCCCAAGTAAGGCATCTGCAACTTTGTCTGTCCTCAGTGAGAATAGGGTAACTGCCTCGGGGTACCGTGTGGCATAATCCACCACAGTCAGGATGAACCTCTTTCTGGAGGAGCTGGGGGTATTTAAAGGCCCCATAATATCCATTCCCACCCTCTGGAATGGCTCCTCCACTATGGGCAATGGAATTAGGGCAGCTTGGGTTTTCTTACCCACCTTCCCAAGTTCTTGGCACCGGTGACAAGACCTACAATACTCCTTCACCTGCTGGGTGAAGTTGGGCCAATAGAAATTCTGGGCCAACCGCTGCGTAGTGTACACTATTCCCAGATGACCAGACAAGGGAATATCATGTGCAATCTTGAGCAACTGCTCACAATACCTCTGGGGAATGACAAGCTGCCTGCCTATAACCCCTCCCTCTGTCTGCACAGCCTGAGTATACATCAGTCCATTTTCCCAATAAACCTTATGTTTACCGTCACCTCCCTGTGCTCCGTCAAGAGTCTACCGAAGCCCTCAGCTTCTCTAGACTAGGGTCACTTTTCTGAGCAGCTGCAACCTCCTTACACATTCCCAAGGTATGGGACAGGTCCCCTTCAGTCTCTAAACTAGGGTCCCTAGCACTAACGTCAGGGCACTCAGGATCACTGTCATCCCTAACCCTCTGACAATGGGTCACCCCTCCTTCTTCGGAGTAACCCTCCATAGTTGTGTGGTTAACTGCTTCTGGGGAAATTTCTACCCCCTTTTCATTAGTCTCCATATCAGGAGACACAAGCTGGGGAATCAGCCTCCCAGGGATTTCCACACTGGCTTCTGTGGGGTCCAGGGAACTACAATTTCCCCTTCCCGCTTGGCTACGGGTAACTGCACACACCATCCCATTTGAGATTGTTGCCAAGGATGATGTCAACTGCTAACGTTTTGGATACAGCCACCTGTTGCACAGTTCCCCCGTTTCACCCCAGTCTAGGAGAACACTAGCGAGTTTTCCCCTCACCAGTGAAGTCTTGTACAGTGACATATTTATTGGGTATAAGCTGACCAGGCTCTACCAGATCCCCTTTTACCAATGTCAGGGATGCCCCTGTGTCCCTTGTGTCTGTACACCATTCACCGTGACTGGGTGCATGTGTTCCCTCATGTTCACAGGCATGCTTCCAGGGACACACAAACAACCCACTTCTTTCCTAGCCCCATGCTGCGTATTGCTCATCCTTTTGGGACACTGTCTGGCAATATGCCCAGTTTCTTTACAGACCCAACATTCGCTTCTTTTCTCAGAGAAATCTTTTCTCTGAAACCTGGTGCTAACTGGTTTTGGTGGAGGCAGTGAAGGTTTTAGCTGCCCTGAAGGCGCGCTTTCTCTTTCTGCGCTGCCATGCCCACCCCATTCGCTCTCAGAGAAGGTCTGCTCTTGGCATAGCGGTCCAAGAGTTCAGCAGCCTCTTGCAATATTTTGGGATCTCGGTCCTCCAGCCAGGTTTTCAGCTCTGCTGGGCATGCCCAAAAAAGTCTGTTCTAACAAAATAGCATTTTCAATTTTATCTAGAGAGTTTGCTTCAATTCCTTCCCACCAACATTTTAAAAACAGACGCTGTTTCGTGGCTAGCTCCTCGTAGCTCATATCAGGCTTCTCCTGAGCTTACGGAATTTAGCTCTGTATGCTTCAGCAGTTAAATCAAACTTTTTTTAAAAGTGCAGCTTTAAGTTTGCTGTAATCATTATTGTTCTCATTGTCCATTTAACCTAATGCATCCCGAGCTTTCCTGGTAAGTAGCAGGGATAGCTGGAAGCTCCAGGACCCTCTAGGAATTTTAGCCTGAATACAAACTTTTTCAAAGGAATTTAAAAAGGCACCCATATCCTCCCCCTCTTTAAATTCAGCTATCAATTTGGAATTCAATTTGTAACCCAGTCCTGTAGTTCCAATTAAACCCAATCCACTTACCTGCTCTGGTGCTGGTGGTTGGAGTTGTAACTTCTCCAGTTCATGTTGCCTCTGGCACTCACACTCCTCATGTTCAGCTTCTCGCTGTTCTCGCTCCTTCTTCTCCTCCTCTGCAGCTCGCTGGTGCTCAGTTCTTCACGGTTAGCCTCCGGCTGTTCCCAGTCAGCCTCTCGGTGTTCATGCTCCCTCTTCTCCTCTACAGCTCATCTCTCTTGCTCTGCTTCTCTCTGTTCTCGCTCCCTCTTCTCCTCTGTGGCTTGTTTCTCTCGTCGGCATCTCTCTGGAACTCCAGCTCCATTCTGTGCAACTCAATCTACAGCCTGATTGCTTCTGGCTCCAGAATGCTGGTGACCTTCCCCTGCTGCTGTGGCCCTTCGCTGGCACTGGCCCTGCTGTCATCCTCATTGGATCTGGACACTGCACTGGCCGCTGGACCCACGCTCAAGGTTTGGTCCCTTACAGTCACGGTCATTAACTCGATGCTCTGGGCATCTGCTGCCATCACGGCATCCATAAGGTTCTGTTTGGCGGCTCTCCCCTCATACAGAACTCCTCTGTCCTGGCACAACTGCCTCAAGTAGACTACAGTGTGCCCGCTGTAGTTGGAAGCCATCTTCTTCCCTAACTACGGCTACTCTAACTTGCACTTTAGAAAAAAAATATAACAGGTAGGAACTTGACTGTAAGCAAAATTATATAGTTCTGTTTCCTTTTTAAAAAGAAATCACTGCCTTATTTTGCAAGTGAGCTGTACAGTATTAAGCTGACACACCGAACAGTTAAAGCTTGTGTTACCAAATTTATCTGCACCACTGCCAACCAATCTGTCATAAACGAAATCAGCAGGTCAGGCCCTCTGCTCCCACAGTGCCAACCTCCAAGCGCAGTATTGTGAACAGGTAACAGACAGGGTAACCCTCCTGTCTGCTTGTGGGTCCAAATCACCTTTAGTCTCAAGTTCTGGGGGGATTCAAACTGTGAACCTTATGCTAGCATACCCAAATGTACAGGCTCAGATAATCTCCTCTTCAGGGGGATGCCAGATATCTTTCGCCTAAGGGCACCTAATCCGGTATCCAAAAGGAACCCTTAAAACTCTATAAAAGACCTTAGGTATATTCTTATCTTTTCCCAGTTTGATAACATCGTCAAGCTCTGAACAGTTTTTGTCAGTCTTAACCCTCTATATGTCACATGCAAAAAGAACTTCGAAGACACACCCAGGCAGTCTTTGGAATAAAAGGTTTACTTAAAAATGCATAAAAATATGTAAAATGTAAACACAGAACACTACATCACAAAGCATGCAATCACATAAAGAAAAACAAGGAAAACTACAAAGTTCTACCAACATACAGTTAGACCTTTTCTATCTAATGTATTACCTCTTTACAGTGCTTAAGTTAGATCTTGTTTCTTAAGAGCCCAAGAAGAAATGTCACACAGTTGAAACACAGAATACAGTTTAAAAACTCTGTGTTTCCACCCCTTCTATGATGCAATCTAGCTCCTCCTTTTAGAATATAAAAATTATACAAACAATGATCTTCCTGTCAGGAAATATTTTAAATACTGTGACTTCAGCAAAAACTAATTTCCCAATATGACTCCTTAATTAACATCCCCTCTTTGATCTCGAGCAGTTCCTCTTCCCAGGGCACATCAAAGGAGTTTTATAGCTTTTCACACTATGGAATAGAAATGTTTTTTTCCTCTAAAACGTCATAAAAGTTTACGATCCCTATATCCTGGCAGCTGGGTCAGTTCTAATTACAGGAGACCCTTAATTAAGTCTCTCAAGTCTTTTAATTACCTCCTGGTTTCAGGTCATTTGACTGTAATTGAAACCTGGGGAGGAGCACTCTTGGAAGCACTGACAATCACACACTATATTTTTATATTAAAAATATCATCCAACAATCATAACCAGTTGGCCAAGCGTCACAGGTAGTACCAGTGATTAAGTGGGCAATGGTCCTGATTGGCCTAAAGCCTTCTGCCACCATACTTTTCTATGCATATTCATATATTTTTCATTAAAGGGCAGATAACTGTGTGCAGTAATCCAGTTAGGATCTGACCAGTGCCTTGTAAGATGGCAGGATTACCTTCCCTGCTCTAGCTTTAATATAGTTAGTTGTTATTAAAGCAGCAAAAATTACAATGAATTTCTATTTAAAATCTCAACAAGCAGCACCATCTTCATCTAGGATGTAGGGTTTCCATGGGGTCAAATGAGGAGTAGTTGTTAGGTATGCTTTTGAGGCTAGAGCACTTCTAACCAACTGGGCAGTGGTGACAGATCTCGGAAATCCACAAGCAGATAGTTATCCAACAAAGGAAGAACCTGAAATGCAAAGGCCTGTTTGCCAGCTTTAGTCTCAACCTGCTAGACACTGTTCATCAAACACTGCAATGCGTTTTCACCTTTAATACATAACATGTAGCACTAGCTTCAACAAGAGAAGTGTGAGTGTGTGTATGTGAACAGTACAATTAATTCAATGAGGAATATTCTTTGTTAAAAAAATTTAACTATAAAAACTGTCATCCTTACCAGGCTTCCTCTATAAATCCCACAACAAACTTTCGCACTTCGATCAGCTTATCTGCCTGAAAGGCTATGAGTTCCTGCAGTGAGAAAAAAAGAAAAGAAAAGTGGATTAGTTCGAAAGAAAGAAAGAAAGAAAGAAGACAAAATGAACATTTCAGGAACAGGTTGGATATTCTTGTGCATTGACCCTTGTGTTGTGGGTGTGGGGTGAAGAGGGTCAACATCTAGGGGGATTTGCAGGAAATAGAGGATTGTGTATGTATGAGCAGTCATATACAGACAAGGCTGGGTTTGAATCAAGAGGTTTCGTGAGGTCTTCTGTTACCAAGGAAACCTCTTGATTCAAACCCAGCCTTGTCTGTGTATGACTGTTCATACACAATCTTTTACAGTGTATGGGCAAGCATACCAGAAAAGAAATAACCCAGAACAACGTTTTCTTTTTTTACATTTTACAGTCTTACTTTCGGTTGTTCCACTTCACTGGCTGACATCACTCCCTTTTTTTTTGTTAGCACTGTCAGAAACTGAAAAAAAAATCCTGCTTGACAGTGCTAACATATGGAAAAAAACATCACATGTTCCGCGAAATCATCGGCGTGGTTATAGATCAGTGGGTGCACAGTGGCATTCCAACTTGTGCTGCAGTAGTGACATCACTAGTGCAGCACAACGAGCCTGTTCTAGTAATGGAATTCCATCCACAACAGTGTTCCGCCACATACTGTTAGCTACTTCTGAATGGCAGATTCTCTTTAAGGACCAAGAAAAGAAGGCACTAATGTCTTCAAAGTTGGGAAGTTATACTGCTCTCTGGATTAGTTTCCCAACAAAACGGAGGACAGCTTTTTCAAACCACTGACAAAAAGGGTCTGCCTTAGACTTTCCTAGGCACACTCTATCCAAAATCAGGCAAGCATAATTATTCCAAGACCCTAATGACCCCACTGCTATCTCAACCTGATAAACTTATATCCAGTAACAAAGCCAAATAATGGGGCTGAAATACAATGTCTGGAAAGCTCAGTAGAAGTCACTACTTGGCAGTATTAGGGACTTTGAAGTTTTTGATACTATTCCATATTGTATCAAGGGACATTTCTCACCATGAGATACTGCATCTCAGAGCGGCCATAAAGCAACCTTTTCTTTAACGCAAGTCCATGACATCTCCAGATCAGCAGACGCCACAAGGTATCAGAAATTAAGAAAAACATGTTGGCTGATACAACTTAGTAATGGTTGTATACATCTGAGACTTGTAGGACTTCTCTATCAACAGTGGAGTCTTGCATTTATTTATTTTGTTGCTGTTAACCAGGTAAGTGGACTAAACAAAGAGCTGCCTATTTTCAGGCATGACCCGGGATAATGCACTGCATGACAAGGGAACGTTATGAAATGCTGTGGTACAACAGACAAAAGGGTACACAGCACAGATCAACAAATACAACACAGAATAAGGCATGACAAAGGGGGCTTTACAATATATCAGTATAGGAATGGGTATTTTTCTCCATAGAAAAGGCCAACATTTGTGTTCCTGTATACTTGTGAGTGAAAGTTTCAATTAAAAGTTCAACCTATACTGATCTAACAAAAAGTATACACCTACACTAATCAAATAATTAAAAGTACTATATATATCTACACTACATAAAGCCCTCAGGTGCTGCACTCATTACAACTACTGTACTTACCAAATCAATACACCATTTAACATACCTACCAACATAATAACAAAGTCCCACACCAGTTCCCACAGTTAAGATACTGAAAGACTCCAATGCCTACACATAAAAAATCCTATCCATGTTAAAAAAAAAAACAAAAAAAAAATCAGTAACTGTAGCCTCACAATAAAAACAATTTCCTCCTCTCTCACCAAACAAGCATGTCCCTCGACACTCCGGCTCTCTTACTACTAGGTTTTTAAGACAGGAGTAGGCAGCTCCCAATTTGGTCCATCTCCCACACCTAGTGGGTGCATACTTTCCAGGATCTATTGCTAACCAGGTAAATGTCAAGATCATTTTTAAACTCTGTAAAATACAGTTACATAAGAACTTACCGTAACAGTAGATCTTTGAGAGAAGCTCTTGCAGCAGTAACACATATAGGACTAGCGCCAGCTGGCAGCAGGACCCCACGGCAAACTTTTCCAGCAGTAGCTAGCGGGGACCACCCTCTCCGATGTCGGCCCCGCCCCTGACGTCCCATGAGGTATATAAAGGGCAGCGGTCCCCAGCATGCTACAGTTCTTGTACCACCGGAAGCACCAGCAGATGGAATACCGGCGATGTGAACGGGAACCGACAACAAAAAGGGCAAATTCTGGTCAGGAAGCAAGCTAAAAAATACATTCGGCTGATGCAGAACGAGAGCCCCCTGGGGAAGGAGGGAGGGAAGTATACCTGCTGAAAGAGCTTCTCTCGAAGATCTACTGTTACGTTAAGTTCTTGCGTAACTGCACCATCTTGCTTCAAGAGGAAGCTCTTGCAGCAGGTAACACACAGAACTGACTCCCAAGCAGTACAAACTGAAGACAACTGCTAGGGGATGTAGGAGAGGAACAGAGGAAGGAAGAGAGGGAAGCCCTCAGGAGATCAGACCCTGCAGAAATGAAAATTATATACCTACCGTAATTCTTGATCTTCCTATGTATCTTCACTATTCATCACTGTTGGGTGTCTGCTGGGAACAGGCACCAAGCGGGAGACTTTTTTTTTTTTTTTTTTAAGGAGGGGCCGGCGCCATGGAGTGGGCCAGTAACGACCGTTGGGTCCTCCTCCATCTCAGTTCTGCGCATTGGAGAGACAGAAGAAATCAGTAAAGAGAAAGGAGGACAGGTCAAGGGAGCCCAAGAGACAGTAAAAGGAAAGGAAGAAATGGAAAAAGAGTATGCCGACAAGAGGACAGGTAAAGAGGAAAGGAGGGTCTTGAGGGTTGTGGGCCAGGAGGCCCCAGTCCCTAAGCAACCAAAAGGAGGAGAAGGAAGACAGGAAGTAGAGAGAAAGAAAGAATCTAGGTACGGGATGAGGGGGAGGGTGGCTTGGCTCCAATCAAGCAAGAGGTGGCTCTAAGAAGGTACACCAGGGCATGAACCCTGGTCAGAAGAGCTGCACTCTGGAGGGTCTAAGTGCCCAGAATTTTAGCAAGGAATGCAGTAGAAGCTGCAAGAGTTCCACAGTTGTGCCCCAATGACCAAGGCAGAGCCAACATTGCCCAGAGGTTGAGAGAGCAGTAAGGAACCAAGGATGGTTGCACCACCAGTGTTTGGAGGGAGGCCACCCCCCAGTCTCAATCCCAACTATTCGAAATGACACAGTTCTCAACAACACCCCCTCCCCCGAAAACATCAACAGGGTTTGAGATGGGGGGGGGGGAGTGACACTGCACAGCATACCCTCCTAATGGGAGGGAGGAAAGGCAAGGGCATCCCGGGAGACCAGAGGCACCACCCAAGGAGTCCAGGAGAGGAGGGCCCCCAGAGACCCAAAGGAGTAAACCTGAAGGGTTCGGAGACTGCCGACCTGCCCCTGCCCCTCGAACCCCTCCCTCCCCGACAACCGTCGGAAGGGAAGAACTCCGGGGGTAAGAGGGAGGCAGCATGTCTCAGTGACTGAGGCCCTAGAGGGAAGGTGGATTAGTGATGAATGATGAAGATACACAGGAAGATCAAGAATTATGGTAGGTACATAATTTTCATATCTTACCTGTGTCAATCTTCACCATTCATCACTGTTGGTTGAGTACCGAGCACCTCCAAAGGGGGCCCAATAACCCTGAGGGAAGACATCCATCAGTCCCCCCCCCCCCGGGGGGAGGGGGAACCTCCACTAGTCGGTTTAAGGCTGGGACTTGTCAGAGTGAGACGGGGTCCCTTGAACCTTAGGGGAAGGAAGTCGCCCCTAAAGCTCCCGTCTCGCCCTGCAGGAAAAAAGATGGGTCCCCTGGAAGGGGAAGGCCAATAACCTGCACCAGGATAAAGGTGACAACTTCGACAGGCGAAGCCATGCCATCCACCTAATGCAGATCGCTGTCCCCACAAGCCATGAAGTGACCTCACTGGCGTCGTACGATGCCCTTGATTGGTGCCTCGCCAACTCCAGGCCTATAGTGGCAAGGGCTATAGCTTGCTGGGTAGCCTCCAAATCAGGCAGCAATGCTAAAGCTTGACCTAACATCGCCCACAGGTGCCTGTTGTAGACAGCGTGGTGCACCTGATGTGATATGATCACCACCGGGCTCCGCGCTGAAGAGAAAACTCTTTGTCCCAGCCGATCCAACTCTTGAGAGTCAGTCTCAGGGGGCATGTCGCGGACCGGGCAAAGCCTGAACGGGGTGTCCAGCCACATCAGTCCAGAAGGTGGATGAGGCAAGGTGCCTGGAGACCCGCAGGTTGCGCAATACCGCCTGCATCAGTCCATAGGGGCTGGCTCTAGGGAATATGGATGCCGCCAGGTGCTGTACGACGCTTGCCGGAAGGGAACCAGCCAGGACAAGACTACCAAATGGTGTGCCCCGTATTCGCCTAGGAAGGCCTGCATCACACGCTTGGTATTGTCCCTCGCATAACGGGAGATGTGCAAGTCCCTAACGAACCTCAACAGGAAGCACTGATACTGGGCTTGATCAGCGTCTGAGGACAGGTGGACGGAAGACTCCTCTTCCCCAGTGGAGGAAGATGAGGAGGTCGAGGAGCTTGAAGAGTCAGACTCTGGCTGCGACGGGGGACCTGGTCAGAAGACCTGCTCGTCCATGGCCCTAACATACTGAGGGAAAGCCACCACCCGAGACCTGAACTGATCCCAGGTCAAAGGCCCTAGAGGGCCAACGTGGCCTAGGAGAAGGGAAGCTGAGCGCAGAGGCACAGGCGAGCCTGTCACCTGATGTGACGTGCCTCTGCCAGGGCTAGCAGAATCCACAGGAGAGCCTGGCATCAGAGGAACACCGCAGGTCTGCAGATTCACCGTCCTATCCTGAAAATCAAAATGGTGAGGGCTTAACCATGTAGGGTGAGCTAACCTATGAGGGGACCGGGGCCGCATGGATCCAGAAGGGCAGACCCCAGCCCCACCCAGAGGGACCTCTGTGGGAGAACCCAAGGGGAGAGCAAAGAGCTCAGCACTACGGCTCTTTCTCCGACCCCTGAGGGTCATGGAAGTGTGCCGCGGTCCCTTGGCCCTTATCCTCAGCCCTGAGGACTCCGAGGAAGCCCTCTTCCTCAATCCCTGTGCCAAAGGCTCCCTCGACTCCAAAGGCCCCCCCAGGGAGAGCCTCAAGAGAAGGGGGCTCAATCTTGATCCTGAGAGGAGGAATGGCACCGGGAACGGCAGCCACTCCCTCACTCAGGAACCCGATCGCCACACCAGCAGCAGAGGAACCGCCGGGCCGAAGCTGGCCCCCTGAGCGAGGAGTGGCCGGGGGATCAGCATGAGCCGCAGTCGCCTGAGCCACCAGAGGGGGCACCTGGGGAGGCACAAGGGTACTGGGTCATGAGGACCCCTCTGATTCAGAAGAATCAGGCAGCCAATCTGGATCCGCCTTTGAATCATCTGCCTCCGAGGAGGAGACAATTATGAAGGGCTCCAGATCGGTAGCCCCAAGGAATTCCCCCAGTCACAGCATCGCAAACAGCACCATGACCCAGCCCCGTACCCCTTGTAGCATCGCCCCAAGCCCTGGCACCGCATGCGGCACTGGGATCCGAGGCGGCACCAAGGAAAGCCCCGTGCCGGGATCTGCAGCCATGGGCCCCAACAACGGGGGTGCCTGCATCTCCAAGGAGGTGACTGCCAAGGCAGTGCTCCCGGCCCGGCCCTGAACGGAGCCGGACCAGCCCTCCACCACGGTAGGGACCTCCTCTATGGCAAGACTAGAAGAGGAGAAGGTCCCCTCTTCACCGGACCGAATAGGCCCAGGAAGAGACCTGGAGGTAGGGCTTGAAAGTCCAGAGCTTGGACCAGTGCGAGCGACGCCACTCCGCAGAAGTCGGCAGGGCCCCGCCGACTTTTAGCGTGCGGTGCTCTAAAACTCGACAGTCCATCGAGAAGCAGGTGTTGCAGGAATCCATATCATGCTGGAGTCCAAGACAGAAGAGGCACACGTCATGTCGGTCGGTCACAGAAATCTGTCGGCCACAGGGACACCGACGCATAAGGGGTCGACCCATTTTTTTTAAGACCATTTTTTGTCCTGACGACCAGACATGACAGAACGGCAACAAAATCCTAAAATAAGCAAAGACTCGATGCCGTACACAAATAAATGGAAAGATCTTACCAGTCTGGAGCAGCGTCGAGTAGCAGAACCAAGTCAAAGGTCTGAACGGTGTCGAACTGTGGTGTCGTTGAAACTAGGCCACGATAAGTCTCGAGTGGCTGAGGTGCTGTCTCGATGGTGGGAGAAGCAGAACTGACTGCTGCACAGATGTCCGAGGTTGAGACCCTCTTAAGGGCTGTGCAGGAGGCCACCACTGCTCTGGTCGAATGACCCCAGATCGGGCCCGACAGGGGTTTGTTATGCTTTTGGTAGCAGAATGCGATGCAGTGTACCAGCCACCTAGAGAGGGTCTGTTTGGAGACAGGCTGCCCAAGGAACATGGGGTGAAGGAAACAAACAACTGATCAGACGATCTGGTCCCCTTGGTCCTAGCCATGTAAAATCGCAACATGCGATGAACGTCCAATGTGTGGAGAAGCACCTCACTCCGATTGGAGTGTTCAGGGTAGTAGACTGGGAGTTGAACATCCTGATTCAGTGTCATTTCAGACACACCTTTGGGGAGAAACTTAGGACTGGTACGCAAAGCTACCCTGTCTCTGTGAAAAATCAAATAAGGCTCCTTACACATCAGGACCCGTAGCGCAGAAATCCTTCAAGCAGAAGTAACGGCAACTAAAAATAACGTTTTCCAAGAAAGAAAATGTAGCTCACAATCTGCAGCGAGTTCAAAAGGTGGGAGGGTAAGCTTCTCCAGGATGAAAGGAAGGTCCTAAGTGGGCACAGGATCCCTTACAGGGGGCTTTATGTGAAGGATGCCTCTGAGGAAGGCTCGGGTAACCTCCAATTGAGCCACTGTTCTGCCTTGGATAGGGGTATGGTAAGCAGAAAGAGCGGCCAGGTGTACTTTTATAGAGGAGTAACTCAGCCCTGATTCCGACAGGGATAAAAGGTATTCCAGCAAGGTGTTACCCAGACAGACCAAAGGAGCTATGTGGCGCGCTGTGGCCCAGAGGCAGAACCTTTTCCACTTAATTGCATAAGTGGCTCTCTTGGAGGGCTTTCTCGTCTCCACCAGGACTTCGGCTATCTTGTCCGATACACCGAATCGAAACTTGGCTAAGTCTTGAGGAGACAAACATGAAGGTGAAGGGACCTCCAGTTAGGGTGAACCAGTGTCCCATTGTCCTGAGAGAGTAAATGAGTCGAGAGAGGAAGTGAAACTGGTGACTCCACTGCTAGTTGCTGCAGCAAAGGAAACCAGATCTGGTGAGGCCACAACGGCGCTAGGAGGATCATGGCTGTTCCCTCCGTTTGCACCTTGAGGAGGACACTCTGAATGAGCGGAAACAGAGGAAAGGCATAAAGGAATCTCCCCTTCCAGGAGAGGGAAAATGCATCTTGCCAGAAAACACCAGGCTCGGGATCTAGCAAGCAAAAACTGGAGTTTTGCACTGGCCCTAGGAGGACACGAAGAGTCCAACTCTGGTGTCCCCCATCTGGCAAAAAAGTCATCTGCCACTGATTGCAGAAGCGACCACTCATGTACTCGCCACTTTGTCCTGCTGAGGGTGTCTGCAAGCGTGTTTTGTGCACCTGGAACGTGCACCGCTGTGATGGTCGACTGGTGGGCAATGGCCTACTTCCACAGTCTCATGGCCTCCCTGTTTGTTGAGGTAGAAGACCACCGATGTGTTATCTGTCTGGACCAGAAGGTGACCGGGCGTAATTGAAGTTTCCAGTGCTTGGAGAGCATAGAGGACTGCGCTCATCTCCAGCAAGTTGATGTGGAGAGATTCCTTGGTTGGAGACCAAGACCCCTGCGTCTTGTGTACCCTTGGTGCGCACCCTCATCCCGAATTTGAAGTGTCCGTGGTCAGGACCTGTCCGGGAGCTTCCTTCTGGAAGGGGATCCCCTCCTGCAAGGCAGGGGAAGTCGCCCACCAGAGGAATTCCTTATGGACCGGCCCCGTTACGTAGACGGGCAAGTCCAGGTCACCCCACCTCTGGTCCCATTGTACTCGAAGGGTCCAATGGATGGTCCTCATCTGGAGTCTTGCGAAGGGAACAGTCACAATGGCAGCCGCCATGTGACCCAACAGCTGGAGGAGCAGTCTGGCTGGGATGGTGGAGACAGAATAAATCTGCCTGGCTAGAGCTCAAATGCACTCTGCTCGGTCTAGAGGTAGGCAGGCCCTACCCTGAACAGTGTTTAGGAGTGACCCGATGAATGGTAGGAGTTGTGCGGGGCTGAGTGACAACTTGGCTGGGTTGATGGTAATCCCCAGGCTCCGGAACAGGTTGCAGGTGTCCCTGATGGCAGCCTGGACTTGGGCGCTGGAGTGCGCTAGGAGTAGCCAGTCATCTAGGTATGGGAACACGTAGTGACCCATCCTGCAAAGTGCTGCGGCCACCACCACCAGGCACTTTTTAAACACCCTTGGTGCCGAAGAGAGGTCAAAGGGAAGGGCCCTGAACTGGAAATGTTCTCCCTTGAATGCAAACCGAAGATATTTTCGATGACCTTCAACTACAAGAATGTGGAGGCAGGCGTCCTGCATATCCAGGGATGCAAGCCAGTCTCCTTGATGCAATATAGGAATCAGGTTACGCAATCTGACTGACCATCCTGAAACGTTTGTATGCAACTGAAAAGTTCAGGTCGTTGAGGTCGAGGATCAGTCTCTGGTCTCCCGACCTCTTCGGGACCAGGAAGACATGGGAATAGAACCGGTGCCTCTCTCCTGTGGAGAAACGGGCTCTATGGCGTTTTTGGGCAGCAGTGCCTGAATCTCCTGCCGGATGAGGACTGCATGTCCTGCTGAGTGACAGGATAGGGGTGGGGGCCTGTCCGGGGGCGGTGCACACCAACTCTATAGAGTGCCCATGTTCTACAAGCTCGTGAACACACTGGTGGGAGGTCACTTTTCTCCAGCCTTCTGGATAAAGAGAGAAGCAACCTCCCGCCTTCTCTCCCAACAGAACATTGCAGAGAGGTGGGGTTGGCTGGAAGTCATGCTGTTGGAGGGAAAGCGGCTTGGGCAAACTCAGCCTGTCGAGAGGTGGAGGCCGAGGATCCCCAGTGGCCACCATGTCGACCAAAGCCACCTCGCTGAGTGTGTGGTTGCTGAAAGCGAGGTTGCTGAGGCTGCTGTCCCCCTCTGCCATGAAAGCGGAACCTCCGAAACTGTCTCTGCTTCGGGCGATACATAGACTGCACGGTACGGACGGCCTTACCGGAGTCCTGTAATCTGTTGATAATTCGCTCCATTTCTTCACTGAAGAGAACAGAGCCCTCAAAGGGCGCGTCTAGGATGTTGTACTGAACATCTAGTGCAAACCCTGAAACCCGGAGCCAGAAGTGGCACTGAAGACAGATGCCCATAGCCGTTGCCCTAGCTGAGGTGTCTACAGAGTCATAGGCAGACCGTAACACATGCGTGCCCTTGTCTGACCCGTTTGTAGTTTTGCAAGTTCTGCCTTCTGTGGGCAGTCGGGGACTCCTTGCAATATGTCTAGACCTTGTTAGTTTTGGAACCGCACCATGTGTGTCAGCAAGTTTAAACTCCAGATGCTACAGATGGCAAAGCGTACACCTTTCTGCCCATGGAATCCAGCTGCCTGGACTCCCTGTCCAGAGGCTGGGTGATCAAATGTTTGGGCCTCCGTGAACAATCGTGAGCTGCTGATATAATTACTGAGTCAGCGATAGGTTGCACAGCCAAAAAGGGGTGTTCCTTAGGTGGCCAGTACAGCTGCTCCGCCTTTTTCGGGACGGCAGTGGATGAGTGGGTGTGCCACCAAGTGGCCTGTGCGACGTCCTCAAAAGTATCCCTCATGGGAAGTAAAACAGCAGGCTTGGGGTCTTTTTGCTACAGGTACTTAGCGAGCCTCATGCATTCAGGGTCTAGGTCCTCCGTATCCCATCCCATGTTGGCTTGTATATGTCTCATAACCCTCTCTGAACGGCGGGTCATCCAGAGGTGATTTTGGCAGATCTTCAGGTTCACCAGATGGAGGGTCCTCATAGGAAGTCATAGAGGAGTCCGATGTGTGGTAAGAGTCAGTGAAGGAGACTGAGAGAGATGTGTCTTCTCCTATGCTTGTGCCTGCGCCTGTCGGAGGGGCTAGAGCTCCTGGAACGGGACCTACGACCCCTTCTTTTTTCTGTCCGTTTCCGAGGTCTCTCTGGAGATGGATGGTTTCCCGTCCTCATCCAGGCAGGGTTGAGGAGGCACTTCTTCAATGAGCTGGGGCGGAATCTCCTCACTAGGGATCAGTACCGGGTCAGGATCGGCCGGAGTGACTGGTGTAGGCGCGGCCAGAAGGATATCCGGCCTAATAGCTTCCCACCAACATGAGAATAAGTCCTTGACCTGACTAAGATTGAGCTTATGAGAACCGGGCACCAGGTCCGGCAGTGGTTTTGGAGCTCCGGTGTTGGTTCTGACATCAGTCCTATCTGGCGTTAGCAGTCGGACTGGGAACGCCGGTGTATCCTGGATGTCAGGGCCGTCATTGGGACCCGAAGGGATGCCATGGACTGGTGCCTGATCAGCCGGCGTCGGTATCTCCTCCACCCTGGCGTTGGTCAAGGAGAGGACGCCAGCGGTGATGGGGACTTGGCCGGAGGAGGCAAAGGGGCCCTGGGAGCGCCACTGGCAGGCTTGCGTCGATGTAAAACTGACGCAAGTTTGGCGGGTTTGTCCAAGGACGCTTGTCCGACGACGGGACCAGACGCTTGTCCATCAATGGAGTGTGGCACTTGTCCGAGGACTTGAGGGCATGTTTTGGTGGGAGGGAGGGAGGAAGACCTCCCTGCTGATGGCCCGAAGATTTTGCCGCCTCCTGGGGGTCGGCGCTGCACACAGATGACAGAGTGTGACTTACCTGGGTCAGATGAGCGGCCCAACGAGGCTGAAGGAGGCTTGATCTTCAGGGGTTGAAGGGTAGCAGAATGCCCTGAACATTTCTCCTTTGTAGCAGGGCCTCAGAAGGAGGCTGGGGCCTTGATCACTGTAAGGCAGGAGTCGTGGCCTAACAACCCTGATCTGGAAGTGGTGTGGGATCCGGAAGATCTCGATCTGGAGGAGGACCTCTCCCTATCTCTGTCCCTCTCTCTGTGTTTGTCCTTAGGCTTAGGAGTATGATGTTTCCCCAGAGATTTATGGAATGACAGGGAGAATCCCCTTCAGAGGATGAGTCCCTCTGCACTGCCGCCAGGTGCTGCTGAGCCAAAAAGGCCTGTAGAGACTTTTGTCGGCGGATGCAGGTTCGACTATTGAAAGCCTGACAATGGGGGCAGAACAGGAATGTCGTGGTGCAGGTCCAGGCAAAAAAAACGCAGGCTGCATGTCCATCTTTACAAGGGACTTGTCTACTGCAAGCGCACTTATTTGTGTGCCTGAACGGGGTAGTCAACATGCAGAAGCTTGTAGGAAAGAAAAAAATGATCGAAAGAGATGACTGGAGTCGAAAATATCGAAATAGCGGTCGAACTGGTGAGAAAGAGCCATGGAGCTAAAGTTCGCGTGTAGACGGCGGGAAAGAACTGCCACCCCTTATATACCACGTGGGACGTCGGGGGTGGGGCTGACGGGAGGAGGGCAATCCCCATCAGCCACTGCTGGTGTTATCAGGTCCTGCCGCCAGCCGGCACCAGTCCTATATGTGTTACCCGCTGCAAGAGCTTCCTCTCGCAGTAAGAGATGATGTTATCTCTACCAGTTCACCAGGTAATGCGTTCCATGCCCTAAATGCCCTTACCATGAAAAATTAATTCTGCTAATTTTTATTGCCCTCCCAATTTAATAATTTTTTTGTGTGTGTGAGATCAGAGTGTTAAATCTCTATCACTGAATTCCAGTCCACATTCTATCACAAGCTTTCTGTTTTCAATTATCTGGTAAAGTTGCAATAGTCTCCCCACTGTCTCCTCTCATACAGAGCACATAAATGTAACTGCTCCAGTCTACCATTATACAACATGTTCTTTAACCTAGCTATCAGTCTGGTAGTTTTCCTTTGGATGCTTTCTAATAGTGCAGTATCTTTTTTCAAATGTGGACTTCAAAAATGGGACCCATTGTCTAAGCAACGTTTTATAGAGTGGCACTATAAACTGTTCAGTCCATGATATGAAAGCTTTTTAATAACTGATAATTCTGTTAGCAGTTTGTGTCACTTTTTTCGTAGTGCATTGCTGGTGCTATATTAATACTAATCATAATCCCCAACTCTCTGTTATTACCTGTTCGTTAGATTACTGAATTTCTACTCTTTTGGCAGATTATTCTGCCACTGATGAAGCAACACACATTTCTCAATGTCGAGCAGCTTTCATTTTTCATAGCCCATAACCCATAGGTATGTGAAAGGGGAGGGTTGGGCAGACTAGATGGGCCGTAAGGGTCCTTTTCTGCCGTCAAATTTCTATGATCCTATGAACTTAAGATCACTAACCAGTGAAGAATCAGCTTCCGAGGAAGAAGGCTCATAAATGGGACATTTCAGGACTGTTAACTTCATGACCAGAGCTGCAAGGTGGGTAAATGGCTACTCTCCAGGTACAAGACTTTCTAGCGTTTAACATACCAACTGAACAATAAATACTTCCTTAAAGCAGTCTGTCACTGCGTGTTATGCTTGACATGTTCTAGATCTCAGGCCCTCCACAGTCTGATCCAGGTTGCTGGGTGGGTAAACTGTAGTGTTTGTGTTATGTTCCTAACTGCTCACAACACTAGCATTTTAAACTGTGTAAAGTTACAGTTTCTTAACTCTGTTAAAATACTGAATGTTTACTGCATATGCTGTTTTCAATACTAATTTAATTGTTCTGATACTCTACTCGTTTTACAAACAGCTGCACAACAGCACTGCAGCCAGAAATGAAACATAATGAATTTACTCTTCTTCTCTCCTTGCTGGAGGGGGAAAAGGAATGAACAGATATTTTGGCACTTTGAAAAATGGACATTTATCATGCTAATCATTGGTTTACACACACACACAGCAAACAAGGCTGATACAAGTTTGATTAAATTGTCATGAATAACCCCCAAATGTTGTATCTGTATAACAATGTACAGAAAATGTTCTTGTTATTAAAAGAAGTGGCGTCCGACTTCTGATTCTGCCTTCTCTGAAAGGAGACATGAAAAACATAGTCTCTTCACCCCCACATAGATAATATGTTAGAATCGACCAGGGGAACAATCTTAAACCAGCCAAATAGGATCAATATCCTGTCCGGACACCAGACGCCTGCAAAAGGCAAGCAGAAGAATACTCTGTTAAGTATTTAAAACCAATGGACCGACCGGAACAGTGCAACACCAGGGCCGCAAGCCATTCCACACCTGCCTCGCTAGCACTGGGCTTCCACAGTGAAGGGAGTGAGGATGAAAGTCAAGAAAATTCCACGATTACGTCCAAAAGACTTTTTAAAGAGATTACCAAAATAAGTAGTACTATGTCACGTCTGGAAAAGGCTAGTTCAACAAATGCAAAGGGCCTCCAAGAAAAGACTCAACGTATGACAAACACAGAAGCAGGATTGACCACAACAACAGAGATGGTTGAGAAACATGAGTCAGCACTCCAATACCTGATGAAAAGAGTGAGAGAAATGACCGAAACAATCGACGACCAGGAGCTGAGAGATCATAGAGACAATCTAAGGATGTATGGACTGCCCCAAGACATGGAGACTGGTAACATGGAGGCATTCATGGAATCGTTCATAAAAGAGCTGCTAGATCTCCCACAAGACACGAGCTTGAATATAGTCAGGGCACACAGAGCCCTTGCCAAAAACCAGTCAGATCCTAAAGCAAACCCACGCTCTACTGTCATGTAGTTCCTTGACTACAGAATAAAAAGTACAGTTATATAAGAACTTACTGTACCATCACAACCCTCTGAGACCTGCCCCGAGGTAGGACTCAAACCAGCAAATAACTTTGCCGGTGAGCCCCACGTACTCAAGTCGATCTAATAAAAGTACATGGTCAATGGCGTCAAACGCTAAGGAGAGATCCAGGAGAACAAGAACTGACTGTTCTCCTCTATCCCTTACTCTTAGCAACTCATTATGCACCCTATAAAAGAAAACGACAGCACTTACTTCGGATTTTTCAAAAAATGCTCAGAGCATGTTTATTCGGAGCAGGTGCCTCACAAAATTCAACCCTTCAGCCGGGCCTTCTAGGGCGCAGATTGAGTATCAACAAACAGCTTCGCTTATATTTTGACTGCTTAATGATAAGATTATTTAGTGCAAAGTGAAATAAAAAACACAATTACACAATATTTTTTCTAAGTGTTTTTTTATTTCACTTTGCACTAAATAATGAGCATCATTTTAAGCATTCAAAATATAAATGAGAGCTGTTTGTTGATAAAACGCTGATTTCTGTGAGGCATCTACTCCGAATAAGCATGCACTGAGCATTTTTTTAAAAATCCGAAGTGAGTGCTGTCTTTTTCCTTTATTAAATATTATAGCTGGCAACTTTTGGACAGCACCACGCTCCTAGAGTGCACCTACTGTCTGCTGAATCATTATGAGCCCTGACCACAACAGTATCAGTGTTAACTCTAACTGAAATACCGACTGGAGAGGCTCATTTATGTCGAAAGTCACCCAAGTGTGTCTCCAGCTACAACGTAACAACCTTCTCGGTAACTTTGCCTTAAAAAGGAAGGTTAGAGACAGGCCAGTAGTTCACCAGGATATCTGGGTCCAACATAGTTTTTTTTTTCAAACGGGGTCTCACCAGCACACTTTTCAATGCCGAAGGGAGGACCCCCTCCAACAGGGAACACCAAATAATCATGGCAAACACTGGGTCCAGCTGCCCAGCATAGCTCACCAAGAGTCTCAGACCTGGGTCCAGCTCACAGTATGTTGATTGCAGCCCCAAGATCACCTCTACGACCTAATCAATCATTACTGACCAAAACTCGCCCCATGACCACTGACTGCTGTTGCAACACCCATTCCAGACACTGCTAGGCTGTGACTGCCCGGTTGAAGAGATCCCAGTCCTAACAGAGGACACAAAACCAGAAACCCTTAGCCAGGAGTGCCTACGTAGGTATATGCCCATGGCCGCTGCCCTGGCAATGGTGTTAGCCATGTCATACAGGGCCCTGAGGAGGTGCTTGCTAACATTCTTAGCTGCTTGAAGACACTGAAGCAGTTCCTGCTTTTGAGTGCCATCTGAAAGGGCCTGGGTGGTAGTCTTGCCCTTTTTCCAACTGGCATTCTGGTATTTAACTATGTGTGACAGATAATTTACAATCTTCAAACCCAGAGTAGAGAAGGCATATACCCTTTTACCACAAGAAGTCGATTCTGTGAGAGACTCTGTCTGGGGAAAGGGACCTAAGGTGCTTAGGCACCTTAGACCAGTCATGGGCTGTCTTAATGACCACTGGGTCTGTCTCGGCTGGGCAGCATAGCAGGGGAATCCCTGAGGGGCATGATAAAGTTTGTCCGCTCTGCGAGACATGGCTGGCACCAAGTCTGGTCTGTGCCAGGCTACAACGGCCACATTCCTTAAGGCTAGCAAGACTGGAGGAATGATTTCTGGGGGCAATTCAGGGATCTCCAGAAAGTCCACCAACTCCTTCCTGGTGGCATCCTCTTCCTCAGTGTGAAAGACCATGGCTGAGGACAGCTACTTCATCACACTGAAAAATGTGGGGTCCTCAGGAGGAGATCTAGGTGTGTACACCACTGAATCCTCGCTGATAGAGGAAGCAGTGAATCTGTCAGAGACAAAGATTTCTTCCTCACTTCCTCCTCATCCTCAGGGAGAATGAGGTCTGGATGGTACTCCTCCTCGACGTCGACCTCCTCCAGGTCTGGGTCTGGCACTGGTTGCATTGACAACGACCTACCGAGGGGGGGGGCGTCCCAAGGCCAATCAGTAGGCGTCGACGATGAAGCTGCCGTCGACGGCATCGGCGAGGTGGGACTAAGAGTACCCAGCTGTTGCACAATCACGTTGGTAAATCTGACCAGAATTTCGTTTAGGTTGAAGGTTTTCGTTGATGGGGGAGTCGACAGCTCAGATGTCGATGACCCACCAGCTCGGCCTCGAGAACCAGAGGAGCCTGTAGTCCAAATAACAGAAGGGGCAGGCCTCGATGGGAGAGTCGTCGACGACGGACTGGGGCCAACGACCCAGAGGTCGACAGCCAACTGCGCTGAGAATCAGGCATGGACGCTGTCGGCATGGGTCTGGTGGGCACAGAGACCGGGATAGCAGATTTTTTCGATGGTGTGGCCGCAGCTGACAAAGATCCCCCAGAAGAAGGAGAGGCCAACGGGGCTCGAGATCAGCACCAGGGGGAGCAGTTGCAATCTTGATCTTTTTGTGACTTTTCCCTGAGGACTTGTCTCGGGCCTTGGAGGCCTGGGAACTTGAAGATCCGGTAGCCGACTGAGAGGCCTGGACCCGGGGAGGATCCCTGCCCAGAACTGGCTACCTGTTGATCCATCAGGAAATATTTTGAGAGCCTTTCTGCATCACCTGAAGGTTGTTTGGTAAAAACTTCTGGCAGAGCTCATAGTCAGAAACTAGGTGGTCAGACCCAAAACAGCAGACACAGAGAGAGTATTCGTCTGTGGAGGCAATCTTCTTTCCACAGCAATGGAAAAGAGAAGTTGAAGGATTACCTTTCACCCTAAACAAGTCATAGGAATCTCTTTAGAAAAAGAGATTCTGAAAAATGTTAGAAAAGCCATAAATACTGCAACGGAGCTTCCGCGGAGACCATGCGAGAGAGTCGACAGTGGGAAAGAACTGAGATGGGAGCGGGGCCGCTCACACCTTTATAGGATTGATGACACTGGTGGACATCGACAGCGTGGGCAGCCCTAGTTGTACTGCTGAAAATCTTCCATGTGGATTCTCCTTCACCGACGGTGAAGTTCCTACGTTGTTACCGGATGACTGAGATACCCCCGAAGGAGATCAGGAGTTGTCCATGGTGGACCGGAGCCTTATGAGGCACTTTTTTACACCAGGGGGTGTTTGACCTTGCTCCTACAACCTGGCATCTGAGGACTACATGACAGGGTTAGGAAAAGTGTTGAGGAGGATTACATTTGTCAAAACACACAATTTTATACAGCAATGGTGATGTAGTGGCCAAAAATCATGTAATCTGTGCCTAAAACATCCACAGCAGTGATTTCATGATAAAATACTTTCTAGGACCATGGATATGTTGTTCATCCACACTGTTTGGCATTGTCCCCTTCCACTTTAAATCTGCCGGAAGTCTTCAAGCTGGCTCCTCCCACCCACCCAAGTGGTATTTACCTCGGCTCCGCCCCAAGATGCCAGATCTTCCTTTCCACTGGAAGATACAGGTTGCCTCCCTCGTGCTCTCGCATTTCGTAGGCCCTGGCTTTCAAACCATCGGTTTTACCGAAGCTCAAACTTGTTTGAGTTAGCGATCACACTTTTGCAGCATCGATCATGGAGGAGAAATCTTCCCCAGGATTTCGCCAGTGTCCCTGCGGCCAGAAGATGTCGTGCACCGATCACCACCACACGTGCGTCTACTGCCTAGGTGTCGGCCATGACACCTCGTCGTGTAGCTTTTGTTTGGCCTTCCATCCCAACATTCTGGACGACAGCAAGGCACGCCTGAAGCTGGGGAGACCGGAAAAAAGGAAACCTCCGGTGAAGTCAAAGTTGGCTAGGTGGGCGGTTTCTGCGGCCGCAGGCTCCGCCAATCAGCTGGAATAGATGAAGGCGTTCTGAGGAAGAAGCTGCTCGCGCTTCTGCCAATCGAAGCTTCTTTGTCCCGCTGAACCTGGGCTCCCCCTTTACAGGATCCTTTAAGGAAATGTGCCAGTCTCTCCCCACCTGGGGAGTGGCGCCCTCGGGCTCGAACTCCTCCTGCTCTCAGAAGAGAGAGAGAGAAGGACCCGCTGCTTCGTCCCGGCGAAGACGCTCTTGGGACCGAGAAAAGTCTGAGTCCCAGGAACATGCGGTCTCGACCTCGGTCGAGATCGCATTCTCGGCCGCCGGCTTCACGGATCTTCCGTCTGGCCAGGGGACCGAGGACGTGGCCGAAGAGGTCAAAATTATCCTCGACCTGATCGACCCTTTGTCGCCGTCCGGTGCCGACGACTCTCTAGAACAGACTCCGGTCCTGGTATTTCCGGATGAGGAGACCCAGCCCGCTGGTATCCCTATCAAGGACCCAGTTCCAGACGCTAGGGTTTCACCGATTACCTCGGTGTCTCCCGATTGACCAAGTCGGCCTCCCCGCTCTCGGTCATGGTCCAGGACCCCCTCAGCTGAACGACCGAGGAAGAGTCATAAGTGCTCGAAGAAGAGGTGATGCCACAGCTCGTCCTCATCCTCCTCGGACGAGGAGAGGCTCCAGCGGAAACTCCGTCGGCACTATGAGGATCTTATGTGGCAACAGCTGAGCCTGACCAGGCAGAAGTCGGCTCCGCCACCAACCCCAGCCATTACTTGGCTTTCACTTCCCAGGCCGAAGCCGACCCCTCCAGAACCGAAGTCCCTGGTTCCTCTACCCGTGGGGCCAGCCCGTCTTCCAGTTCGGCCTATCCCGGTCTCGCCACCTATTCCAGTGGAAACGCCACCTAAGCAGCCTAAGGGAGAGGCTCCCTCAAAAGAGGACCAACAAGACACTGGCCTTCCTCAATGTCTGTCCATTATGGTTACCCCGGACCTCCCTCGGAGGATTGAGGGTGATTTAGGTGGTAGAACGCTGTATCACGACTTCTCGGACTCTGATGTCACCGGGCTTCACTCGCATCCAGGGCATCACGAGTCGTCCACTGGCACGGGGATGGAAGAAGACCCTTCCTCCTTCCAAGGGATTCTCCGTCTCATTTCTGACTCTACCGGAATGCGCCTGGAACCTATCCAGAAAAAGGCCGAGTGCCCTCTCACAGATATTCTGAAGACAGGGGATACCCCGACGGAGGCCTTTCCAGTGGCCGAAGCCATTGCTGGCCCAGCCCTTGAACTTTGGCAGCCCCCTGCCTCGTGCCCAGCACCGTCTGCCCGCAAGTACATGGGGTCCCTTGTGGGGTTCATGGAGCACTCTTCAGCCGAGTGCCTGGGGACTGCCTCCGTGTTCAGACGTACTGGGAATTCAGCCAACACTGACCGACCTCTGGACAAAGAGTCCAAAAATATGGACCACGCTGCCCGAAAGGTCTATGCAGCCTCTTCCTTGGGCCTTCGACAGGCCAGCTCGGCACTCATTATGGCACACTTCTCTCATGCACTTCTTGGGTCATTAGATGAAGTCCTCCCTCATCTCCCCACAGACATGCAGACCACGGTCAAACAGGTCCATGACCAGGGCTGTGCTGTTGCCAAACAGCAGCTCCAGACGGCCCTGGACATAGGGGATTCTTGTGCCCGCTCGATGGCCGCCGCGGTGGCCTCTCGCCACAGGGCTTGGCTGAGGCTTTCCTCCTTCCCAGTGGATACTCAGCACAAGTTGGCTGATGTGCCTTTCCTGGGGACCGACCTGTTCGTTCCAGGAGTGGCTGGTCATCTACAGCACATAGAGCAGTCCAACGCCACCCTGGATGCCACTTCTGCCAAGGGTTCTTCGGCAAGAACCAGCAGAAGAGGAAGAATAAGCCCTTTTGGCATTCTTCCACTGCAGTTTGGCAGCCCCCCTATCAAGGAGGTCAGCAGCATCGACAACAGCAGCAGCAGGCTCAAGCTTGGCACCCTCGGCCCAAGCCTGGACCCCAACAGGCCCGCAAAGGAGGCAGAGGCTCAGGTCCTGGAGCCTCCTCCTCCTCTAAGCCTGCTCAGTGACGGGTTGGAGGTTGCCACCCCTATACCCGTCACGCCAGCTCTGGACCCTCCCATGGGGGGTCGGCTCCATCACTTCCTTTCTGTCTGGTCCGCTATCACTTCAGACAGGTGGGTTCTCGAAGTGGTCGGTCAGGGAGTGCCTCTAGAATTCGAGCAGTAACTTCCGCACCGAGCCCGCGCCCCTCAGGAGGAACAGATTTCCGTGTGCACCCAGTCGGCGCTTCGAGATGACGTAGCTCAGCTCCTCCGCAAGGAGGCAGTAGCCCCAGTGCCGGATCCTCCAACAGACCCAGGCTTTGTCTCCAGGTACTTCCTGGTACTCAAGCGGATAGGGGGTTGGTGCCCCATTCTAGATCCCCACAACCTGAATCAGGTTCTCAAGTCTCGCACCTTTCGGATGGTCACTCTGAACCAGATCATACCATCCCTGGAGCGAAACATGTGGTTCTGTTCACGGGATCTACAGGACACATTCCTTCACGTCCCTAACAGTCCATCCCATCAGCGGTTCCTCCGCTTCAGGGTCGAAAGGGACCCTGTACGAGTTCCAAGCCATGCCGTTCGGCCGGTCATCAGCCCCACGGGTCTTCACCAAATGCACTGCAGTGGTGGCGGCCCACCTTCAGCGTCAAGGCATCAGAATCTACCCTTATCTCGACGATTGGCTCTTGGCAGGTTCCAGCCAACAGGAGGTGGTGAGGTCCAGGGATCTGGCCCTCCAAACCTGCTCCCAACTCGGCCTCCTGATCAACGAGGCCAAGTCGGAAGTCCTGCTTTCTCAGGTGATGGGCTTCATCGGGGCAGAGCTCGACTCCCGTCAAGCCAGAGCTCGGCACCAGGCAGACAGGGAGGAGGTCCTCTCCTCCTTTGCCCAATCATTTCTGGTTGGGCATTTGTGCCCTGCCCAGGACTTTCTGCGCCTTCTGGGTTACATGGCGGCGTGCACCTCAGTGGTCCGTTTGGCCCGGTTGCACATGCACCACCTCCAATTTGAGCTGGCTGCCCAGTGGACTCAGCGATATGGTCATTTCGACCAGCTGATCACTGTAACCCAGAAGATGTGAGACGCTCTCCAATGGTGGACCGCCCCAGACCAGTTGCAGAAAGGGATCCCATTTGTCCACCCCGAGCTGACGGTTGTCCTTACGACCGATGCCTCTCTTATGGGCTGGGCAGCCCACATGGGGGACAACAGAGCCCACGGGTTCTGCCCCCCCGCCCCCGAGAAGTCCCGATGCCACATCAACCTGTTGGAGCTCAAAGCAGTCAGACTGGCACTGTCAGCTTTCACTCCTCAGCTTCGGGGTCAAGTGGTTCAAGTCCAGACGGATAAATACCACGACCATGTACTACATGAACAAACAGGGCGGCACTCACTCCCATCCGCTATGCAAGGAGGCGCTCCGCATCTGGACCCTTGTGAGCTGGTTGGAGGCAGATCTCCTAACCATTCATGTGGCAGGAGCCTCAAACCAGCTGGCGGATGCTCTCAGCCGCATAGGCCAGACATCCCACGAGTGGTCTCTCCATCCAGAGGTAGCTTACAGCCTGTTCTCCCACTGGGGCAAACCGATGGTGGACCTGTTTGCCTCCAGGAAAAACACCAAGCTGAGGCTGTATCATGCCCGCCCCCCTCAGCAGGGCTTGCTGCAGGGGGATGCCTTCTCGAGGCCATGGACCCCAGGCCTCCTCTACACCTTCCCTCCATTTCCCTTGATCCACAAGGTGCTACTCAAGGTGAGGAGGGACAAGGCGAAGGTGATCCTGGTAGCCCCAGACTGGCCGCGCCAGTTCTGGTATCCAGATCTCCCCAGCTGCAGGCCCCCGAAGCGGCTTTGCACATGCCCGGACCTGATACCTTTGAACCAGGGAAGGTCTTCCATCCAGACCTTCAATCCCTGCACCTCATAGCCTGGTACCTGAGCAGCTAGAGTTCCAGGCTTTGGGTCTTTCCAAAGATGTCTACACTGTGGCGAAGGCATCCTAAAAGGAACGGACCAGGAAATGTTATGCCTTCAAATGGAAAAGATTTTCCATTTGGTGTCAGGGTAAGGGTCTGGACCCCTTATCCTGTTCTGTGACCAACATTTTCGAATACCTTTGGTCTCTCTCCAAAGGGGGCCTATGGTCATCGACCCTTAGGGTACACCTGGCAGCCATGTCTGCTTACCAGGCACAGGCCGGTCAACGGACACTGGCGCATGAGGCAGTGGTCGGGCGCTTCTTCAAAGGCCTGGATCACATATCCCCTCCGGTGCGCGAACCTCCACCTCCGTGGGATCTGCTGCTGGTTTTGGCAAAGCTCATGGGCAAGCCATTCAAACCCATGCACAAGTGTGAGCTCTCACACTTGTCATGGAAGACGGCCTTCCTGGTGGCTATCACGTCAGCCAGAAGGAGAGGGGAGCTCCAGGCGCTTTCGGTGGACTCCCCTTATCTGGTCTTTCACAGGGACAAAAGTTGTCCTGCGCCCCAACCCGAAATTCCTTCCAAAGGTGGTATCAGAGTTTCACCTTAACCAGTTGTTGACTCTGCCGGTATGCTACCCTAATTACACCTCGGACACTGAGTACAGGCTCCATACTTTGGATCCGAGACGTGCTCTCTCCTATTATAAGGAGAGGATGGTGGAAATTCACGGAGCGGTTCGCCAGCTGTTTGTCACCTATGCTGAAGCCGCTTCTGGCAGACCTGCAGCCAAACGGACCATAGCAAGATGGATTACAACATGCATAGGTCTGTGCTATGAGTTGCTGGGCAAGAAGCCACCCAGAGGGATAAGAGCTCATTCAACCCGCCACACTGATGCATCGGTGGCTGCTTCCAGGGACATCCTTATCCAGGAGATCTGCCAGGCTGCTACCTGGAAGTCGGCAAACACCTTTGTCACCCACTACCACACTGATCTCAAGTCACGCCAGGATGCTGGTTTTGGGGCTTCATTTCTCCAATCTCTGTTCCCTAAGTAGGGGGTGTGCGACTTGCCTCCCTCCTCCTGGATAACTGCTTGGAGTCTGCAAAACAGTGTGGACGAACAACATATCTTGGGTCCAGAGTCCTTGGTTTTGGCTTATAATCAGGCCATTTCCTTGGCCCTTGACTCAATTGCTCCTGTCCGTGTTTGTCCCCTCTCTCCCCACCCTCGGGCCCCATGATTTGATGGGTCCTTGAGGGAGCTGCGACATGTGGAACGACGGTTAGAGCGTTGTTGGTGGAAATCTGCTCTAGAAGTCGACTGCCTTAGTCTGGAGGAGCATTATCGGCTCTACCAATCAGAGATCTCCCGTAAGAAGGCAGAATTCCTGTCCAGGGAGATCGCTATTGCTCAGAATCGACCAGCTCAGCTCTTCAGAACTGTCGACAGATCGCTCAATTCTTTGCAAATAAGGTTGCCGACATCAGATCAGAGATCCGCCTGACACACTCTAAGGGGGAAGCTGTGTGTCGGCATCTGGCCATGGTACCCCCAGCCTCCTGGAGTGCCTCTGACCTGCCGATGTTCGAGGATATTATGCGGATCATCCAGGGGATGCGCCCTACATGCTGTAGTTTAGATCCGGGTCCAACCTCCCTGATTCTGGGTTGTGCTGAGATCATGGGCTCGTTTCTGGCTCAAATAATCTGGTGCTCTTTAGAATTGGGTGAGTTTCCTAGCTCCCTAAAGGAAGCTGTGGTGACTCCCCTTTTGAAGAAGGCTTCTCTGGACCCAGATATTTTTGCCAACTACAGACCTATCTCTAACCTTCCCTTTATTATTGAGAAGGTAATGGCAAACCAGCTAGAGGACCACTTGACCATCCACAGCATCTACGAACCTCTCCAGTCTGGTTTTCGTAAGAGGCATAGTACCGAGACTGCTCTGGTTTGGGTGCTCAATGATCTCTTGATGGCGAGAGATCAGAGAAACTGTTCTATCTTGGTTCTCCTTGATCTCTCTTCAGCTTTTGACACTGCAGACCATGGGGTTTTGCTCGAGCGCCTGAGGTTCATCTGTGGACTGTCTAGTACAGTGCTCAGATGGTTTTCATCTTTTCTACCTGGGAGAACACAGAGAGTTGTGTTGGGGATTTTTTCCTCTGACCCTTTCCCTCTGCAGTGTGGTGTTCCCCAGGGCTCGGTGCTTTCCCCCCATGTTGTTTGCAGTGTACATGCTGCCCCTCGGAGACATTGTAAGATGGTACGGGCTGAGGTTTCACTGCTATGCTAATGACACCCAGCTCTACCTGTCTTTTGCCCCCGACCAGGTTAGTGCTTTCTCGGGTTTTTAATAGCTGCCTCACTGAAATCCATGACTGGATGAATTCGAGCTGGTTAAAGTTAAACGCCGGCAAGACTGAGGTTATGGTTGTGGACCCGGGTCGTGGGATAGAGGGGTTGGGGTCTGACCAACCCTCTGGTTTATTTTCGGGGGCGAGGGGGAGGGGAATCAGATCCTTACCTCTGAACGGGTGCATGACCTGGGAGTGGTACTTAATGACGGGCTGACCCTTTGTCATCAGGTGTCAGCAGTCGTTAAGTCTGCATTTTACCATCTTAGGACCATTGCCAGAGTGAAGAACCTTGTTCCGTCCAGAGATTTACCTGTGTTGGTCCACGCCTTTGTGACCTCACACCTTGACTACTGCAACTCCCTGTACCTGGGGCTTCCTGGGGTTGATATCCGCCGCTTGCAGCTAGTGCAGAATGCTGCTCCGAGGTTGCTGACAGGGGCATCCAGAAGGACACACATTACCCCAGTGCTGCGCGATCTGCACTGGCTGCCTATACAGTGGCGGATCACCTTTAAAGTAGGTCTTTTGACCTTCAAAGCCCTGCACGGACTTGGCCCCGACTACTTGAAAGAGCTTCTGATTCCTTACAGCCCTGTACGACAGCTCCGTTCGGCTGACGAGGGGTTGCTGGAGGTTCCGAGGGTTACTTTAAAATCCTCTGGGGCTCGGGCTTTTGTGTTTATAGCCCCAACTCTCTGGAATTCTCTGCCTCGGCGGCTTCGGGAATGCACGAACGTGGAGTCTTTTAAGCGGGAACTCAAGACCCATTTGTGGAACCAGGCTTTCATGGCTTGAGGTTGTTGTGATTACTGATTTTATATGTGTATCTTCTGATTTTATTATCCATTTGTACAGCGCCTTCGTGCTTGAAAGGCGCTTAATAAAGTATTATTATTATTATATATCCATTCTCCTAGAAGAACAGGTTACTCACTTGTAACAGTAGTTCTACGAGTAGTATATGTTGTTCATCCACACGGACCCACCCGACCTCCCCGGCTGCGGACGCACACAACCTTGCTTCCAGTGGGCTAAGATCTGGCGTCATGGGGTGGAGCCGAGGTATATACCACCCGGGTGGGTGGGAGGAGCCAGCTTGAAGACTTCCGGCAGATTTAAAGTGGAAGGGGACAATGCCAAACAGTGTGGATGAACAACACATACCACTCCTAGAAAGTACAGTTACGTAAGAACTTACCGTAACAGCAGATCTTCGAGAGGCTCTTGCAGTAGGTAATTACATATAGTACTGACGCCGGTCGGCGGCAGGACCCCACGGAAAAATTTCTAGCTAGCATTCCCTGGCGGGGACCGCCCCCATGTCAGGTGACCAGCGTCAGACGACGTCGGTATAAAGGGGCGGTCCCAGACGCCCGCCTTCCAGTTCTTTCCCGCCACAGGCCCGGAAGGCCCGGACGAGAGAGAAGCAGATATTTCCATCAATGGAAAAGGAGCTGAAAAAGCCTAGGGGGATGGAGGGTGAATAGAATTATCTGAAGAGCCTCTCTCGAAGATCTACTGTTACGGTAAGTTCTTACGTAACTGTACTATCTTACTTCGAGAGGGCTCTTGCAGTACGTAATTACATATAGGACTGAGTCCCAAGCAGTCTGGAACAAATGAAAGGCACCGGGAGGAGGAACTACTCCAAGAAGTAGCAAAAGAAACCTTGCAAGCCTCAAGAAAGCAGGCCTTGCAAGACCGCTAACCTGAAGCCTGCTCTACGGCGAGAGGCAATGTCCAAACTGTAATGTTTAGTAAAGGTATGGATGGAAGTCCAAGTGGCGGCAGCATAAATGTCTGCTGCAGACACATTCTTGAAACAAGCCGCAGAGGCTGCTACTCCATGAGTGGAATGACCTCTGACTTGACCCAGAAGGGTCTTGTTGTACTTGTCATAACAGAAAGTGATGCAATGGGCCAACCATTTTGATAGGCATTGCTTAGAAACAGCATTGCCTTCTCTTTTGTGAGCAAAAGAGATGAACAACTGATCAGTCTTTCTGAGATCCTTCGTCCTATCGGTGTAGTATCTCAGAATCCTGTGAACATCCACGGAATGGAGCAAGTATTCTCCTTGGTTGGAGTACTGCGTGAAAAAGGCAGGTAATTCAATAGACTGATTTAAGGTAGATTCCGCTACCACCTTCGGGAGGAACTTGGGATTCGTGCGAAGAGCTACTCATTCTTTGTGAAAAATCAGATAAGGGATTTGACATCAGGCCTGGAGCTCGGAAATTTCATGCAGCAGAAGTAATGGCCACCAAGAAGAGCGTCTTCCACGATGAAAACTTCAAGTCTGCGGAAGCCGCAGGCTCAAAGGGAGGAAGGGTATGTTTCTCGAGGACAAAGTTTAAGTCCCAAGGGGGAGCTGGAGTCCGGACAGGGGGCCTGAGATGAAGGACCCCTCTGAGAAAAGTTTTGGATACTTCCAGTTGGGCAAATGCCTTATCAGTGAAAGGGACATGGTAGGCTGAAATAGCCACCATATCGACTTTCAAAGAGGAGTGACTGAGACCCAGGTCGAAAAGGTGACGCAGGTAATCAAGCCGAACGGTCACAGGACAGGAAAAAGGCTCCACATTCCTGGACGCAGCCCAGATGGAAAATCTTTTCCATTTCATGGTGTAGGTGGACCTAGTGGAGGGTTTTCTAGCCTCCACCAGAATCTCGGCCACCTTAGGAGAGACGCCATAGCGAGATTGGGCTAGGTCTGCAGGAGCCATGCATGAAGTTGAAGGGACTTGAGTCCCGGATGGACCAGGGTCCCCTGATCCTGGGTCAGCAATCCTGAGATAAAGGAAGAGGAAGAGGAGGAACCTCTGAGTATTGTTGTAGAAGAGAGAACCAGATTTGCCTGGGCCAGAAAGGAGCGATCAGAATCATTCTCGCTCCTTCCAAAGCAAGTTTCTGCAACACACGAGGGACCAGAGGAATTGGGGGAAAAGCATAGACGAATCTGTCCTTCCAGTTTAGAGATAGAGCGTCGCCCCAGGAAGCGTCTCGCTCTGGAGCGAGCGAGCAAAAGGTTGGAAGCTTTGCGTTTTGGGAGGAAGTGAACAGGTCTATCTGAGGAGTCCTCCAAATCTGGAAGATGCTTTTTAGAACTTTTTCGTCCAGTTCTCACTCATGTGCTCATGTGGCAGAGCCGACGAACGACTTAGCCTGTCTGCCAGGACATTGTCGACTCCCGGAACATGGATCGCCGTGAGGTGAAGGTTGTGAAGCGTTGCCCATTCCCAAACCCTCATCGCTTCCCTGCACAGTGGGTAGGACCGAGTCCCTCCCTGCTTGTTGATGTACCACACCATGCACATGTTGTCTGTTTGGACAGCTAGGTGACCGGGAAGGATGTATTGGTGAAGGGCCTGGAGAGCATACAGCACTGCTCGAAGCTCAAGCACGCTTGATGTGGAGAACTAACTCCAATTTTGACCATAAGCCCTGGGTTCGGTGAGGACCCAGATGGGCTCCCCAACCTTCGCCTGAAGCGTCCGTGGTCAGAGTCTGATCGGGGGGAGGATGAAAAAAGGGGACCCCCCGGAATAGGTTCTCTCGAACCATCCACCACTGGAAGTCTCTTATCATCGGTGAGGAGATCAGTACCAGATGATCTAGGTCGTCTACCAGTTGATCCCACTGAGAGCGGAGAGTCCACTGAGTGATTCTCATGTGGAGGCGCGCGCGCGGAACTGTCGGGATGGCTGCCGCCATAAGCCCCAGGAGACGGAGCACTGACCTCGCTGGAACCCTCCTGTATTCTGATAGAAGGGAAATCTGGGACTGGAGGGAGGCCCCCCTGTCCGGAAGCAGGAAAGCCCTGCACATTGTCGTAACGAGGATTGCCCCGATGAACTGGAGTCCCTGAGAAGGATCCAGGTGAGACTTGGAATGGTTGATGGTGATACCCAGGAAAATAAAAACCTGCTGGGTGAGGGAGAGGAAATGCAGGAGTTCCTCCCTGGACGGGGCCGCCAGGAGCCAGTCGTCCAGGTAGGGAAAAACCTGAACTCCCAAAGGACGCAGGTGAGCCGCTACCACCGCCAGGCATTTGGTAAAGACTCGGGGAGCCGAGGAAAGACCAAAAGGGAGTGCCCGGAATTGGTAGTGGTCCCCTGAATGCAAACCTGAGGTACTTCGGTATGTAAGGCTAATGGGATATGCAGAGTACCATCCTGCATATCCAGTGCACAGCCATTGGCCCGGCCGAAGCAGGGGCAAGAGGGTCTGAAGGGAGAGCATCCTGAACCTCTTGTATTCCACATATAGCTTCAGGGAGCTGAGATCGAGAATGGGTCTGAGATCTCCCGTCTTCTTTGGTACAAGGAAGAAATGGGAATAGTAACCCGTCCCATGAAGGTGAGGGGGAATGGGCTCTATGGCCTGCTTCGCAAGGAGAGCAGAGATTTCTTCCTTGACCAAAGGAAGATGGTCCCTTGAGTAAGAGGAGTTCAGAGGGGGGGTGACGTGGAGGTTTTTGCAGAAACTCTATGGAGTGCCCCTCTGCTATGATCTGAAGCACCCATGAATCCGATGTTATCCTCTCCCACCCCGGAAGGTGGAGGGAGAATCTCCCTCCTACCGGATCCTCCGGAGTGTCCGGAGGTGGTGGGAGAGGAAAAGAGTCATGTGGCGTGAGGCAGCGCCGCAGCTGGGGCCTGGCAGCTGTGGGGGCCCGACGTTTAGTGGCCCGCCTTCCCTGAGGTTTCGCTTGAGGCTGGCTGTGTCTGCGAAAGGGACGGCGCTGTGGGGGATGGGGACGGTACATTGAATCAACAGATTTAAGGGCCGTCCCCTTCTCCTGCAAGTCAGTGATGATGTCCTTGACATCACCACTGAAAAGCACAGAACCTCTGAAAGGTGCTTCTTGAATTGCTGACTGCAGCTCCGGGACCAGACCTGACACACGGAGCCATGCATGACGCCGAAGACTTACGGCGAATGCAGAGCTCCGTCCTGCGGTGTCCACTGCATCGTAGGTCATCCTCAGAATATGACAACTGGCCGAACGAGCAGAACAGACCAGGTCGGCTAACTCCTGCTTGACTTGGGAGTCAGGCAAGGAGTCAATCTTGGATTCCACCTGGGTAAGGACAGCCTTCTGGTAATCCCCCATATGTGCTACATAATTTAGGGCCCTAATCCCCAGTGTGGAAGAAGCATAGATCTTCCTTCTATACTGATACAGAAGGCGAGATTCCTTATCCGGGGGAGACGAGCTCAAATGTTCCGGGTGTGCTGACCGGCTGTGAGCAGCGTTAATCACAACCGAGTCTGCACGCGGGTGAGAGTCTAAAAAGTCTACACCCTCCGGAGCCTGGTATAGCCTGTTAGACTTCCGAGGAAGTGGGGCTCAAGCCAACGATTGTTTCCAAATCGTGGAAACAAGGTGGACGTGAGGCTCGATCCAGGGTGGCACTAGAGTAGGAGCCGTAAGGGGCAAGTCCAGATGTTCGGCGAGTTTAACCCGCTGAGGATCTGGCTCTAAGGAACGCCACTGATGGACTTCCTGGATCTTCCTGAGCAACTCCGTGAAGGAAGGATCCTCCGGAGGAGACTTCAGAGGAGTCCTCGGCCGGGGCTTGGACGGAGAGCGCTGCTCGTCGTCTTTCTCGAACACCCATTGGAGGCATCCGAGGAGTCCGAGAGAGAAGATGAAGAAGAGGAATTAGCAGAGTAAGACTCCTGGCTCGCCTAGGGGAGGAACGGTTCCTTGGGAGGGATCCTCGGACGCTGTCCTGCCCTCTCTGGATCCCGAGGCAGAGCCCGAACTGGAGGCGGAGAGGGAGTGTGCCATCTGGGGCGCAGGAGCCAGGGTTGGCACCGTCCGTGAAGACGGCTCTCAACTCCTTGGTGAGCTGAGCCTTGGCCTCAGCCCACCAGGAGGCCAGAGTCTCTGGAGATCCACCGCGCCTAGGGGGGCGGTGGGGATAGTTGTACGGATGAAACCAGAAGGAGAGTATCCGTAACCCGGCTGCGGGAATACCAGAGCTGGGTATTGCGGCGTCGGGTACTGCAGCGTCAGTGAAGTCAGCGCCGGGTACTGCGGCGCAGGATACTGTGGACCCGGGAAAACCAGCGTTGGATAAGACGGCGGATACCCAGGCACCGGAGGAGCTGCCGGAGCAGACAGCCCAGTCAGGAACTCCACGGGCGGATCGACCGTGATAGGCCCGTGGGGTGGAGGGCCCAATGGAAGAGGAATATTCCCCGCCGGCGTCGGAGTGGCCGGCGTCGGTGGGGCCAGTGTCGGAGCCGGCGTTGGAGCCGGCGTCCGGGGAGCCGACGTCAGATCCGGCTCTGTAGGAAGAGGATCAGACGGTGGCCCAGGATCCCGAGCCTTGCCCGGGCGGAGGGAAAAATCCCGGGTCAGGCAGGGGACTGGCTCCCGGACAGCAGCGAGCTGCGGGGAACCTGGGACGACAGACAGAGCAGGGTCTGCCGTAGGCTCGAGGCCCGCGCACGTCCGGAGGAGCAGACGTGCGACTTGGGACCGAGTCTCTCGCGGACGCCAGAGGAGCCGGGCGTCTGACTGGGGCGCTCGCCGGAGGCGGGCCAGAAGTGAAGAGGCCCGGTCCGATGGGGACGCTGTTGCGCCACTCGAAGGGTCGGGTGTCTCAGCCGGCCTTCTCCGGCGGGCGTTGGAGGGCCAGCGTCCGGCTTATGGGGCGCCCGCCCAGTAGGTATAAGCCTGCGGGCGGTACCTGAGGGCTGAAGCCTCCTTTGCCGGAGGCACCCGGCAGGCTCGAACACGAACCCGACGGGCGGGCCGACGCCTCCTCCAAAGCCTTGGAGGCTGCCGTCGGGCGATCCCCCGGGGGGACTTTGCCTTGGCCGCAGCTCCGACCAGAGTTGCGGAGGAGGAGGAGGCCTTCTCCCGGTGCCTTTCTTTGTCCCGCTTCTTGTGTCCTTCAGGGGAGGTCGACGCCTGCCGAAGCTTCTTCAACTCCTTCTCCATCGCGGACATCTTCTTCTTGAGGAGATGGGCTTCAAGAGACTGCTGGCGTCGTCTGCGGATGGCCGCGTTGAAATGAAGGCAGTGCAGACACTTGTCGACCACGTGGTCGGGGCCTAAACAGAAAAGGCAGAATGGTGACACGCCTTTGTGAGGCAGTTAGGCGCCCTTGATCCCTTTTCTTATTTTTGAAGGGGACGACATATCGGCGTTCACCTGACAAAGAAAATACAAGACTGGCGTTATGAACTTCACCTTGAGGGCACTGCACATGAGCTGACGGCGGAAAGAACTGGAAGGTGGGCGCCTGGGACCGCCTTTATACCGACGTCAGTTCGGACGCCGGTCACCTGACATGGAGGCGGTCCCCGCCAGGGACTGCTAGCTAGAAATTTTTCCGTGGGGTCCTGCCGCCGGCCGGCGTCAGTCCTATATGTAATTACCTACTGCAAGAGCCCTCTCGAAGTAAGATCTACTGTTACAGGTGAGTAACCTGTTCTTCCCAAGCTGTCCACCATGCTCCAATGCACAGACTGTACCAAGATGGCCACCACACTTACTGCACATGCATGCCCTGTTCCAAGATACCGCCAACTAGCAAATTAGTTTCTGGCTTCCCAAGATGGCTCCCATCGTGCATCATCAGGAACCCCTCTATCTTGGTGCACTCCACATCAGTCCCAAAAACACCCCTTTAGCTCTTAACCCCAAGCTACTACCTTGTCTTCTGTGGGAAAGGCAGAAATTTGGCCCTACAAGGCACCGCAAGGAGAGTGTAAGTCATAGCAGCCCTATAAGGCACTGCAGCGCAGGGTTCCCAAACCTGAAGACAGAGCCCTTGCAACACAAAGTAGGTTCTGAATAATTCTTTCTGTGCTGCTGTTGCTGCTTGAAGCTGAAGTCCCAGAGCAGCACCAGAACTGGACGAGTTGCAGAAGGCGTAGAAAAAATCCACTTGATGATGATGAAAAAAAAAAAGAGAGATCCTTGCAGAGCAGGGATTGGTCTACCAGCTAGGACTGGAAGAAAAAGACTGTGTGAGTCTGGTAAGGGGTGTGTCCTAAGATTTCTCTCAGACTGTTTCATTCTGTCCTAGCTAGAAGAGGAGGAAACCTCACACTATCTGACTGCAAACACAAAAAGATAAGCAAGAGTAAAGCCTGAACTCCCACAAAGGTAAGAGAACTTTGTGGGATTGTGGGAGGATTCCTTTTTTTTTTTTTTATAAAGCGGGCATGACAGGTTCTCCTTAGGTAAACCAGTCTTGAGTTATTTGGGGCACACAGATTTAATGATACCCTTGGCCTGCCACACTGTGCAGTTCTCGAGGTGCAGAATACGAATGATTCTTGTCTCTGCCCTCAACCAACAGGGTACAAGGCTACATACCTGGCAGCCCCCCACCCACCCAGGCTAACAAAACATCAATTAGGCTACTCTTCTTCTAGCAACGTGATCACCTTTTGAACTCAAAGAGGGGGACCGATGCAGGAAAATACACAAGAAGGCCACACTTTGGTAACAAAATGCTGACTGTTGCTGTAAACTGCAAATGAAATAAGAGACTTTATTCACTTGGAGAAAATCCAAAAGCACCACATTATACCCCGGCACCTTGTGTTAAAGAAGTGAGCTTTGTCTGGGAGCCCCCTGATGAAGCGTCACTCCTTTGACATGAAGGGCCAGGGTATAGTGCTGTGCTTTAAATTTTTTACTGAGTGAATAATGTTTCTTCTTTTATATGCAATTTGAGCAACAGTCAGCATCTTCTTAGTAACAGTACGTCTTATCTGAGCTTGAGCCATGGCTCCCACGCAGCACCAACTTCCTCCAGTAATCGGGTGGTTTTGCGTTTTTCTGATGAAGGAAAGTCCGCAACCCTTGATTGTTAAGGAGAAGACCCCATTCTAAACCCCGTTACAAAGACTCAAAACTGCATAGACAGCAAACTCGGTGTTCTTTGACATCACGGTCAAGCACTGGTTTTGTTTTTCGCTATTTCATTTGTAACCTCTGCTGTTCAGCTTCAGTGTCCTGTAAAGAGTGGAGGTCCAGTCCGTTATACTCACATCCAGGAAGTTGTCCAGCAGAGTGGGATCCTTGTTTATAATCAACTCCTGAACCTGCAAGGAAAAAAAATTGAAAGTAGGTTAGACAGTCATGGACGAACAGAACAGAAAACAGCAGAAGGATAGCTAATGTGGAGATATTACCACAGAAGCAGTAGACTTTATTTTTAAGCACCCAATCCCAGGGGCTCTGAGTGCTGAACAGGCATTATAAAACACAACATAAATGGCTTCACACACATAACATACTATACCTAAAACAAGCAGTATTTATAAATGATAAATATAAAAATAGAGCCTGCGATAATAATGTTGGAAAAGTGTGGTGAATTATAGGCAACTATACAGTGCCAAGCCTCCCGAAAGAGGAAGGACTTCAGGCCCCTCTTAAAAGCCACCAATGAGGAAGCCTCTCTTAGAGCCCTTGGAAGCTTGTTCCAAATGGCAGGGCCAGCAGAGGAAAAGGCCCAATCTGAGGCAGGTTTCAGCCTCGACCTAGGAACGGCTAGGAGGCCCTCCTCAGAGGAGCAGAGGGGGAAAGAGGTCTGAGAGGGAGTCAGCTGGTCACTCAGGCAGCCAGGATCCAGTCCATATAAGGCCTTGTAGGTCAGCAAGCTGACCTTGAAGGTGATATGCCACTTCACCGGCAGCCTATGCAGTTCACACATGACCGGGGTTATATGACATGGTCAGTTGCAGATTTCATAGGACACCTCCACTCACCCCAAAGTATAAAGCATTGCATAACTGAGTCTAGAGGTGATGAATGCATGCATCAGCGAGGGAAGGTCTTCAGGGGGGAATCAAGGTTTTATCCGGGCAATGTTCTTGAGACGATACAAGCCATTCTGGGCTATAATCGACACCTTAGCCTCAATGGTTCTCATTTCAAATGGTAGGAAATTATTCCATAAAAAACAGAAGGAAAGACGCATTTGTTTTTGGGGACAAAGCTGAAAAATTCTGCTCAACAGTGTGCGAGTGGCAGGGTACATTGCCCACTATCAAATCTCCCCCTAGCTCTAAGGTCGAGGTCAGTGGTTTTCAAATACAGCTACTGGCCTAAAGCCCTAATATGTAAGAACAAGCAATGAGTATCTTTCACCATACAAAAAACTCACAAGAAAAAAAGCAGCAGAGACTAATTCATAAGGAGAAAAAGAGATCTGCTTTATCGGGGAGGCTTGAATGAGGAACAAAGAATTTTGCCACCAGTACGTTGCGATGACCATGCTCTGCACTTGTCTGACTTACTGGCATACAAATTGCTGCGTTAAGGATAGGGGAAACCCTTAAACAAAATCAAAAGTGCCAAAGGTACACAGGGGATATCATGTACCACCAACCTCATCTGCATCTATGAAAGATTCAGCAAACCGCTCAATAACAAGACTGACCGCGACATTATATACTTCGACTTCAGTAAGGCCCTCAATTTGGTGCCTCACTTGGCGGTGTCAAAAAGCTGCATGCAACAGGAATAAATGACAGACTTATTATCTGACTAAACCAATGGCTGGCAGATAGAACTCAGAGGGTTGTGGTAAACGGTCATCTATCAAAACCAGGAACAGGAAGCAGTGGAGTCCCCCAGGGTTCTGTTTGGGGGCCACTACACTAAGCTTTCAAATATTAAGCTTTCAAATATTTATATCAGACTGAACTATGGGTCTTAAAAATTAGTGCATCAAATATACTGATGACACCAAACTTGGTGGTCCATGTGTAGCAGAGGAACAGCGTCAATCATTACAGGAAGACCTCGATTTTATTGACAGATGGGCAAAAACATGGGAAATGAGCTTTAATGCTGAAAAGTGCAAGGTTATGCACCTGGGGGACACAGCACATGACATCAGTACAATTTGGGCGATCATAGGATACCGCCCCATACCACATGTGAAAAAGTTCTGGGTGTCACTGTAACGAGAGATCTTAAAAACAAAACACACTGTAGTACTGCAGCCTCTACAGCAAACAGTATACTGTGGGCCATTAAAAGGAACATAACATCTAGAGACAGAAAGGTAATAGTCCTCCATACCGTGCATATGTGAGACTCCACCTGGACTACTGCCACACAGTTTTGGTGCCCGCACAAAAGGAACGATACAGACAATATGGTAAGACGCGTAACCAAAACCATATGCATACTTAAAACCCTCTCATACACTTAAAGACTAACAGAACTCAAGCTTATGTCTTTGGAAATCCGTCATTTAAGGGGAGACCGGCTGCTCATGCACAAGGTTGTCAAAGGCAAATACCTTTTTAATGAAATGGGTTTCAACTTTAAAAGCACGAACAATACTAAGAGGCATCCTCTCCAAGTTGCTGGAAAATGATTTAAGACAAAAAAGGCACTACTACTTTACACACAGAGTGGTAAATCCATGGAATGTGCTCCCTTTGGAGGTGGTTATTGGTAAGTGTACAACTGATTTAAAAAACAAAACGACTTGATACCTTTTTTAGGTCAATCAAAAATTCATTAAATAATTACTAGTAATGAAGCATTACGGGCCTACTGCCAATCAGCTCCTACATAACCTTTGCACGAACCTTTGTATGAAAGGCACCAAAAAAACTGCAATGCTGTTTACCCAGGATAACACAGCTGAGGTGTGATCATTTGTTTTCAGTGAGTTCTGGGTTTCCAGTTCATACATCTCGGTGGACAGAAACACCTGAAGCTTAAAGCAGCAGTGTTTCTTAGTCGGCAAAAACATGTCTTTATATAGTGCAATATAGAAAATAGAGGCTGGGCAACCATGCACAACAAGTCAGAGATGCCAAGGAGTGGTTCTGATCACATCACTGACTTCGAGAGTGAAGCTTGTGACGTCTAACGTAAACAGAACCCCAAGGTGGCAACACGGGCTTGTTGTGCCAATGGTTGCCCAGCCACTACTTTTTATAGCGTATACAGTTTGGGAGTTTTATACCTCATACCTCAAGCAGAATACCGACTCTACCACTGCTGCCTATTGCTCCGACGTTAGCTGCAGGAGATTCTGGGATTTGTAGTAACACAAGATGTCAGCCTAGAACTAAGCCAAATTAGTCTGATACAATCTACTATACTAAGTAAACCAAAATGTTTTTGCACACAAAGTGCACATTGGGACCAGCCCTACACTTGAGTGTGGGGGCTCTTGGTGCTGACTGTTCCCCTTTAAGACAGTGTGTCAAGTCTGGGTACTGTCTGATGTGAAAAGTACCAGTCTTTCCCTACACTATTGACAATGCTTCCAACTGCACTTTAAGAGACCTGAATAAGCCGGCCTGGTGGCGCTCAGGGTTGAGGCGCTGGACACCACACCTCGCGCCACGCCGGCGACCCGGGTTCGGGAACGAGCCCAGACCACTGGGGGTCGGCAGGGGAGAGAGAGAGGATCAAGCGTCCCAGGGACTGCTCTCCTCTCTCGGGGAGGAATCCAGGGCAGCATGGTGCGGCAGTGGCCCCCGGTGGAGACCGGCGGCACTGCTACACACAGGGGCTTACAAGCCTGGGGCAGACATTGGGCAGCCGCCTTCCGGACGTGAGTGGGAGCACTCACGTGGGGGCTGGACGGCATTGCACATCCCATGTCAGGGGCGCAACACATACAAAATACCCCTCTGGCCTAGACAGGCAACGGCCCTTCCAGAACCTTGCCACCACACGCCCAATACTGGAGCCTCGCCACCGCCTCCGTCGATCTCCTCAGGACCCTTCGTCCCCCTCGAGGTGCCCGGCAGAAAGTGACATCCTTGAAGCCGGCCGGGTTCACAGTGGGCAGTAGAGCAGCACTGGCCAGAGAAGAGGCCTGAGAGAGTTCCGAGTCGGCGGAGTTAAAACAAAGTCGGGGAGACCTGAATAAGCCCACTATTCAACCCCAGAAAGTCCAATATGTGGAATAGCATAGCAGTAAGGGGCTTGACTCTAAAGGATGGCACAATGTCTTGTATGCTGTCTTTGCCCCGTAGTAAGCCCTTATAGCAGAGGGCTTTCCTGCCTGCATGAACAGTGTCCAGAACCCTTTTCAAACAGCCCACCTTTAGGAACTGGCGATGCTCAGGAGCCAGGCTGCTAGTTAGAATTCACGAAGGTTAAGGTGCAGAATGAGACCCTGTTGAAGGATGCCTGGCCTATCTGGGAAAAGGATTAGGCTCTGCAGTTGCAGTTGTAGCTGCAGCTGTACCAGTTCCAGGAACCAGGATCTTCTCAAATCTTTATCAATCAAATCTTTATTTATCCAGGTGATCACCATTGAGCAAGCTCACTTACAAGGTGGACCTCCTGTTGGCAGGGAAAACTGTACAGTTACATATAAGTATACATAATACAAAAGTAATAACGTATTTACAATATTGATAGGAGCAGAGTATTTACATTCCAAGTCACATGTACAAGAAAGATATACATAACACAACCCGAACGTAATATATATATACAGTTCCCACAGAAGCAGGATCTGTATGGATCTCATATAGAAACCATAGAAGAAAAAAAGAAAGATTATTTATATTCCTGTCCAGCAGAAACACATTACAGGCCTGGATGGAAATTCCTAAGCTATGGAGGTGCGCGCATAACAGTGTGTAAGCCTTTGGTAAATGCGGCAGAAGGGGGGTGGTGAATAAGAGGGATGCAGAGCATGCTATGGGCAAGTGGGGCGGGGGGGGTAGGAGTAGTAGTGGCAAGGGCTGATTTGGATAAGCAGCTGGGACTAGTGTTGAAGAAGAGAGGAACAATAGTCAAGCTGCTAGGAGTAATAGAAGCAACTACAGATTTCAGCAAACATTTTGTCATTGAGGGTCTTAAAGAAGGCAGGACTGACAGGTGAGCTAAGTCTCAACAATTTTTGTATCCTATTCCAGAGAGTAGGTAGGGCATAGCTTATGGTGGCCCTTTCAAAGCAATTGACTTCTTAAGGCATAGTTCCTAATAGGACTGAGGGGGGGAGACAGTCAACAACGTATTGTGGGAGTTTGTTGGTAAGGGCTAGGAGCGTCCATAGAGCTGCATTTCTATATCGCCTGTATTGAAGGGAGGGCCACCCTACGGCTGCGCATAAAGAGCAGTGATGTGTGGAGTACGGGAGGCCAGTTATAAATCTCAGTGCTCTATGATATAACACATCCAGTTTTGCAAGATATGAAGCAGGACAATGGCCATAAAAGTCGGCGTAGCCAATTAATGAAAGGAACGTAGATTGGACAAGCTGTCTTTTTACATCTATGGTCAAGATACGTTTATTTCTGAAAAAAGACCAAGTCTCTGCCTCAGTTTTTTTTTAGCAGTTCTTCTGTGTGTTCCACAAAAGAGAGTTTGTTGTCTAGCCAAATACCAAGGTATTTGAATTTAGTCACAAATTCAAGATTTTCTTCTAATAAGGTAGAGATTGATGGTAATGGACTAACGACAGCAGAGTAAGCCCCTGGGCCTGATGGTGAGAAAAGAATGGCCTTGGTTTTTTTTTGCATTTAGCAGTAACTTTTTGCGAAGGAGCTGGCACTGCAGAGTATTAAAGTCAACTTGTAACACAGTGCAGGCAGCTTCAAGAGATTCCCGGCTTAAGTAGAGCACCGTGTCATCAGCAAACAAGTGAATACTGGCATCTTTGATGCCTACGTCCAAGGTCCAAGCTGTTGATATAAATGGTAAACAGTAATGGGCCCAGTATGGAGCCCTGGGGGACACCTCTTTTTATCGGTTTAAGTGGAGAAATCTCTCCATCAGCCTTAATTTGTTGCTGTCTATCAGAAAGGTAGTCTTGGAACCATCCCAGTGCGGTTGAGCCAGTGCCTATAGTTTTTAAGGTGGAGAGGAGCAGGCAATAGTCAACAGTGTCAAAAGCCTTACTGAGGTCCAGAAACACGGCACAAACAAATTTTTTGTTGTCTAGGTCCCGTTGCTAATGCTGTAATTGTACTATGCTTAGCTCTAAAGCCAGACTGCACTGGGTTGAGTAGTCTAGCATTGTCTAAGAAAGATCTCAGCTGCGTATCCACAATTTTTTCCAGAAGTTTTGAAAGTATGGGAAGAAGGGAGATTGGTCTATAGTTATTTAGGTCACAGGGGTCCCCTGCTTTAAACAGGGGAATGACATAAGCAGTTTTCCATGCCTTGGGGATGGAGCCTTGTGCTAAGTACAGATTGAATAGGTGTGTTATAGGTGTAGCAAGTATATGGTATGCTATTTTCAAGAAATATGGGTTGAAGAAGTCAGCCACAGCACTTTTTTAGTATCTAGTCATAGAAGAAGATCTTCAACTTCTTTTATGGTGGTAGGTGAAAAGGAGAAGTCCATGTTATTGCTACTTGGTTCTGAAGGCTGGGTGTTGGTCTGAGGAAGAAGGCTACTTACAGGTGCGTTATCAAACGTCAGGCCAGCAGTGGCAAAGTAATTGTTGAAGCCTGCAGTATCTCCAATTTATCGTTAATGATAATATTATCAGTGGTAATTCTGGAAGGAAGCGCACTTCCTGGAGAGTGGCCAGATAGCTCTTTTATGGTGGACCAGAACTTGGTAGGGCAGTTTGATGTAGAGAGTAGCTCGGATTGATAAAAGTTGGCTTTGGCCTCTCTTGACCAGTTTAGCACAGACGTTTCTAGATGCCCTGAAGAGACTCCAGCCTGCGTCGGCACGAGATTTACAAGCCTTTTTCCAAAGGTAATCTCTTTTGAGTAAAGCAGCCTTCAGATCCGGTGAGAACCAATGACAGGTTCTGGCTTTTATGCGTGCTTTAACCAGGGGAGCATGGCTGTTTAGGGCTCTGGATATGATTTCATGGAGAACGTCATAGGCATCGCTCACTGACTTAGCCAGGTAGAAACTCTGACATAGCAGAGTTTTTTTAGATCACTGAAGTATGCAATAGGATCAAAGTTCCGTCTGGATCTTTTAGTGGAAAACTTTGATGTAGATAGAGGTTTGGTAACAGTGCTTATGCCACCAATAAAGCAGTGGTCACTAACGTCCGCTAAGAGGATACCAGCATGGGAAAAGGAATGAGGTCTGTTAACAAGGAGAACATCCAAGAGAGTGCTTCTCATTGGATTTGTTTTGTTGATGCGAGTAGGCTCAGTAATAAGTTGAGTGAGCCCATGAGAGTCGCAGAATTGTTTCAGGGGTAACGAGACCTTAGTCAGCCAATCAAGTTAAGGCCGCCTAGTATGATTGTTTCCATTGGGTAGTATCCAGGTGGGATGACAGGTGTGTCAGAAGTTGCGGTCCTGCTGTGAGGTTCTATAGCAGCCTATGATGTGAGCGCCACTGATGGGGAAAGCTCAACTTTAAGAGACAGGCATTCAAATCCACGGGCAAAGGAGGTAGCATCTAATATAGATACTGAGAATTTTTTTTTTTTTAACATAAATAGCTACTCCACCACCCCTGGTCTGCCTGTCGGTTCTGAAGAGGAGGTAGTTAGGGATGTTTACCTCTCTGTCTGGGGTAGACACCCGCAGCCATGTTTCCGAAAGCACGAGTACATCTGGTGCAGTATGAATAATCCAAGCCTGGACTGAATCGAGCTTCTTTAAAAGACTACACACGTTAGTATGCAAGAAGCTAATTCCCTTCAAAGCTGCGGTAGTTCAGAAGGAGATGAGAGCACTGTGAGGGGCTCAGGGTTAAGTTCGACGTCACCTGAGCATAGGAGTAGAAGGAGCACAATTTTCCTCAGGGCAACAAGGAGAAGTTTAAAGGCACAAGTCTTTCTACATCTGGTATAGATTTGAGTACATGGGTCCAAAGAATGAATCATCTTATTGTGCTGCCCTACAGATACATATCCTACGATCCATGCAGAATAGCACCAAGCCATACCTAGTTTGAATGGATAGGGTATAGGACCACGAAGAGGATATTGGTTAGCAGTTCCACTTCAAGGAGATTCCACAAACTGTGAGGTGATCAAAGGCGTACAGTGGCAGCATAATTTGTTCATAGTGTTGGTATATGGGGAGACTAGCATGGTAGAGCATGCACCTTTGTTGGAATCAATTCTGTCAGGTTGCCTAACCACATAGGGTATTATACAAAGGCTTGCAAATAAGCGTAGCCAAACAAGGCCTGTCATGGTTGCCCTTTATGTAAGTAAGGAGCGTACTGCAGTAGCTTCTGCTATCTAAGTTATATAGGTCCCAGGGGTCGTCGTTCCGTATGCGACTGTTTAGGGAAATTTAAAAACGGAGTTATGCAAGATAAATGTATACCACCCTCGGCTAGAGAAAGGAGAGAGTAACTTGAATTAACAGTGGGGCAACACAAAGGCTAGCAGTCTGAGCGAAAACAGCTCCATTAGCAACTGAAAAGCCTGCGATTTCCTTGGCGCCTTACAGTCTGGAGAGAGCTACAAAGTCACGAAGGGGCTGTAACACTTGGCTGCTGGGAACATTTTTAGACAAACACAGTTTTTTGGCAAATCAGTCACAGTTCAGTAATTTGTAGTACAATTTTCAAGTAAAACAGTGCCTTAGCAAGACAGGATATGCTAGTCAGCAAGACAGGATATGCTAGTCAGCAATAAGCAGACCTAAAGTAGGATGGGGGGGGGATGTAGCCACGACAGAGGTGGTTAGAGATGGAAAGGTGTGGGAGTGGGGCAGGAGGCAGGGCCAGATAGCAGGAAGAACAGGGGGGACCTGGAATGCAGGAGAATGGGGGAGCAGTGAATCGGAGCAGGAGGGCAGGGGGAAGAGGAGGAAAGTGCAAGGAGAAGGACCAGTTGGGAGGAAAGGTAAAGAAGGACCAGAAGTACAAGGAGGATTCAGTAAAGAGAGCTGAGGGGTAGGCCAGGGGACACGAGAGCAAGGAGGAACTAAATGGAGACAGGAAGGAAGGGAGGATGAGCCAGGCTAGTTTAGCAGATGGGGAGAAGGACCAGTTGTGTGCAGTGAGGGGGAATTAACAAGGTACAGAAGGATACTCAGGAGGAGGAGAGGCAAGGATTGGAGGGGGGAGGCCATGGTAAATAAGGAGCGGTGGCATGTGGCACACAGATAGGGGAGGAACAAGAGCCAGCTGGGTGGAAGGGCCTGTAGAAAGGATGAGGGACATGGAAGGGGGAATGGAGGAAAGGAGGGTCAGAGTGCTCCTGCTGGGGATTCTATGATCAGGGTATCAAATGGGATAGGGAGGAGAAGCCTGGCCAGTTAGAGAACAAGATGCTTCCCTGGACTAACGGTGCACAGGGCTAAGCACTAGGTATATCAGCTGGCAAAGGACTGTGGGCATCCCCAGACATACTGGTCCACCTAGGCACAAATGACATTGAGGGAAATAGCTTAGCCAGAGATACAGGCAAGATTCAGGAGCTCGCCAGGGTCTGGTCATGACATAGGATGCACAGTTTCTCTCAGAAATCCTGCCAGTGCCAAGGGCTAGTGGGGAACACAAAGAAAATTAGGAGATAAACCAGTGGCTCAGGGAGTGGTGTGAGGCCAGAGGGTATGGGTTGATGGGGATTGGGGGAGACCTGGAGGATAAGGAGCTGTATGCTAGAGATAGACTACATCTCAATTTGGAGGAGGGGAATCCTTAGTTGAAAATAGAGGAGTTCATTGGTGAAAAGTGGGGTTTAAACTTGTGAAGGGGGGTGGATGGGAGAAAAGGCAGTCAAGGGATGCTGGAAGGAGGGACTTGTCTCCACCCCTGGGGACCAGGAGGATTGCAGGAAAAGACCAACTGGCAAAGTGCAGACCAGGAGAAAACAGAATCCCAAGGGAACACTGAGCAGGGAAATGGAACTATAGGAAAGGGTGGAAGGTAGTCTGTAAATGCCAGGAGCTTGGCACAAATGCCTGAGCTCCAGGCGATGTTAACTGAGGGAGCAGTGGATGTGGCAGCGGTCACTGAGACTTGGGCCACTGCAAGACATGACTGGGACCTGAACCTGGAGGGTTACACTATGTTCAGGAAGGACAGGGGGAGGGAAGGGAGGAGGGTAGCAATGATAGTAAAAACTGCATTGGCATAGGGGAGGAGGAGGTGAGGAACCGTGGAGGCGATTTGGGTCACCTTGATAACAAGGGGGGGCAAGAGAGTAAAAATAGGAGTGGTGTATAGACCCCCTGCCCTGGCGGAGGAGCTGGAGGACAGTCTGGTGGCAGATGTTGGGAGACACTGCAGACTGGGCAGAGGAAAGGTGGTGGTGTTAGGGGACTTAAACATGCCAGGAACAGACTGGGAGACTATGACATCCTCTGTGACCAGGGAACAGAGGTTGTTGGATGTCTTTCAAGACGCGTTCCTAACTCAGCAGGTGAGGGAACCGACCAGGAGGCACGGGTACTGGATGGTCCTGGCAGACAGTGACCAGATTGGGGCCTGGAGGTAAGGGACCCATTGGTGGGGAGTGACCATGCCACGGTCTGGTTCTGCCTGGACCTAGGAGGGTAGAAGGCTGCACAAAGACGGAAGTAACCGACTTCAGGGGTGGATTTAAGGAAATGGAAGGATCCTTAGGAGCATTTGGATGGGACTGGGTCAGACATGGACGCTGATAGTAGGTGGGAAATCATCAGGAGAGGGATGCAGGATGCTACCAGCACCTGTGCAAGAGTAAGACGAAAATGCGGTAGGGCCCAAAAACCCTGTTGGTGGACCAGGGAGGTCCAGGAGGTGGTGCGGGGAAAGAAAGCAGCCTATAAGAAATTCAACTGCTCAAGGAGTGAAAGGGATCGAGGGGAGTATGAGCTGATGGCTAGAAGGGCCACTAGAGTGGTGAGGGTGGCTAAGGCAAGGAAGGAGCAGAACCTGGCCAGGGAAATTAGGAGAGGGAAAAAGGGGTTCTTTAGATACATTGGGGAAAGACGAAGGGTGAAGGGGCAGATTAGCAGGATTAAATCAGGGAAGAGATGGGCACAAGACCCAGAGCAGCAGGCTGAGGTACTAAATGAGTACTTCACCTCAGTTTTCACCAGGGAAAATGGGGATGCTGCATCATACATGGGAGGAGACAGAGATAATGAGGAGGGGGGCCCCTTACCAATCGGCAGGTCTGGGGAGAGGGGGGGCATCACTGGCAGGTGGGGGGAAGGCTAAGCAGGGAGAAGAGGTACTGGAAGTGGAAATCACAGCAGAGAGAGTGAGGGAAGCCCTCAGCCCCTTAAGACGGAGAAAGCACCTGGGCCAGATAAATTACATCCTAGAGTGCTGAAGCAACTTGCAGATGTCCTGGCAACCCCTGGCAGAGCTTTTCACCATCTCTGAGGACAGGGTGGTGCCCAAGACTGGAAGGTATGCATGTAGTGCCCATCCACAAGGGGGATCAAGGAGTGGTAGGAACTACAGGCCTGTCAGCCTGACATCAGTGGTGGGCAAGGTGATGGAGGCATTGTCAAGGAGAGGCTAGGGGGACCTGGATAAGTCAGGGTGCCTGGACGATAGACAGCATGGATTCATCCCGGGAAATCGTGTCAGACAAACCTGGTGGAGTTCTATGACTGGGTGACAAGTGCCTTGGACCTGGGTAGACCAGTGGATGTCCTCTTTCTAGACTTCAGCAAGGCATTTGACTCTGTTCCTCACGTGGACCTGTTGGATAAACTAGAGAAATGGGGTGGAACCAGATGATCCGATGGACAGGCAATTGGCTCCAGGACCGACCCAGAGGGTCGAGTTGGTGGGATAGTCTCTTCCCAAGGAGGGTCATTAGTGGGGTCCCACAGGATCCGCCCTGGGCCCCTTCTGTTCAACGCCACGATCTGACATAATGGACAGGAAGGGAGTGAGATGAGTTCTTGCAGATGACTCAAATTGGGGCGGTGGTGGATGGGAGGAGGGGAGGTGGCCTACAGGGGACCTGGAGGCTCTGGAAAGATGGTCTAGAAAGTGGAAGCTGAGGTTTAATGCAGGGAAATGCAAGGTACTCCACCTGGGGCCAGAAACCCAGGCCAAGTGTACACCCTGGGGAAATACTACAAGTCTCAATGGCTGAGAGGGACCTGGGGTAGTGGTGGATGTCAAGATGAACAACTCTGAGACTTGTAGGAGGCAGCAGCCAAGGCCAACAGGATGCTGGGATGCATCGCTAGGGGATCACCTCCAGGAGGGAAGTGATACTCCTCTGTATAACTGCTTGGTGAGGCCGCACCTGAGTACTGTGCAGTTTTGGAGGCCGCACTTAAAGAGGGATATAACCTCCTGGAGAGGGTCCAGAGGAGGCAAACCAAAATGATTTGGGGCTTGGGGACAGGACCTATGAGGAGAGGCTCAAGAGCTAAATATGTACACTTTGGAAGAGAGAAGGGACCGGGGACATGATAGAGGTCTTCAGATACATGAAGAGGGTAAATAGGGAGGAACAGTGAGGGTGCTCAAGGAAGGACGAGGGGGCCACTAGAGGGCATGAGGAAGCTGGAGGGGGAAGATTCAGGGAGAAAGGAGGAGGTGCTACTTCACTGAGAGGGTGGTAGAGCCATGGAATGCACTACCTAGGGGCTGGTGGAGGCAGAGACAGTGGAGGGGTTCAAGAGGGGGTGGGACAGGTACAGGGGAAGGGTTCAGGAAGCAAAATCCAATGCAGCAAGAATATCCGGAACTGGGAAGGGAGAAGCCAGAGAAGGCGATGGGGACAGCAAGGTCAGCACCCAGGGTGGGGGCTGACCAAACGAGCAGACACGAAAGACCATTAGGCCTATTCTGCTGGCATTTTAGTATGTTAAAGTACCAAAATGGTATGCCTCAGCAAGACAGAATGAGATAAAGCTGCTAGAAGGCTTAGTTGCAAAAAGGGGATGGGAGGAATTGCAGTTGTTGACAGTAAGTAACCAATAAATTGAAACATCAGATAGGAGTGGGCGGAGACTGCGTGCATTTAAAGGAGGACTGGGAGGGGGAGGGGGTGGAACAAAAAATCAAGGGGAAGTTTGCAGAGCTAGCACTGAATCAGCGCACATCCAGTTGGAGAGAAACTGCAGCGGGGGATGGTGTTACTTTACACAGGATCAGCAGAACAGGCTGGTTAAAATATATAAATTGGAAGCCGAGCAGGGATGCAGGCTTACATTAAGCCACACGCCCGGTGCTCCTGTCTCAGGTGAGTGAGATTCAGCCAATAAGGGAGCTCTACACAGGCGTGGAGCCAATAGCGCTACCCTGAGAAGGTGCTGAAACTGAAAACAGCAAATTGCAAGTGATGATCCGGTTCAACGTTCACACAGCCCAGAGAAATCGTGGCAATTTTTCGAGCGTCGTACCTTATCTATCTCTTTGGGGGGTAGGTGGATCAGGCTTCTTGCACCGTAGAGGTGCTATGGCTGGATTGAGACCGCTGCCCGATGGGGCAAGTGGCACCTGTAAGGAAGGAGAAAGCAGATTAAATAGGAGCAGTTGGGGGGGGTGTCAAAACAGAGACACACAAAGAGAGCTGAGCACCAACTTGAAAGACAAGTCAGGGGGCAGTCTCAGACAGAGGCAAGGTGCCGGCTAACTCGGGAATCCAAATCCTTCTAGGGGACTTGACAGTGAACGGTTCCCTTCTGAGTTTGCGCACCACTCTGGGAATTATCTGCCATGGAGGAAAGGTGCAGATTAGGATGTCTGGTAGGGTTAGATGAGGTAGTCTATCCACAGGGAACTGAGGTTCTGGAACCTGCTGAAGTAACTTGGATCTCTGGTACTGGACTTAAAGGCCATCAGCTCCAGGATCAGTGTGTCACAGCAGGATCAAAGGTATTGAAACCTTCTGGTTGTAGTTCTCTTTTGCCCCAGTGAAGCCAATGTCTGCTGAGCCAGTCCAGTTGTCAACTGAGTGTCCACCCTAAAGAACTACTGAGATGCTTTTCTGCCTAGCACAGTACCTTGTTACATCTCCTTCATCATGCTGCAGCATTTTGTGCCTCCCTGCTTTCTGATACAGGCCACCACGACTGTACTGTCAGAGCTAATGACCTTTACCTGGTGGAAGAGTCTGCTGCGGCACTCCAGGAGAGCTCGGAGACTGCCCCGATCTTCAGGAGACTGATTGCAAGTTTTTACTCCTGGAGGGACAACACCCCTTTAGTGGACGCTGTACCCAGGACTGCTCCCCAGCCAGAGATACTGGTATCCCTGGTGATGATGCCTGTGTCTGTATCCTTCAGAGATTTCCTCCGTGTCAGGTTGTAGGGGGGTTGTCCACCATCACAAGGAATCTGTTATCCATGATGGCAGGGAGTTCTTTACTGTTGCTGGCTGCGTTCGTGGGTCACAGCGGTAAAGAAAGTGCAGCTGTAGAAATGAGAGTGAAGTCTGGCCCAACAGACTAAGTCTATGCAGGCAGTCACGAGCCCTAGAGTGCAGACACCATTATAGCTGGACATGCCGTCAGAACTGCACAGAGCCTGAGCAGAGTGAAGGAGAACGTGATCTGTGCTGTGTCAAGCATGGTCTGAGATGATCTACTGACTGTGCTGGAGTTGTGCTACTTTTCTTATGATTCCGTATCACCCATGGACTTGCAGTTTTTTAACACGGCTTGTATCGCCTGATGGTTAAGCAGTCAACTTGAATTAGCCAGTCTTTCAGATATAACTGTATGTGAAAACCCTGTGTTTAAATGTGAGCTGGGATCACAGTCATCACTTTGGTGACTAGCCGTGGCACCAATGCTAAGTCAAAAGTCAGCACCCTGAACTGGAAAGGACCATCTTCTACACAAAACCTGAGCTACAGCTTGGTGTGCTAGATCAATGTGTGTAAGCAGGTATCCTGTAGATCCACCGAGGCTAAAAAAATTCCCTAGGCATACAACTGCAATGGAGGAGTGTACTGTTTCCACCTTTAAGTGATCCTGCTGGCCTTGCTTGTTGAGAAACTTGAGATCCAGGACAACCCTGAACCATCTTGTTTATTTGGGAACAAGGAAGAATATGGAACAAAGGTCCATGCCAGTTTGAAGAGAATGCACCAGTACAATAGTTGAAAAACTAACAGGTTCTCGACAGCTTCAGAACAGCTTGTTGTTTTTCTGTGGTGCAGAACAGTGGAGACAACAGGAAGGGGTCCTTTGGTGAGACAATCTGAACTCGCTAGAGTGACCTCAGAGACAATGTCTAGAACCCATCAACCGGGTAGTGAAAGCTAGCAGTCTCGCTCCCAAATGGGAGCGGCCGCATCGAAGTGGTCTGCAGTTTACTTTGCTTGGATGCCCTTGCCCCGGGTCTTTGTTGTCATGCTGTTGTTCTCCGGCTCTGCTATTAGCTTGAAAGGAACTTGGTTGCGAAAAGCTGGCAAAATAGTTCCTGTTGTAGTTGAATCTGCATCCCAGCTGGCACTGCTTGGCATCTTGAAAGGACCTGTGCCCCCGAGAATACTTATCCTGAGGTAGGGTCAATTTCAAACTTAACATCTGCTTGATGACATTTTAAGTTCTGGTCCAAACAATACGTCACTTTGGAACAGCATGTTGATCACAGACATCTGCTAACCAAGTACTGAGCCAGAGACCCCACCTGGCTAATACAGAGTAAATGGAGTACTTTACAGACTGCTGTAGCATTTCATTAGAGGCATCCACTAGGAAAGCTGCTCCCATGGGCAGCAGGGGTAAGGTCTCTAGCCCTTTTGCATCTGGTGGTAAGAAGAAACTCACAGTAGCTAGCCATGAGCATGGAACTCTGAAAACATAAGCTTAAGTCAGGGCTTTCTTCATAGATACTCCTGCCACTTCATATGCCTTCTTCATGGCCGATTTCACTCTCTTGTCTGCATGTTCTTCACATGCTGCCATCCCTGTAGGGGCAGCAGAGTTTTCTTAAACATTGCGCTGATAGGAACGTCTACCTTCAGTACTACTTTCTGCTATTTTACTTTCTTTTTATCTACCAGATATGTCCAAGTGTGCCTGAGAGCAGAGAAGCTTCTGTCAAGAGAGCTCCCTTCCATCAGCATCAGCTCCTGTGCAAACCTCTCAGACTGGAAAACTCCTTCTCTTTTTGGTGGGCCCCCTGAGGGGGTCCACTTTCTTGGCTTTTTGTGGCTCATCCTCTTCTATATTGAGTGTTATGCACATCTGTTGTGACAGAGTGCCAAGGTTATTAAGGTGAATACTCTGCCTGCTCTCTCCTGTGGTCTGCCCTCTTCTGAGGAGTAATACTCCATCTTTCCAGGGACAAAGTAACCATCGGAGCTACTGTTAGGTAAGGAAGCCAGAGCTCCATCCCTGCAGGAACCCATTCATTAAGATCTTGTTCACTCATCTGAGCACACTGTGACGTTGTCTGCATGGCAATGGGCCAGGCGAGATCTGTTGCTCCCAATGTCCTTGTCCCAGTGACGCTCAGTGAATTCTCTGTCCACAACAAGTTAAACTCCTATAAAACCAAGGGAGCTGGTGGTCAGGGGTCTTGGTCCACACCCTTTCATTTGGACAACAGACATCCATGTTATTAAGGTGATCTACTACTTGAATTACGTTATCCAGGGGCAGCTTGAGCTGCAACGAAACAGAGGTATGGCCTCCCTTCCCCTCCTCCCAGGGAGCCAGATCTGGACTTAGAACTACAGACCCTTACTGAAGGCTGGGGGAAGGGGTCTCTGGTATCCCTCAAATTTCCTAGTTTCTTAGAGCCTGCCTGTTTGAAGGAAGATCTGTGGGATAAGTGGTAGACTCCTGAGGCTTTGGAGGCTGAAGCCGCGATATTTCTGTCACAGTTTGGACAGAAGGAGCCTGCTGCTGTGGTTTGCAGCCTGGCACTGCATCTTCTACATTTTGGTGCTTTTGAGCATGTTGTCGCCATTGCCACCCCCTACTCTGCTTCTGTACTGTATCAATTCTGCGTGCATACTAGCCAGGAAAAGACTGTGAACTAGTAATTAACCTTAGCTGCTTGTCACCACTAGACACGCAAAGGTCCCGAGCCTACCTTTCAGGTCAGAGAGCAGTCACAGGAGAAGAACGTCCCTGCCAGGCACCACATGTAAGATGGAGTGCTTTTCTCTCAGCACACAGTCTGCTAAAGCTGCTTTGGCACTTGCCTTGTGCCCAATCCACAAGTTTCCCAGTGGCAGATGCAATCCCAGATGCTATAGTTCAGAAGTGGCACCCTTGGATGCTCAGGATGAACAGAGAGAGAGAGAGACAGACAGAGTGTCAGACTGCCTAAAAATTGTTGGTAAAAAAAAATAACTTTGCAAATAAAGTCACTGCCAAGGGCAAAGAGTGTTTCACAGCTCAATACAGACAGACAAGACTAAAGGATGATGGGAGTGAGCAGAGACTCCAAACATTCCTCATACTCATTAATTTGTCTCAAGCTGAGTAGGGGTCACAGCCCAGACCCTTCTCCCTGCCCACAGAAGACAACACACTATTTGATTTTATGTAACACCTTCCTTATTACACACTGTATTCCAACGCTTTTTATAATCCATGAACTACCGACAGCAGTCATTAAACACACACACACAGAATGAGAGAAGCAATGCATCGAAATTGGTCAAGAAATTCGACCCAACCTGTTTCTCACTGTAAAAGATTCCAGGCCATCTGACAGTTTTATTTGGCGGTAAAATTTTCTAGTTCTACCAACATTTAACTATTTTATAAATGTTTTGAGTTTTTTTATCAAGCAAAAATGTTGGCTGCTACATTTGGCTTAGAAACACCTCTGCAACTCTGGTAAGGGTTAGGACTGAGAAAATAAAAAAAGCTCACGGTTCACAGCATAGAAAAGTAGATCTGACAGTTATGCTAACATTTTTATGTTTGCATGTGCACAGCAAACGTCTTGTTACGCTGAACAGCATTTCAGAGGTGCGTCACTGTCATGTCTACTGGTCACTGTTTGCTGGGCGGAAACTTCGTGTAGCTGAAAGGACCAAAGCACTCCTATGAGAGAGTGCTTAGGTCCTTTCATTTACATGAAGCCTGCCTGCAAGCAATCGTCATGCTATTTCTGAGTCCATCCCCACCGCCCCACCCCACCCTCACTGTCCATCAGCCTTTAAAAAAATCAGAAACGTCCATCCAGGCAAAGTGTCCACTAGTGCCAAAGGCACTGCAACCGGAGCCACAAAGATCAAAAAGCACAAGCACACCGGCCCCAGAGCCACAGAGAAACAGACCATCTTCTTCTAAACACCAGATCCTGTCTGCTCATCTCGTCAATCGCAAGCCTCATCATGCCATTTCTAATTTTCCTTAGTGTGCACATCCATTCATGTGTCAATTTACAATATTCTGACCCCAAATTTTCAACATAGCCATTTTCCCATCACCTCATGAACGATGAACGTGACAGCTGTTGTTTTTCAAATCCTGGCAAAAATGTGTTTTCGCATCTGTGGCCTAAAATGACATTTCGGCCAGGATTTGAAAATGTTCACCTCCCGGGTTCATGAGGTGGGGACGTAGAAAACTATGTTGCAAGTTTGGGGTTAAAATATTAAAAATAATAAAGTTATGAAGGTACACTGACATTTTTCAATGTTCACCCATAACTTTGGTAATTTTCAATACTGTGATCCTAAATTTTCAACAGATCCATTTTTTCACACCACCTAATAAGCCCATAAGCTGCCATTTTTCGAATCCCGGCCAAAATGTGATTTTGCACTTGTGACACAAAATTACATTTTGTCCAGTTTTTTTTATAAATTACACCTGTCATGTTCAGAAGGCAGGGAGGGGGGTTGTTGTCACAAACAAAAACTTTATTTATGGGGTCAAAACTGTTGCAAAAAATATAAAAATTACAAAGTAATGTTATTTACAAGGATGGCCGTTGGCTCTGTGGTGATCATGTTGCCTTGCCGTGCCAGTGACCTGAGTTCGGTGCAAGCTCAGTGAGCCAGACGAATGGACTAAGACTAGGGGAAAGGTGGTGCTGCAGCATGCAACACTGGTCGCAGCTGGTGAGGGACACAGCAGTGTTCTGGCACACACATGACACCTTGTGGCAGGCCGGGGGAAGCCTTTCCCTCACAAGGGGTTGACGTGCATGTCGAGGCCTGATAAGCCCATGCACTGCATCTGGACAAGTAGGTTAGCCTGACAGGTTTAAATCATCATGCAGGCACAGACTTACAGTTAGCCGGTAGTCAGGGTGCACCACAGATTGCCCCTCTCACTACACATGCCTGCCACACAAATCACGCACGCAAACATTCGGCATCGACAAATGCTTATTACCTGCAGTTGACTATCTTTTAGGAAAAACATTTTTCATTGCACTGTTGCTTTACGTTCACTGAGGAAGTTTAAGGAAATTTTGGAGAAGTTTATTTCAGAGAAAGCTGTATGTTAATAGTCCCATGGAGCCACCTGTCACAGACTACTAAGCAACAGAACATCTCAGTATGAGCTGTTCTGTCACCAAACTGAAGCAAGTTAAACCACTCATACAGGAGAACAGTCAACACTAAGAACCCCACACCAAAGTGCGGGGCTAGTCCCAATTTACACTTTGTGTAAAAAAGCATTTTTTTTTAAACTTAAAATCTGCTATTCTGCAGCAGACTGATTCTGATGACCTGCATCAAGCTTCCTATTGGCTCTTTTCATAACATCGTGTCTCTTTTCATAACATCGGGAGGGGTGTAAACACAAGACGTATGCCATGGACAAAATATATAGTGAAGAAAAAAAAAAGACGATACTAATGGACATTTAAACTTGATCTTTAGTATTCCTGAAGTATAAAAAGGCAAGACTAGTAGTGTTGTTCATTAATGTTCGACAGCAGGTTACATAGTATTGATCTTGAAATAATAATAACAAACAGTTAGCATTCCTGATTAAAGCCAAATATACGAAGTGCACAGTAAAAGCTAGTCTGCCCAGATCCTACCCCCCTACTCAGATACTTAACTATTCCTTTGTGTCTATTCCCAAGCAGATTTAAATCTCCATACTGTTTTGGATTCAATGACTTCGGAGTTGTGTATGGGTGCCCATACATTATTTGTATTTTTATTTATTTATTTATTGAAGGTATCAGAATTACAATCCTTTGAGTCAGAGACTCCTTTTCAAAGGTTCCATGTCAAGAATGAGAACAGTTTAGCATACATATAGCCGTGAGATACAATAATGGTTACAATGAGTATATACAATTAATCATACATATAATTAAGGAAGTACAATAATCAATAAAATAAAGAATTAAACATGACAAGGAGACAAACATAATAATGAGACTGGTCTTATAAAACATAGCAGACATTGCAAGGTTAAGGGGCAGTGAAGAGGCAGGATAAGGTCCGATGTCAGACTAGAGTATAAAGCACATGCCGCAGTCGGCAAGTGACAGGAGTAACTTAAAGAGTAAGTATTTCGGGCCAGGCAGGACAGAGTCTGTTGTCAAGGGGGGGTCAGGGGCAGGTACAGGAGCTAAAGAAGAGGAGGTGGTCTCAGAGCAGGGATTTGAACTGGCCAAGCTTGGGTTCCTGGATTATGTTGAGGGGGAGAGAGCTGAACCAGGATGGGGCTCTATAGTAGAAGGAGCATTGACCAAGGGAGGTTTTGAAGCAAGGTACTAGCAAGGTGGGTTTGACTAAGCTCCAGGTGTCCAAAGTGGTGGGTACAGGTTGTACGAGGGAGGAGAGGCTAGGGGCAGTTAGGCCAGCTGAGATCTTTCTAGCTAGGAGGCAGGTTTGGTATTTTAGTCTGCCATCAAAATCTAGCCAGTTAGACCGGCTGTAGAGCGTGCAGGTGTGGGTGGATTTTGGGTGGCCTAGGGCAAGGTGACAGGCCTTGTTCTGCACAATTTTTACTCATAGGAGGGAAGTGTTATCAGCAACACCATAGAGCAGAATGCCATAGTCAATGATTGAAAATACTGAGGATGAGATGGTGAGCTGGAGGGCTTCGGGGAGCAGACAGCTCCAGTGTCGATAAAGAAGGCCAAGCCAGGAGTTGACCGAGGTACAAAGGAGGTGAATGTGTTCATGAAAGGTAAGGGCAGGGTCAAAGGTGACTCCCAGGTACTTAAAGGTATTCACCTGTTCAAGAGGAAACAGGAAGGAAGTTTTGATATGTAGAGGGGATTGTTTGAGCTTGTTCTGATGGTGTGCAAAGAGCGTGACTTTGGAATTTTTTTGGTTCAGAACAAGCTTGTACTTGATGAACCAGGACTCAGCCTCAGTAAAGGCATTCTGGAGGAAGAGTTCTAAAGTGGCAGGGTTAGTGTGGGAAGAAAAGAGTACAAAATCATCCACACAGAAGAAAAAATTACTCACCTTAGTAATGTTGTTTCTTCTAATGGAGTCTTGCTATATTATGACATATGCAGTGAGTCCCAACCTTCGAACTGCTCCGGATGTGAAAGAGTTAACTTTCCATGCCAGGCATGGAACCTTGAGCGCGAGCTCGGTTGAAAACTCTGTCTGTTGTTCTTCAAACTGAAACTGTCAGATCTTTACGAGCAAAACTCACTAAGGCTCTGTGTGGAAGTCAGAACTCACACTAGCCAACTGGCTACTAAATATAAGAACACATTTTCCTTAGTCCCCAAAACAAAGACTCAAGTCAGGGGATCCAAAAGATTAAAACACAACACCCAAACACCCCAAAAAAGGAGGGGTGAAAAAATAAGGTGGGCATCTAAGTGCCAACACTGCCCTGCCCACCCACATCCCGAGAGTATAGGTTCTGAGAGGGGCAGGCAGGGGAGGTCATACTAGCAAGACTCCATTAGAAGAAACAACATTACTAAGGGGAGTAATTTTTCTTCAAACAACATGAAGTCTTGCTATATTATGACACATGCAGACTACACAGCAGTACTCCATGGAGGAGGGACAGAACCTACTTAGGAAATAGGCCTCTGAAGCACAGCTGTGTTGAACTGAGCATTACTCCTAGCCTGGATGTCCAGGGAGTAATGCTTGGTAAAAGTGTGAACTGTTTTCCAGGTAACTGCTTGACATATCTCTAGGATAGGGATGTCCCTGGCAGCAGTCAGAGACGCAGCTGTACCTCTGGTAGAGTGTGCCCTCAGGCCTGAGGGAGGAACCTCACCCAGTTTTTCATAGCAAAATTGGATACAAGAGACAATCCACCTGGCAACGGATCTTTTAGTGGCAGGTTTCCCTTTGCCAACCTCACCATAAGTGAGGAACAGTTGGAGGGAGTCAAACCTGTGACCATTGGTACATTCTATGTAGTAGCTAAGGGCTCTTTTGACATCTAAACTGTGCAGTCTCCTCTCGCCAGAGGAGGAATGGTCAGTGAAGTACACAGGGAGAAACATAGATTGATTAAGGTGGAAGTCTGAAACCACCTTAGGCAAGAACTTTCTGTTAGTCCTGAGGACCACTCTTATCTCTATGAAAGGAGATAAAATCGGCTCCATTGACAATGCTTGTAATTCACTTATGGCCTGGCAGAAGTGATGGCTACCAAAACACAGTTTTCCAAGTCAAGTACTTAAGCTCTGCTGAGGACAAGGGCTCAAAAGGAGGTTGCATAAACTGAGCAATGCAAATATTAAGATCCCAGGCAGGGGCAGGGTCCCTGAATGGAGGGTTGGTGAAGCAACCCTTGAAAACTTGGAGAATACAGGATGAGCTGAAAGAGAAGAGGGTTTAAATGTTGATAAAAAGCAGACACAGCTGCCAGGTGCACTTTTAGGTAGCTGGTCTCAGCCCCAAAGCATTCAAATGCACCATATAATCCAGGACTGTGGGTAAGTCAGCAGTTTCTGGGAAATATGCCTGCCAGAGCACCATATGGAAAAATCTCTTCCATTTGGAATTATAAGTAGCCCTGGTAGAAGGCTTCCTAGAAGCCTACAGGATATCAATACACCTTGGGAGATGTAGGTCAGCAAACTCTAACTCTTCAAGAGCCAGGCCTTGAGATTGAGAGATTTGAGGTCTGGATACCAAACTCTCCCCTGGGCACAGGTTAACAGGTTGTGATTCCTGGGGAGACACAGGGGAAGATGGACTGCTAAGGACATAAGGACTGGATACCAGGGCTGTCTGGCCCAGTCTGGAGCAATCAGGATCATCTTGCAGGGTTGAGATCTGATTTTGACTAGCACTTTGAACAGGAGAGGGAAGGGGGGGAAGCATAGAGAAACTTCCCTTCTCAATTGAGAACTAAGGCATCCAGAGGGACTGAGCCCAACACTGGGGGCCTGCAGCAAAAAAGGGGAAGTTGGTGATTGTCTGGGGCTGCAAAAAGATCTATCTGCGGGGTGCCCCATCTGGCAAATACTACCTCCAGTACCAGAGGAGCCAGTGACCATTTGTGATGGCCCTGGGAAATCCTGCTGAGAGCATCTGCCAGGACATTGTCCTTGCCTGGGAGGTGAACTGCCGCAAGGGAGGTGTTCAGGGAATAAGCCAGAGACCACAACTTCATTGCTTCGGTGCATAAGGCCGTAGACCGAGTGCCCCCTTGCTTGTTGATGTACCACATTGTAGTGGTGTTGTCTGTTCTGACCTGTACGACTTTGTTCTGAACAGATGTGGAGAAAACTTGAAGTGCTAGAAAAACTGCTCTGAGTTCCAACAGGTTGATGTGGAGCAGAGATTCCTGTGGGGACCACAATCCCTGGGCAGTGAGGTCGTCCATGTGAGTTCCCCACCCCAAGAGGGATGCATCTGTAGTAAGGATTAAGGAGTGAGACTGAGGGGTGAAGGGGAACCCCTGTCTCAGATTGCTCTGGTCCTGCCACCACTGAAGGGCTTGGAACAGGGTTCGAGTCACTGGGATCAATTTGGTTAGAGGGTCTCTCCTTTGAGACCAAAAGGCTCTCAAATGGAACTGGACGTCCCTCATCTGAAATCTTGCTCCCTGCACTACTGCTGTAGAAGCAGCCATGTGCCCCAGGAGCTGCAGAAAATGCCTTGCTGGTCGAGAGACCTGTAGGGTGAAAGAGGAGGCCAGAGAGACCAAGGTCCTTGCTCTTTCCAGAGGGAGGAAGGCTCTGGCCTCTTTTGTGTTCAGTTCTGCACCTATGAAGGTGAGATGCTGGACAGGCTCTAGAACTGACTTTGGAAGATTGAGAAGGAAACCTAGAGATGTGAGCAGTTGCTGGGTTACCTGAAGGTGTAGTTTGACTTGTTCTGGAGACTGGCCTACTATGAGCCAGTCGTCTAGGTAAGGAAAGATGGCAATCTTTTGCCTTCTTAAGTGAGCAACTGATACTGCCAGGCATTTTGTGAACACCCTCGGGGGCAGAGGTGAGGCCGAAGGGCATTGCTCTGAACTGGTAATGGCCTGAGGGCAGTTCGAATCTGAGGTACTTTCGATGGGAGCTTCTGATAAGAACATGGAAGTAGGCATCCTTGAGGTCCAGGGACGCTAGCCAGTCCCCTGGCCTTAGAGAGAGTAAAATAATTCCCAAAGTCACCATTCTGAATTTTGGTTTTAAAAGGTGCTTGTTTAGGTATCTGAGATCCAGGATGGGCCGCCATTCTCCTGTCTTTTTTGGGGTAAGGAAGTACCTGGAGTACAACCCTTTGCCCTGATGAAGGGTGGAACCCTTTCCACAGCTCTGAGAGCCAGGAGGGTAGAAACTTCTGTTTCTAGGGCAAGTGCCTCTGATGGATTTGCAGGTGGAAAGGACCTGGTTCTCATCTTTGGAAATTTTTTGAAGCTGAGAACCAGTCCCTGGCTTACTACTTCCAGGACCCACTTGTCTGATGCTAAAGACTTCCAGTCCTGGACAAAGTAAGTCAGCCTGCCCCCTACAGGTAGTGGAGTATCGGCCCTGGCCACCCCATCAGGGTGCCTGCTTGGCAGGCGCTTTGGGCTGAGGGATGGAAGCAGGCTTGCTTGTACCCAGTCTGCCTCTCCCTCTAAAGAACCCCCTCTGGGCAAAAGCAGAAAAGGAGGCCTGGACTTGGTAAAAAGGCCTATGAAAAGGCCTGCCCCTGCCCCTGGGATGCTGCCTTTGAGGAGTGGCCTGCCTTTCCTTGGCCTGAGCACTCCTGTAAGTGGTTCTATATTCATCCATTTTCTTCATGTAATTCTCTGTCTGTTCCCCAAACAGAGAATTGCCCACAAGAAGAAAATCCATGGCCTTAGACTGGGTATCCTGTGACAGGGTAGTACATCTGAGCCAAGCCATTCTGCCAAGTGCCACAGATGTAGCCATGACCCTAGATGACACATCATTAGAGTCTACTGCAGCATGAAATTGCACCTTGGATGCCTCAATACCATCGCAGCCAACTGTTCCAGCTCCTGGCAAGCTGGTCAGGGACCTGTTTTGCCAGGGCCAGCACAGAATCCCATCTGGATTTCTGGTACCTAGCAGCATAAGCCATATAATTTGCCTGTCTGAGTCCCAAAGATGCTGCCATGTACTGTTTCTTTGCCATGGCATCAATCCTCCTGGAGTCTTTTTCAGGGGGATGAGAAGCTAGAGGAATATTTGCCTTGTCACAGGCTGCAGCCTGCACTACCCCCACATGGCTGCATTGCTGTGTGAGGAACTCTGTATCCATAGAAACATAGAAACATAGAAGTTGACGGCAGATAAGGACCGCAAGGCCCATCCAGTCTGCCCATTTCTTTTTCTACCTTATAAATGTGCCATCGGCCTTTGCTCTGTCAGTGACCTATCTATTCATAGTCATTTGTATTGCTCCCTTATGCCTATCCCATGCCTGTTTGAAGCCCTGCACTGTATTCATAGCCACCACTTCTTGTGGTAAGCCATTCCATGCATCTACCACCCTTTCTGTGAAAAAGAATTTCCTCACATTCCCCCTTAATCGGCCTCCCTCTAATCTCATGCTGTGTCCTCTTGTCCTGCTATTTTTCTTATATTTAAACATGTTAGACTCTTTCACCTTGTTTATGCCCTTAAGGTGTTTAAATGTCTCGATCATATCCTCTCTCCCTCCTTTGCTCAAGGGTATACATATTGAGCTCCGTTAATCTGTCCTTATATGTCTTCTGATGCAGTCCCTGCACCATTTTGGTTGCCCTTCTCTGGACTGCCTCAATTTGGTTAATGTCCTTGTGAAGGTGTGGCCTCCAGTACTGCACGCAGTACTCCAGATGGGGCCTAACCAATGTCTTGTACAGAGGGATTATTACCTCCCTCTTACGACTTGTGATACCCCTACTAATACACCCTAACACCCCCCTAGCCTTACCTTACTGCTTTAGAGGTCTGCTTGGATGATTTCAGGTCATCAGTGATGATGATGCCCAAGTCTCTTTCTTCCTTTGTGACTGCTAGCAACTCCTCCCAGCCTATAAGTGGCTTCAGGGTTTCTCTTCCCTATGTGCATGATTTTGCACTTCTTTGCATTAAATCTCAGTTGCCACTCTTCTGACCATTCTGCTAGTTTATCCAGATCTCTTCTCATTCTGCCCACCCATCTGGATCATCTACTCTGTTGCAGATCTTGGTGTCATCTGCAAACAGACAAGCCTTACCCTCTAGTCCATCTGCAGGTCACTAATGAAGATGTTGAATAGGACTGGCCCCAGGACTGATCCCGAGGTACTCCACTTGTGACTTGCATCTCTTCTGACTGTATACCATTTACCACCACTCTCTGTTTTCTGCCAGTCAACCAGTTTGCCACCCAGTTGACCAACTTCTGACCCGAGCCTACCTAGCTTATTTATCAATCTTCTATGTGGAACAGTGTCAAAGCTTTGCTGAAGTCAAGGTAGGCGACATCAACTGCTCCCCTTGGTCCACCACTCTGGTTACCCAGTCAAAGAAATTCATGAGATTAGTTTGACAGGACCTTCCTTTGTAAACCCATGCTGTCTTGGATCCTGTGCCCTATGGATTCCAGGTGTTGCACTATCCTTTCCTTAAGGAGTGCCTCCATAATCTTGCCCACTACTGAGGTAAGACTGACCGGTCTGTAGTTCCCGCCTCCTCCTGCTACCACTCTTGTGGAGTGGGATCACATGAGCCTTTCTCCAGTCTTCTGGGACCTCTCCTGTGCTCAGAGACTCACTAAACAATTCTGCTAATGGCTCTGCTAGTTCCTCCTTTAGCTCCTTAAGTACCCTGGGATGTATGCCATCAGGTCCCATTGCCTTATCCACCCTGAGCTTAGCAAGCTCTTGTAGGACCCTTTCTTTTGTGAAGGGAGTAGTGCTCACCTCCCTCCCCCCTGTGTCCATGATGCTGAGCTGTGGGCCCTGCCCTACCTTCTCTTCAGTAAATACTGAGCAAAAGTATCTATTTAGGATAGATGCCTTTACAGGGTCCTCCTCCTCACATGCTCCCTTTTCTCCATTAAGCTTAGCAATACCCCTCTGGACTTTCTCCTTTCACTAATGTATCTATAGAAAGTCTTGTCACCTTCTTTTACTGTTCGTGCTAGTGTTTCCTCAGTTTGGGACTTTGCCTGCCTTACTGCCTTACCTGCTTCCCTTAGGGCAGTTTGGTATGCCTCCTATCTTCATCCCGCTGTGTTCCCTTATATTTTCTGAAGGCCAGCCTTTGGCTCTGACCTTTCTGCTACTATATTTGAGAACCAAAGTGGTTTCCTTCTTCTTGCACTTCCTTTTCTGTCTAACACAATGGGATGTTGCTTCAAGTATTGTATCCTTAATGCTTGCCCACTTTGCCTGTACCTCCTCACCTGTGTTTCTTTTTGCCAGGGCTAGCTTAACTCTGTTGGCCATCTTATCAAAGTCAGCTCCTCTGAAGTCCCATATTTTTGCCTTGGAATGGGATGATTTAGATGTAGTAGCCAAATTGAACCATACCATGTGATGGTCACTGGCCCCCAGGTGACCTTCTCACCTGGAGATCTGTGATCCCTTCTTGTTAGTCAGTACTAGATCTAGGATAGCCCTGTCTCTTGTGGGTTGCTGTACCAGTTGTTTGAGGCCCTCCCTCAGGGAATCCACTATGAGTCTAGTTCTGGCAGATGTTCCTGCTGGTATTGACCAATCTGTATCTGGCATGTTGAAGTCTCCCATTATCAGAACCTCCCTTTAGCTGTCATGTTTTGTATATCTTCTAACAGTAATGTGTCTATGTCCTCCCTCTGGTCTGGGGCCTGTAGACAACCCCAGTTCTTATGGCTGTCCCATTACCTGTTTCAGGGTGACCCACAGTTCTTCTGGCTCCTTATGTGTATTCTGAATTTCTGTAGCTTTGATATATTTTCATTAACATACAGGGCCACCCTCCCCTTTGCACCTCGGTCTCTTCTGAACAATACATATCCAGGTACTGAAGTCTCCATGTGGTTACTGGTAAACCACGCTCACTAATTGCTACTATGTCCAGTTTAGCCTCTGACATTATTGCCTGCAGGTCTGGGATCTTATTTCCCAGGCTGTGAGCATTTGTGTACATGATTTTCCATTGGCCAGATTTTGGTGTGTTAGTTGTTGGGTGAAGTTTGGCATTACCCCTGTGCATCGTATGGGAGACAAACCTTTTTCTTACCTGGTGATGCAAATGAATGGCAAACACGCTGAATTCCTGTTTGACCACTAGCTGAGGGAGGGTGTTCTTCCCATTCGACTTATGATGTGCTGCACCTCTCCCCATTGCTAGTTTAAATATTCTGCAAAGACGCCAAACTTCTGCCCCAATGCACTGACTCCCTTTAGTCAGATGCAGTCCATCAAATTTAAAGAACTTTCGCTCCCAGAACTGTTGCCAGTTCCTACAAATCTGTGTCCTTTTCCTGGCACCAGTCCTTGAGCCACGTGTTTAGCTCCCCTATCTCCCTTCTCGACCTTCCGTCCATCTGCCCTTCTCCCAGACTGGCAGGATCTCAGAGAAGGAGATGCGGACGAAATAGATGATAGTTTGTCACCCAGCCTAGTCAGGTGTTCCTTGGTCTCCTCAACTGACCGGCTGGCGAGATCATTAGTCCCTATGTGTACTAGGACATCAGTGTTTTCTCCTGCTTTGTGAACAATTTTAGCAATGCGGTCAGTGTCTCTCCATGCTGATGTACCTGGGAGACATCTGACCATCACCCCTGGCTGGAGATGGGTATCAACTCCCCGAATCATGGAGTCTCCTATGATCAGAAGTTTTTGATTTCTTGTGCTTGTTTAGTTTTGGTTCCTGATTTGGGTGAGTATTGTTGTGCTAGCTCCTGTGCCGCAGTGTCCTGCTCTGCAGTGTCTTCTGCCTCTTTATTTGATTTCAGAGATAGAGGCAGATACCTGTTTGTAGTGTTTACATGGTTTTTGGAGGTAATGTGTTGGAGAGCAGAGAGTGATGGGGCACCTGATTTGCTCCTCCTAACCACCTGCCAACCTCCTGGACCAACTACCTCTCTTGATCGAGTTTTTCTGTTGGATGCTGGGGAAATGGTGGTGGTTCTTATAATGTATTTCCTCTTCAATATGAAATTTGAGGCTGCAATCTCTGCCCATGCTGTCGGAGCTGAGACCTAAGATCTCCAAAGGCTCAGCATGTGTGACAGTGTCCCAAATCCTGTAAGACTGTCCTTCTGAAAATTGTTCCACAGTACCTGCAGTTAATGAAATCCATTCCAAATAAGTTGCTGGGTTTGTAACCTAGTCAGAGTAATTAGAAGGAAAAAATGCAAGTAATGGTTTAATTGTGCTTTGTTTAACTTGTTATAACAAGTTAAATTACTAGTGCCCTGTAAATGAGATCACCTTGTGGAGGCCCCACTGATCCGCCCTTCCTGTTCTGCCACAGGAAATGTTACAACTGTGGTACCCTATAAAAGGAGTGTAGTGTGGGGTGGTTGGGGATGGGGTGGGTGGCTGGGCCCTTCCCTGCCAAAAAGAAGAACCACGGACGAAAGAACAAGGAGGTAAGAGCAGAAACAATCAGTCAACAACAAATGCAGTAACCCTGAAAGCTTATCCTAATGTTAGATAAAACTGTAAAACATGTAAAGCACCACCTGTAATAATTTCTAGAGAAGATATACCCTGTAAGAAACACTTTGCTCCAGAGAAAAATAAAGCAGTAACAGAAGATATACCTTGCAAAGACAATTTGAATCAGAAGATTACAGCAGTAATCTGTTAGCACACACCTGTAGGCACACACTTGTAATAATGCAGAAGAAGGTATACCAGCAACAACAATTTGAATCAGAGAAAAATAAAGCAATGAAATGTTAGCAACAAACAGTAGCAATCCCTGTGAGTAAAAATAAAAACACCACCACACAGTAAATCTGCTTAGCCAAACTAAGTCTTAATCCTTCTCCCTTGCTCTGGTAAGTTTCTCTACTCTGCCTTTCAAGCAGTCTTAGAAGGAAAGAGCTCAGGTGAAGCTAGGTGCCTGGCCAGCAAACCAAGTCTTCTACCTCCAAGTTATCAACTAACCTGACTTTTAACCCTTCTTTCTGTTGGAAATTACTGACAGTTTGCAGCTCCACCCCCATACACACCTAATCCTTTGGAAGAGCTGTGGGAGGAAAAGCAATTAGCTCCTTCAATGTGAGAAGGAGACTGAAACACCTCTGAGACAACAAACCTTTCAACAAACAAGAATAAAATAAAACCAGTGTCAAACAGTAATTTTGCTTAGCCCAATGATAAAAAAGTCACAAAATGTAAGCTCCACCTGTAATACAGTAATTTCAGAGAAGATATACCCTGTAAGAAACACTTTGCTCAGAGAAAATAAAGCAGTAACAGAAGATATACCTTGCAAAAGACAATTTGAATCAGAAGATTACAGCAGTAATCTGTTAGCACACACCTGTAGGCACCTTGTAATAATGCAGAAGAAGGTATACCAGCAACAACAATTTGAATCAGAGAAAAAATAAAGCAATGAAATGTTAGCAACAAACAGTAGCAATCCCTGTGAGTAAAAAATAAAAACACCACCACACAGTAAATCTGCTTAGCCAAACTAAGTCTTAATCCTTCTCCCTTGCTCTGGTAAGTTTCTCTACTCTGCCTTTCAAGCAGTCTTAGAAGGAAAGAGCTCAGGTGAAGCTAGGTGCCTTGGCCAGCAAACCAAGTCTTCTACCGAGCCTGATAATGTATACCTCTTGTCCATCCTTTTATCAACAGGAGGTATAGTGTGAGGAGTTTTTAAAATTTTTACTGTCTGTTTCTGAAAAGATTTATGCAGAGGAATAGACAGTCTCCTAGACTCTGGAATATCCATCATTTCTACGTAATCAGGCTCCTCTTGGTCATCAACAGCTTCCTCAACAGGGAGCTGGAGAGTTTCAGCAACTTTCTTATAGAACATAAAATCAGAAGGGGACTCAGATAGCCTAGGGGGAGAAACCCCTGACGGTCTGTCTGGAGAGATGTCCGGTTCAATGGGCACATCCAGACTTTCAAAACCACATTCACTCTCCTCATACTACTCCTCTCCCTCCTCCAGTTCATAAAAATCCTCAAAATCATAATCTTGAACCGGTGGAACCGGCCGAACCGAGCACTTCCCTGATGGTGTCGGTTCGGTTGGAACCGGGGAAAGTGACTGGACAATTTGAATTGCTTTAGCTATTTCCTCAGCGGTTGGAGAAAAAACTTTTGGCACACTAGCTGACTTCCTAGTCCTTTTTGTTGGAACCGGATCCTCAGAGCTGGCTCTTTGTTTGCCCGAGGAAGTATCGCCCTGGTCAGAGGACACTCCCTCCAGTTCGGTTGGAACCGAACCGGGCTGGCCATCCGGGTCAGCGGACTTTTTGGCCTCCCTTTCCCTGAGCCTACCAACTCTCTTTTCTATGGTGGCAGCAGGAAAATTACTACATATCTGGCAGTCCGCATTGAGGTGGTCAAACCCCAGACAATACACACAGGTGGTGTGTGGGTCAGCCTTAGCAAAGGCTTCCCCACAAACACTACAGTGCTGAAACCCAGTGGACCCGGTTTTTCTTTTGGGTTTCTCAGACAAAGTGCCAGCCTAACCAAACTTGCCCGTTTATGGCAATCCGCCAAGCAAGACTCTCTTATCGGTTCCCAACCGTGTCACGGGTCGTGGAAAAAAACGTAATGAAATCCATTTTTTTTAGAACCGATAAGAACCGGGAACCGCACTCTAAATAAGGACTAATGAAGTTTTAAAAATAACCTGATCGGTTCAAACCGAACCGAAAGACGTTTACAAGTTCCACACAGAACAAAATGAATGTAAGCCTATCTATTACTTACAATACCACAGACAGTGCTTGAACCGACCGGTTGCGGTTTAATTTCGGTCAAAAAACCGAAAAAATAATACTTTTAACCGACTAAATGAACCGAGCAGAAGGAGAAATCTCCAGAGCGACTGTTCAGTGAGGTGGAGTAAAGAATCTGACAGTTTCAGTTTGAAGAACAACAGACAGAGTTTTCAACCGAGCTCGCGCTCAAGGTTCCATGCCTGGCATGGAAAGTTAACTCTTTCACCTCCGGAGCAGTTCGAAGGTTGGGACTCACTGCATATGTCATAATATAGCAAGACTTCATGTTGTTTGAAGAGGATATTCCCGGAGCATGCCTTGGTTAAGGAGTTAAGGTAAAGGCTGAACAGAGGGGGCCCAAGGATGGACCCCTGTGGAACACCAGAGAGGACAGGGAGGGGTTTTGAGAGGGTGCTGCAGATTCTGACCTTCTGTGATCGGCCCCATAAATAGTCAGAGAACCAGGCCATGGCTTCTTGGGTGAGACCAAGGCGAGCGAGAGTAGAGAGAAGGAGGGTGTGGCTGACGGTGTCAAACACCTTAGATAAATCTAGGAAGACTGCACCAGCCAGCCTGCCATTGTCCAGGGCACAGTGAATGTAACTGGAGAATTCCAAGAGGGCAGTGGAGGTGCTGTGGCCTTGTCTGAAGCCATGTTGTTCAGTGGATAGAAGGTTATATTTAGAGAGGTACTCAGTGAGTTGGTCTGAGACAGTACGTTCCAGGGCCTGGGGGGGGGGTGCAACTTGGACAGTAGTTGCAGGGAGAGAGGCAGTCACCACTTTTGTGGATTGGGGTGATAATAGCCATTTTCCAAGAGGAGGGGAATTTAGCAAGACAGAGAGAGAGGTATAGAGAAGGCGGGGGAGAACCTCATCTAACACTAGGTGAAGGATCCACAGGTCAAGCGAGTCGCTGCTGTGATGGGTGCCGCTCAGTGCTTTAATGAGGTATGGTTTGATCTCAAGGGGAGTAAGGACGTGGAAGTGAAATGGGGGGGGTGAGGAGCTGTGATAAGTGGAGAAGGGGTAGCCATATTGAAGAAGCCTGGGGGAAGGATAGAGCTAAGGTCGGAGAAGGAGGTATTAAGGGTGTCAGCAACCAGCTGTATGTTGCTTGTGATGGACCCATTTGCATTAAGTTGGGTGGGTGGGGGTTTGGATTTGCCACTGAGGGATTTCATGTTATCCCAAAATTTTCGACCTGATCCCCAGGATGAGGTGAGAACAGATCTGAAGTAGTTAGCTTTGTTTTTACGGATGGCCCAGGTGTATTTGTTTCATGCAGAAAGACAGAGCTGTCTGTCAGCTGGGCTACCAGAATCGAGGGCTTTTTTCCAAAGGTCATCATGACGTCGCATTAGGTCAAGGAGGGATGAGGAGATCCAGGGGGTGTCAGGTCCTTTAACCACCCTTTTAGTGAGGAGGGGCATATCTAACGTATTAACATACTAAAATGCCAGCAGAATAGGCCTAACGGTCTTTCGCGTCTGTTCGTTTGGTCAGTCCCCACCCTGGGAGCTGACCTTGCTGCCCCCCCTCGCCTTCTCTGGCTTCTCCCTTCCCAGTTCCAGATATTCTCGCTGCATTGGATTTTGCTTCCAGAACCCTTCCCCTGTACCTGTCCCACCCCCCTTGAACCCCTCCACCGTCCCTGTCTCCACCAGCTCCCTGGGCAGCGCATTCCATGGCTCCACCACCCTCTCAGTGAAGTAGCACCTCCTCCTTTCTCCCCTGAATCTTCCCCCCCCTCCAGCTTCCACCCATGCCCTCTAGTTGCCCCTCCTCCTTCCTTGAAGCAACTTGAATGCTCCTCCCATTTACCCCCTTCATGTACCTGAAGACCTCTATCATGTCCCCCCAGTCCCTTCTTTCTTCCAATGTGTACATATTTAGCTCTTCAAGCCTCTCCCCACAGGTCCTGTCCCCCAGGCCCCAAATCATTTTGGTTGCCCTCCTCTGGACCCTCTCCAGGAGTTTAATGTCCCTCTTTAAGTGTGGCCTCCGAAACTGCATGCAGTACTCGAAGTGCGGCCTCACCAAGCAGTTATACAGAGGGAGTATCACTTCCCTCCTTCTGGAGGTGATCCCCCTAGCGATGCATCCCAGCATCCTGTTGGCCTTGGCTGCTGCCCTCCTATAAGTCTCTGAGTTGTTCATCTTGACATCCACCACCACCCCCAGGTCCCTCTCAGCCATCGAGACTTGTAGCATTCCCCACCCCAGGGTGTACACTTCGCCTGGGTTTCTGGCCCCCAGGTGCAGTACCTTGCATTTCCCTGCATTGAACCTCAGCTTCCACTTTCTAGACCATCTTTCCAGAGCCTCCAGGTACCCCTGTAGGGCCACCCTCCCCTCCTCCCCATCCACCACTGCCCCCAGTTTTGAGTCATCCGCGAAGAGACTCATCTCACTCCTGATACCTGTACTTATGTCAGAGACGTAGGCGTTGAACAGGAGGGGCCCAAGGACTGATCCCTGTGGGACCCCACTAATGACCCTCCTTGGGGATGAGACTATCCCGCCAACTTCCAGTCCTGGAGCCAACTGCCTATCCATCTGATCATCTGGTTCCCCCATTTCTCCCAGCTTATCCAACAGGCCCTCGTGAGGAACAGAGTCAAATGCCTTGCTGAAGTCTAGAAAGGGGACGTCCACTGGTCTACTCAGGTCCAAGGCACTCGTCACCCAGTCATAGAACTCCACAAGGTTTGTCTAACACGATTTCCCCAGGACGAATCCATGCTGTCTATCATCCAGGCACCCTGACTTTTCCAGGTCCCCCCCAGTCTCTCCTTGACAATGCCCTCCATCACCCTGCCCACCACCGATGTCAGGCTGATAGGCCTGTAGTTCCCTACCACCTCCCTTGATCCCCCCCCTTGTGGATAGGCTCTATATACGCCACCTTCCAGTCCTGGGGCACCCACCCTGTCCTCAGAGAGATGGTGAAAAGCTCCACCAGGGGTTTTGCCAGGACATCCGCCAGTTCCTTCAGCACTCTGGGATGTAATTTATCCGGCCCCGGTGCTTTCTCCGTCTTAAGGGACCTGAGGGCTTCCCTCACTCTCTCTGCTGTGATTTCCACTTCCACTACCTCTTCTCCCTGCTTAGCCTTCCCTCCTGCCAGTGATGCCTCCCCCTCTCCCCAGACCTGCCGATCGGTAAGGGTCCCCCCCTCAGTATCACTGTCTCCTCCTATGTATGATGCAGCACCCCATTTTCCTTGGTGAAAACTGAGGTGAAGTACTCATTTAGTACCTTAGCCTTCTCCCCCGGGTCTTGTGCCCATCTCTCCCCTGTTTTAATCCTGCTAATCTGCCCCTTCACCCTTCGTTTTTCCCCAATGTATCTAAAGAACCCCTTGTTCCCTCTCCTAATTTCCCTGGCCAGGTTCTGCTCCTTCCTTGCCTTAGCTGCTCTCACCACCCTAGTGGCCCTTCTAGCCATCACCTCGTACTCCTCTTAATTCCTTTCGCTCCTTGAGCACTTGAATTGCCTATAGGCTGCCTTCTTTCCCCGCACCACCTCCTGGACCTCCCTGGTCCACCAGCAGGGTTTTCAGGCCCTATTGCATTTTCATCTTACTCTTGCACAAGTGCTGGTAGCATCCTGCACCCCTCTCCTGATGATTTCCCACCTACTGTCAGCGTCCATGTCTGACTCAATCACATCCAAATGCTCCTTAAGGATCCTTCCCATTTCCTTAAAATCCACCCCCCTGAAGTCAGTTACCTCCATCTTTGTGCAGCCTTCTACCCCTCCTAGGTCCAGGCAGAACCAGACTGTGGCACGGTCACTCCCCGCCAACGGGTCCCTTACCTCCAGGCCCCCAATCTGGTCACTGTCTGCCAGAACCACATCCAGTACACACGCCTCCCTGGTCAGTTCCCACACCTGCTGAGTTAGGAACGTGTCTTGAAAGACATCCAACAACCTCTGTTCCCTGGCCACCGAGGATGTCATAGTCTCCCAGTCTGTTCCTGACATGTTTAAGTCCCCCAACACCACCACCCTTCCCCTGCCCAGTCTGCAGTGTCTCCCAACATCTGCCACCAGACTCTCCTCCAGCTCCTCCGCCAGCGCAGGGGATCTGTACACCACTCCTATTTTTACTCTCTTGCCCCCCCCCTTGTTATCAAGGTGACCCAAACCGCCTCCATGGTTCCCTCCGCCTCCTCTACTCTCCCTATGCCAATGCAGTTTTTGACTATTATTGCTACCCCTCCTCCCCTTCCCTTCCCTCCCCCCGTCCCTCCTGAACATAGTGTAACCCTCCAGGTTCAGGTCCCAGTCGTGTCCTGCAGTGGCCCAGGTCTCAGTGACTGCTGCCACATCCACCGCTCCCTCAGTCAGCATCGCCTGGAGCTCAGGCATTTTATTGCCCAAGCTCCTGGCATTTAGCAGGACTACCTTCCACCCAATCCATATTCTTCCATTTCCCCTGCTCGTGTTCCATGGGGATTCCCTTTTCCCCTGGTCTGCACTTTACCAGTCGGCCTCTTCCCGCATTCGTCCAGCTCCCCAGGGGGGTGGAGACAGAGTCCCTCCTCTATCGGACCCCCCCCCCCGGACAACCTTTTCTCCAATCCCTCCCCCCTTCACAAGTTTAAACCCCACTTCACCAATGAACCCCTCTATTTTCAACTTAAGGATTCCCCTTCCCTCCAAATTGAGATGGCGCCTATCTCTAGCATACAGCTCCTTATCCTCCCAGGTCTCCCCCCAGACCCCCATCAACCTATACCCTCTTGGTGAGCCACTGGTTTATCTCCCTAATCTTCCTTTTGTGTTCCCCACTAGCCCTTGGCACTGGCAGGATTTCAGAGAAGGAAATTGTGCATCCTATGTCGTGATCTATTACAGGCTCTATTAAAGGTGCTAAAGAAATAGTTAAGGGCGGCATCAAGGTCCTGGGAGCGGTAAAGAGGGGACCAATCCGATAGGGCGAGATGGGATTTCAAGTGGGCAAGCTTTCCCCGCTTGAGTAATCTGGTAAGGACAGTTTTAGGAGGGGACTTCTTAACTAGGTAGGCCCAGGTGCATATAATAGGGGAGTGATCACTGAGGCGTTGGGGAGGACGGTGATGTCAGTGATTTTGTGGGGGCGGTTGGACAAGACCAAGTCAAGTAGGGTGGTGGCGCCACTACTGAGATTGAGGCAAGTAACTAGTTGAGCAATGTCAACTGCTACTAATGCATTTTTGTAGGGGGAGAGCCAGTTTATGTTGCGGTCTCCCAGCTAAGGCTCTGAGCTGCAAATCTGGTGACATTCAGCAGACCAGACCTGGGTTTGAATCCCACAGCTTCCACTTGCATACCGTGTGACCCTGAGCAAGTCACTTAACCTCCTTGTGCTCCCAGGTCGCTCCTGTAAAAAAGCTTTCAGCTTAGTGTGCTATACCTGGTTAAAAAAAAAAAAAAAAAAAAATTATTAGTTCAGTTTTGGGGGGAGCTGGGAGAGATGATCGGTGAGCAACTGAAAGGCAAGTTTTTGTCCTCGCGGTGGGATGTAAACAGCTGTGATTATCAGGGGGGCCCTCGAGTGGCCGAGGTTGACATTGAGAGCTAGTGCTTGGGCACCACTACCTAGCTGGGGGTGTGTGAAGTTGGAAGGAATCTCACAAGTAGATTGCACAGCCACTCCCACATTTGCCAATTCTGTCATTACAGTAAAGAAAGTAACCAGGGATTGAGATAGAGGAGTCAGGGATGAATTTGGACTGCCAGGTTTCCACAAGAGCGAGGATATCAGGTTGGTGATGGGAGATCCAGATCTGGAGGTCATTTAGTTCTCTTGGGAGGCTGCAGATATTAATGGAAGCAATGCAAACTCCCAGAGCATGGGCATGTGGTTGGGGGGGGGTGCAGAAAGGGGGCCCCGGTTGATCCCCAATATAAGGAGAAGTAGGGAGAGTTCTGAAGAGTAGCTGGCGTAAAGCTTTCTTGAGGGCAGACAAGGTAGTCCAAGTGTTTGTGGGCTGAGAGAGAGATAGGTAGGAACAGGCAAGGAATGAAGACTAGGGGTGGCAAGGATGAGAGACAGCAGGGTGGTGTTACATGGGGGTATGGGACACGGAGGAGGGAGGAGCATGCAGGGGAGGATAATCGGCGAGGGTAGCATGAGGATGTGTGTGGGGGGAGGGTGTTTGGGGCGTGGCTTGGGGGGACCTTGGGGAGAAGAGTAAGGAGGAGAAGGAAGACAGGTGCAAGTAGGATCAGAAAAGGTGCCATAGTGTACAGTAAGGGTGGGAAGGGGACAAAGGAGCTCAACAGACCCCAGTTGGTAGGGCAGCCTTGACAGCGCAGTGGAAAGGTGCCAGACTACCATGCAGACGGTACAAGGTTTGAGTCCTTGGTGGGGGATCAGAAAAGGAGGGGGAAACAAGGGAGGGATGGGGAGAGGTAGCCAGAGCAGGGCTAGCGGGCAGGGTGAAATGGTAGGAGCAAGGGTAGGAGTGCCAGTGGTGAGGTGAGCAGGAGCGACTCCTAGTGGTCCGAGAGTAAAAGTAATGGGGCGAGAGAGAAGTGGAGTTGGGATAAGAGGGGGGAAGGAGAGGGTTAATAAAAAGGATGAGAGAGGAAGCAGAGTAGGGTGCTACCACCTAGTGGTGATTAGTGATAATCTGCTAACGGCAAAGTGGACACTGAGTAAAAATCCTTACAGTGGTCACGTGACTAGGGTGGTCCTTAAATTAAGGGACGCCCCTGGGTGGGAGGGTGGCTGGGGTGGGCGGGCCAGTCGACACACAGCATCAATGGGCTAACACCCCTCACATAGGCAGTGCAGAGTTGCTGGCAATTACCTTTAGATGCCCTGGCAGCCCACGCTTTCCCTGGTAGTGGAGTGGTGATGCAGGCAGGAACAAATGCTGGGGATGGGGGTCCCGAAGGCCTAAAGTAGGGAAATAGAGACAATAACAAAATTAGCATGCAGAGGGACGGTCACATCCAAGTGGGGAGCCCAGTGCACATGCGTGGACTGGGATAGCAGAGGATGTACTGTGAACAATGGTGGATAGAGAGATTCCAGAGAGATGCCATGACCACGTGGTGGGCCTCAGGCTGGGATCTCTCCGATGGACCAGGCAGGAATTCCACCAGTTACCTAGTACAAGCCCCCACTAAGGACAGAGTCCAGCATTAGATCCCACTAAAAACTAAACGGCAGTGAACATACACACTAGACGTATAGCAAGATGAACATCCCTAAGCCAAGACACTTGGTAGGCTAACTAAACACAGTGGCAAGCTAGCACAGAACAAACAGCAACAGAATCCCCCCACCAGTGGCACTGAACTGCGGGAAAGCAAGGTAGAACTGCAAAGGTTAACAAGCAGTAGTTCAGGTCTTAAAGCAACAAAATGGACATTTAAACTTGATCTTTAGTATTCCTGAAGTACAAAAAAAAAAATCAAGACTAGTGTTGTTCTTTAATGTATATAGTGTATGCTTAAAAATAAAACAAAAAACGCGGATGGCATTTTTTTTTTTTTTTAAAACCACACAATAACGCTGAGGTACAGTGAGCAGAGAAAGTGAAACCAGGCAGTGGGAGTCAGCGCGAGGGAAGGTGTTCAGCAGTCTCACATAGAGTGCTTTTTTTTTAGTAGTTCACTTGTTTTCTTGCTCAATTCTTAATTGTTCCCTTTTGGGCAGTTCATGGGACTGACCTGCACTTGAGTGAGCCATGCCCGATTTTTTTTTTTTTGGTTGACAGAGGCGATATTCCAACTTCTCTGAGGTAATTTGAAGTACCATAAAGAAAAATGTCCAGAGAAGTCAATGGGAGTCCGTACGAGCTACTAGGGGGGTGATCTGCACATGGAACATGCACAATAAGGGGGAATTTGCACATGGAATGGCCACAGTAAGGGGGGAATTAGCATGTGCAACATGCACAATAAGGGGATTTGCATGTGGAGCGTGCCTAATAAAGGGATTTGCATGTGGAACGTGCACAATAAAGGAGGGATTTGCATGTGGAGCGTGCACAATAAGTGGGGATTTGCATGTGGAACATGCACAATAAGAGGGATTTGCTTGTGGAACATGCACAATAGGGTCATTAGTGGGGTCCCACAGGGATAAGTCCTTGGGCCCCTCCTGTTCAACGCCTACGTCTCTGACATAAGGACAAGTATCAGAAGTGAGATGAGTCTCTTTGCGGATGACTCAAAACTGAGGGCGGTGGTGGATGGGGGGAGGAGGGAGGGTGGTCTACAGGGGACCTGGAGGCTCTGGAAAGATGGTCTAGAAAGTGGAAGCTGAGGTTCAATGCAGGGAAATGCAAGGTACTGCATCTGGGGCCAGAAACCCGGGCCAAGTGTACACCGGGGGAATGCTACAAGTCTCGATGGCTGAGAGGGACCTGGGGGTGGTGGTGGATGTCAAGATGAACAACTCAGAGACTTGTAGGAGGGCAGCAGCCAAGGCCAACAGGATGCTGGGATGCATCGCTAGGGGGATCACCTCCAGAAGGAGGGAACTGATACTCCCTCTGTATAACTGCTTGGTGAGGCCGTACCTTGAGTACTGCGTGTTGTTTTGGAGGCCACACTTAAAGAGGGACATTAAACTCATGGAGAGGGTCCAGAGGAGTGCAACTAAAATGACTTGGGGGACAGGACCTATGAGGAGAGGCTCGAAGAGCTAAATATGTACACATTGGAAGAGAGAAGGGACCGGGGGGACATGATAGAGGTATTCACGTACATGAAGGGGGTAAATAGGGGAGGAACAGTCGAGGTGCTTCGAAGGAAGGAAGAAGGGGCCACTAGAGGGCATGGGTGGAAGCTGGAGGGGGGAAGATTCAGGGGAGAAAGGAGGAGGTGGTGGAGCCATGGAATGCACTGCCTAGGGGGCTGGTGGAGACAGAGACAGTGGAGGGGTTCAACAGGGGGTGGGACAGGTACAGGGGAAGGGTTCTGGAAGCAAAATCCAATGCAGCAAGAATATCCGGAACTGGGAAGGGAGAAGCCAGAGAAGGCGAGGGGGGGCAGCAAGGTCAGCTCCTAGGGTGGGGGCTGACCAAACGAGCAGACGCGAAAGACCGTTAGGCCTATTCTGCTGGCATTTTAGTATGTTAGTAATAAGGGGGGATTTGCATGTGGAACATGCACAATAAGGGGGATTTGCATATGGAACATGCACCATAAGGGGGATTTGCATGTGGAACATGCACAATAAGAGGGGATTTGCATGTGGAACATGCACAATAGGGATGAAGTATGACGCAGTGGTTTAAGGCTCTGAGCTGCAAACCTGGAGACCTGGGTTTGAATCCCACAGCCCCCACTTGCATACTGTGTGACTCTGAGCAAGTCACTTAACTTCCTTGTACTCCCAGGTTGCACCTATAAACAAGCTTTCAGCTTAGTGTGTCTCACCTGGTTAAATAATTAGAAAAAAAAAATAAGGGGGATTTGCATGTGGAACATGCACAATAAGGGGGGGGATTTACATGTGGAGCATGCACAATAAGGGGGGAATTTGCATGTGGAACATGCATAGCTGCCTCTCTGCCCCTGACCAGGGCGCTCAGCTCCGCCGGCTCTCCTGGACCCGGCCCCCGGATGGACGGCATCCCCGGAGCCACCGCCCGAGACCGCAAGCCCGGCTCAAGGACTGAAGAGCTGCCTTTCTGCTCCTGACCAGGGCGCTCAGCTCCGCCAGCTCTCCTGGACCTGGACCCGGCCCCCGGACAGACCGCAACCCCGGAGTCGCCGCCCGAGACCGCAAGCCCGGCTCAAGGACTGAAGAGGTATGGCAGCTGGTGCCCTGCTGACGTTGCGCGCTAGCTCCTCACCCACCCTCCACCTCAGCTCGGCTATTATATTTATAGGTGCGTTAGTCACATGAGCCGAAATTTACTAACAGTCTACTTCTCCATTGGCTCCTTATACTCTTGCGCCACTAGAGGGACACGGTTGCCTCCATTTCTCTCCGGCCGCTATGCATCCCTATTGCATACAGTTGCCTTACCTACGTCACCTGCTCTGGGTGTTATGGTTCAGCGCCTTCCTAGGGACGTCAGGTACGCCTGCTCCCCCACCCACATACCTAGTAAGCCAGCCAGAAGCAAACACAGTAAGCCACATGAGTGCGCTACACACACCCTGACACTTTGTCACAGTAAGCACCCACACTACCCTGCAATACCGTGTGCATCCCTTACACGCCTGCCTGACTTCCTTATCACTCTGCTCAATACAGCGATGACTGCACCCTGCAGTGTCACATCAGCTCATCCCCATTTTCGATGCATCTCAACATCTTACAACTACCACAAGGTCAAATTCCTTGCTCTCCTGCTCCTCCTCCTCCTGCTAGCAGGTGATATCCACCTTAACCCCGGTCCCCCTCCCACAAACTCTCTTGCCCACCCCGTCTCACCCTCCACTCCTCTAACCCTACCAAATGGACTAAAAATGATCCACCTAAATGCCCGCAACCTCACCAACAAACTACCCCTACTGCAGGTCATGGTCCTCGAGTACAAACCTGATGTCATCAAGTCTCTGAAACTTGGCTATCGGGCCATACCATGGACCACGAAGTCCTGATCCCTGATTTCACTACAACTAGAATGGACAGACAGGGAAGAGGTGGCGAAGTGGCGTTCTATGTCTCTTCCTCCCTACAACACACAGTCGTGTGTAAGGGAACATCTCCCTCCTCCCACAAAGCTATCCTACTCAGCCTGCATTTTTCTCACTCCTGTCCACCTTTCGTCACAGGCATACACTGCCATCCGGGTCAGCTCTCCACCCAAGTCACTGATCTGATCAAGAACTCAACAGCCCGTGCTCACTCTGGTGAACTACACATACTGGGAGACCCAAACATAAATTGGCTCTCAAACTCGTTAGCCAAAACCAGCTCTGACATTGAATCACTAAACCTGACTCAACTAATACAGGAACCTACTCGCCTAAACCATAGAACAAATAATCACTCCCTACTGGACCTAGTCCTCACATCCCAGCCTCATAGGGTTAGGGCTGCTGGCCTCCTACCGGACGCTATAAGTGACCACCACCCCGAACATACATGGTTTGTAAAATACACAGGCAAAAAGTTCCACATAAAGTCCTGTTAACTCGCACCTACTCCTCTCTGGACATGCTACCTCTGCACCATGACCTCACCAACACAGACTGGTCCCCACTTGCCGTCTGCACCACTATCGATGCGGCTTTCAAACTGTTCAGTCGTAAGTTCCTCCACGTATGGAATAAACACGCACCGCTGCGTAAGATCAGAGTCCGGAGCAATCATCTGCCCTGGGTAATCCCTGAGCTCCTGTCCTGTCAAAGAGCCCGTGATGCTGCTTGGCGAAAGCACAAGGCTACCAAATGCCCTAGAGACCTCCAATGATACAGGGAGCTTTGAAACAAATGCACCACAGCTATCCGGCTGGCCAAATCAGAACACTATCAGGCAAACTTCCATGCTAACACAAACAATCCTTCCAAATTCTGGAAAGTGGTCCAGTCCCTCTTCTCTCCTTCCACCAAGCCTCCCACACCTGCCATTAGGCAAAACCTCACTGACATCTCTGAGCCGCTGGCAGTCGCCGACTGCTTTAACTCCCACTTAACGGCCTGTGCTGCTATGCTACAAATGGCACCCCATCAGACTCAAACTCCACCACAGGCCCGACCCCACTCCCCCCCTCCCCAAATCCACGAACTCCCAATGCCCCCTTCTCCTTCACCTATATCACCCCTGCTGCTGCTCTCCTAGCCCTTCAGCCTTTCAACCCAGATAAAGGCTCCTCACCAGACGGCCTGGACCCCAAGCTCCTCTCTCTGTCTGCTCCTGCCATCTCCTATCCTATATCCATCTTGCTAAACCTCTCCTTTGCCTCCTCCACTGTCCCAGCAGCATGGAAACACGCCACGGTTCTTCCTCTACCCAAAGGGGGTGATCCCTCCTCCCCAAACAACTACCATCCTATCTCTCTCCTTCCCACTCTGGCAAAGCTCTAGGAACACCTAGTCCTTGAACAACTCACCTCCTACATTACTGACTCCTCCTTTCTCACTCCTTTCCAAGACGGCTTCAGGAAACACCACTCCACTGCCACCTCACTTTTACGCCTGACAAACACAATCGCCTCGGGCATGGACAAAGGCCACATAACCTCAGCTATAAAACATAAAATACTGAAACTTTTCGGAAAAACCGATGAAGTAACAGGACTGATGCGATAGAAACTTCACCGCGAAGCGCTGCACGAGCTGACAGCGGGAAAGAACTGGAAGGCAGGCGTCCGAGACCTCCCCTTTATACCGACGTCGTCTGACGCTGGTCACCTGATGTGGCGGCAGTCCCTCGCCAGGGACTGCTAGCTAGAAATTTTTCCGTGGGGTCCTGCCGCTGGCCGGCGTCAGTCCTATATGTAATTACCTACTGCAAGAGCCCTCTCGAAGTAAGATTCTCAGCTATTTTTATCGACTTGGCCAAGGCCTCAGGACCGCAGGTCTCTCACCAAATGCCACTGACTGGTTCAAATCCTATTTATCGGGTAGAACTCAATCTGTTCGGATAGCAGAGGCCATCTCCTCTCCCCTCCCCATTACCATGGGAGTTCCCCAGGGATCGGTACTAGGACCACTCCTTTTTTCTATTTTCCTAAACGACCTCCCTCAGGTCTGCTCAACTACTGATATACACATGTATGTAAATGATACTGTGCTGCTCACAACGGGTAACCCGGTCCCTGATGTCACTGCCAGACTACAGCTAGATTTTGAAAAGGTACAGTGCTGGCTAAGGGAGCACCATATTTTCCTAAACCCAAAGAAAACAGTCTATATGATGTCTGGTACTAGGCAGAGGTTGGCAAGGCTTCCCTCCCTACCCACCTTCGTCACTACAGATGGAACTGTACTTGAAGACACCACTTCCTTCTGCTATCTAGGTGTCTGGCTCGACAGAAACCTAAACTTCTCCATCCACATTGATGCTATCCTAAAGAAACTCCAGCCTAAACTAGGGGCCCTCTATCGTAGCAGGAGGAGTATCCCTCACCTTGCCAGGAGGGAATTAGTACACAAAATGATAATGCCTACCTTCGACTATTGTGATGTCGTATGTGGTGCTGCCCCTCAGTCCTCCTTATCCAGGCTTGAACCTCTCTTCAACTCCTTCTGCCATTATGCTTTGGATGCTCCTACTCTGACACATCACTGCTCCCTCTACCGCCCCCTGAATTTTCCTTCACTTGCTGACAGCAGAACACTGCACGCAGCTAAGTTTATCTCAAAATTCTGGTTAAGTTGACTGCCATCTTATCTAGTCGCTTCCTTATCCGCTCCTCACCAGTCCAAATACACCCTCCGGTCTGAGGACACCCACTCCCTCAATATACCTTTCAGAAACATTATGTCAGGCCAATTGGCTTTCTCATATCGCCTACCTAAACTTTTGGAACCTACTTCCAGCCCAAATCCGCCACTCCTCCTCAGCCTACTCCCTCTCCTCCTCCCTAGCAAACTACCTAGTGACAAACTGCAATTGCACAAACCCCTGAGGGCCGGCCAAATTTCTGCTGGTTTTATTCTGCCTTAGTATTAGCCTTTGCAAGTCTGCACTTACTCCGACTCAGCGCTCTCACTCCTCTACTTCCCACCTCCTCCTCACCAATTCCTTCTATCCCCCAAAAACGCTGGAACTATGTTGTAGTTTGTAAACTGTAAATCTGTTAAATGTATATTTATATGTATATCAGTACATGTGTACGTATTAAATATAATGTATCTATTATAGACCTAGTTATTTATGGTTGTTAACCTAGCTGCTGCTGTATGTATCATGTGCGATATTGGCTGTTGTCCCAATCCCCTTCCCGCAGGAAGTACCATGAGACGAGCTTCTGCTCAGTGTAACTTTCCTGGTGAAACACTTCAACAAATAAATAAATAAAACAAACATGCACAATAAGGTGGATTTGCATGTGGAACATGCACAATAAGGTGGATTTGCATGTGGAACATGCACAATAAGGGGAGATTTGCATGTGGAACATGCACAATAAGGGGGGATTTGCATATGGAACATGCACAATAAGAAAAAATTACTCACCTTAGTAATGTTGTTCCTTCTAATGGAGTCTTGCTATATTATAGACATTAGCAGTTTGTTCCAGCTCTAGAACTGCCCCGGAGTGAAATGGTTAAAACCATTCCAAAATAGAATTTTGACGAGAGCAGCTCTATCTGTGTCATTTCAAACTTGAACTGTCAGATCTTTAGAGCCAAACTCACTAAGGTCTGTGTGGAAGCTGTAACCTACACTAGCCAAATGGCTACCTAAATAATAACAACCATTGATGGTCCCAACACCCAAGACTCAAGTCAGGGACCAGAAATACTAACACCATTCTAATAATATGAAAATGGAACATAAGTATAATAAAACACACACACGGCGTACACATACACACCCCAAAGTCCCAAAGGGGACAAAATGCTAACAGGACATAAGTAGTGCCCACACTAGGTTGCCGCACCCACCAAGTAGAGGCTCTGAGAGGGGCAGGTTGGGAGAGGTCTATAATATAGCAAGACTCCATTAGAAGAAACAACATTACTAAGGTGAGTAATTTTTCTTCAAACAACATGAAGTCTTGCTATATTATAGACATTAGCAGATACACAGCAGTACCTCCATGGAGGAGGGCAGAACCTACTTAGGAATAGGCTCTGAAGAACAGCTGTGCAAACCGAGCATCTCTCCTGGCCTGGACATCCAGGGAGTAATGCTTGGTAAAAGTGTGTACCGTTTTCCAAGTAGCAGCCTGGCAAATCTCTAATAAAGGATATCTCTGGCAGCAGCTAGAGACGCAGCTGTCCCGGTAGGATGAGCCTCAAACCGGGGAGGGCTCTGCCCACTTTCTGATAACAAAATTGATACAAGAGACTATCCACCTGGCTATTGATCTCTTAGTGGCAGGTTTGCCTTTCCCAACTTCACCATAGGTAAGGAAAAGTTGAGGATTCAACCTGTGACCTTTGTGCCCTATATAATAACTAAGAGCTCTCTAACATCCAGGCTGTGCAACCTCCTCTCACCGAAGAGGAGTGATCAGTGAAAAATACTGGAAGGGAGATAGATTGATTAAGATGGAAATCTGAAACCACCTTAGGCAAAAACTTCCTATTAGTCCTAAGGACTACCTTATCCCTGTGGAAATAAATAAAGTCAGTCTCTACTGGCAAGGCTTGCAATTCACTTATGCGTCTGGCAGAAGTGATAGCCACTAGAAAAACAGTTTTCCAAGTTAGGTACTTAAGCTCTACAGAAGACAGAGGTTCAAAAGGGGGTTGCATTAACTGGGCAATGCAAACATTAAGGTCCCAAGCAGGGGCCGGTTCCCGAAAGGGAGGATTAGTATGGAGTAATCTAAAAAACTTGGAAAACACAGGATGAGAGGAAAGAGGGATGACTTTCCTGCTGACACAAAAGCAGACACAGCTGCCAAATGAACTCTCAGGGTAGCTGGTCTGAGACCCAAGGAATTAAGATGTACCATGTAATCTAACAAAATGGGCAATTCAGCAGATTCTGGGGAAATATTTTTCCCAGCACACCAAATGGAAAACCTTTTCCATTTAGAACTATAAGTAGCCCTAGTGGAAGGCTTTCTGGAAGCCTTTAGGATCTCAAGAACACACTGAAAGAGGTGTAAATCAGCAAACTCTAACTCCTCAAGAGCCAGGCCTTGAGGTTGAGGATTGAGGTCCGGATACCAAACCCTTCCCTGGGCACAAGTCAACAGATTGTGATTCCTGGGGAGGCACAGGGAAGATGGACTTTCGAGACAGAAGAGGTGGGTACCAGGGCTGCCTGGCCCAATCTGGGGCAATCAGAATCACCCAGCAAGGCTGAGATCTGATTTTGACTAGTACTTTGAATAGGAGAGGAAAGGGGGGGAAAGCATAGAGGAACTTCCCCTCCCAATCCAGAAGAAGGGCATCCAGGGGAACTGAGCCCAGCACTGGAGGCCTGCAACAGAACAGAGGAAGTTTGTGATTGTCTGGGGCTGCAAAAAGATCTATCTGAGGGATGCCCCACCTGGCAAAAACTATCCCCAGCACTGAAGGATCCAGGGACCATTCGTGATGGCCCTGGGAAATCCTGCTGAGGGCATCCGCTAGGACAGGGTTTCTCAAATGGTGAGGCCAGCCTCCCTGGGGAGGCCCCAACCTGTTTCAGGGGAGGCTCAAGCAAACCTTAAAATGTACTATATATATATATATATATATATATATATATATATATATAGTCAAGTTTTGATGCTTTGTGTGAAACAATGCAGCAAACTGAAAGCAAATAATGGAATGCAAATTTATGTACAAAATGGTTACCAGGAAAGACATGCTCAACAAACACTTGTTTCCTGGTGTGACATGGAGGAAAGCTGAATGGAGGAAATACAATTCTTGGAAACTGCGAAAAACAAAATGCAAAATAATGCAAATGAATAGGAACAAGGTAACAACTGACCCATTATACTGGCTGCAGAAAAGCACAGATACAAAGGCTGAGCAGAGAGATAATAAGAGCAAGAGAAGGAGGGAGCAAAATGGTCCCCGAGAAGGTGTTTGAGAGCAGGATAAAACTGACAAAGAAAACAGTCTGACTCATGGAGGTATTGCAACTAGGGGTAAATAGGTCCAAAATTCAGAAGTGTGGAGTGAATAGGCTGACTGGGGGGTAGAGAGGGAGACTAATAAATTCAGTAAAAACTCAACAACTCAAATGCATTTCATCGTAGTCTTCTTGTAATGTGCGAAGTATGATAGTTGTTCTAACTATGGGGAGGCCCAAAATTATTTCTATATTAGGGGGAGGCTCAAGATCTTTTCCAAGGCTTGGGGGAGGCTCACTATGACAAAGTGTGAGAACTCCTGCGCTAGGACATTGTCCTTCCCTGGAAGATGAACTGCTATGAGGGAAGTGTTCAGGGAATAGGCCAGAGACCACAACTTCATTGCCTCGGTGCACAAGGCCGAAGACCGAGTGCCCCCCTGTTTGCTGATGTACCACATTGTTGTGGTGTTGTCTGTTCTGACTTGTATCACCTTGTCGTGGACAGATGCAGAAAAAGCTTGAAGAGCTAAAAAGACAGCTCTGAGTTCCAGCAAATTGATGTGGAGCAGAGATTCCTGGGGGACCAAACTCCCTGAGTGGAAAGGTCGCCCATGTGGGCTCCCCAACCCAGAAGGGAAGCATCTGTAGTGAGAGTCAAGTCGTGAGAAGGGGAAATGAAGGGACCCCGCTCTTAAATTGCTCTGATCCTGCCACCACTGGAGAGCTAGGATCAAGGTTAGAGTCACTGGGACCAACTTGGAAAGGGGGTCTTCTCTGAGACCAAAAGGTTCTCAAGTGAAACTGAATGTCTCTCATCTGAAATCTGGCTCCCTGCACAACAGCTGTGGATGCAGCCATGTGCCCCAGGAGCTGCAGAAAGTGTCTTGCTGGTCGAGAGACCTGCAGAGTGAAGGGAAGAGGCCAGAGCCACTAAATTCCTTACCCTTTCTGGGGAAGAAAGGCTCTGGCTAGCTTTGTGTCCAATTCTGCCGCTATAAAGGTGAGTACCTGGACTGGTTCCAGAACCGACTTTTGGTAGGTTTAGCAGAAAACCCAGGGAGGTGAGAAGCTGCTGGGTGACCTGCAGGTGAGATTTACCTGTTCTGGGGACTGGCCTACAATGAGCCAGTCGTCTAGATAGGGAAAACAGCAATCCTCTGCCTCCTTAAGTGGGCCACTGCCACTGCTAGACACTTTGTAAATACCCTTGGAGCAGAGGTAAGGCCGAAGGACATTGCTCTGAACTGGTAATGACCTGAGGGCAGTTCGAATCTGAGGTACTTTCGATGAGATCTTCTGATTAGGACATGGAAATAGGCATCCTTGAGGTCCAGGGAGGCCAGCCAGTCCCCTGGCCTTAGGGAAGGTAAAATCATTGCCAGAGTTACCATTTTGAACTTTGGTTTCAAAAGATGCTTGTTCAGATATCTGAGATCTAAAATGGGCTGCCATTCTCCTGTCTTTTTTGGGGTAAGGAAGTATCTGGAATACAGACCCCTGCCCTGATGCAGGGGAGGAACCCTTTCTACTGCTCTGAGAGCTAACAGGGATGAGACCTCTGTTTCCAGAGCGAGGGTCTCTGAAGCACTTGCAGGTAGAAAAAGTCTGCTTCTCAACTTGGGAAACTTTTTGAAGCTGAGAACCAGACCCTGGCTTACTACTTCCAGAACCCACTTGTCTGAGGTTAAAGAAGCTCAATTCTGACTGAAGTAAGCCAGCCTGCCCCCCACTGGTACAGGAGAATCGGCCCTGGGCACCCCATCAGGGTGCCTGTTTTGCAGGAGGTTTAGGCTGGGGGGTGGGAGCAGGTCTGCCCACCCCTCGTCTGCCCCTGCCTCTGAAGAAGCCCCTCTGAGCATAGGCAGAGGAGGCCTGAGTCTGGTAGAAAGGCCTGTGAAAAGGCCTAGCCCTACCCCTGAGGGCATGCCTTTGAGGGTGGCTTGCACGCTCCTTAGCCTGGGCACTCTTGTAAGTAGTCCTATATTCATCCATCTTTTCATGTAATTCTCTGTCTGCTCTCCAAACAGAGAATTTCCCACCACAGGAAAATCCATAGCCTTAGTCTGGGTATCCTGTGACAAACTAGTACACCTGAGCCAGGCCAACTCACTAAAAGCTACAGATGTGGCCATGACCCTAGAGGAAACATCATTAACATCCACAGCAGCATGAAACTGAACCTTAGAGGCTTCAATGCCATCAGCAGCCACCTGTTCTAGTTCACTAGCCAGCTGGCCATGGGCCTGCTTGGCCAATTGCATAACAGTATCCCATCTAGATTTCTGATACCTAGCTACATAAGCCATATAATTTGCTTGCCTGAGTCCCAGAGAGGCTGCCATATACTGTTTTTTTGCCATGGCATCAATCTTCCTGGAATCCTTGTCAGGAGGATGTGAAGCCAAGGGAATATTAGTTTATCACAGGCAGCAGCCTGAACTACCCCAACATGACTGCATTGCTGAGAAAGGAATTCTGTTTCAGGGCCTGACAATGTATACCTTCTGTCCATCTTTTTATCTACAGGAGGCACAGAATTAGGAGCTTTTAAAATTTTAATTGTTTGTTTCCTAAAGACTTATGTAAAGGAATAGACAATCTCCTAGACTCGGAATATCCATCATTTCTACAAAATCAGGCTCCTCTTGCTCATCCACAGCCTCTTCTAAAGGAAGCTGGAGGTTTCAGCAACTTTTTATAAAACATAAACGAGATGGGGACTCAGACAGCATAGGGGAGATTCTAAAGGCCTGTCTGGGGAGATGTCCGGTTCAATGGGCACACCCAGACCTTCCCAGCCACATTCATACTGTTCATAATCCTCTCCCTCCTCTGGTTCATAAAATTCCTCAATATCATAATCCTGAACCACTGGGACCGACAAACCGACCTTTTACCAGATAGTGGTGGTTCGGACGGACCCTGAGACAGTGACTGGACAATTTGTATGGCTTTTGCTATCTCTGCAGCAGTTGGAGAAGGAATTTTGGACTCAGACCTGCTGATTTTCTTGTTTTCTTTACTGGAATTGGTTCCTCAGAACCAGCTTTTCTTTGCCGAGGAAGTCTGGCCCTGGTCAGGCGGCACTACCTCTGGTTCGTTGGCACCGAACCGGCTGGCCATCCGTTCAGCGGACTTTTGGCCTCTCTCGCCCTGAGCCTGCCCAATCTTTTTCCAGGGTGGCTGCAGGAAATTCTTACATACCTGGCAGTCTGACTGGAGGTGGTCAAACCCCAGACCATAAACACATGTGGTGTGTGGGTCAGCCTTGGCAAAGACTTCCCCACAAACATCACAGTGTTGAAACCCAGTGAGCCCGGTTTTTCTTTTGGGTTTCTCAGACATAATGCCAGCCTAACCAAAAACTTGCCCTTTTAACGGCAGTGCCAGGCAAGACACCCTTATCGGTTCCTAACCATGTCACGGGTATTGGAAAAAAACGTAATAAATCTGTTTTTTAGAACCGGGAACCGCACTCTAAAATAGTAACTTTTAGTTTTAAATGAGTTTTAAACCCACTGATCGGTTCAAAACCGAACCGATAACTTACAAGTTCCACACAGACAAAACCTTCATTTACTTACGGTTACCACAGATAGAGCTTGAACCGAACGGTTTTGTGGTTAAAATAAAACTATTCTCGGTTAAATCCAACCGAGAAAACACTTTTTAAACCGAGAAATGAACCGAGCAGAGGGAGAAATCTCCAGAGCGACTGTTCACTGAGGCGGAGTAAAGAATCTGACAGTTCAAGTTTGAAATGACACAGATAGAGCTGCTCTCGTGCCAAAATTCTATTTTGGAATGGTTTTAACCATTTCACTCCGGGGCAGTTCTAGAGCTGGAACAAACTGCTAATGTCTATAATATAGCAAGACTTCATGTTGTTTGAAGGGGGATTTTCATGTGGAACATGCACAATAGGGGGGATTTGCATGTCGAACATACACAATAAGGGGGGATTTGCATAGCGAACATGCACAATAAGGGGATTTGCATGTCGAATATACACAATAAGGGTTTGCATGAGCAACATGCACAATAAGGGGGATTTGCATGTCGAACATACACAATAAGGGGGTTGCATGACGAACATGCACAATAAGGGGGGATTTGCATGACGAACATGCACAATGACGAGGGATTTGCATGAGGAACATGCACAATAAGCCCCTGAGAAGGATCGCAATAGGGTTATTGACTTGTACGATTTCCATGCACAATAAGCCCTAATCATGCACTATATTGCATTTGTCTTTTTTTCCAGCGAATTTAGGAAACATAGTATTCTATTTAATACAGTTGTTTTTTAATCATACACTACAGAATGTCTGCAAATGTTCTTCTGTTAATCATGGTTATGGAATGTCTGCATGCACTCTTACATTAACCATGGTTACAAAGACTAGTATAAATAGCCAAGCAGGTATATAGTCAGATAAAGCTGATGTAGCCCCACCCACTCAAGGCGAAACGTAAGGTACCGTCACTGGCTCTGTCGGTGTAGCAGTTTACGTGTATGGGCTACTAGATCCTGTGTTTTTTTAATCCTCCTGTGTGTGTCTTATAACCAGTCAGCAAAAAACTCTATGTATTCCAAGTTGTTGTTTTTTCCCTTCTCCTGGATGGTCCTCTTTCTGAGGAGCACCCCAGGCCCGTCACCCTGACATCCACTAGGACTTATCTTTCCTGCGGTTTTCCCCAATGCTTGCACCCCCCTCCCCCAGCGGGGTCAGCAGGGATCCCCAAGTCACACTAGAGAACAGATCCAGTTTGAGCTGGTGTGCCCAGCTAGTCAAGTGTGGGGCCTGCAGGTGCTCCTCCTCATCTTGCTGGCAAGCTTTTCCAGGTTACCTGTCCCTGGAGAGGTGGGGTGCGCACGGATGTCATGGTGCATGCACTGGCATCTGCTACACCTCCCAACTTTCTGACACGAGCCACCTTTCCCACAGCTTTTGCCAGGGGCCAGGCAAGCATCGTACTCTGCCCAACCTCCCCTTGGAGGAGAGCAGTCCTATGGACGCTCGATCCTCCTTCCCCAGTCAGCCCTCTGACACCCTGGATTCACTTCCAAACCCAGGTCATCGGCATCGCAAGTGGCTGCGCTACCATTGTGCTGGTGAGCCAGCCGTGTATTCACAGCTGTTTATGTGTCACAGTGGTATATCGAATACAATGTTTTTTTAGCTCACTCTGTGGTATTACTGCTGGTTCTTTTGAGCTTTAGATATTGCACATGGTGCAAACGGAGTTATGGGGAGGTGGAGGCACCATTTGTTTTTCTGAATCCATATTTGACCACGTTGAGATTGGTTGCACTACCAAGTTTTCCAGTGGAGGAGCACCTATTCCGGATGACTTGCAAGCTGACATTTTCTGTAACTACAAATCCCAGAATCCTCTGCACCTAACGTCAGAGGCGTCCTGCAGCAGTCGGAGATGTAATAAGCTGCAGTACATGTTAAAGTTTTTACAACAGCAGCAAGCAGCTTATCAGAAGTTAAAAACAAAAGTGTAAATATTTAGTAAGAGCCTTGACCAGGACCCTATCCATATGCAAGTAAACCAAAAATGTTACCATTTGAGAATATAAAGTCAAACAGGATGGACCAAATAGGGCCAAAAAATGGGCCTACACCCCTGAAGGTTTGTTTTCATTGAATGCAGCTCTCTCACCAGGGCACAGATTTTACTCTGCAGAACACTTCGTATTTTTCTCAGACCCTGGACAAGAGAGATCTGCAGGCAATACATGGAGATGTGACCACTAGAAACAGTGCCATTATGAACTCTGGCCCTGATTAGCACTGCAAATAAAGCTCAGTCTGCCTTCAACTTCACACCCCAAAAAGAACACCTCCTCCTCGGACATGAAATGCCAAGTTACTCACCTGTTTGAGCATGGTGAGTTTGGAATCACTGACGGACACAGCAGCCTGGTTAAGTAACTCCACAACCTGCAGACAGAAAAGGTGAAACAAAGATAATTTAGCCTTAATGTAGGTATCCCATGATTCTCATAACACACCACTTCACCAGCACTATCACTGCCAGACCTTCCTGAGGCTAAAATATTTTGTGAGTTTGGGGTTCACCCCATCCCACCTCTCAGCTGTATCTTTTGGATTTTAACAGTCCCTACTGCTTAAAAACAACAGAGTTGGTAAAGTCAACAATGTCTGCATTTGTTCACTGAGCACTGGGAGGGAAAGTGAGTAGCTCAGGGTCAGTGAATTAGTGGTGGTAGTGGGGATTCAAACCTCCATCTCCAGGTTCACTGGTGGCCAGTGTGACATGCTGCTGCCTCCACCACCACACGTAACTTAATAAAGGGTCACACTGAGAGTAATGTGATGGGACGACACCGTTCCATCTGAAATACAGGTTAATATTTACAAGTATAACACGTCTATTCATTTTGTTTCTACTCCTGATCGTGCAGTGAGATCACAATAAGCAGGCTCCAATGATGGTGTGTGAGAGCACATGATCATCTGCAGAATGGCATGCTCAGCTCTAGTACACATGCTTAAGTCAAACACACTTTGTCTCATTCACCACTGCAGGCTCTGCCGGCATCTAATGTGTTGATAAAACTGTAGGGTTTTTTTGTTCGTTTTTTTTCTGACAACCCATTTTATTCTGAAATCAGCAAGGTCACAAACTGCAAATCCTGACTTATACTCCTACCAGTCCTATAGAACAGTGGTTCTCAAATGGTGAGACCAGCCTCCCAAGGGAGGCCCCAGCTTGTTCCAGGGGAGGCCCAGTCAAGACTGAGAATGTACAGTATATGAAATTTGCCAGCAGATAAAGGCCTAGAGGTCTATCAAGTCTGCTCGAATGTGCAGTTAGCACTCATCCCGCAGCTGCCCCTCCCTTCCACCCTTCCCCTTCATTAACCCTCCCCCTTGTCCTGTCCCATCCCCTTTTGAAGCAGTCCACTGTTCTACTGGATGCCACTTCTGCAGGTAATGCATTCCACCCAGCCACCACCCTCTCTGTAAAAAAGTGTCTCCTCATCTCCCTTCTGAACCTTCCTCCCTCCAGTCTCATATGATGGCCCCTGGTGTCCCTCCCCTTCCTTACTTTGAACAGCCCCTCTGTACCCGTCTTGTTTATTCCTTTCATGTATTTAAAGGTTTCAATTATGTCCCCCCGTCCCTCCTCTCCTCCAGTGAGTACATGTTCAACTCCCTCAACCTCCTCTCGTATGATAAGTCCCCCAGCCCCTTGGTCATCTTTGTCGCCCTGCGCTGCACTCCCTCCAGTAACTTAATGTCCCTCTTCAGATATGGGCCAGTACTGCACGCAGTACTCCAGGTACGGTCTAACTAATGACCTATACAGTGGCAGAATCACCTCCTCCCTCCTCGAGGATATACCCCTTGCAATACAACCCAGCATTTTGTTGGCACTTGCAGCTGCCTTCCTACATTGTGCCGAGTTGTTCATTGACCCTGTAATGAGCACCCCCAGACCCTTCTCCTCCTCTATCTGGGCTAGCTGCACTCCCCCCAGCTGGTAACTCCTCCTTGGGTTCTTCATCCCAAAATGCAGCACCTTGCACTTTTTGGCATTAAACCCCAGTTGCCAGGTGTCTGACCAGGTTTCAAGCTTTGCCAGATCATCCTGCAACCCCTGCCATCCCCCTAGGTCATCCACAACCGCTCCTACCTTGGTATCATCAGCAAACAGACTGATCTTGCTCTTGTTGATTGATAGCTTTTGTTGACCGGGTAAGTGCACTACACAAATCCTGCCTATTTTCAGGCACGACCCGGGGGGAGGGGGATAGAGATGAATGCCAACTGACCTTGAACCAGATTAAGCTGTTGTCCCATGATATGTCTGCAATGAATATCCCAAACAACACTGGTCCCAACACCGAGCCCTGTGGAACACCGCTCGTCACTATACTTGGGTGTGAGAGCTCCCCACCCACCACCACCCTCTGTTGCCTTCCCTGAAGCCAGTTTCCTACCCATCTCACCAGCTTTGCACCCGCCCCTGTGCCTACTAACTTACTTCCCAGCCTTCCATGCGGCATCTAGTCGAATGCCTTACTGAAGTCCAGATACAGGACATCCACTGCATGGCCCCTGTCCAGTTGCCTAGTTACCCAGTCATAGAACTCCACCAGGTTGGTTTGGCAGGATCTGCCACGTATCAAGCCATGCTGTCTGCTGTCCTGTAGTCCTTTGGCCTCTAGGAGGGCCACCAGCCTCTCCTTCAAGATAGTCTCCATTAGCTTACCCACGATGGATGTGAGGCTCACTGGTCTGTAGTTTCCCGGTTCATCCTTGGGGCCACTCTTGTGGAGGGACACCACATGAGCCATCCTCCAGTCCTGAGGTACACACCCTGAATGTAGTGAGGCATTAAATAGGTCTGCCAAAGGTCCTGCAAGGACCTCTGCCAGCTCCTTCAGTACCCTGGGATGGATGCCATCTGGGCCTGGCGCCTTGTCCACCCTCAGTGCCTTCAAACCCTCCCAAACTCTGCCCTCCATGATTTCCCCATCTGTCACCCCTTCCCCACCTGTTTCTGCCATTTCTCCCCCCTTGGGTGTCACCCCCCCCCTTCTCTTTAGTGAATACTGAGCAGAAGTACTAATTTAGTGCTTCTGCCTTATCGCACCCTGCTTCCACCCAACCCCTCCTTCCTAATCCTTACTATGTGGTCCTTACAGCTCCTTTTCTCCCTGATGTACCTAAAGAAGTCTTTCTCCCCCTTCTTAATGCCTTGTGCCAGCCTGAGTTCATTAGATGCTTTGGCTCCCTTACTGTATGTCACCTCATGATTCTGTCAAGTACTCCTCCTGTCCTCCCCTCCTGTTTTCTTGTACTTCCTAAAGGCAGCTCTTTTCTCCTTACCTTTCCATGACCTCCTTTCTCAACCAGCTCGGTTTCTTAGCCCTAGCCTTCTTGCTCTGGGCTTTGCAGCAGGTTTTGGTTGCCTCCACTATCCCCAGCTTTATGAGCTCCCACCTCTGGTTAGAGTCCATACTAGATTGAATTCCGGCCAGGTACCCTTTTACCACTTCCCCCATCGTCCCAAAGTCGGCCCTCCTGAAGTCCAGCACTCTTGTGCCAGATTCCACTCCTTCCTTGCCCATATCCAATGTGAGCCATACTGAGTGGTGGTCACTCCCTGGCAGCGGTTCCTCCACTGTAAGTTCTCTCACAAAGTCCCCATTTGCCAGCACAAGGTCAAGGGTATTTCCTAACCTGGTTGGTTCACTGACCATCTGCAGTAGGAAGCTGTCCTGGAAGGCATCCAGCAGTACCTGCTCTTTCTGTTCCTGGTTGTTGGGGTACTCTAGTCCACTCCTGGCATGTTGAAGTCCCCCACAATCACCACACTACCCTTCTCGCAGATCCTCCTGATCTGTCCTGCTAGTTCCCTGTCTAACTCCTCCATCTGAGATGGTGGCCTGTACACCACTCCCATTCTAAGAATCCTATTCCTGGAATCCTGGATTTGCATCCAAAGTGACTCTGTACTACCCTCCTCCCCTTCCTCACTTACACACTTCAGTCCTTCCTTCACATATAGTGCCACCCCCCCTCCTTTCCCAATCACCCTGTCCCTACGAAATAACCTGTACCCTAGTACAGACCGGTCCCAGTCATTGTATTGGGTGGCCCATGTTTCTGTGATGGTGCAATGTCCACCTTTCCCTCTGCCATGAGCACCTGTAACTCTGCAGTTTTCCTCCCAAGGCTCCTAGCATTAAGGGTAACCACCTTCCACCCTCCCATCCTGTCCTCCTTTCCTAGCATCACCAATAGTACTTGCCATTTGTCCTTTGTCACTGTTATGTGGGTAAGCTCATATGGTTTCCCAAACTGTGGTCTCTGCATATCTCTTGCCCAATTGCCACCCCCACTCCTAGTTTAAATTCCCAACTTCCTCTATATACTCCTCCATCCTCTGTTTCAACACTTTCTTTCCCTCCTCACTCAAGTGTAGTCTGTCCTTGCATAGAGACTACTGTCCTCCCAGGCCTTCCTCCCCAACAGCCCATACCCTTTAGCACTACACTGGGTTCTTAGCCATCCGTTAAATTCCTCTATTCTCAGCTTTCTTGTTGTGCTTGCCTTGGGCACTGGAAGTATCTCTGAAAAAGTTACTGATCTTCCTGCCCCCTCACATAAATGTGCTAGTTCCTCAAACCTCCTCTGGACTATACCTACTGTCTTGTCAGCCAGGTCGTTTGTCCCAAGATGTATAATTAAGTGAGGCTTGTCCCTACCCCTTCTAGCATATTTCAGAACAGATTGGCCCATCCTTTCCGCTGTCATTCCTGGCATGGCCTCCACCCAAATGCGACTATGCCTCTCCCCCTTGCTACCCCACCTGACTCCTCTTAGTATTGAGTCCCCCAGCACTAAGATTCCACCACTCTTACTCCCTGCTTGCTTCCATTCCTCTCCCTCTCTCATTTCCAGCTCCTCCTCTTCCTCCTGCACATTATTTCCCCCTCTTGCCCCTGTTTCAATTCTCCCAGCAGAACTTCCCCGCCTAGTTTGGTCCAGGCATTTATCAGTACTCTCTAATTTCATCATTTCCCTCCTCCACCTTCTTCCTCTCTAGCAGTGCAGAGCTGTTTTCTGAAGACCCTTCACAAATGCTCGCTCCCTCTCTCTGCATAGTAACCTGTTCTCTCCTTTCCACTCCATGACTTTTGCCACTTCTTCGCCTCCCCTCACAAGTCCCTATCTCCTCCTTCCATTTGTCTTTTGTCTCCTGACCTGGTTTCCCCGGCAGTCGTTCTTCCTGGCCTGGGCCCCTTTGTCTCTGCTTCCCTTCTTCTGACCCTTTCCTCACCACTGTTGGCTTAAATTGCCCTCCCTCATCTCCCCTTCTTCCTCCCTCCAGTATTGGGCTAAACCCACCCCCAATCTGCCTTGCCTGTCTTAGTTCCTCCTGCAGACCCTCAATCTCCTTTCTAAGTTTCTCTATGTGGTTGCACACTAAACATCCTCCCACACTTCAGGCAATTTTTAGAAAGACTGGTGCACCGCAGTTGTTGCAGCCTATCACCCTACCCATTGCTGTCGTTGCCCACCAGCGACCCCCACCCTTCCAGATGCAGGATACCAAACACTCCCCCAAGTCTCCCCTCTCCCACCCCCCCATCAGTGCAAAACATTATTTTATTTCCCTTACCCCCTTTGTTGCACACGGTTAGATAGATTGAGCAACTGCTTTTTATATTCCTATCCTTCCTATCCACACTCAAAAAGAGACTTTAAGTAGCCATTGCACAACCTTCTTCAAACTCCTACTCCTCCTTTCCCCAATGCAACAGCAATGCGAAGAAGTAACAATGAAAGCTCCTAGATTTGCATTTACGTCCCTTCCACTGAGATAGCAGTCACCTCTTCACTTGCTGCTGTTCCTTTCCTGGATTTCTGCTTTTGCTATGACAGTATTTACATTTTAAGTTTTGTCTGTTTTGTGTGAAAGGATAAAACAAATTAAATATGGATAATTGCAGGTGAATTTCTTTACTTATGTACAAATTTGTGACCAGGAAGTCCCCATTGAGCCAAAGCTTGTTTACAGGTATGTATTTATATGTAAATTAATGCCTGAGGGAGGCATGCCGAGTCAAGGCTTGTTTCTACAGTAGGTATTTATATGCAAATTAGTGACTTGGAAAGGCACACTGAGTTAAGGCTCGTTTCTACAGTAGGTATTTATATGTAAATTAGTGACTGGGAAAGGCACACTGATCCGATGCATGTTTTCAGGTGTGACCTGAGGTAAGGGTACAGGAAGTTATCTAACTTCAGGGTAAGAGGCAGAGAGATGAAGTGGCTAGGTTAGCTGCTCCAGACACAGAGGAAACAGAGTAACAAGGGCCCAAGAGTCAGAAAAGTGGAGTGATGAGTACAACCTGGGGTGCCGGGTCAGGGGTAGAGAGCAATAAGTTGAATAAAAAGAGAGTATACTCAGTTAACTTTATTAGTTTAATTTTATTACTGGTGTACTGTGCAAAGTAGGATTTCTTTTTTTCTGTGGGGAAGGCCAAGATTTTTCCAAATTTGAGGGAGGCTCGAAATCTTTTTCATGGCTTGGGGGAGGCTCACTATCACATAAGTGTGAGCGCTAATGCTATAGATGAAAAGACATGGGCCAGGATATTCAAAGGAGATGCGCCCTGAGCAACTGAGTTGTGTTGGTGCATCTCCAAAATGTGCCCCTGGACTATATTCAAAAGGGGTTGATGCACCGTGCAAATCCGGATGTGCCACAGTGCAAAGATAATGTATGCGGCACATCTGATGGGGCATTCCCCTGCAATGATATTGCAGCGCTTACTTTAAGTTATCATTCAGTGACAGCGCAGTCGGCAAGCAGCTCTGGAGGTGTGCGGGTGGGTTTTGCTGCACACCGACTGACATGGCCATGATGGGACGGGGGGGTGCCTCAGTGGGTGGGAGGGGTCCACTGGACTACCAGGGCAATATCGGGTTGTGTGTTATAGTGCGATCAGGGCCAGGAGGGGGTACCACTAGACTACCAGGGACTGTCATACTTATTTATTATGCAGACAAGGGTCGAGAAGTGGGGGCACTGGACTACCACGGAGGAATGATTTGCTGTTATTATATGATCGGGGATGGGCGGGGGGAGGGGAGCCATTAGACTACCAGGGAGTTGTGGGGTGCTTTGGGACACGGAGGTTGCAGGCCACCTGGCGCATTCTGCCAGGCACATCCCTGCCCCAGACATGCAAATGGGACCATAATGACATGCAAATGGCCCCATTTGAGCCTTGCATGGCTAATAGCCTCATTTGTATGTCACGGTCTGAATATCTGGAATTTGCGCCCAACACATCGTCGATCCCCATTCCAGATATTCAGACCACACAGGGGGATGCGCCAGCACATCTTCGACAGCCCCTTTGCACCACTCGCATGTTTTGATATATTTCAGGCAGGATGCGGATCACGATCTCATTTGAATATAGCAATGTTAGCCCAGCGAACTCAGTTGCGCTGGGCAAGAGACACTCTTGTGCCCATTCTGGGCACAGTTTGAAACCCTGGCCTTGAATCTCAAGGCAGGCAAGTAATGCGATTAAAGACGAGCAGTGACAGAGGGAGTCGGACTGTAGTGGAGTCCGAACCTGCGATTTTCTAGTTCACGCTACAGTGCTCAAAGTCTAATTCCTGGACAACAACTCAACAGCATACTTAGCATGTTAATCACTTTCTGACTGACGGGCACAAAGCACCATCCCTGATTTGGGGCTACTTGGTGTTTTAGACTTTTCTAGGGAGATAGACCCCATGTTAACAGAAACAGTGTTTCCCTTGTTCTTTATGATCCTTATAAACACTGTAAGCCTTACCTCTATGGCAGTTTATCCCACTGCACTGGAGGAACAACTCCATTAGATTACTAGCAGTGGCAGCTCCCAGGGTTGGTACCTAGTTTAATTTAGCCCCACACCTCACTGCATATCTAATCTCCCGCTAGTGTACTGTCCTAGCATTATATTATATAGATTTCTACAGAAGAGGAGGATGCGGAGTCCCATACTAGATACCCATTATGGTTTTTTTCCCCACCCAAGAGCTATTCTTCTTTTCCCCTCCCATATCTTTTATTGTTCCTAACATTTGGTGATGCACTTATACCCTGAAAGCCCCCACTGACTATCCATCAACTCAGGAGAAGATAATGCAACAGCACCTGTCCTCACTGAGTCAGTAGGGAGTGACTATTTTTGCTCCTCTCCCATGGACATCATTTTCCCAATTGTTTGGAGGTACCCTAGTCCTCCAATAAGCCCCAACCCTGCTCAGAAACTTCTTTGGTTCCATCCTAACTCCCAGATAGGGATTCTATTAGTTCTGGTTTTGGAATCTACATTTATTAAAGCAGTTGAATATTTTTTCCCTCTGTTTTAAATTTTCTTGGGAAGCTCCGTTAGTGCCCATAAGGACACTTGCTGGTTGTATGATAAATGTCCTGTTAGTTAGCAGTGGATTTAATGTGACACTTTCATGGGCAATAATTGCAGAGAATAAGATACAAGAGTTTCAAGCAGCAAAGGAGCAAGATCTCATATGGTTGGTAGGGGAGGGGGACTAGCAGTCCCAGACATCCTACTGTGTTAGCCCCTATGGGATGGGTGTCTGGCTTCGCCTGGTCTCCCCGGGCACTGTGCTGGGGGTGGGTCTTAACCTCATGAGTGCTCCCACCAGTATCAAAGGGCTTTCTGAGAGTTAACTACATTCTGTCATGGCTGTATCGCCAGTAATATTTTTGTCACAGAATATCAATGGACTAAATAATCCTGTTAAGAGATCCAGGTTGTTCCAATACTAAACAAAACAAAAAGCAGATGTTATATACCTACAGGAAACCCACCTAACTCAGGCGGAACATTAGAAACTAGCCAGAGGGGGCCAGTACGAAGTCTACGCTTCCTCATATGCCAGGGGATGGAGATGGGAAGTAGCTATTCTCTTGCCCTCAACTCCTTTTGTCCTAAAGAAGAAGTTTAGTGATCCTAAGGGCCGCTACATTATTTTAACAAGCTGGCTATACAAAGCTGATGTTACCCTGACTAACATTTATTTTCCATTCCAATTCCATACTCCTTTTTTCAAAACTTTTTTGGGTAATCTGCTGGATCTATTAAGAGGGTCATCTTGTACTTGGAGGGGATTTCAACATCATCCTTGCCCTAGACCTAGACTCTTCCCACCCCTCCCACTACAGGCTCTCTCGGGCTCAAAACTCTTGAACTCCCAGCTCCCACACGCTGGCCCACTGGATGTCTCGTGGCATCTCTTCCCAACCACTAAAGCTTACACAAACTATTCGCATCACTTTAACTTGCACAGATTATTTTTTTACTACAACTGAACATTTCAATACCATCCAGGATATGCCCTACAGTACATCTGTTCTCTCTGACCACACTCCCATGTATCTGACGGCCAACCTAGGGAAGCAACACAGATCATCCTTCTGGAGATTCAACACGTCTCTCCTAAGGGATGGCAAATTTAAACAACGAATCACTGACATCATGCAGTGATCCATGTTGGAGAACACCTCCCCAGAAATTTCACACCCTGTACTCTGTGATACACTTAAAGTCATTTTTCGAGAGGAGACCGTGGCTTATGTCTCGGCTAAAAAGCGCTTGTAGGAACAAAGATTCACTCAGTTAACCAGGGAATTGAGGGACTTACAGCAGCAATATCCACCAGGCCACAAAAGCCTAATGACTCAAATTTGCCAGGTGATGGCTAGCTTGTAGGACATTCTGGATAGTGGAGTTCATCAGGCAATGACATATCTGAAGCACTCTTATTATGAACATGGCCCCAGAGGGCTTGCCTACTGGTGTGAAGGCTCAGAGCCTAGAAACACACTGTTTGTATTACACAACCAAAGGATCCCGTCCCTGGCACTATAGCCAGGGACACTCGAGGAATCTCATATATTTCAGTAATGCTATTGGCAGCTATATGCCGATACCATTCAAAGGACAGCAGAAATAAATCCTCACTTTCTCTCCTCTCTTGCTTTCCCCTCTCTCTTTTCAGCCAGTCAAGCCTAATTACAAGCTCTGATCTCTCTGGAAGACGTTCAGAACTCAAATTAAAAATGCTAAGACCTTAAAATGTCCCAATTCCTAGACAAGATGGGTGTCCACCCATTCAAGCATATCCAAGCCCAAAATGGATTGACAGGTAGAGGGCATTTGTTAGACTTGCAAGTTTGGACATTTCTGATACATAAATGAAACCAGAGAAACCATCTTCTGGACCCCGCCCCTCTCTTACTCAGTATGTTCATAGGTGCCCTTCGAGGAGACAGTTGGCAACATCTAACAGGGTTATTATACTGCAGGCTGCAAAACCAACTGACAAACTTTACCCTCTCTGTTGGCATGGAATATTGAATTATCCTCCTCTATATCTTATTCTACATGGATTAAGTATAGTCTTCCCTCCATTAAAATCTCCACAACCCCCTGACTGAGAGTTTGCCTGGAAATGTAGGAATTGCTATTTTCATATCCAGTTGGCACTTGCAAAATTGTTTTCACCCTGCCCATTTTGGGCACTGCTGAAGACGTTGAGGACAGACCTTACCAACTCACATGCATATTTTTTGTTCCCGTTTGGTAACTGCTCAACTTTGGTAGCAGATTAAGAATCAGTTCAGCAAACTGTCCTAAGGCTATAACATGGCACTGATCAGCCAACAGTGATACTTATGTCGCCTCCCAGGGTTTCCAAATAACATGCCATTCCATGACAATATATTTGCTTGCTGCCCAAAAAACCATTACTAGGCTGTGGGGACAACCACAGGCCACTACATTGGCTTCCTTGCATGACATTCTTATAGATATGTACCAAATGGAGCAAGTTACAGCACTGTCCAGGGAACCTTTACCACAGTTTGAAATACAGTGGAGAGGTTGGGTGCCACGCACAATGTCAGAAGATACCTTTATACCATGATGGGTAGTGGAGTAAGTGCAAAGTCTGATACGCACTGCCAGGCCAGGGGAATTTTATTACAATTGGAACAGCCCGTCTTGACCTGTTAGACTCATGCTACAGTATTTAGCTTTTCAGTCCCTACTGAAGTTTGGATATGATGAGCACAAGATTATCTGCAAAAAGCTTGATTCTGATCTGGCTGTAGTGAAGTTAACTGGACCTGCTTCTGTACTGAAACTTAACAGTTTGGCAACCTATCTGTTACTCTGCATTATACTACATAAAGAACAATAAAAAAAAAAAAAGAAAGCTGGAAACATGCCTTATAATGTATTCAATCGAACCATTTTCCTGAACGGAAACCTACTGCATTAGAACTGCACTGCTAGGATTTAAGAAACATTGAAGGCCACAATGTGTCCCCCTGCCTTGAAAATGCTCAGAGTGAAACACTGGCTAAAGGGGTGATGTGGTGAGCTGAGTGACTTCAGCACTTTTCCAAAGAATCAAAATAGGTACCAATAACATGTAGTAGTAACGAGTGAGAAGTGAAGGGGATTGATATACGTGTGCGGGGGTGTGTGTGTAGTCTCCCTATGAACTGCAGCACTATGAACCATAAAAAAAAAAATCATCTCTCTGTACAGAAAAAAACCTAGTGAATTGGCCTTTGAGCACGGTCTCAAATGATCTGCTGTTTGATTCAATCTCGAGATACCATAAAGAACGGAGCTAAACTCTGTGCTGTCAAGGTATGTAAAGCTTCAGACAGGTGAGAAGTGTTATACCACCCAAGACTGTAAAAGTCAGAGAAAATCACGTACTGTGAGTAGTGAATGAAGACCCTGATGGGGGGAAGGGTAAGTGAATGAATAAAAACATTCACTTGAAGTCTACTCATATCTTTTAAACCTTATGAAAACTGTTGATGTTTCATGGCCTTTGCACCACTTCATTTCAAAGCTGCACAGTAGTTATTTCCGAATTAAAAAATCTATACACAACAGGAGTTCATGTTTTCCACCAGCAGTTAGGACCACACACACAGACAATAATGTATGGGAACCATATACAAGAAGGCAGTGTTCCACAGAGAGGCTGAGATGACATCATAGGGACCTCAAGAACAAAATTTGAGAGGTCCCTGATATCTAGATGGAAACACGTGCCAAGCTGGGCATGGCTGTCCCTACATTACCTGCAAGGAGTGGGACAGTGCAGGAGTGGAGCATCTGCACAGCTTCCACAGATATTCCACAGGAGACTCTGCATGCAAACCAAACTAAGGAGATAACACATTACTGGTTGCAGTGTACAACCAGCAACAGGGAAGGTAGGCTGCAGGTTGCTGACATATCGTAAGTGGGAAACTAGCTGTAGACACCCATGATAAGGTAGGTACTGGCACCAAGAGGGTACACATCATCAAAGATAGATTTAAACTAGGTGGGGAGGTGGCAAGAGGACAGCTAGTAGGCAGGGATCCCAGAAGGAGGGAGCCAAGCATGCCAACCCCCTAAGCTATCAGAGAGGTGTTAGAGGTGAGGACACAAGGAGGGATTAGGAGGGGGAACCAGGGTGGGGGAAAGAAAGACACAGGTTGGAGGGTGGTCTCACTGAATGCGAGAAGCTTAGGTAACAAATCAGCCAAACTACAGGCTCTCTTGGCTGTGGGGAGGGTGGACATTGAGGCCATCACGGAGACACGGGCCACCCAGAACCAGGACTGGGATATGATGATCCCAGGGTACAGGATATTCAGGAAGGACAGGACTTGGGGAAAGGGGGGGCATGGTGATCTAGGCGAGGGAGGGGATAAGGTATATGAGAGAGGAGGCAGTGGAGGGCAGGACAAAGGCCCTATGGATGCAATTTCAAGACTCTAAAAGAAAGACACTGAGGGTGGGGGTAGTGTACAGGCCACCAGCTCAGGGGGGATGACCTGGATAGGGAGTAGGCCAAGCAGATTAGAAGAGTCTGTAGGAAGGGGGGCACTGTAGTGGTGAGGGACTTCGACCTCCCTGGGGTGGACTGGAATACCCCAACCACCATGTGTGCAAAGGAATAGAGATTACTAGATGCATTTCAGGACTGCTTCCTGGTGCAACTGGTCCATGAGTCGACTAGGGAGGGTAGGACTCTGGACCTGGTATTAACAAATGGGGAGGCTGTAAGGGATCTGGGAGTGGAGGACCCCCTGGATGGAAGCGACCATAATACAGTGTGGTTCACACTCAATATGAGAAGGGTAACAGGAAGAACAGGTACCAGCGTGATCGATTTTAAGGGAGTGGACTTTAAAAGGATGGGGGAAATTTTAGTTGAGCATCTGGTGGGAATTCAGACATACATGAGTGTCAGCCAAAAATGGAATATCATTAAGAAAGGGCTGGCAGCGGCTACTGAGACCTGCACCAGGACACGGAGCAAGAAGGAGAGAGCAAAAAAGCCGAGCAGGCTGACTCAGGAGGTAATGGAATGGGTGAGGGTCAAGAGAAAAGCATTCCAGAGGATTAGGAAATCGGGAGGGCAAGGGGACAAAGACGAGTACACGAAGAAGTCCAGGGAGGTTGCCAGGCAAGTCACAGCGGCCAATGCTTCCAGAGAGCTGAGACTGGCACAGGGAATTAAGGAAGGGGAAAAGGACTTCTTCAGATGCAGTGGCAAGAGAAGAAGAAACAACAAAGACCAGATTGTGAGGATTAAGAAAGATATGGGGGGGGTGGAGAAGGGAGAGGACCAGGCAGAGGCACTGAATAAGTACTTCTGCTCTGTGTTCACGAAGGAAAGAGGGGGGCAGATACCCCATGGGAAGGGTGGAGTGGGCGGGGGGGAGGCAGGGTGACTGATATCAGAATTACAGAGGACAGGGTGCTGGAGGGACTAAGGCCACTGAGGGTGGACAAGGAGCCGGAGCCACATGGCATTCACCCTAGGGTACTTAGGGAGCTAGCGGACATCCTGGCGAGACCACTGGCAGACCTGTTCAGTACATCACTGAACACATGATGCATGCCACAGGACTGGAGGATGGCCAATGTGGTACCCATTCATGAAAGTGGCCCAAAGGATGATCCAGGCAACTACAGACCGGCGAGTCTCACTTTACTGGTGGGGGAACTCATGGAGCCAATCCTAAAAGAGAGACTGGTGACCTTTCTGGAAGACAGTGGGCTCCAAGATGGCCATCAGCACGGTTTTGTATCAGGCAGATCCTGCCAGATGAACCTAGTCAAGTACTATGACTGGGCTACCAGGGAACTAGACAGGGGCCATGCAGTGGACGTCCTATATTTGGACTTCAGCAAGGCCTTTGACTCGGTGCGGCATGGGAGGCTGGGGGGGAACTGGAATACATTGGGGTGGGGACAAAAATGGTCAACTGGATCACCAACTGGCTGAGGGGTAGGCAGCAAAGAGGGGTGGTGGTGGGGGTTAACTCTCATCACCAAGGGACGTTACGAGTGTGGTGCCCCAGGTTCAGTACTGGGACCGGTGCTGTTCGGGATATTCATAGCCAATATCTCAGCCAAGATCTGGAGAAGGATCAGTCTGTTCGCAGACAATGCTAAGATCGGTGCAATGGTAGATGACATAGAGGGGTGTAGGGGACTGCAGAAGATCTGACCAAACTACAGGAATGGTCGGAGACGTGGCAGTTGGGGTTCGATGCCAAGAAGTGCAAGTCACTGAACTTCAGAGCAAGGAACCAGGGGAGGAAATATCAGTTGGGAAGGGTAGAGTTGGAAAGCACAGTGGAGGAAAAGGATCTAGGGGTACTAATGACGGGAAGTATGAACCACTCAACACAGTGCAGGAAGACGGCTGCAAAGACAAACAAGATGCTGGGGTGCATAGCGAGGGGAATCTCCTCCAGGCAGAGAGAAGTGATCCTACCCTTGTACAGGTCACTGGTCAGGCACATCTGGAATACTGCAAGCAGTACTGGCGTCTATTCCTAAAGAGGGACATCAGATTGCTGGAGGCAGTGCAGCATAGGGCAATGAAGACGATACAGGGACTTGAGGGAAAATCCTACGAGTAGAGGCTGGGAGAGCTGCAAATGTATTCCCTGGAAGAGAGGAGGGATGGGGGGGATATGATCGAAACCTTTAAGTGCCTAAAGGGTATTAACAGGTTTAATACAGAAGGGATTCTTCAGATCAGAAGGGGGAGGGACATGAGAGGGCATTGGCTGAGATTTGGGGGGATTCAGGAGGGAAATCAGAGACACTTTTTCATGGAAAGGGTGGTATACAAGCAGAACACTCTGCCGAGGAGGTGGTATCATGTAGAGCGGTTGGAGCATTTTAAGAGAGAGGGTGGGACAGAGTAAGGGGGTTATAAGGAGGGTGGGGCAGCTGCAAGTTGAGGGGCTAGCTGCACAAACGAGCAAACTCAATAGACTGTGAGGCCTGTTTCTGCTGACATTTCGTATGTTCGTATGGCAGGAGTGTTAGAAAAAGGAAAATTAGAGACACTCTGTCTAGGGTATGGTAACACAAGTTTCAGGCAAGCAAAAAGGTGGGATAACAAAGTTCAGGCAAATGGGTAAAGAGTAGTAGATACTGGTGCAAGTTAGGTGGGTTAGAAAAGCAAAAATAAGACACACACTACCTTGAGTAGGGTTACGGATATGTTTCAGGCAAGCAAAGAGGAGAGGTAACTACAACAGGAGTACAAAGAAGGCAATAGGGTACACAGAAGTTTCAACAGACACTAAGTAAAGAAAGGAAAGATTGTGAGAGTGGTGCAGTGCATGAGGTGTGGGGCCACAGTTAAGACACCTTCTGCAAACTGAGGTGCTGCCCCATTTGTACCCACTTGTCTTCATTAAGGGCAGAGGTTATTATACTCTAGGCCAAACTAGCATGGATGCAGAGGACCTCCTGCCCTACCCAGGGACCACCAAGTCTGCCACCACTCCTCAGAAGATGCCTAGGCAGAGCAGTGGCACCTTGGTAGGCTCTAGGAGAGTGGGGGTGGAGGAAAGGGTGCACACTTCTCAGCCTGTACCACTGCAGAACTTCTTCACCATGCCGGTAAGACATGGCAGCCAAGAGAAGGCACCCATAGCAGTGGGAAGGTAGGGAGAGGTCTTCAGAGGGGGAGCCCCAGGGAGGCAAGAAGAGGCCCACAACCAAGGAGGAAGCAGCTGCTGATGGGGGACTCCATTGCTGGCAGGGTAGACTTGGGAGTAAGGAAAGGAAGGGACAAGGAGGTGAAGTGCCTCCAAGGTGCTGCGGCTTGGAAGGATGGACAGCATGTCCAGAGGATCACTAGAGCCGCAGGACATGAGAGGGAGCTAGACGTCATCATTCACCTGAGGACAAATTACCTGGTAAGGATTAGGGTAGCAGAAGTGCAGGATAATTTCAGGGAACTAGGAGGGGCCTCAAGCAGGTGGCATGCTTGGTGGCTTTTATCAAGGTGTTACCTCTGTGTACAGCTGGGGAGAGGAAAGGGTACTAAACACCAGGGCATTTAACAACAGGTTGAAGGAATGGTGCATGGAGGAGGGTTTCGGCTTCACTGGGGACTTGGGCCAACTTGGGAAGATATGGGCCTCTATACGGGAGACGGCCTGTATCCTTCCAAGAAGAGAACTACAGTCCTTAGAGGGAGGTTTAAATGCTACTTGGATGAGCATTTAAACTACTTAAAAGACAGATACGCACTAGAGCCCGGGGTGCTCTGTGACTCTTGTAACACTGAATTTGTAGACACCAGTCACAGCACTCACCAAGCACTTCCCGAAAACACACCTGAGTCTGGATAAGTGTGCAAAAAGCTTGCAGTCTTTACTTAAGCAGCAGCAGCATAAAACAGCAGTACAGGACACAGCAAACTCTTCTCACATTTCACCGAATAGTGGGCTTTCTCAAAAAGTAAAGCAGATAGGGAATGGACAAGGCAAAAACAGAAGAGGTGGGTCAGATGGCGCTTCAGGGGACATCACAGGCAGAAAGGGGGCTGTAAGCAAGAAAGGCAGGTAGGCAGGCAGAGAGTAAGGTATTCAGAGCCATGTGTGCCAATGCACAGAGTCTGGGAAATAAAATTCTGGACATGGAAGTCATCTTGGCAGAGGCTCGCCTGGATTTGGTGGCAATAACGTTGCTGTGGTGCACTGAATACCATGACTGGAACATGGCCGTGCCTTGCTATTCTCTGTTCAGGAAAGACAGTGCAGGGAGGAGGGGCTGCAATATATGTGAGAGAGTGAATCAAGGCCACGGAGGTACAGGGTCACCCAAAGGAAAAGGAAGGGCTGGAGGTGCCATGGGTCATCCTGGAGAAAGGCTCTGAGGCCACTGTCAATACTGGGGTAATGTATGGACCTCCAGCAAGGAGAGAGGAGTTGGATAAGGCACTTAGGGAAGTTATCATCAGAATGGTGAGTAAGGGGGAGGTGCTGCTACTTGGTGACTTCAGTCTGCCAGGCGTGGCATGGAAACTTCCAGCGACAGCTTTGGCAAGCGGCAGGGCCATCCTTGACTCCCCTTACAAGAGGCTTTTCTCAGGCAGCTAGTCAAAGAACCCACTACAGACGGGGCTGTACTGGATCTGCTGCTTACAAAAAGGGACACCACTGTGGACGTCACAGTGGGCAGTCCCCAAGGTATAAGTGATCAACATACGGTGTGGTTTAACATAAAGACAGGAGCAGAGGCAAACCACATGAGGACAAGCAGCCTGGACGTTAGAAGGGCGGATTTCAAAGAAACGGGAGACTGCCTCAGAAACTGTCTCATAAGGGGGATTGCAAGAGAGGGGGTAGAGGCACCGTGGGAACAACAAGGGAGGGTATAATTAAGGCAACCAGCCTCTGCATGAAGGAAGGAAGTAAAAGCAGAAGGAAAAAGAGTCTGCTGTGGTTCTCTTGGGAAGTGGCCAAGGGGTTGAGGTGAAGGAAAAAAAGAGCGTCTTTCACAAGGTATAAGGAAATGCAAAGGAAGGAGGCTCAATACTAAGAGGAGTCAGATGGGGTAGCAAAGGGGAGAGACATAGTCACATCTGGGTGGAGCCCATGCCGGGAATGACAGCAGAAAGGGTCAGACAATCTGTTCTAAAATATGTTAGAAGGGTTAGGGAGAAGCCTCATTTAATTATACATTTGGGGACAAATGACCCGGCTGACAGGACAGTAGATATAGTCCAGAGGAGGTTTGAGGAATTAGGACAATTATGTGAGGGGGCAGAAAGATCATTAATTTTCTCAGAGATACTTCCAGTGCCCAGGGCAAGCACAGCAAGAAAGTTGAGAATAGAGGAATTTAATGGACGGCTAAGAACCTGGTGTCATGCTAAAGGTATGGGCTGGGGGGGCACCTGGGAGGACAGTAGTCTCTATGCCAAGGATAAACTACACTTGAGCGAGGAAGGAAAGAAAGTGTTGAAACAGAAGATGGAGGAGTACACAGAGGTAGTTGGGAATTTAAACTAGGAGCGGGGGGTGACAAGTGGCAAGGGACATGCAGAGACCACAGGTTGGGAAGCCATATGAGCTTACCCCCCATAATAGTAACAAAGGGCATGTACTAGTGGCAATGCTAGTAAAGGAGGGCAGGAGGGGAGGGTTGGAAGGTGGTCACCCTGAATGCTAGGAGCCCTGGGAAGAAAACTGCAGAGCTGCAGACTCTCATGGTAGAGGGGGAGGTGGACATGGCAGCCATCACCAAAACATGGGCCGCCCAATACAATGGGAGGAAGGGGAGGAGGGTAGTACGGAGTTACTATGGATGCAAATCCAGGATTCCAAGAATAGGACTCTCAGGATGGGAGTGGTGTACAGGAGGCCCTCTCAGACAGAGGAGTTAAGACAGAGAACTAGCGGGACAGATCAGGAGGACCTGCAAGAAGGGTAGTGTGGTGATCGTGGGGGACTTCAACATGCCAGGAGTGGATTGGAGTACCCCAACAACCAGGAATAGAAGGCAGCAGGTACTGCTGGATGCCTTCCAGGGCAGCTTCCTGATGGAAATGGTCAGCAAACCGACTAGGTTAGGGAATACCCTTGACCTCATGCTGGCAAATGGGGAGTTTTTGAGAGAACTGAGGGTGGAAGAACCGATGGTGAGGAGTGACCACCACTCAGTAAGGTTCACACTGGATATGGGTAAAGGAGTGGAATCTGGCACAAGGGTGCTGGACTTCAGGAGGGCCGACTTCGGGAGGATAGAGGAAGTGATAAAAGGGTCAACCTAATATGGGCACTAACCAGAGGTGGGCGCTCATAAAGCTGGGGACAGTGGAGGCAACCAGAACCTGCAGCAATACCTAGAGCAAGAAGGCTAGGGCAAAGAAACCTAGCTGGGTGAGCAAGGAGGACATGGAAAAGGTAAGGAGGAAAAGAACTGCCTTTAGGAGGTACAAAAAAATAGGAAGGGGGGAGGACAGGGAGGAGTACCTGAAGGAATTGAAGGAGGTGACAAGGGCAGTAAGGGCAGTCAAGGCATCTAAGGAGCTCAGGCTGGCGCAGGGCATTAAGAAGGGGGAGAAGGACTTCTTCAGGTACATCAGGGAGAAAAGGAGCTGTAAGGACCATATAGTAAAGATTAGGAAGGGGGGGGTGGAAGCAGGGGGTGATAAGGCAGAAGCGCTAAACGATTACTTCTGCTCGGTATTTACGAAGGAGAATGGGGGTGATACCCAAGGGGGGAGGGAGGGCAGGAACGGAGGGAGAGGGGGTGACGGACAAGGAAATCACGGAGAGCAGGGTTCTGGAGGGTTTGAGGGCACTGAGGGTGGAGAAGGCACTAGGCTCAGATGGCATCCACCCCAGGGTACTGAAGGAGCTGGCAGAAGTCCTGGTGGGACCTTTCGCAGACCTATCCAATGCCTCACTAAACTCAGGGTGTGTACCTCAGGACTGAAGGATGGCTCATGTGGTGCCCCTCCACAAGAGCGGCCCCAAGGAAACTACAGATCGGTGAGCCTCACATCCACTGTGGGTAAGCTGATGGAGACTATCCTGAAGAGGCGGCTGGTGGCACTCCTGGAGGCCATAGGGCATGCAGACGGCGTGGCTTCATAAGTGGCAGATCCTACCAAACCAACCTGGTGGAGTTCTATGACTGGGTAATTAGGCAACTGGATGGAAGCCATGCAGTGGATGTCCTGTACCTGGACTTCAGTAAGGCATTCGACTCGGTGCTGCATGGAAGGCTGGAAAGTAAGTTAGAAGGCACAGGGGTGGGTGCAAAGCTGGTGAAATGGGCATGGAAATGACTTCAGGGAAGGCAACAGAGGGTGGTGATGTGTGGGGAGCTCTCATCCCCAAGGGTAGTGACGAGCAGTGTTCCGCAGGGCTCGGTGTTGGGGCCAGTGTTGTCTGGGATATTCATTTCAGACATATCATTGGGCATCAAGAGCAAGACCAGTCTGTTTGCTGATGACACCAAGATGGGAGCAGTGATGGACAACCTAGGGGGATGGTAGGGGTTGCAGGATGATCTGGCAAAGCTGGAAACCTGGTCGGACACCTGGCAACTGGGGTTCAATGCCAAAATGTGCAAGGTGCTGCATTTTGGGGTGAAAAACCCAAGGAGGAGTTACCAGCTGGGGGGGGGGGGGAGTGCAGCTAGCCGAGACAGAGGAGAAGGATCTGGGGATGCTCATTACAGGGTCAATGAACAACTCAGCACAATGTAGGAAGGCAGCTGCAAAAGTCAACAAAATGCTAAGCTGCATTGCAAGGGGTATATCCTCGAGGAGGGGGGAGGTGATTCTGCCACTGTATAGATCATTAGTTAATCCACACCTGGAGTACTGCATGCAGTACTGGCGCCTGTATGTGAAGAGGGACATTAAGTTACTGGAGGGGGTGCAGCGCAGGGCGACAAAGATGATCCAGGGGCTGGGGGACTTACCATATGAGAGGAGGCTGAAGGAGTGAACATGTACTCGCTGGAGGGACAGGGGAGATGTGATTGAAACCTTCAAGTACATGGAAGGAATAAACAAGACAGGTATGGAAAGGCTGTTCAAAGTAAGGGAGGGGAGGGACACCCGGGGCCATGATATGAGACTGGATGGAGGAAAGTTCAGGAGGGAGATGAAGAGACACTTTTTTACGGAGAGGGTGGTAGCTGGGTGGAATGCGTTACCAGCAGAAGTGGTATCCAGTAGAACAGTGGGCTGCTTCAAAAGGGGCTGGGGCAGAGCAACGGGCAGGGTCAGGGGAGGGGGAGAGGGCAGGGAGGGGCAGCTGCAGAGTAAGGGGTGCTAGCTGCACATTCAAGCAGACTTGATAGACCACTAGGCCATTATCTGCTGGCAAATTTCGTATGTTCGTAGGACAGGGAAGTATACCAAGTAAAAGAAAAGGAAGCAGGAAAGGTGGTGAGGGGAGTTAAGGTGCAGATAGAGGAATGGATAGCCACAAGGGTAGCTAAAGAGGATAAGACTTTCTTCAGATACATAAGTGAGAAGACAAATGCAAGGAAAGGGATAGTGAGGATTAGGAGGGTGGCAGGGGTAGACTATGCAGAAGAGGACCAGGAAAGAGCTGCCATCCTGAACAGGTACTTGCTCAATCTTCACAGCCTGGGGGCACCACCAAGGAGAAGCAAAAGCAAAGTGGGAGGGGCTACAGACAAGTCCATTTTATGGGAAAGAGTACTGAAGGAATTTGCAGCTCAAAAGGTGGACAAGGCTATGGGACCGGATGCGCTACACCTAAGAGTAAATAAGGAACACTGGCAGGTGCAAGCTGTCCCAATAACGGCCTTATTCAACAGTTCACTGGAAACAGGCAATGTGCTGGAGAACTAGAGAAGAGCAGACAGACATGGTCCCACTACATAACAGCAGTAGCAGGAAGTAGGCTGCCAACTATGGGCCAGTCAGTCTCACTTCAATGCTGGGGAAATTAATGGAACCCTTGTTAAGGAAAGGCTGGTAGAGTATCTTGAATTTAATGGACTGCAAGCAAGACCACAGGCAGCATGGATTCACTTGGGGGGGGGGTGATCATGTAGTTAGATGAATCTGACTGGTTTATTTATTTATTGAAATGTTTCACCAGGAGTGGCACACTGAACAACAAGTTGCTCGTCTCACGTTGCGTCCGGGTGGGGCATCATAAGGGAGAACACATAATAAAGTACATACACAGAGTAGCATTACAATTGACAGATTAAGTGAACAGGATAATGGTGTAGACATACAACATACTACACAAACACAATATATACATCGACCACATTAAGACCGAAAACATTATCACATTAGACTTCGATATAGAGTGCAGAGTGTACATGGCCATACACTTCAGTGCTGTGTAGAAAACAATTATGCATAGTGTTAAGAAAACCCTTATGCATTGTTTCGGGAAGACCAGATAAGCATAGTAATGAAAGAGAAGTGTATCCTGTATATGAACAGCTAGCCGAGTAGGAGGTAGAAAGCAGTGAGCCAGCTCGAACAGGAGAAAATAAGGACTAGCTACAGGTACAGTTTACCGCTAGAAAGTTTTGTAGGGCTAGCAAAATGGAGTGTGAGGAGAAGGAGCGATGAATCTGTGGTGGGAGGTTATTCCATAACTTAGGGAGGCGATCCGAGAAGGCCATCTGTCCAACCGTGGTGGACCGACGTGGAACTACTAGCAGTTGATAGTCATATCATATTTGGGCTGGCAGTATAGCCTAGAGGTTAGAGGAACGAGGTGTGAATGAGCCTGGTACATCCAGCAGACCAGACCAGAGTTTGATTCTCACAACCTCCACTTGCATACTGTGCGACTCTGAGCAAGTCACTTAACCGTCCAGTGCTCCCAGGTCGCCCCTGAAAACAGGCACTTGTGCCTAGTGGGCCTTACCCAGTTACCAAAGACTAAAATAAAAAAAAATAAAAAAATATGACCTAAGGGAGTGGGCCAGTGGGGAGAGAATAGTAAGGGAGGAGGTGAGATATGGTGGGAGTAAGCCAAACCAAAATTTTGACGCAAATTTGGCACAGTGTAGGACCTGATGATTTTCTAGGGAGTAGAAAGCCAGGCAGCGGTAGAGAGAACAGTGGTGAGTGAAAGGAGAGGCATCGAGAGCAAAATGACAGAAGGAGTTAAAGAGAGAATCCAATCTAGGTAGGTAGGTAAAATTTTATTTATACAGAAAATTATGCCATTAGGGATTCGAAAATCCCTGTTTACAAGACCTCCCTGTATTTGTACTACGTTATTATACATGTTTACACAAAACGTGTCATAAAAGTACATTACACAATTACTACACATTATAACATACATTTCATTTATAAATACATCCATACTTCAAAATACATTACCATTCAGTTAAAACGTACAAACATTGCATTTATAAATACTGTCATTCTACCATATTCGATTCAATTTTCACCTATTGCACAAACATTTAAAAGGCAGCTCTCGTTTTACTGCCAATTTATATCCTGATAATGACAGGTTTGGGTCCCTAAGGGGAAGGGGTAGCCTATTCCAGGACTTCGAAACTTTATACTGAAGGGTCATTGTGCTATATTTGTTTTTAATTTTGGGAGTAAGATATACTCTAACTCCACTATTCCTTAGGTTTAGTCCATGTTCTGTTTTTTTTTTAAGTTACACAGTAGATAATTTTGTGATACATTCTTGTGTAAGCCCTTTATTTGAATTAACCAAGAAACCTCTGCCCTCTGTTTTAAAGAATTCCACCCCAGTCTTGAATACATGTCACAGTGATGGGTACCGAAATCACATCTTAACACAAATCTAGCTAATTTGTTATATAAAACATCCAGGTTATGTTCTTGTTTTTTTGAGGTATGTCTATAAATGTGGCAGCATACTCTATCACGGAATAAGTAATTGATTTACTATGTTTTGTCTCATTTCTTGTTAGGCACTTGATATTCTTCTCATGACACCTAGTTTAGAGTTAGTTTTTTTTATTAGGTCAGTCACATGTTGATTAAAATTTAGTTCTTGGTCGATTATGACCCCCAGATATTTATAATACTTGGTTTGTTCTAGTATTTTCCCCTCCTGTGTCCTAATTAACAAGTTTTTACCCACACTGTCCTTCTTAACTGTACCAAAGTACATAGTTTGGGTTTTTTTGTTATTAATTAATAAACCAAGCTTTGTAAAATGTTTTTGCATATTTAGGAAATCTCTGTAATTTTTGTTCCAATTCACCCATATTTATACCAGATGAAATCAGGACTGTATCGTCCACATACAATCTAATGTGTGAATTATTAATTACACTAGGTAAATTGTTCAAGTATACTAAAACAAGAGGACCCAGGATCGACCCTGGGTACCCCTTGTAACCATACCCAAACTAGAACTTTTACCATTTACTGTAACATACTGAGTTCTATCCTTAATGTAAGATGAAAACCACCCACAAGATATATCATCCACACCCAGGCATCTTAACTTATTGATCAAAATATTATGATTTACTAGATCAAATGCCTTAGATAGATCCATGTATACCGCACCAACCGATCTCCCCTCTGGTCTGGTTCAATCTGGTTAAGGAAGACTTGGGCACGGCACTGTAGACTACATCACAGCAGTAAAAAATAGATAGTATCAACTCCTGGACCAGTTCACGCCTAGCCGGTATCAGGAGGCAGCTACGGTTCCTGTATAATGTGCCAAATTTGGGGCACAACTTCTTCAGGATGGCGTCAACGTGCCCAGAGAAGCTGAAGTGTTGGTCTAGCAGCTAGACCCCAGATACCTAAAGGAGGTGGTGTCCTCAAGAATTGTCCCATCAATGGTGTGGAAAGAGGGTGGGGAGGGGAGCCGAGAGAGTCTCTCCTTAGTACCGAAGGTCACTGAGACTGTCTTCTTGGCGCTGAGTGAGAGTTGGTGGAAGCTGAACCAGAGCTGGACTTAAATGAAGTCATGCTGAAGTCTGGTTTCCACATCAGCAGGGGATTGGCCTGAGGTGAAGAGAACTGTATCATCGGCATACATGTGGATGGATGTAGTTGAGCAGGCTGAGGGAAGGTCATTTAGGAAGATGGAGAAGAGGATAGGGCACAGAATGGAACCCTTGGGTACGTCAGTGTTGATAGGGAGTGGAGGAGATACGGCATCCACTATTCTCACTGACTGGGTCCTACCTACTAGGTAATCTTTGAACCAACTAGTGGCAGAGACAGTTAGGCCAGCCAAGGAGAGGGCATCTAGAAGAAGGGTGTGGGAGCCAGTGCCTTTGCTAGTCAACAAAGATGGCAGATGTGATTTGACCATTGTCCATCCCTGAGAGGAGGGACTCAGTGAGCCTAATCAGGGATGTGGTAGTGGAATGATTCTTCCTGAAGCCAGACTGGAATGGAGTGAAAAAGTTAGTTTCAGAGAGACAGGTAGTTAGTTGAGCAAGGACTAGATGCTCCTGGAGTTTAGCAAGGGTAGGAAGGAAAGAGATGGAAAGCTAGTTGGCAGGAGTGGAAGGGTCACCACCCTTGGGCAAGGGAAGGACAGTAGCATGCTTCCAGATAGTTGGGATGAAAGCTGTGGCAAAAGACCGGTTAAGTAGGTACGATAGAGGAGCAGAGATGGCAGGCGTTGAGAGATACAGCAGTTTGGGGTCCAAACCACCTGGTGAACTGCCTTTGGAAGGGTTGAGGGCATATAGTGCTTCCATAGTGGCATCAGAAGGGACGTTAGAGAAGGAGAAGGAGGGAGAAGCAGAGGATAAGTTGGGAGGGAAGGGTGATTGGGATGAAGGGTTAGCATGAAAGGGCAGAGGCAAGGAGGAGAAGAGAGTCGAAGCACAAGTGGTGAAATATGAATTAAATTCTGAGGTGACGCTAAGGTGGTCAGCAACTTGCGTATTGTTTATTTTAAGGATGGGAGCAGGGGCGGAGGAGTGGGGAGAGAAAAGGGAGTGGATTACCTTCCAGGATTTGGATGGATTACTTATATTAGTCTGGAAGGTTGAACAGAAGTATTCTGATTTAGCTAAGCGTGTGGCTTTCGTACACTTGTTGCATAAAGACCATTAAAATTTGTAGACGTGCAGGAGCACAGTAGATTTATAAGCTTTCCAGGCCTGATCTCTAGCCCTTTGATATGCCATAAGTTCGGGGGTTATCCAAGGGAGTTGGCTGCCTCTAACTCTTGCATGGGGGGCATGTTTGTTCCAGGCCTCAAGAATTTTAGTATGTAAATAGTCATATGCGACATCTATAGAATTAGACGTTGCTAACAGCTCCCAGTTACCGTGCATTAGGTCCTGAAGGATTGGAGCGATCTTCAACGATTTATATGAGCGGAACAATATCATTTTGAGGGGGCTTTAGATCTGTGTATTTTATGTGCCACATAGATCATGTGGTGATCACTAATGGCATCTGGTTAGGATGCCGGATTTAATTACCTTGTGAGGGTGGGATGTGATTTCTTCAACTAGGTGACTAGAGAAATAGATCAGGGGAAGGCAGTGGACATGGTCTATCTGGACTTTAGCAAGGCCTTCAACACTGTACCACACAAGAGACTGATAAAAGAAATTGTGCAGCCTAGGGGTGGGATCCAGTGGTGGATTGGGTTAAAAACTAGTTAATGGATAGGTGACAGAGGGTGGGGGTCAACAGCACTAACTCTAATGATGGGAGAGTGACCAGCTGGGTGCAACATGGCTCATTACTGGAACCAGTCCTCTTCAATGTCTTCATAAGTGACAGTGCAGAAGAACCGGAAGGGAAGATAAGTCTTTTTACACATGATACCAAAGTCTGTAATAGTGTGGACACTCAGGAAGGAGGTAGGGAGAATGTGCAGGTATTTTGGGAAGCTTAACAGTGGTCAAGAGCATGGCAGTTGGGGTTCAGTGCCAAAAGGTATAAAATCATGCACCTAGGGCACAGGAATCCAGGAGTGGAGTACAGGACGGGAGGGGAGGGTACTGAGAGTCACTAAGCAGGAAAGGAACGTTGGGGTTATCATAACTGACTATGTCAAAATGAGAGGGTACTGCCAGCCCGGTGGTGCTTAGGGTTGAGGCACTGGACGCCACACCTCGCGCCACGCCGGCGACCCAGGTTCGGGAGCAGACTCGGGTCGGCATGGGAGGAGAGGATTGTGCATCCAGAGGACTGCTCTCCTCTGCTGGGGTGGATATCAGGGGACGCCCTGCTCTGCGGCGGCCCCTGGTGGAGAGCAGGGGCACCACAGTAGTGTGCCAATTACAGTGGGGTGAGGTGATGGTGGACATCAGCTGAGGGTCCGCCCTCGGCGCAGACATCACTGCATGTCCGCATCTCAGGGGACATAACCTAAGGTGGAAAACCCCTGTGCTCTGGGAGGTGATGGTGGGGCTTGAATGGTTAAAGCCCACACACACAAAATGCTGACCTCGACTTGACTCTCCATGGTCCGGCCTCTCCCATTCGGGGTCGCTGGGGGGGGGGGACCCAGCACACGATTCCTCAGTCAGAGGAAGGATACAGCAGACGGTAGAGGCTACGCAGAGGGAGCCCCCGCCAGAGAGATGACCAGAGCGCCAGTGACCGGAGTGAAATAAAGATGACAGAAAAAAAAAACTGGCAGGGCAGAACGACAAACCAGCGGGTAGCGCTAGTGGGATGCTAAGGTGCGTAGCGAGGGGTAGCACCAGCAGGAGGAGGTAGGTGGTGTTACCACTGTATCGCTCGCTGGTAAAACCCCACCTGGAGTACTATGCCCAATTTTGGAGACCGCACCTCATCAATCAATCAATCATTTATTTTTAAAAAGCACAATTCCAATTAAGACCAAAATGCTTGTACAATAAAACAGAAAACAATAAAATATAAAATAGTAAATAGAAATTAACTAAAGTCATCAAATAAATTAATCCAGTGAAGTTTAATATAATTCTAACTTTAGTCTGGAAAGGCCAAGCTAAATAAATGGGCTTTCAAGGCTGATTTAGAACTCTCAGCAGTCAGGCACTCCCTTACCAGATGAGGTAGAGAGTTCCACAGGGTAGGGGCCGCAATCGCAAATGAACGAGTACCAGAGGTCTTAAGCCTAAACCTGGGAACCTCTAGCAATCCCTCATCGGAGGAGCGGAGGGATCGGAGAGGGCGGTAAGGATGTAAGAGCTGTTGCAGATAGCTCAGTCCCCGGCCATGTAGGGCCTTGTAGATCAGTAATATGACATTGAAGGTAATCCGCCAATAGACTGGCAGCCAGTGCAGGCTGCAGAGCACAGGTGTGATGGAGATGGACATAGGGTGGAGGCAGTCCAGAGGAGGACAACTAAAATGGTGCAGGGGTTGCATGAGAAGTACTACGAAGAGAGACTAGGGGATCAAAACATATACACCCTGGAAGACAAGAGAGCGAGAGGGGACATGATAGAGATCAACAAGTATCTGAAATGGGTGAAGAAGGTGCAGGAGGGGAGTCTCTTTCAAATGAAAAAGAGCATTAGGACCAGAGGGCATGTGATGAAGCTGGGAAGGGGAGTTTAAGAGTGATGTGAGCAAACACTACTTCACTGAAAGGGTGGTACACGCATGGAGCAGGCTGCCAGCAAAAGGGGAGGATACAAAAACAGTGGGGGCTTCAAGCATGCATGGGACAGACATGGGAATATTAGTAAAAAGGCAGGGGGGGGAATGGTCACCAGAGACCAGTTAGGATCTGCGGAGACAGATTAGGCAGGAAACATCTGGGCAGAATGAGTGGGCCAAGAGGTCCTTTTTTGCTGACAAATTCTATGTTTCTAACTTTCTAGTATGCTTTTCAAGTATGTTTTTTAATGAAAATATCTGTCCCTACCACCACCACCCCCGTGATAAAACTTTTTTCATTACATAAACCCACCCCACGCCTAGCTGCTTCAAGGGATATTGTCATCCCTTTTTGAACCATGACATTTCTAGTTAAAAACCCATAGTATGGCCAGCCCAGTGGAGCTGGAGGTTGAAGCACTGGTTGCTACACCTTGCGCCATGCCGGCAACCCGGGTTCGGGAACGAGCCCGGGCCATCGGGGGTCAGCAGGGGAAGAGAGGATTGAGCGTCTGGAGGACTGCTCTCCTCTCTCAGGTGGAGGGCACACGATGTCCCGCTCGCTGATTGCCCTCTGGTGGCGACAGGAGGGCAATACGGGTCGGGAGGCATGTTCCGACATGGTTACGTCAGTGGGGAGGAGGACGGGGAGAAAAGCAGGAGGAAAAAGAGCCTGGCAGGGCTCCATGATGGTCTGTCGCGCTGCGGGCTGACCCCAAGATTCTGGATTGGGTCTCTGGGGAGGGGGCACCACCTCCCTGGCCCTCCCGCCGCAGGGGGCAAACAACGGGGTGGCTGATTGTGGCACGGCAGAACCCGAGAGAGAGTTCCTCCTTCAGGAGGACCGAAGCTCCTGCCAGGGCTAAAGGGGGAAAAAATGTATATTACAAAAAAAATAAATAAATAATTTGTGTGACTGCTTACCTTCTCTAGAATTCAGTGATTCTGCTAGTTGTTTTATCTGCCTCCTTTCTTAACAGTAATGAAATGCGTGATAACAGTGTAATCGCAGCAAACCTTGTTTGGTTTCAAATCCTTGATGTACTCTTATTGTATACTTTCTGAACATTAGGAAAACCACCGAACAGTGCAGCAACTCATGATGCAACAGTCTTCTCTCCTACCACTGCATATTGAGTGTCTGAACTGTGTTGGGGTATTCCCAAGTCCAGGGAAGAAGCAGCAGGAGTTCATCAAGGAATGTAAACAAACACATTTTTGTGCAGTAACACCAGTATATTGGGCAGACGGTTTTTCACTTTTAAAAAGCACCTTTCCTAGTATAACTGCTTCCATCCAGGAAGGACCCATACCTGGCTCCCAGTTGGAGGGTATGAAGAAAACATTTTCAGATTGGCACGTTTTAGCCGAGTGAAGGGATCGTATTTTGGCTCGGAGGAGCCGATCTGCCAATCCCTTCCACTTCCCGGTTTAGAGACACGCCCCCACACTGTTCCATATTCTGACATCACAATATGCTTGCATGAGGGCATGCTCCATAGGCATGTTTGGAGCATGTCCCCCACGCAAGTACACTGTGATATCAGAATATGGAACAGCGTGGGGGCGTGTCTCTAAACCGGGAAGTGGAAGGGATCGGCTCCTCCAAGCCGAAATACGATCCCTTCCCTCCAGAAAACGCGGCAATCTGAAAACGTTTTCTTCATACCCTCCAACTCGGAGCCAGGTAAGGGTCCTTTGTGGTCTTTCAGGGGTATTTTCTGCAAGAGCACGAAAGGTGCTCTTTTAAAAGAAAAAACAAACCACATTCAAACTACCAGCTACATCAGAAATCTCTACAGAATGTAACCAGTCATAATACATGTTTTTTTTTTTTTTAAAGTAGAGACACTTTGAGGTCTAAGCGGGGTTGACAGTGTCCCTTTAATACCCACCCACTCAAAGTAAGAAACTGAATTCTTATGTTTTTATTTCATCATAAGTGACTTTACTTTGGTAACGCCTCCCCTTGAAAACGAAAGCTGGCCAAGCAGCAATTAGCTCCCAATTGCCCAAAGTATGCAGTATGTTGCCCTCTGACTTTACCTGCTTCCCCTCAGTTTTCACTACCAAATCAAAATTAAAGCAGCAATTGTGAGTGCCCTACCCAGCTGCCATGGACCTCTGTTCTGAAAGTGAAGCTTGCCTTGTGCTGTACAGTGTACCAACTGCTGACGAGTCTACATATGCACTATATACTATGGTAAGTAATATTGTAAAATGTTGTTTTTAACACTTTAATTTTTATCTTATTTATCCTACTGCTAGTCCTGTACCTCTCCCCCCACCCTCCCTTCCCTCCTTCCAGGTAACATCTGTAAACGCGACTGCTGTTCTCTGTACAGTTTACCTGGTAAAACATTTTCACAAACATCCTGCACCATGCTAGGATCTTCACTTATTAAGCTTCCCACTTAGTGAATGGTGATTAAAAATGGAACTGCTCAGGAAGGCTCATCATCCAGCACAGGACACTGATATCAAGGTACACATTTGCGATAAAATCAAAAGATTACCATTTCTGACTAGGTACGGGTGGCTTATAAAGCAACTGGGTGCCGACTTGGTTAATTCTTTTTTTTTTTTTAATGACAAACTGGGAAACATTCTATTTCGGGGGAAGGGAAGAGCTAGTGGCCATGTGATTTCAACTGTGATGTACCTACTTCAGCCCTGCCACATGTGACAGGGCTCTGCTGCTAAGTACCTGCTTCACCGGAGCAGGAAGTAGACTGAAGAACTCTGGATGTGGAGGGCTTGTTATCCCCCCCTGCTGCACAGCGTTGGACTTGCCTAACACTGACATCAGGAGGAACAGCCCAGGTGATGAAGCCCGGAGACCAGCCCAGGAGAGAGAACGTTCTATTTCGGGGGAGGGGAAGAGCTAGTGGCCATGTGATTTTAACTGTGATGTACCTACTGTGGTAAAATGAGAAATGGTTGTACCCCAGGAGCTACTGTGGTACAACAGCACTTTGGGGTACGTGAGTTTCCATACACAACAACCCCTAACCATACATGCTTGTAATAATACACCACTGGGCGAAATTAGCACTGCACTACCTAGAGGTGTTCTGCCTAACTGGAATACAAAAATTCTTTGATGGATCATTTGGCATACAATCTGAAAATACAGATACATTTTTAAAAAATTAACGTTCACCCTGTTGTTTATATAAACAATATCCAAACAATTAAATGACGTGAACCTTTTATTCTTTGTTATGGCTACAAGAGAATAAATGATGATTTTTTTTTTGTTCAAATAATTATCAGGTCGTCTGTAACAAGTTGTGGTGATGATGTGAGATTTATTTATGGTAAATCCACCGTATTCTTTTTTTTCTAAAATAATCAGTGCCTATGAAAAGAATACAGAGGTAATGATGCTTAAACATGTGTTTCTAGGTATCAAGATTGTATAACTGATTTCTGTTTTAAAACACAGAGTTTTGCTTTTACTAGGCAGGAAGTCCACCCTGCATAATTACGGTGAAATAATTCCACAGGTTGAGAGGCTCATTTGTCAATCAAATTCTGTCAATCTCAGCCATCTTATGAGTTCCAGATATTTTGTTCCTAACGTGAACTGCCCACACAGGGCCTCCTAGGATCTATCCGAGTGAGAACACTTCCCGCTGGCTCTTAGAGACAAGTAGAGTTAGGTCTCAGCTGCTGGAACTTGACTTGACACTGAGTTTTACTCAGTTAAAATAGAATCCATGGGGCCAAAGACTCCTAAATGGCTTTTTTTCTATCGATAAAACGTTCATTAAGATTTTTCAAACAAATTACAATAGGATAAATATTTTCTTTTCAATTTTTTTTTCCCCGTCATTTCTGCCGGAACCCCTTCAGGACGACCCCCCCCGGTGACTCGGCTAGCCCTTCCAACCTGCCCGTACTGAGGGCGCTCATCCACCCGGCAAAATAAAGATTTTAATTGACTGATTCTTGGCTTGCCCCGCCTCCACACAAGTGGGGACAAGGTGAGGGAGTGACCCCCTCGAGCTTTCTGAGTTTCATCAGGGTCCTAACTCGGACAGCAGGACGGTGATCAGGCCGGCACCAGGGCTCTGTCATCTCCCGGTCAGGGCAGTACTTTTTGTATTTGGGTTCCCCATCCCTACAGAGTCACGCAAACTAGGGCTGCAAGTCTGTACATCAAGTGATGTTACACGCAGCCAGTGCAACTCCACCCACCCTTGGTCTCGTCAAGCCTGACCATCCCCTGCATCCAAGGCAGTGTCACTGAGACAGATGGGACAGTCCCTCCCTGGGGGAGGAGAGCATCCTCTAGGACCCTCAATCCCCCCCCCCGGCCGGCCCCCGATGACCAGGGTCCACTACTGAACCCCAATCGCTGGTGTTACAAGCAGTAGAGCTACCGTTACACCGACAGGCCAGCAAAATAAATATTTTCAAATAACTTTAATTAACCTACCCATAACAAAAATCTCTAAATATATTTTATATGAACATTCCTGTAAATAAATTATTTATTTTTTCCTCTCCAGACATGTCAGTGATACACCCTGATCCCAGGGATATACTCCATTCAGGCTTGCGTCCCCAGTCGCCCCTGGTTCCCCCCTCGCAGGCAGTGGACTAGGATCCAGTGCCAGCATGCAATAGGGCCCCAGGGAAACACAGGGAACAGATCAACATTTAGACAGCCATTTATTTCCACACAGAGATCAAATATATACTATAGTGGTGTGATATAGTTAGGGTTGAGTAGGCTATTTAATGTTAAACCCTTAATTTTGAACTTTAGTAGCTTCACCACCATTCAACGAATTAAATCATTTACGCAAAATTTTAAAAGTGAGATCTTGGGGCAAGATCTCTTGACGTGGCAAGTTTCATTCTGGCTGGATGTGCAGATTCCGATACCGTATAGCAAAAAAGTGAATAAATGGGGGCTTTTTTGTCGCCTAGCACCCAGACAGTTTGGAATCTTGGTCTGACATTTTCCGGTCAGAAAGGGCTTGGGCCCAGAGTGGTGCCTTTCATTGGTTTGGTGAAAAAATATTAATCTGTTGCAGAGTTATAAGGATTTGAAATTTCGGTTCTGAGCATGCTCAGTATGGTCTTTTGGACAGCTGTTTCATACGAAAAAAGATTTTGTTTCACATGCTGGTAATCTTTTTTTGTGAGAAAAAAAATATTTTTTCATATGGTCACCATCTTGTTTCCATTTTCCCCCAAAACCTTTGTTTTCAAAACATATAAAAATCATATCATGCAGGAACACCAACACACGTATCTTGCTCAGGGTACCCCTTAGGTGGATTCTGCAGTTATTTTTTGTGGTAAAAAAAAAAAAAAAAAAAATCACACAGAAATGTGTTTTCACACATTTTGAAATCTTTTTGACCTGAATTTTTTTTCGTATGGCCATATAAAAAAGGAATAGGGCCATATGAAAAAATAATTTTGACTTAGATTTTTTTTTTCTTTTCCACATTTCAAATTTAACAAGCCATAACTCCATCAATATTTGCAGTTAAAGGACAACCTATATATCAAAATAAAGTTCTTAACTCATTTGCTCCCGGTGGCCATTTTAGATAGATAGATAGATATTTTATTTATAAAGCAACCATTTCCATGGACTCTGGGAGCTGCACAAACAGTTCAATAACACAATTTATACAGGCAGCAGCTTAAACACAACTAAAATTTTATCCATCTCTTTAAAACCAATCAATCATTAAAAGCCTGCTGGGTCCATTCCAGCAATGGATGGTTCAGACGCCATATGGCGTCTATGGGAACAAATGAAAGTACTACTACACTAATATAGTACATAACCACTCCCCCCCCAACAATTTAGGGGCCACAAAAAACAAGCAAAAAAAAATTTAAAAATTACAATTCCCACAGGATAAGAATACCACTTTAACAAGCTGTACCTCTGTCAATCTCTGGAGTTAACGGACAATGTATATATCAATAGAAAGGTCTTAATGAGTAATACAACACTGAGCCCCTAAGAAACGAGCTGAAAATGGTCCACACCTACCAAAAAAAAATTTACAAGGAGGCACATAAATTGATTTTCTGGAGCAATGGATGCGTGCTTCCACATCCACATATACATGTGAATAAATGGAGGCACGGAAGCACAGCTCACATGGATGTGTTCACATAGGTCCCGAATGCACCTGCGTGAAGGACAATATGATTCTACTGTCTCAAAAAGTAAGGAAATTCATTGCAACAAATGTTGTTAATGCACTAGTTGGGGTCAAAGTGACAAAAGTAGGGACAAATGTGGCATTCAACCCTACCTCCCCGCCCCCACCACCAAGCACAAAAAGAAAAAAATATTACAGTTTTCCCTGTCGACACTCATAGCAAATCAAGGGTGGTGTGTTCCTTGAGGTTCTCAACCCTAACGCTCACCACACTGTCACATACTCTTCAAATTTACAGACCTGTGTCTAGCCACAATGTGCCAACAACCTCTATGCCCTGCATGAAAAAAAAAAACAGATCACATCTGACCTTATCTGTTCATTGAAAGGGGTAACATACTAAAAGCCGGCAGAATAGGCCTGATTGTCTGTAGTGTCTGCTCGTTAGCCAGACTCCTAATTGGTGCTCGCTTCCCCCCCCCGCCAGCCCCAGAGAGGGTCATTTCGGCTTCAGTTTTCCCTTGTACCTGTCCCACCCCTTCTTGAAGCCCTCCATTGTGCCCTCCTCCACCAGACTCCCGGGCAGTGCATTCCATGGCTCCAGCACCCTCTCAGTGAAGTACTGTCTCCTGTGTCCCCCCTGTAATTTCCCTTCTATAGCTTCCACTCATGCCCCCCGGTTGCCCCCCCCTTTAGTCTGATCTCCTCTTTGGCTCCGCCCTTGTTTATTCCTTTTACATATTTGAAGACCCCTATCATGTCCCCCATCTCTCCTTTCCTCCAGCAAGTATAGCCCAAGCTCTTCCAGCCTTTCCTCATAGGGCCTCCCTCCCATGCCCTGAATCATCCTGGTTGCCCTCCTCTGGACCCTTTCCAGCAGTACTATGTCCTTCTAGAGGTGAGGTCTCCAGAACTGCACACAGTACTCAAGGTGCGGCCTGACCAAGACACTATACAGAAGGAGGATCACCTCCCCCCTCCTGGATGTAATCCCCCTGGCTATGCAGCCCAGTATCCTGTTTGCTTTTACCGCAGTTCTTCTGCAGTTTTCAGTGTTATTCATTTTGACGTCTACCACCACCCCTAGTAAGCATTAGGGCAAAGAACCCCAAGGAACACCCTACACCTGATTCACCAAGAGTGATGACAGAGAAAACTGTAATGTTTTTTCCTTTTAGTGCTTGGGGTGGGGAGTTAGGGTTGTAAACCCTAATGCCACATTTCCCTACTTTTGTCACTTTAACCCTAACAGGTGTATTAACAAAGTTTTTTGCAATAAACAGTACAGGGTGTGTGGTCATGTTCTGATATACGCACGCCTTGTGAGGCTCAAGGCCGCAGGTGTCTTATAAAATGGCCAGAAGGTTCTGAGGTATGAAAAGAAGTGCAGGCATGCAGTCATTGTGGAATAATGCACACTCATGTGGTGTGTTTTATCCAATAAGGCAACACAATTTATACTGATTTTTCCTACCCATTTCATAAATTACAGGGGCATTTATGTGTTTTTTCTGGTGCTCTGGCAAGTCATTCCCTATTTTTAATACGTGGACGGGAAACAACAAATATACATTTTATATATGTAATATGTGTGTGTGTGTGTGTGAGATATCTCTATGTTCTTCCCCTTTTCCTTGTTCTTCCCATCTCCAGGACATGAACACAGTCTATGCCGGCCTCGCACGCAAGCAGCACATCCCCTGCGGCAGAAGCAAGTTCCCTGCCCAGCCGCAGGGGTCGCTGCAGCACCAATGCTTGGTGTTGACCCTCCCCAGATGAGACACACTACCGCATAGCAGCTACCTCAACCTGGCCTGCCTTTCAACACAGCGCCACGGGATCACTCTGGAACCCAGGTCACCTGCACGGAAGCACGTTCACCATTGGGACAGCCAAATAACAGCATTCTAAAAACATTTTAATAACTGTCATGTAATACTAACACATGTGCACACGTATCACGTAATACTAACACATGCGCACACGTATCACGTAATACTAACACATGCACACACGTATCACGTAATACTAACATATACTTTAATTCAGTGAGACTCTAAACACCATTACCTAAATTGTTCAATGAGTGAGAAACAAAAACTGATCAGGAATTTACTTTAATGACATGATATGGAACGTTAATCATTTACCTCACCAATTGCGTGCTGAGATTCTTAAAGCTCATAGTTACCACCATGGACTAGTGAATGCATTCTTAGGACCAGTAAATCTTTTCAGATACTGGCCCTTGACCAGTTCAATTTTAAAAGGTGATCTGAAAGTCTCTCATAGCTGTAAGAGGGTCTCATTTTGTGCTTTTAGGTTAAAAACTGCAAACAGAAGGTGAGGGATTCTGTTGCCCTAAAGACAAAAGAGACAATACTCTTACAACCATTAAGAGACTTTTGGGATGCCATGCAAACATATTATAATCCTCAAATTTGTCTCCTTCTCGGGGAAGGGGGGGATTTATGCGTACAAAACATTATACTGCAAATCTAATATACTTGCTGTATTTTCAATGATGCTTATCAGTGAGGAACAGGTTTGCTAAATAGTATAAAATGTGAAACAATTTAATGTGCCAGTTTATAACTGTACAAAATGCACTCTTGCATTAAAAAAAAAAAAAAGACAATGGCCATATTTTCAAAACCCTTGGTGCGGGGGCAATTCCCAATTTTGGACAGCTGCTCCTGTGTCACAAGAAATGTTCCGAATTATTAGCAAACATTGTGGTGCATCTGCAACAGCTTACGTGCTTTATGTTAAAAACAAAATGACAATGCATCAGTTTCTAAGTGGAACATGCAGCACTTGTGATACAAGTTATGTCAACTTTTTGTCGCAAGTAGCGCAACTGCGCTAAAATCATGCAACACGTGCATCCAGAGGGCCTTTGAAAATACAGCTCTATATGCTGGGCTTGGATTCTAATGACCCAGAGGGCCATTCTCAATACTACTGGACACTGCAATCGGACTGTTTGCCCCTGGGCTCTGTGGCACATTAATGCTATGTCATTACATTTCTGATATTACTAAATCAATTCCATTTGCCACTTGGGTGTTACTCAATCGCACAAGGTCAAAATCATACTTGGAATGTAGCTATTTGTAACGCATTCCTCTATGCTCATGCTTTGTACATCTTATGATTAACTTTTCACAACAGCAGTAAAATATAAATTTGAACAAAAGTGTGAAACGGGCAGTCCTGCAACATGGATATTCTTCTTTCCGCTACCAGATTACTGCACCGAAAGAATCAATGTCTCAGATACAGATAGAAGTTTACTGTCCCTTGATCAGAGTTCAGACCCTACTTTCGGTCTTCCCCTACTATTCTTCACTGGTCCAGGAGGAACAATTTATTTTTCATGATAAAGGAGAGAAATACTAGATTCAAGAAACCAATAAACAGCAAGATGTCTAGTCCCAGCATATGTGTAGGAGGGGTGTCCCCCCAACACTAAAAATACCACCAACAGCTTAATCTGGTTCAGCTTCAGTTGCTTACCATCAGTATCCCCCATCCCCCGGGAAGAGGCTGAAAATAGGCAGAATTCGTTTAGCCCTCCTTTCCCGGTCAACAAAAACTAAATAAATTAATGTTTCGAGCAGAGCTCTGCTTCCTAAAGAGCTACCGATGCCTTAAAGAAAGGTACAATCCTGCTTGCATTCCATTTATATTCTGTACAGTTTTCCTCCCCATTATTTATTACTGAGGAAAATTGCATATATAAAATCTTTATTCCTTAGAGTTCCTTTCGAGTTCATCTGCCTCTGCAGCTTACTCCCTACTTTAAGTCATAATCCTCTGTTGTGGTATCACAATCTGTTGCCAAGAGAGTAACTATGTCACAAGAAGTGAATCAGGTCCTCAGGTAAGGAGAAAGCAACAAGAACAGATGAACTCTTCTGGAGCAGAAATCCTGTTTTTATTTAAAGGACCTCAGTAAAAAATAATGGGAAGGAGGGATGCAGACGTAATGTGACATACGAGCTGAACGGCATGTAAATATTACATTAAAAGTTCCCCTGAAGGTGTCAGCAGCTCTCTAATACTGCTACAGCTAGATCACGTGTGGGATCTCTGTAATAAGAAACAATAAGGGAATGGAGAAAAACAAAAGTAGAAGGACTCCAAAACAAATGGCGAGGAAAGTCCCAAGAACAGATAAAAGGACATTACATGTCATGCCAATGTTGCTCAAAAGATGACCCCTGATCAGTTTTCTTCTAGCGGAAAACACAAACGTACAGTACAGTACTACATCACACACGTATAGAGAGTATACTGTCCTCATATAGAGAATATACTGTCCTCATATAGAGAGTATACTGTCCTCAGGAACATCTGACCAGCTTTATTACTCACCCTTTCTGAGGTAGTCATGCTGTCCAGCGCTAAGCTCTCCTCCTCAGCAAAGAACTGGGAGGCCATGCTCATCCGGCTGCTGACATCCCCTCCAGGACCTCTGATACCCGCCATCTCTGCAGCTGCTTAAACCGACTCAAGACCGAAACCTAAAACAAAAACAGATCTTACGTCTTACGAAATTCATCTCAGGGCTGTACCAAGAAGTTAACCCACCAGTCTGCTCATAGGTCAAGGGAGGTGGTCTACAAAACCACCATTTTGATGGCAAACACAACTGAAAGTTCTGTCTGATAACAAACAAAATGTTTCAGTTCAAGCAGAGCCAGAAGGTCATGACTGTGTCTATGCCCTAGCAGGGGGCAGGGGAATGGGCCTAACAGTGCAGGAGGCTGGGGTGGACACTGGTTCTTTCTTTCCAAAATGTTTTAGTCATCTCATCAGGGGCTCCTAAAAACATTTTTTTTTTTAAATACACATAAATTGATTTGGTACCTAAAGCAGACTGATGACTATTTTTTTCAGATGGGTACCAGTGACTACCTAGTGAAAAAATATATGCCAACGCAACAGCGACATTTTGAGAGCGAAGTACATTACAGCTCCAATTCGATGCTGCTGCTGTAATGTACCCGTGGGACCTCAGCATTGCTTCTCTGGGTCTTGCACCCCCTTCCCGAATCAACTCCGACTCGGAGATGATTATATTAAATGCGGGGTGCGGGCAGAGCCCTCCCATAGGTGTCTAGGGCAAAGCCCTGGAAAAAAACAACCATTTTATTTAATGGCTTTATCCCAACCACAACTGCAGTCGACATAAAGCCGTCACTGTAATGCCAATCGACAACATTTTTGTTGAATTTGTATCTCAGATCCATGAAAAAATAAGCTTAGAGCCTGTACGGTCTCTCCAACAACAAGACTTGGTTCATAGCTGTCTGAGAATCACGTAATAAAAGAAAAATATTTAAAATAAAATCAAAGCAGAATTATATGCAAAGAGGGCTATCACATATTTAAACCTGTGTGTTGCTAACTTTAATTCAGTTCAGATGACGGCTGGATGTTTTTGGGGCAGTATTAGCCTCAGTTATGCAATTTAAATCACAAACTGTGGTGAGGAAAAAAATAATGTGACCTAGCAGAAATTGAATCCAGGCCTAAATAGCATCTTGATTACTGACATGCAATATCAGAGAATGAAAGTGTGCCCAGGAACCTCAGGTCAACCATGTAAGGTTGTACAACCTCATACCCCCAACACTAACAGAAGGGGACTGAGGAGTGGAGGGGGAAGGGGAAAGGAGCAATTAGCAATGGGGAATGGGGGGACACACAGAAGGGAGAAAGAAAGAAAGAAAGAAAGAGAGAGAGAGGAAGGGAAGGAGACTCAGATTCTAGGTGGAAGGTGGTGTCTCTGAATGCGCAAAGTCTTAAAAACAAGATGGATGACCTTCAGGCGCTATTACCAGAACGAGGGGTGGACCTCACAGCAGTCACCGAGACTTGGGCCACACCAAACCATGACTGGGACCTATCAGTCCCTGGATATAAATTATACAGGAGGAACAGGGAGGTAGAGAATAACATGCACGAGGGAGTAGTCAAAGGAGGCGAGGGCTGAAACACTGTGGGTTCAGTCACTATCCAGATAAGGGAGAAAGGTGAGGCTGGAGGTGGTCAATAGACCACCCAACCAGGAAGAGGAAAGGGACAGGGACTTGATCTCGCAAATACTGAAACCTGCAGGGAAAGGAGAAGTGGTAACAGCAGGAGACTTCAATCTGCCCAAAGTAGACTGGAGTGTACCATTCTCAACATGCGCCAGGAGTCAGACAACCCTAGAAGCGTGCAGAGTGGATTCTGACTCGGGGTGTCACAGAACCCACCAGGAAGGGGGGGGTCTCCTTGATCTGGTGCTCACGAATGAGGAGCACATACAAGAAATATTGGTTGAGAAGCCCCTGGGTGGAAGTGACCATCACATAGTGTGGTTCTGTTTGGATATGGGCAGGGAAAAATCCCCACTAAGATTAAAATCCTCGATTTTAGAAGGGCAGACTTCAGGGAGACGGGTAAAGTGCTCAGGGGGCACCTGGCGGGCATTAGAACGGATATGGGGGTGGACCAAAGTGGTCCATCATTAAGGAAACCATAAAGGTTGCCAGAGAGAGAGAGAGAGCATTAGGCTCAAGAGGAAGAACTCAAATACCAAAGCACCCAGCTGGTTCAGTACTGAGGTCGCCAAGGCAGTAAGGGACAAGAGGTTAGTCTATAAGAAATTCAGAATGACCAAGAGAGAAGAGGACAGGGAGAATTACCAAAAGATGGCAGGGAGGCAAGTAAGGTAGTCTGCTGGGCTAAGGGTCAGAAGGAATTGCAGATAGCTGAGGGAATTAAGAAGGGGGGAGAATGCCATTTTTCTCTATGTAAGCGAGGAAAGGGACAAGAAGGACGGGACTGTTAGGCTTCAAAAAGGGAAGGAGTGGGTGGAAGAGAATGAGGGAAAAGGGGTACTGATTGAATACTTCTGGTCCATCTTCACAAGGGAGAAAGATGGGGATACCTACATGGGGGGGGGCAAAGAATGAGGGAAGCATAGATGTGGTGGTAGAGTAGGACAGAGTGGGGGAAGGGCTTCTAGCATTGAATGTGGACAAATCATCAGGACCGGACAGCATACACCCAAAGGTGCTAAGGGAACTAGAAGAGGAGTGTGTGTGGCCACCGGCGGGCCTCCTCAATAGTTCACTGGAGTCAGGCGTGGTGCCATAGAACTGGAGATCAGCATATGTGGTGCCCCTCAATAACAGCATTCCCACAGATGACCTAGAGAAGTACAGACCAGTCAGTCTGACCTCTACCGTGTGCAAACTCATGGAGACCATACTTAAGGAAAGGTTGGTAGAGTATCTAGAGGAGCATGGTCTCCAGAATAAGAGGCAGCACGGGTTTATGGGAGGGAGGGCATGTCAAGCAAATCTAATTGATTTCTTTGACTATGTCACTAAAACAGTAGACAGAGACCAAGCAGTGGGCATCCTTTACCTGGACTTCAGCAAGGCCTTTGACTCTGTACCCCACATGAGGTAGATCAGGAAGTTGTCGGATCCAGGGGTTGTGAAAAGATTACCAGATGGGTAGAGAACTGGCTGAGGAACAGGAAGGTGGGGGGGGGATTATCTAGCAACAGGGAGGTCACCAGTCGTGTCCTGCAGGGCTCAGTGCTGGGATCGGTGATGTTCAATGTCATTATCAGTGACAGAGTATAAACAGAAACTAAGAGAGACAGGGAAAGTGATAAGAAATGCAAAGGCTCAAACAGAGGTTAGGATAGCTCAGGAAGTAAAAAAAAGGGTAACAAAACCTTCTACAGGTACATACGTGAAAACAGGAAGACCAAAGGGTGCATTGTTAGAATCACAAAAAGAGACGGACAAACCACAGAGCAAGACGGGGAGAAGGCAGAGGCACAAAATGAGTATTTCTGCTCAGTCTTCACACAGGAAGCAGATGGTAACGGACCAACAACAGACATAAAGAAGTGTCCGATTGAAGGAATACACACGGGTCCCTTCACAGAGGAAAGGGTCCTGGAGGAAACAGACACGTTAAAGGTAGATAAAGCTATGGGGCCAGAAGGGATGGATACACCCAAGAATACTGAAACAACTAGAGAGGGAACTGGCAGCCACCTTAGCAGTGCTCTTCAACAAATCATTAAGGAGAGAGAAGGTGTCAGAGGATTGGAAGAGTACAACAGTAGTATCACTCCACAACAGTGAAAGCAAGGAACAGCCAGGTAATTACCATCCGGTTAGTCTAACGTCAATTGTGGGAAAACTGATGGAGTCCATGCTGAAGGAAATAATCATAGCTTTTTTGGAGCAAACTGGTCAGCTCGACAAAAATCAACATGGTTTCAAGTCAGGAAGGTCCTGCCAGACAAACCTAGTTGATTTTTTCAATTGGGTCACCAAAACAGTGGATCAGGGTGGGGCAGTGGATGTGGTTTACCCGGACTTCAGCAAAGCTTTTGACTTCGTTCCACACAGGAGATTAGTCAAAAAACTGGAGAACATGGGAATTGGGCCCGAGGTTACAAACTGGCTCAGAAACTGGTTACATGGGAGAACTCAAAGAGTATTAGTAAATCGCACTCTGTCTGTGGAGGGGAGGGTGACTAGTGGGGTCCCGCAGAGCTCAATTCTGGGGCCGATCCTATCAACATATTTATCAGCGACACTGCGGATGAACTGGAGGGAAAGGTGTGCCTGTTTGCAGATGACACCAAAATCAGCAACAGGGTAGACACAACAGAGGGACACCAAAGCATGAAAGCTGATCACTGAAAACTGGAGGAGTGGTCCAAGACCTGGCAATTGAAATTCAATGCCGAAAAATGCAAGGTCATGCACCTGGGAAAGCATAACCAAGGGAAACTGTACTCAATGGGAGGGGAGCAGTTGGTGGTTACCAGGCAGGAGCGAGACCTAGTGGTGATCATATCAGATGACCTCAAGGTCAGTAGACAATCTGAAAAGGCAGCACTAAAGGCTAGTTGTAACCTGGGATACACAGGGAGGGGCATCACGAGCAGAAGGCATGAAGTAATCATGCCCCTGTATCGGTCCCTGGTCAGGCCTCACCTGGAGTACTGTGTCCAGTTCTGGAGGCCACACCTCAGGAAGGACATAGATAGGCTGGAGATGGTACAGAGAAGAGCAACAAAGATGGTGCAGGGCTTGCATCAGAAACTGTACGAGGCAAGCCTGGATGACCTCAAATTATACTCCATAGAACAACACATCGTGGGGACATGACAGAAACATTCAGATACCTTAAAGAAAACAACAGGGTGCACATGCAAAACCTCTTTCAGGCAAAGGTCTACAGCAGGACTAGAGGGCGCAACCTTCGACTTAAGGGAGGAAAGTTCAGAAGCAATACAAGGAAATTCTTCTTCATAGAGTGCATTGTGGAACCATGGAATAGCCTGCCGGAGGGGGTGGTGGGAGCCAAGACAGTGGGGAATTCAAGTGGGCATGGGATAGACACTGTGGGATACACAAGCAGGCAGCTAAGTGTGGGGGGGGGTAGGAAGCCAAGGGCAGACATGATGGATCGTACGGTCCCCATCTGTCAACAACTTATCTGTTTCTATACTGGGGATGGCATTAAGGGCAAAATGTGCCTACTCGCAGATGACACCAAGCTCTGTAGGAGGGTGGATACAGCTGAAGGGATGCAGGACCTATAAGATGACCTGGAAAAACTTGACAGCTGGTCCAGGATTTGGCAGCTTGGCCTCAATGCAAAGAAATGCGAAATTATGCACACTGGAGCCAAGAATCCCAGAATGGAGTACAACCATAGAGGGGTCCAGGTATCTGCAACAGAAGAGAAGGATCTGGGAGTGATTATAACTAGCAATCTGAAGCACTCCACACAGTGCAGGAAAGTAGCAGCAAGGGCAAATAAAATGCTGGGCTGCATAGCCAGAGGATCAGCAGTAGGTCAGAGGAGACTATAATGCCCTTGTACAGGTCATGGGTGAGGCCACATGTGGAGTACACTACTGGTGCCCACACCTTAAAAAGGACATTAACCTGCTGGAGACTGTTCAGAGGAGGGCAACTAAGACGATCTTGGAGCAGCAGGGTAGAGCATACAAGGAGTGGTTGGGGGCTGAACACGACTCCCTGAAGGAAAGGGGGACATGATTGAGACCTCAAGAACTTGAAGTGGATTAGGAGGGTCTCTTTACACTAAAAATACAACCAACAGCTTAATATGGTTCAATTTCAGTTGGTTACCATCTGTTGCCTCCGGACGAGGCTGAAAATAGGCAGAAATGTCTAGCCCTCCTTTCCTGGTCAAGAAAAACAAATAAATAAGCTGAGTGGTAACCAAAACATGAGGGGACACAGTCTTAAGTTGGGGGAGGGGTAGGTGGGAGACTAGGAAGCATTTCTTCACGGGGAGGGTGGTGGCCAGTTGGAATACGCACCCAGAAGAGGTGGTCTCTTTTAAAATGGCGGGCAGCTTCAGGAGAAGCTGGGATAGACTTAAGAGGAAAGTAAGGGTCATGGGAGTGGCTGATGAGAGAATGGGGGGCAGGGTCAGCAGCTCAAGCTGTGGACCCTGCAGTTCAAGCATACTAGATACACCAAATGCCCTTATTCTGCTGGCTTCTTCTTATGTTCACATGTAGCTCAGTGGTTAGATCATCAGGATGATATTCCGGTGGCCTGGATGCAACGTCCAGTAGCTCACATTATTTCTTTGTCACCATAATTTGTGATTTAAATTGTTTAGCAGTGGCTAATCCTACATAAAAAACATCTAACAGTCATCTTGATTATTCCTAGTTGCAATACCAGAGAAAGGAAGTATGCCCAGCAACCTCAGGTCCAACCATGTGAGCCTGTAGCTCAGTGGTTAGAGCACCAGGATGGTATTCTGGGGACCTGGGTTCAATGCCCAGTAGGTCACATTCTTTCTTTTTCACTACAGTTTGGGATTTAAATTGTTTAAAGCAGCAGAGCAACAATACAGTGACAATTTGGACCTCTACTTTTTGATGCTACTTTAAATTGCCCCTCATCGTCTGACTTATGCGGTACCCTTCTTTCTCCATTCTGACACAGAAATTCTTGTTGCTGTATTGGTCCTTGTAACACAAGATCCACATAAAAAGATGATGTGATACCTTTTATTGGACCAACATAGATGTTACAAAAGAAAACAGGTGCTTAAGCTTTCAGACTACACACAGTCCGTCGTCAGCTTCTGATGACAGACTGTGTGTATTCCGAAAGCTTAAGCACTCGTTCCCTTGTGCAACAACTCTGTTGGTCCAATAAAAAGGTATCACATCATCTATGTGTGTGATTCTCCATTTTGAGTCTGTTTTAGTATTTTTTTTCCACATCTGAAACAATAAAAGGAGCACTGCTTTTAATATGGCTCAGACCAGGTTTTCATCAGTGTTCTCAGCTGTTTCTGAACACCTACTGTCCCATAAGGTCAGGGACTCGGGAGCACTGCCTGTTCCATAACAGTTCATTTTAGTCACAAGAGAAGTTATTTTAAACAACTGGTACAAAAACAGCTGAGAATACTGATGAAAACCTGGTCCGAGCCATATTAAGAGGAGCGCTCCTTTTATTATTTCTGATGCGATAAAAAGTACTGAAGCAGACTCCAACTGTGCAAAGAAGGGTATCACACAAGTCAGTAGATAAGGGGCAATCTAACATAAAATAAACAAGTACAGGTCAAAATTTTCACCAGATCAATGCACTGCTGCTTTAACAGATGGCTAATACTGCACCAACAACATCTGCCACCTGTATTATTCCTGGTTGCAGGATATGCAATGCCAGAGAAAGGAAGTATGTCCAGAGACATCCGGTCCAACCATGGAAGCCTGTAGCTCAGTGGTTAGTAGCGGGACGGTATTCCAGGGGCCTGGGTCCAGTTACCAGTAGGTCACACTATTTCCTTCTCACTACAATTTGGGACTGATTTTGTTTATTTAGAAAATGGTGCCCAGGAAGGTACACAGAGCCAAGGCTCATTTCCAGATGTGACCCTGGGGGAAGGTGCATGGGAGAATATAGGCAAAAAACAACGGTCGAAATACAGTGCAAACAAATACAAGTTACTGCAGGTGGAAAACAATATAGACCTTAAAGACGAAAAACACAGACCCTTTAGAATTTACACCACGAGAATACAGTCAAGCTGAGTACTATGCACCATAAGTGTTTCTTTTTATGTTAAACGAGAGGCTTAGGGAGTGGGCGTAAACATGTATTCTGACTACACAAACACCTTCTAATGCATTTGAAGAATATACTGTATACTGATCTGATCAGGTCCATGCCAGATGGGAAAAAAATTCATGCAACTTGAGCCCAGTCAGCAGGACAGGCAGCCCAGTTTTTACCAATGTGGTCCACTTCCGGGTTTAGGTTTCACCAACCCCAGTTTACAGCACTTTCTCAGTGTGGGCAGCACCTTTTCCATGTAAGACGGCTGTGGGACAGAGCCATTTTGAGGGGTTAAATAAGGGAAGGTCCTGGTTATGTGGGACAGTGGAGAAGCATGCCCTTGTTGCATCAAGTCCAAAGACTCAAAAGTCACTGAATAGGTAAGACTAGACCTCTAGCACCACCCAACAGACACTAAGGGCCAGATGTTCAAAACTCTGCCTAGTAGGCAAAGTGAGTGCATCCTATTTGCCCGGGGTCTGCGCCTGAGTGCAGTATTCAAACGGGACTGTGGCACGCACTAAAAGGGTTAGCGTGCGTGCAAAAAAAAAAAAAAGTAAAGTATGTGGTTGGCAAAGGGAGGGGCATGAACATGAATCCCGGCACAGTGCAATATTCAGTATGGTAGTGCTGTGCAAAGAGAATAGCGCAAGCCACCTTGCACTGTGCAATTACTGACAAGAAGAGGCCCACCTTACTCTGGGCAACCCTAGCAGCCGGTGGAGCCACTGCAGCCAACAACCACGTTAGCGGTTGGGGAGCAGACCTGCCCACCGATGGCTAGTGGCACCTCCAAACCCTAGCCCCGTTAAACATTATACCCTGAGTTCGTTGATTCTCATCCCCTGATCCCATCCCAGTAATGGTACAAATGTCCCTTGGTATCCAGTGGCCCCCGGCCCTCCAACTGCCAGTCCCATTAGACGAAAGTATGTCCCTGGTGCTAGTGGCCCCCCACTCTCCGATCATCAGCCCTGGTATACAAGACACAACTCCCTGGTGCCTAGTGGTCCTCCCCAGTCCTCTGATTGCCAGCCCCTGTATAAAACAATAATTCCCTAGTGCCAAGTGGTTCCACTTCTCCTCCGATCGCCAGCCCCAGTATACAAAAAATAATTCTCTGCTGCCTAGTGGTCCCCAGTACCCTCCGATCACTGGCTCTGGTACAAAAAAAAAATAACTCCCTGGTGTCCAGTGGTCCCCCTGCCCTCCAATCGCCAGGCCCAGTATAAAACAATAATTCCCTGGTACCTACTGGTCCCCCCTCGCCCTCTAATTGCCAGCCCCAGTGGACACAAAAATAACTCCCTAGTACCTACTGGTCCACCCCTGTTCTCCAACTGCCGGCTCAGCATACAAAATAATTCCCTGGTGCCTAGTGGTCCCCCCTCTCACCCTCCAGCCCCAGTAGACAAGAAAAAATTACTCACCGCAGTAATCTTCCTTCTTCCAAGGGGTCCTTTAGCATCATTAACATTAGCAGTTAGCTAGCTGGGTGCAACTGCGCCAGAGGTGTGTCTTTAAGAGAAATTTAAATGAGCTTAGGGCTACAGCCAATCAGAAAGCAGGAAGGTGAGTGAGCTATGTAGCCTGTGTGAGAGCTGCTGAAGGCTTCAGAATTTTTTCAAAGGAAAACTGAGGGCACATGCCCTGAAAAAGAATCAGCAGGATTCAAAAAACTTGCAAATATCCACAAAAAGTGACAATAGAGACAACAAGAACATGAGTTAAAAACCCATAAACTCATTCCTGCAAGAATCTGCATCAAAAAAGAGAGGAACCATTGAAATTAAGCACCCGCAATAAATTTAGCATTAAAAATAAGCAGTCGCTGTAAAAATAAAATCAAAATAGTGCAGTTGCTCTAAAAATAATAAATTAGCGCGGCACTAACGAAAATGTAACATTTTCACTCAGCACACTATTAAAAATGATTTATGAGGAAAACTTTACCCAGATAAGCACTAGGAGGCTGTCAACAAGGAAAGTCGAGAGGCACCTCAGGGGCAATGTTGCTCAGCCCAGCAGAGAAAAAATTCTGAAGCCTTCAGCAGCTCTCACTCAGCTCACTCCCCTTCCTGCTTTCTGACTGGCTATGGAGCTAAGCTCATTTAAATTTCTCTTAAGTGCCGGCCCGGTGGCGCTGAGGGCTGAGGCGCTGACGACCTACCAAAAGCACACTGGCACCCATGTTCAAGTATGAGTAACGGGCCGGAGACCAGTGGGGGGCACAGAGCTGGTAGAAGCGCCAAAGGCAGCTCTCCTCTCCGGGGTGGTGGGGTTGCATCCCTCGGCCATGGTCTACCTCCTAGTGGAGGCCAAGCTGCAGCGCAAGCTAGAGGGGTGCAACGGCGCTAGGCCAATGGGTGGGCGGAAGGGGCTGTTGCAGGTGCTGTAGAGCACATGCGCGCCTCCACCCGCATGCATCTCTACTCCTGGGGCCCCTGGTAACAGGGAGAAAAACAACTGGCAGGCAGGATGACTCCAACCCTCCACAAGCACCACTCCTAGGCCGGGCATAAGGTAAGCCCCAGTAATTCCAGGTGTCGGAGCTGGGGGGGGGGGCAGTCGGACTGAATGGGGGCATGCCGGCAGCGAAAATAGTGACATGTTTTAAAAAAAAAAATTTATCTTAAAGACACACCTGCGGGACAGTTGCACCTAGCCAGCTAACTGCTAAAGTTACTGATGCTAAAGGACTCCTGGGGTAAGAAGAAAAAATAACTCCCTGCTGCCTAGTGCCCCCGCCCTCTGATCGCCAGCCACAGCATACAAAAAATAATTCTCTGGTGCCTAGTGGTTCCCCCTGCACTCCGATCATTGACCCCGGTATTAAACAATAATTCCCTGGTGTCCAGTGGTCTCTCTACTCTCTGATCACCGCCACCTTTATAAAAAATAATTCTGTGGTGCCTAGTGGCCCCCCACCCTCCAATCGCCAGCCCCAGTATAAAAATATAACACCCTGGCATCTAGTGACATCCCCACCCACCCACCAATCCCTTGTCCCTGTACACGATCACACCTTAATCTGGTTCAAGGTCAGTTGGCATTCATCTGTATCCCCATCTCCCGGGTCGTGCCTGAAAACAGGCAGGATATGTCTAGTGCAGTTACACGGTCAACAAAAACTAAATAAATATTCCCTGGTATCTAATGGCCCCCCCCCGCACCGTGGGCACCGACCACCCACCCTGCCACCCCACCCCTTACCTGACTCATCAGTGCCATGAGAGCCCATATGGCAACTAGCACAGCCCTCCTCTCACCACCTTGGGCTGTCAGTGTATGCAATGACAGAGAAACGCATCCTCTACACTGTAAAGGCAGCCTGCATACTGTAGACAGGACTCCAAGGAGACAGCTGGCGCACTCTCTGTCACTGCACACGCCAGCTTCCCAATGCGATGCGAGGAGAGCTGTGCCGCTCGCCGTATGGGCTCCCATGGCACCGCGAAACAGGTGGGAGGCAGAATGCGGTTGGTGCCTACAGCAATGGGGGGCCATTAGACAACAGGGAATATGTGACAGTGTAAGGAGACAGGGATCAGTTGGTAGGGGTGCCACTAGATGCCAGGGGAATTGTGTTTTATACGCATGATTGGGAATCAGAGTGGGGACCACTGACACCATAGTTATTTTATTATACTAGGCCGGCGCTGAAGGGCGGGAAATGACTACTAATTGGGGAATGGCTTTTTTTTTATACTGGGCTAGCAATCAGAGGGTGAGGGGCCACCAGACAACAGAGTTATTTTACAATACTACGGGCCAGCAATCGGAGGGCAAGGGGACCACTATGCACCACAGAATTATTTTATTATACCAGGACCCAAGGATCAGAGGCAGGGGGACCACTAGGTTCCAGGAATCATTTTTGTATACTGGGGCTGGCAACCAGAGGGTGGGGAGGGGAGCCACTAGAATTTTTTTAATTTTATCGGGGGCGGGGGATGACTAGATGCCAGGGACGTATTTTATTGTAAGGGGCCCAGGGTTCGGAGGATGGGGGGGGTGTCACTAGGGAATATGTCCATGGGACCAGGTAATCAGGGTGGGGCTGGTCACAGAGGCTCAAACCTGCCCCCACTTCCCACAGTACCCAAGTGGAGGTTATGGGAATCAAAGCCAGGTTTACTGGATATACCAAGCTCACTCACAATCCCTTAGTCTAGCCGCTGGTATATACTGCCAGCCAATTGCTTACTTGTAAAAAGTTTATCTGTGTCAGCCAACTTGCTCACTTGTGGAAAGTTTTTTTTTTTTTTTGATTGATCATCTGAGATTATAAAGTTCTGCTTTTAAAGTCCGAATTTACAGCACATTCCCCGTGTGAATAGTACCATTTCCGTGAGGGATAAAATGAAGAACTTCTTGGTAATTAGGAACGGTTAAGAGGTATGCACATACCTCTCAACCTTCTATCCCCCAAATGTGGAACACATGAGCAAAATGTGGAACACTTAATCAAATCTTTACCTAAGAAGCTCAGCACACTGCTAAAATGTTTGCATTTATGTTCAGAAATGCTGTTATTAATTGACTATATGTTTTACGTCATTTACTACATATTTTTGCTTTCAAATGTTAACACTGAATGTGGGGCAAGTCCTCACAATGCGGAACAGGGATCTTTTGAGAGGTAAAATGAGGAACGTTCCTCATAATGTGGTACAGTCGAGAGATATGGGTATGCATATATACATAAGAGTTCTCGATAGAAAAGTACAGTATAGCAGTCATCAGGCAGCTCTGGGCCCAGATGAAGAGTAGATGCCTGGAAAAGTGGGAACCCGAAATTGATCTGCGACTTACCCTGTGACAGCCGAGGGCAACCCCGGTGTGGATCTTCACTGTACAAGCGATTATGGGCGAGATTACTGGTAACGATGATATTTTTATGATTTCAACACAAATGCAGATACTTTTTCACACAGACTGGGCGCCGCCATGATGGAAACCGGGTCCGGCACTAAGCATGCGCGGGAGCACGGCGATCGCGTAGTCAGTCGATGTGTTTTGGTTTTTTTTTCAGCCGAGGTCGGTGCGTGAAGGTTGTGTTGGGACTGTTTGTGGACATCGATTTTCGGAGTATAATGGTTGTGCTGCAGCTTCTCTAGTGTTATCCACAGACTCTGTTGCAGTAAACATTGAAATCAAATAATTCACACATTTGTGCACTTACTGAACATTAGAAAGCAGGGATTTGTGTTCTTGAAAAACATTCAGTCGAGACAATGTTTTACGGTATTTCTGCAGTTACATCAGTCGCAACAGTAAAATATATACTGAGTTTGTCGCGTAATACAAAAGCAAATTACAGTACATTGACAATTTCCTGCACTATGAAACTTGTAAAAATGAGTTTACCAATGGTACAAGGGTAAACAAGAAGTACAGGAAGGCACTGGCAAATATGAAACGCAGAAAGTTTGTCAATCTGAAGGACAACTTTATATACGAGCATACCAAATTTGCCAGCAGATAAAGGTCTAGAGGTCTATCAAGTCTGCTCGAATGTGCAGCTAGCACCCCTTATTCTGCAGCTGCCCTTCCCTTTCGTTAACCCTCCCCATTGTCCTGTCCCATCTTCGTTTGAAGCAGTCCACTGTTCTACTGCATACCACTTCTGCAGGCAACATATAGATCCTATGGGATTCAGTTAGGGATGCTGAAGTATTTCTAGGAAAATACAATTGTTGAACAAGTCAAATTTTGTAATGGAATTCCTAATTTCAGGTCACAGGCCCAGAAACTCATTATTTTGGTTGTTGAAGAATTTCAGTTCCAGTATCAGTGGGAAGCGGACGGTACAGGAACTCTGTTCCTATTGCAAACAAGCATTTATCAATGCCGAATGTTTTGTTGCTGGCATTAACAGTGGAAGTGCAGGAGTTAGACAGATGCAGTGTAGGAATGGCATTGAAGTATTGAACTGACGCCACCCCCACCCTGCAGAGATGGACAGGCATTGGGGTGTGCCTTTGGGTTGTCACCCAAGACGGTAACGGCAATTCACTTCACCCTACCCTTCAGACACTGACAAGTGTCGAGGTTTACCTTGGGGTGTTTCATCTTTACATTCACCTCATTCCATAAGGAGATATGCTGAAATGGGCGCAGTATAGAGAATGGAGGAACTTCTGGGGCAAGGGTCCAAGGCACACCTCGATGCCTGTCACTGGCTGCAGGGTGGGGGTGAAATGGCATGAGCATTACTGTCGACAATCCAAAGTCACACCTCTGACACCTGTCAGTCCCTACAAGGTAGGGCATTATAGTAGAAAACCCTAACGCCCTGGGAGTTTCTTGGTATTTTTACTCCAAGTTTTCCACATGGGTTTTTTGTGACCCCACCACATGAACAGTGACACTATCAGTTTGTTACGTGAAAGGGGATTTTGCAGAGCGACTGCGCCATTTGGTGCCACAGGTGCAAAAATGCATTTCTAACAGGATGTGAAAAGTGGCAGGTGTACTGTTCATGAGGAGGTGTAAATAGCATTGTTGAAAATCTGGAGTGAAAAGCTCTAAAAACTAGTGAAGTCCTATGACGTGCGTAGGAGCTGCGCAACGTACGCATAGACATAGAAACATAGACTTTGACGGCAGATAAGGACCACTTGGCCCACCCAGTCTGCCCATTTCCCTACCTACTGGATAAGCTGCAGATTCTAGTTAACCAACAGCCTACTTCCTGCCACCCCCCACTACAATTGCCTTGTGTCTGTCCCATGCATGTTTGAATTCCCCCACTGTTTTAGCCCCAACACCCTCTCCAGGGAGGCAGTTCCACACACCCAACACTTTCTCCGTGAAAAAAGATTTCCTCACATTACCCCTGAGCCGTCCCCCCTCTATCTTTACACATCTCTTTTTCTGAAAGATGCAACTCTCCTGGACTTTGTTGATTCCCTTGAGATACTTGAACGTTTCTATCATGTCCCCCCTGTCCCTCCTTTCATTAAGAGTATACATATTAAGCTCTCTCAGTCTCTCTTCATATGATTTCTGATGCAGACCCTGCACCATTTTAGTTGCCCTCCTCTGGACTGCTTCCATCCTGTCTATGTCCTTGCGTAGATGAGGTCTCCAAAACTGCACACAGTACTCAGATGGGGTCTCACCAACTGTCTGTACAGAGGATAACCACTTCCTTTTTCTACTGTGATGCCCTTCCTATGCATCCCAGTATCCCCCTGGCTGTCCTCACTGACTTCTCACATTGCTTACCCACCTTTAGATCATCCGATATGACTACCCCAAGTCCGTTCCATTTTGTTGTGTGACCTCCTGCTATTGTGTACTCTTCTCCTGGGTTTTTTTTCCCAGGTGCATTACTTTACACTTATTTGCGTGTGAATCTAAGTTGCCATATGTCTGACCATTCCTCTAACCTGCCAAGTCCCTTCTCATCCTTTTCTACCCCCCCTTGTGTATCAACTCTGTTACAGATCTTTGTATCATCTGCAAAGAGGCATACCTTTCCCTCCAGACCCTCTGCAATGTCACCTATAAAGATGTTAAAGAGGACTGGACCCAGTACTGAGCCCTGAGGTACTCCATTAGTGACCCCCCTTTCTTCGGAATGTGTGCCACTCACTATTACCTTCTGTGTCCTTTTGTGCAGCCAGTTTGCAACCCAGGCTACCACCCTGGGACCCACTCCCAAGCTGGCTAACTTGATTATTAATCTTTTGTGCGGGACTGTGTCAAATGCCTTGCTAAAGTCTAGGTAGGCCATATCCACAGCCCCTCCCTGGTCTATCACTTTGGTTACCCAGTCACAGAAATCTATTAGATTCGTCTGGCATGACCTTCCTGCTGTAAATCCATGCTGCTTTGGGTCCTGTGCCCCGCTGGCCTCTAGGTACTCAACAATTCTTTCTTTCAGAAGTAATTCCATCATTTTCCCTACCACTGAGGTCAAACTTACAGGTCTGTAGTTTCCTGCTTCTGCCTTGCTCCCACTTTTGTGAAGGGGAATCACATCTGCCCTCCTCCAGTCCTCAGGTACCACCCCATCCTCCCATGATTTGTTAAAAAGTGTGGTCAGTGGTGGCACTAGGTCCTCCCTTAGTTCTTTTAGGATTCTGGGGTGAATCCCATCAGGCCCCATTGCTTTGTCCACCTTGAGTTTTAGGAGTTCTTTCAGGACTCTTTCTTCTGTAAATGGACTGGTGTCAACCCCACCCCCACCCCCACCCAGAGTGCTTCTATTGTCTGGTTTAGGTAACTCCTCCTCATCTTCTTTTGTGAATACTGAGCAAAAGTATTCATTCAGTATCTCTGCCTTTTCACTGTCTCCCTCTGCCCACCTCCCCTCTCCCTTATTAATCTTCACTATTCCTCCCTTAACCTTTCTATGCTCCCTAATGTACCTATAAAAGGTTTTATCCCCCTTCTTAACTGACTTGGCTATTTTTTCCTCAGTTTGGGATTTTGCTATTCTGACTGCCTTCCCCACTTCTTTCTGCTTTAATTGATACAGCTCCCTGTCATGCTCCTTCTGTGATGCCGTATACTTTTTGAATGCAGCCTTTTTCTCCTTAACCTTCCCTGCCACCTCTTTTGAGAACCATAGTGGTTTTTTACTCCACTTTGTTTTCTTTATGTGTTTCACACAAAGGCTTGTTGCCTCTATGATGGCAGTTTTGATTTTTCTCCTTTGTTCTTCCACCCCTCCTTTTTGCCCATTTGCTAGTGTATTCTTCAGGTATTCACCCATTTTGCCAAAGTCAGCCCTTCTAAAGTCCAGTATGCTTGTTTTTGGATGGCTTGTCTCCATGGTTGTGCTTATTGTGAAGCATACTGTGCAGTGGTCGCTTGTTCCCAGATGTCTACCAACTTCTAAATTTGTGATCCTCTCTCCATTTGAGAGTACCAGGTCTAGTATAGCTTCCTCTCGAATGGGTTCCAACACTAGCTGTCTAAGGCCTGCCCCCTGCAGGGCATCGAGAATGACCCTGCTCTTGGATGTGGCTGCAGTACATGTCATCCAGTTAACATCTGGCATATTCAGGTCCCCCATTAACAGTACTGCCCCCTTTTCAGCCATTTTGAGAATGTCCTCTATCATTTTCTTGTCCATTTCCTCCCCTTGAGATGGGGGTCTGTATACAAACCCTGTGCGGATTGTGATGCCATTCCCTGTCTCCAAGGTGACCCAGAGTGCCTCTTGTCCTCCCCCTTTACTTTTTAGTTCTGTAGCTTTGACCCCATCCCTGTGTATAGAGCTACTCCACCTCCTTTTTCCCTCCCTGTCCCTTCTGAGACTGTACCCTGGTATGTTGACATCTCAGTCATGGTTCCCCGTGTACCATGTTTCTGTGACTGCCACAATATCCAAGTGTTCATCTTCCATCAAGGCTACTAGCTCAGGAAGCTTGTTTCGCAGACTATGGGCATTTGTACTCATTGCCCTCCATTTAATTTTGGCTTTATCCTTTTTCCCCCATGCCTGCTCTTTTTGCCCTTGTCTATTTTTCCATTTACCCCGTCCTGCCCTCTGTTGAGCACTGTACCTCAGTGTTTACCTTACTACTCATCATGTTTTGTGGGGGGAGGCTTGAAATTTCCTGCCTCTTATTAGCACCTTCCCCCATAGCTAGTTTAAAAGCTTGCTGAGGAAGCATTTAAACCTGTCACTTAGCATCTTGGTTCCCTTCATGGACAGATGCAGACCATCGTGCCAGTATGAACCTTTATCTCTCCAGGTGTACCCCCAGTCCCCAATGAAGCCAAAGCCCTGTGCGCTGCACCAGTTTTGCAACCATTCATTAAACTGCATAGTGTGTAGTACCCTTGCCTCACCCCTGCGACTGGCAGCACCTCTGAGAAGGTAACTGTGCTTGCTACCTCTCTGAGGCCCCTCCCCAACTCCACAATTTCATCCTGCACTGCACTGATCCCATGCCTAGCTAGGTCATTTGTCCCAAGGTGGACAATGATATCTAGTTCCCTCTCCTGTGATGCTGCTTCTGCAATCCTGAGGATTCGCTCTTGTTGCTCCAAGCCATGGCACCGGGCAGGCACCTACTTCACTCTCCTCTACCTTCCCAGGTCTACCCTCTAACAATTGGAGTCCCTCATCAGAAGCTGTTCTTCCCCTGTGGTGTCCCTTGCCACCCTTCTGTGGGTCTCCCTTGTGGTGTCCTCAGCATTCTTCTTGGTCTCCACTGAGGGTGCCATCATAGAGGAACCTTGCTCTGCCAGACTGGCATATGGTTTGTGTAGAGGTACAACTAGGGGGCTTCGCCTCTGTTCCACCACCCGTACCCTCCCAGAACCCACTGTGGTCCACCTGCTCTTCATACTTGGCAGCCTCTGTGGCAGTGGTGCTCTTTGGGTGGGGGAGGCCTCCTTAGTCCTTGCCAGTTCAGCCTGGAGGTGAGCTATGTAAGTAGTTTGGGGATTTTTTTACAGCAGATTTTCAGCATAGGCATTTTGCACCTCTGCTCATGAACAGTGTCACTGTGATTTTCGTAATCTATCCCGAACACTAAATTCCCACAGTGACCGCGCTATTCTGCGCCAGAAGTGCGAAAACACATTTTGGCCAGGGTGTGAAAAATGACAGCTGTACTGTTCATAAGGAGGTGTGGAAAAATGTTAATGTTGAAAATCTGGACTGAAAATATTATAAATTCGTGAACTTACGAGGGTGCATGGAAATTGTGCAATGTACGCTGGTGACAGAGTCATTTTATGGACTTTTGTCACCAAATTTTCAACATGGCCATTTTACCACCTCTGCTCATGACCAGTGTCACTGTGATTTTCTTAATGTGTCCCTAACATTGATTTCGCTTGCTGACTGTGCTAATATGCACTACATGTGCGAAAACACATTTTGGGCATGATATGAAAAATAACACCTATACTGTTCATAAGGAGGTGTGGTTAAATGGCAGTGTTAAAAATCTGGACTGAAAATAATAAAAATTCTCAAAGTTATGAGCATGCGTAAGAACTGCGTAACGCACCCTCATAAAACAGTCATTTTTGGGAATTGTTTCACCAAATCTTCAACAAACGTGTTTGACAAATGCCTGTATTTTTTGGCTGATTCCTAAATGTACTCAGATTTTCTGTCTGCCTTGATGTTTGTTTCTTGCACTGTTTTGTCCTCACTGTGACGAGGTACCTTTGTAAATGAGCCTCTGGCTCAAAGGTTGTTAAACTGATGTTCTAATAAATAAATAAAATAGGGTTTTTGGGGGCTACCTCATGAACTGTGACACTGTCATTTCACTACTCGGTCCCGAAAGGATTCCACGCAGTGACTGCCAAATCACCTTTCAGGACCGAATAACAAAATGACAGTGACTGAATTGATGAGGTGGGTCCCCAAGAATCCCATGTTGAAAATTTGGTGAACAAATTCCCCAAAATTGCCGAGATATGCACCAAAGTTGAAAAAAGTCAATTTATCACATTATACAGCTTACCAGCATTTCTTCAGTTCGCGGTCAGCTTTGAAGAGTGCAGACGTGTTCCTGGTCCACCGAAGATTGTCGCGCCGGCCTCCGGTGGTAAGTATGGGGTGGGGAGTGGGGAGGTGGGTGCGCAGAGGGTGGATGCGGGTTGGGGGAAGGTCGAGACAGTCAATGAGGGACTTTTTTTTTTTTTTTACAGGCTTTTATGTTTCTTTAGACTGCGTGGGGTAGGCTCATTGCGTGGCAGCTGAAAGTTTTTTTGGGGGGGGCCAGTGGAGCCGACAGGGGTTTGGGCACCCCCTGTCAGCCATACGGACTTCTGCCATGCTGGGGTGGGCTCCCAGTGTGGCACATAGAACTCTGGTTTGGGGGGGCCATACAGTGGAGCCGATGGGGGATTGGGCACCCCAGTCGGTACAGCAGACTTTGCCACGCTTGGGGTGGGCTCCCAGTGTGTGGCACGGAAGTCTGTTGGGGTCGCTGAAGCCGGCGGGTGATTGGGCACCCCGTTGGCCATACGGTGTGGGGGGGCACATGAGCACACTGGGGTGGGCTCCCAGCATGCTACTTGGAGGGAGAGTACACAAAAATGGAGCTGTCTATGACAGCTTCAGATGCAGTGCAGAGTGTAGGCACTTTGCATACTGCTGACGGCAGTAAGTAAATTACCTGCCGACGGCAGTATGCAAATTGCCTACACGTTACCACCGCTGATTGCAGCGTTTTTTTGCTTTCAGCTATACGCCACTGCATCTGAAGGGCTGTCATAGACAGCTTCGACATTCATTGGCGTGGTGCCGCCATGCCTGCAAAAGGGAGCAGGGCATTGGAAGTGGGGGAGGCACACCTAAGAAAACTCGTATGGTGGCACTATGTTTCTTGCACATACGTGCAAGCAAACATAAAAAGGTACAGGAACCGAGTTCCTGTGTGCTCCTGTTCACTTTCATCAGTGGAGTTTACACACACGTTTACAAGTCCATTCGTAATTTTTGTTAAGCAAACATAAACGAACATCACATGTTAAAATCGACTTTCGTCCATAGCTGATTATAAAGACATTCATATTAAATCATATAATTTATTATGTCTCACTGACTTACAATAAACTTCTTCCATGCAGGCTATCAGGTTTTCTTAGGGAAAATTTAGAGGAATTGGACCCTTGCAAAGAAACACAGAATTTGTCATCGGACATTGACCACTTGGCCACCCAGATGGGCCCTGCCTAGTCTGTCCCCATAGACCCAAACTGGTGTACAGTGACCCACCCTGCCCATTTCCTACTATCCCCTTGTGTCTATCCCACACATGCTTGAAGTCCCCTACTATGTTTGCATCCACCAGTTCCACTGGCAGTCTGTTCTGGGCATCCACCACTCTTTTAGTGAAGTTGTACTTCCTCACATCCCTCCTAAACTCCCCTCCAGCTTCATTGCATGCCCTCTGGTTCTGATGATCTTCATTTAAAAGAGACTCCCCTTCTGCACCCTGCTAACCTCTGCGAGGTACTTGTAGGTCTCTGTTACATCCTCTCTCACTCTCCTGTCTTCCAGGGTGTATATGTTAAGATCCCTTGGTCTCTCCTTCAATCAATCTATTCTTTATTTAACCAGGCGAAACACCATTGCGTGTACTCATTTACAAGGTGGACCTGGAAACAATTCACAAGAACAATTGAACGTAGAAAAAAAACATAAGCATGCAAGATACAGAAAAGCATTCAAGCCCAGATGTCCTCTCCAAGCAGGGGGTGGGACAGTGGAATAGCCCTGCCAGGGGGACAAGTAACAGTAAGAAACACACAGGACATGTATTTTCACATCTACATGTATATGTATTACAAGATCCTGAGTTAAGAATACATTAAACGAAATACAGAATGGAGCTATTCAAAAGCAATATACTCAGCGCTATATATATAATAAGTCACTGGATCCAACCAGCAGTTATTGTGACTGTTCAAACTGGAACCTGAGACTCTATTCCATGTAGTCTTTACTTGCCTATGATATAATGAACTGAGGAAATACTAGTTGCTGCCAGTTTGGCTAAAGATTGGAACTGATGATAACAATGTTTTATTATAAATTATGCTAAAAGCACATGATAAGGCTATAATTAAACATGTAGCATGTTATTTCAGTGCTATATCTATTACATGTAATGAACATAAGTAGTTTGCCATGTTGTACTGCGGATTCTGAATGTATAATTACAGTTTATTCTGTAAACAGTCTTTGAGAATGAATAGTTAAATAACTTATCACTGTACGTATGCATATATTTTCACTACTTCTATAAAGTGTGCAAATATTTTAGGATATCTATGTATTTTTTAACTTTTGTAATGGCTTACGACCGAACAAATAAAATTATTATTTACCTACTTAATTAATAAATTAATAACTAACTGCCCTACATTTTTCCTCTTTTTCTCAAGTGAGTCCAAAACTGCCCCCACATTACCCCACACAGAATAAAAAAGCTACTGGAGGTTCTAACTTGCCAACTTTAAAACACTAAGTTAGTCTACAAGGTGAGGACGTGTGTTTACAATGGATATGATCTCGTACAGAAATGTCAGGTGTTATACAGCTAATAATACGGCAAAGGATGAGCGCTCCACTAAAAGCAGCTGACTGCCCTGCATTTTGAGAGGGGCGAGGAGATATTCTCTGAGCATGTATACCATGGTGCAAATCCTGCTCCCTCCACCAACATTCCTTACACCCAGTCATGTGATGAAAAAAATAAGTGAGGAAGCAAAGAGTGTTAATCAGGGTGGGCAAGCTAGGAACACCACTCAACCTACAAGAAGGAAGGAAGGAAAGGAAGGAAGGAAGAGACATATAACAAGCACCAAAAAGGCATGTGGTGCACGCAGTAGGTACTGTATGCTAAGCAACAGAGAGACTAAACAATGCATCAAAGGATATGGCAGTAAATCAGTTCAGCGCTCTGCAGCATTTTAATTGATGGATAACACTGCAGGATAAGTTCATCGGGGCAGGGTATGCACAGTCTATAAATGGCATCTCACCATATCCCACTTCAGGGGGGGGGCATCCATGTTAACAGTGCTGACATTGTTGGATCAAATCTTGCCCCCCCCCCCGTCCAGCAGGCGCTGAGCCCAATTATACAAGGGGGCTTGTAGGGCTTTTGGTGCAGTCCCTACATAAGCAATAACCCATGCCAGAGTATGGGGTTATTGGGGATTATAAAATGGCAAGAAAGCAATCTAGAAATCTCATTGGCCAAGAGACATCAGCTGACTGTACATTAAATCTCTATATACACACAGTCATCCTGATCCTAAACCACATTACACAATGAGCAAATTAGTCCTCCTACAACCAGAACTATCTTCCATCAGTCCCTCTGCAACCAGAACTGATCTTCCATCACACACGGCTGCTACCTTTACACTGTAAAAAACCTTCAACTGGGCCCTAAAAATAAAACTACCTTAAATAAAAAATAAAACAAATTAATTCAATGTTGTTTCCCTGATCATCACACTCTCCTTACACACATAACCAAATTAGAAACATTAAGTATCGTTTACAGCTTTCATTACAACTGCTTCTTTACTAACAGTGAACAATCCCCCTTCTGTCTTTACCTGCTCATCAGGGAAATCTCTTCTGCTTGCTCTGACAGTGAAATAATTGAGTCACTGGCTCTAAAACAGGCCTTTGTTGTCTGTGGCCCAGATATTCAGAAATGTGCCAAAGGCCAGCACAAGTCTGGTGCAGCGCAAATCCGATGCGCCGTGGCGTAACCGGACATATTCAGAGGTTGCACCAGCTGCACTGCACCAGTGCAACTCCAGCTGAATATGGCACAGAGGCGCCATGGTGCACCAGAGTCGCTATGACAAGAAATACAGGTTGCGCCATGGCGCAGAAAGAGATGTTCCAGTGCAACTGTGGGAGCAGAGCAACGGGGGGGGGGGCACAGCACAGAGAAGAGACCCAGGGACAGAGCCAGGGAAGCACAGTGACAGGCCACAGGAGGCCACCACCAGCAATGCGCACACAGGTACCCAGACACCCCCCCCAGAACACAACAGTGGCACAGATAGTAGACAACAGGAGGTGCCAGTGGTCAATGGAGGGCCACCAAGGGAGCCCCCTCGCAAGCTGTGCCCCCCCCACACACACCCAGACCAGAGCAGGCCACACCCAAAACCATGCAGCCAAGCACACACACCACACAGGTGGCCCACACAGTAGGCACAGAACACGCTGGGAGGTGCATAGCGCGGCAGACCACATGGGACAGGCCACACAATGCCAAGCAGAGGCCCCAACACAGCGTGCAGCCAGTACCCGACCAAAGACAATGGCTGTGTGCCATCACCACGCACACACCCGCCACACCCCTGACAGCCGTCCCATGGGCACCCCAAGGCACAGGCACCAACCGAGAGGAAGGACACCACCACAGTGGGACACACCACAGCACACAGCAGTGAACCACAGAAGCACAACACGCACCCCAACACATGCACATGACATGGACAGGCACTGGGCCACTGCAGCATGGCTCCTCATGCCACCTGCAAAGCAGACACTGACACAGGCAGGTAGGTCAAAAAATATGTAATACAAAACCAAACTGTTTACAACAACAAGGGGGTGGGAAAGGGCAGGAAATTGAGGGAAGGCGACAGGGAATGGACTGTACAGTGGGATGGGGGACTGTAGGGGGAGGTACAGCAGGGGAATGCTGGGGCCAATCTACCAGTGGCCACAGTCTGCCACCCCTTGGTGCTCTCATCGCCTCCATTCCTCCAGTAGCAGGTGGCAAACCTACAGGACAGCCTCCATCGTGGGGGATGTAATAAGGATAAGCTGCCGGAGCAGCCTGCAGTAGATGGACCTCCATCATCTTCGCTGGTCACCTATGACAAAGGACAGGACAGGTGATCAGTGCAATGTCCCAAGGAACCATGCCCACCCACAGCACGCAATGGGAAGCAGGAACACACACCCCCGGAGGGCCTGTACCGGCCACCCGCGGGTGGGTGGACCAATGCCTGCCAGCAACGTGGCACACCATGACAGTTCACAGAGGTGGTCCCCACCACACAATGGCCACCCAATTGCAAAATGACAGTCACATGGCACAGTGCACCGGCAGCACCACAGCAACGTCAGTGGCAGCCGGGCGCACACCCACCCCAACAACAGCTGGCACACGTGTCCAATGGATGTGCCACAGTGGCAAGCACCACGGACAGTGCGACACACATGGCTTCCACGGCACGTGGCACAGGTGGCCATGCCCGCACCCATGCCCCGCCATGTGATGTGCGAAGGACCATGCCAGTGCCTACCTGCCCTCTGTGGCCCTGCTGGTGCTGGAGCCACTCCTGCTCCATCTCCGTGGCCCGCTGCAACCTGCTGTCCTGCTGCTGCTGCCACTGCCGCATGTACCTTCCGGCCATTCTCAGGTCCTGGGAATGGAACATAGACAGGTACACATCAGTAAACGTCCACAGCAGCTGCCCACCACCCCCACCCCATGCACAGGGTGAGCCCTGCCTGAGATGTCCCGCACAGCTGCATCACAATGCAAGCAGCGGCTGGCAATGCCACCCCGCGATGCGCACAATGAAAGTGCACTGCTCTGCAGGGCATGCCAGGCAGCCTAGCCAACACCACAGTACAGCACCAGGGCACACATGCAATATGGGCCTACTTACCTGGCTGTGGCACAGCCCCATGCCTGACACATGCCTCAAGCCTCCTCGGGCACTCTGGGTCCCTCCACACTAGGTCTCTATACCGGTGGCGGCACTGCTTCTCCATCCTGGCCACCCCGGTCCTCTGCTACAGTGTGGCAGCAATCCCCTGCTGAACCATGACCCTGGGCTGCTGCAGGGGCACCTGGCCAAAAAGTTGGGCGTGGGACTGGACATAGGTGACGAGGTTGACTAGCTTGACCTCTGTCCAGTTCTGTGCTCTCGATACCAGTCACTGTGCCATGCTGTGAAATGAAGTCAGTGACCAAAATGGCAGTAGGCGCATGTGGCCACGACATGCGCCTGATGCGTAATGCAAGGGAACATGCGCTGTGTCCACCCATCACGCAGTCCCAGAGATGCATGGCATTGGCATATCTAGGTGGGGTCACCGGGTGAGGGGAGTGACCCAGGGGTCATAGTAGGAGTCAGGGGTCGCCTGCCTCTGCCCCGTGTGCATGTGCACAAGAGTAGGCCTGGCGCATTATGCGCTATGCCCCCCATTGTGCTGTCGGCACACAGTGCACGATTAACACCATGATACCATTCAGCGCATGTGCACTGCAGGCCTGCGCACCGCGTATGCATGCGCATTGCTCTACGACTTGCTCCGGAGCAATCTCATTGCTCAAGGAGAAAAATCGTGATATTCAGACACTACATGCAGATGAGCTCATCAGCCAATGCGTGGTGCACTGGGTGCATTAGCATGTCATTACCATTGCGCCAAACCTCATTTGCATGCGTTGCGCTATATAAGCGCCATGTAATAGCACAGGCCATGGACCGGTATTGCATCCTTTCTGGGTAAGTTACACATGCCGCTGCAGCTCACTGGGAGCAGCCAGCACAGCAGGGTGGGACAGAACAGGGAGATGCTGCCACTGACACACTGTGCTGTCCATGTCCTCAGAAAGTGACATGTCGGAACATGAGGGTGAGGAGCGTGGGCCTGCTCGCAAGCACAGGCCCAATTTCACAAAGGCAGAGTCAGAGGCCCTGTTCGATGTCTGCCTTGAGAGGGAGCCCCTGTTGAATGGTGCCACGGGCACACCACAGGCCAGGGCTGGGGCCTGGGAGGAGGTGGTGGCATACGTCAGCCAGCATGGCAGCCACCAGCGGTCAGCGCAGGAGTGCCGGAAGAAGGTAGGCATGGACAAGAGGTGCATCAAGGAGAAGGTGGCGGCCATCCATGCATCCCAGAATGCCACCAGAGGGGGGTCTGCAGATGCGCCACCACTCGCGGCGCAGGAGGAGTTGGTGGCAGCCACCATGTGTCACAGCACGGTGGAGGGCATGCCTGGCGGCGGATTCCAGATGGGTGGTAGCCCATCACTGCATGGTAAGTGTGTCAGCCATACACAGCTGGGGACGCGGAGGGTGCGTACAAGGCCAATGCTGGTGTGCATGCAGCCGGCATGCATGTCATGTGTATGTGTGCGCACCCACACGCATGCCATGCTGCAGGACACATGCAGTGGCAGTGTGGGGGGGGCACATATGGGCAATGCATCACTAACACGCCTCTCTTTTTCTTGCAGCACCAGCACGCCTCCGTGCAGATGATGGGGCACCGCCGGCGGCAGCCGCCGTGGATGCTGGAACAGCCCCGGAGGACCAGCCTTCCACCTCCACTGGCATCCGGACACCCGACAGGCTGAAGCTCACCACCACTGTGCAGGCGGATATCCTGGACCTGGGGTCGGATGAGGCCCTGAATGTGTTCCTGCAGGATGCCAGCCTTGGTGTCCTCCGCACAGAGACACAGATCGGGGCAGCATGGCCACCATTGTGGGCAAAACACCCCTTCTGGCCACTGACACAGGCAGCATGCCCAGTGCTCTGCCACTGGCAGAGCAGCTGCCTGCCATCACTGCGGGTGCAGGTGTGCGTTGCCCTGGCTGTGCCCTGTGGTGGAGGTGGTGCGGCCGTGCAGGCGCAGGGTGGTGTGCAGCGCTGGATGGGCAACAGCAGCAGGCTGTGGGTGCCACCGAGCAGCCGGGCACAGGGTCCGCCGCTGGCGTGCCTGCCGTGCCTATTCCCCCTGCAGACTACACTGTGCAGCATCCTCCAGAGAGGGAGGGGCTGTGCAGCATGGCCAGTCACCACATGGTGCCTTGCCTCCATGAACTGTCTCTGAGCTATAGTTTCCCAAAAAATAGTACATTATTTATTAGAAAATCCGCTTGTAAAAATCAGGCACTTCCCGGTTGGAAGATCCGCCCCTTCGCCGCCCCACACTCTGCTAACTGTGTTAGTCACTTGATGCCCTCATTTAATGACCACATGATCAATGTAGTACATAAAATTGTTGATAAAGTTACCCCCCCATAGACTGCAATGTAGTGCGTTCCTGCACTATCGCTGTGATCACATCATAAAGTTAGCAGAGCATGGGGGGGGGGCGCATCGGTGGATCTTCCAACTGGGAAGTGCCTGTGTCCCAGTATTAAGAATTTAGGAGTGGATTTTCTGATAAACAATGTAGTATTTTTTTTTAATCTGTGGCTCAGAGGCAGTTCGTGGAGGTAAGGCACCGAACTGTGGGGTGCACATCTACTTCCAGTTTACTTGACAAATCTCTTTTAACATTACACTGTGTTTCTCTATTTACCCACTGGTCTGTACCTGCTAACCCCTGGGAACTGTAGGCTATTTCACCACCCACCTGCCCTTCAGTTAACCAATATCAGTACCTGGCACTAGGCCACACCTTGGACCTCAGTCACTGCACATTCACTTTCACTTGCCTTAAGGGCATGCAGTGGCTACTAGGCCTATACCCACCTCAGTCAGCCTGCCCACCCCTTAAAAGCCAGATACCATTCCCTGTTATCTATTACTGTAACTTATACTTTATAACACTTAAATACTCTATGCACTTAAACTCTATAAATTCACATTCACTGTACTTGCATCACATAGCATTACATATTAACATTACAGAATACATTTCCCCATAGTCTTTTAGAAATCACAGTCCTTCAGTAGCTGGATGGTAGTCCTTGTAGTAGAAGGATTCCAACTCAAAACACAGAAGAATGTCCCGCTTGAACTATACCCAAGATGACAAATAAATTGTACTGTGCCACATCCCTTTTGGCTTGAAGAAAATTATATCCTGGACCAGATGAGCTGGCAGTTGATTCGATAATGACAATTGTGGAGGCACCTAGAACTGAAGCAGTTGCAATCTTCTTGGCTAAAGCTGAAAACACCTGTGGGGAAAATTGGGTACCATGCTAGAAGCAGCAGGCTAATGTAATCCCTGGCTCTGCTCTCACTGACTGCCCTGCAGTTCCTAGCACTAGGATACAGGTGATCCCCATATATCTATTACTTTAAAGGAACACTGTCAACCCCCTTTGGCCTCAAAGTGTCCCTAGTTTAACAAACACATTTTATGATTGTTCACATTCTATATAGACTGCTGATGCAGCTGGTAGTTTGATTCTGATCCCTTTTTTCTTTTAAAAAATTAAAAACTGACTACCCACCATAGTGGTGTTACCACACCAAAACATGTTTGTTTACATTCCTTGATCAACTCCCATTGTTTCTTTCTTGGATGTAGGAACATCCCAACACTATCTAGCCACTCATTATGTAGTGGGGGTAGAGGACACTATTGTATCATGAGTGGCTGCACTGTTTGGGAGTGTTTGTAATGTTCAAGAAGTATGCAATAAGAGTAGTTCAAGGATCTGAAGCAAAACAGAGTGGGTAGACTCCAAATATCTGCATCAGAGGAGAAGGACCTAGGAGTGATGATCACTAGTGACCTGAAGCACTCCACGCAGTGCAAGAAAGCAGCAGCAAAGGCAAACAAGATGTTGGGATGCATATATAGGGGGACCAGCAGTAGGAGAGAGGAGGTTATACTGCCCTTGTACAGGTCACTGGTAAGGCCGCATCTAGAGTATGGTGTTAAGTACTGATGCCCACACCTCAAAAAGGACTTTGACCTGCTGGAGAAGGTCCAAAGAAGGGCTGCAAAGATGATAGTAGGTCAGTAGAGAGATTGAGGGCACTGAACATGTACTCCCTGGAAGACAGGAGAGAGAGAGGAGACATGATTGGAACCTTCAAGTACTTGAAAAGAATAAATAAAGTTGATAAGGAGAGTCTCTTTAAGCTGAGTGGCAACCATATCACGAGGGGGCACAGTCTTAAGCTGGAGGGTGGGTGGTTTAGGAGGGAGGTCAGGAAGTACTTCTTCACAGAGAGGGTGGCAGACACTTAGAATGCGCTGCTGGAAGAGGTCATCTCATTGACGATAGTGGGCAGCTTTAAAAGAGGCTAGGATAGGCATAGGGGGACGGTAAGGATCATGGGTAGAGAGGATGGAAGGAGTGGGGAAGGAGGAGGGCAGGGACATTAGCTCAAGCTGTGGACCTTGCAATATGAGCAGACTTGATAGACCAAATGGCTTTCTTCTGCTGGTTTCTTCCTATGTTCGTATGTATGTTTGTAGAAAACAAACTTTGGTGTAACTATACATTACCATGCAGTTCAGTTCTACTAAAGGAGGGAGGTAAAACAACCAGCAACATCTTTGAATTTTAGAGTAGGTGAGTAATCATAAACTGTGGGGTTTTAGCCAGAAATAATTTGATGCAAAAAGGCTGACAGTGTCCCTTTAGACTGAAGGCTAGTCTCCCAGGCAGTATCAAAGTGGTAGACCTCTATAATCTGGACTCCCTCTGGTCTGGTCTGGTCCCTTCAAGTCACTCTCCCTGCTTACACTCCCTTCAGCTGAGTTGTGCAGCTCCTTTTATACTCTCTGAGCATTCCATTTTACCCAAATCCTGGTCTCTGAGTAGATACAACGCTGTTCCAACCCTCAGCACCAATCACATGCAATTTCAGTAGTGTTGCTTAGACAGTATCCTAGAAATTGGGATACCAACAGATGCCTCCCATTTGGCCAGGTAGTTGTTGTGTGGTAGGATAACAGTGCTGTCTGACCATGGATCCTACCCTCTAGGGTCCAGTGCTTGGATCCTACAAATGTGGATCCTGTAGATCCTAGCGAAAGATCCAGCTCAGGTCCTATCTGACCAAGGATCCCTGGATCTGAACTAGGATCCATCGCTATCTGATCTAGGATCTCTGGATCTGACCTAGCATCCCTGGGTCTTAACTAGGATCCATCACTACCTGACCCTGGATCATATCTGACCTAGGATCCCTGGATCTGACCTAGGATTTTTATTTATTTATTTATTTCAGTTAAGGATTAATACCTTTGAGACAAGGACTAGTTTTCAAAGGTTCCAAGTCAGTTAAACGAACAGATACAGACAACATAACACAACAGTTAAGTTACAAAATAAGGTTACAAAGGGTTGCACATATTTATAAGTTTCACTGATACATAGAAGTCTAACATTAGTAATTAACAGCACTTAGTGTGAGGCATTGTAGTGTTAGAGACAGGAACAAGGGAGAAAGGCCAGGGATTGTGTCTCTGCTGGGTAGTACAGGGGCTAGTGGGGTGGAGTGGGTGGGGGAAATGGCCAGTTGCTGGTGTTGTTGATTGTGCTCACCAGAGGTAGCCAGGGGTTGATTGTGCTCACCAGAGGTAGCCAGGGGTTAGTGGGGGAGGGAAGCAGCCCTAGGTAGGCATTGTCAAATGTACATGTCAGTGGTAGATGGAATGGGCGACTGGGGGAGTGGGGAGAGACAATTTGTTGTAGTGTGTGTGGCGGTATTGTAAACTATGCTAGGATTGGTGTTTTATTTATTTATTTATTTATTTTTATTTATTTATTTAAGAATCAGTTTACAACCTTTGAGCCAGAGGCTCGTTTCCAAAGGTACTGTCACATAAAGACATACATTGCGTTAGCGTTACATAGCAAAGATTTGCAAAATCAATAGGCATTCACCAGAGGTGCCACGCACATTGTGGTCAGACAGATACAATTGGGTACAGGGTACATGTAATTGATAACAGGTATTACACAAGTCGGTATCAAGTGAGCATTCTGGTAGATAAACATTGAAACAGCTGGCACTGGCCAGGTTAAACCTAGGCATGGTGTACAGGAAGTGGTGGAGGGATGGTTGGTGGAGAGCTGCCGGGGGCATTGTCAAGAGAAAAAGAGGTGGAGGCTATGTTCAGAGACAGGAGCAGTTACAGTGCTGAAGATGTGGTTCCGAAGTGCGGTTTTGAATGTGGAGATGGTGATGGCATTGGTGATGGTGGCAGGGAGAGAGTTAAACCAGGTTGGGGCTCTATAGCTGAAGGACCTCTGGCCACGGCTGGTTCTCGTTCTGGGGACCTTTAGAGTGGTCTTGTAGGAAGACCGTGTTGCAATGGTGGGAGGGCTCTGGTGGATGGATGCCGTTACCCCAGGGGGGGAGAGCCCGAGTAGGGTTTTTTTGGTGAGGAGACAGGTCTGGTATCGGAGCCGTTCATCCAGGGTAAGCAGGTTAGCATCGACATATAGCTGACAGGTGTGTGTGAGCCTGGGGGCACCAGTAATCAATCTGCACGCTTTATTCAGGGTTAGGTGAATTTTATTGAGTGCAGTGGTGTCGGCAGCACCGTATACTGGTAGACCATAGTCTACAAGGGACAGAACGGACGATGTAACAGCTAGCCGGAGAGCATTTGGGGGAAGGCAGGTTTTATGGTGGAATAGGATGTCAGTGTTGGTGGCGGAAGTTAGTGTCATGTGGTTGTGGAAATGTGAGGCTGAATCAAGGTAACCCCAAGGTATTTGTAGGAGCAGACTTGTTCCAGTGGTTGGTTGGTGCTTGGAAGGATATAGAGTGGGTGGTTGCTAGCTTTGTTTTGGGGTGTGAAAAGAGCATAGTTTTGGTTTCTTAAGATTGATGACGAGTCTGCGCTCCTTAAACCAAGCCTCGCACTGTTGAAAGACTGCTGTAGGGAGTCCTGTAGGAGATGGGATTACGGTGGGGGCAAAAGGACAGCGCTCGTCTGCATACAGCAGAATTTTGCCACAGCATGCACTGGGCAGGTGTTCAGATACAGCGAGAAGAGAAGGGGCCCAGGATGGAGCCTTGGGACCCCAGAGAGAATGGACGGGTATCGGAGAGTGTGTATTAATCTTGACACACTGGGATCGAGTGTCAAGATAGCTAGCACTACCATGCCAGGGGCCAGCCGAGAAACCAGTGAGGCAGAGTGCATTCAGCAGCAGTGGATGGGAGACAGGTCGAAAGCCTTGAGAGGTCAATGAACACTGCACCAGCTAGGAGCTGGTATCCAAGGAGGAGTGTAGGAAGTTGGAGAATTCAATAAGGGCAGTGCTGGTACTGTGACCCGCACGGAAGCCATGTTGCTCTGGGCATAAGATGTTATGCTTAGCCAGATAATCAGTGATTTGAATGGCCACCACTTTCTCCAGGGCTTTAGAGATGGGGAGGGAGGATGGAGATTGGCCGGTAGTTGTTGGCCAATGACCTGTTGCCTCCTTTATGAATAGGTGTGATAATGGCTGTTTTCCAAGCTGTGGGGAATTGTCCCAGGCAGAGTGACTGGTTAATTAGGCTTGTGAGAGGTGCAAAGACTTCATCTAGCACCAGCCTGAGGATGCTGGGGTCCAGTGAGTCACTGCCGGGATTGTTGCCATTGAGAGCTTTGATTAGGATGGGTCTGGCTTCCTGGGTGGAAATCTTTCGCAGGAGGAAGCTGGGGTGCTAGAGGACAGGGGGAGTTTGGCTGGGGGGAGGGTCAAAGAAATTACTAGGGAGGACTGAGCTAAGGTCAGTGAAAGTGGTGTTGAACCAGTTAGCTATGGTGGCAGGCTCGGTGGAGGTGGTGCCATTTCTAGTGAGCTGGGATGGGCAGGGGAGCAAGCTTTACCATTGAGTTGCTTAATATTATCCCAGAAGGTCCGGGCTGAGCCCCAGGAGGAGGTAAGGGAGGCCTGGTAATGGTCTGCCTTGGCTTTCCTGATGGCCCATGAGCACTTATTCCGGGCTGCATTGTATGCTTGCCTATCAGACAGACGACCTGTTTCAGTGGCAAGGTGCCAGAGGTCATCCCGGTTTCTAAGTAATTGTAGGAGGGCCGGGCTAACCCAGGGTGCGCTCTGTTTTTGGACCGGGTTTTGCTTAAGGGTGCAAAGAGATCACAGGCCATGTTGAGGGTGTGGAGGAAAAAGGTGAGGCAGTATCAATGTTGGTTGCCTGCTGAATGGGGACCAGTCTATCTGGGTGAGGAGTGCCTTAAGTTTCTTCAGCCCACCAGGGCGGAGGCGCCTCATGGAGGGTGGTCTGGGCTTTGGGCTTGGGATTGGGGCTACCCAGGAATAGGATAGGGAGTGGTCACCAGGGAGTCTGGGAGGACCTGGATGTTTTGGATTTTGGGGTCGGTTAGTTATAATAACATCCAGCAGGGTGCTGGTACCACTCTTAGGGTTAAGTCTCGTGGGCTGGGTGACGAGTTGTGTCAGATCTTGGGCGGCAAATGAGTCTCTGGTGGTGGATGAGGAGGTGCTGAGCCAATTTACATTAAGGTCCCCCACTAGGACTTGTTCTGCCTTATGGTGGAGGGTGGCTAGGTAGTCCGTTAAAGATATCAGGGCTGGGTGCTGGTTCTTTGGGGGAACGTAGGCTGTGGTGAGATAGAGAGGGCTCCTAGAGGGTCTGGGGTGAGTCTGAGGGTAAGGGCCTGGGCCCCATTTATGAGGGTGGGGGGGGAGTGCATGTCCAGGTATTGTGTCCCTGGTGTAGATTGCACAGCCTCCCCTCGCTTGCTTACTCGTCCTCCCGTATAAGGTATAGCCTGGGAGGGAGACAAATGAGTCAGAGTTGATTTGGACAGCCAGGTTTCAACCAGGGCTATGATGTCTGGTTGGTGAGCCATGGCCCAGCACTGTAGGGCGCCAAATTTCTTCAGCAGGCTGCATATGTTCATGGAGGCTACTCAAGACCAGTGGGCTGAGTGGGTGGATGGGAGGGGAGGCCTGGGTTGGGTGTATGTTCCCGTTAGAGCAGGAGGAGGAGAAGTGCTCTGGTCAGAGGGAGGCAGATGGAGAGTTTATGCCGGGAGCGATAGAATAAGGAATGGGGTTTGGTTGCACAAGGGGTGGGTAGCACAGGCAGAGAAGGCCTGAGTGATCAGAAGTGCAAGGGGGCTGTAGGGGAGGACAGGTGATATCTGGAAGGGGGGTGAGGTGGAGAGGAGCATATGGGATGTGTGGAGGAGGAGGGAGGGGTAGGAGCAGTGTTAAAGGAGGAGGGGAGGACAGGAGGGTAGGTAGGAACACTGGAGTAGTGAGGCTGAGGGTTAATAGGGACACTAGGGTATGTGGAAGGCAAAGGGAGGAGGAGGAGGAGAAGAGATAGACTGGCGAGCAGGGGATGCATGTGCATAGTTGGGAAGGCTGGTGGAGCTGAAGTGAGGAAAGAATGGGGGGACTAGGATGAAAGAGGGGAGATAGTAGTGAGAGATCACCGCTGAGTCTAGTTGCTGCTATGGTGTGGTGGTAGTGTATGTGCGTGAAGTGCATAGAGTACCAGGTTCAAGCCTTGATCAGGGTAATAGGAGAGAACTAGACTAGTGGCTGTAGCAGCAGGGAGTTGGGTTCAGGTTTGTAGAAGCACTTAGATAACACTTTAGTTGTGTCACAGGGTTAGTGCGTTCTTTATAGTTATGAAATCCTGCAGTAAAAAATATGCAGGTGTTCTAGGTGAGTGGTGGAACTGTGGACTTTGAAAACAAGGGTGCAGGGTTCAAATCTTGCAAGGCAGCAGGAAGAAGAGGTAAACTTATATTTTGGCAGATTGGGTAGGGAAGTGATTAAGAGGCTTAGAAAGTAGTAATAAAGTAGGTAGGCACTGTGGTGCAGAGGTAGAGCAGCTGACTCTGACTGCAAGGGTACTGGGTTTGAACAGAGTGTAGACAGGGCCAATATTTTAAATCTGGGCAGGAGGGAGTGAGGTATGGTTAAGAGCATAAAAATAGAGGAAGTTGTTGGCCTGGTTCATTGGCTCAGAGGATAGTCAGTAGAATTTAGAAAAAAGGGTACCAGGTTTGATACTAGTAGTTGCTTAGAGATAGGCTGAAGGATAAGTGCAGAAAGTAGGTAATAGAAGGAATCCAAGGGAACTGCAGTGACCTCTAGTGGGACAGCTGTGAGCTAGTAGCTAGGAGGTATATGGAGAGGACAGAGGAGCTAGAGTGGAAAGTGCAGTGACCCCTAGTGGTTGGTGCCTATAACCTGCAAATGGGAAAGTGGACACTTAGTAAAAAGGAGGGTAGGTCACGTGTCACATCACGTGACCTGCCAGCAGCAATATATGGAGTGCCGACGGTGGCAGGGAGGGTGGTTGGGGTGGGAAGTGCCTCACAACAGTCAGGCTGTAGTGCAGGACACTTTACCTCTTACAGGCTCTGGCAATCCCCGATTTCAGTCTCTGCTGCTGGGCTGAGTTTTGAGAGTAGGGAGATTTGTTGGAGAGAGCGGGAGGGGGGAATGAGGGGCAGTAGTAGGGTAGTTTAGTAGGGGTGGGGAGATGGCAGAGGTGCCCTGCTCGTGGACTAAGTGCGGCATCCACAGATTTTTTTTCCCTGGATCCTAACTAGGATCCATCACTATCTAACCCTACATCTGTCTTTGGTAGTGTAACCCCCTTGTTCCCCAGGGTTACTAGAATCCTAGTTAGATCAGTGGCAGGCAGGGAAAGCAACTTGTGAAATGCCAGGTAAATGGGTTTCACACTGTCACACTCTGTTTTTCAGTCTCAGCTGAGCTGGAGTGGTGATGTTACTTTGGAACTCTCGCAGCAACATAAGCCACATTTGTCAAGCTGGCTTAGAGAGTGAATTGGAATGTTCAGTGAGTGTTAGGAGTCAGTCTGCAGTAGAAGTTCTAAGAGGAGGCTGCAGCTGCTGGGCAGCTCCTCACCTAGCTCTGATAAGGAGCTATCCCCTTTTCTTTGGTGGCTGTTTGTTCTCACCCTAGAAGAAGAACAACAACAAAAGAAGATAGTAATTGAAGTGGCGGAGACCTTGTTTTTGGTTTTCCCAATGCCCCATCCCAGGAGGGATGGGGGCAAACTCCAGGATTCAGGAGCAATCCCCTTGATCCATTTTCTTTGTGGTGAAGCTGCCAAGGACATCTTCATTTGGTTGTGAGTATAAACCTTTTGTTTTGTGAAAGCCCAGGGGCATCTGCAAGCCCAGTAGGGTGAATTTCTCTGATCATGGGACCAGTCACCCAGTTTTAATTTAAAAGTTTCTGCCTACGTTGGAGTCCAAGGATGTGACTGTCCAAGTACAGAACCTTTTAGCTGGACACCCAGAGGTGTGTCAGTAGTATGTTAAGTGTGAAAAACATTTCAAGATAGCATCTACAAGTTTTCTCTGTGAAGGTGTTATTAACCAGATGAATGGGCGAGTATAAACTTGGAAGCAAAAGGTGGGAGACCAACCATCTGGAGTAACCAGTTTACCTCTCCAGGTTTAGTTTAGGTACCAGTATATTTTCATTCAGTGCATGTGGCCAGTGCCTAATGGAAATAATTACCCTGAGATGTGGGTTTGGATTCTCTGTTCATCAGTTTACCCCAGTATAGTGGGTGCTGGAAGATTTTGAGCCTAGATATGCTCAGTGTGGTCATAAGTACCACTTCTATCGATGTGGGAAATGGGGACAGTACTAGTTCAGGCAGTTGTGCCAGCCTTCAGTTTCAGAACCAGAGAGTTCACTGTTTTGTGTCTTTACTCTATGCTAAATGAGAATGTCAGGAATGTCTATACTCTGGAGAATCTGCAATACCAGAATGTGGAACCCTGTGGGGGTCCATCTTCGCTTTTTGATTATTCCTATTCTGTTACGAGAATAAAAGCCATACTCTAGAATCCCAATGTGGTTTGGACAGTATTGTTATTGCTTCCGTGTGTGTGGATTTACTTGGGTGCTCCTGTCCAGAAGTGCAAATCTGGCATGACTTTGAGCAAATGTTTTCTCCCAGGGACCCGGGTTGCTGGCCATGGTAGATGGTCCCACCAGGTGTGTGCCAGGTAGTAGCCACACTTGACTGACTGTTCCTTCTAATAACAGTCTGGTCCACCGAGTCTAATGGTGACCCCCTTCATTATTTCCAAAGAGAAATGTAACATTTAACTTATGTAAACCCCCAACCCTCTCTTTTACCCCGCCTAGACACTTTGTGGTGAGAGGAGCAGCCCTGCTAGTTAAACAAGGGGGGGTCAGTGGGGGGGGTTACAAAAATGGGGGCTCATCCGACAATGTGTTTTTGAATTTGGGAGAAAACAAAAAGGTAGTTTGCTCAGGTTGTGGCTAGCGTTTTTCCTGTCTGGCAGTTGGTAGCCCAAAATTGGAAGCTTTGCGCAGAAGGATTTTGCCCAGAGTAGTGCCATCAGTATGTGCTGCTGTGTGCTTGCTATTTATGTGCTGCTGTGTGTTGTGCCATCGTTTACCAAGGAGCTGTAAAGCCAAATTGTGTGTGTCCCTTGTCCTGCATCAAGTAGAACATTTACCAGCTTTAATTCTCACGTTTGTGTGACAAAAAGTATTATGGACTTTAGGAAACAACAAGACAAATGTGCCCTGAAAGTTTCAAATGCTTGCTATGTGAATTGGGGGAGTCGCTAAAGAAATAGCCAAGTTCTGACATGAAATGGTTCAAAATGGCACTCCCACCATGAAAAAGTTCAGCCGAGAAAAAAGTTGTTTTGCAATTAAAATTTTGCCTGCTCGACAATCGCCATGGAGGAAGAGCATGGGAAGAGTGAGAGAAGCTCATTTGCATGGCGTTGAGTGATTGGTGAGACTGCAATCGATCCCACTCTCTAGCCAGCTTCAGAGTGCTGCCCAGTGTTCGAGAGGGAGCGAGTGAGTGGTTTGAGAGCTGGTAGCAGGAGAATCGCCACAGTGACTGTGACCGTTCTAAATTCTGTAAAAACAGACTGTTTCTGTGCAAGTTTGGGCTCAACCCTGTATCCGACCGACTGGGAAGCAAGCGTGGTGTTCATAGTGACAATCGGCGGGATCACCAGCCCGATTCAACCCAGAGGCCTTCCAGGATCAGCTTTAGGCCGAGATTTTCCAATGGAGCAAGCCAGCTACTGATTCAGTGAGTACTATTCAGCAAAATTGAGCTCAAACTGTGTTGTGATTTTCAAAAGCCAGCTGGATGTGTGTGTAAACAGTGTGATTGTTTTTGCCAAGATGGACTGTAAAGTAAAATCAAAAACAAACAAGAATTCTGAGCAATAGACTGTAAGCATGTATTATGGATTCAGCAACAGTATAATTTTCTGAGCAATTTGAGAGACTTTGAGTTGTATGAGAGGCTGCAAAAAGCAGACAATCTTGCTCCTAGAAACACTGTGGCTTTAGTGACTTTAAGCAAGTAAAAATTGATTGAAATGCTAATTGTAAAGTCCCAAAAAATCATATAGATGTGCTGAGGAAAGTAAAAACAGTTCAATTGTTACAGTTTGAGTAAATTTTCATTATACAGAAAGTCGGATATGCAGTGGCTTGAGTCAGATACAGATTGTTGATGCACCAGGAGTGCTGCCGCCACCATTACAGGGTGGGGCAGTAATGTAAACACAGCAGCAGGGAGCCATTTTGAGAGACTGTTTCAAGTATAGTAAACTCAGTAGTAACAGTAAACTTTTGTGTGCTTATTTATAGACATGGCTTCAGGACCATCCCGCTACCCGGATCATGCCCGTGCTATGATAGCTGAGGAGGTTGCCAAGCTTAAAAAAATTGAGCATTGTTTCTACGGTGGAAGTTTGCCTCCTCCCTTGCGATTCCCAACTACCCTGTGAGAGTATGCATAATGTGCCTCAAGGCCGGAAGGGACATATTCTTGATTCCTTACTGTTCAGGGTGTTTAGAGAAACAAGGTGTGACTAGAACATCACAAATTCATCTGGCTCCCACCTGGACAAAAGTACAACACTCTGCATGTAGCAGCACACAGCACCAGGTTGAACATGTAGGGGGAGGCCCAGCAGAGTGTGGCACAAAGGAAGAGGGTGTAGATTTACTGCTGGAGCAAATTCCTTGTGATGTTTCCACGCCTGTGTTGCAGATGGACAGTGCAGAGGGAGAGTCAGTGGATCCATGGAGAGAGGGTCCAAGCCCTAGACTCATTGGAGAGGATGAGGTTTGAGAGACTCTAGAATGGGATGTGTCTACCTCCATGCCCAGTGAAGAGTGGACTGTCTCTGGAGTGAGGATGACTGCTCACTCCTGGACTTAAGTTTTGAGTGAGGAAGAAGAGGAGGAAGCTATGTACCTTTCTGTTGAAGGTCCTAGTCTGCGGCCTCAAGTTCCTGCCTCAGAGGAACCAGAAGAAGAAGTTGGTGACTCCACAGCCCTGCCCTCAGAAGTGGTCAGAGACAAGTTCTACGTTGCTTTGAGTATGCAACTCTGGCTGAACCAGGACTGGCTGCCCCCAAGCCAGGCCGAGGGTTGTACACTGATGAAGAGCAGTAAGGAGGAAAGACTGGTTTGTAGGAGGGCCAATGACATCTATGGGTGGTCCTTTCCTACCTTTCCTCAGAGAGTCTGGGAGGAGATTGAGCAAAACTGGAGAGCTTGGCTAGTGGTGGAAGCAAGCCAGAACATGTATCCAGGTGCAATGCGTTATGTCAGAAACAAAGTGATGAGACAGACTGCAGTTCTGGAAGTTGGGCAGAACATTGTTCATAGACACAGTACGATATGTGGACAACACAGGGAAAGAGACTTTCCATTTTGTCAATTACGAGCACCCAGATGGGGTCATAATTCATGCATCTGACCCCTTGTGGTACTACCCTCAATGTTACCATCCTCCTGAGAATATGCCCATGCCTACCCAGAGGGAAGCAGAGCAGTGGTAGCAAGTGTGTGCCATCCAGCCGTTGCTGTACCCTTGTTGTCCCACCAGTCTGGTGTTCCAAGATCCAAGGTGCATCCAGATTTATCAGCCCTGCAGTGTGCCTTTCCAATTTCATCGCCTGGTCTTCCAGATAGCCTAGATGACATCAGCCCAGCTGTTTTCCTGATTCATCACCTGGGATTTCAGATGACATCAGTCCAGCTGTTCCTTTCCTGTTCCAAGGTTTCATCTCCTAGATGACATCAACCCAGCAGTTTCCAATTTCATCATCCTGTTTTCTGAAGATTTCCGACCAGCTGTATCCGAAAAATGCTGCCAGGGAGAGTCTTCGGCTGGAGAAGTAGGTGATGTCCATTTTTTTTTTTCGTTCTTCAAGGGACTGGTAAGTCCAGATTTTTCTTAATTTATTGACATTACAATACACATCCTACACCTGGCAGACTACAGACTGTTGAACTGTACATAAAGACTCTCCCCTTTTGGGATTACAGTACTTCAAGAACTGTGCTTCAGTGGGCTCCGGCCCAGGAGAGACTCTTAATGGACTCTGTCTTCAGGCATAACTGTTTGTCACTAGTTTGAACAGTTAGGGCATTCCATTCCCCCAAAAGGTGTATTGTACATAATGTTGGTATTTTCTACTGTTTTCTACTTTTCTGCTTTTCTAAAAAATATTTTTCGGATTCTCCAGTGTTTTGATGGTAGGGGTTATTGTTATACTGTGTGTTTTGCTGATAGGGGTTATTGTTGTTATACTGTGTGTTTTGATGGTAGGGGTTATTGTTGTTATACTGTGTGTTTTGATGGCAGGGGTTATTGTTGTTATACTGTGTGTTTTGATGGTAGGGGTTATTGTTGTTAAACTGTGTGTTTTGCTGATTTGGGGTGTTTTTTGTCTCTTTTCTCTTCCAGGTGGTTTCTGTTAAAGAAGATAGAAGAGAAGAGAAGACAAGAAGAGGATAAGAGGGGCTCATCGGAGTTCCTCTGTGCTTTAAAGTGTTTTTAAAGTATAGTGTATGGTTAACATGTGTTAACAGTTTTCCTTCTACAGGTGTATATGTGTGGGGGATTATGGGAGTGTAATGTTTTGGTATAGTGTTAGCTCTGTGTGTTTGGTTTGCAGGTGTTCTGGGTTGGGGGAGGTTCCCCTTTTTAGTAGGTTTTTGGTTAGATAGGCTTTCCCTAGAGGGCTAGGGGAAAAGACAAACTGTGGTCCTGACTGGCTGTAGGGGCCGCAGTGCTGGTCTAGTAGAGCATGCTCTGGACAGTTCTTCCAGACGCCACTGATTATCCATGGTAAGATCCTAGTGTAGAGGCTGATGCATCAGCCAATGGCCTATGGGCCCTAAATGTTGCCGACCAGTGCCTGGCACATGGTAGGAGAGGGCCTGATCAACCCTCTCCGTAGGTAGCACGTAGGGTAGGGTGGCCCGATGCTGGGTAGGTAATGACTGGGGACAGACATTTTCCTGGCTGAGGGTGGGTATAACCCCCTTGTTCCCTGGGTTACTAGAATCCCAGTTAGATCAGTGGCAGGCAGGGAAGGCAGCTTGTGAAATGCCAGGTAGTTGGATTTCACACTGTCACACTCTGTTTTTCAGTTTCAGCTGAGCTGGAATGATGATGTCACTTTGGAACTCTCACAGAAACATAAGCCACATTTGTCCAGCTGGCTTAGACAGTGAATTGGAATGTTCAGTGAGTGTTAGGAGTCAGTCTGCAGTAAGAGTTCTAAGAGGAGGCTGCAGCTGCTGGGCAGCTCCTCACCTAGCTCTGATAAAGAGCTACCCCCTTTTCTTTGGAGGTTGTTTGTTCTCACCCTAGAAGAACAACAAAAGAAGATAGTAATTGAAGTGGTGGAGACCTTGTTTTTGGTTTTCCCAATGCCCCATCCTAGGAGAGATGGGGGTGAACTCCAGGATTCAGGGGCAATCCCCTTGATCCATTTTCTTTGTGGTGAAGCTGCCAAGGACATCTTCATTTGGTTGTGAGTACAAACCTTTTGTTTTGTGAAAGCCCAGGGGCATCTGCAAACCCAGTATGGCGAATTTCTCTGATCATGGAACCAATCACCCAGTTTTAATTTAAAAGTCTCTACCTACATTGGAGTCCAAGGATGTGACTGTCCAAGTACAAAACCTTTTAGTTGGACACCCAGAGATTTGTCAGTAGTATGTTTGAAACTTTTTATTTATTTTTTCTCTCTTTTAGCACGTCAGAAATAAGTACAGTTAATCAGTGACAAGAGGAAATACGTACATGAGAACAACTTTCCAGCTTAGCTATCAATTGAGAACCGTTTGCTTGAGAAGAAGCTTTGAAAACATTATAGTACTACACCAGGGGCTTCTGTTAGTAAGTCATGCCCCCCTCTATTGCCACTTATGAGAAGTCTGATAGGTTGGGAAATATTCGGGGGATTTCCAACCACCAGAATATTTTCCCACATTATGTAACAGGTCTGCTGTATTATTATAGGTCCATCTAACTGCATCTGTGGGAATTAAGATATTGGTTGAGTCAAAAGCTACTTGGAAGGGGCTGGTCATCCCATTGGCAAGTTGATTAAACTTACTGTTAAGCTAATCTGCCTCCTCAGTCAAGGGACCAAATCTGGTCTCGATTGAGATATACTCATAAACCATGGGGTCCAATAGTTCATTAGATCTGGGGACCTCCGCTGCAGGCGGGCCGTCATACTCTCCATTTTGTATATGTCATAAATTGTTTTTTCCAACTCTGGCGTAGTAGGGGCCTCTGAATGGACCCAGAGTCTAGTTATGCATTTTTTCAGCTACTCCTAAGAGAATACTCAGTAGGTATCTTTGCTGCTTTGGTTTCACTTGTTTTCTGGGGAGATGTAGGAGAATTGATAACTCTGGGGACATTCTATACTAGGGAATAATTCTCTGATTTTCCTGCCTGTCTCCGACCAGTAGGCATCTAGGACCTGGCAAGACCAGAATACGTGGGTGTGTGTGGCTACCTCGGCTCCACAGTTCCTCCAACATGCAGAGTCCCTGCTGATCGAGTATTTGGAAGTGATCTGCAGAGTCTGGAAATATCTGGCAGTCACCTTCCAGGAGAATTCTCTCCAGGTGTAGGAGTTAGTGGTCTTGTGTTGCAGTCTCCAAATATGAAGCCAGTCTGTTGGGGTGAGTGAGAGAGCTCAGCCTCCCATTGGAACTGTGTCCCCTCCATATTTTGGGGGGAATCGGCCAGTATTGCTTTGTAGGTTCGTGAAATAAGAGGACTTTGGGCCCCCCCCCCTCAAATAATTGAAACGGTAGACTAAATAGCTGGGGTATTTGTTTGGAGGATACGTCTAGGCCCAATTTCTTGTCTAAAAAAATGTCTGATCTGGAAGTATTGGAAGAAGTCCCATTTGGGAAGTAAATATTCTCTCTGAAGTTGGTCAAATGGTTTAAAAGTCCCATTATTGTAGAATTGGTATGTGTGCACCAGGCCCTGCCCTGTCCACCCTACAAAGGATTGGTCAAGCTGAGCTGGCACAAAGGACTCGTCTCTAGAGGGAACACTTAACCAACCCCCAAAACTATTTTCAGGAAGGGACAGGACTATAGCCCAGCTGTGCAGTAGCCCTTTGGTTATGGTGTCCTCTCTGTTTGAGGTATGGTATCCTCGTGGATGACCTATAAGAGCGTGGTCCAATGTGGTATGCATAAGTTCTCTTTCTATAATTACCCACGGTGGAGCCCAGTGCTCTGGTGTCAGCCAAGCTGCCATGTGGGAGACTAGGGCTGAGATCCAATACTTGTAAACATTGGGGAGCGCCAGTCCACCTTTCTCTTTAGGAAGTTGTAATTTGTGTAAGGCTATCCAAGGTTTATTCCCTGACCATATATGTTTCTTGAAGGATCTATACCAGTGAGTCAGGTCCTTGAATGTGGGAGGGATCGGGATGTTTTGCATAAGATAATAGTATTTTAGGGAGGGTAATCATCTGGAGAGATTGGACCCTGGTGAGTAAAAGTAAGGGTAAAGGGAGAGGGAGCCACCTGTCCAAGTCTGATTGTATCTCCATAGAGAGGGATTCATAGTTGAGCTCATATAATTCCTCAAATTTTAATAGGATGTTAACTCCTAAGTAAGTTATGAAGGGTTTATTCCATTTATAGTTATATTTGTCCTGTAGTGGGAGAGGAAGGTCTCCTTGTACAACTAAAGCTTCTGATTTCCCCTGATTGATGGTATAGCCCGTTATCTCCTCTATTATCATTAGTAAGTTGGTTAATGACTCAAGAGAAGCCGAGGGGTTAGTGATATAGAGTAACAGGTCATCTGCATAGTATGCTAATTTTTGGTTGGATTTTGAGGTCTGGCAGCTGTGGACATTAGGGGTTTGTCATAAGAGTTAGGCTATGGGTTCAACGAACAGGGCAAACAAGATATGGGGATAGGGGACAGCCCTGCCTAGTTCCCTGGTAGAGTTGGAATCTATCCAACTGGGTACCGTTCACCTTCACAACAGCCTCTGGAGAGATATAGATTCCTCTAACTGTTTTTATGAACTCATCTGGGAAGGTACATTTCTTCAGTGATGCCAGTAAAAAGTCCCACGACACCATATCAATGCTGATTAGGATCAAAGGGGAGTTTGAATGCCTGGCATGAGTGATCAGAAATAGTGTGCGTTTAATGTTATCAGTTGTCTTGCGCGATTTTATAAAACTCAAGTGATCCGGGTGTATTATCGTGGGGAGGATCTCATCTAACCTGTGAGCAAGGATACTGGTATATAGTTTATAATCTTGATTGGGGACGGAGATGGGTCTGTAGGAGTCACAGAGGTGGGGAGGCTTATGGGGTTTCAGAATGACTGAAATTGAGGCGTGTCACCAAGAGACAGGCATTCTGTTGTGTTTTGACTTTTCTGTAGGGCCTTCAGTAATGGTTCCTTGACCCAGTTCCTGGAGCTTTTATAGAATTCCGGTCCAAACCCATCCGGCCCAGGGCTCTTTCCATTTTTAATCTTTTTCACCGCTAGGTGTAACTCTTCTGTTGTAATGGGTGAAATTAATTTGTTCTGTTGTTTTTTTGAGATAGTGGGTAGCTTAATTTGGGCTACGAATTCTGGAATAGCTTCAGGGGTTAGTTCCCTGGGAGGGCCATATAGATGTTGATAATAAGATCTCGATGCCCTTAGAATTTCCTGGGCGGAGTAAGATTTTGTTGGTGTTGTGATCGTTAATTTTGGTGATTGTATTCATTTGTATCTGTCTACGAAGATGGTATGCCAGGATTTAAGATGCTCGTGCCACCCCCCATAGTTTTTCTGTTTTAGCCACAAAAGGGCCTGCTCAGTTTTTGCTGTCAGAAATTTTTGTGTAGAGGTTTGTGTTTGGGATATCAAGGGTGGTATCTCTGAATCCCCTTGCATATGTGCCTCCTGTAGGAATTTCAGTTTCTCCTGTAACTCTCTCAGTTTGGCCTCTCGTTTCTTCTTCTTCTTATGTGTGGCGTGTGCAATAATATGTCCATGTAGGACTACCTTAATGGTGTCTCATAATGTTTGGGGGGAGGTTTGTGGGGACTGGTTATCTGCGATAATTTTCATTATATTTTTCTCTAGTAAATCCTTGAACTCTTTTTCTCGAAGTAGAGAAGGGTTAAATCTCCATGAGGTCTGTCTTATTTGCTTAATGATGGAGAGATCTAGGGAAACCGGGGCATGGTCCGAGAGGACAATATTCATTATTTCCACTTTAAGAATTAGGTTGCTATGTTCCTTGCTAATGCACAGATAGTCCAGTCTGGAGTAATGTCTGTGGGCGTGGGAGTAGAATGTGAATTTATGCTGGTGTGGGTGGAGTTGTCTCCATGTGTCTACCAGGCCCGTATCTTTAATCAGTCATCTCAGGTGTCTCTGCCCTGGCGACTGAGGGGGTGTCTGGATGCAGAGGTATCAGCTGATGGTTTGAGTAGGCAGTTAAGGTCTCCTCCAACCACCAGGGCCCCGTTTGGTGCAATAAGATAGTGTTCATTAGTAACTGAACTGAGGAAGCGTCTGAGTTTGGAGGGACGTAGGTACTACAGCCCGTTAAGGTGGTGTGGGCTATCTGGCCCACTGCCAATGCCAACCTACTATCTCTGTCCGAATATTGCTGTGTGATTTGAAATTGAGAGTATATAGGGATCAAGATGACCGTTCCCTGTCTCCTACCCTTCTGATATGAGGATTCCATTATCTGGGAAAACCCCATTTTCAATAACTTTTGGTGTTCTGCTGTGGAGAGGTGAGTCTCCTGTAACAGGAGTACGTTGGGCCTCTGTTTTTTAAGCCATTGGAGGGTGCAGTATCTCTTAATTGGGCAGGCCAGCCCGTTCACATTGTGGGAGAGAATTTTAAACTGTTACCATATTCGATTCCACTCCTCCCCAGCGCCCCCCCCCCAAGGCCCCCCATCAATGTTCCCATTATAGAGACAGACATTTCCCATGTCTAGGTCACCATGTACATCGGAGTTTTGTAGCTGAAGAGATATTTGTAAAGGGAGGGGGATAACCTGGGAATGGGACTGTTTGGGCCAAATGGGCCTCCTGCAGTCCCCATTAACTATATACACTCCACTGTAGAGGCAATAATTAGTGACTTCCAACATCTGAAACCCACTAGAGGGGGCAGATACGGGAAGAATTCTTCTCTGCCATTTGGAGATTCTAACCTCAATGGGGTTTACTCTCTTGGGGAAACCCCTGCCTCTAAAAGGTTTGGGATAGTGGGATGAAAGGGAAGTAATAAAACAAAAAATGATAAAACATGTGACTGGTTTTGGGCTATATTGGGTGGGAATTAAAAAAAGGTGCTTCATTTCAGGGTCAGATGAGACCACATCGAGCCCTCGCCACACCCTGGCAAGTTATGATGTAAGGGGGGGAGGCACAGTTTTTATCTGGTCCTGGTTCAGGAGGGAAGGAGGTGGGGGGGAAGGGGGACAACATAAACTTCAAAAGGGAGTACCAGAAGGGAGGGCGGGGGAAGGGACTCCACTCCTGAAAGGTTCAGAATCAACAACCTAGAGCATCATAGAGTGGGTCCATTACTTCTCCCCCCAAAAGATTCCTTACGAATGTTTTTAGCCCCGGAGTCTGCCAAAGCCATGGAAATCCAAAAGGCAGAAAGAGAAAAGGGGGTGCAGAACTCTGCATCCCCCAGCCCCCCCCCGCCAGACCCAGGGTTCCCCCATAAACTCAGTAGGGGGTCACTTAGGCCAATTTGCCCAGGTTCAGTTCAGCCCACTTTTTTCTGTGCATCACACCTAAGGACAGTCCATGATGTTTGGTAGTGGCCTGGCTAGATAGTCCTGGCTTCCATTGTGCTCCAAAGTGGAATACAGTTCATCCAGCCAGATCCCCCGACCCAGCTGGTCCCCTTCCCCAAATTCTGTCCTGCGCATTCAGATGTCTGGTGGGCAGCCCCACACTCTTAAGAAGAAAGAACAAGAGAGTCGAGCCTCGGCTCCTAAGCCAGGAGCCACTACGGGGGAGCCCATACAGCCCACAGAACCAACATTTGGTTCGCGTATTCATTTACCTGACTACTCGGGACCAGCACCTCTCGGAGGGCTCTACCTGGCACCAGGGCCCCCCCCACCCCCCGGGGTCCCGGACCCAGCCCTGGAGCCTCACCCCAGATTAAGCCTATCATAGGGGTAATGAGCAGCGTCAGCACAGGACTCCTCATGTCTCCCCTACAAAACTAGTGGGGGCCCATGGATATAAACTCCGTGTCACATAACTTTGTTGATGTTCATTTCAGGGGCCCAAGCCCGAGAGGTCGACTGTCAGACCCCCAGACCCCCCAACCCCATCATCCATCCAACAACTGTCAGTTAGTTGGGAGCTTCGAGTTCACCCATATTCCTGTCTGATACTGCCACCTCCTTCAGCTGGAAAACCAGGGCCTGCATTATGGGTGGGCCACTTCACTGGTATTATATTGGTGTCCCCAGGAAGGTGCAGCAGAGGCCCCAGATGCCCAGACCCGAGTCCCTATTTCACAGCCCTCTGCCCTGGTCTGCTTGAGAATTACCTGGGCCCTGCACCCCAGTTTCTCCCAGTCCACCCTCGCCCGGCTCGATGATCACATGTTGGGGAGCCCCCTACAGGCCCAAGGGCCGCCCACCTACCTTCAAACTGACTGTCGAGAGGATGTTCAGTGATGGGGCATCTGAGTCCATCTCCATAATTCCAGTATCTATTTGCGCCTGGATTGAGTCCATCATATACAGCAACCAGGCCAAAATCAGCCCCAATGATGTCTCTGGCGGGATTTTAAATGCAGTTCTTCCTTTTGGTATCTTGGGGACTAAGTGCTGCTCGATGGGAAACCAAACTGGGTTGAGGGGTTATCTCAAGTGTCCTTGTTTCGCTCTCCATGAGGCTGCATGTTCTTGCTATTTGAAGGGAGGGGCCGTGCAGGAAGGACCGGGACAGACTGTATCGGCTCACATAAGGGAGTCCTAGATCAGCTTCCTAGGATTCCTGTCTGTCTAACTGTTTAAGGAGAGCTTTAATTCCCTCCAGTGCAGACTGCTGGTTTTTTTTGCCCTGAGCTGCGGCCTGCTGAGTGGCCAAGTTTTTCCTTTGACCCTTCCCAGAGGAGGCTCGGGGTGGAAGTACAAACCCTCTGGCCCCCAAGTCTTGCATTGCCTCTGCCGCTGAGTCATGCGATTTCTGCCCTGTCGGGAACTGGACCACCAGTCTATGAGGGTAAGGGGTTCTGAATTTTAATTGCTGCTGTCTTAAAATAGGGAAGATCGGAATATATGTCCTCCATTTCTGCACTGTATTTGGTGCATTGTCATGATCAAAAAAGATCCTCTGTTGGCCATAGAAAACCTTCCCTTGCACCCAGGCTTTTTTCAAGATCAGCTCTTTTGTTTGAAATTTATGAAATCAAACCAGGACTGATTGTGGTCTTGCTTCAGGGAGGGAGGGTTTGGGGCTCAGTGCCCTATGAGCCCTTTCAATCTTGATTGGCATTTTGGAGTCTAATGAGAGTTCTGTGCGGAGAAGTTGCTCAATGAATTCCGGCATGTCAGATCCCTCACTGTCTTCGGGAAGGCAATAGATCCACATATCTTTCTGGTGGTGCCAGTTCTCAGCATCCTCCTGTCTTTCCATAGTTAGGTGGCAGAAGTCTGTAATTTGGCCCAGGGTTTCTCTGAGTTGGCGGGTGGTGTCAGAGAGCTCTTGTGCGCCTTGTTCCAGCATGGATACCCTTAGCTGTGTGGAATCTAGATCTTTCAAAGTTCGTCTTGGTTTTGGTTAAACTCGGAGAACTCTGATTTAAAATCCCAAAGTTCTCTCAGGATACAGTCCAGTTTCTGGTCGGTCTGTGAGGCCGTAGCCAATTTTTTTTTTATTTTTTTTGCATGTTGGATTGTTGGCAGGATTTCCCTGAGGCCTCTGTGTCCGAATGGGCCGATTCTGGGGGTTCCATTGTCAGGGTAAGTAGTTGAAAGCGATTGCCTCCTCCCTTATTTCTACTTGTTGCCATTCTGCACAGGTTTAAAAGCCTTCTGCTGTTGGAAAATTGTTGATTACTGAAGGCTGAGGTCTGTTTTATTTTCAGGGTGAAGTGGAGCTCCGACTTTAGGCTGCCATTCACACCGGAAGTCGTCAGTAGTATGTTAAGTATGAAAAACATTCCAAGATAGCATCTGCAAGTTTTTTCTGTGAGGGTGTTATTAACCAGATGAATGGCTGAGTATAAACTTGGAAGCAAAAGGTGGGAGACCCCCCCCCATCTGGAGTAACCAGTTTACTTCTCTGGGTTCAGTTTAGGTACCAGTACATTTTCATTCAGTGCATGTGGCCAGTGCCTAATAGAAATAATTACCCCAAGATGTGGGTTTGTTCATCGGTTTACCCCAGTATACTGGGTGCTGGAAGATTTTGAGCCTAGATGTGCTCAGTGTGGTTATAAGTACCACTTCCATCCCTGTGGGAAATAGGGACAGTACTAGTTCAGGCAGTTGTGTCAGCCTTCTGTTTCAGAACCAGAAAGTTCACTGTTTTGTGTCTTTACTCTATGCTAAATGAGAATGTCAGGAATTTCTGTACTCTGGAGAATCTGCAATACCAGTATGTGTAACCCTGTGGGGGTCCATCTTCGCTTTTTGATTATTCCTACTCTGTTATGAGAATAAAAGCCATACTCTAGAATCCCAGCGTGGTTTGGACAGTATTGTTATTGCTTCCGTGTGTGTGTGGATTACTTGGGTGCCCCTGTCCAGAAGTGCAAACCTGACATGACTTTGAGCAAACGTTTTCTCCCAGGTACCCGGGGTTGCTGGCCATGGTAAATGGTCCCACCAGGTGTGTGCCAGGTAGTAGCCACACTTGGCTGACTGTTCCTTCTAATAACAGTCTGGTCCACCGAGTCTAATGGTGGCCACCTTCATTATTTCCTAAGAAAAATGTAACATTTAACTTATGTAAACCCCCATCCCTCTCTTTTACCTCCTAGACACTTTGCGGTGAGAGGAGCAGCCCTGCTAGCTAAACAAGGAGGGGCCGGTGGGGGGATTACAGTAGGATTTCTGGTAGGATCCTATGCAGGGTACAAGCACTATCTGACAGATAGTGGTAGAATCCATAAAAGCACTATCTGAGCAACACTAAATTCCAGCTTGGAATTCTGCGGCTGCATAAGCCGCAACAGAATCCAGACTTTTGAATCCCAACTGCTCTCCCTGAACATTCCAAGGCTGTTTTGTCCTGTCAGCCTGAACTACACAGTTTGCATTTATAGCTTTTCACATAAATAAATCTTTATAGCACAAAGTCTAAGCATGTTTACATCTACTTCATGGGAATGCTCACTTTCTCAGCTTTCTCCTGCATTTTTTTTCTCAGAAATTTAGTCATGGGAACCAGAGTCGCTAAGGCTCGAAGTTCACCCGCTGTTAGAAATCAAGCAACATGCAGTGACTTCCCCCACTGTCAAGATCTAAGTAACTGATAACATCAGCCATTTTTCCTTTAAATAACTTCCTGCACTAGTTTGGAGCCTAGTCTATTTCAATATTTATCCCTTTTGATTCAAACTCCTCCCTGGCATTATCCCACAGACTCTAGTAACATCTCCTGCCTGAAATCTTACACCCTCTCCTGGCTCCTCCTCTATTCTGCCTCTCGGCAGCATGGGTCCTGAGTTCCAGTCACTCCACCTTCCCAGATTAGCAACCCCCCCTTTCCTGACTTTTTATCTATTAACAAACATTTTACCCAGTTAAGGGTATGTCTTAATGTACATTCCTTCCTAGTTTGATGAAAATCTGACAATAAATGGCTTGGCAGTGCCTCTTAGTAAACAGTCATTTGTCAGTGCCGAATGTTTGCTTGCTGGTATTGGCATTGGTACTGCATGAGTTAGAGAGATGCATAATAGGAATGGCAGTGAAGTATTGAACTAACGCCAGCCCCCGCCCCCACCCTGCAGAGACTGACAGGCGTTGGGGTGTGCCTTTGGGTCGTCGCCCATAATGCTCACACCTTTCCACCTCACCCCACCCTACAGACACTGATAGGTGTCACGGTGTGCCTTGGGGTCTTTGGCCCCCTTACACTCACCCCATTCCATAAGGAAATAAGCTGAGATGGGTGCAGTATACAAGAATTTTTTCCACCAATTGTTTAAACAGGAGAGACACACTAAGCTGAAAGCTTGTTTACAGGTGTGGTGTGACGTGTGGGAGCACGAAGTTAAGTGACTTGCTCAGGGTCACACAGCACACAAGTGGGAGCTGTGGGATTCAAACCCAGGTATCCAGATTTGCAGCTCAGAGCCTTAAACTACTGTGTTATACTGCCTCCTTCTTGGGGTGAACATTAGGGCTGAAGACCCCAAGGCACACCTTGGTGCCTGTCAGTGGCTGCAGGGTGGGGGTGGGAGTGGAATGGCATAAGCATTATGGCAGACAACCCCAAGCCACTCCCCCGATGCCTGTTAGTCTGTACAGGGTGGGGTGTTACGGTTGGAAACACTAATACCCCGGGCATTTGTTGGTATTTTTGCTCCAAATTTTTAACATGGACTTTTTGGGACCCCACCTCATGAACAGTGGCACTATTATTTCGTTACTCAGTTCCAAAAGGTGATTTTGCACAGCGAATGCGCCATTCGGCGCAACAGCTGCAAAAAGACATTTTGGGCAGGATGTGAAAAATGACATCTGTACTGTTCATGAGGAGGTGTGAAAAAATGGCACTTCTGAAAATCTGGAGTGGAAATATGAAAAGTGAAAGTGCGGCATGCTTAGAAGTGCGTAATGCCGCTTATGCTGTAATCGTTTTTGGGAATTTGTTCACCAAATTTTCAAGATGGCCTTTTTGGGACCTCCCTTCATGAACAGTGGAACTGTGATTTCATTACTCTGTCCCAAAAGTTGATTTTGCACAGTGACTGTGCCATTCTGCAACACAGATGCGGAAACATGTTTCAGGCAGGATGCAAAAATTGACAGCTATATTGTTCATAAAGAGGTGTGAAAAAATGGCAATGTTGGAAATTTGGAGTGAAAATATTAAAAATTGTCGAAGTTACAAGCGTGCGCATAATCTACGCAATGCACACTCAGAACACAGTCATTTCTTTGGAGTTTTTTCTCCAAACTTGCAACATAGGCTTTTTGGGACCCCACCTCATGAACAGTGGCACTGTCATTTTGTTAATCAGTCCCAAAAGGTGATTCCGCACAGCGACTGTGAAATCACCTCCCCAGACTGAGAAACAAAATGACAGTGGCAGTGGTCACGAGATGGGGTCCCAAGAACCCCATGTTGAAAATTTGGGGCCAAAACTCCAAAAAATGGCTGAGATATCAACCTAAGTTGAACCCCCCCCCCCATTAACTCCCGTTATAGAGCTTACTGTGATTTTCTTCAGTTTGCGATCGGAATTTGAAGAGTGCAGACGTGTTCCCAATCCACAGAAGATCGCAGTGCTGGACCTCCGGAGGTATGTATGGGGTGAGGGGGGATGTGGGGAGGTGGGTGTGCAGATGGAGGGTCTGGATGGGGGGGACCACTAGGATGACGAGGGACCGTTTTCTTTTTTACAGGTAAAAAAAAAAAAATCGGGACAATCTCCTTTTACAGGTGTAATTTTATGAAAAATAGATTTCTTTTTTTTTACACCTCAAGCCGTCGGTAGCCCGTGACATCAGCTCACTCACGCTTCCACCCCCCCACATTGGCCTCGGGCCCCTTCTGATACCCCATGGCTTACCCCCCACGGTGGGGCCGCGGCACTGGGGTCACATGCCACGGTCGTTGGACTAGGTCAGAGGGGCTGGCCTGAGGGGGCTAATTGAAGCTGTGATGGGCTTCATTAATGGCTCCCGGCGGCATTCTCCTTTTCCTTTTTCTGGGAGGCGGGGACATGCAATGACGCGGAGCGTCCTGCCCCGCCTCCAATACGCACTGTTTTGGTGTCGGCAGCCGTGCGACTCCTGGCCTCCACCGGGGTCATGCAGACTCGAGCACATCCCATCCCTCCCCGGAGAAGGAGAGCAGTCCGTGGGGCGCTCTATCCTTCTCCCCGGCCAACCCTCCAGCGACCGAGTCCGTTCCGAACCCGGGTCGCCAGCGTCGCAAGCGGAAATCCCAACGCTGCGCCGGCGGGCCGGCTCATGAAAAATAGATTTCGACACACGGGGGTGGGCTCCCAGTGTGCCAGACTAGTGGGGAGGGATCATTGCCAATCCAGGGATTGGGAACCCCCAAGGTCGGCTGAAAACAAAGGGGGGCATGGAGGGGCATCTGACACCAGGTGTGGGTATCCCAGTGTCAGAAAAACATGTTTACTTTGGCACACTGTGGTGGGCTCCCAGTGTGCCACGATAGTGGTGGTGAGGGGTGCATGATGACACGGGGACTGGGCACTCCATTATCAGCAAAAGACAGCTTGGGTGGGGCATGCCGACACGGGGATTGGGCACCCCGATGCTGGCTTTGTGGGGAGTATGTGGTGGGCAGCAGTAGCCACCAATTATGCAAAGCCGCACTGCTCATTTTTTAGTGCCCCAGGAAAGGCACACTGAGCAAACGAGTTGCTCGGAAGTCCAGCCATGCGCATTACTGTGCGCTGTAATGCATATGGTTGAAATGGTTCTGGTTGCCGGGAAGGGGGGAAGAGATGGGAAGAGATCTGCCATTGCACTTACGAAACTGTCTGTGATTGGAGCAGCAGATGTCTTCCAAGTCAGGTGGTGCTCTGAAACTGACATCATTGGCAGCTTCCCTGTTGATTGGTGGCTGAGGGATGTGTCCCTGAAAATGTTCGCCAGATTGGCCAAACACTGCCACACCTCTGCAATACTCTACTCTCCTCAAAATGTTTCTTGTGCACTGCGCACGCAAGCAAACACAAAAAGTGTGCATATTTTTACAGTTTAAAATTGCTACTCCATTTTCTGTGCACTAGCTGGCTTTATTTTACTCCATTTTTAAAGAGCAGCTAATGCTTTCAGGAGAATTTTAACAAAACATAATATTTAGATGCAGTTCAGCTTGTATTTCACATTAGTTCTGTATTCCTCCTCCTCATTATTTATTACTGATGTAATCTGCATGAAAACAGGATCTTTGCTTCTGAAGAGTTCATCTATTCCTGTTGCTCACTCTCCCTACCTGAAGTCATAATGTACTGCTTATGACATCACAGTTACTCCCATGGCAACAGATTGTGATGTCACAACAGAGGATTATGACTTGAAGTAGGGAGTAAGCTATAGAGGCAGATGAACTTTGAGGTATAAAGATCATGTATTCATACACATTTCCTCATTAATAAATAATGTTGAGGAGAAATATATAAAATATGGAATGCAAACTGAATTGTACCTAAATACTGTGTTTTTCAAAGTTTTCTTTGAGGCTTCAGCAGCTCTTTAAAACACTGTATTTCTGTGTCATAAAATATACATAACTGTGTTCCTTGGACTGAGCACTAGCTCCCTGTGGCTTTTTATTATAAATCCCGATAATATTTGTATATCTTTTTGTCTAGTGTATCTGTGAGTATGCTTTGCATTCCAGAGGAGCTCTCCTGCCACTCTAAAATGGCGCCTGGCTAGTTATATGCGACTCTCCCATTTACTTCATGTGTCTCCTCATATATGTTTTTAATAATGAAAATTAATGACAGCCAGTCCCTAGTAAATAATCCTGGTGCTTGTCGCCTGTCAACTAATGTATTTTTTGAGTCAAATATCTGGCCTCCTTGCCAGTGAGAGGAGTGCTTTACTGCATCTCATTCTCTCCTGAAACCTGCTTCAGCGGGCCTTAGCCTGCTCCCCGACTGTTGCAGTTTAGCTCAGTCTCTTTGGGCTGTGGTGAGGGGATTCCCCTCCAAGTGCGCTAACGCTTCACTGTGGAGCCGACGCGTGGCTCTCTCACTCACATAGCTCTTAGCTTGGCACCTCGGCACTGCACAGCTGCCACTCTGCATATACTCCTCAGCAGCAGTCTGTCCATGTCATTTATTACTGGCACCATACTTTATCTGATAAATCAGTAAAACCATGTCTTTGCTGATTAAAACCAGGCTGGCCCTATTATACCACTGGACCACCAGGGTTGATACCTGTACTTACTAGCCAGGACAACCAGTTACTAGCCCTTGGATAATTACCATTAAATAAGTGTGTGCATATACATGTGTGCAAACTGGAGGGGCAATTACTCTCTTTCTCTCCTCCTCTTAGCTTACTGTATACCCTTACACTAAAAATATGCTCATGGCTATTCTTTCTGTTCTATAAGGTCCAGCCTCTCTCTCTCTCTCTGCTGGTGGAACCTAGGCTCGAACCTACACCCAGGCAACCTTCTCTAAGGTACCCATTTTTAAGTTACTTGTGGAACAGCTGTTACAACAGTACTCCAGGTGGGGTCTCACCAGCAAGTGATATAGTGGCAACACCACCTCTCTACTCCTGCTTGAGATACCGCTATCTATGCATCCCAATGGCCCTACCCACTATTTGCCACGCTGCTTTGCCACTTTGAGGTCATTAGGTATGGTAACCCCAGGTTCCTTTCCTGCTTACTGACTGACAGTACCCCCCCTCTCCCCATTCTGTACTCAGTTCTTGGGTTTCTGTGTCCTGTGAATTGTGATTTTGCACTTTGTGGAATTAAACCCTGACTGCCAAGCTCTTGACCATTCCATGAGTTTCCCAAGGTCTCTCTGTATTCTTTCAGCCCATTCCTTATTGTTCACCCAATTATAGATTTTGGTATCATCTGCAAAATGACATGCCTTCCCTTCCAGTTCATTTGCAATGTCACTTACGGAGACACTGAAGAGGCTGGTCCAAGTTCTGAGCTCTGCAGCACCCTGCTCATCACTATCCTATCATTATAGTATGTGCCAGTTGTCACAATCGCACTCTGCAGGTCAGGCCCTCTGCTACCACGGTGCCAACCTCAGAGTGCAATAGTGTGAACAGGTGACAAACTGGGTAACCCTCCTGTCTGTTTTGGGTCCGAATCACCTACTAGCCTCGAGTTCTGGGGGTCAGATGTGAACCTTATGCTAGCATACCCAGTTAACAGACTCAGATATATACAGTATTCTCTTCTGGGAAATGCAATATAATCTTTCGCCCAGTGGCAGCCAGCCAGGTTCCCAAAATGTACCCTTACGGCTCTATATGAGACCTAGGTATATTCTTACCTTTAAGCAAGCTTAGTAACACATTCAAGCCCTTAATAGCTGGCAGACTTGAACACAGGCTCAGCAATCACATTCAAAAGAAAACTGAGAAGACACAGGCAATATTTCCAAGGAAAATATTGTTTACTAAAAATTGTGAAATAGGTAAAATCAAACACAGAACAACTATATCACTAACTTACAGTCACATAACAAAAATGGAAAGTTACAGAACAGAAACTCCTACCACAAATACTTAAGTTCTTTCCTATCTAGATGTTACCATTAGGTGCCTTCTAAAGTCCAGAGAATTAAGTCTTTCTTGAGTCCAGAATAATATGCAAACCTTTCCCCAGATGCATGTTTCATTTCAAACTTCATCTCCCCACCCCTTTTGGTGAGGTCACGGTTAGATCCTCCCTTAGATTTTATTTTTTTCTGGGGAAATCAACAGTCATCAATTTTTAAAATATGAGTCTTTCATCAAAACATCCCCTTTGATGTCTTTCTGCTGATTTCCTGTTTTGCTAGAGTGAGCTCAGGTTTTTATTGTTTCTCACAAGCATGTCACTAATTCTTGGCTAGGTGAGAAAACCAAGAGGAATCAGACAAATTACTTCCCTTCCTGCTATGTCATAAATGCATACATGGGAAACAACTTCAAAAGCAGGAGCAGGTTATAAAAGGTAATAAACTGTCCCTCTGGAAGGAAGGCATTAATTAGGTTTCACTGGTCTGTTTATAACATCCTGTGGTTTTTCTCACACTGACATCTTTTGGGGTCAAAGGTCAAGTCTCTCACTCACTGCCTGCTTGTCTAGGCATACATTCACATTTGTTTATAATACAAATATTATACAATATAACAATAAGCAGATGGCAAAGCATCACAGTCCTCCCCACCTAGACTGAAATTGGAGGCTCTGTCCCCTGCATGGGATAAGCTCCCAAAGTCAGTTCACTGCTCAAATTGACACGACAATCCATCTGCGTTTTCAGTGGCTGCCCCAGCCCTGTGTGAGACAGTCATGTCATACCCTTGCAAGACAAGACTCCATCTTAATAGTCTATCATTCATTTTACCCATTTGTGCCAGCCAAACCAGGGGGTTGTGGCCAGTTTGTACCTCAAAATGCTGCCCATATAAGTATGGCTGTAACTTCTTTAGTGCCCACACCATGGTAAGACACTCTCTTTTTCCACTGTAGAGTAAGTCTGTTCCCTGGGAAGTAACCTTTTACTCAGGTACATTATGAGGTGATCTGTCCCTTGGTTGAATGTTTGACTCAGCACTGCCCCAATACCCACATCTGAGGCGTCAGTCTGGACTACAAAGGGTCTTCTGTAGTCTGGACTTGTCAGTACAGGAGCCCTACACAGTGCCTCCTTCAGTCTTGTAAAGGCTTGTTCACAGGTTGGTTCCCAGGTAATTTTCTTAGGCATCCTTTTCTTTAGCAGGTCAGATAAGGGAGCAGCCAGGGCACTGTAATTTGGTACAAATTTCCTATAGTACCCTGCTGTCCCTAGAAAACTCCTGACCTGCTTCTGTGTTTCTGGTCTGGGCCTTGCCTTTATTGCCTCTCTTTTCACTTGGTTAGGATGTAGCTGTCCCCAGCCTACAACATGCCCGAGGTATGCCACTTCAGCCATGGCCACCTGGCACTTCTCAGCTTTGACAGTGAGCCAGGCCTCTGTATCCTGCCCAGCACTTCCCTGAGGTGGAACAGGTGTTCCTCCCAGCTGGGACTTAACATAGCAGTGCAGCGTACTCCTCAGCACCATTTAACACCTGGTTCACCAACCTTTGGAAAGTGGCAAGGGCATTCTTCATTCCGAACGGCATTACTTTAAATTCAAATAACCCTAATGGAGTGATGAAGGCCGACCTCTCCCTAGCTCTGGTAGTTAACTCTACCTGCCAATACCCCTTTGTCAGGTCAATAGCATATCCCATGATAATAGCGAGGTAACAATAGCGATTCAAAAACTATGCCTCATTAATCGTGAAAAATAAAATAGCGAGTGTAGAATAATGGTGCAGTACAGTAATGGCAAATTATACTGGGTCAAAATAGTGAGTAAGGCAGTACGCACAGCATAACTTACTGGGCTCCTAGCTACCTTGACTACTCTGCTGCATTGCTACCTCAAATCCTTTTCCCTAGGTATTGGTGGCACAGGCAAAGATAGAGACACTGTGGCCCCTCTCCTAATTTAAATATTGTTTAATAAAATAATTTAAAAACAGCGCACATCACTGGACATGGCATATCTATGAGGCCGAGCTAGGATAACAGTGGCATAGCAGCATATTGGGGAATCGTATTCTCTTAGTCACTTACTTAATGCTGCTCTGTTCTGATCGTGGGGCGGTGATCATCCTTTGTTTCTTCCTCTCCCTGCGACTTCCTCATACTGCATTACCTCTGACCAAGCCAGAAATTTCAGCTGGTCTTTATTTAATTTACTTTTATGCTTATAACTTAGCTACTGAGGTGCAACACACTAAAACCCGCTGTTGGTTATTAGGTACAACTTGATTGCTAGGGACATGGCAAACTGGAAGTACTAGCAATCTCAGGTCTGAGTCGGGTCAGTGCGGTGTGAGGAACTCGTAGGAAAACACAACTAAGTGAAGTAAACAGGTCTGATGATCAACCAATAAGCACAACATTACGCAGTAAGTAAATGAATTACTGAATATGAATCGCCATTACAGTGCTATCGCTATTTTGAGTTTGCGACATATCTTGACATCGCTCAATGTGCGATCGACATTCTATATTTGCCCTAATTTCAATCGCAATTTTATTTTTGCGATTATTACATAGAACCATCAATAGTTGTAAGGAATGTCGCCCCTTCTAACTTGTCCAGGAGTTCGTCAGTTCATGGCATTGGGTGGGCATCTGACTGCATGACTGCATTCATGAAGTCCACGATAGTCCACACAAAAACGAGTAGAGCCATCTGGCTTGGGAACAAGGACTACGGGTGAGGCTCAGGGGCTGTGGGATTTCTGGATTACCCCTAAATCCAGCATTTCTTCCACCTCCCTCCTAATGTCCTTTTGGACAGCCTCTGACACCCGATATGCTGTTTGCCGTATGCGCACCTGCGTTCCTGTCTCCACATCATGCGTCGCTAAGGGGATTAGTCCAGGCTTGGCACTAAACAGTGGGACAAAGTCTGCTAAAACCTCCCTTACTTCCTGAATCTGGTCTGGGGTCAACTGGGGTGACATTTTAATTGCCTCCACAGAGGACTTCCGCTTGCTTTCTTCCAGCAAGTCCAGAAGGGGGTCTCCTTCGTCCGTCCCCTCCCCAGGACTACACACTGCAAACACCATGTCAGCCCTATTAGCATATGGCTTTATCATGTTGACATGGTGCATTCTTTGTGTATGTCTTCTGTCAGGTAACTTTATAATGTAGTTTACATCATTTTCCCATCTGACTACTTTGTACGGTCCTGCCCACTCGGCCTTCAACTTGTCTTTCTGGACCAGGATTAGGACCATGACTTCCTGACCCACAGTGTACGAGTGAGCTCTGGCTCTGCGGTCATACCACACCTTTTGTTTTTGTTGGGCAGCTGCCAGGTTACTCTGGGCTGTCCCCATAAGCTCCTTCAGCCTTTCCCTAAACCTAAGAGCATAATCCACTATGGGAGTTCCCTGGGTGGCGTGCTTGCCTTCCCAGTCTTCCCAGATCAAGTCTTGGGGCCCACATACCCTGTGTCTGTATAACAGCTCGAAGGAGAAAAATCCTGTTGACACTTGGGGCACCATCCTGTATGCAAACAACAGGTGGGGAAGGTATTTCTCCCAGTCCCTCCCATGCTGTTCAGCAAACGCTTGGAGCATTGACTTAAGGGTACCATTAAATCTTTCCACAAGCCCATTGGCTTGTGGGTGATAAGATGTCATGCATCTCTGCACCACCCCACACCTCTCGCACAAACATTTAATCAGGTCCGACATGAAGGAACCCCCTCGATCGGTGATAACCTCCTGCAGAAACGCATCACGGGAGAAAATCCCTAGTAAGGCATCTGCCACTTTGTCTGTCCTTAGTGAGGATAGGGCGACTGCCTCTGGGTACCGGGTAGCATAATCCACCACAGTCAGGATGAACCTCTTCTCGGAGGAGCTGGGGGTATTTAAAGGCCCTACAGTATCCATTCCCACCCTCTGGAATGGCTCCTCCACTATGGGTAAAGGAATTAGGGCGGTTTGAGTTTTCTTACCTGCCTTCCCTATTTCTTGGCACCGGTGACAATACCTGTAATACTCCTTCATCTGCTGGGTGAAGTTGGGCCAGTAGAAATTCTGGGCCAGCCGCTGCATAGTGCATGTGATTCCCAGATGACCAGACATGGGAATATCATGTGCAGTCTTGAGCAACTGCTCACGGTACCCCTGGGGAATGACAAGCTGCCTGCCCATCACCCCTCCCTCTGTCTTAGCATCCTACATATACATCAGTCCATTGTCCCAATAAACCTTATGTTTCCTGTCACCTCCCTGTCAGAGTCTGCCCAAGCTCTCAGCTTCTCTAGACTAGGGTCACTTTTCTGAGCAGCTGCAAACTCCTTGCACATTCCCAAGGCATGGGACAGGTCCCCTTCAGTGTTTAAACTAGTGTCCCTAGGTCTAGCATCAGGACATTCAGGATCACTGCCATCCCTAACCCTCTGACAATGGGTCACCCCTCCTTCCTCAGAGTAACCCTATGTAGCTGTTTGGTTAACTGCTACCAGGGAAATTTCTAGCCCCCCTCCTTTTCATTAGTCTCCATAACAGGAGACATAGGCTGGGGAACCAGCCTCCCAGTGGTTTCCACAGGGGCTTCTATGGGGTCCAGGGAACCACAATTTTCCTTTGCCGCTTGGCTGCGGGTAACTGCACACACCATCCGCTATTTGAGATTGTTGCCGATAATTACATCGACAGCTAAAGTTTCGGCTACGGCAACCTTTTGTATGGTCCCCCCATCTCACCCAAGTCTAGGAGGATACTAGTGAGTGGCAAGGTTTTCTCCTCCCCAGTGAACCCCCGTACAGTCACAAATTGGGTATATGCTGACCAGGCTCTACCAAATCCCCTTTAACCAAAGTCAGAGATGCCCCCGTGTCTCTTAACCCTTGTGTCTGTACACCATTCACAGTGACTGGGTGCATGTGTTCCCTCATGTTTACTGGCATGCTTTCAGGGACACACAAACAACCCACTTCTTTTCTAGCACCACTTTGTGCACTGTTTGTCCTTTTGGGACACTGTCTTGCAATATATCCAGTTTCTTTGCAAACCCAACATTCATTTCTTTTCTCGGGTAAATCTTTTCTTTGTAACCTGGGGCTACCTGGTTTCAGTGGAGGCAGGGAGGATTTTAGCTGCCTTGAAGGTGCCCTTTTCCCTTTCTGCACTGCCACACCCGCCCCATTCGCTCTCAGAGCAGGTCTGCTCCTGGCATAGCGGTCAGAGAGTTCAGCAGCCTCTTGCACTGTTTTTGGATCTCGGTCCTGCAGCCAGGTTTTTAGTTCTGCTGGGCATGCCCCAAAAAATGCTTTAACAGTACAGCATTTTCAATTTGCTCTACAGAGTTTGCTTCAATTCCTTCCCACCAACATTTTAAAAACTGATGTTGTTTAGTGGCTAGCTCCTCATAGCTCATGTCAGGGCTTCTCCTGAGCTTATGGAATTTAGCTCTGTATGCCTCTGCTGTTAGCTCATATTTTTTTTTAAAGTGCAGCAGAGGAAGTGGTGGGGGCTGAAACAATCACGGGATTTAAGAATGCATGGGATAGACATAAAGGAATTCTAGAGGTCAGGGGTAAGGGGAAATAGACTTCTAGGAAAACAAACTGAACTTACAAGCTCAAATGGGCAGACTAGGTGGGCCATAGGCCCTTATCTGCCGACACTGTCTATGTATCTATGTATCTATGTATAGCTTTAAGTATACTGTAATCATTACTATCCTCATAGTCCATTTGAACCAATGCATCCCATGCCTTCCTGGTAAGTAGTGGGGATAGCTGGAAGCTCCAGGACCCTCTAGGAATGTTTGCCTGAATGCATACTTTTTCAAAGGAATTTAAAAAGGCATCCATATCTTCCCCCTCTTTAAATTCAGCTATCAATGTAGAATTTAGTTTGTAACCCAGTCCTGAAGTTCCAGTTAAACCCAGGCCACTTACCTGCTCTGGTGCCAGTGTTTGGAGTCGTAGCTTCTCCAGTTCATGTTGCCTCTGGCGCTCATGCTCTTCTCTCTCAGCTTCTCGCTGTTCTTGCTCAGCTTCTTGCTGTTCTCGCTCCACCTCTCGCTGAAGCTGTCTGTCTCTTTCCTCTGCAGCTTGCTGAAGCTGCTCCCTCTACTCCTCTGCCTCTTGCTGAAGCTGTCGCTCTTTTTCCTCGGCAGCACGCCGTTCTCACCTCTCTTGTGTCTCAAACTCCAGCTCCAGTCTCTGCAACTCCATCTGCAGCTAGAGCCCTTCTCGCTCCAGAATGTTGGTGACCTTCCCCTGCTGCTGTGGCCCTTGGCTTGCACTGGCCCTGCTGTCCTCCTCATCGGATCTGGACACTGCACTGGCCCCTGGCCCCCTCCACACCCAAGGTTCGGTCCTTTTCAGTCACAGACTATGACTTGAGGCTCTGGGCATCGGCTGCCACCAGAGCCTCTATGAGATGCCTTTTGGTTCGGCACTCATGTTTGACTCCTCTCTCTTGGCACAACTGCCTTAGTTGGTCTGCAGTGTGCTCGCTGTAGTTGGAAGCCATCTTCTTCCCTAACTACGGCTATACTAACTTGCACACAAAAAAAAGAAAAGAAGATTGTAAGCACAATGATATAGTACTGTTTACTTTTTAAAAATCACTGCCTTATTTTGCATGTGAGCTGTACCGTATTAATCTGACACACTGAACTGTTAAAGCTTGTGTTACCAAATACTTTTAAATTGCACCGCTGCCAACCAAATCTGTCACAAACGCACTCCGCAGGTCAGGCCCTCTGCTCCCACAGTGCCAACCTCAGAGTGCAATAGTGTGATGAACAGGTGACAAACAGGGTAACCCTCCTGTCTGTTTTGGGTCTGAATCACCTACTAGCCTCGAGTCCTGGGGGTCAGATGTGACCCTTATGCTAGAATACCCAGTTAACAGGCTCAGATATATATTCTCTTCGGGGAAATGCAATATAATCTTTCGCCCAGTGGCACCCAGCCAGGTTCCCAAAATGTACCCTTATTACTCTATATGAGACCTAGGTATATTCTTACCTTTAAGCATGCTTAGTAACACATTCAAGCCCTTAACAGCTGTCAGACTTAAACACAGGCTCAGCAGTCACATGCAGAAGAAAACTGAGAAGATACAGGCAGTATTTCCAAGGAAAATATTGTTTACTAAAAATTGTAAAATAGGTAAAATCAAACACAGAACAATTATATCACTAACTTACAGTCACATAACAAAAATTGGAAGTTACAGAACAGAAACTCCTACCACAAATACTTAAGTTCTTTCCTGTCTAGCTGTTACTATTAAGTGCCTTCTAAAGTCCAGAGAATTAAATCTCTCTTGAGTTCAGAATAATATGCAAATCTTTCCCCGGATGCATGTTTCATTTCAAACTTCATCTCCCCAACCCTTTTGGTGAGGTCACAGTTAGATCCTCCCATAGATTTTATTTTTTTCTGGGGAAATCAACAGCAATTTTTAAAATATGAGTCTTTCATCAAAACATCCCCTTTGATGTCTTTCTGCTGATTTCCTGTTTTGCTAGAGTGATCTCAGGTTTTTATTGTTTCTCACAAGCATGTCACTAATTCTTGGCTAGGTGAGAAAACCAAGAGGGATCAGCCAAATTACTTCCCTTCCTGCTGTGTCACGAATGCATACATGGGAATCAACTTCAAAAGCAGGAGCATGCTTGTACTAGGCAGACATTGAAATTTGTTTATAACACAAATATTATACAATATAACAATAAGCAGATGGCAAAGCATCACACCAGAAACCACCACCCTCTGTCATCTAGCCATTAACCAATTTCTAACCCAACTCACAACTTTGGATCCCACCCCAAGCTGCTCAGTTTCTTAATCAGTCTCCTTTGTGGTGCAGTGTCAAAGGCCTTTCTAAAGTCCAGATAGCCCATGTCCACTGCCCTCCCCTGCTCTAGTTCCTTGGTCACCCAGTCAAAGAACTCAATCAGATTTGTTTGGCATGACCTCCCCCTTTGAATCCTCCAAATCTTTGACTATGGCGACATAATCTACAGTGCTGCCTCAGGCACCACTCTTGCCAGACTAGACACTCTCTTCCACTCATTCTGCCACTATGCTCTTAACTGTACCCCTCGTACTCATCACTGCTTTATGTACAAGTCTTTCTAAATTCCTTTTCTTTTAGACAGGCGCCGTGCCCACTGCTCAAACTTTGTGAGTAAATTCTGATTCTGCACTCTCCCAACCTACCTTTCAGCCTCACTCTCCAGTCATCCCTTCCCCTCCTGTACCCTCAGGAGCTCTAATGGTTGTACCCTAGTAATCCCTCCAGTCTCCACCTCCTTTGGCCAAGCTGCATTCAACCACCGTCTCCCCAAAATTTGGAACTCCCTCCCTGTTGCAATACGAAATGCCCCTTGCCTTTGGGTCCTCTCAAACCACCTCAGGGGCCTCACTTCCCCGTCTTGCAACTGCTCCTAAATCCCTCTCCATTTTGGCCTACCTCTCCTGCCCCACTCCCCCCCCCCCGCTTCTGCTCCTGACTCTCCAAGTGGTAATACCACCGTTATAGGCTCTTATAATTGAACTATTTGAATTTTTAGTTACTAGTGTAATCTGTTTCTTTACTCTAGTTCATGTCATGCACTGTAACTATTTTCTAAATAATACTGAACTGAAGCACTATAGATGGATAGCTAACTGTCTTTTCCTCTGGTCTGGTCTCATGACCTGGACAATTGTGCACTATTTCTGTGTCGAAACCAGACTGCTAATATGTATTTTTTAATTTGTTTCTATTGTGTAAAATCTCTCTGTTGCTGTTCATATGACCTATTTTGTACATCAATGTAAATGAGTTCTACTGTGTGCTGTAATCTGACTGCTAGCATGTATTTGTAATTGTTCTTGAATGTATAACCTCATTTGTACCACTTCCCCTTCCTCCCAGGATGCATCTGGAAACAAGCTCCCAGCTCAGTGTGCCTTTCCTGGTGAAAATGTTCAATAAATAAAAATGCATGCTGCCTTTAGCCTTGCAGTCTGTTGGATTCAAGATACTCTACCAACCTCTCCTCTAACAATATTTCCATTATTTTCCCAACCACCGAGGTGAGACTTACTGACCTATAGTTACTAATCTCTTCCCTGCTGCTGCCCATATGTAGAGGGACCATGCCTGCTCTTCTGCAGTCCTCTAGAACCATACCTAATTCCAGTCAGCTGTTGAATAAGTCCATCAATGAGGCAGCCAGCACTTCCCTGAGTTATTTCAATACCCTTGGATGTATCCTGTCTAGTCCCATAGCTTTGTTCACTTTCAGAACTGTAAGTCCCTTCAAGGCACTCCTCTGAAAATGGACTTGAATTCGACTCACTTCCCTCTTTGTTCCTGCTGATCACTGGTGGTCCATCCCCCTTCCATCCACTGTGAAGACTTAGCCTAAGTACCTGTTCAGGATGTCTGCATTTTCTTGGACCTCTTTTGCACAGTCTACCTCTGCCGCCTTCCTTATCCTTACAATCCCTCCCCTTGCTTTCCTTGTCTCACTTTATGTAGCTAAAGAAGGTGTTATTCCCATCTGCTATCCCTTTGGCTATCCTTTTATCTGTCTGCACCTTTGCCCCCCCTCACAGCCTTATATACTTCCCTCTGTTTTACTTGGTACACATCCCTGTCTTCCTCCATCTCCATTTTCTTATACCTCCTGAATGCCACCCTTTTTCACTTCACCACTGTGGCCACTTCCCTAGAGTACCATTATGGTCTCTTTTTCCTTTTGCTTTTACTCACTTCCTTCATGCAGCTGTTGGTTGCCTTAATTACACCCTCCTTTATTTTTCCCCACTGTTCCTTTACCCCTTCCTGGCACCCCCCCGGCGGTATCTGAGGCAGTCTCCCATTTCTTTAAAATCCACTATCCTAATGTCCAGGACCCTCGTCCTCGTGTGGTTTGCCTCTGGTACTTTGGTACTTTGGTATTATTGGACAAAAGAAGGCAGTTAGCCCATCACGATTGTCCTCCACATTTGTGGATCATTCAGTGGGTCCCTGATTGATCAACCATTTGTCTAGTTTGTTTTTTGAAAGACAGAATGTTAGGAGAATCGACTATTTCCTGTGGTAGTTTGTTCCAGATTCTGGGTGTTCTTATAGTAAAATAGTTCATTCTTATATTAGTTTTTGCCCTCATAATCTCCAATTGTCTGTTATGCAGTCTTGCTACTGTTTTTTTAGTAGAATATTTGAGACCACAAATTTGCATCTGTTCTCTATTTGCTGTTATTTTGAATAGTAGTAACAAATCTCCCCTAAGTCTTCTTTGGGCTAGTGTGCGTAAACCTGTGTTTTCTAATCTGTTGGTGTAGTTAAGTTTGGAAAGGTGGGGTATGAGCTTTGTTGCTTTATGTTGAATGTTTTCAATCTTGTTGATATCAGAAATTAAATAAGGGCTCCAGAAGGGGGAACAGTAATTCAGGAATGGTCTAACGTGAGATCTGTAGAGTAGCAGGAGACATTGTTCAGTTTTGTTTACAAATGTTTTGCTAATCCTTCTGAGAATGGCGTTCGCTTGATTAGCTATTTCAGTGCAGTGAGAGGCAGAAGACAATTTATTATTGACCAAGATCCCTAGATCTTTTTCTACAGTTGAGGTTTTAATGGCCATGTTGTTTAAGTAATATGTTTGTAGTGGATTATTTCTTCCCAGGTGAAGAGTTGCACATTTAGTGACATTAAAGTGCATCTCATTCATACATGCCCATTGTTCAATTAGTAATAGTTCTGTTTGTAATCCAGAATTTACGTTTTGATTGATAGCTTTTCCCCCGATTTTAGTGTCGTCAGCGAATTTAACCATTTTGTTATTTGTTGATATACGCATATCACTGATGAACAGGTTAAAAAGAACCGGCCCAAGCACAGAACCCTGGGGGACCCCACAGTTCACCCCCCTCTCCTTGGACATTGCGTTGTTGACCCTGACTCTCTGTGTTCTCTTATTCAGCCACTGATTAATCCAGGAGGTTAGTGTAGATGACAGTCCTATTTTGATGAGTTTTTTAATTAATAAGAAATGAGAAACCTTATCAAACCCCTTGTTATAATCAAGTAGTATGACGTCCATAGGTGTGTTATCATCCAAGTGATAGCTGATATACTCATAGAAGGAGATGAGATTTGTGACACATGAGAAACCCTGTTTAAAGCCATGCTGGTATGTATCGATTATATTTAATGTTATTAGTTCATCTTCTATTTTGAGTTTGATAATCTTTTCCATAAGTTTACATGGAATGGATGTAAGACTTATGGGTCGATAATTTTCAGTTTTAGAGTGAGAGCCTTTTTTAAAAAAAGGTGTGACTATTGCGGTACGCCATTCGTTTGGCACTGATGATTCATTCAAAGATTTATTAAATAATATTTTTAATGGTTGGATGATGGCGTCTTTTGTTTCTATTAAAAATCTGGAGCTAATTCCATCTGGTCCTGGACTTGTATGTTTTTTTAGGGTGTTTAGTGCATTTTCGACATCTTTTTCTGAAATTATGTCTATATTTATGTCAGCATTAGATTGTACAGTGATAGGAGTAAGGTCTAATTTATGTGTGTAAACAGTTGAGAAATAGTTATTTAGTTCAGTAGCAGTTTCAATATCTGAGGTGATGGTATGTGCATTTATAACTAGTGGTCCAATTTGATTATTACAGTTCTTTTTTTCATTTAAATAAGAGTATAGAGCTTTATGGGAGTCCTTTGTGTGAGCTATCTTAAATTCCAGATTACGTTTGGCCATTGTTATGTGCTTTTTTAATTTTTTAACTGTTTGTCTGTAGGATGTTAATGTTTTATTTATTTGTGATACTGGAGTTTAAGTTTAGAGAAGAGTTTCTTCTTACGAGTTATTAAAATTTAATGTGTTTGTTGAACCATTGTGGGATTTTTCCCTTATTGTTGTATTCAAGTCTCTCAGGGATATGTTGTTTGTCAAGTTGTAATATTTTATGTTTTATTGTTTCCCATGCTTCGTTCGTTTTGGGGGAGAATCTGTTCCCAGTTAATTTTCCCCAAATCTTGTTTAATGAGATCAAAGTTTGCTTTATGATATTGTTTAATTCTGATGTTGTTTATTTTGGGCTGTGAAGGAAGTTGGATTGAAAAAAGTATAGACATATGATCGCTGTTTCCTATTAGGGGTAAAATCATAATATCAGATGTTGGGGTTTCTAAGTTGGTAATAACAAGGTCCAGTATATTTGTTTCCCTAGTTGGCTCCCTTACCATCTGTTTTAGGCCTTGGTCAGTTATAGCAGATAGAAATCGTTGGTCATGCTGGTTTGTTCCAGATAGAAGATTCCAGTTATTGGTTGGTAAGTTGAAGTCTCCTAATATTAATACATTGTTTTTATTAGCAAATTGCTGTATTTCTTCAGCTAACAACCTAGTGGTGTTTAAATCTGAGGCTGGTGGTCTATAACAGGCTCCAATCAGAATTTTATGTGAACAAGTAACTTGGATGTATGCCCAAACATTTTCTAAATAGGGATCAGAATCTTTTTTATAAGATTTTATATCATTTCTTATATATAAACTAACCCCTCCTCCTCTTTTGTGTTGTCTCTGTGTTTGTAAAAATGTTTATAGCCAGGTAATTCTGTTGTCCAGATTTTGTCTGTGTTTCCTCAGGTTTCAGTTACAGCAATAATTGCTAGTTCTAGAGTGTGTGATAGTATTTCTAGTTCAGCATATTTGGAAATAGTCATAGATCTAGCATTGAAAGTGAGGATGTTAAAGTTGAAATTTGATGGTGAGTCTACGTTATTAGCTAGAGGATGGGATAAGATCCCAGACTCCCCCCTGTTTATTAGTTTAAATGAGTGTTTATGTAAGCATTCATTTTTTGCCCTAATGTAGTACTCCTTCTTCTACTGAGGTGTAACCCGTCCCAGCAGTATAGAGATGGCCTGTTCTCGAATTCTTCCCAGTGCGTTAGGCACTTGATATCTTGTCTATAGCACCATTTTCGTAGCCAGTCGTTTAAAGCTTTAATTTTTGTGATGATATATCCAGTGGCTCTAGGGATAGGTAACACCTCTGCGATGCAGACTGTGCAACTATATTCACTTAGTATGTTATTTAGTGCTACAAAATCTTGTTTGATTTGTATAAGGTTTGAATCTTTGATGTCATTAGTACCTGCGTGAATTATCACCAAGGGATTTTTGCCTGCCTTGGTTAATATTGGTTTTGCCATTTTTGTTATGTCTACTATCTTAGCCCCTCTAAAGCTTGAACACATTCTCTGCTGTTTGTCTGGGTTACATATTGGTCGGTCAAGATATTTGATGATAGAGTCTCCAAGTACAATAACCTGCTTCTGTTTAGTTTCTATTTTACTAAGGGGAGCTGTTTCTTTTATTACAACGTTGGTTTTGGCAAATAGTTTGTTTTTAGTTTGTTGGTTTGAATGAAAATTTTGTTTGTCATATTGAGGTGAGGAGGGGATTGATGTGTCTGAGGGAGTGTTTGTATTGTCTAATCTATATCTGTCAGTTGTTTCAGAGTTTAACATTTCAAATGAGTAATGCAGGGCCAACTCCTGGTTATCCTTGCATAGGTGTTTGTTTTTTGTTGTATGCTTTTTGTGGGGAACTTTGAACCAGTTTTCATCAGGTTTGCAATTTGAAGGAGTAGAGGAAATGACTGGTGACTCTGCTAAATTAGTGAAAGTGTATTTGTTTAGTGATTTGTCAGGGTGTGGTAGATCTTCAGGGATTTGAGTGGTAGATGCATTATTTTCAACTAAGAGAGAGACATTTGGTTGATGTAGTCCTCAAGTGCTTTAATTTCGGGTTGCAAATTATCTTTAGGTAGCAAGCGTTTAATTTCATCCTGAAGTTTTTCTATTAGTAAACATCTGTCGCAGACAAAGCTAGGTGTCTGTTTCCCCGAGGTGTACATGAGACAGGATGAACACATTTTGTTGGCTTTCTTCATTGTGGTGCTTAACTAATGTTTGTCCTAGGATAACACACTAAGTGAAAAACGGTTAGCATTGAGATAAGTGGTAATAACTGGGTCGGTCCTAGTGTCTTAATCCCTTTGCCCGTTTGCCCTGGGAGACACAGAAGACACGTGCTGACGCACGTGTCTCTGCGCGCAGCCCCGCGCACACTCGCCCCACTCGCTAGTGCGAGCGTTTTAAGGTGTTTGAAACCGGAAGTGCGTCGCAGCGCTACTTCCGGTTTCGCGATGGTATACTTGTGTCACAGATGTTTTAAAACAGCCTTTAAGAAGGCTTTTGATTGTTGTATTGCAGTTTTAGCCTGCAAAGAGGCTGATTTGCAGAAAAATTAGCCTGTGAAGGTGCCAAAACACAGGACCAGGAAGTGATGGTAGGACAAAGTCCTCCAATGTCCCAAAATGCAACAGCACACTGTTAGAGAGATTGCCTTTAAACAAGAAGGCACCCCCTCCCAAAACAACATACAATACAGTTCAGTATAACAGTTGACATCAGTTTCATAGGCAATAGTATATCACAATACATCAGCAGCAACTACTCTAATCTGCTTCCGTCTTAATGTGAAACCACACTGTACAGTGATCACTAGTTCCTAGGGTATGGTCCACTGTAATGTCTGAAATGCTGTCCCTGCTTGTAAGCACCAGGTCTGGCACTGCCCTGTCCCTAATGGGTTTGTTGACCAGCTGCCCGAGAAAGATCCCTTGTAGGGAGTCAAGGATGTCCTGCTCCTTACCACAGCTGCAGCTGGAAGGCTTCAATCCACCTCTGGCAGACTGAAGTCACCAACTAGCAGAACTTCCCCCTTATTCAGCATCCTGATGATGTCCTCCCCAAGTGCCTTATCCAACTCCTCTTGCTGTTCTGGAGGTCTGTATACCACCCTTGTCTGGGTAGTGGCCCCAGCTCCTGTTTCCAGAATGCCTACAGCGTCTCCAGTCCTTCCTTTTCATTCAGGTGCCCCTGCACCTCTGTAGCCTTGATTCCCTCCCTCACATATAGTACAACCCCCTCCTCCCTTCCCTGTCTCTTCTGAACAGAGAGTAACCTAGTATGGCCACACCCCAGTCATGGCTGTCAGTGCACCATAACTCCGATATGGCCAACAAATCCAGGTTAGCCTCCTCCATGATGGCCTCCAGGTCTGGAATTTTATTTCCCAGACTCCTTGCCTTGGCGGACATGGCTCTCCATACCTTACCTCCCTGTCTGCCTCCCTGCTTTCTCCCCCCACTGTCTGTGCTGTTTCCCGAAGCTCCCCGAGTCCCCTTTTCAATTGTTACCCTCTCCATCACCTGTCTCCTTTACTCCTGCCTTCTTGCTATCCTGATTTATACACTTTTGTCTTCCACCTTGTTCCCACCCTGTCTTCCTGCACCCTGGCCTGGGGGAGATTCCTCTCCTTGGGCCCTTCCTCCTTGTTGCTTCATCATCTAGGGGAGACAATCTTTGCCTTCTTTGGTATTACAGCCTCCCCTGTGGCTTGTTTAAATGTTCATCCAAGTAACATTTAAACCTCCCACTAAAGACCGTGCCCCCCCCAGGAGAATGCAGACCATCTCCCCTATAGAGTCCATATCCTCCCAGGCTGGTCCACAGTGTAGCTGAAGTCCTCCTCAATGCCTTCAACCAGTTGTTAAAAGCCATGGTGCAGGGTGCCCATTCCTGTCCTCGGCCATACACAGGTAACACCTCAGCAAACACCACTGTGCATGCTACCTGCTTCAGGCTTCTCCCCAGCTCCCTGACATTTCCCTGTCTTACCCCTACCCTATCCATGGTCATTGTTCCTAGGTGGACAGTGACATTTAGCTCCCTTCTGTCTCCTGCCACCCTAGTGATCCACTAGATCTGCACTCCATCCTTCCAAGCTGAAGCACTAAGGAGGCACTTCACCCCCTTTTCCCTTCCTCCCCCTGCTCCTAAGTCTACCCTCCTAATGATAGAGTCCCCTACCAGTAGCTGCTTCCTCCTCAGCTGGGGGCCTCTTCCTCCCTCCTTGGGGCCTCCTCTTCTGAGGACCCCTACTTCCTACCTTCTCACTGCTGCAGATGCCTCCTCCCGGCTTACCCGTCCTGCCAGCATGGTGCAGGAATTATGCATGTGTACAGGCTGAGGAGTGTGTTACCTTCCCTTCCCACCAACTCCACCTTCCCACAGCCCACCAAGGTCCAACCACTCTGCCTCTGCCTAGGCATCCTTTGGGGGGGCGTTGGCAGACTTGGTGGCCCTTGGGTGGGGCAGAAGGTTCTCTGCACCCTTGCCAGTTTAGCCCATAGTCCAGCAACCTCCATCCTCAACACAGAGAGCTGAATGCAAAAGGGGCAGCACCTCAGTCTCCAGAATGTGTTCTGAAAGGCTGCGGCTCCACACCCATTGCACTGCACCAATCCCATGATCTTTCCTTTCTTAACCTTTTTGTCTGTTGTCTGTTGAACCTTTTCTGTACCTTCCTGCTGCCTTTCTGTGTCATTTGACTTTCTGCTTCTTCCTTTACCTGTTTAAAATGTGTTTGTTACCCTACCCTAGATAGGGTTTTGGCCACTTTCCCTTTTTCAACCCTTCTGTCAGTTGCTACCTCCCTGATATCTACAATTTCTTACCCACTGGCTATTATCCCACTGCCTGTACCCACCTAAATCAGAACCATAACCTTGCTATGCTTCTTCGTGCGTTTACCAAGGCCATATCTAATAATTTTTTGCTTGAGCCTCTACAGGGTATTTGCAATTAAGTAGACCCCAAAAGACACAGTTCTAGTTCAAACCTTCAAATTAGTTCTTTATCTATTATTTCTGGCTTTAAAAACAGATAACCAATATACTTGTAACAATATAGGCATGTTGCCCTAACAAGCGTATTGGTACCAACCTCTGCTGGACATCTGTCAGAGGATGATGAAATCGCTGAGTTAAATTTGTTTGATATCTATGGTGAATAATAGATTTGGTGACATATATAAAACTGCATTTGGTTTAATTGTTTTGCACCGTGTGCCAGCCACCACAAAGTTCCTCCCATTCATTATCAGATGTTTCAGTTTTTAATTATTATTGCCAATTATGTTTGAGTTTGTCTAGTTCCAGATTCAAAGTGTTTATCAGAAGTTTATATATTTTTAGAAATCATTTTTGTCAGTGTGAATTTTTTTAATTTAATTTTTATTAAAAGAATTTTATGTTTTCCAGACAGAGAATACAGCACAGATGAAAGTACTTGTACAAACAGGATAACTCGGTACATTGTGGGCAGTGTTACAGAAAAGAGTGAAATACAGTGATTAACCTTTCAAGCAGATTATTATAATGCACAGCAGCCTGACGCCTCTTCGCTCTTTGTTCAGTTGTTTTCAGTTCTGTATATTCAGACTCTGTGACCCAAGTATATCTGGCAGTGGATTCAGATGTAAAGTCTCTGCAAGCAGAGTTGGGCATTTTTAGTCCAATGTTAAAAGGCCCTGGAGCCTCCCCAGGGTCTCATGAGGTGACAGTTGGTAAAAAGCTCAGTGTCCTCAGTGACCTTAGATGGACAGTGAAGAACTCCATAGTGCAGTGTTTTACGAAGGCAGTCTTTTGCTGTAATGAAAGTGAGAGGAATGGATAGAGAAGTAAAGGCAGAACAAAGAGGAGGGGGAGGAAGAGGAGAAAAAGGAGGGTGCCTCATGGAACAAAGTCAGGGTAATTATCTAGTTGATGTAGTACCCATCTATGCCACTGGTGTCAAAGAGATGTGTTTAGTTGGACAGGGTATAGGTCAATGTTTCCAAAGAGTAAATCTCTAGTAGGCTTTTATGCCACCCTTTCACAGTTGGGACCTGTGGGGTGTGCCACAGCTGGGTGATTTTTTCTTTGCTGCAAGGATCAGAATTAGCAGGAGTTTAAGGGCTGGGTCCGTAAGAGAGCTCCCATCTGGGGATATGGCCAGTAGAATCAAGGAAGGGGTTACTTCCCCAGGACAACCGAGGATCTCTTCCAGTTCCCGAGTAACTGCTTGCCAGAAGTGTGTGAGATGTGGGCAGTCCCAACAAATATGGATATGGTGGCTACTAGGGCTCACTAGGGAGAGGGCCATACTTGACCTGGTTCTGTCCAACCATGAGCATGTCCAGGATATAAAGGTAGAAATGCCACTTGCAGGAACTGACCCCGTAGTGGGTTCCACCTGGATGTGGGAAGAGGGATAGTCAGGACCAAGGTGAGGGTTTTGTACTTCGGGAAGACTGACTTCAGTAAGGTGGAAGAAATTCTATTTGAACACCTTGCTGGGATCAGAATGGAGATGGAGGTAAAGCAGAAATGGGACATTATTAAGGAGGGACTGATGGAGGCCACTAGTGAGTGTGCCAAAATGAAAAGCAACAACTCTAATGCCAAAAAGACCAGCTGGTTCAGAAAGGAAGTGACAAATGCGATAAGGGTAAAGAAGGCAGCCTTCTAGAAGTACATACATACTCAGAATGAGGAAGATAGGGAGGTCTGTTATGCTATATCAAGGGTAGCGAGCAGAGAGGTTAGGGAGGCAAAGGTTACAAAGGAAGTATGGCTGGCACAGGGAGCAAAATCTCATAAGAAAGCTTTCAAATATATAAGGGAGAAGAAGGATATCAAAGATAAGACTGTCAGATTGAACCAGGAGGACGGTTGGACAGAAGGAAGTGAAGAGAAAGTGGAGGTGCTTAGCAAGTACTTCTGCTCCATCTTCACTAGAGTGAAGGGCAGACCAGTGCCTGGTGGGGCGGTGGAGAAGGGGGGAGTCACGAATGGTGTGCTAGAGGTAGACAGGATATGTAACGGCCTAAAGGCAAAAGAGTTCCAGGGCCTGATACTGTGCACCCAAGGGTCCTAAGAGAGCTAATGGAGGTGCTGTTGGGCCTCCTGGCAGACCTGTTTAATACTTCTCTGGAGTCTGGAAGTGCGCCCCAGGACTGGAGAAACCCCACCTCAACAGTCACAGCACTGACCCCCCACCCCTGAGAGTCACTGCACTGACCTCCACCTCAACAGTCACAGCACTAACCCCCACACTGAACAGTCACACTACTGACCCCCCATGCCCAGTCTGGACACAGCTTCTCACCCAACAGACACAGCACTGAACTCCCACCCAGTCACAGCACTGAACCCCCACCCCCAACAATCATGGCACTGACTCCTGCCCCCAACAGTCACAGGACTATCCCCACACCCCAACACACCCTACAGACACAGCGCTGACCCCACATCCCAGTCTGGACACTGCTCTCCTAACCCCAACAGTCACAGCACTGACTCCCTTTCCCCAGTCTGGACAGTGCCCCCCCAACAGTCACAGCACTGATCCTCCCACCCCAGTCTCGACACTTCCCCCACACAAGAATCACAGCACTGACTCCCCCCCACCCAGTCACAGTACTGACCCCACAATCCCAGCCTCAACCCCCACAGTCACAGCACCCACTCCCTACCCCTGCAGTCACAGCACTGACCCCGTCCACAGTCATAGGACTGCCCCAACCCCCGACAGTCACAGCATTGCTGTGACTGGTGGGGGGTCTGGACACTGCCCCCACCTAACAAACACAGCACTGAACACCCATCCAGTCACAGCACTGACTCCCACTGCAAACAATCACAACATTGACCCATCCCCAATGGTCATTGGACTGACCACCCACCCTCAACAGTCACAGCCCTGTCCCCACATCACAGTCTGGACATTGCCCTCCCACCCCCAACAATCACAGCACTGACCCCCTTACCCCAGTCTGGACACTTCCCCATCCAAGAATCACAGCACTGACTTCCTCCACCCAGTCACAGTATTGACCCCACATCCCAGTCTGGACACTACCCTCCCAACCAGACCCAACAGTCACAGCACTGACCCCCTTACCACAGTCTGGACAGTGCCCCCCCCAGCAGTCACAGCACTGATCCCCCACCCCAGTCTGGACACTTTCCCCACCCAAGAATCATAGCACTGACTCCCCCCACCCAGTCACAGTACTGACCCCACAATCCCAACCCCAACAATCACAGCACTCACCCCTGCCTCTGCAGTCACAGTCACAGCACTGCCCCCCAACCCCAACAGTCATAGGACTGCTCACAACCCCTAATAGTCACATCACTGTTGTGACTGGTGGGGATCTGGACACTGTCCCTAACAAACACAGCACTGAACACCATCCAGTCACAGCACTGACCCCCACTGCACGTAATCACAACATCGACCCCACCCCCATCAGTCACAGGACTGACCCCACACCCTCAACAGTCATAGCCCTGTCCATCACAGTCTGGACATTGCTTTCCCACCCCCAACAGTCATAGCATTGAGCCCCTCACCCCAGTCATAGCACTGACCCCCAACTCAGCAGTCACAGCACTGACCCTCAACCTCCAACTGTCACAGCACTAACCCCCCGACAGTCACAGAAGTGCCCCAACCGACAGTCACAGTACTGCCCCCACCCCAACAGTCACAGCATTGCCTCCACCCCTGACAGTCACAGCACTGACCCCTCTGCTTCAGTCTACACCCTGCCCCCACAGAACAGCCCCAGCACTGACACCCCAACAGTCACAGCACAGACCCCCCCACCCCTAGGCACAGCACTGACTCCCAACCCCTAACAGTAACAGCATGGATCCCAGTCCTCAACAGGCTCAGCACTAAACCCACATTCCCAACAGTCACAGCTCTGTCCCCCACCCTGACAGTCACAGGATCAACCCTAGTCTGGTGCCAGCCCTGTACACGAAAGCCCAACATTTTCTAACATTCTGCCTGGCCAAGACATTGGGAGAGAGAGGTGCTAAGTGGCAATGATAAGTGGGAAGAAAGGTTTTTGTTCCAGCTGTGGCCTTGGCAGGCTTTTGTTTCGGGGTTGGGCTGTCTGGGATGTTTGTTAAACATGTGCAAATTATGGATACAAATGAGAGTAATCAGTGTGGGAACAACAGTGGCTAAAAGGTGGTGGTGGAGGGCAGAACATTGCTCAGCCAAGACTTTCATGACCGGCATGCTGGCACTAGCGCAATTGGCCATGTAGCATAGAATTTTTTAAAATCTACCCTTAGCCTTGGCCTCCTCCCTGCTCCACAGATGATCTCCAGAAGTCCAGGTGACAGAAGATAGCAGCAGCAACAAAATGTATCCAGTCTGGTAGTCCACTAAGTAAGTTCACTGCAGGTCAAGGACCATTGGCCCCAACTGTTTTTGCAGACAGGCACTTCAGGCACTCAAGCTGCAGTCCTCTAATCTGTTGGGTAGGCATGGGTAAGTAAATAAGCAAAGCCACCAGCCTGAGAGCTCAGTGTCCACTCGCAAATGGTGTGTCCAACATCATAAAGTGAAGTCCTCTGTCCCCGACCCACTGACTCCCCACTCCACTCCACAAAAAATATATCGTCAACATTAAACCACGATCAAAGTGTCCCTCCTCAGCCTCAGACCAGGCACTGAAGGGAACAGCATGACACTTGATTGGCTGCATAAAGTTTCACATCTTCATGACAAACAGAAGTGCAGTGTTGAAGAAAAGAACTAAGAACTGTCTCAAACTAACTCCAACCCACTGCAGCAAGAGACAGTCAGTTAGTACAATTCTTAACTCTCTCTTGACAGACTCCCACCACAGTCCCCCACCCAGTACACCAGGCAGAAGCCACAGAAACAACTGGCAATTGCTGGCTAGCTGAATGCAATTAATTGCTGTTTATTCCATGTGTATTTCTTGCACTTGCAGTACTGCAGCAGCCAGCAGCACACTGACTCTGACTGGTTGTCTGCCCCACCCAGACACTGTCACTGCCCCCTCTGCGATTGACCCCGACTCTCATCCTACTGGCCACAACAATGCACCAAACCAACCGCCAATCTAAACATAATATAGTCCCCTTCCTATGCTCATCTCACCAGCCCCCCCCCCAAATCCTGACCCCAACTCCAAAAACACACAGCACGAACAGACTGGGACAGCAGCCCAGCCAGGACTCAAAACAGACTGCTGGACTCACTAGAGTGGGTATGGCCAGGTTGAGCTAGGGTAGAGGCTAGTAGGAGCATCAGGCAGCCCACCTGGTTGAGCGAGAGCTAGTGGTTAGCAGTGAATAGTGGAGTAGAGCCAGTCAGAGTCATTGGCAGCCATTGGGTCAGGTCTGGGGCAACAGAAAGAAAGAAAGAAAGAACTGCATGAACCTGGTACCTGACCTCTTCAGTCACCCAACTCATGACTCCCTCTTTCCTGACACTCCTTTCATGCACGAGGTGCAGAGTCTTTACTGCACTGCCCAGCAGGTGACAAGCTAATCTACTTACCGCCGCCAGTGCCCGGGTCGTGGCTTTCAGGGACTGAGGGGGAATGGCACCTGGACTTGAGCTGTCTCAACCTGTCACTATCAATACACAAAAAAAACAGCCTGAAAGCTAGGCAGCCCAAAAAGTTGAGGGGGACATAATGGGGGCTGAAGAATGTGAGGGTGTGGTTGTGTCCATAATAACTGAGGGAAACTGCATGAGTGAACTAGTACTGCAACTTTCTTATGGGGAAGGGGAGCTTTGGTTGCAGCTTTAGTCAGTTCAGTTCAGATGAGCTGCGGAAAGAAGTGGGGGGCTTGCTCACAGCTTGTGGTGCCCATGTCCCCAGATATCATCAAAGTAGTGGAAAAGGCATCCTCTGCTCCATCTCAGTTTCCTCAGCCCTTGCAGAAGCCACCCTGAAGCTTTGATGACCAGTCCTACATGCAGTAGGTAGAAAAACAAGACCTGTCAAAACACAGACATATCAATACGCTGATGCTGCTCCATTCAAAGTCAATGAAGCAAACTAGTGTTGTTCAGATAGTGCTTTTGTGGATCTTACCACTATCTGTCAGATAGTACTGGTATCCTACCTAGGATCCTACTAGAAATCCTAGCAAACACAGATGTAGGATCCAGGGTCAGATAGTGAAGGACCCTAGTTAGGATCCAGGGCTCTTAGTGTAACCCCTCTACAAATGGGGGTTCCTGAAAAGTCTTCCTTGAGCTTGCCTAAATGCTTACTGCCAGGCTGGTGTCCTGTATTTTAGCAGTTTAAATGTGATTGCCAGAGAGTGCCTGTATAGCCTCTGTGTACTGTCTCTTTAAGAGCTGCCTGGATTGCAGTCATTAGTAATCTGAGAGGGAGCTCTGTTGAAAGATGTAACTATTTGCTGAAAATCATTTAGAGTGATAATGATAATGATAATGTAGTTTGTCTAAGCTGCCTTCTTTGCAGCAAGGACTGTTTTGTTTATCTCCACTATCTTGGTCCTGGACTGCCGAATTGGACCAATCAGTACTGGTGGAACCTAAAATGGAGCCGGACTACAGGAGCTGTCTGGAATCAAAATCTGAAGGAATTGTAGTTTTGGGCTTTTGGCACCTTTTTGCACCTGAAGGGGGAGCCTTTGTTGTGACTGACAGACATATCAGCCAACCAAACCTTTTAGATTCTGGGGAAAGTCCCAGGCTTGCTGGCAGTTGAGTCAGATCTAAGTTGGGAGCTGAAGAAGCAACAGCTTGAGACAGTCAAGCAGCCGTCTGGTAGTTTCACGCGGGAGAACTGTGGAAAGGCCCGAGTTGTGGCCTGCATGTCTGCCTGCTGCCCCTGAGAGGGAGAAAAGAGAATTATTTGTGACTAAATCCAAGTTTGTGAGAATGAAGTAAGCCACTGATTTTTTACCAGTCTCATACCTGAGGAAGACCAAAGATTTTGTTGAATGCAATTGGCCTGTCAGGATTTCCAGCTGCTTTTGAATCCCTGGTTTGTGCAGAGACTTTGCGATCGTGACGGGAGAGTGGTTTGCCTGGTACAGTAGAATTTCCTTACATGTAAATGTGCTGTGTATTGAAAGTTGGTCGTGATTTGGTTCCCCACTGTGTGAACTGTGTTCTGCTTGCTGGTACCGTAGAATCCTTTACATGTAAATGTGCTGTGTATTGAAAGTGGGTCGTGATTTGGTTCCCCACTGTATGAACTATGTTCTGCTTACTGGAAGCTTTATCCAGCCTAATCGGACTGAATCTGCGTTCATCTCCATTCAGTCTGGGCCATGCCATGCTCTGGCCCTGCCAGACTACCCCACTGCACAGAGAAAGCCACCGACTAGAGACCTGCCTGGGGATCATCCCCCTGCTCCATGCTTGAACAGGAACGATGCCTTGGCGATTCATGTGGGCCCTGCTTCTCCTGGCACGCCAGATTAACCACCTGCTGTCTCAGTTTTCGTCCAGTCTGTGTCCAGTCTTGGGTATTGTGAGTAATCATCAGGGTAGCTCCCTGCAACAACAGCCTAATCTAAAAGTGTGTCATCTGATTGTCTTGTTGTTTACTTTTCACGAACTGAGCCCTCCGGCTCCAGATTACAAATAGTGTGTATTGTGCATGTTGTTTTCTTCCATCACTGGGCCCCAACCAGCTGCAACGTTCCTGGCTAGCCCACCGTTCTCCATCCGGGTACCCCAAGTGTGTGACTGTTTATGGACCCTGAAGTGCACGCATGACTGTTTGGTTGATGCAGCCTTTAAGCAAATTAACCTGATTATGCCCCTTCCTTGTTCAAGTCCCTTAAAATAAATCAGATCTAACTCTTTTTTTTACATTTACCCTGACTGTGGTTCCTGTTTGCACAAGAGTACTGTACTGCTGTTATTTGCTGTGTATAACCTTGTTTTACAGGGGGTCCCCAGGGCCGAGCCAGAGGAAAGCTCTGGTGGTAAGTGCAAACAGTGTGGGTACTTGTGTGGTGTATCAGGGGTATTGTGAAAGTGATTATTGTGTATTTTTCCAGCCACTAGTAAGGAAAGAGGGGGGTTACAGTGTCCCAGAGGGCTGTGCCCAGGTTAGCAAATGGGGGATCCTATAAATGCCTGCCTGGGCTTACCTTAGCCCTGTCCTTCTGTACTTCTCCCACTGTCTCTCAGGCTTCTCCCGATTTGGTCCCTAATTCTTCTGGTTCCCCCAGGTCCTGCTTTGCCTTTCTGTGTGCCCCTGCCAGCAGCCCAATTGAAATCCAGCCCCTTGGAGCTTAAAATGCTGACCGTGATCTCCCACTGCAAAAGCGCTGCCTCCAGGGCAGCGGGAGTCGCGTTGGTGCGCAAAGCGCCTCTGATGTGGAGCCACTTGTTTTGCGGTCACCTCGGGGACTGTTCCGGGGGTCCCAGGATCTCTTCCACCAAATTGGGACCCAGTAACCATGGACAGCCTGCTGGGGGGCTGTTCTGGTGGGAGTTGAAGGAGTTTGACTGGGGCTCCATTTAAGTGTGCCTGAGCAGGGACCTGGTCATCTGAATAAATGATAACCAAGTGTCTGGCTGCCTCCAGGGTAGCCTAAAATGGCTTCGGCTGAAAAGGAGAGAAAATAAATGTTTTAAATGTAGTAACCTGTTACTGCTTGTTGTGAATATACTGTACATGTGGGGGAAAATGTTTAAAGTTAAAATTAATACTTTTTCCCTGGCAATTCCAGTATTTTGGGACTCTTGTGTGTCAGCCGGTCAGCTGCTGCAGGGGGAGCTTGCATAAGTGCAGTAGCGACAGAAAAAGTAAAGGAGCCACATTCTTCATCTGTGTAGCGACTGCAAGTACAGCCTTTCAGCTACAGAACTGTAGGGCATTTGGGGCAAATAATTATTTTTTTCTGGCTGCACCAGGACATTGTTCAGGACTGTATCCAATCTGTTATAAGGGACAGTGGGTTAAGCAGCCATTGCCAGCAGCACAGCCAGTTGGAATGCCAGCAATAGAAAGCTAGGGCTTGTGGGACATTCACTGCACCTCATGGGTAAGCACCCAAGTGCTCATGGGGACTTAAAGGAACACTGTTTTAGGCGCCAAGTCTACAACCCAATTGTGCCTCAAGTGTTCTGATTGACAGGTCCCTCAGCCTCTTGGAGACATGTTACCCCATCTCTGCTGCCAATCAGGAGTTGAGCTAGGGATAGTATTGTCAGTTTGTCTAGAGATTCAGGGATTCAGAGATTAGAGAGAGAGCATCCAGGGAAGGCTCCAGCCTGCTGGGGGGCTCAGGCCCCAGCCATGCCACCAGGCCTAGGCCACCTAATACAAGCCTAATACAAGCCCCTTCAGTCTTCAGGGGTCATTTATTATTTTCTTAAAGTTTACCAGTTACAGTAATTGTACTTTTTGCCACAGCTAGTCTGGAGGTTGATAGTACTGTCCTCCAGAAGCTAGCCCTCCCTCACACGTTGGGGGAAGATGTGGAACGAAGATCAGATGTCCAGCAGCTGTGAGAGCACTGACCAGACCAGATCAGATGACATCATGCGGCGGTGAGAGCACTGACAGAGTACCTCAGCAAGAGAGCTGAAGAAGTCTTCAGGATGCCTTTGTTTGTGGAAGAAACCTGTGGAGGACCTGAATGAGTACCCTTGTACCCCCCGATGTGAGGGAGAAGCTGAGCAAGTAATCTTGGGGGCCTCAAGCCCTGCTAAGAAGTATGTGCTGTTAAGTCTGAAGCATTGAAGTTATCAGTCTGGGCTACTAACCCCATAACAGACTGCTTAGTTCAAGTAACTGGATGCATCTTGTCTGTGGACCAGATGGCTAAATCGCAGGTGCAGCAATATGCCTGGCTAGTGAAGCATATAAATATGTTGCTAGTTGTGTAGCTATGGGTTAGAGTCCTGCCATCGTGGAGCTGACTGCCAAGACACATTTGCCACTTCATGAGACAGGAGGCCCTAGAGCATATTATGTCTAAGATACCCTAACGAGAATTTACCTGCGTCTGAACAGAATTTCATCTGAGAGCGCTTGGGATAAGTGTACAATGTCTAGACATGCTTGATAGGACTCTGCTTGTGAATAATGTTCTCAGTATATAGAATGTATGGGATGTGACTGCCTGTAACTAAAGTATGGTATGCTTGATGAAAGTGCCACTGTCAGCTTACTCTGGATGGATGCCTTTTGGTATATAAAGTACTGGATGTGACCTTGTTTAATGTAAATGTGGGTTGCTTGACAAAAGTATAATTCTCATTGCATTTGGATGGGACTTTCAAATATTGTGCTGAATGTTCTGGATGTAAGATCCACATAGCTCGTCCTAGAATGTTCGGAAGTCTGCAAGTGCAGGGCAATCCCTTCTATGTCTGCTAAAGTGCAGGGCAATCCCTGCCTGGATTGTAAATAGTACTCTGTAGTTTTACCAGAATCCGTTTCCAAGTTGCCCCCACCCTCAAATTAATAGCCGGCCACCTTGTCCAGCTGCACCGTTCTTCAGGCCTGCTCTGTCTTGGACTGTTGTATCTGTTTAACTAGTATGGTATGAGATTGCAGGGTTTCTGCTGTATCTGGGATTGGTATCAGTGTGGGTATTAATAATGATCATGTTTAACATCTGATTTGTCAGCAGCTAGATAGCCAGGGAGTGGGATGGCTTGAGTCAAATAGTAAAATGTGATTTATGTCTGCCTTTAATATGTAGCCACCCAGCTGGAGGGTTCACCAGCAAAATCCAAATAATCTTGGTACATTTTGTAAATAGGATAAGATAACCTTTACTCCTTCTGTTTCCCTTTCCTAGCTCCTATATTACCCCCAAAATAAATATATTGTTATTTGTTGTTTAAAAGTCTGCTGTGAGCATATTATTAGAGAGGGCTTTTAATTCAAAATGTTGAAATGTGGGGAACTGTGTATTGGGGCATATCTGGGGAAGGTAAATGATCATCGTGGGTGGTGTAGCAGCTCAGGGGGCTACACCCAGTACCATCTCACCCACATAAAGTACCCTGAGTGGAGGCACTGCGCAAAGGTTTTAAAAAATCTTATTAGCTAGTGAACCCAACCCCCTCAGCCTATGTCCAGTGTAGTGCTGCAGGGATGTAACACTGTGGATAGCGCCACCCAGGGGTTACACTAGGTTAGCTAGTTAGGATCCAGGATCAGATAGTAATGTATCCTAGGTCAGATCCAGGGATCCTAGGTCAGATAGTTAGGATCCAAGCTGGATCTGCTGCTAGGATCCACAGGATCTGTAACGTTTCTAGGATCCAAGCACTGGCTCCTAGAGGGAAGGATCCATGGTCAGACAGCACTACTATTCTACCATAGCAACTATCTGGCCAAATGGGAGGCATTTCTTGGTGTCCTAATTTCTAGGATACTATCTAAGCAACACTAAAGCAAACCTGGGTGAATCCCATGAATGTTTCTCTGCTGGGGTGTCAATGGGAAATAGTTCCCTAAACACCCCACTGCAGAAAATTTGAGATGTGAAATCTTTAAACTGACAACAATAGGCTCCAAACTTCATTAGGTGCCTAAAAAGATACAAAACTAGATAAACATGTATGCTACTATAAAACTGCACTGTGTGCTGGCTCCTATAATCAGTCAGTAGGTATGGGGTTGTCCTCTCCTACAAGCTGGGTAGAACAGAAGGCCAGGGGGACCACACCTGATTCAATGGTGCTGCTGTACAATGAGAACACCAGAAACAGAGAAAAACTACACACACGGTACTGGAGTTATGCCATATTTACTAGTACTAAGAATCTCCGACCAGATACCCCACATATCAACTCTAATGAGTCTTCTTCAGGGGCCTACTAGCTGGGACAGGATGAAACAGTCTGACAGAGTCTTAGGACATGCTGTCCTTCTCAGACTCCCTCAGTCTTTTCATCCTGTCCTAGACGGTTAGCAGATCCCTGCTCTGCAGGGCTACTTTTCTTCTCAACAAGTTAATTTTCTTTACAACTTCTGCAACTTATCCAGTTCTGGTGCTGCTTTGTGTCTTCCCCGATGGGCAGCTCTTCAGGGCAGAAGGAACTCTTCAGCAACTACTTAGGTTTGGGAGCCCTGGGTGGCAATGCTTTGAAATGCTGATATAGCTCACATTCTCCTTGTGGTACTCTGTAGAGCCGAATTCTGCCTTTCCCACACAAGACAAGATGGGATCTTGGGTTAAGGTAGTGTTTTTGTCAACTGGAAGGGTAGTGATGTATGTGCAGTTGAGTTCCTGCTCTGTTCATCTGTGCTGCCATGATGATTATCATCTTGGGAGGCCATAAACTACACTTAGCTTACGGTGGCAATCTTGGTACAGGCTGCGCATGTACAGTAGCGTGTTGCCATCTTCAATCAATCAATCAAATCTTTATTTATATAGCGCCTTTCAAAACCAAGGTGCTGCACAATTAAAATACAATGTACAGCATAAAATTGAATCTAAAATAATAAATATATCAATAAATTACATTTCGTTTGGGAAGGCTGGATTGAACAAATATGTTTTAAGTCAATTTTGACCCTATCGACGGTCAGACATTCTCTTAACTGATGAGGTAAAGAATTCCACAGGGTAGGTGCCACAAAGAAAAAGCATCGTACCAGATGTTTTAAACAAACCCTGGCAATTGCTAGCAATCCCTCGTCAGCGGATCGGAGAGGATGGAAGGGCAATGCAGTCAGGAGATCTTGCAGGTAGCTGGGTCCCTGTTCATGTAGGGCTTTAAAGCAGCAAGCCAACATTAAAGGTGATCTGCCACGAACAGGCAGCCAGTGCAGTTCACATAACACAGGTGTTGTAATGTGACTGGCCCTCAATGTCCCAGTCAGGCCTGGCTGCAGCATTCTGCACTAGCTGCCAGGCGGCGGTTCCAACCCTGGAAGTCCTAGGTAGAGGGCATTGCAGTAGTCAAGGCGGTGGCGACAAAGGCGTGGACCAATGTTGGAAGGTCATCTGGAGGAACCAGGTGTTTCAACTGGGCAATATTCCTCAGATGGTAAAATAAGGATTTAACCACGGCCAATACCTGAAATTTCAGGGTTAAGCCGGCGTCAAAAATAACACCCAGGTTATGCACTAGGTCTGAGGTAGTGAGCTGAACACCATCAAGAAATAGGCCCAATGCCTGTCCAGCCCCCAAACCCGCCCCTGGACGATCTGGGTCCACTACCAATACATCAGTCTTGTTCAGATTCAGTCTCAGCCAGCTGGTGCTCATCCAGTCCCTCATCTCAGTGAGACAGTTGTTTAGCACAGAGACTACATCAACCCATCCAGGCAGAAAGGACATATACAGTTGAGTATCATCTGCATAGCAGTGAAAACTCAAACGTATCACTAATGATATCTCCCAGTGGCAGCATATACACTGCGAACAACATGGGTGCAGTATGGAACCCCTGCGGCACCCACAGGACAGGGAGAGTGCCAGAGAAATGCATTCAGTGACCACTCTCTCAGACCTGTCCAGGAAGAGGATGGAAACCATTCAAGGACTGTCCTGACAGCTCACAGAGAAGCATAAGCGCTCCAAAAGCATACCATGGTCACAGTGTCAAATGCTGCAGAGAGATCAAGAAGGACCAAGATGGTATGAGCCTTTTGATCTCTTGCTATTAGTAGATAATTCAATACTCGGACAAGTGCAGTCTAGGTGCTGTGTCTCTTCCTAAATCTAGACTGGAAGCATCATAGACATTGTGGGTCACAAGGTGATCGTCCAGTTGCAACACAACCACCTTCTCCAATAACCTTACCCACAAATGGCAGGTTAGAGACAGGCGGTAGTTAGCTAGACAGTCTGGATCCAAGGAAGATTTTTTAAGAGTAATTAAATGCGACTGCCTCCTTGAGGGTATCAGGAAAGATCCCCTCTCCAAGGAACTCCAGACAATTTCAGCTAGGATTGGGCGAGATAACATCTACACACCCACTAATAGTGGTGTAGGGCCCAGATCCAAACTATAGCTGGTTGGGCGCAGAGTTTGGATGATCTTTACAATGTCCATAATTTCGACCGCTAAAGTCTGTCCAGATGGATTGTGGAGGTCGGTGGGAGGTGGTGAGCACTCAGTCCATCTGGACAGACTTTAGCCGGTCGGAATTCATGGACATTGTAAACTCGCCTCAACTCCTTCAAGGAACCATCAGACCAGGGGGTCTTTGGGCGAAGAGTCAGAGGTCGAACATGAACAGGAGCAATCATGTCCAAGGCATCTCTCAGCACCCTATTATAGACCAATACAAGATCCCCTGGACTCATACATTCACCCAACAATCCCGATAGATGTAGCACCGCCGATAGACCATCTGGAGTAACTCCCCTTAAAGGGTGGTACTGGACCATCTCCATAGGGGCAGGCCCATTGGGGGGAGCCCCAAAACTGAACCTTATGGTGTGATGGTCAGACCAACTGACTGGTTCCACCCTCAAATTAGTGATCTCCATCCCCAGGAGAAACACCAGATCCAACGAGTGACCCCCTATATTGGTAAGGGAGGTAACCACCTGTGTAAGGCCCAGCATCATCATTAGCGGGAGGAGATTTTGTAGTTCATCATCGACCCAGGCATTGAAGCCCCCCATAATTATCTATCTGGGGGACCTCAGTACCATGTCGACAATGAAGTCTGCTATCTCCTGCAGGAATTCTCCACCATCACCTGGTGGACGGTAGATGAGGAGTATCCCGCAACCTACACCCTCTCCCAGGATACACTTGAAGGATCTGGTGGGTCTCACTGGCACATTCATAAGGCCCAGTTCTGTCTTAAATATAATGGCTAAACCCCCACCCCTATGATCCAACCTTGGGTGGTGTATCACAGAGAACCCGGCATGAACAGCAGAGGCCAATACAGGACCTACATTTTCATCCAGCTAGCTCCCGGTGATGCATGCCAGATCTGTTGTTCCAACAAGATCAGCTATAATAGCTGTCTTGTTCTTAACAGATCTGGCATTACATAACACTGCCGAGGTAGGATGGGTTGTCGAGGAAGACCTCAGTTCCTGCCCACTTATTATGTAGCCCTTGGGTATGGGGACAAAACAGGGAATACCTCTGTCCTGGCTCCATTTCGCCCTGGGGTGTGTCCTGGTCCCCACAACCTCAATCTGCCCTCCCCTTTCCCCTTCTTGGTACAGTTCACGCATTGGTGCTTGGCAGCATATTGGGATTGCATTTTAGCATGAAATTGTGCTGGTATGGATAAAGCACAGCTTTTATGATTTTTGGCCGCTACATCACCACCGCTCCATAAAATCATGCGTTTGGACTAATGCAAGCCTCTGCAACACTTTTACTATTCCCATCATGGTGTCCTCAAATGCTGCACTGAAGTAAATAAGATCTAAGACATCCAACAAGTGAAAAAAGTAGCTGACAAGGTTCTGGTCCACTGTGGCTGGCCCCTATTGCCCTCCCTGTGGTAAGGCTTCTTCCTGTAAGTACAGTGAACCTTATGAGGCAGCAGTACAAAGAAGTGCCCCAGAGCCCAGATACATACCTCATTTCTGGACTGAAAGGATTTGCAACTGGCCAAATGCAGGCCACTTCAGGACTCTCCTGATTTTAACATGGAAGATTCATGTCTTCAAGGAGACAGGGTCTCAGGGCTCCAAGAAACGCCACACTTGGCTCCTTTCCTCCATGGTCAGCTCCAATGGTCTCCCTGTGACCAGATTATTCCTCTACTCTAGGGTGAAGCCCAGTGCTTCTTCTGCTCTGCCATGGGAGCAGCAGAGCTAAGATATGCATCACAGCCCAGATCTAAGGCATCTTCATCCAATGCACATGACATTATCTGACAACAGCATTAAGAAGGCAAGGTTTAAGGCTCCACAATGTAAAAGATGCCCAGCTAGGCTTAGTCCACCATGGTTGGCTCTTTTTTTTTTCATCCTTTCTTTCTCTCTCCATCTCATACTCAGGTGGCCCCTATACAGCGGCTACTACCAGCCCCATCACCCACACCACCAGGACTTACCTCCTACCTGTTGAACCTCCATGGGTGGGTAGGTGCCTTCAGTGTATGGTGTGGAGCTTGCAGGGGTACATTGCCATCATCCTGCCACCTGGTTGTGTTCCCCACAGCTTTTCTCCCAGGCCAGCATGTGTGCTATAAGCGCACATACTGCATGAAGATGCAGTATGCCTCAGTGACCTGCACCTGGCTGCCAGGTAGGCAGCCACTGCTATGCCACCCAGGCTCCATTAGGTGGTGATAGAACAACAGTAAATGCTGTCCACCTCCCTGAAGGAGAGAGCTGTTGCAGACACTTGATCCTCCTTCCTCTGGCTGGCTACCAAGTGGCTCCAGTTCATTCTCGAACTGGGTTAGCTGGCGTGGCAAGTGGCATGGCCCCCTACCTCAACTTGCCATGGCACCATTTTGTCCCCAGTGTGGCTGGCTCTTACTGCCCATCTTGTAATAAAGCATCCACCTGTAAGATAGAAGAGGACCAAAGCTAATCACCTGCCACCTCAGGCTACGCCAAACAGACTCAACAGGGACAAGGTCAGTGTCCTCCCTGGCCTTGGACACCCCCCTTTGGGGCAGTACCAAGGGGATTCGCACAGTGAGTCCAAATCTTTTCAAATAAAAAAAACAAAACATGGCTAGCGTGGTCATGGGGAAGAAGGATTGCATGTCAAAGAGGGTGCTCTCTTTCCCTGGGTAGGGATTCAGCTGCTGCTCCAACAGTGCCACCTGGGTTGAGACATGAGGAACTATGAGTGGCACTGAATGAGAGGAAGGACATCAGCTGGTGCTGCGCAGTATACCCGCCTGTGTGCACACACACGCACCCTTGAGCCGATGTCCTGAGGATGGGCTGAAAAAGGAATCCAGTCCCGAATGTAGCAAGATGTTCTTCCCTGGCTGGCATGCAGGCTCTGCGCCTCCAAGCTGTGCACTCTGCTTTCTACACGAGGATCCAGTATCTGTGGAGGACTTGAGGAACTCCCCCTACCATGCTGTGGGGGGTAAGTCACAGAGATTGAAGACATGGGGTAAGTTAGGGAGAAGGTGGATGGCGGGGCTGATGCTGCCAGGGGGATGAAGAGTGCAGGTTGGAGTAAGAAAGGGCATGGCAAAACAAAACAATACAAAAAATGCAAATAAAATATTGTAAAACATACACAAATAAATAAGCATGTACACATATATAGTACCACTGATAAAAGCAGCCGTGAAATATTATTTGGTAATCATAAGGGACATTCTTGCTTTAAGGCCACATCTTCAAAGCACCCTTTCTACGAGGAAGCATCTTGAGAGGTCTGGGAAGGGCATTCAGAGTCAGGGCATGTAACAGGAAAGCAAATAGTAATGTGATGTCTTCACCAGTTGTTGGAAAAGGATTTTTGTACCCATTTCACAAGTAGTAAAGCAGCATGCAGTGAAATATTTGAAACTCCTTGTGCAGGGCATGGGAGGTATGCAGAAAATCAGATTTGTCAATTGTGCGATTTATATTAATTGTAGCTGAAACTCACTTTTTGGAAAAACATTTTTCATTGCATTGCTCCTTTTTAATGCAAACTAAAATGTTTACAATTGGGTTAATCACTGGAAAACTAGATTAACTGAATGTTATAATTTCTTATTGGTCCAACAAGAAAACTGTACATAGATGATACATACGTAAGCTTTCAGACCACATAGGTACCTTTGTTAGGTGCAAAGTAATCAGTCATGGTCAAGGCCCTGTAGCTGTAGATGGGGAATTGAGGAGGGATGTGAGGAGTACTTCTTCACTGAAGAGCGGTGGACACCTGGAACAGTTTTCTGGCAGAGATGATGGGGTGAAAACAGTAGTGGGCTTCAAGCACGCATGGGATAGGCACAAAAATCTTGGTATGAAAGCAGGGGGGCTGGGGGGAGGTAGCTCCGGAGATCAGGTAGGGTCTGCAGTTACAGTATAGGCAGGGAGAAAATGGTCAGAATGGGTGGGCCAAGTGGTCCTTATCTGCCAACAGATGCTATGTTTCTATGTAGTTACATCCAAAAAAACAGCTCAAGAGTTAGTGTGCTCACTCCAAAAAGGTTCACAGAATCAGCAGTAGAAGGAAGGCACCACTCATACTGGAGATAATTCCAAAACATCTGATCGGTTTCGCTTAACAGAGGTCAGATTGTTGGTGGCTGGTAGTGTGAGTACCTGTACTGTGTTACCACAAGAACCTTTTTATATCTCATTTAATAAATGTTTTGGAATTATCTCCAGTACAAGTGGTGCCTTCCTTCTACTGCTGTTTCTATGTAGTTAGATAAGTTTTAGGCCTTTGTAGTCCTGGGCTGGTCTGTGCTGTGGGAACCACCCCGGTGAAAACATGCACACTATCTAGCAGACATTTTGGCGTTACAAATTGTTGTTGCCTTGTTGAACGGCACCCAAGTAATTGGTATCACCTTGCCAGCATGAGGCCTGTACCATAGCTTGGTTGCAGCTACGTGATACCATAGAGACTTTTAGTGATCTTTCAGGGACTGTTGGGTATCAGCCTAGTGAACCAGCCAGGTAGAATACTTTTGCTGGATGTTGGTGGGAGTCTTGTGGGCACTGTTTTTGGGAACTGCTGATTTGTTGTTTGTTTAACCCCCTTCCTTTCTCAGATCTCTGTTACTGTATTGTCCCCCCAGTAAACCTATATCCTTGTTTTATTGTTGTTTGTATGTAACAATTGTTTGTACCTATGTTTTATGCGTGTATGCAGTTGTAAATGAGGCGTGCTCTCAATTGCTTTACTAATAAATTGAAATTCATTTTTATATACCTATGTCGCCATTGTATTATTCTTTTCCTGTTGTGTGTGATAACCCTACCGGTATGCTGTTTGTATCTGACAGCTCTACCAGGTGGGCTGGGTTAGAGGAGGAATAGGCCACTTGGCACAAAGGCTGGGTTGGCTACTCTGCACAGGGCACCCAAGTAACTCTGGAACACAGGGAAGCAACAACTGTAATGTCCAATACCAGAAGTGAGATTCTAAAGTGTGGCTTTTATTCACATCCAAAAAGAATAAACAAAGCATAGATGGACCCCCACGAGGCTACACTCCTGGTAATGCAGATTAAAGGAGACCAGAACACATCCTCATCACTTTAGCCCTCAGGCTCTACCACACACTGGGCACACAGCCCGGACTTGTATGCTGCTTTGGGTTACACAGCCCGAACTTATATACTGCTCTGGGTTTTCCCTGGCTCGGCTCCCTTGCCAGCCACTTGGACACCTTCCATACTTCATGGAAACATTTTCTGGTGGCTCCTAAACCACCTAAGAGCACCTCAGCTCCATCAGGGAATCTTCCTCTTAATCCCACATCTGGGTAGCAAAAGGTGTCTCAGAGCAAATCCATTGAGGTGAATTTGGTTACTACTGATGGGGAGGTGTCTCCCACCTCCGCTCCCACAATTCATACTCTTGCTATTTCTCTGGACTGTAAACACCTCATCCTTTAGCACTTTGCTGTGTAGATTCTTGCTAAATGTATTTCACATTCAATCTACTTGTCTTGCTTCCCATTTGTGCTGGACTTGAACATACTTAAAATAAGTGCCATTGTCCATTACTCTAGACCCCCCCACAGGTTAAGCAGTCCAATCCCCACATTCTTTCTTTCCATTTTGTGCTGGCCTTGAACATACTTATAAGTGGCTTTGTCCATTACTCTAGACCCCCCACTGAGTTAAGCAGTCCAATCCCCACATCTTCCAAGTGTACTTGGCTGTCTTTCCTGACCCCACAGTAACAGTCCCTTTAGTTTCCTTCTGTTTCAGGTGAAAACACATGACCCTTTTTCAGAGCAAACTCACCCTTTGGTTGCAGGTGTCCCACAGGTGTTTCCTCTTCAAGGAATCTCTTACAGAGCTTCTGGTGCCTCAGCACAACTCAGACAGGCAGCTTCTTTCCCTTAGCCAGACCCAGGGGGGTTGCCCCTGGAAAACAGGCATACACCTTCCCCCCCATCCCCTCAGGGATGGGGCTCTGAACCATTGAGAGCAGTCTCCACCACTTCAATTACCAGTTCCTGTGTTCCTCTTCAGGTGGAAACACACACCTTAAACAAAAGTAGCTCTTAAACAGAGCTTAAAGCTCTGAGCGCCTGCACACACTCTACTGCACTACAGTCTCTCTCTAAGACTGCACACAGACTGCCTTCAAATTCCCCAACATTCTACTCTAACCTCCAACTGCAACATTCCAGTGTGGCTTATGCAGCTGCGACAGTTCTAAAATGATGTCATCCCTCAGTCTCAGCTGAGACTGAGAACAGAGTGAGACAGTGTGAAACCCATTTAACTGGGTTTACAAGCTGCCTTCCTGCCTACCACTAGGTCTTACTGGGATTCTAGTACCCGGGTAACAGGGGTTACATGTATTATTTCATTGGGGGCTCATATTGTCTGCTCAGTGTACTGCAAGGTCTTCCCCAAGTGGAGGCACTCGTCACACAAATCCCCAGGAAGAACAGTTACAGATCCACAGCTGTCCGCTCGAAGGTTTAAATATACAGCTAACAAGTCACTGGTAAGCTTAACCATGGCTTAGTGGTTTGGGGTTACACTTGGTCCTGCTAAAATTTACAAGCGAGCATACAGCACTGAGGCTTGCTCAGGTGCACACCATCACTGGCTTTTCAGAAGCATGGGACCAGAAACAGTTCTGAATGTCAAGTCAGATGGATTCTGTAATTAACATAATATGACTATATAGCAAAAACCTACTTATGCACATCTGTGGCCGTAGACTTAGTTCGATGTCTCAGAATGGTTAAGTAGCTACTGATCTAAGTGACTGTTTCTCTTATGGCTTTAAGGAAACAGTCAGCCTTTTGTTCTCCCAAATTCCCTGTCACGTGCTTCCTCTGTGTTGTGAGGGCAGGATTCAAAGCAGGTGGCAGGTGAATATCAGTGAAGGGTTATTCAAGTAATAAAAGCCAACTGATAGTAAATTTAAAGCCCCCAGTTTATTACCATAAACTAAATGAGGGCAGTGAGTTGCAAGATGACAACAGCAGGAGTTCTGAAGTGATAGCTTTGCCACCACTATATTCTCATCAATAAAATACCCCCCCAATAAACAGTTGCACCTTTACCTTGAACCAAAACAGTAAATTCTATTTTTGTTTGGCTGTGTTAGGGGTCCCATGACAACTGGAGATAGTATCTAAAATGCCAAGGCAACTATCTTGAAAACGGATTTTGATGGAGGGGAATATCTGCTAGGGATTCTGACTATATTGTGATTTGTTTTTCAAGTTGTTTACTAAGGATGGCTCAGCCGAGATGCGGCAACTTGTTTTCACATGGGTCACATTCATTCAGCAGGACAGACTAAAGCACTGAAGGGTTCAATGACTTTCTCCGGTTCACACAGTGAGCAAGTAGCTTTGATGGGATTTTAACCTGGGTTCCCTGGTTCTCAAGCCGGTGCTCTAGGCATTAAAGTAATTCAGAATACTGTGTGATTGTAGCCTTGACCTTGAGCGCAAAAACTGACTGTGAAACAAACAAATAAAAAAAAAACACACAGGAGAAATGTCACCCTCCCCAAAAACACCCTATGCTGATGACCTCTTCACAATCTATTTCTAAGAAGCTGAGTTAATTGTCTTCTTCCTCTGCTTCTGAGAGGCTGTGGCCTGCTTAATAATATCAGTCTAACTCAATTTTCCCCCTGATTGGTACAGCCTAAATCCCTTTTAAACCCTTCCATATCTCGTTTCCCGCTTCCTGCCTTTAAGTAGAGGGTTCTGACTCTGTGCTCCTACTCCCCCTCCCCAAGCTGAATGTCTGACAGGCCACTTAGCATGTGCACATAAATGCAGTCTACATTCAACTCACTCAAGATGAACTCTTTCGACTGGACTGACCCCAGCTGGATCCCTCCAGTGAGCCTCCCAGCATTTCAACCCTTTATAAGTGTTGCCCCATATCTTAGGACAGTTTGCCCCCTCAGCATGAATCTGACTATTAACCTTACCTCCCATGTGGTTTGTGAGGCACCGCATGAAGTAGCAGATTTTCCTCACAGGTCAATTTTAGCCGTGGAAGATTCTGAAGCAGGCAGCGCCTGGGACAAGAGACGCTGGAAGGAAGATCTAGAAAGGGAACCAGGAGGACTGTCCCAGGATAGTGGAAGCAGCAGAATGCCACAGAGCTCTGAAAAGAAGGATTACTCTTGGATTCACTGCACCAGATTCAAACCACCCCGATTACCAAGTAAGAGAAGAAACTTTTTAAACATCATTAGTTTGCTAATTTGCTAACGGATGCCTGGGGTGATCTGAGGTTTGTTGTGCTTTTGCCTACCTTGTTAAAAAGAACTGTTGGGGGGTGTGCAGGTTGAGGTGATAGGCAACCACAAAACAGATGCGTGATCTTTTGTATGATCACATCACAGAATATGAGTAGTAGTTTGATACAGTGGGAGTTTATTTTGTTTTTTTGTGGTGGGATTTTGAAAGTTAAACTTCATCTAAAAGATTTATGTTACAAAAATGGGATAAAAAGTGCTTATTTCACAATCATGAAATGACATCAGCATTTGTTCGCATGAGAGAGGCTATATCTTCACACCTGAAGACAGGAATCAGATGCCAATGGTACAACAGAACTTCTTTTGATGTTATCATTAACAGGAACTATAATGGAAAGGAGCACTAGCATCTTGTTACACACACACACACACACACACACACACACACACACACCCGTACACACACACATATGTACACACACATGTACATACACACACACATGCACACGTACACACACACGCACATATGCGTACACACATATGCACACGCACATACACACATACACACACACACATATCATGTACACACACACACATATACACACACATACACGTACACATACATACACACATATGTACACACACACACACATATGCACACGCACACACACATGTGTGTGTATATATATATATATGTATATATATATATATATATATATATACACACACACACACGCACACCTAACATAAAAATTGCCTGGCAGTAAATATTAATGAGATACCTAACTGTACAGATTTCTACAGAGGCTATGTTAAGATATGTTTACACCCATTATGTTACATCTCCCAGCCGTGAAGCACAGCACTGCAGTCTTTTCAGTGTGTTCGCACACAGGCGATTGGGAACATTGCAGGTGTTTGGGCTGGCTCCCTTTCCTGATGTATTTTTTCACCTGATTTATGTACCAACATTTTTATTTTAACTTCCCTTCCACGCCATCTTCTGCCGGTTCCCTCACCTGACCTTGATGGCAGCCACACAGTTGCGGATGTGGGGGAGCGGGGTCACACGAGGACTAAAAATGCCTGCAGTGATTCAACTCCCCACCACCACAGCTTCTCACAGGAGCCAGAATGGATCAGCTCCCCAGTGCTTCTGGACACATCCACATCGATTCCCTCACAATTGATCATCAAGTCTGCATCACTCACAGTGGCACAGACTGGTAACTGTAACTATTTGGGCTATCAAAAAGGAAATACGATTGTCCAACATCTGCGCCTGACTCTACAAGTATCAAAAGAAAAAAATGAGACAGTTGCAAGACTTAAAAATGTACATGAAGTTTCTCAACAGTATTTGAAATCTTGAGTTGGGAAGGTTTACATCAAGCTTTTAAAATCAGCTTAGGCTATTGAACATTTCATTGGGCCACCAAAGTTACACATTTGGTAGCATATGTGGCCTTTCAGATTAAAATGGTATTTCTAACATGCAACTCCCAATTTGTACGCCTGTGAATCAACAAGACCCATGAGCTCTTTCTTGGATCACCACAGGCAAGGTGGCATTTTTCATGGTAATCTATACAGAACTGTAACATGTCTGCCACAGTTTACGACCGTCTGCCATACAGTACCTTGTATTTCGGCATGTGTCCTGTAGTGTAAGTCAAAGGTGAGTTACAAAATGCAAAGCTGGTGATAACCATGGTTTTTGACTAATGTTAAATACTACTTCTTATTAAATAATCAAATTACTGCTTGCACTGTATATGGCTGTTTTCCGTTAGTCAGAAAGAAAAAAGCGTTGCTTTGTTGCCTGGATTTTAGAGCAGTGTGTATTGAAAGGCACACAGAGAAAGAGAAGCACTCACAGATACAAAACCACAGAGAGTTTAAGAGGAGCATCTACTTGTCTACAAAATGTACTCTATAAGGTAGGCTAGTTTGTGGCCAATGAATATAACATATTGACATAATGCATATATTTATGCCCTCACTACAGACAGTAGAGAGACATGTGTAACCCCCTTGAAGACAGTGCGGTGTGATTGGATTTGGTGCTAAACTGCTCACGTTGGAAATTTGGATTCCACATAGATATTGTGCAGAGCTGCCATTGTAGTACACTTGCTAGCAGGGCCACATTGGCCCCTACATCAGGTGCTCTAACTACACCTATGTTATCAAAGACATGTGCCCAATATCTGTGTGTGTCCATCACAAGGTATCACACTGTCTGAATTTAGTGTAGTTTTCCAGTGATCACTATGGCTACAGATATGCTTTCTACTTACAAATTAATTAAATGTTGTTTTTGTTGATCATCACGCTCTCCGCACACGGAAAAATGCACCTGCCCTTCGGGTGGCACAGCTGCCGACCTGCATTGCTGCCCTGGATGGGGCGGACATGGCCCAGGATATTCCAGGGTCTAGGGGTATAGATGATCTGCTTGCTAGGAGCCCCTTGCACTCAGCGGTTATGGGTTGCTTTAGGAGAAAGTGGATGGGGACACCATTAGAGGGTGAACAAAAGACACAGACAGCTGAACTTCAAGCACTTTATCTGGAGGGCATTCCTCTGTTAAAGTTAATTTGTACTGCTTTACAGTTACCGGCACAAGGACCCCAATAGCATGGCTCATAAACAGTTCATCAGGATACTTGTGAAACTTTCTTTTTCCACTCTCAGTGGTTTCCCATGGGCGCACACAGTCTCAATCCTGCTGTCTTTTCACTCCAATTCCAAACCAGCAGAGACACTCCATCTGTTTCCCAGGTAACATTTCTTATCCTCTTTCTGATCTATTACCCTTCCAGGATGTAGCTTACCTATAGGGCCTTTCTCCTCATACAGCACACAGATGTGGCCCTGCAGTCCAATGCATCCACACTCTTAGGATGAACTTGATAATCAGAGGAGACCCTCTAGGCTGGCATTCCTTTCACTGAACCCTGATTACCCCCACAGGATAATTAGCTCTAGTGGCCCCACTGGGTATCGTCACCGAAGCCATGGTGTGCACCCAAGCATCCCCAGAACTTGCCTTCCCAGGATAACATTCCGGCAGACAGATCACGGGGCATCTTTCCTTTTTTTGGGGGGGGATTCCCTGTCCCTCAACATGCTTGGAAATGCATCTTGTACCTTATTGTTGCTGCCTGCAAATGCTGATACCTGCTTTACCATCCTCTAGGGTGCCAGATGGTCTTGACATGCAGCCACCAGATCGCCCCTCTCCAGGACTGCACACAAGATTGTTCTTTGAGGAATCTGCCCTTAGGCCCAAAAGGCCTGAATGCAATTGAGGGATGTCCCCTGATGGACACCCCTTGGGGTTCCTGCACCATCCTAGTGGTTCCACTAAACTCCCACTCTATGGGACAATCCCAGACCCTCCTCCCAGTTCCCAGCAGGTTGAGGTGCATTTTGAGTGCCCAAAGCCTTCCCTTGCAGCTCCCAGGGCTCCATAGATGTTCCTCCACCCATCCACTATAGCATTGGGGTCTCTGATTTCATGTCACCTTCAGGCATTGAGGGAACTGTGGCATCCACATCTCCAAGTGGAAGCAAGCAACAAAATCCCCTGTGCCTCTGGCCCAAGTTCTGCTGCCAGCCACCTGGTGGAACACAGCATGTACTCATTCCTGTAAGCACCACAGGCTCCTGGCATCAAGTGCTTGCTGGTGGTGCTGCAGACAGCTCAACTGAGCCTCTGCTGGTGCCTAGGAAATGCTTGTGGTAAGGGCACCTGGTACTCACTGAATGTCCCCACCCTACTAGAGCCTAGAAAAACTCCTGCCTTAACCTCACTGGCATCATGAGGGCCCTATTTATATGGTATCTAAGCTCCTCCCACACCAGCTTTTCAGTGAGGGTGGTAGCAGGGCACCACCCCTTATCTGGCCATGTCTAGTAACAAACTTTTCCCTTACTGTAAGGAGTGGGCTGTTACATAAACAAATATTTAAAAAAAAATGAAGTACTGCTCATAATTTTCATTACTATCGTTCCTTTGATGACCATGAAAAACCCTTCTGTCTTTTCCTGTTTATTAGAGATATCTCTGCTGCTTATCTTCTGGCTCCACTTAAGGGGTGTGCGTGTGCACGTGTGTGTGTTTTTTGAGAGCAGAACATTCTACCAGCAGAGTTGTAGAGACTGAAAACAAATCTGGCCGGAGCCAATAGGGCTGCAGCTGAGGAATTTGAGGTAAAAATATTGTAAATTACCAAAGTTACAAATGTGCATTTCCAAACTGTAACACAGGCTCATAAATGTGTTGGTTTGTAATATTTTTACATCAAATTTTCAACATTGCCTCATGATTACGGGCAGATAAAATGTTCAACTCCTGGTTTAAAGGTGTTTTTGCCCATGGACTGCAAAATCGACTTTCGGGACACAAAAACACATTTTGGGCAGAAGTTGAAAAATGACAGCTGTCACATTCATGAGGTTCTGTAAAGAAATGGCTGTGTTGAAAATTTGGGGTACAAATATTAAAGAGGACAGGAAATCATTTCGAACTGGCAGCTGTTTATAAAGTTCTTAGAAATTACATGCATTCACCTAATTTTCCCTATTTAATTGTACTTGAATAAAAAGTGATATAAAAAGCTGTATTTTGCATTGTCTTCTTTTTATGGGCAGCATTCTGTTATAGTTCTCTTCATGGAACCAATAATTTGGAGTTTTAACTATGTCATGGTTTGTGCACAGAACTCTAAACAGGGTTCTGATAGGTCAGCGTCTCATAATTAGTATTCTGTACATAAATTGTGACATAGTAAAAACTCCACATAAGTGATTCCATGAAGTGAACTGTAACAGAATGCTGCCCATGAAAACACAACAATGCAAACTACAGTTTTACCTATCACTTTTTATTCAGGTACAGTTAAATATGGATACTTTAGGAGAAAGCATATTGTTTCTGAGAATAAGAACTTTATAAACAGCTGCCAATTAGCACAGATTTCATATCCCCTTTAAATATTATCAAACTTACATGCATGCGTTCACAAAAATCAATGTAGGCGCATAACTTTTTTGTTTTTTAATGTTTTTACACCAATTTTCCAACATAGCCTTCTTATGACCCTACCTCATTAATGAGGACAGAGAAATTCCTGGCCAAAAGGTGATTTCATGCAGGGACCATGAAATCACCTTTCGGGATATAAAAAAAAACATATTGGTCAGGATTTGAAAAATGACAGCTGTCACATTCATGAGGTGCTGTAAAGATATGGTTATGTAGTAAATTTGGGGTAAAAATATTGAAAATGACCAATGTTACAGTACGAGCTTGCATTTGCAAAATTCTACCTGGGCTCATAAATTGGTTGTTTTTTAATATTTTTGCACCAAATTTTCAACATAGCATTCTTATGACCCCAGCTCATGAACAAGGGCAGAGAAATTTTTCAACTGGTGCCCAAAAGGTGATTTTGTGCAGGGACTATGAAATCACCTTTTGGAATGTAAAAAAAAAAACATTTTGAACAGGATTTGAAAAATGACAGCTATCACAGTCATGAGGTGCTATAAAGATATGGCTATGTTGTAAATCTGGAGTAAAATATTGAAAAGTACCAAAGCTATGAGCCTGAGTTTGCAAAATTAAACGTAGGCTCATAACTTTGTTGTTTTTCAATTTTTTTTTACTTTATGTTTAATTGTTTGTATACAAACATACAGTCGATATACCTTCATTTAACATTGCATATCTAAATAAACCATGAGGGCGCCACTCCTCTTAATACTTTCACTAGTGTTAGTTAAATGAAAACAGATATGTCATTGAGGGTTACCATTCTAATAATAAAATACACTACTATATTCCTAAATCTGTAAAGGAGACCATGAGTTGCATGGTATAGTACAAATTCATAGTCTGCCATATATAATGTCCGCTGTACTTCCCTATACATAGAGAGAAGCTACCCATGCTTAACCAAAGTGAGTGCACTTAAATAGTACTGAAGAAAAGAACTTATTAGGCTCTATATCCTACATTATTCTCCCATAGTAATACAATCACAATGATCAGTGTTACTTAGGCGCTGATATAATATGATTAGACAATTACCAATAGCTATATGAACAATTTTAACCAACTATTTTGTGAGAATTCTTTGAGTTAATAAGGCATACAGAGACATCAAAGGGGGGCCTATAGTTAACAACCCAAATCGCAGTTATGAAACAGTCCAGCTGATTAGGAGGCAACAGCAAACATATTCAGTGGGCTGTAAGAACTAGAAAGAATATGTCTCCAAAATAATTTTCACCCTCTTCGTCCCATTACCAGCCTTGACCCAGAGTTCTCTATCGAATGGTAATGTCACTCAGGAAACATCCTCGTCTTCATCTGACGATGGGCCATCTTCCTCGGTTTCTCACCTGTGAGACGGAGCATTCCTTTGAGCCCATTTAAGGGCATCAGCTGGTTCTGAAAATTGAAAAATTGTATTTCGGTGTACAATCCTCAGATGCGCAGGGAAAATGAGGCCATGAGGTATTCCTGCCTCCCACAACATCGCCCTCACTCCATCGAACCTTTTCCTCCTCTGCCTAGTGGCATATGCAAGATCCGGAAAAGGTCTAATTTGTGCACCATCATGAAGCAGGGTCTTCTTCCTCCATGCAGAGGCCAGAATGTGATCCCGTGAACCCACTACGTCTGTTACCATTACAACGGTGCGTGGAGCCTCCGGATTATCCTGTTTACCATGAAAGGCCACCTGATATGCCTTTTGAATTTTATGTAGTGTCGGCTTCTCAACATCTCCCAGCTGCTGTGTGAGCCATTCCTGTAAGAACAACATAAAATGGTCTCCCTCACAACCTTCGGCCAGACCCAAGATCCTGATGTTACATGCCCTGGACTGATTCTCCAACGTTTCTAGCCGGGAGTGGAGATGGGCATTTTCTTTTACTATAGTGGCAACTGCTCCCATTGCTGCATCTGCTGTTTTATTTGCTGCCACCAATGTCAGGGTAACCGATTCGAGAGTTGACTCAATAGTGGTTACCTGATTGGTAAGAGAGCCAAATTTTGCAGAAAGGCCTGCTACTGAGGAAATCAAAAGATTAAGCTTAGTTCCAAGGGTCTGTAAAGTCTTCTCTCCTGATCCTTCCACATATTCTGATTCTCGGGCCTGTGTCACCCTCGTGGTGGATGCTCCTGGAGCCGTCTTTACTCTAGCCCCTTCCCATGTATGTTTATCTTTGTGAGGATTGCCCATCATCTTCTAGGATAGTTCAGCTTCCAAATTATTATAAGCTCGTTGTGTTAGTAAGGGAGTAACTAGTCAAAAATATCTGAAATTAGATAGAAGAATTCAGAGCTCTATAGCTCTGCGACCATTACACTCGGGCTCCACAGCGCCGTTTTTCAATATTTTTACACCAAATTTTCAACATTGTCTTATAACTCCACCTCATAAACAAGGGCAGAGAAAATTTTCAACTCCTGCCCAAAAGGTGATTTCATGCAGGGACCACTAAATCACCTTTTGGGACAGATCTGCCTAATGACAATGACATTGTTCATGAGGTGGGGTCCCAAAGAAGGCATGTTGAAAATCTGGGCCCAAAATATATAACAGTGCCCAAATTATGGCACTAAGTTCAAAATCCCATTGAAATACATTGAACCGCATAACTGTGTCTTCAGTTTGCAGTCTGGCTTTGAAGAGTGAAGATGTGTCTGCAGTCCAGAGAGGATTACGGCATTGGACCCCTGATGGATAAGTAAGGGCTTGGGGGGTGCGGGGTGGTGGATGCTCAGTGGGAGGGTCAGGTGGGGGGTAAGGAACAGCCGCAGAAGACATCAATGGACCATTTATTTTTACAGGTGAAAACAAACAAACAAAAAAGAGACCGACAATCCCTGTTCATGACACTGGGGGATTGGGCACCCCCAGTGTCACAGTTACATGGGGGAAGACATTGATGGACTGTGTTTTTTTTTAAGGTAAAAAAAAATAGGAAAACACACACACACACAAAAAAAAAAAGACTGACGATCTCCGATCATGACACAGGGGATTGGGCACCCCAGTGTCAGCAATAAAACTGACGATCCCTGATCACGGCACAGGATTGGACACCCCAGTGTCACAGTTATGTTTGTGGGGGTGGGGCTGGTGGATACTGAGAGGGAGGGTCGGGTGGGGAATTTTTATAATATTAAAAATAATAAATACAATAGGTGGTCACAGCGAACATGGCCCACTCACGTGACCAACATGGTCTCCAAATGTTACTGCACATGCACAACTGCTAGTGCATGTGCAGTACAGTGCGGTGGCCATCTTGAACATGACAGAATGTGCCGTGTTCTGCCATGACTGCCGGCACTGTGAAATAGTTCAGTGATGCGGTCGGTAGGGACAACATGGGCGGACTGCTTCACAGATGTGGAGGCGACTGTGATGCAGTCCAACATGCTGCTCATTCAGAAGGAATGTGGAGTCCTTTTCTCAGTGATTGTAAAAGGACTGCAGGGCTCTGATCACTACAGCCCTAAAAAGAAACAAGTGAGATAAGGAAAGGAGGCGATATATGAACAAAGAGTGGCTTAGGTGGGAAAACACAGTTAAATGGGCAGAGGTAGAGCCAAACTGCTTCAAGAACATGCTGAAGTACATAACGGTGTATGCATTGTAATTAGGGAGGGGTGAACCTGTTCAGGAGAAACATAATCCACCCCCCCAGCAGCCTGGCAGGTTCAACAATTTTGAACCCACAGTTTTGAACACATTTCCAAGAAAAAAATACCTGCACTGGTTTGAAGGGCAAATTAGGTAACTATTTTTTTTAATGTATGCTAAGCAGAGTTTTCATTGTCTTTTTATTGTTTTTAGCTACCCCTCCCCAATTACCAGCATATGGACTATTTTTAGTCTTCAAAGTTAAATTGGAAATGTGTGTCAATGAAAGGTCTTTATTTTTATCTTTTAAACTAATTTATTTTTATTCAAAGTCAGACAATTAAAAGTCATTTTATAAGTGCAAAAAGACACTTCAGGGTGTGACATTATTGTGATATAATTGCACTTCTCAGGAGCATTTAATTGCACTCAGCTACACTTCATACCTAACAACGCACCTGAGGCATGCATTTATATCACCATAATGCACACCTTGTCATGCCTCACTGCATACTGATTCAACTCTTCTCCATTATGTATGTATTCAACGTGTTGCTAAGGAATGTGCTTGAGAACATACACGTTTGCTTTTTCTTTTTTAATCAGCTCAGTTCCCCAGGGAGGACTTCTGCACTATACTTCTATTCCTGCTAGTCTGACTCCATCACACCAAAGTTGGGACACCCTTCAGGTAGCACCCCCTCGCTGCCCCTATGAGGATCATCTTCCTCACCCCTTTCACAGTGGGGCTTCAGACTCCCTTCACATGGATCCAGCATGAGAGAACGTGCTGCCATGTCACTCCCCTTTGTTTCCCCCTAGTATTGTCCCTTTCCACTCCGGTGATGGAAATTGCCTCTGGCATGCCTGGCCTTCACTGGGGGAGGGACAAACATTGCATGGCCATTCACAGTGCCAATCCTGCTCCAAGAACCTACTGAAAGAGGAACTACTGTAGCCATCTGAGCTGTGTCCTACCCCTCCCATCGACCCCCTCCCATATTAAGAGTGACAGTTTAGCTGGTACACATGGTACTGTTACCCCTGGGATTGTTTTGTTTGGGACTGTATTACATGGGCAGGTTATCTTTTATTCTAGCCATGCTACTCAGTGAATGCAATGTGAGTGTGTTTGTTTATTTATTATCTGTAGACCTAGTTGAAGAATGATTAACTAGAAACAGCGAATGAATGATGAACAAGCTGTGTGGTAAAAATTGTTTTCTAAAATAGTTGGACTCTGTGGCGGGGAAAAGAGAGGGAATGCTAGCAATTTAGTCTGCAAAGGCAAGGTGAAAAAGGTACAAAGGTGAAGTTAAATGATGTGTCCCCATTTTCAGATCCAAGGTGCTTCAGTGTACGTACATTAAATAATTAGTGACAAGTAAAATGGATATGTAAAGTTTATGTTATACTGTGCATTACTGTACAGATCTGGAAACAAATGTACCGCTTAATAAGCTTCTGAGGAAGGACTTGGTCCAAAAGCTTAATCACTCTTTTCTTTTGTTACATCTATATTGGTCCAATAAATGGTATCAAACCATTTGTTTGTGGGTCTGTTCTTACAAGGACCAATGCAGCAACTAAACTAATTCTGTACATTATTGTAAAAATGCTTGTTTAACTGTAATTGGTTTTGTCCCTTTCCTAAAGCTTTTGTGGCATATGGATTGTTAGAACATTATATGGAAGTCCCTGACAAACATTTATTTATTTATTTATTTACAGAAGTGCCTGTGATAATCCATCCTTCCTTCCTTCCTGTCTTTCTATTTTGGAATTTCATAACCAAGTGAACTCACTGGAGCACAAAGATTGCTTTTTCCGGAGCAATCCAAAATATGATTATTACCTGTCATTTTTACCATAATTACCATCTGTCTTAATTAAGTCCTAGAAACACTGACATGCTTTGAAATAAAATGACAAGAACTGTAAATAATAAGGAACAGAATTATTACAGTAAGAGCTTTATTTTATATATCTGCTCTCATATATGAAGTTTCTCATGGTTATTTATGAACACAAAATACAATACTGGTACAGCATGTTTAGTAATAGTAATGCTTCAGACGGCAACATGGACATACAGAATAATTCATCCTCAGATGTGAAAAACAAGCTGATTCTTAACACCAAGTAGGTTCTTTGACATCATGTGAGCTTGACAGCTCCCAAAGCCACAGAACTGACAAGCTGATTAAGAAACAGCCCGTTTTTTTTAATTTGGGGGTCACTTTGTATAATACAAGGGTTACCTCGTTTTGCAACCAAATAGGGAAGTACATGAAGATATTGTTTTTGAGCCAGGAGAAAACAGTGGCAAAAAGCTACTGAGGTAAAAAAACTAACTTTTGATTGTGGTTTGAAATGGCAGTTGTGTAGACTTGCACTGTAATGAGAATTTTGAATGACAGATTTTAGGGGAAAATGTTGCTCCTAATAACTGTCTTGAGTTGACAGATTTGGGTTCAAAAAGTTGCTCTTAGCCAACATGTTGGTGAAGCCGTAGGGCTGCTGCTCGTGATGCCGGTGACTTGTCTTTGGGAATGAGACTGGGACATCAGGGACCAGCCAGGGGGAGGAGGCCTGAGCATCCCAGAGGAGATGGTCCTTCTCCAGAGAGTGAGGGCTGCATTGCCCCGCTCTGTCACCACTGAGTGATAGTGCAGCATGCTGGAGCGACAGGGAGAAGGGAACACTGCAGCCCTCATGGCGAGACATGCTCATGCGTGCAGTTCTACTGGGATCTTTGTCCTGGAGCCGGCAGCCCCATGGGATTGGTTCAGCAGCTGGGGGTAACAAAGGGGTAAATCCCCTCTATCCAGCTCCATGATTGCCAGTATGGCCGAAACATGGTACATCCACCCAGCCGGACAGCGGGGACAAAATAGGATGAAAAAAAAACCTGCTGTTCCTAACAGTTATGTTAAGAATGACTTTTTGAAACCACTGGCAAAATGAGGTAACCATGTACTGTACAGAGGATACTGATTGGGCAACTATGCCCAACCAGCCTGTGTTTCCACAGAGGGGTTCCGGTTACATTAGACCTCCAGAACAAAGTTTGAGAGGCCCAATGTAATCAGAAGCCTGAGGTGGTAGCACAGACTTGTTGGGCAAATTGTTGCCCAGCCAGTATTTTTTATACCATATAGTTTTTTTGTTTTAAGTTATTTATTTATTTTTTTTTAACGAAAGTGTTTTCACAGAGCTCTGTGGCAGCACTGAACCTGCCAGTAGTTTCAGTTCAGAACATAAACTGGTTGCTATACATGTGCCACAGCATTATGTAAAACAGCTGCCACGAGGAGTTACGAACATATGAACATACGAAATTTGCCAGCAGATAAAGGCCTAGAGGTCTATCAAGTCTGCTCGAATGTGCAGCTAGCACCCCTTATTCTGCAGCTGCCCCTTCCTTCCACCCTTCCCCTTCATTAACCCTCCCCCTTGTCCTGTCCCATCCTCGTTTGAAGCAGTCCACTGTTCTACTGCATACCACTTCTGCAGGTAGCGCATTCCACCCAGCCACCACCCTCTCTGTAAAGTGTCTCCTCATCTCCTCCTGAACCTTCCTCGCCCAGTCTCATATCATGGCCCCTGGTGGCCCTCCCCTCCCTTACTTTGAACAGCCCCTCTGTACCCATCTTGTTTATTCCTTTCATGTATTTAAAGGTTTCAATCATGTCACCCCTGTCTCTCCTGTCCTCCAGTGAGTACATGTTCAACTCCTTCAACCTCCTCTCGTATGATAAGTCCCCCAGCCCCTTGATCATCTTTGTCACCCTGCACCCCTCCAGTAACTTAATGTCCCTCTTCAGATACGGACGCCAGTACTGCATGCAGTACTCCAGGTGTGGTCTAACTAATGACCTATACAGTGGCAGAATCACCTCCTCCCTCCTCGAGGATATACCCCTTGCAATACAACCCAGCATTTTGTTGGCCTTTGCAGCTGCCTTCCTACATTGTGCTGGGTTGTTCATTGACCCTGTAATGAGCACACCCAGATCCTTCTCCTCCTCTGTCCGGGCTAGCTGCACTCCCCCTAGCTGGTAACTCCTCCTTGGGTTCTTCATCCCAAAATGCAGCACCTTGCACTTTTGGCATTAAAGCCCAGTTCCAGGTGTCTGTCCAGTTTCAAGCTTTGCCAGATCATCCTGCAACCCTGCCATCCCCAGGTCATCCACCACCGCGCCAACCGTGGTATCATCAGCAAACAGACTTATCTTGCTCTTGATGTCCCATGATATGTCTGTAAGAATATCCCAAACAACACTGGTCCCAACACCGAGCTCTGTGGGACACTGCTCAACACTGCCCTGGGTGTGTGAGCTCCCCACCCACCACCACCCTCTGTTGCCTTCCCTGCAGCCAGTTTCCTACCCATCTCACCAGCTTTGCACCCGCCCCTGTGCCTACTAACTTCCTTCCCAGCCTTACATGTGGCACCAGTCGAATGCCTTACTGAAGTCCAGATACAGGACATCCACTGCATGGCCCCTGTCCAGTTGCCTAGTTACCCAGTCATAGAACTCGACCAGGTTGGTTTGGCAGGATCTGCCACGTATGAAGCCATGCTGTCTGCTGTCCTGTAGTCCTTTGGCCTCTAGGAGGGCCACCAGCCTCTTCTTCAAGATAGTCTCCATTAGCTTACCCACGATGGATGTGAGGCTCACTGGTCTGTAGTTTCCTGGTTCATCCTTGGGGCCACTCTTGTGGAGGGGCACCACATGAGCCATCCTCCAGTCCTGAGATACACACCCCGAATGTAGTGAGGCATTAAATAGGTCTGCCAAAGGTCCTGCAAGGACCTCTGCCAACTCCTTCAGTACCCTGGGGTGGATGCCATCTGGGCCTGCGCCTTGTCCACCTTCAGTGCCGTCAAACCCCCTCGAACTCTGCCTCCATGATTTCCCCATCTGTCACCACTTCCCCTGCTGCCATTTCTCCACCTTGGGTGTCCCCCCTCTTCTCTTTAGTAAATACTGAGCAGAAGTACTCATTTAGTGCTTCCGCCTTATCGCACCTAGCTTCCACCCAACCCCTCCTTTTCTAATCCTTACTATGTGGTCCTTACAGCTCCTTTTCTCCCTGATGTACTTAAAGAAGTCTTTCTCCCCCTTCTTAATGCCTTGTGCCAGCCTGAGTTCCGTAGATGCTTTGGCTCCCCTTACTGCCCTTGTCATTTCTGATCAGCTGGAATGTTGTTGTACCACAGAATGGTACAACTGCATCTCATGACCTTTGTACTGTGGTACAACAACATTTCAGCTGGCATGGAAATCCATACAGAGCAAACCCTCACTCTACATTATAATAGACTGCAGAACTGCTGGGAACTGAATCTCATGACCTTTTGATCCAGAAGAGAGAATACTACTAGTTGAGTCCCACCAACTCTTATACATGTTTGGAGTTTCTGATAGGACAAACTTATGACTGTTTGCTGTGACTGAAGGGAGAGAGCATGAAAAAAGAGATGTCTCAAACTTACCAGTCACCCTCCAGTATTCTTTTTGTTAACAGAGGTCAAGAGATTTGGAGGGTCCCCGAGAAGCTCCCGAAGCCCCCGTGTTCCATTTTCTGCCTGTCAGCTCACAGTCCTGGAAAACAGCTTCCGAAGGGCCCGCTACTTAAGCTCCTGCCAGGTCCGAGAGATTTCCACCACACTGGCAATTACGGAAAACAGGGTGAGAGAAGCAAATTAGTAAACAATAATTCAGTAAATATATTTGTCATACATATTAAGTCTGAATCAGGAAAGACAACTATTTGGCTGAGACCAGTGTAAACGCTTCTGTATCATAAAGCAGGGGTGCATGCGTTGGGGGTATTTTAAACATGGAGCCAAAACTACCATATTTTACAAATAAGGCAAGGCACTCTGGGGGGTCGGTTACCAACAAGAAATCAACCCACCTCCACTGTGAACTGCACTCACCTGTGGCTCATGCAGTTTGGTGCTCAGAGGGTGGCCTTACCTCACAGTAATCCACTCACTCCCCTCTCATTGTGCCTTTCTACTTAGGACATAGCATGTGATGGCACTGTGTGTAAGAGAAGAAAATAAAATATGGGGGGAGTCGGGACAACACGCAAATTCTGTTACAAGAGACTCACAAGATAGTGGTAAATAATGCTTTATGACATATAAAGAGGCACGATTTTCTAAGGGCCAAGAGTGCCGTGCGCTCCGGGTATGCCAGACATATGGCGCACGGGACTTGCAGCATTCTCCCGGATGGCGATCAGGATTTCCTATCCTGTGTGCCGATTGCTGAGTTAGACCAGCTTTTGTGGGTCTACTTGCGGCAGTCCCAGATACCCTATTTATGGGGTATGCGCCAAATAGCTGGCGCAAGCTGCCGTAAACTGGGTAAAGTGTCACAGCTGCCCTCGATGGCACAATTGTGGCAAAGTTGTTTGATGGAGCTGTGCCAAGAAAAGAGTCTGATGCAGGGCTTGATGCTAGCCCTGTGTCGCCCACTGAAAATCCGGCCCAAGGCGCGCTTTTTATGCACAGCATTGTCCATTTCTTTATTCGGTTTAAAGAGCACCTGACATAACAAGGACCTTGGGGCAGGCGACTCATGGCAAGGAACTGCCTGCCCAGGGAGATAAATAAGCCATACCTTGAATTGTTTATTACAGGAATTCTTTAGTTATGTACCTGAATGCTTGCATAAAATGGTACTACTGCCCTTAAAGTACAATTACCTGCAAAGTTAAAGATAGTAATGTAAAGGCAGGCACTGCCCCGATCACGCTTGTGCACCATTACATGCAGTGCAGCTCCATTCTCTATTCTGCATCATCAAAATGTGGATTTTTGTGTGCAGGGCTGTGGAGGTACTCAGCTGCACAGCGCAATCTCAAAAGTGAGATCATAGCAGTATTTGGGTACATAAGTAATAGACTCCTGTAATAAGCAATTACATTTATTGCTTATTTAACTCCTCGGGCAGGCAGCTCCTTGGCATAAGTTGCCTGCCCTGAAGGTGACAGCAACTCTTTAATTCTTAGTTTTAATCTTGGGACAGCATAGGACCCTCTTCATGGGCAAAGAGGGATTTGGAGAGGGGCTGTCACATAATAAAGCACAGTGCAGAGGTCTGAATCCTACTGGCAGCACCCTAGTCTCCCAAGATGTCAGGACTCTATCCCAGGATCAGAGCGTGACACCGTTACAAGATCTGTCATTTTTGAGCTGCCTGGAATTATCTGGATAGATGCCTATCGTGTCTATCATTGTTAGGTCCTTTCTACACAATTTGTCCCATGTTAACTTCCATTTAAAATGGTATCTTAGTGGCACTGCCTGGCAGATATCACACAGAGTGGATAATTTACAATCTACCCCCCCCACTGGAGAGCACAGGGGACTCTGGATGGTAAAAAGGGCATCCCTCTCAATGAGATGCCGTTGATATGTATGAATCTCACTATGTGCTGTAGCACAGTTCCTCATGTGGGAACACTGAGTGGTAAATTTGAGCAGTTTCCCAGCTAACTGGTGCAGTTGTGGGGCATGAGCAGCACCCCTGTAGCAGTGCAACCAAAGAATACTCCACTGTGACCAAGATAGTCATTTTGTGGAGGAGAGCTGTATAATGTGTAAGGGAGTAAGGCTGGCAGAAATTCTCAGAGCATGTACCCTGTTACTAAAAATGGCTAGGTGATAGGCTGGCTTGTCAGCACAGAGGCAGTGTTACTGCTCACGATGCCAGTGACCCACATTCAAAAACGAACCTGGGTCATCGAAGGGCCAGCCGGGTGAGGATGGTGGAGTGTCCCAGTGGATCCTCACCTCCTCGGAGGGGGGGAAGGGCTACTGGTTTTTGCTGTAGTACTGCCACCTGAGTAACCACAGGTGGTGGTGCAGTTTGGAGACAGCTACTGAGGGAGGAGGACATCACTGCTTGCATGCACCTTGTGTGTCACTCAGGGTCTATGTGACATCCAAGGGCTGATGAGAAAGAAAACAAAAACAGACTGTGCAGAATCCTATCCGCCACCTACTACAGGCCTGGCACCATCGGCCATGTCCCCTGCTCCAGCACCAACACTTCAGTTCTATCAAAAGAATTGGGCTGGACTTCAGCAGCCCTTCCCCTTTAGGGGTCATCAACATGGGGAACATGGAGTAGTGGTAAGTCCTTGGGATGGTGGGTGAAGGGCTGATCCATGCAGCTGGATCGATGTGGGATGGTCGGAGCAGAGGGTGTAAAGGTGTACTAAATTAAAGAAAAATGGCCAGGTGTGCCTAACACAGTGACTTGGCAGGAAACTGTCCCTCTGCAGCTCTACAAACTGTTCAAAAGCATCCTTAGGTCACTTACGTCCAGGCCCTGAGGAGAGCAGACACATTATGAAGGGAATGCATCCACTATTGGTGGGGTGGGGGGTGCTAGTGAGTATCACTTAGTTGTATCTCCCAGTAGCTGATTCTTTGACAGGGTTTGGCATTGTTCTTGAAGGAGGCACTTTGCCTGTGCCTCTTGTGGTTAAGTTGTGGTATCAACAATCAGTTTAATTTGGGTCAGCACTGTTCAATAAAGATTTGGTTCTGTTTTCCCTTCTCAGGTCAAGATCTGGTTTCAAAACCGCCGAGCCAGGGAACGGCGAGATCTTCAGCGGAATGGATCCATTGCTGCAGCACCCCAGAACAGTGGTGAAATGCTGCCATACCAGCCTCTCTCATGGGCTGCATCTGATCCCCAGGGCTGTAGCGTCTTCAGGAGCAGCTCCATGATGGACTGAAGGGACAAGCACAATAAGGCCTTTTGTGTTCCATTATGGGTACTCTCACACCAGGCACCCTCATCGCTTCTACTCTGGCCTTTTGCTCAACAAAGCATGTTTTTTTCAGAAGAACAGTACAAGATAGATTTTGTTTGTCAGTAGACATTTGATTAGTTGGGTTTCATATCCTTCCTTATAAACATGTCCATTTCAGTCTGTCTGAGATCAGTTCCAGTTGTCTTTACCTGACTGTAAATGATGGCTGAAACAAAAATGTTTCTTACTTTTTAAAGAAGCTGTTCATGATACTGAAAATTGTAACAACCATTTCAGTAGTTAGAACAAACAGAAATAGAAGGATACCAATCTGACTAGCATCTTTATTTCATTCCCCAAGGAAAATAAGTGTTATTAAAGTTTTTAAACGCTCTAGGTCCATTGCCAGACCAATCCTGATAAATCTAAGTAGGTGGGGCAGCATTATGGTATCCATCGTTACAAACATGCTTGCATCACCTAGACGTATCCACGTTATGGATACAGCTTTCACAGCTGAAGAAACAGAGAGAGACTTTGCGGAACAAAATTAATAACAAAGACAGTTTTGGTTAAATGGACAAACAATGATACAGCAGACAATCTGAGGATGCCAGAATCCTTAGCTGCTAAACAATGAAATGGGGGGGAGTGTTCCCAGCTGACATGAACAGCTGCATGAAATCATAGTCTGAGACAGGAAAAATAATGTACAGTACAGTGGAGTCAGCCAGGATGCAACACTTATAACACAGTTTCTGCCAGTGACATGCTGCAGAATACTGCAGGAACCTAACGTAATCAATGGCAGTTACTCCAGTTTGTCATGCAGGAAAGTGTGACATGCTTATCACACAGCAATGCATCCCAGCTGACTCTGCAGTATGTTTAATTCACAGAACCCACTCAGAATTTTAAATCTGATTTCAAATAAGGGTGGCTCAATCCGTTAGATCATAGAACTGTGAACCTGGAGACCCCCCAGTTCAAATTTCACCACAGTAACTACCTGACAGGTTGACCTTGAGCGAGTTAGTTGACCTCACTGTGCTTCAGTTCTGTCATCTGTAACACTGGGTATAAACTAGACTCCAATGAAAAGGAAATTGTGCATCACAGTTTCACAATCCTTGGTAATAAAAAAACTATTAAAATGAAAACATAAAGCAATAGCAATTAAACGTGACACAAAATGGAGACTACTGTGAGTTAATGGTCTTCATTGGTGCATTAGGTGCCTTGGGAGGATTTACTTCCCAGTGCTGTACATTACCATTCATTAAAAAAATGGAATCTGACCAATTCGGCCACCTCATTGGTTGAGGGCCTGCCACATGAGGCTGCCTTTGCTTCCAGATAACATCTTGTTTGTTTCAGTATCATTATTCCAGGCCAGAAAGGTCACAGTATAATAATTTCAGGTCATAGAATAACCATTTTAGATGACAATATAACCACTGCAGATCAAAATGCCCCCCCATCATGTACATCATGGAGAAAGAAAAATACAACTTACAAACCAATTCAAGTCAACTGCAACGTAAAATACTTATCTCACCATCTCCTTGAGTTACAGCCTTGACGAACCAAGCCAAAGAAGCCTACCATGGAAAAGATAAATAAAAGACAACCCAGACAAAGAGTAACCAACAAAAAGAAAAGTTGTTTCAGCAAAACACAAAACAAAACACATCAACATCCAAGTGAGCTGCAACCTTGAGAAACAAAGCCGAAAAAAAGCCTACAGTTCAAAAAAAAAAAGATGCCCCCTCTAGACAAACAGAAACCAAAACATACAAAGTAATTTTAGCAAAACATAAAATAAAATACATAACTTAACATTCCAAGAAGCGGCAACCTTCAGAAACCAAGCCAAAAAGGACTAAAATGGAAAACATAACACCCCCTCCTTGAAAAGCAAAAAGCAACCTAAAAAGTTTTGCAAAGTCAGACACTAAGAAATACAACAGAGTAATAAAATAAAAAGTCCACAAATATAATTCATTTTGTGAACACATAGGAACTACATTTAAACAGCTAAAACTGCTGCCTCCTCAGCTTCCACACACACTTCTCTGTAACATTGCCTGAACACAGCGATAGAAAAAAAAAAAGAAATACACACAGAAATCATTTCAGTGCATTGCATATAAAATCTAGACTCACGCAGGAGCAAACAAACTCATCCGCTCCATGGTTCAGCCATCATGAGTTCTCTATACCTGGATCAATGAGTCAGAGGTGCTCTCCCTTAAAAACACTGTCCTCTTTTTTAAAGCTTTTTAGTTGTTATCCATACAAATATAACAGCATTGCGTTCATTTATGTTATTATGTAAGACCAACAAAAGTACAGAAATAAGAAAGAAAATAATGCAATGCATGTATAGTTACAAAACTAAAGAATGAATTGACTTAGAATATATATATATATATGTCCAATTAATGAGGATAATTTCTGTCTGCCCTTTTAAAGCCACAGTACCACGCAAAACCAATGTAGTCATTCAAACTGAGATTAAACATTCTGATTGATTTATTGTTTAAAACATTTTATAAGTGGAATAATGCATTTGAGACAGAAAATTATGTTTGATAGTAACATTCTTTCCTACTGTTTATATTACAGGGCCATAAATATAACTCCACAGATGAGAATGTTACCATAGTATAATTCCATGTGTCATGGGTTATTCCATATTACTCACTTCATTTAATCCTATATTTTATGTACACTAACTTATTTTGGTTTGTGGGGTGTTGAACCCCCTTCCTCTTAGTGTGGCTCAATCCACTGGTTAACATTTTAAATATCAGGTTTTAAAAACTGATTAGGTGGTGGCATGTGGCACACCTTTAACAGTTGCAAAATGTTTACACTACACCTACATGTTAGTACCAGGTGCTTATTTTATAAGTAGTGTGTGCTGTTGTTTGAAAGATATAGAATAATGGCTGGGTAGGAGTTATAACAAGAATTTTACACCCCCCTCACTGAGGTGTGGGATACCACATAAACACTGAGAGCAATAGCAATACTCGAGGGGTTCATAAAGGCATCCCACACCGAGTGTGTGTGTGTAAAATTTGAGTTTTACACCTACACAGCCTTTATTTTATTTTATTCTGTGGGTTGTCTTTTTCGCCACAGCAATTATGTAAAATAAAGAGAAACCCCTATGGAGCAGCGGACCAGTAGAATCTCAACGTAGTCCATAGTGGCTGGTGAAAGAAACATACTTTTACTTTTTTTTTTACACAGTCAAGTCTTTTTATTTTTTTAGCCCAGTTACTTTTTGTTTTGTTTTAAAGAACTTACCACTGTCTCTGAGTGGCAGTGAACTGTCTACGGACCACAGCTGAGGAGTGGGGCTGCCGCACAGAAGCAGAAGAGCATGACTGGCGCATGTGCAGAGTGAGGGAAACCCATCGCGTGTTCGCCACTATAACCCATAGGTTATAATGGGGAAATTATGACTCAGTTTCCTGATGGGAAAAAATGAACACCAGTTATTATTAAGTATTTATGTATTAACTGTGCCTAATGCATAGCTGCTACCATGGTGTACAGTAGCTAAACATTGTACAAAGTACTTGTGTGGTTGGCAGCTCATAAGCTAACACCAAGTGCAGCCATACTACATAAAACTGTTCATACAGTACTTTTAAAGCCTCCTTGAGATTGCCCATGTTTTGATATTCCCTTGCTTCAAATGGCACCATTTCAATTTCCAGAGATCATCAGAATCAAATAAAATACTGTTCCTTCTTTCTTTTAATGGGTCTGGCACTGCATTTCTACTGTGTTATTCTCAATTAGTCACGTACAGTTATGGTCCTGTGAAAATCTCCCAGACACTGGTTTTCTACATCAGGAGATCACTGGCATTTGAATGATGTTGACTTGGAAGTCCTATTTAACTTACGCTGCAATAATTATAGCACATGCTAATTACATTGTGCAACTATGATGGTACTCTATGCATTGTAGGTACTTATGTACCTATAACTGTACTCAGTGTGCACATAATGTCTCTTCATTAGCAACATAACCAATGTTTCCTGCAGGATCAGTTTGGTAATGGGTTTCTGAGGCAGTGCTTGGGCTGAACAAAGGAAGCTGAGCTGAATGAGGCAGTTATGGGAGGGACTGCTTCATTCACACGGAAGAGTTGCAGTGATCATCCTGACACTCTTTCTAATAAACATTGTTAAGGTACAATACGCCAGTCAACACGGGACATTGGGGATCATTGTTTGTGTTTTGTTTTTGCTATAAGGAAGTTGCTGGTATGGTAAAAGCCTCTCTAGAAAATGCCTTGGATCAAACAAGTGGCTCAAACAAGCAATCTCATTGGCTAAGACTGGTCCCACAGCCATGCATTAATTTCACTTAACCACATGGTTCAGGCTTTATAAACACAATAACAAACTCTTGGGCGTGCAGGGATTCCATAAATCATCACACTTCCCAGGTGGTTGAAGGCACCAGGCTGTGCCTCATGCCTCAGAACCCCCCTGTGGCATGCGAGTCATTTAGCATTGCCCCATGTCCTGTCATGTTGTATTGCTTTCACATTGAAATGGAAATTCAGATTCTAGTGAGGAGGTGGAAGTAATGTGACCTGAATTTCACAGTGAGGTCATGCTATTTCTTCATTACAAAAGTCTGCACTTCCTTTTATAAATGCCAAATCAACAGCAGCGCCCCCAACCCCATTGCCTGCAAAATTTGCTCTCACTGCAGCAGTAATGCAGTAATGTGAAGGCAATTTCTTGGAAACTTAAAGCAGCAGTATTTGTTAGTGACCATATTTTTTTTTTTCAGTGATAATGTTTATCTGGCGGGAATATCAAGCTATTCCTTTTTATGTTGCTTGTGCGCACGCGCAAGAAATATGTTGCGGCAGCTTGCTGCAGAAGCAGGTTGTGGAGGTGCGGCACTGTAGTGGCCAATGCCCCCACTGCCTTTGGAGGCTTGGCCCGCATTCCCCAATGGGGTGGCACGCTGCTGCTGACACTAGTTCAGCCAGTGTGCCACCACCTTGAAACATTTCAGCCGTTGCAGTCAGGGGTTGCTCGTCATTGCAGCGCTATCCGCTGCAATGAGGGAGTGACCCCTCATTGCAGGGGCTTCAGTTCTCCTTCCCTTGCCAATGGGGGTCCACTCCCCATCACTAAGTTCCCCATGCTTTCATTCTGTCCCGAGGGTGTACCCAATTCCCTCGACTCTTGTGTTCCCCCCCCGCCGGTATGTGCCAGGAGTGCCCAATCCCCATCAGCTAGAATCCCCCCAAAACACTTAGGTGGCACGCTGGGAGCCCACCCCAGCATGCTAAATGCCCCTGAAAAGAAAAAAACGTCCTGTAATTTTTTTTTTAAACCTGTTAAAAAGAAAACGGTCCGTCGTCTTCCTGCCCCTTCCCAACCTGCGCCCACCCTTTGCGTGCCCTGCCTCCCCACCTCCCCTCACCCCATACTTACCTCCGGAGCCAGACATGATGATCTTCGGTGGACCGGAACATGTCTGCACTTTTCAAAGCTGACCACAAACTGAGGAAATGCCGATAAGCTGTACAATGGCATAAATAGTTTTCAACTTTGGTGCATATCTCAGGCATTTTTGGGAATTTTGGCACCAAATTTTCAACATGGGGTTATTGGGACCCCTCCTCATGAATTCGGCCACCATCATGGCGTTTCAGTCCCAAAAGGTAATTTTGCGGTCACAGTGTGGAATCACCTTTGGGACTGATTAACTAAATGACAGTGCTGGTGTTCATGAGGTGGGCTCTCAAGAAAGCCTATGTTGCATGTTGATGGGAAAAATAAAAATGACTGTTTTATGAGCATACGTTGCGCAGTTGCTACGCACGCTCATAACTTCGCAAATTTGCAATATTTTCACTACAGATTTTCAACCTTGGCATTTTTCCACACCTTCTTATGAACAGTACACCTGTCATTTTTCACATCCTGGCCGAAATGTGTTTTTGCACTTGTGGCGCAGAATAGTGTGGTCGCTGTGGGAAATCAGTGTTTGGGACACATTAAGAAAATCATAGCGGCACTGTTCATGAGCAGAGGTCCTAAAATGCCTATGTTGAAAATTTTTTGATGAAAGTCCATAAAATGACTGTGTTGTGAGCGTGCATTACGCAGTTTCCACGCATCCTTGTAACTTTGCAAATTAGTAAAATTTTCACGCCAGATTTTCAACACTCGCATATTTTTCACACCTTCTTATGAACAGTGTAGCTGTCATTTTTCATATCCTGGCCAAAATAAGTTTTTGTGCTTCCAGCACAGAATAGTGCAGTCGCTTTGGGAAATCAGTGTTTGGGACAGACTAAAATCGTTTGAGAGAGGGGGAGTGACTGAGCTCAACTGAGCTCTGTCAGGACTACTGCGGATTTCATTGTGGGTAGAACAAGGTGCCAACGCAGGCAGGAGCCTAGTACAAAAGGGCAGCCTGCAGCGCCAGGAGAGACAATGAGCGAGTGAGGGAGGGGGAGTGAGCGACCTCAACGGAGCTCTGTCTCGATTGCTGCAGATATCTTTGTGGGCAGAAAAAGGCACCAATGCAGGCAGGAGCCCTGCATTAAAGGGCAGCCTGCAGCACTGGGAGAAACGGAATGAGCGAGTGAGAGGGGGTACTGAGTGAGCTCAGCGGAGCTCTGTTGGGACTGCTGCAGATTTCTTTGTGGGCAGAAAAAGGTGCCAACGCAGGCTGGAGCCCAGTACAAAAGGGCAGGCAGCCTGCAGCGCCGGGAGAAATGGAATGAGCAACTGAGAGAGGGGGAGTGAGCAAGCTCAATGGAGCTCTGTCGGGACTGCTGCAGATTTCTTTGTGGGCAGAAAAAGGTGCCAATGGAGGCAGGAGCCCAGCACAAAAGGGCAGCCTGCAGCGCCAGGAGAAACAGAATGAGCGAGAGAGACAGGGGGGAGTGAGCGACCTCAATGGAGCTCTGTCGGGACAGCTGAGAACTTCTTTGTGGGTAGCAAAAGGTGCCAACACAGGCAGGAGCCCAGTATAAAAGGACAGCTTGCAGCACTGGGAGAAACAGAACGACTGAGTGACAGAGGGTGAGTGAGCGAGCTCAGTGGAGCTCTGTCAGGACTGCTGCAGATTTCTTTGTGGGCAAAAAAAAGTGCCAATGCAGGCAGGAGCCCAGTACAAAAGGGCAGCCTGCAACTCTGGGAGAAACAGAATGAGTGAGTGAGAGATGGGGAGCGAACTAGCTTAGCGGAGCTCTGTCGGGACTGCTGCAGATTTTTTTGTGGGCAGAAAAAGGCACCAAAGCAAGCAAGAACCTAGTACAAAAGGGCAGCCTGCAGCATCAGGAGAAATAGAACGAGTGAGTGAGAGAGGGGAAGTGAGCAAGCTCAGTGGAGATCTGCCGGGACTTTGGAGTTGCACACCCTCCCGCCCTGGGTCCTCTGTGGTCCTATATTACAGCAGGGTCGCTGAAGTGGACACAAAGCAATGATTGGATACTTTTAGGATTGCTGTAATAATACAGATCTAGTTGTTCTGTTTATTTCTCTAACTGAGCTATGCTGTTGTGATTGCTGTAATAATACAATGGATTTCTGGGTGGGGGCTCTTAGTTCTTAGGCATGGTACTTTCACTTCCAAATACCTAAACAGCACATATAAGCAAGCAAAATTCGGCATTGACAAATGCTTGTTCTTTTCATTTTCTTTCTTTTCTGAAACAATATATGAGATTTAAAAGTTTTTAAAAGATCCCACTCCCGTGCTATGCCCTCCATGAAAAAAACTGAATATCTTGGTACAGTGATGTGCTACTTACCATCAGAGAAACTTGATTGTAGTGCTTGTACATTGACATTATGAATCTAACATGTACATTTAACAGGTATCCTCAAAGGAAGAAATGTATTTATTTATTTTAATCTTTGTAACGCCTTCCTTGGGCTCCACAGGGCTATGACCCCCTCTCTTGGAGGGCGTACATCCTCTGGCCCGACCCCCAGCTCATCTATCCCCCCGAGGTTCCCCTGTGGATTCCCCCTCTGTGGCAGGGCCAGGTGGAGGGGCGCTGGCAGTCCCCTACCACCTGGTATGGCAAATCTGGTTGCAGGGGGCAGACTTTGCCAGAGCGGTCAGGCCATCATGGGTCCATGCACCCCTGGACTTTTTCCATTTTCTCCCTTCCTCCATTTTGATGTAAGCACGTCAGCTTCTGAGTCTCCTGACCTATACTGCCCCCAGTCACTGCTAGAGGGCAGTCAGCGGGCGGGATGACTAGTCCCCTTCCCCGGAGAGAGAAGAGCAGTCCTCCAGATGCTCAATCCTCTCTCTCCCCTGCCGACTCCCAGTGGCCCAAGGCTCATTCCTGAACCCAGGTTGCCGCCATGGGGCGAAGTGTGGTGTCCAGCGCCTCAACCCTCAGTGTCACCAGGCTGGCCAAAGGAAGAGATTTTTTAAAAATTGCGAGTGGTGGTCATCTTTAATAACTTGAGTTGTTAACTACAAAATTATCTGTAAAAGCTGTTTTAACAATATGAGTAAAAATAAACTGAGCATGAATCTAAGGATGTCAAAAATGCATATTTGCAAAATAAACAAACACAAAAACTATATGTTGAAATTTGTTACCGACTAACAAATAGTGCAACTTTAATGTATGTTACCGTGCTAAATGAAAATGTTGAACTATTGCTGATATCTGCGACATAGCTGTGATAACTGTTGTAACTCTCTGCATAGCTGTGCTAATACAGTGATAATGCTGCAGTCTGTATGATAACACTGCAGATGTGGCAATGCTTTGCTTACTGTGATAGTGTTGTAACGCTGTGACAATGTAATAATAACACTCTGATAATGCTATCATAAAGCTATAGGACCACTGTGGTAGATTGTAGTAACACCAGACAATGATGAGATCACAGTTACAGTGCTGTTATGGTGGAGGGAGGGGGGTCGTGTCAAATAAATCTAATTGATTTCTTTGACTGGGTCACTAGGACAGCAGACAGGATCCAAGTGATAGACATCCTCTCTCTGGATTTCAGCAAGGCCTTTGACTCTGTGCCCTACAAAAGGTTGATTAGGAACTTGGTGGATATCAGAGTTGGGGAGAAGATGACCAGATGGGTGGAAAGCTTGCTGAGGGACAGAACTGAGATAGTGGTCATTGGAGGGAGAATTATCTGGCACCAGAGAGGTCACAAGTGGTGTCCCGCAGGGCTCGTTGATGTGGCCGGTGTTGTTCAATGTCTTCATAAGTGACATTGGGGAGGGCATTAAGGGCAAAATGGGCCTATTCATGGATGACATCAAGCTCTGCAGGACAGTGGACACAGCTGAAGGGAAACAAGACCTACAGAATGATCTGGAAAAGCTGGGGAGGTGGTCCAGGATCTGGCAGCTTGGCTTCAATGCCAAGAAATGCACATTGGAGCCAAGAATCCCAGTATGGAATATGACTTGGGTGGAGTCCAGGTGCTGCATCAGAGGAGGAAGAGGAGGAGGAGGAGAAGGACCTGGGAGTGATGATCACTAGTGACATGAAGCACTCCACACATTGCAAGAAAGCAGCAGCAAGGGCAAATAAGATGCTGGGATGCATAACTAGAGGACTCAGTAGTAGGAGAGACGAAGTTATACTACCCTTGTATGGGTCACTGGTGAGGCAACATCTAGACTATGGAGTTCAGTACTGGTGCCAACACCTCAAAAAGGACATTAACCTGCTGCAGAAGGGCTATAAAGATGATAGTGGGTTCAGCAGGGTGACACATTAGGAGAGGTTGAGGTCACTGAACATGTACTCCCTGGAGGACAGGAGAGGGGGGCATAATTGAGACCTTCAAGTACTTGAAAGGGATCTATAAGGTAGATAAGGAGAGTCACTTTAAGCTAAGTGGTAAACAACATGAGGGAGCACAGTCTTAAGCTGGGGGGATTAGGAGGGAGGTCAGTAAGCACTTCTTCACAAAGGCAGTGGTGGACTCTTGGAATGCGCTACCAGAAGAGGTGATCTTGTTGAAGATGGTGGGCAGCTTCAAGAGAGGCTGGGATAGGCATAGGGGGAAGGTAAGGATCATAGGTAGAGAGGATGGAAAGGTTGGGAGGCGTGGGGAGGGGCAGGTTCAGTAGCTCAATCTGTGGACCCTGCAATACGAGCAAACTAGATAGGCTAAATGGTCTTCTTCTGCTGACATCTTCATATGTTCATATGTGTTAGTGCTCTGATAATATTGGCATAACACAGACAGTGATGTAGTATTGTAGTGGTAATATTGCGGTAATGTTGTGGTTGTGCTGTGATAGTTCTGTGATAGTGCTGCAGTAGTAGAAGATGACTAGGTGGGTGGAAAACTTGCTGAGGGACAGAACCGATAGGGTGGTTGTGGGGGGAGAATTATCTGGCACCAGAGAGGTCACAAGTTGTGTCCCTCAGGGCTCGGTGATGGGGCTGGTGTTGTTCAATGTCTTCATAAGTGACATTGAGGAGGGTATTACGGGCAAAATGTGCCTATTCATGGATGACACCAAGCTGTGAGGGACAGTGGACACAGCTTAAGGGGTACAGGACCTACAAGAAAATCTGGAAAAGCTGGAGAGGTGGTCCAGGATCTGGCAGCTTGGCTTCAACGCCAAAAATTTGCACACTGGAGCCAAGAATTCCAGGATGGAATACTACTTGGGTGGAGTCCAGTTGTCTGCATCAGAGGAGGAGAAGGAGAAGGACCTGGGAGTGATGATCACTAGTGACCTGAAGCACTCAATACAGTGCAAGAAAGCAGCAGCAAGGGCAAATAAGATGCTGGGATGCATAGCTAGAGGAATCAGTAGTAGGAGAGAGGAGATTATACTACCCTTGTACAGGTCACTGGTGAGGCAACATCTAGAGTATGGAGTTCAGTACTGGTGCCAACACCTCAAAAAGGAAATTAACCTGTTGGAGAAGGTCCAGAAGAGGGCTATAAAGATGATAGTGGGTCAGCAGGGTAAGGCATAGGAGGAAAGGTTGAGGTCACTGAACATGTACTCCCTGGAAGACAGGAGAGGGAGCCATGATTGAGACTTTCAAGTACTTGAAAGGGATAAATAAGGTTGATAAGGAGAGTCACTTTAAGCGAAGTGGTAAACAACATGAGGGAGCACAGTCTTAAACTGGGGGGGATTAGGACGGAGGTCAGGATAGTGCTGCAGTAGCAGTGTGATTATACAACGGTAATCCTGCGGTGACAGGAAATACATCCACATACACAACTGAGTTACTGCATTTCAGAGCTGTAAGTCATGACTTCAGGAGAAGTGGTTAACATACCTTCATACTTCATTCTTCATGGACCAATATATTTAGTTTTTTTCTGTATAACTCTGAAAAAGGGGTTTATGTTATAAAGAATAGAATAAATATATTTTGTATCCGGTAGTTTGAAATAAAGGTATCATTCACTTGTTAATACCCTTTCAAGTCTGTTTGTCCCATTTCTATTTCAGTCATCTTTTCATTTCCTTTTATGTTTTTTCTTGTTTTCATAGCGCAGAGCTGTGAACCTGGAGACTCAGGTTTGAAATCCACAACAGCCACTTACTGTGTTACTTTGAGCAGATCACTTAGCCTCCCTGTGTTTCACGTCCTCTTTCTCTTGACTTCATGAGTTTGAGCGTTTCTTAATTTCCAGCACTCAGTTAACCACTGATGCAACTATTCATGGCTTGTGAAGTGTCTTGAGATACAGGGTGACTGAAAGGTGTTACATAAAACACTTTACATTCTTCTATATTAGTTTCTGAAGATTCTAGGAAAGCAAGGAAGAGATGGGATTACTGAATATTAAGTCAAGAAGTTTGCATTGTTTTGGAAGAGCGACAGTAGTACTTTGCAAATGGAAAAATGGGCTCCACGTGAATTTTTGGATCTGAATTTGAATGAAAAATATTTTTTTTAAATGACAGGCAAGAGGTATATATATAAATAAGTAAACAAAAATAAAATATGCACTTTAATAAATATATTGATGCACTTTTTAACTGTATTGATGTACTTTAAAACTGTATTAATATTCTTTTAGTATAGCAATATATGAAAAATGTCACAAGCTTATCTCTGTTGGCCTGACTTTCTTGCTTTAATTTAAAAAACATATAACATTTCCAGCCCTAACGGTTCACAAGTTAACCGTTTTCAAAGAAATTATCTTAGAAAAGGCTAACTTTGAAACTGTTAGGGCTAGACACTTGGCACGCTATCCTAAGCCGGTGTCCTGAAGCCATGCTTAGTCCGCTGTGCACCTACGCGGCTATGTGCCGTAGCATCGGCTTTGCCTACACTGGAACTGCATTGTGTCCTGGCTTACACTATATGTGTGGAGATCCATATGCAGAGCCACTCGCCAGGGTTCTGGGCTGTGTGATGAGGGCAGGGAATGCCCTGGCACCACCCACAACCCATCCATTGACCTCACTGTATATGGCAATTGACTGTCACCCTGCACAGATGTGGTGGAACAGTGTGAATATTGATCTACAGGGGGTCCACACAGTAACGTGGCCACAGTTGCTGGTGGTGTTGCTACGCCCAGAACATTACTGAACATAGGTGCCTGAATGTGAGGAATGGGGACAGAATGTGGGAGTGGGTGGTGTGAGTGCCCGGGTGCCACTTCAGCTTTGCAAGAATGGAACAGTGTGGCAGGGGAGCACCGTATTGTGCATAGTGTAGCCACCAAGATCAGTGAGCATGTATATTAATTATGATATGGTTCAATGCTGAAGATGTGATCCTGTTCATTTTTCTGTGTAGTGGTGCCTGTGCCCCTATCTCTTGTTGCTAGGTGACGGCTGGGGAAACCATGTCGCATTTAATACCTCAAAACCAGAGGTACCTCAGTGTTACCAGTACAGTAAGGTGCTCCAACCCAGGTGCCCCTGGAAAAAATGTAAAGAAGCAGGAAATGGAGGTAAATTTAGTACAGGAGCCCCACACAGAAAACTGGTTACTTGCAGTTTACATTTTTTTGTTGTTGTCTTCTCAGCCAATGTTCTCACCCCAGCCAAGTGGCATGAGCCAGTGCCAGACTTTCAAGTGCCAGCTTGCACTGGACCGTTGGTTGCCCCCATGTTGTCAGGGACTCAGTGTCCTGAATGCTAGGGGGCTATAAAGATTCCAGCACAGCTGGAACGGTTGTTGGTTGGTTGGTTAGTGAAGCAGCAAGAGAAAGAGAGCCTTTTCAGGTGCTCAAAGAAGAGCGGTCAGGGCCAGCAATGAGGCTTGAGGAAGAGGACATGGAGGGTCACCTGTAAAGTAGACAGGCATAATTGATTAGTGGCTGCAGAGTCAGCGGTCCGATCAAAGTGTCAACTGTCCCCTCAGACATGAGCAGCAGCAGCAGAGTCGGTGATCCCTTTGAGTTTTGGTAGTCCAGTTGGCGGTTCCAGAGTCAGGCAGCTGCAGTGAGGGCTCTGTATAGCCCCATTTGTTATTTTTATTTTATTTAAAAGTAGTATTTTCCGAATTTTTTCACTACATGACAGTGGATATGAATGAAGGTAGTGCTGTGATGCACTCATCTGGGTCGGAAAAAGAAACAGAAGTAGAGGAAGTCATGGAACCAGTACATTTGTCTTGTCTGGAGTTATTGCAGGATCGAGTTAATCGATGAGTTACTCATAGACCTCATACTCATCCGTCCACCATAAGTCAGCAGTTGGTAATCGACATCCTGATGGTGTTTTGTACCATTGAACCATGCAGTTATTAGATTTAAATACCTCCTGCCGCTCAGCTAGATGCTGATAGAATTGATTGTTGGAGAAGATTTCTGATTTGAAGTGTAGTCGGAGACTTTAGAGAAGATGTACTTGGAGGGTTTAATGTAATGGCTTGTGGGAAAGAGGAATGCTGTAGCCACACAGTTTGTGCTGAAATGCTTGAATTTACCTTGAAGAGGTAGGCTACTGTTGCCTAGGGCTCGGGAGTGTGCCTTTATATTCCAACATGCTAAATTTACTGTGCTCAGTGGAGCATCTATTTTTCTTTCCCTTTTCCTAGATGCTTATGGCCCAAAGATGTTCTGGTGTGGAGAAATAGGAGAATGAGATATATGACCCAGAAATGGTTAAATTAACAGGAATGCTGATTTGCTAAAACGCTGACATGGGCTTATGAGCATTAGGCCCTGGAGTAGGATTTACAGTTCATCAGCTGGAGGGACTCCTGGATGAAAGTAGGAGCCTATGCTAACAAAACTTTAAGGCAACTGCATAGAATCATAGACTTTGACGGCAGATAAGAACCGCTTGGCCCACCTAGTCTACCCATTTCCCTACCTACAGGATAAGCTGCAGATTCTATTTACCAACAATCTATTTTTCGATTTGTGTCAGAGTACAAAGAACGCTGATTCTGCGATAATAGTTGCTGATTTATGGGGCTGTCTTTGAGGTAGGCTTGCGCTGTTTATAGAATGCCCTTGGTATTGTTTGAAAGCATCTTAATGTACTTTGATGTGCACTATATCCACAATAAAGGAACTAGTACTCTTGTGCAGTTGCATTTTACTGACAACTCAGTCTAATTATGAGGGCTCTTGGTTGTCTGGACTTTAGGACTCCGACTTGAAATTCGTTGCTGTCTTAAAGTTGGTTACATGTCTAGTGGGACTTCTGTTTGAGGAGCCTAGATATTGAACGCATTCCGGGTGTGCGGTGCCTGTGGAGCCAAGCTCTGAGCCCGTGGGACCCTGGAGCCTGTCTCTGTGTTTGGATGAATGAGGATTCTAAGAAAGCTGGAGAGAAATATGGTATATTGAATGCTATTTAATTTTGTTTGAAGTGGTGGATTATCTGGTACCTAGTTGTTAATGGATTTCATCCAGTAACTACCGAAGGAACAGCAGAAGGACTCCTGGAAATGGAGCAGATTGGTTCAGTTTGGCCGTCTTTATATATGTGACTTGATGTTCTGAACCATAACCACTTACTTTTTATTTTTATCTAGCACACAGCCATATTGTAACTAATTTTATTCAGTTTGTAATGTACAGATGCTGTAATATGTGCTTATTTATTTGCTAAGAATTTGTAGTATGTATCTAGGATTTATGCTTAGTAGATACCTTGGAGCATGTTTAGCCAGTGATAATATTTATTGAAGAAACATTATCTATTTTTGTATGAAGACCCTGGATGTTTATGCATAGCAATCTTGATTTTTCTCCATATGAGTTCATTGTGGCCCTGAGTCAGGGTGGGGAGGGCTATGGAGTCAGGGCTTTTAGCCGATACTGATCTTGGGTTATACAGAAAAAGAAAAGACCTGATTGGAAAATTTGGACTTGGTGGCAGGGACCAATATGTGATCCCAGTATGCATAACAGCTGAGGGTGAATGCTTATAATAGGGGTCACATTGTGGAGCACAGGATAGCATACGCTATGGGGTACACCATTTGGGTCCCTTATGGTGAACTCTAGCTGGAGACACAGGTTGGAACACTTTGGACCCAGCAGCTAAGGTCCTCTAAATCCATTGGGGGATAGTAATCGATGCAGAAACCACATTTTCTGGTTGTGTGCTTTATGGCCTAGGACCTGGCCTATCCCCTCCCGTGAGGATCATTTATGGTCCGTTGAGTAGGGAACCAGATGATTGCTCTAATGTATGAAATTGAGAGGGATAGTCTATATTCTGTGTAAGACTTATTAGTATTAGCAGATCACATAAACACAGAAAGTAATAAATGAGCAGGGGTGAAATACAGCATGATTTGAGGAAAATATCCTACTTGAGATTAGGATAAGAGTTAAAGTGCCCAAATAAATGGGCTAATTAAGCTAATGTCTAGTTTCTAGTACAGGCATATATACACATAGAAGATTTTGTTAAATATCGCTGTGTTAGGTGTATTTTATGTATGAATTTTTGATTATTTATTTTTTACGATGTTTTCTTTTTTGTCTTTGTGAAAATTGTAATGACCTAAAAGGTCGAACAATAAACTAACTACTACTTATTTAAAAGTGAAGCTTCCGTCCCTCATTGGTGGCTCAGCAGGCCACGGTGGTGAGAAAGAGAGAGAGAGAGCAGCAGCTGAAGCAGTGAGAAGGAGTGCCAGGAGGTGGGACAGTATAAGCCCTGTCAAAAGGACCACCCACATCAAGGCCCCCTTCGAGCAGCTCTATTACTGCCACCTCAGTCACCAGCCAGCAAGTGACCACCTCAGCAGCTTCACCCCGTGCCTTAGGGCAGAGAGTCGGATGCAGCACTACAGGGCAAGTGCTGACCACCAGGACTACATTAAAAAAAAATTGTTTAAAGCACCGGATGACACAATGGAGACGGCCACGGCTGTGTGTGCGTGTGTGTGTGTGTGGGGGTTAGGGCACGGCCCTCTTATAGAGAGTTGCCCTGTGGGCAGGCTAAGTGGGCAACATGCCCAAATTTAAATAAATTAAGCTCCAGTGGAGGAACAGAGGGCAGGGAAAGCCCTAATTGAAATAATAAAAACAACTCCAGTCAGGAGCAGGGGCAGGGCAAAGCCTCAATTTAAATACAAGGCACCTATGTGGGCAAGGGAAAGCAAGCCCATATTGTGTTTGTATTTTTTTTTTAAATAAAGCAGTACCCAGTGGGCAGGGTAAGGGCAGAGCAAGCCCCATTTCACAAAGGAAAGTGCCAGCAGGACTAGTGCCAAAAGTGGGCTAGTATCCCAGCTAGTCAGCAGTAGCCCAAGCCAAGGGCTAGTGATAAATAATTAAATCATTGAAGTGTACTGTGGCACCAGCTCCAGCCAGGAGCGAGGGGAAGGGGAGCAGAAAAGCTATGTAGCCATCCCAGCAGCACAGCTACCATAGCCCTCTAGTTACTTTTGTTTAAAAGTGTTTAACTGACCCAGAGCCCCTAGAAAGGGAAGGACAATTAGTGTGGGACTCCTAGCACACAGGCGTAGTTAACCGACCCTTGGCAAAGAGGCCAGGACTGCTGTTTTACTGTAAAAAGCCTAAGTGTATGCCTGTGGGTGGGAGGGAGAGCGTAGCCCATGGTCCCTGCGTAGTTAGGTATATCCTAGCATTTTGCCCAGGTTTCACCTCATGTAGTTTCTGCTCTGGTACTATTCTCCTGGTGACAGAACAAGCACCTTAAAGGGCAAGTGCAACTGTTATTCAAAGTGACTATGGTGAATACTGAATGAGCATTTTAAAATGAAAGTGTCAATGCATTTAAAGTGACAGTGTTAAATTGCTATGAATAATTGTGAAAGGCAAGAACTGTTTTTTCCAAAACTGCTACTTAAAGGGGTAGGCTGAAAGTAAATGCATGCTTCGAGACTGTGAAACTGCCCTGCATGCACCAAATTTTCCCCATTTGCCCTGATTTGCTCCAAGACCATTTATATTGCTTTTAGTTGCCCTGCATGGTCACTGCATGCTCCAAGACTGAGATACTGCCCTTACATGCTGTGAACCATTTTCAAAAGTGGCTGTAGTTAAAAATTTGTGAATTGCCCTACATGTTTCTAATTGCCCTTTAATGGTTGCTTGATCCAAAGACTGCTGAAACTAGCAACAGCCAAGTGAAAGGACAGTATGCCAATGGCATGTTCACAATTTCTCCTGCATGATCCAGAGACTGTTCCAACCAACTGTAACTTGACAATTTGGGGCCAGTCATCAGAATAGGAGTAGCGTAGTCAGCTAAGGAACTCCCTGGCACCTGCTTTCTTTGAAGTCTTCAGGTCAACCCCTCCCTAACAGTGATCTAGGGAGTGCAGGAAATCACACTGGCTCACAGATAGGGATCTGACGCTCAGTGTGGTTGGGGTTTTGTACTTCAGGTTCTTCAGAGATTCTTTTGAGGTCAACAGCCCAGAGGTGTTCCAGATCTTCAGGTTTTTGTCCATTTCTTCAGTTTTTCACTTCTTCAGATCTCTTCCCAGTACCAGTGGTGATGACCCAGAGCTGTTCCAGATCTTCAGTTTCGTCCATTTCTTCAGATCTTCAGTTCCTCAGCTTTCTTCCCGCGGTCAGCGGTGATGGCTCAAAAGCTATTCAGTTTGCTACCAGTCATTGGAAATATCCATATCTTTTTCCTGTCCATTGTGATGGTCCAGTGGTCCTCTATGGAATAGAAGTGTGTTGTTCATATCCCTGGGTTTTGTCGACTACTAGGGGCCAAATCCTTTGCTCTTTATTGGGAAGGCTTTAAGCCCGAGGTTCGATGGGTGAAGCAACTACGTCACTCCCCAATCAGGCTTAAAAGGCCACTCATCCTGGGGCTCTCCAGGATTCATTTCTTGTTGCTGTGGCTGGAGGCTTCGTCGGCCACTCCCTCGCCCATTTTTCTGTTTCCTCCCAGTCCTCTCTTCTCGCCTCTAGCTGCCCTTGCTGCACTTTCTAGTCTATGATTCCCCTTGCTCCAACCCCTCCTTTTGGAGATGCATTCCTGTCATTGAATTTTCTCCTTGCTGGTGCTGTGCTCCCGATGCCTTCTACCTCACCCTCCCTGCCTTTGCTGCAACCTTGTGGCATTGTTCTTCCCTCATTCCTCTATTACTTCTGCCACTCGCACCGTGGCTTGCCTACTCTCCGTCTCTCCCTCCCTCGCTCCTACCATCCCTGGCCCCTCAGCCCACTCTGATGGCAGCCTTGGCCGGTGGCTCTGCTTCCATTGCACTTCTCCCTGTTTTCTCCCCTGACTGGGAACTACCTCTTCCTGCGACCGCTGCTTGCTCTAGCACCGCCGACCTCGGTCCATTCCTTGCCTGCTCAGCACTAGCGGGTTCGCCCATGAATCTGCTCCTTGGCTCGAGCTTGGCTACTACTGTGCTCTTCTGCTTGGCCCTTCTAGTTCTCTTTGTGGCCTCGTCATCAGCAGCAGCAGTGTTGGTCTCCCCTCTGCGCTACTGGTGGCTCATCCATTGCCTCTTCGCCGGTTTCTTCGGAGGCTCTCTTTGCTCTTGTTCTTTGTTTGGGTAAGTCCCACTTGCCTTGGGCTTTTCATTTCCTCCTCTGCTTCTGTTTTTGGTTATGACAGGATTTTTCTCGCAGCTCGTTTAATCCCCCTTTAGCTGCCAGGGGTGTGCATTCACTTGAAAGGGCTCTGTCTACTAGTTCAAGTTCAGTTTGCTAGACAGCTTTGCTTCCTGCACTTTACCTGTTTGGCATCTGTGTGCACCAAACTGTGTAGCACATATATATTTGCAGTGCATTCCTGTGCTGTACACCAACAGTACATGCTTTAAATGAGAACCTGTAGTCCATGATGCCTGCTTTCCTGTCTCCGTATACGATGGGGCAGTTCTTCCATCATGTTTCGGATGTGGCATTTGCATTAGATTTTGAGATGTCAGACAATGACTCAGGTCTGAAATTTAATCCAGACCCTCTGTACCTACGTCTTACTTTAGTGCACATGTGGATTTAGCGCTCTCTTTTCCTGTTCCTGCCTATTTCCCCCGTACCTCAGGACTACCTGCTCTTGGGCTTAGATTTCCATACTCAAGACCCAGTGTATATCCTCTGCTTGCATCCTTTGGGGCATTTCTCTGTGTTCCTAGTGTTCCCCCTTCCTGCTTGCCCCCTAGCTGGGGGCCGTCCGGATTCTATCCCCAATTGTTTATCGTCCCTTTCCTGTCTTCGCTGCTGACCTCTTGGTTCTCCTGTTTACATCGCTCGATCTGCGTCCTTCTCCTCAACTCTTCTGCTATGACCGTGCATTTCTTCTAGGTTTTTTTTCCCTATCCTGTCATCACCTTCCCCCTGTTCCAGCCTTTAAGGCTTCCCTCCATCATCATGCCTCATCCGTTTCCTATTTTACCTTATTCATCCCAGCCATAAAGGATTCACTCCAATCAAGGCTGTACTCAATCACCCTGCAATCGATAACATTTTTGGGCATACCTATCATGAACCACATGCCACCTCATTGAACCGCGGCCATCCTGCTGCATGTATTCATGTTCCTGACTCCCTCTGGTCCAGGCATGTCTTATTGGCCTCAGTGTCTACCTACTCACATTGCTCATTCGAGCATACCTCTCATTCAACCTACTCCCTCAACTTCTCATGCCTGCCTCCGGGTATCCCTCACTAATCCAATGTTCTGCTCCTACAACCCTTATGTAGGTCTGTTCCATCACATCGCCTACTCAAGCATACCCCTCTCAGGTTCCTGCTACCTTGAATCGAATCGATATCCAATCAAGGACATGCCTTTCTGTCCATTGCCCCTTACTAAGGGCTGGCTGGCTGCTCTCCACCATCGTTCAAGTTCAGGATTTGTTTCTTGTTGCAGCCGGAGGCACTGCACTCCTTCCCATCACTCTGGAATCTGCTGTGTTTGCTTTTCCCCTGCTGGGCGGCTGCCTCAGGCTGCCCATTCATTTCTCTTACCCTCCTTGGCTCAATTGTTGTCCTCGCATTTTGTAGCATCCCCTTCGTTGTCTCCCCCATCCTTTCCCGTACCTGCGCCTCGCTCTTCCAGCCCCCTCAGGCCGCTCTGATGGCCATCTCAGCCAGTGGCTCTGCTACCACCCTCTCAGCATCCTGTCTCCTGCACTCTGTGCTGCTGCTGATCTCTGTCCTCAGCATCTCCAGCGCTTCACCACATGGCCCTTCCTCTTTCTCTGATGGGCTGGTCCCTGCCTCTGTTCTCCTGTGGCCCTCCAACTCCTCAGCCAGCACATAGCTGGGTCCTCCAACCTGGCTAATCATCACCACCCCTGAAGTTGTACCTCTGTGCTACAATTCTAGCACCTCAGTGTCTGCTATGCTCCCAGCTGTGCCCTGTTTCACTTTCTGGCCCTGCTTACACTGTTTGAGGCTGGGAAAGTAAAGGGATCAAAATGTACTTCTCCTCTCGGTGTTTGAATTGGCACCTGGTGGTTTGACAATACCTGACTACATCGCCTGTGGCATCGGCATACCATCTAAGGTGGTGGCGGCACTACATTTCAGTGGTCCTTCCTATTCTGATCATTCAAACCGTTTAGGGCAAATGCAAATGTACTTCTCGTTTTGGTGCTGTGGGGCCTATTCCAGCCCAACTGGGTGCGTACAACCTGATATTACCTTGCTGGTGTCATGCTGCTCTGTAGCGCAGAGCCAGGGGCCAGGCCGTCCTGGTTCCTATCCCGCCATGATCTCTGGGTGATCATGGGACCATAAGCTGGTCGCTTAGCCTTGCCTGCTTCAGTCTAGCCAGGTGTTCCATGAGTGGAAGCACTACTCCACTGGAGATGAGCAGTTACATCTTATCTGGGCTATAAGTTGTGCATTCATTGCATGCTGTACACTGTTACTCCCTGTCTCTGCACATTTCAAGGACCGATGCTAGTGACAGGAGTTTCTGTATTCTTAAGGCTGCACCCTGTGCATTTCTTTTGGGGGTTTTCCCCTATCCAGCTCTTTCCTTCCCTACCCCCTACCCCCTTACCTGTTCTGGCCTTCTGGGCTTCCCTCTCTCAATGTACCGCATCAGTTCTATTTTACCTTACTCATGCCAGCTATCAAAGCTCCATTCTAATGCTCTCCTGCCTCCCTTCCTTGTTCCGTATCAGCTGCCGTTGCCCGCTTGCTCCACTATCCCCTTCCTTGGCTGTCTCTAGCTCTGCAGTTCTCATCCCATACTGGCCATCGTGGATTCACTCCAATCAAGTCCACTCAGTCTGCCTCAACCAACTCGGCTGGCCTTCTCCTGGCAGGCTGCCTCAAACTGGCCTGCAGTCGATACTTCTGTGAGCTACCTCTTTCGACTCTATCTCCACTCAAGCACCATGCCTTTTGTCCATTGCCCTTTGCTATGGGCTGGCTGGAGGCTCTCCACTATCATTCACATTCCATTTCAATTCTGAATCTACCTCCTTTCGATGAGCCTACTTAATCACATCATTCTATTCATTTCAGGATCTACCTCCTTCAGAGGTCTCCTGATCACATTGCTCTATTGGGCATACCACCATCGTCCAGGTTCAATTTCAAGTTCATTCTCGAGTTCCTTCCTATCTCCTCTTCCTCAGCCTTCTCGTATGGACTGCTGCACTCCTGCAGCGATCATCATCATCAGTCTGCATCATCCTCAGTCTTATCGTGTGTCGTCTGGGTACCCTTGCTCCTCTGACTTCTACATGGATCCACACCTTCCATCACCTGCTCGAGCATACCTCTCTTGGTTCCTGTTGCCCTCATCCTTACCTCAAGGTTTATCTATTTACATCGCTACTTCGAGCATTCCTATCACTGAATCTTATGCTACCTCATTTACTCCGACCTCAGGGTCTAACCGATCTCATTGCATAATCAAGCATGCCTTATTGGTCTCCGTGTCTAATTACTCACACCGCTCAATCAAGCATACCTCTCATTGGGTCTTATGCTGCCTGTCCACCTGCCACGCTCCTGTGGCGATCATCATCATCAGTCTTCCTTGTTGCCTCATGTTCCTCCTTCGATCTGTGCTCTCTTTTGGGATTTCCTCTATCCATCATCATCTTCCCTACTTGTATCCTTCTCCTTAATGAATCCTTCTCTTTTATGACATACATCCTCAAATTAAACGTCATCAGCATGGAGGGAAGGCGACCTAGGCCTTGGATCCCCAGAGGTTTCCTCCCAAAAGGGTTTTTTTCCTCTCTTCCGTGCCAATGGTCATAATATTAGTTAGAGTCAGTGCTTTCTTAGGTTAGTTAGGTTCCACTGTTTGAAGGAGGTGGATGGTGGCCCCGACTTTCCCCTCTCTCCTTAGGAAGTCCACCCTTATCTGCTCAGAATTCATGCATTCATCATTCTCACCTCTTCGATGCTCGACACCTGATTGGGCATTCTTTTTGGGCTTCTTCCTAACCTACCTTTAGCTGGCCTGTAATCATTCCCCACGGCACCTGTAAGGGGGAACCCTGCTTTAGGGTTCCTTGTGTGATACCCTACAGGGTGGTATATCCCACAGATAGAGAGGCGGAAAACCACAAAAGTAAATCAAGTCACACAAGCATAATCTCATCTCATCTAGTTGCAAAGCACATTGAATGGGAGGGCTTTAAGCCCGGTTGATGGTGAACAACACGTCCTCCCATCAGGCTTAAAGGCCACTCATCCTAGGGCTCTCCAGTTCGTTTCTTGTTGCCCACCATCCTCCCCTCCTCCTCCAGTGGCTCATCTCTCTTACCCGTGGGCTTCCTCCTAACCTACCTTTAGCTGATGCAATCATTCCCATGGCACCTCTGGGGGGGGAACCCTCCTCTAGGGTTCCTTGCATCGTACCCCTACAGGGTGGTATATCCCATGGATAGAGAGGTGGAAAGCCACAAAAGTAAATCAAGTCACACAAGCATAAGCTCATCTCATCTAGTTGCATAAGCACATTGAACTACTCTTCACACCATTCAATGGAAAGCACTTATTCAGAGATTTCTCAGTTCCCATTCCTCTACAACGCATAATCCACAGTGCCCAGTGGATCCATATGAACTCTAGTGTGTAAATGTATAAATTTACAGTCAGAGAAAATTTTGCAATAGTGCACAATACGTTTTTATAGTGGCAGTGATTTTAGCAGTTAACATTATAGAAGTAGTAGTTTAGTAGTGACAATAGAGTGGTTTAGGTGTGAAAATTTTGTTGTTCACCCTTTCCTGTTCTGATTTCTTCTTCAGTTGCTCAATAAATTGGTCCTCTCTGTGAGTCATGTCTTCTGCCTCTCACTTTGGTGAAACTTCCATCATGTAGCCAGATAGTCACAGAATTATCTCCCCTCAAACCAACTACGATTGCACATCTAAATCGAGTTCAGGCTGACAGGTCAGGTTTTAGGTTCGAAGAACTTACCTCCATCTTCTGCACACACCTCACATGCAGTAACAGATCTGTTGAGAGTTTGCAGATGTTTGCCTTTGTAACTTTACCACCAGATCCCCCTATGTTGATACCCCTGCCCTAGAGCCCCTCTGTGCTGCTACTGGCACTACATCCCCATTGTGCTGCTGCCCCATGCCCTTGATCCCCATACAGTAACATCACTGGTCTGCCCTTAATCTCTTGAGGGTAACTTTTCTTTCTGGCCCCCAATCCCCATTGAGTTCTTGCCTGTAAGCAGTAGCCATGCTTTTATGCAGTGATGCCATGGGCTCTCCTTATGTGCGGGTGGAGGGGGCTTTACTGCAGCCCCCTCTTCATCCTAGAGCCCACGTGGCCTCTGCAGACTGCAAGCAGCATAATATGGTGCAGTGGCTGCCTGCAGGTTGCGTATCATTTGGGATGTCCACTGGTGTGGAGCTGTACTTCCCATGCAAGTAGCCTGTGTCATGCTTTCAGCAGACCATGCAGGGTTCTTTGTGAATCTCAAGTGGCCGTGGTTAGGCACATTTTGTACAGATCCGATGCACTAGCAAACTAGGTTTGCTGGCCAAGGCAACTAGCTTCACCTGAGCGTTTTCCTTCTAGGGTGCTTGAAAGGACAGAGCAAAGAACCTTACCAGAGCAAGGGAAAGGATTAAGGCTTCTTTTGGCTAGGCAGATTTACTGTGTGTTGTTATTTTTATTTTGTACTCACAGGGACTGTTACTGTTTGTTGCTAACATTTTATTGCTTTATTTTTCTCTGATTCAAATTGTTGCTGCTGGGTATACCTTCTGCTGCATTATTACAGGGTGTGCCTACAGGTGTGTGGTAACAGATTACTACTGTAATCTTTTGATTCAAATTGTCTTTTGCAAGGTATATCTTCTGTTACTGCTTTATTTTTCTCTGTAGAAAAATGTTTCTTACAGGGCATATCTTCTGTGAAATTATTACAGGTGGTGCTTTACAGGTTTTACAGTTGTATCTATCATTAGGATAAGCTTTCAGGGCTACTGCATTTGTTGCTGGCTTATTGTTTCTGCTCTTACCTCCTTGCTTCTTTCGTCCATGGTTCTTCTTTTTCGGCGGGGAAGGGCCCGCCACCCACCCCATCCCCAACCACCCACACTATACTCCTTTATAGGGTAGCACAATGTGACACTTCCCATAGCAAAGCAGGAAGGGTTGATCAGTGGGGTATCCACACGGTGGCCTCATTTACAGGGGCACTAATAATTTAACTCATTATAACAAGTTATACAAAAACAAACAAACAAAACACAAAATCAAACTTTTGCTTTCATTTTCTTCCCTCTAGTTACTCTGACCAGGTTATAAACCCAGCAACTTATCTGGAATGGATATCATTAATTACAGGTACTGCGGAACACCTTTCAGAAGGGCAGTTTTACAGGATTTAGGACACTGTCCTACATGCTGGGCCATTGGACATCTAAGGGTTCAGCTCCAGGCAGCATGGGCAGAGAGTGCACGCTTCAAATTGCATATTCAAGAGGAAATATGTTACAAGAACCACTCGCCATTTCCCCAGCATCCAACAGAAGCACCTCGACTGCAGAGGGTAGTTGGTCTGGGAGGTTGGCAGGTGGTTAGGGGGGGCAAATCAGGTTCCCCATCACTCGGTGCTCTCCAACATATTACCTCCACAAACCAAATAAAAACTACAAACAAGTATCTGCCTCTATCTCTGAAATCAAACAAAGGGGCAGAGGACACTACAGAGCAGGACACGGCAGCACAGGAGCTACCACAACAAACCTCACCCAAAACAGGAACCAAAACAAAAAAAGCAAAAAGGAAATCCAAAAAACTTCTGATCATAGGAGACTCCATGATTCGGGGAGTTGATACCTATCTCCAGCCAAGGGTAATGGTCAGATGTCTCCCAGGTACATCAGCGTGGAGAGACACTGATTGCATTGCTAAAATTGTTCAGGAAGCAGGAGAAAACATTGACATCCTGGTACACATAGGGACCAATGATCTCGCCAGCCGGTCAGTTGTGGAGACCAAGGAACACCTGACCAGGCTGGGTGACAAACTAGCATCCATTTCATCCGGCATCTCTTCTCTGAGATCCTGCCAGTCTGGGAGAGGGGGGGCAGATGGATGGAAGGTCAGAGAAGGGGAGGTAGGGGAAGGGGAGCTAAACATGTGGCTCAAGGGCTGGTGCCAGGAAAAAGGACACAAATTTGTAGTGAACTGTCAACAGTTTTGGGAGCGAAAGTTCTTTAAATTTGATGGACTGCATCTGACTAAGGAGGGAGTCAGTGCATTGGCGCAGAAGTTTGACATCTTTGCAGAATATTTAAACTAGCAAATGGGGAGAGGGGTGCAGCACCCCCATACGTCGAATGGGAAGAACACCCCTACCCCCTCATCTAGTGGTCAAACAGGAGTTCAGCATGTTTGCAGTTCATTTGCATCACCAGGTAAGGAAAAAGGTCCAGCTCCCCATACGACACACAGGGGAAACGCCAGACCTCACCCAACAACTAATGCACTGAAATCTGGTGAATGGAAAATCATGTACGCAAATGATCGCAGTCTGGGAAACAAGATCCCAGACCTGCAGACAATAATGACAGAGGCTAAACTGGCCATAGTAGCAATTAGCGAGATGTGGTTAACCAGTAACCACACTTGGGAGACTTCAGTACCTGGCTATGTATTGTTCAGAAGAGACTGAAGTGCAAAAAGTGGGGGTGGAGTGGCCCTGTATGTCAATGAAAATATCAAAGCTACAGAAATTCAGAATACACATATAGAGCCAGAAGAACTGTGGGTCACCCTGGAAACAGAAAATGGGACAGCCATATGAACTGGGGTTGCCTACAGGCCCCCAGATCAGGGGGAGGACATAGACACGTTACTGTTAGAAGATATACAAAACATGACAGCTAAAGGGGAGGTTCTGATAATGGGAGACTTCAACATGCCAGATACAGATTGGTTGATACCAGCAGGAACATCTGCCAGAACTAGACACATGGTGGATTCCCTGCAGGGGGAGGGCCTCAAACAACTGGTGAAACAACCCACAAGAGACAGGGCTATCCTAGATCTAGTACTGACTAAGAGGGAAAGGATCACAGATCTCCAGGTAGAAGGTCACCTTGGGGCCAGTGACCAACACATGGTATGGTTCAATTTGGCCACTAGAAATAAATCATCCCATTCAGAGGCACAAATATGGCACTGCAGAGGGAGCTGACTTTGATAAGATGGCCAACAGAGTTAAGCTAGCCCTGGCAAAAAGAAATCAAGGTGAGGGGTACAGGCAAAGTGGGCAAGCATTAAGGATGCAATACTTGAAGCAACATCCCATTGTGTTAGAGAGAAAAGGAAGTGCAAAGAAGAAGGAAACCACTTTGGTTCTCAAAAACAGTAGAAATAAAGGTCAGAGCCAAAAGGCTGGCCTTCAGGAAATATAAGGGAATGCAGCAGGATGAAGATAGGGAGGCATACCAAACTTCCCTAAGGGAAACAGGGAAGGCAGTAAGGCAGGCAAAGGCCCAAACCAAGGAAACACTAGCACAAACAGTAAAAGAAGGTGACAAGACTTTCTATAGATACATTAGTGAAAGGAGAAAGTCCAGAGGGGGTATTGCTAAGATCAAAGGAGATAATGGGGCATGTGAGGAGGAGGACCATGTAAAAGCATCTATCCTAAATAGATACTTCTGCTCAGTATTTACTGAAGAGAAGGTAGGGCAGGGCCCACAGCTCAGCACCATAGACATGGGGGAGGTGTGCACTAGTCCCTTCACAAAAGAAAGGATCCTACAAGAGCTCGATAAGCTCAGGGTGGACAATCAATGGGACCTGATGGCATACATCCCAGGGTACTAAAGGAGCTAAGGGTGGAACTAGCAGAGCCATTATCAGAACTGTTTAGTGAGTCTGTGAGCACAGGAGATGTCCCAGAAGACTGGAGAAAAGCTCATGGGATCCAGCTCTACAATAGTGTTAGCAGGGAGGAGGCAAGGAACTACAGACCAGTCAGTCTTACGTCAATAGTGGGCAAGATTATGGAGGCACTCTTTAAGGAAAGGATAGTGTAACACCTGGAATCCGTAGGAGCACAGGATCCAAGACAGCATGGGTTTACAAAAAGAAGGTCCTGTCAAACTAATCTCATATATTTCTTTGACTGGGTAACCAGAGTGGTGGACCAAGTGGGAGCAGCTGATGTTGCATGCCTTGACTTCAGCAAAGCTTTCGATACTGTTCCACATAGAAGGTTGATTAATAAGCTGGGTAGGCTCAAGGTGGGTCAGAAGTTGGTCAACTGGGTGGCAGACTGGTTGACAGGCAGAAAACAGAGAGTGGTGGTAAATGGTATACAGTCAGAAGAGATGCAAGTCACAAGTGGGGTACCTCAGGGATCAGTCCTGGGGCCAGTCCTCTTCAATATCTTATCAGTGACATTGCAGATGGACTGGAGGGTAAGATTTGTCTGTTTGCAGATGACACGAGGGGTGGGCAGAATGAGAAGAGATCTGGATAAACTGGCAAAATGGTCGGAAGAGTGGCAATTAGGTTTAATGCAAAGAAGTGCAAGATCATGCACATAGAGAAGAGAAACCCTGAAGCTACCTATAGGCTGGGATGGCAGTTGCTGGCAGTCACAAGGGAAGAAAGAGACTTCGGCATCATCATCACTGATGACCTGAAATCATCCAAGCAGACCACTAAAGGAGTAAGTAATGCTAGGGGGATGTTGGGGTGTATTAGTAGGGGTATCACAAGTTGGAAGAGGAAGGTAATAATCCCTCTTAACAAGACACTGGTTAGGCCCCATCTGGAGTACTGCGTGCACTACTGGAGGCCACACCTTCACAAGGACATTAACCAAATTGAGGCAGTCCAGAGAAGGGCAACAAAATGGTGCAGGGACTGCAACAGAAAACATCTGAGGACAGATTAATGGAGCTCAATATGTATACCCTAGAGCGAAGGAGGAGAGAGGTGATATGATTGAAACATTCAAACACCTTAGAGGCATTAACAAGGTGAAAAGAGTCTAACATGTTTCAATATAAGAAAAATAGCAGGACAAGAGGACACAGCATGATTGGAGGAGGCCGATTAAGGGGTAATGTGAGGAAGTTCTTTTTCACAGAAAGGGTGGTGTATGCATGGAATGGCCTACCTCAGGAAGTGGTGGATATGAATACAGTGCAGGGCTTCAAACAGGCATGGGCTAGGCATAAGGGAGCAATAAAGATGAGCATGAATAGATAGGCCACTGGCAGAGCAAAGGCCGATGGCACATTTATAAGGTAGAAAAAGAAATGGGCAGACTGGATGGGCCTTGCGGTCCTTATCTGCCATCAACCTCTATGTTTCAATGTTTCACTCGGGCTGCAGCAGCTCACCCAGTGGCTGAGGACTGAACCCTTTATGTGTTTTTTAAACAAAGTCTGCAGTCAGGCTGACATAGATATGATATGTTGATACAGTGTTCATATAGTGAAATATATATATATATATATATATATATATATATATATATATATATAATTTTGATACACTGTAAAGCTGACAATTCCCCAAAAAGCTGGCTTCAAGTTTTATTTAAAATTAAACAGGTTATGACCATTAGGGAAGTTCCCTTTCTGGATTGTTCTGTATACAGTTTTACAAAATCTACACTATACATAAAAAGTCATAAAGTATTGTATAACAATAAAAAGGGAGATGTGGATAAGATATGGTGTCAAGTATGCAGACGATACAAGTGGTATTACATGAAGAACATCAACCATTTTCTAAGGACAAATTCTGTCTTTCTGTTTCTGATATTTTATTAGATTTATACTCAAGCAAACAACAGAAAATTCAAAACATGTACATTTCTAATGGCTGATTAACAAACTTTTACAATAACTGTACTTTCTTATCATTAAAGGTCAAAGTGTGGGACTACAGTACTCCAGAAGGTGTATCACGTTTTCCTGTAAGGTGACCCATGGGTTTTATTTTTCTAGTTCTATTCCATTCTCCCTGTTTTCGGTTTCCTGTCTTCAGGTGAGCCCTGACCAATATGTGTCCCTATTGTGTTTCTGATGCAAGGGAGACCAGTTCAGGTCAGTTTTGTAAATTCAATTCAAAAGTTGGCAAATGTAAGTACAGCCAAGCTGCCATGTAAAAACAACCTAATTACATACAGAGTGACATAGTAATTTAAGGTCAGAAGGGACTCTTGGTGCTCTGTATCATGTTCACCCTACCTTGCCATTTCATAAGCAGGATTGAAATGAGTATAAATGCATACTGCTGAAATCCTCCCACTCCAACTGTGACTGTGCTTAGTCCTTCTTCCCTTGCCTGTGACTATAACCTTTGATTTCTGTATATTGTTATTGAACATGCTGGACTTATAATAATTTGAGACAGGTTGGTCGATTCCACCCTTGAACTGTAACTTGTCTTCACTATATGCCTCTTATTGTATACACTGGGTGGGATATTCAAAGCAGTTGCGCAAGGCGCAAGTGAGATGTGCCAGTGCAATAGCGGACATGCGTCAGTGAGCGATATTCAGCGGGCGACAATGCGCAGCGCATATCGCAGTGTGCCAATGCGCAACCCTAATGAATGCATACGCAAGTGCAGGGGGTGTAGCCATGAATAAGTTGCACAGTGCGATATACAACAGCAAGCCGATGGCGCATGCGCAGAGCAACAGGGACATGCGTGGAGCAAAGTTGAGCCCATAAAAGGATGGAGCAAGCAGGGGATGGAGGCTTGCGCCCATGGGAGCATGGGTGAGAGACGGAGAGAGAGAGAGACAGAGACAGAGAGAGAGAGAGTCAGAGACAGAGAAAGGGCCAGTGGCCAGGCAGGACAGCAGCAGCAGGGGTGCAGAACAGGTACAGAGGCAGGAGGTGCAACTGGCTGTGGGACAGGGAGTGCAACCCTGACTACCTGTGAGCGTGAGCTGACCAAAGTGTGTGTGTGTGGGTCCCCAACACAGGAGTGCGCCCAGTGCTGAGGCCCAGGCAGCAGCACACAGCCGGGGTAGCCCAGGGCATTGGCTGCGGGGGGTGCAGGCCAGGTCAGGCCATGGCCAGTGCAATATTCCAGATGGAGGCGGTAATGAAGGGTGTGAGGAGATGGGAGGCTGACCGGTGCGGCCGTGGAAGGGCCTGGTGGCAGTATGCCTGGAACAGGTGGTACCGTGCCCACACCACCTTTGAACAGTACAGTGACACCGAGATTGTGGGCTGGTACCACCTGAACTGAGCGATTCTGAGGCAGCTCTGTGAGCTGTGCAGTGATGATGCAGGCACCCACAAGGACGGACCCATGCCCTGTCTGTGGAGACAAAGGTCACGGCCGTAATGTGCCTGCTCACCACGGGCACCTTCCAGAGACCAACAGGGGACACCACAGGCATAACCCAGTTGGCCGCGTCGTGGCTCCTCACACAATTCCTCAACGCACTGCTGCCACATGCTGCGGAATACATCCACTTCCCCAGCACACAGGCGGAGTGTACAGCAAACATGCAGGAGTTCCACAGGGTTGCACGTATGCCTGGCATGCTAGGGGCCATTGACTGCACCCACGTAGGCATCCGCACACCACCGGGGCTGGAGGGGGTGGCCTATATCAACAGGAAAGGCTACCCCAGTGTCAACTGCCAGGTGGTGTGTGATGCCAAGGGGCGCATAATCAATGTCTGTGCCACACACCCTGGAGGAGCACACAATTCCTTCATCTGGCACCAATTTGCACTGTGCCACAGGTTTGAGAGTAGGGACATCCCCACCGGTCACTTAGTAGGTGAGTATGCAGCTGAATGGGCTCCTGCACAGCAGGGCAGGGGTGGGGAGATGTTATGCTGGGGGCATGGGGTCTGTCTGTGTAGGCGGGGGGCAGCCACACAGACCACAGTCTAACCCATCATGTCCCCACACAGGTGACAGCAGATTCCCACTGGCCTGGTTGCTCACCCGTGTAGAGCGCCCGTCAACCCAGCGCAGGGAGAGTTTCAATGAGGCACACGCCAGCACATGGAACATCATCGAGTGTGTGTTTGGACTGCTGAAGGCACGGTTCCATTGCCTGCACAGATCTGGTGGTGCCCTACAGTACAGCCCCTCAAAGGCCTGTGGCCTATTCCTGGCCTGCTGTGTGCTACACAACATGGCCACTGAGGTCAAGGTCGAAGAGGGGAACAGCAGTGGAGATGACGCGGACGCCGGGCCACACGGTGGTGGGCAGCCCCCCCGGACAACGGGAATCTCGGCTGCACAGGATGGCCCAGCAGCACCGGGACACCATTGCAGAGGAGCACTATGGTGCACGCAGGTAGATGAACATGACCACTCACATGTCCCAGGGATCAGGGCACAGTATACAGGCATGCCTGGCTGGGCCCCACAACAGACATGGCTGGAGGGTAGCATTGACAGAAAGGGACAGGACACCATGGAAGCACCCTGTACGGCACTGTGAACCCCACCCACACAGCCCCACTCATCTCCACACACAAGCACAGTCACACGGGCACCCACATATGCACACCCCAAAGCCGCCAACGGCGTGTGTCAGGCAGCTGAACACCAGTGCACAGTGGCAGCTGGTGATGTGATGGCATCATCATCATGCACATGCCACGGTGAGCAGCCGGATGGTGTGTGCACAGGGCAGAATGTTACAAGGTCCATGAACTGCATGGCCCTGGTACGCACACACCACACCACTGTGCATACAGGGTTGTGGCAGGCAGCGGACAGGGAGGGATGACAGATCATGACCGCTGCACAGTTGCATGGCCGCCACGAACATGTGGGTGGCCCCACTGGGGCCGCCCAGCAGACTCAGGCTGTGCGACGGCCACAGGGGGTGTCACAGATGGTCCCTCAGGTGTGACACTGTGGGAATGCAATTGGTCCCTTGCAGGCATCTGCAGGCCCCGAACAGGCCCGCTCAAGTGTGCCCAGAATGCCCAGCGGATCCCGGCAATGACAATGCCAGGGTTGCACGCCAGGACCGGAGGTGGAGAATGCACTCCATGGTGACTGCGGACAGCCCTGTACCAGGGTGGTCAGTGGTACTAGGCGGCCGTGACTGCAGTGGTGAGCCAATCCAGGCCTGCGGTTGTGTCCTTCTGCATGCGTGTGGCCTTGGCTAGGAGCTGCTCAAAGTCCCGGTCACGCTGCCCTGCAGACTGGTGCAGCTCAGTGTGGAGTGCACACACCCTTGCCACGACCAGCATCTGTTGCTCCACGGATCCCCGAAGCAGATGGGTGTGCTCGGTCAGAGGGTCGGCGCCCTGGGGGGCATGGGCATTGCGCCAACCCATGGGAGTTGTGCGGCCCTGCGGCATGGCCTCCCGCGCAGGTGGGGGCTGCACAGCAGGGCCCCCTTGGGCCTGTACTATCTGCAGTGCAATGGCAGTGGCCACTGCACCCGGACCCCCCTCGGCACCGTCCTGCTGCCGCTGCTGCCCCTCTGGCTGCTGTGCGTGTGACAGCGCCGGGGCGGCTGCACCACCACTGCCACGCAGTATGGTCTCGCGCGGCAGGTACGTCATCCACCACCTCACCAGGCGGTGTGGCTGAAGGGTCAACAAGCGCCACCTGGGCACCATCAGCGGTGCTGTGTCCAGTGCGTGGTAGGGGTACCTCCCCCCGGTCGGCATCACCACTGTCCAGGACAGTGGTCATGTCATCATCAGACCCAGACTCCGCCCCGATCAGTGTCTCAGCATACTGGACACCATGGCCGGCATCCCACTGAAACACTGCCTGGGCCTCATCTGCGCCCATGCCACAGGCATCCAGTCAGACAGTGGGGAAGGTCCGGCAGTGGTCCGGACCCCGGACTCCAGTGGAGGTGGATGGGCGCTCCTCCAGGTCCACGTCAGCCCCCAAGGTGGGCACTGCCACCCCTGCAGCTGCACACAGGCACTCAGGATCTGTAAGGGAACACATACACGTTAGTGCCGCCACCACGCACCCCTGCCCCCTTGCATCCCTCACCCCATCCCCATGCACCACTGTACCTACCATGCAGCGATGGGCTTCCCCCGTCTGGAATCCACTGCTGGGAACACCCTCAATGGCGCTGCACTGCATGGTCACCACCACTAGCTCCTCCTGCAGTGTCAGCTGTGGCACCTCAGGCTGTCCACTGCCCATGGCGGCACATGTGGCCCGGATGGCAGCCACCTTCTCCTTTATCCGCCTCCGGTCCGTGCCCACCTTTTTCTTGCACTCCTGTGCTGACCTCTGATGGCTGCCCTGCAGGTTCACAGCCTTGGCCACTACCTCCCATGCCTCCGCCCTGGCCTGCGGGGTGCCTGTGGAGCCACTCAGAAGGGGCTCCTGGTCCAGGTATACGTCAAACAGGGTATCGCACTCTGCCTTTGTGAAATTGGGCCTGCGCCTCCATGCAGGCCCCTGCTCCTCAACCTCCTCGTGCAACGACATGCTCATTCCTGTGGGTGAGGACATGTGGTTAGTGCTGGCTGCCACACACGAGATGCCCCCCCCAAATCCTCTGTCCCGACATGCCCACTGCCTGGAGTCTTACCTGTGAAGGATGCAATACCGGTCTGGTGCCTGTGCAGTCTCATGGTGTCTTTATAACGCATCACGTGCAAATGGGGAATGCGCAGCTGTAATGAGATGCAAAAGCCTCTGATGCACCGAAGTTATGCTGATCAGCTCATGCCCATGTGCGGCTGAATATCGTGAGTGCGCATGGTGCATTGGAGATCGCATGCTCAAACCATGGCACAATTGTATGAGCGTGTGCCGCCGCCTGGCACAGTTCATGCATGCGCACTGGCGCCCGCGTATGTAAAGTAGTGCATCCTACGCACAGTGCACTATATGCAGCATGGCACTCTGCGCTGTTGGGCATGTGGCACGTGGTGCTGCACACCTCACGGTGCCCATGCACCATTGGCACATGGCCCATGGGGCACACTGGACCCTATAACACACCATGCCTTCCGTGCCCTGTTGCGCTGTCGCGCCGCGGTGCAAGTGCCGACCTTTGACCCCCATGTGTGTCCCTTGACCTCTGGGTGCCAGCGACACATGCCAGCACTAGCCCAGCTGTATCACGCAGCGACAAGACATGCGTGATTGGGGATGGCAGCACATCGCCAGGCGAGTTGCGCACCCAACGCACGTGCGTCCCGTGCACTCCTGGGTGCCATTTTGTCTCAGCGGTGCAGATTGCAGCATGCCTTGCAGAAGCACAGCAAAGGCACCCAATTGGAGCCAGGTCGAGCTGGTCAACCTGGTGGCACTAGTGGAGCCCCATGTTGGCACCCTATATGGGCAGGTGCCCTGGACTGACACGCACCGAGGGTGTGAGGGTGGCCGAGGGTTTAGAGGATGCCACTGGGCCATGGCGTAGCAGGGTGCAGTGCTGCAGAGGATCTGGACGGTTAAGGACTCTGCAGGCCGCGCGTCCGGGCGCCATGCCACGGCCAGGTGAGTGCACATTTCCAACGACTGTGCCTTGTTGGTGTTCTGTGGGGTGCCAGCGGGTGTCACGCTGTGCTTCTGGGGGTGGGGGCTGTGGCTGGGAACAATGTCGGCTGTGGCAGTGCACCACCAGGTGTGCTGTGCCACGACAACACCACTCCGCAGGGACAAGGGATATACTGTACTGGAGGGGGGGTGGGGCATGTGGGTTGCTGCCCGGTGCTGATGTCTGCCTCTCACTGTCTCACTACTAGGCCCTGAAGATCAGTGTAGAGTGAGGATGGCGGGAGCCACTGCCGGATGGCAGCAGGCCAATGGTGGTGTACAGGCGAGGGATGTTGGCCATGCGGGAGGTGCTGGTGGACAGGCGCCAGTCATGCTGCAGCATGCAGGTAGGCACTCTGTCGGTGTACATTGTTGTGTGGGGTTGGGGTGGGCTACAGCCCTCAGGTACATGGTCACAGCTGTGTATCGGGCCGGGCGCGGGTCCATTGCACCATGCTGCGCCTTATGCACGGTGTGTCTGGCCGCTGTGGGTGGGCTGTGGGTGCATCCGGTCCCAGCCAGGCCACTGTCTTCCCCACAATGGCCATTTGCCTGGCAGCCATGGTTGTGGCATGCTGTGCATGGCTGGTGGTGGTGTGCAGTGCTGTGCATGGCTGTGGATGGTCGGGATGGTGGCTCGTGTGGCACGCATGCTGCAGATGGCTGTGGCCTACTACAGGGCACATGTCACTGCTGTCCGCTGCGCATGATGGATGGGCTACAGTCATATGGGCATGCACTCATCCATGTCCCCTCCTTTGTCCTAGGTGTCCATCACGTGGATGTCCACACCAGGCTGCTCTAGAGGATCCTGAGGGTCACCACGGCCACCCTTGTGGTGGCTCGCGTCATAAGGCAGGCCCAGTTCAGACCGCAGAGGCGATGATGGACAAGGCGCCGGTAGGGCGTGAACGTCATGTGGGGCCCATTGGCCTGCATCATCCTCCCTTCCCCTGACCCCCTCCCCTTCCTCCATTGTGCCCTGCTTAGCCATGTCCCCTGTCCCCCCGGCCCCTTCCCCAGCCTACCTTCTTGATTGTGGCCTCCCTGTTCCCTCCCCCTATCCCTGTTCCCCATATATAGTTTCTGTTATTTGTTACTTTTAATATACTTCTATTTTGGTAGCCATCTGTGTCCATGTCTGCTTTGCAGCTAGGCGTATGGAGCCATGCTGCAGTGGTGTGCATGGTGGCTGTGTGGTATGTCTGGTCGACTGGGGCTTGTGTCTGAAGGTCTGTGCCCAGTGGCTGGTGTGTATGCTCTGGGGCATATGTGTGTTCCCTGCTGGGCTGTGTGGCCTGTGTGTTGTGTGCTGTCGGCATGTGTGTTGTCAGCTATGGTCCCAGTGGCCCGTCCATGCCGTCCTGTGGGTGTTGCCCGTGGCTGCCTGCCAGTGGTCATTGGTGTCACGCCACCTCCATGCACTGCTGTAGTTCATGTGGTCAGGGCCTGCGGTGCGTGTGCCTGCCTTGCCTCCCTCCTGACATCCCCTGCACCCTGGTGGCAGTGTGTACTGCTCTTGTGGCCTGCTCCACACTGCTGGGTGCGCTGTGCCATGGCCCATGTGCCTCTGTCCCTTGGCCGGCCTGTGTTGTGCTCTTGCACTTCCTGCCTTGCTCCGTTGCACAGCCCAGGTTGTGCGATGGTGCCTGCTGACTTGCTCCCTGGTGCAGCCCTTGTTGCGTGATGGTGCATCCCTGCGATATTCAGCCATCTTGCGCTGTCATTTGCCATTGTGCTCAGCCTTTGAATATCGCGTTGGGTGCACACTTGCGCAGTGTACATGCCCTGGGTGGCTGTTGCGCCTGCCTCTGGTGCGTTTCTAATATCCCACCCTCTGTTTCTAACTGGCAATGTATGTATTCTGGTGTGTTCTCTGTATATTTATTATTGTATATCTTGTCATTTCTTGTAATGTATGTATATCTGACGTGGAGCCTTTGCAAAGGAGTCCTTGACTCAAAGGTTGTAATTCCAATTCATTCAATAAATAAAAAAAAAAAAAGAAAAAAAAACAAGTTTCAGGGATTCCCTCTCCACTGTACTACCCAGGCTACCCAGGGAGTTCGTTGGCAAGCAGAAATTTGTCCAGGCTAACCCTGAAGACCTGCATTGTCTTCATGTCCATTGTCTTCATTAGAACACTCTTCCATAGGTACACCACTATCTGGGAGAGAAAATGCTTCCTAGTATTATGTCTGACGAACCATTTTGAGCTTTGTAGTGTGTCTCTGTGTCCTGCTGAAGCACAGCAATCAGCCATCCGCGACTGTTCAATACTCTTGAACACGCAAAGACTAACACAGTATATTGTTCCTGCTCAGTCTCCATTTTCTCCTGGGTGAACATGTTAGTGGCCTCCAGCCTCTCCTCATAGCTTTTTCCCACATACCACTGATCATTTTAGTGGCCCCATGTTTATCCTCTTGACTGCCACCATGTCCCTGATGTATTGAGGAGACTACTCCAGATAATGCCTGATCAGGGCCGTGTAAAGTGGCAGGATTCCATCCCTGCTCTGCTCCTCAACCCAATTTTGATGCATACTAGCATTCTGCTGGCCTTCTGGATAGTGGCCATGCATTGCCTGGTCTGCCTGTTAAGACACCAGGTCCTCTTCCACCTCCGTACAGCAGCCAGAGCCCCACACTGTGTGTACATACTTCCTCTGCCCCCCAAGTATAGCACCATGCATTTGGCTACATGAATCTGAGGTTCCATGAGTTAGAACAATTGTCCATCTTGTTTAGATCCTCCTGATGCATGTCCTCATCATCAAGGGAGTCCACCGCCCAGGTGTTGTTCCAGGTTGCCCGCCTCTTTAGTAGGAGTCCATATCCTGTGGTAGTATCAGGAGCCCATCCATGATTATGGTAAACAATCATATGCAAACAGTTGGAGACTGACTCTATATTCAGTTTATAACGTATGCTGTTTGGGCCACTGATATTTGCTGATGTTTCATAGCAGAACTCCACCTCATCTGGGCCATTGGCTTTCTATTTGTTTATAAACTATGGCTAATGTCACTGCAGTTTCTACTGCCACTGTAGCCACCTTAGTGTAATTGGGGAACTGAAGCAGCGTGACTGGAGACCCCAGCTTTCAGATCATTGGTAAGAATGTTGAATAGCAGTGGCGAGCACCAATCCCTGAGGGATGGCGCTGGGTACTTCTCTCCATTTAGGCTAGTGTCAGTCCACCACCCTCTGCTTCCTGATCCCAAACAAGTTAGCACTATACCTTGTGTATGTCTCATGCATAGCACACTGGTTTACTTTGCCCAGAAGCTGGGCATGCACCATAGTATCAAATACCAGAAGTCCAGATAGACTACACCCATGGACAAAATACACAACAACAGCACACACAGATTTGAAAGCAAAAAATGGTGGACATTTTATTTATTTACCACACAGGTATTCCTATCCCAGCGCTTCAAGTCACTCTGACTCTTTATCGGGGCAGAGCCCACTGCACACAACACTCCTCAAATACCTCTGAAAACAACAATTGGATACACATTTAAAGAGACAGTGTTATACAGACATCAAACATGCAAAATACATTGAAGGTATACATCAGATTTAATGAAAATACAGAGGTTCATCACTTTAAAAACACTACATAATAATACAAAATATTTATATTTCGCTAGACCAGGTGCTAGATTTCTGCCTGATAGCTTGTCACAGAAGACACCGTGGTCAAGGGAATCTGCCAAGTGGTGAGCACCAATATCCCATAATGTTGCTCAGGAAAATGGACGTAAAAAGTAGACACCCTAAATCAGTGTGAATATAATATGAACATCAGTTTTATTATACAAAAATAGTCCCCATTCATTCTAAAAAAATTTTATTTGTAGCTAAATGCTAGGTTTAGCAAGCATTTGTCAATGCTGAATGTTTGCTTGCTGGTATTAGCATTGGAAATGCAGGAGTTAGATAGATGCAGAATAGGAATGGCAATGAAGTACTGAACTTCACGCCAACCCCACCTCCACCCTGCAGAGATGGACAGGCATTGGGGTATGCATTTGGGTCATCGCCCATAACATTGATGCCATTTCACCTCACCCTATTCTGCAGAAACCTACAAGTGTTGAGGAGTGGCCTGGGGTTGTTTGGCTTTACAGTCACCCCACTCCATAAGGACATATTCTGAAATGGGTGCAGTATAGGAGAATGGGGTGAACGCTGGGGCTGAAGAGTCCAAGGCACACCTCAATGCCTGTCACTGGCTGCAGGATGGGGGGGGTGGGGGTAGAATGGCATGAGCATTACAGTCGGCAATCCAAAGGCACACCTCTGATGCCAGTCAGTCTGTACATAGTGGGATGTTATGATTAGAAACCCTAACACCCTGGGCGTTTGTTGGCATTTGCACTACAAATTTTCAACATGGCCTTTTTGTGACCCCCCACCTCATGAAAACATTTGGGACCTTTTCTCATGAACAGTGGCACTGTGATTTTGTTAATGTGTCCTGAACTTTGAGTTACCTCAACGACCGTGCCATTCTGCATCAGATGTACGAAAACAGATCGGGCAGGATTTGAAGAATGACAGCTGTACCATTCATAGGGAGGTATGAAGAGATGGCAATGTTGAAAATCTGTAGTGAAAATATTAAAAATGCTCGAACTTCCGAGCATACGTGGAAACTGCGCAACGCATGCTTGTAACACAGTCATTTAGTAGAATTATTTCACCAAATTTTCAACATAGGCATTTTGTGACCTCTGCTCATGAACACTATCGCTATGATTTTCTTAATCTGCCCTGAACATTGATTTCCCAACAACCTTGCTATTCTCGCCAGATGTGTAAGCATATTTTGGGCAGGATATGAAAAATGACAGCTGTACTGTTCATAAGGATATGTGATAAAGGCCAATGTTGAAAATCTGGAGTGAAAATATTACTAATCTGCTTGAAATTACGAAGGTGCACGGAAACTGTGCAACGTATGCTTATAACACAGTCATTTATGGACTTTTGTCACTAAATTTCAACATAGGCATTTTAGCACCTCTTCCCATGAACAGTGTCACTGTGATTTTCTGAATCTGTCCGAACACCAACTTCCCTCAGCGACCGGGCTATTGTGTGCCGGAAGTGCAAAAACACATTTTGGCCAGGATGTGAAAAATGACATCTGTACTGTTCATAAGGAGGTCTGAAAAATGCCAATGTTGAAAATCTGGAGTGAAAACATTACAAATTTGCGAAGTTACGAGGGTGCGTGGAAACTGCACAACGCATGCTCGTAACACAGTCATTTTATGGACTTTCATCACCAAATTTTCAACATAGGCATTTTAGGACCTCTGCTCATGAACAGTGTCACTGTAACTTTCTTAAGCTGTCCCAAACACTGATTTCCCACAGTGACCGCACTATTCTGTGCTGGAAGTGCGAAAACATATTTCATCCAGGATGTGTAAAATGACAGCTGCACTGTTCATAAGGAGGTGTGTAAAAATGGCAATGTTGAAAATCTGGAGTGAAAATATTACAGATTCATGAAGTTACAAGTGTGCATGAAAACTGCGCAATGCACGCTTGTAAAACAGTCATTTTTTGGATTTTTTTTCACCAAATTTGCAACATAGGCTTTTTGAGAGCCCACCCCATGAACAGTGGCACTGTCATTTCATTAATCGGTCCCGAAAGGTGATTCCATGCAGTGACCGCAAAATCACCTTTTGGGACCAAATAACGCCATGACAGTGACTGAATTCATGAGGAGGGGTCCCAATAACCCCATGTTGAAAATTTGGTGTCAAAGGTCCCAAAAATGCCCGAGGTATCCACACAAGTTAAAAAAAACCCATTTATGCCATTATACAGCTTACCAGTATTTCTTCAGTTCGCGGTCGGCTTTGAAGTGCAGACGTGTTCCCGGTCCACCGAAGATCATCGCGCTGGACTCCGGAGGTAAGTATGGGGTGAAGGGGGGTGTGGGGAGGTGGGGTGCGCAGTGGGTGGGCGCAGGTTGGGGAGACTCAGCGAGGGACTGTTTTCTAGTTTACAGGTTTAAAAAGATTTTTATAACATCACAAGAAGGTTTTCTTATTTACAGGGACTTTTGGCACACTGGAGTGGGCTCCCAGTGTGCCACCTGACTGTTTTTTTTTGGGGGGGCTGCAGCTGACAGGGATTGAGCACCCCTGTCGGCACATACTGAGTGTTGGGGAGGGGGCAAGAGCTGAGGTTGATTGGGCACTCCCATCGTCACACAACAAATGGGGGGGGGGACATTATGCCGACGGGGAGTGGGCTCCCCCATCGGCAAATGAACTGGGTTGGGGCATGCCGACAGGAGGATTCCCTGATAAGAAGGTAAAAATAGAAGGGAGATTTTTCACTGTCAGCAAAGAAACAGTTGTAGTGAAAACTATAAACAATACTTATTATTTCTAATTTGTTTATGTATGTAAGAATAGTGTGATAATCGGAAACAACATTTAATTCATTTGTTTTATTTTTATTTAAGGTAGTTTGATTTTTAGGGCCTAGCTGAAGTTTTTACAGTGTAAAGGTAGCAGCCATGTTTTCAGGGAAGATCAGTTCTGGCAGTAGGGGGCTAATTGAAATCCCTGTGTTCCACATGCTTGTTGATCTGTGTTGCAGACTCTTGACTGCTGAGCAGTCCTTTTTTTAACCATGTCTAAACCATATTTAACACATAAATAAGAACCAATCAGATTACTGGATTTTACCCTGCCATTTTATAAATTGTCTTAGATCTTAATCATGTTTCATGTGTGATAATGCAAGGAATTCTAATCTAGAAGGTAAAGATATAGTGTCACTACTAATAACTCGCCATGGAAAGTACCAAGGACAAAAAGAATCCGCCAAAAGACAATCACTGAATTCCCTGCCCAGTGACAAGAGTACTGGAAAAAACATTTTAGACCTTATGGTGGGAAAAAGGGTACCTCATACTAATGAATGTTTAGCCAAATGAACCATATTTATGAAGTAAATACTGGAAAAAGAGGGGGAGGGGCAGCCAAAGGGGAAAGCCCCACCTAGATGTGACTATAATTTCACTAGAAGGAGCCTGGTCGCCGTCGTGATGTGTATGCTGCTGGGATGGGAACAATTCTTTTCCAGGGCTCTACTCTGTTGGCAGCTTCCATTAGGGTGAAAAATCTAGGCATCAGCCTTGACAATGGAATGACACTTGAGGCTCAGGTGTCATCCATTGTTCAGAGTGGTTTCTACCACTTAAGGAATGTCATCAGAATAAAGCCTTAATTTTTCCTGGCGATCTGCCCTCACTAGTACATGTTTTGTTACATCAAGACTCGATTACTGTAACACTGTATACTTTGGGGTCACTGGAGGAGTTCTCCACCACCTGCAGTTGGTGCAGAACACAATGGCCAGGTTGCTGACAGACCTCCCAAGGTCCTGTCATGTGACTCGGTCCTGCATGACCTGCACTGGTTGCCAGTGAGTTGGAGGTACCTTCAAGATGGGCTTGCTCACCTATAAGGCTCTATAAGTTCGAGCCCTGGTTATCTGAGTGACCTCCTGTCTGCCCTGCATGCTCACTCCATTCCTCCACTGAGGGCCTCCTAAGCGGTTCCAAGGGCCAGACTGAAAACCTTAAGTGATCATGCATTTAAAATGGCCAGCCCAGCCCTTTGGAACTCACTTCCAAGATCATTGAGGAAGCTCTATTGGTGGAGAGCATTCAAGCAGGGTCTGAAGAGCATCTTTTCAGAAAAGCCTTTGGAACCCAGCTATAGTTTTATTTTACAGCAGAATTGTTTTATTGTGATTAATTAATTTATTTACTGAGTTCTTTAATAGAATACTGTTATGACCTTTTTGACTGTTTTAAAATTGTTGTGTTATGTGTTTATTGCACCGTACCTTTGTAAAGCACCCAGAACCTCCGGGATTGGGCACTAAAGAAATACGTTTTTACTTACTTACTTTACTTACAAGAACTAAATATTAAATTATAATATGGAATGCATAAGACATAAAGGTAAGATGGGGGGACAAAGGGGTAAAATGTGTGAGATAGAAGTATAATAGAAAATCTAGACAGGCAATTTTGAAAATAAAAAATGTATAGAAGGAATAAAGAAGTGGCAGTACAATGTTGAAAAGTCCCCAAATATAACCATGTGTGCCCAGATGGTAAGATGCAAACTTTACAACACAGATTGTTGATATTCTAGATGAGCATCACGTGGAGACATACCTATTAAATTGTGGAATGGCACTGAGTACTTCTCTCCATTTAGACTAGTGTCCATCCACCACTCTCTGCTTCCTGACCCCAAACAAGTTAGCACTATACCTTGTGTACGTCTCATGTATACCACACTGGTTTACTTTGCCCAGAAGCTAGGCATGCACCATAGTATCAAAGGCCAGAAGTCTAGATAGGCTACATCTATGGCTTTGCCCCAGCTCACCTTCCTGGGACTTATGGCTTGATCTTTGCCAGGTAGTCAGCTAAAAGGGCAGACGTAATGTCTACTGGCTATTACTATGGCTGCCCCTGATACAATGGGCCATCCCCATGAGCCCCTCCCCAGCCCCTTGGTAAATGCTCCTTCATCTGGGACAACATGCCCTCAGGAAATCCAGAATCAAAATTCCCACCACCCCTGGATTACCTCTGAAATCATCAGCCTGTGCTAGTACCATGATATCGCCAGGGCACACTGTAAATGATCTCACTCCCTTCTTGACCTTACCTGTTACAGGGCTCTGAGAAACAACTGTATGAAGGCTGTCTGGCGCACAAAATCACACTATTTCAAGGCCGACCTCCAGGAAAACCTTAACACATCCCAGCAAAATTCTGAAAAGTTATCCACTCCCTTTCTGACCCCCCCTACCCAGTCTGCTCCCTCAATCCTGGTGGTTAATGGTTCACTTGTGTCTGACCCTCCCTCAGTTGCTGCTCACTTCAGTGAATTCTACACAACCTGTGCCTTCCCTTATTCTCCACCTCCTGGCTCCTCTCCTTCCTCTCCTTCCTCTCCTGTTCCCACCCACCCCTCCTGAAATTTCCACTTCCTCTCAGTTATCACCCAGGAAATCCTGCTTTCCCTCTTCTCCCTCAACCTGTATAAGTCTAGCCCAGAAGATCTGGACCCCAAGCTCCTCTACCTCTCAGCTTCTGCCATCGCAGCTCCTGTTACTCACTTGCTCAACTTTTTCTTCCTCTTCTGTGGTTTTCATCAGTCCTGAAAGTTGGCCAGAGTTATTCCACTTCATAACCGGGGTGACTCCTCCTCCTCCCAGGCAACTTCTGTCCCATCTCCCTCTTCTCTTCACTCTCAAAACTGCAAATAAACTGGTAAATTCCAGACTCTTCAACTGCCTCTCATCCTCCAACTTCCCCTTCCCCTTCCAGTCTGGCTTCCAGAAGCACCATTCCACAGTCTTCTTCCTGTTGCATGTCACTGATTCCATCTTCTCAGAGATGGATCAGGGGCTCACTATGGCTACCATTTTCAATCAGTCTGGCCAAAGCCTTCAATTTGGTGTCCCATTCACTCTTCCTGGACAAACTGAGCTCTGCTGGCCTTTCAGCTTCCTCTGTTGATTGGTTCTGTTCCTACCTCATGGGCCATTAACAATTGGTATAGGTGGGAGGCGTTCTGTCACCTCCACTACTCATTCGGGCCAGGGTCTCACAGGGCTCTATCCTGGGTCCTATCCTCTTCTACATCTTCCTGAATAACCTTCCCTCTGCCTGTGACAATTCAAATATTCACATGTATGCTGATAACACAGTCGTCATCACCTCTGATTCCTCTACTGAAGCTGTTGAAGAGCTGCTGCAATGGGACTTCAGCAACGTTCTGTTCTGTTTCTAATATAATCAACTCTGGGTCAACGATAAAACAAACAAATAAAAAGAAAAAACAGTGTTGATGATATTTGGAACTAGTCAGACACTGACCAGATTCACCATCCTCCTGGTTTTCACCACACACTGGATGGCACCCCCCTAAAAGCAGTGTAGTCCCTTCAAGTTAAGAGGGAGGATAAGAGGGAGGGTCAGGGGAGGGGAGGGAGGAAGGGGAGCTGCAGTAGAAGGGTTGCTAGCTGCACACTCGAGCAGACTCGACAGACCATAAGGCCTTTATCTGCTGGCAAATTTGTATGTTCATATAAGTACCTCAATGTGAGGCTTGATAATAAGCTTGACTTCTCAGCCCTCATTGATGCTATCCATGCTAAACTCCGTCCCAAGCTTGGTGCCCTGTGCTGCAACAAAGACTGCTTATCTCTGCAGGTCTGCAAGGAGCTTGTTCCAAAATGATGCTACCTGTCTTCGACTACATGGACGTAGTCTATGGCACTGCCCCTCCCAACACTTCCGTGCCAGACTCGATGCACTCTGTAACTCCTTTTGTCACTTTACTACAAACTCTCCTCCTTGTACTCACCACTGCTCCTCTAATCCTCCTTTCCATCTTCCCTTAGCCCTCATTTTACCAGGCTCACTGTAACTTCTTTTTATCCAAATACTAATTTAATTACTTTCTCTTCTTCTCCTCCTCTCCTCTCCTCTCTCCTCTGCCTCCTGTTCCCTCCATTACAGGGATCATCGCACTTTCTCCACTTTTCACCTCTGCTCCTCTGCTGTGAAATCTGCCTTCTCCCATCGATTTCCTTACCCTGGAACAAACTCTCCTTCTCCCTCCACCTCTTCTCCTCCCTTGGTTTCCTCAGGCACCAACTGAAATTCCAAACCCTCCCTACCTGCTCCTGTGACCCTTACATCTGACACACCTCCCGGCCTTGCCTTAAACAGCTGCATCTCTACTACCTGCCTATTGGTTGAACTTCCTCCCCATTGCTGCTCTTCCCTCTACTATGGGGTTAAATATAAGCTTGTATACAGGTCTCTCGCCTCTTTTCTGTTTAGTAGCTGTATGCTGCGTATTGCCTTTTTTCTTTGCACTTGAACTAGCGTCTCATATTGAGTCGTGTCCGGATTTTATTTTTCTGTAACAATTTTTTTTTTACCTACTCATATTTGTACCAACTTATTTACCAAATATTGCTCTATTGACTTGTTCTGTGTATTGTACTGTGTTTCTTATGTTCCCCTTCCCGGTTTGCATCTAGAAATGAGCCTTGTCTCAATGCACCTCTACTGGTTACAAATTTTAAAATAAGTAAATAAGAATAAGGAGCATGTTTCAGAATCTCTGATCCAATAGGAGTTTATCATCGATGTTATTCTTGTTACTTGCATGGGCTACATGATTAGAGCTGACTTGGGTGACAGTGTCATTACACCTCCTAGCTTGACATGATATGTCAACCCTTTAGTTCATGTTACTTGTACTGACATCTGAAGGAAAGTATTCCTCTGGGGGGGTGGTGGTACCAGTGTTATTTAAATTACAGTAGCCTGACAGCCAGTCGGCCCAACCAGTGACTACAACATTTTATTTCTGAATAAAGTTTACAAAATATGGTTATTGTAGAGGCCTATGTAACCCCCCTCTACCGGTCCACTCCCTTGTTTAACCAGCAGGGCTTCTCCTCTCCCCACAAACGTCTAGGCATAACAGAGAGGGTGGGGGGTTACATACCAAAAGACATAGAGAAAACAGGGAAACTGGCCACCATTAGGCTAGGTGGACCAGACTGTTATACAAAAACAGTCGACCAAGTGTGGCAACTACCTGGCACACACCTGATAGAGACCAATTACCGTGGCCAGCAACCCAGGTCCCTGGGAGAAAATGTTTGCTAACAGTTATGCTAGGTTTGCACTCTGGACAGGGGCACCCAAGTAAATCCAGACACATGGAAGCAATAACAATACTGTCCAAACCAGGCTGGGATTCTAGAGTGTGGCTTTTATTCACGTAACAAAGTAGGAATAATACAAAGCGAAGATGGACCCCACTGGGCTACACATACCGTATTGCAGATTTTCCAGGGTACAGAAATTCCTGAATTCCCATTTAGCATAGGATGAAGAAACACAAAACAGCGAACACTCTGGTACTGAAACTGAAGATTGGCACATACGGTTGGACTAGTACTGTTTCCATTCCCACAGGAATGAAAGTGGTACCCATGAGCACACTGAGCATCCAGGCTCAACTCTTCCAGAACCCACTATACTGGCGTAAACTGAAGAAACAGAAATTCCAAACCCACATCTCGGGGTAATTAATTCCATTAGGAATTGGCCAGATGCACTAAATGAAAACGTACTGGTGCCCAAACTGAACCCGAAGAGGTAAACTGGTTACTCCGGATGGGGGGGGGTCTGCCACCTTTTGCTCCCAAGCTTATGCTCGGCCATTCATCTCATTAATAACACCCACACAGAAGAAATTGTAGTTGTTATCTTAAATGTTCACCACACTTAACAAACTACTGACACACCCCTTGGTGTGAAAGTTAAAAGTTCTGTACTTGGAAAGTCACATTCTTAGACTCCAACGTAGGCAGAAACTTTACTTAGTACTGGGTGACTGGTCCCATTGACAGAGAAATTCACCTCAAGGTATTACAGATGCCCCTGGGCTTACACAGAAAAAGGTTGTACTCACAGACCAATGAAGATGTACAAGGCAGCTTCACCAAACAAATTGATCAAGGAGATTGCCCCTGAATCCCAGAGTTTCCCCTATCCCTCCTGGGATGGGGCAAGGAAAACCTTCTGGATCAGGTCTCCACCATTTCAGACAACTGTCTTCTTTGTTCTTCTTCTAGGGTGAGAACAGACTACCACAAAACCAAAAGGGTAGCTCTTTGTCAGAGCTAATCTGAGGAGCTGCCCAGCAGCTGCAGCCTCTCCTCTCGAGCTCCACTCTACTACTCACTAACTGAACATTCCAGATCACTCCAACGCCAGCTGAGAATGTGGCTTATGCTGCTGCGAGAGTTCTATGATTACATCATCACTCCAGCTCAGCTGATACTGAAGACAGAGTGTGACAGTGTGAAATCCATTTACCTGGCATTTCACAAGTTGCCTTCCCTGCCTGCCACTGATTCTAACTGGGATTCCTAGTAACCCGGGACACAAGGGTTACACCTACCTGTGGGAAAATGACTGTCCCCAGTCATTACCTACCCGCACCAGACCATCATACCCTAAGTTCTACCTACGGAGAGGAGTGATCAGGCCCTCTCCTACCATGTGCCAGCACAGGCAGGCAGCACTAAGGGCCCAGAGGCCATTGCTGATGCATCAACCTGTACACTGTGATCTTACTATGGATAATCAGTGGCTGTGGAAAAACTGTCCAGAGCATGGCCCCTATGGCCGGTCAGGACCACAGCCTGTCTTTCCCCCTAGCCCTCTAGGGAAAACCTATCTAACCAAAAAACCTACCCAAAAGGGGAACCTCCCTCCAACCCAGAGCACCTGCAAACCAAACCAGAGCTAACACTTTACCTAAGCATTACGCTCCCACTATCCCCCACGCACTTACACCTGTGGAAGGAAAACTGTTAACACCTGTTAGCCATACAATTCTACTAAACACTCAACAAAAGTAAAAGAACTCGGCTGAGTTCCCACATCATCTTCTGATCTTCTCTTTTTTCTTCTTTACCAGGAACCACCTGAAAGAGAAAAAGAGACAAAACACACCCCAGATCTACAAAACACACAGTATACCAACAATAAACCCTTCCATCAAAACACTGGACAATCCCAAAAATATTGTTTAGAAAAGTAGAAAACAGCAGAAAATCTCTAACTTTATGTACAATGTCCAAACTAGTAACAGCAATGGTGCCCAAAGGCAGGGTCCATAAAAGAGTCTCTCCTGGGCTGGAGCCCACTGAACAGGGTTTTAAATAATTGATTAGCAGTTTTTTCTTGGGACAATATTAACTGTACAGAAAGTATTTGTATAGGTTTTTTAGAAGTGCTGTGTTTGTTAAACATAGTGAGGCAAGAGCTATGCATTTTCACAAAGTTTTAGGACTTTATGAGCAAAATGCTAAACAGTTTTTAGAGTTAAATAAAACCCTGCCACTGAAGCACAGTTCTTGGAGCCTGTAGTCCAAAGGGAGAGTCTTTGTGGACAGTTCAACAGTTTGAAGTCTGCCAGGTGTAGGATGTCTATTGTAATGTCAATAAAGTAAGATAAGTCTGGACCTACCATTCCCTTGAAGAACGAAAATGGACATCACCTACTTCTCCAGCGAAGACTCTCCCTGGCAGCATTTTCAGATACAGCTGGGCGAAATCTTCCGGAAAACAGATGGTGAAACAGGAAACTGCTGAGATAATGTCATCTAGGAGATGGAACCTTGGAACAGGAAGGAACAGCTGGGTCGGTGTCATCTGAAATCCCAGGCGATGAATCAGGAAAACAGCTGGGCTTATGTTATTTCGGCTATCTGGAAGACCAAGTGATGAAACTGGAAAGGCACACTGCCAGGCTGCTGAATCTGGACGCATCTAGAAACATAGAAACATAGAAGTTGACATCAGATAAGGACCGCAAGGCCCATCCGGTCTGCCCATTTCTTTTTCTACCTTATGAATGTGCCATAGGCCTTTGCTCTGTCAATGGCCTATCTATTCATACTCATCTGTATTGCTCCCTTATACCTATCCCATACCTGTTTGAATCCCTGCACTGTATTCATCTCCACCACTTCCTGAGGTAGGCCGTTCCATGCATCCTCCACCCTTTCTGTGAAAAAGAACTTCCTCACATTACCCTTAATCGGCCTCCCTCTAATCTCATGCTGTGTCCTCTTGTCCTGCTATTTTTCTTATATTGAAACATGTTAGACTCTTTCACCTTGTTAATGCCCTTAAGGTGTTTGAATGTTTCAGTCATATCACCTCTCTCCCTCCTTTGCTCTAGGGTATACATATTGAGTTCAGTTAATCTGTCCTCATATGTTTTCTGATGCAGTCTCTGCACCATTTTGGTTGCCCTTCTCTGGACTGCCTCAATTTGGTTAATGTCCTTGTGAAGGTGTGGCCTCCAGTAGTGCACGCAGTACTCCAGATGGGGCCTAACCAGTGTCTTGTAAAGAGGGATTATTACCTCCCTCTTCTGACTTGTGATACCCCTACTAATACACCCCAACATCCCTCTAGCCTTACCTACTGCTTTAGAGGTCTGCTTGGATGATTTCAGGTCATCGGTGATGACGACGCCCAAGTCTCTTTCTTCCCTTGTGACTGCCAGCAACTCCCCTCCCAGCCTATAGGTGGCTTCAGGGTTTCTCTTCCCTATGTGCATGATTTCGCACTTCTTTGCGTTAAACCCCAGTTGCCACTCTTCCGACCATTTTGCTAGTTTATCCAGATCTCTTCTCATTCTGCCTACACCATCTGGATCATCTACTGTGTTGCAGATCTTTGTGTCATCTGCAAACAGACAAACCTTACCCTCCAGTCCATCTGCAATGTCACTGATGAAGATATTGAAGAGGACTGGCTCCAGGACTGATCCCTGAGGTACCCCACTTGTGACTTGCGTCTCTTCTGACTGTATACCGTTTACCACCACTCTCTGTTTTCTGCCCGTCAACCAGTTTGCCACTCAGTTGACCAACATCTGACCCACCCCAAGCCTACCCAGCTTATTAATCAATCTTCTATGTGGAACAGTATCGAAAGCTTTGCTGAAGTCAAGGTAGGCAACATCAACTGCTCCCCCTTGGTCCACCACTCTGGTTACCCAGTCAAAGAAATCTATGAGATTAGTTTGACAGGACCTTCCTTTTGTAAACCCATGCTGTCTTGGATCCTGTGATCCTATGGATTCCAGGTGTTGCACTATCCTTTCCTTAAGGAGTGTCTCCATAATCTTGCCCACTACTGAGGTAAGACTGACTGGTCTGTAGTTCCCTGCCTCCTCCCTGCTACCACTCTTGTGGAGCGGGATCACATGCGCCCTTCCCCAGTCTTCTGGGACCTCTCCTGTGCTCAGAGACTCACTAAACATTTCCATTAATGGCTCTGCTAGTTCCACCCTTTGCTCCTTTAGTACCCTGGGATGTATGCCATCAGGTCCCATTGCCTTGTCCACCCCGAACTTATTGAGCTCTTGTAGGACCCTTTCTTTTGTGAAGGGACTAATGCACACCTCCATAAAAGAAAGGGTCCTACAAGAGCTAAATAAGCTTGGATCAGCACAGGCAGGCACCTGAGCCAGAGTGATACTACCCTCAAGTGTACCATCCTCCTTAGAATATATCTGTGCCTACCCATAGGGTAGCGTAGAGACTGATGCGTCAGCCAATGGCCTCTGGGCCCTTAGTGCTGTCTGCCTGTGCTGGCACATGGATCCTGGAACACCAGTCTGGCAGAACAACATGTGTATGGCAGCGGCTGGATGGCAAACACCTGCTACCACTGCTCTGATTCCCTCTGGGTAGGCACAGGCATATTCTCAGGAGAATGGTACACTTGAGGGTAGTACCAGTCTGGCTCAGGTGCATGAATTATGACCCCATCTGGGCGCACATAATTGATGAAATGGAAAGTCTCTTCCCTGTATTGTCCACAATCCGCACAGTATCTATGAACAATGTCCTGCCCAATTTCTAAAACTGCAGTCCATCTCTTATGACTTTGTTTCTGACATAACGGGTTGCACCTGGATGTATATTCTCACTTGCTTCCTCCACTAGCCAGGCTCTCCTGTTTTGCTCAATCTCCTCCCAGACTCTCCGAGGAAAGGTAGGAAAGGACCACCCATAGATGTTGTTGGCTTTCCTATGAACCAGTCTTTCCTTCTTACTGTTCTTCATCAGTTTACGACCCTCTGCCTGGCTTGGGGTTGGCCAATCCTGGTTCTGCCAGTGTGGCATACTCAAAGCAACATAGAACTTGTCCCTGACCACTTCTGAGGGCAGGGCTGTGGAGTCACCAACTTCTTCTTCTGGTTTCTCCTAGGCAAGAGCTTGAGGCTGCAGACTTGGGCCCTCAACAGAAAGATACATATCTTTCTCCTCCTCTTCCTCACTCAACACTTGGGCCAAGGAGTGAGCAGTCATCCTCACTCTCAAGACAGTCCACTTTTCACTGGGTGCAGAGGTTGACACCTCCCATTCTAGAGTCTCTTGAACCTCATCCTCCCCAATGAGGCTAGGGCTAGGACCCTCTCTCCATGGATCCACTGAGTCCCCCTCCGCATTCAAATATCTGCGACACAGGTGTGGAGACATCACGAGGAATCTGTCCTTGCGTATATCTACACCTTCTTCCTTTGTGCCACACTCTGCTGGACCCTTCCTGACAGGTTCAACCTGGTGCTGTGTACTGCTACATGCAGGATCTTCTACTTTTGTCCAAGTGGAAGCCAAACAAATTCATGATGTTTTAGACAGACCTTGCTTCTCTAAACACCCTGAACAGTGAGGAATCAAGAATACATCCCTTCTGGCCTTGAGGCACATTATCATACTCTCACGGAGTAGCTGGGAATTGCAACATGAGGAGGCAAACTTCCACCATAGAAACATTGCTCAATTTCTTTAAGCTTGGCAACCTCCTCAGCTATCATAGCTCGGGCATGATCCAGGTGGTGGGATGGTCCCAAAGCCATGTCTGTAAATAATCACATAAAAATTCATTTTTACTATTGAGTTCACTATACTTGGACCAGTCTCTCAAAATGGCTCCCTGTTGCTGTGTTTACATTACTGCCCCACCCTGTAATGGTGGCGGCAGCACTCCTGTTGCATCAAAGTTTGTCTCTGACTCAAAGTACTACGTATCCGACCTTCTGCTACTGATAATTTACTCAAGCTGTTATGATTGAACTGCTTTCACCTTTCTGAGCATATTCATATGATTTTTTAGACTTTACAGTTAGCATTTAAATCAATTCTACTTGCTCAAAGTCACCAAAAGCCACAGTATTTCTGGGAACAGGGTTACCTGCTTGTTGCAGCCTCTCATACAACTCACAGTCTCTCGATTGCTCAGAAAATTATACTGTTGCTAAATCCATAACACATGCTCACAGTCTGTTGCTCAGAATTCTTGTTTGTTTTGATTACACTTTACAGTCCTGCTTTCGAAACAATCTAACTGTTTACACACAGATCCAGCTGGCTTTGTTAAAATCATAACACAGTTTGAGCTCAGTTTTGCTGAATGGTACTCACTGAATCAGTAACTGGCTTGCTCCATTGGAAAATCTCGGCCTAAAGCCAATCCTGGAAGGCCTCTGGGTCAAAGCAGGCTGATGATCCCGCTTAATTGTCACTACGAACACCACGCTTGCTTCCCAGTCGGTGTGGATAACTGGTTGAGCCAGAACTAGCACAAAAGTCTGTATTTCACAGTATTTTGAATGTTTACTGTCACTGTGACGATTCTTCTGACTAACCAGTTCACACACCACTTGTTCTCTCTCTCTCCCGAACACTGGGCTTCACTCTGAAGCTGGCTAGGGGGCGGGACTGATTGCAGTCTCACCAATCACTCAACACCATGCAAATGAACTTCTCTCTCTCTCTCTCTCTCTTCTCGTGCTTTTCCTCCATGGCGCTCGTCAAGCAGGCAAAATTTAAACTGAAAGACAACTTTTTTTCTGGGCTGACCTTTTATCACTGCCGGAGCACTGTTTTTGACCATTTCCTGTCAGAACTTGGCTGTTTCTTTAGCGACTCCCCCAGTTTTCACAGCAAGCATTTGAAACTTTCAGGGCACAATTGTTTTGTTGTTTCCTAAAGTCCACAATACTTTTCTGTCACAAACTTGAGAAAATAAGCACTGTAAATGCTTTCTTTTGCTGCAGGACAAGGGGTACACAAATTTGGCTTTACAGCTCATTGGTAAATGATGGCACAACACACAGCAGCACATGAATTGCAAGCACACAGCAGCATATATGGATCGCACTACTCTGGGCAAAATCATTCTGTGCAAAGCTTCCAGTTTTGGGTACCAAACTGCCAGACAGGCAAAATGCTAGCCACTACTTGAACAAACCAAAATCTGTTTTCTCCCAGAATTCAAAAACACATCGTCGGTCGAGCCCCCATTTTTGTAACCCCCCACCGCCCCCCCCTTGTTTAACCAACAGGGCTTCTTCTCTCACAACAAATGTCCAGGGCAACAGAGAGGGGTGGGGGTTTACATACCAAAGACAATGACAAAACAGAGAATGTGGCCACCATTAGGCTAGGCAGACCAAACTGTTATACAAAAACAGTCAACCAAGTGTGGTAACTGCCTGGCACACACCTGGTAGGGACCAATTACCATGGCTAGCAACCCAGGTCCCTGGGAGAAAACTTTTGCTCACAATTATGCTAGGTTTGCACTTCTGGACAGGGGCACCCAAGTAAATCCAGACACATGGAAGCAATAACAATACTGTCCAAACCAGGATGGGATTCTAGAGTGTGGCTTTTATGCATGTAGCAGAGTAAAATTTTCACAAAGCAAATGGACCCCATGGGGCTACACATACTGGATTGCAGATTCTCCAGGGTACAGAAGTTTGTGAAATTCCCATTTAGCATAGGATGAAGAAACACAAAACAGCGAACACTCTGGTACTGAAACTGAAGATTGGCACATACGGCTGGACTAGTACTGTTCCCATTTCCCACAGGAATGAAAGTGGTACCCATGACCACACTGAGCACATCCAGGCTCAACTCTTCCAGAACCCACTATACTGGGGTAAACTGAAGAAACAGAAATTCCAAACCCACATCTCGGGTAATTACTTCCATTAGACATTGGCCAGATGCACTAAATGAAAATGTACTGGTGTGCGGCCCACTGGCACAGCGGTTAGATTTCGCTATGGCACTGGCGACCAGGGTCCGTGGAACGGACCTGGGTCGCTGGAGGGTCCGGCCGTGGAGAAGGATGGAGTGTCCAGGGACTGCTCACCTTCTCCGGAGGGAGGAGGTGGGGACACTGTCCAGTGTTGACGGACCCTGGTGGAAGCCAGGGTACCACGCTACCGTTGCCAGGATTTAGGAGACAGGGCGGACGCGAGGACGCCATTGCATGTCTCCACCCCTCGCACAACAAGGAAAAAACCTGCTCCCGCTGCCTTAATGATGCCTGCTATGGCTGCACAGGATGTCAGGCTGACTCCTGCCTTCCCAAGTTCATGGCATTCTTGGTCGAGGCCCCAGGACCCCGCACTGGGGGCAAGTTAGGAGGTTCAGGGAGGGTGGCTAATGTGAGCTATCGCAGTCGGAGTCCATGACCGGGCAGATGGTCCTGGCCTGGGATGCAGGGCAAAAATAGAGAAAAAAAAAAAATAATAAAAATGTACTGGTGCCCAAACTGAACCCAGAGAGGTAAACTGGCTACTCCAGATAGGGGGTCTCCACCTTTTGCTCCCAAGTTTATACTCAGCCATTCATTTGGTTAATAACACCCACACAAATTAAATTGTAATTGTTATCTTAAATGTTTACCACACTTAACAAACTACTGACACACCCCTGGGTGTCAAAGTTAAAAGTTCCATACTTGGAAAGTCACATTCTTGGACTCCAACGTAGGCAGAAACTTTACTTAGTACTGGGTGACTGGTTCCATTGACAGAGAAATTCACCTCAAGGTATTGCAGATGCCCCTGGGCTTACACAGAAAAAGGTTGTACTCACAGACCAATGAATATGTACAAGGCAGCTTCACCAAACAAATGCATCAAGGAGATTTTCCCCTGAATACTGGAGTTCTCCCCATCCCTCCTGGGATGGGGCAGGAAACCTTCTGGATCAGGTCTCCACCATTTCAGACAACTGTCATCTTTGTTCTTCTTCTTCCAGGGTGAGAACAAGCTACCACAAAACAAAAAGGGTAACTCTTTGTCAGTGCTAATCTGAGGAGCTGCCCAGCAGCTGCAGCCTCCTCCTCGAACTCCACTCTACTACTCACTAACTGAACATTCCAGATCACTCCAACGCCAGCTGAGACTGTGGCTTATGCTGCTGCAAGAGTTCTATGATTACATCACCACTGCAGCTCAGCTGAGACTGAAGACAGGGTGTGACAGTGTGAAACCCATTTACCTGGCATTTCACAAGCTGCCTTCCCTGCCTGCCACTGATTCGTAAGTACCAAGTTTGGTCGACAGTAAATCTGTCAACCACCCACACAGTGACGGCACAATACAGATGCAGGTATTGTGCCGCAAGCTTCAGTGTTTTCTGTGGGGGCTGTGCCCCACACATGCAAGGGCTCTGCCCCGACCTCAGACTTTAGGATTCTCAACTCCAGGTCGGAATTGGTCCAGGAAGGGGAAGAACACTTGGGTAAAGTGAAACACAGAAACCGACCATTACAGCGACTGTCGCTGTAGTGGTCAATTTCTGTGTTTTGCCATCGGGGTGTCGGGCAAAAGGGGGCCACTCCACTGATTCTAACTGGGATTCTAGTAACCCTGGGGAACAAGGGGGGTTGCACCTATATACTGGAAGAAGAACCTCACGTAATATTTATTTATTTATTTAATTTTGTTGACCTGATAAGCCCACTGGGCCTAGAAGTCCCTTTTTCAGGGTGACTGGGGAGGGGATACAGATGGTAACCAACAGAAATTGAACCAGATTAAGCTGTTGGTGGTATTTCTAGTGAATGGGAGAAATTTGGCCAGGACAGCGGGAAATTCCCTACTCTTTTGGCAGGTGGCACTGTGGAGCTGGAAGACAGGAGTCCCAGATAGAGGAGGACAGTGAAGGAGGACGGTTGAATGGTCGACCGCTGCAATGCTACTCTAGCGAAGGGGAAGGTATGGCTGGGATGCACCTTAGCGGTGGCCAGCAGATCGTACTTACACCCTTGCTATGGAAATGTCACTAGACGGTGTGGTTAACTCCGGTAGAAGTATGCCGACAGTAGGCCTTGTGAGCCTAGACCAGGTTGATGCCAGTTGTAACGCTCAAGATGGTGACACTCTGCGTAAGGAGAATCGGAGCCCATCACAGCAGGATGCGGATGGTATTAGCTCACTTTTGCGTGAGAAATGCCATATTTTGGATGCAGCAGCAGCAGATTTTAGAGCCCAACTTTTAGCTGAAGAAGCGCTTCGGAAACGGAAACGCCAATGCCCTGAGGTGGAATCTCCCTCAGCAACTCCAGGTAGTGGTGTAAAAATTTTTATTGGCTCTAAAATACCTGAACTTGAGCCAGGAAAATCCCCAACCCAGACCCCTCTCCCCTTGCGAGATGACGATGCACAGGCACAATGGTCTCCACAACAAGCCCTGGAAGGAGTGGGCTGGGTTCAAACAGAGTCAGGTCTGTGGATCGCTGATCCTAGAATATCCATTCCAAGGGTATCTGGGAAGGGTAGACCTGAAGCAGGAAAAGGGTCTTCTTTGTCGGATAATGGTCTTCAACCTCCTGCCTCCATAGAGAATGGAACGAGCCCTGGGAACACAGGGGCGAATGCTAGTGGCATGATTAATCCTTCTCAAGATAAGGCACAGAACCCTTTATATCAATCACAAGATAATGACATTTCCTATTCGTCCAGTGAAGGAGAGTCTCAAGCGTTCCTTCCAGGAAATCCTGATTCAACTGACTCTAAGGCCCCAGTTTTATATCCTGCCCTGACTTTGAGATCTGATGTAGAGCAGAAGGTTCCTGGTTTACAGGAACCAGCTCCTACATATCTGAGCCTTTTAGAAAACCTGTGACTCTTGCTAAAAGATGGAATGCAGTCTGGTTGTGGTTTTAGGGCCTAGTGATACCAATCCAGATAGATTCTATATTGGTAAAGTGTTAATCAAACAAATATTGGGTTTTCACCAAGTGAGGTTGCAGCTTTAATACATTCTCCTGGGGACAACACATTTTATATTAGTTTTCGAACCCCTGATTTACTCAACCAATTCTGGATGAAATATGCCTTACTAAAAACCAATCCGGCATGGACACATTTCCAGGCTATACCTCTGACCAAGCAATCTTTTAAGGTTGTCGCGGTCCTCTTTCGTAATGAAGGGGTCAATGCTGAGGATATTTCATAATGACTGGAGTGTAGATGCAAGCTGCAGGGTAACCCAGAACCCATTCTGGATATGCAGGGATTCTGGAATGGAGGGTGGAGGTATAAAGTCAATTTAACCCAGACTAAAGAGTGGTTACAGCACCTACCAAGCTGCTTTTATTTGGCCCGAGATAAGGGGTTCATCTTTTACCCAGGTCACGTCCACCACTGTTACAAATGTGGTTCGGGCAGGCACCTGAGTTGAACATGTGACACGGTGAAATGTGTCCAATGTGGAGAATTGGGGCATTTGATGTCCGATTGTCATCACCCAACAAAATGTTCCCTGTGTGAAGACTTGCATGCCTATACAGACTGTCTGTGGGCTGCTCAAAATAAATCCAATGGAGATTTTTGTATTCAGGATTTTTTCATCAATTCAGCAGTCCATGCGGCCCAACGCCAGAGGCCGGCACCCCCCCTTCCCACAGGGAGAGAACAGTCCTAAAGTCTACCACCACAGGGAGATCCCCCTGTAAGAGACACAGAGAAGGTTATTGAGGGGGTTGAAGGGGCAGCCCAGGAGGTTGATGGAACTATACCAATAATGTCCACGGAAGGGGTTCCCCCCATATCTGCATCTATGCCCCCCTTGCCCTCCGGAGGAGGTGTTCCAAGTGGTGTCAAGCAGATGTCAAAGTCTGTGCTCCAGGTCTTTGATAAACCCCCCAGTGGAGCAGGGGCTCCCCCTATGTAATACATATACGATGCTCCAGGAAGATGAAGGTACCGAATCTGACTCCACATCTGTTCAGTTATCCCAACCAGAGGGTCCATCTGATGTGGATCAGTTGGAGCAACTTGGAACTGTTAAAAAAAAGAAAACCCATTTGGGCTCTCGAGTGAACAAAAGAAATAAATAATTGGTATAGGTTATGAGTCCACATTTTGGACTTCTAAGGTTTTCTTTGGTTTGTCGTTTTCTTCCTGTTTATGACTGGGATCTACACAATTACTGCTGCTTCCCTTAATATTAATAGTATTCAATCAGATAGAAAGAGGGCATTAATATTTTCCTTATTTGATAAAGGGGAACAAGATATATATATACATATTTTTTTAAATTACTCTTTATCCACCTGCCCAGCCTGCCACCCGACCCATCAGGGAAGACAATGCAGACATCCCACTGCCTAGCACCTTACCCGAATGGACCCTAAGACCCCATTGAGCCATGGCTTAAGCCCCCCAGGCAGGGACGAGATGGGGGAACTAGTGCCCCGTAACTTACGTTTCATCGGCTCAGGTCCACTGGGTGGGTGCAGGCACATCGTGGGCACGTCTCCTGGCTCCCCATCTCCCTGGTGGTGGCAGGCTCTCTTTACCTTTTCTTCCTTCCCCTACAGCGTAAACCCCAGATGTCATGGTGCACTGCGCCGACATCCATACCGTCTAAAGATGCGCCCATCCCTGTGGTCAGGGCTTGCAGTACTCGAGCCTCACGGCTCAGGTGAGCAAATGCGCGGGCAAGGCCTCTTCTCTCCCGGAGAAGGTGAGCTGTGGTCGGATGCTCAATCCTGTCTCCCCAGCTGACCCACCAGCGACCTGGGTCACTCCCGAACCGGGTCACCAGCATGGAGGCGAGTGTGACATCCAGCGCCTCAACCCTCAACACCACCGGCCAGCAGGTATTGTTTTTACAGGACACGTGTCTCCACACTAAGGCGGAGATGGAAAAGCATCCAGGGAATGGAAATGTGGACTAATGTATTGGTCCATAGGGAGGATATGTGTTGTGGGGTTGGAATGGAGTAAATCATCCATCCGCCCATCTACTTCAACTTTTAGAAATAATTCAGGGAGGGTGTTATTATTGGATATGATAGTATGTGGTCTCCAGTGTAGTCTAATTAATGTGTATGCACTGCAATTAAACTCTTCCAGGGTTGACATGTTTCAGCAATTCAGCCATATTTGTTACGGCAAAACATGTGTTTCTGGGGGGTGGGATTTTAACTATAGTAGATATTTAACAGATAGAGGGAGCAAACGAGGAAGCTATTCTGTGTTGCTAATTGCTTACATGATCTTCTAGTTCAAACAGGTCTTGTAGATGTTTTAGCATTGTCTGGGCTCCCTGAAAGCGTTTTGCGTGGCACTCTGGCCATGAGGATAGATTTTTGGTTCTTATCTGATTCCCTGGGGGTAGTAAAGGCAAAACAGTGCCAGTAACACCCTCAGACCATGCCATTATTGAGTGACAGTGTCTAGTCATAAAGTCATGCATCATGGCCCAGGCTATTGGAGGCTGAATATGGCCTCCTTTCTCTCCCAACAGTTGAGACTGGGTTGATTTCCCTTCTGGAAGCCTGGAAGTTGATTTTTGTTTATATGATTCCCACTGTGATTGGTGAGAGAATACTAAAAAGATATAAAAACATATTTTTCAGACTATAGGGCGGATTAATGGGCTCAATAAGACTTCATATGAGATGTACATAGCTAAATTTCAAGAACTGCTTTCCCTACCAGCTCAGGGCATAATTCTGTTCTTCCTGAATTAGAATTAGTTAGGAAACATGTAAACTTGGTATAGTATGATCAGTTGAAATCTTTAGATCAAGAACGGAGGTTTGGGTCACAAGGGAGCAAAGCTTTTATGAACCCATTCCACTTTTGTGCACAGCAATGGCAGCAGAAATATATGGCCCACCTGAGAGACCCACTGGGGAATCTCTGCACATCTAAATCCGAGATTATGCAGGAAGTAGACAGACATATCTCTCAATTATTTAACCTCTTGGACATCCCACCAGGCACACATAAGACATGGTTGTCAGAAACCTCATTACTACAACTCTCTGAGACTCAAACACGCTTGTTGATAGCCCCACTTACTCCCCGGGAGGTTTCTGCTGGCCTTTTACAGACTAAAGATGGTACGGCTCCAGGGAAAGATGAAATTTCCTATGACATATACAGGGTAATTTTTAAAATATTGTTACAAGAATTCACAGCAGTCCTGCAAGAAATTTTGGACTTGGGGGGGTTTTACCAAACAGTATGACAGAAGGATTAGTTCTTATGTTCAAAAAAGGCGATAGAGATATTCTGACGAACTGGCAGCCTATAACTTTGCTGAAATCAGATTTTAAACTTTTAACTAAACTTTTGCATAATCGACTACTGCTTTATTCAGATTTTCTCATCCATCCTGCACAGTCCTGTTCTATTCCAGATAGGAGGATAACAGATAGCCTTATTTTATTAAGGGAAATTTTCCAAAGGGGGGCTTCTGGGGAGCTCACGGGCTTGATTTTTAGTCTGGACCAGGCTAAAGCCTTTGACAAGGTTCACCATCAATATCTATGGGACAGTTTAAGTAGTTATGGGTTACACAAAATCTTTGTGGGCTGGGTAAAAACATACTATGCCACCGCTGTTGCACAATCCTATTGCAATGGCTGGTTTGGACAAACATGTAGAATTAGACAAGGTGAGCGATAGGGGTGTCCTTTAAGCCCTCTTTTGTATTTATTCACATTGGATCCATTAATATGTCATGTTTATGTCACCACGAATATATGAGGGGTTTCTTTCCCTATTACAGATCCTGAGATTAAGTGCATTGCCTATGCCGATGATTTGTGTTTTATAATTAGTGATAGGGCCTCTGCCCAGGAATTAGAGAGAGTGTTAACTGGTTTCCGGAGGCACACAGGGGCGCAAATTCATTATAAGAAATGTAATTGTGTTCCACTATGACAGGAGGATGTTGCAGACATGCAGATAATTGGAATCACTGTCGTTACAGATACCTATACAATTCTGGGCCTGCAGTTTGGGTCAGGAGATCTGACCTCAATAACTGGACTACCAAATTACAAATAGCACAGGACAATGTCAGTACATGGAATAAATGGCGTTTATCTAAATCGAAAAGGGTTTATATGGTCAAAACATTTTTACTCCCAGTCTTTTTATATTTGAGTTTATTTTTTTGTCTTCTCCCACTATTAGAAACTAGAATGTATGGATGTTTCTTCTCCTGCATTTGGGGCAGTAGGCTCAACCCTATTAAATGATGCTTATTATTCAGGGATAGGAAACAAGGAGGGCTGAAGATATTACACCCTATAGTTTTCTTCTTTACAATGTTCCTTTATTCTAACATACGCCCTTTATTGGGCCCAAGTGTTAAGGTCTGGTCACCTTGGGTACTTGACTCCTTGGGTCAGATTCTTTCCATTTGGCCTGCTCACGTGTGTATTCCCAGACAACAATCTTTGCAGCAGCTCCCTGATCCCCTTAGCGTATGCTTTGGGAAAATTAAGCTTTGGGCATTAGCAGAAGAGCACATTATGACACACACTCAGAATGCACTATATGGCTTTATCCTGAATAAATTTTTCCAGGATACGGCCCACTTTGACACATTGCCATTACAGGATAAGGTGGCCCTAGGGAATATGTTAATATCCCCCCCGTATTCCACCATACATGTGGGATGTGTTATGGCTTTCCCTCCATGGTAAACTTAATGTAAGGGAAAACCTGAAACATAGACAGCTATCTGAAAGATATTGTCCACAGGATTCATGCTCTGACACGATAGAGTCAATGGCTCATTTATTTTTAGAATGTCCATTTGTTCATAATTTCTGGCAGAATATAAAACAACGGTGGCCTTCTGCACCATTTTACCCGATGACCTTAGAGATTCTGTGCATGGGCATCTTACCTCACTTGTGGACAAAACATGGCAGGACTACTAAGTGGTTATTTCTGGTTTGCTTTAAATTTCACATATGGTTTGTTCGATATCATTTGACTATACAACAAGTAAGGTTTACCCCAGAGGAATTATTTTTTATGGTAGAAGCTTCGATCAAAAGGTTGAAACAGCAAGAAGGGTACGAAGCCTCTACTTCTTTAATGGAATCTAGATGGGGGTCAAGTGACTGGATTTAAACATCATTAGGTTAGGTATTTAGTGAGTTTGAAGCTAAACGGCAATACCCATACTCATGGAACAAGGAGATAGGAAGGGGTATCCAGTAAGGGTTTTGACCTTAACTCTTGTTTGATTTCCTTTAAGATTTCTATTTAGGGGTTTAATTTTTCCTTATGGTAGCCGATAGACCAACATCTTGCTTTACGGTATACCTTCTATATTTTCCTTTGTAAGAACTGTATGATGGTATCCAGTATTATCAGGTTTTTTAAACATTCCCCTACTTCTTTAGTTGGGAGGGGGTATGCCTATTGAAATGTTCAGGCTGTTTGGTTCATTGTTAGTACAAGATATAATAACATATTCCCCTATCCTTTCCTGTTGGAAAGGGGGGGAGATGGGACACAAGAATGGTGGAAGGAGAGAATTCTCACCAATGTATTATTTAGAGAATATGCTTTGTTATATTAGGAAGGGTTTTTTCCCTTACTGTTTCCACAGTATGAACCGTATACTGCATACTTTCTATTTTTTTTCCCTTTACTTACTGTGGTTCATCCGTTTTTATGATTTCATAGGAAGAAATACAGATTGGTTGGAATGTTCTTTAAGTTATGAACAGAAAATTCCCCCACTCTTTTGGTAGGGTGGGGAAGGGGGTATGTTTTTCATTTCAGTTGGGAGCATATGGTACTTTGTACTGGTCATGTATGTTTTTTCTTTTCATTTACTATGAGTTGGTATGAAGAAATACAATTTTGTTTGAATGTTCCTTTTGAGTTTTGAATATAAAATTCCCTTACTCCTTTGGTAAGGGAAGGGGGGGTTATCTCAGTTTAGGATTTAATTTTGGGGGTCAATGCACTAGTTAAATGCAACCTAGGCATTGCATGAATGTAATACTTTTTTGATTTTTATTATTTTATGATTTATAGATTAATTTGTGTGACCTTCACACAAACTGTTATTATTTGTTGTTGAAGTTTTAATATGCCTTTGCATTTATGATTTTTCCCTTTTTATGTTGGCTTGTGCATGCACAGCCAACATATTGTGATAGTAGCAGATTTGGAGGCGTGGTCACCATTGGGCGAATGCAGGCATGCATCAGAAGGTGCGTCCCTCATTCCCTAATCAGCCAGCATCAGGTGCTGACCTCATGCATCACTAATGTGGCCACCAGAACAAGAAAGGTCCACTGCAATGAGGCAGCTCTCATGCAGCGTATTTCTAACACGCCTCCTGACGTGAAGGCAACCGCCTGTCACAATGCCAATGGGGGAGCCCACTCCCCATCGGCATACTGAAGCCCCTCCCATTTAAAATGTATGCTGAGGGGGTGCCCAATCCCCCTCAGCATCATGCGGCCCCCCCAACAGTTTTTCTTTGCTGACGGGGGCCCACTCCCCATCGGCGTTTATCCCCCATCCACGTTGATTGTGCTGACAGGGGAGCCCACTCCCTGTCGGCATAATATCTTGCCCCCACTTTTGTTGCATGTCGGGGGCTGCCCAATCCCCTCGGCTCGTGTCCTGCCTACCCTGTATGTGATGGGGGCACCCAATCCCCTTTGGCTACAGATCCCCAAAAAAAAAACACTTAGGTGGCACACTGGGAGCCCACCCAGCATGCCAAATCCTGCAAAAAAACATCCTGCAATGTTTTTTTCTTTTAAACCCTGTGAAAAAGCGGCCCCTCGCATCTCCTGCCCCTCCTCCCATACCCGCACCCACCCTCCCTCTGTGCACCCTGCCTCCCCACCCCCTCACCCCATACTACCTCCGAGTCTGGCGCGATGATCTTCTGTGGACTGGGAACACGTCTGCACTCTTTAAAGCTGACTGCGAACTGAAAAAATGCTGGTAAACTGTATAATGGCATAAATAGGGTTTTTTCAACTTTGGTGCATATCTCGGGCATTTTCTGGAATAATTTCACCAAATTTTCAACTTGGGGTTATTGGGACCCCTCCTCATGAATTTTGTCACTGTCATGGCGTTATTCCGTCCCGAAAGGTGATTTCATGGTCACTGCGTGGAATCACCTTTCAGGACTGAGTAACAAAACGACAGTGCCACTGTTCATGAGGGGGGCTCTCAAAAAAGCCTATGTTGCAAATTTGGTTAAATAAATCCAAAAAATGGCTATTTTATGAGTGTGCATTGTGTTGTTTCCACGCACGCTCATAACTTCATGAATTTGTAATATTTTCACTCCAGACTTTCAAAATTGGCATTTTTCCACACCTCCTGATGAACAGTACAGCTGTCATTTTACAAAGCCTGGCCGAAATGTGTTTTCGCATGTCCGGTGCAGAATAGTGCGGTCGCTGTGCAAAATCAGTTTTTGGGACAGTTTGAGGAAATGATGGTGACACTGTTCATGAGCAGAGGTCCTAAAATGCCTATGTTGAAAATTTGGTGCTAAAAGCCCATAAAATGACTGTGTTACTAGCGTGCATTGCGCTGTTTCCACGCAGCCTTGTAACTTCGTAAATTTGCAATATTTCCATTCCAGATTTTCAACACTGGCATTTTTTCACACCTCCTTATGAACAGTACAGCTGTCATTTCTCACATCCTACAGAAAATGTGTTTCCGCACCTGTGGCACACAATGACATGGTCACTGTGGGAAATCAACTTTTGGGATAGATTAACAAAATCACAGTGCCACTGTTCATGAGGGGAGGTCCCAAAATGCCTATGTTAAAAATGTGGCTAACAAAATCCCAAAAATAATTGGGTTACAGATATGTGTTGAGCAGTTTCTGTGCATGCTCATGACTTCACCAATTTTTCATATTTTCACACCAGATTTTCAACGTTGCCATTTTTTTACGCCTCCTCATGAACAATACAGTTGTCATTTTCCACATACTGCCCAAAATGTGTTTTCGTCCCTGTGTTGTCAAATGACATAGTTGCTCTGCAAAACCACCTTTCAGCTAACAAACTGATTGTGCCGCTTTTCATGAGGTGGGCTCACAAACAGCCCATGTTGCAAATTTGGAGCGAAAATACCAACACATGCCTATGGTGTTAGGGTTTCCAACTGTAGCACCCCACCCTGTACATACTGACAGGCATCAGGGGTGTGACTTGGGATCATCGGCTGTAATGTTCACACCATTCCACCCCACCCCACCCCACCCCTGCAACCAATGACAGGCATCGTGGTGTGCCTCGCACTGTTCAGCCACAAAGTTCACCCTATTCTCCTATACTGCACCCACCTCAGCATATTTCCTTATGGAATGGGGTATGTATAACGCCCAAAGACCCCAAAGCACACCACGACACTTGTCAGTGTCTACAGGGTAGGGTGAGGTACAATGGCATGAGCGTTACAGCTGACGACCCAAATGCACACCCCAATGCCTGTCGCTCTCTGCAGGGTGGGGATGGGATTCATGTGACTTCAATACTTCATGCCATTCCTATTACGTGTCTCTGCCTCCAGCACTACCAATGCCATTGCCAGCGAGACAACGTTTGGCATTGACAAATGCTTGTTTTGTTTGTGTATTCCTGTTTGTTGAAGTATGAAGTAATACTCTGTTGAATTTCTGCTTTTTTTTTCCTTTCTGAATTTTGTATGAAGTAATACTGATTTGTTTAGCTGTTCTATTGTGATATGAATAAAAATTTCCCTACTCTTTTCGATAGGTGCCATGGGATCTTTAACATCCACCTGAACTACCACCAATCCAGGCAGATGGGACCTTGGTTTAATGTCTCATCCGAAAGACGGCACCTCAGAAGTGCAGCATCCCTCTCATGCTGCACTACAGTGTCAGCATTGGGATATTAACCCAAGTGCCAGATATGGGCACTGAACCCACAGCCTTCTGATCTCCCGGCCTCAGAGGTGAGTGTGCTACCTACTGAGCTGCTGACACCCCCTGTATGTGCACCCAACAGGGATTTATTTATTTATTTATTTTTGTAATTACAATGTTTATTAATATGGTGTGTAGTAGCCAACCATTCCATTTAGAGGCACAGGTCTCTGTGTGGTCATTGACCGAGTTATTTTTCCCATCTGGCCAATTTGATTAATTAATTATATCCATGTAGTCAGGTCAGGGACATGGGGCTGAGCCAGAGGTTTGTGATGGTCTTTCTAGCCACTGTTAACAGAATGCCTAGTGAATAGCATGTATTAAGGTCCCTGAAGTCCCTTGGCTATTGTAGGAAAAGACAGAGCTCAGGTGTCCGAGGGAACTGTCTGCTGAAGGGCTCCTCTAGCTCTATTTCAAGAGAGTCCCGAAACGGGTATAGTCGGAGACAGTTCCACAATATGTGGGTGTGTCTGGCTCTTGATTCCGTACATCCCCTCCACCACTCCACAGAGTGTGAAAGGAGGAAATGTGCAGTAATGATAGATGTTCTAAAGAACCTGACCCATTGTTTCCAAGAATACTCTCTCCAACAGTGTGAACTGGTGGCTCTGGAAGAGGCTTCGTAGGCTCTGTGCCAGGTATCTCTATTATGGTGGTGGTGCCTGTCTCCTCTTCCCATTTTAGTGCAATGTACATAGTGTCCTTCTCTAGTGAGTTTAGAAGGGTCTGGTATATTTGTGATATCATGTGTGGTTTTGTTCTGGATTTAAGGAAATATATATATAGTAAATAACAATGGCTGGGTATAGGTCTATGGTGGGGGCCCCAAGAGGCAAGGATTGGACAAAGTGCCTGATTTAGAAGGACTGGAAGAATTCTGTACTTCAGAGATGGTATTGTGCTTGAAGGATTGTAAAAGACTAGACTGTAGGCATAATGATGAACTGATATAAATACTGGAGGGAATACCTTTCCCAGGTATTGTAACCTGGATTGAACTGGAGTTGTGTACAATCCTCCAGAAATGTAGTTGGGCATAGGATAGGAAAAAAGGAGTGAGGTAAGAAGGTGCATCTCATGGTGTGCCAGACTTTTATTTTGTATTGTAGCCAAAGGTTGGGGGTGTAGGCCCCGGGGGGGGGGGGGTGGTGGTTATGAACAGGGATTGATTGGTTTCCAAATTAGATATTTAAAATTCACATACCCACAGTATTTATAGAAGAAAAAAAGTCTGTCAGGGAGGTTATTCTGGATTGTAAAAAGCTAAGTGTTCTGTTTCTGCGTAACCAATCAGAATAAAGAATCTTGCAGAATGCCCTTGGCTTTCTTGTTTGCAGGGTTGGTACTGGCAGAGGGCAGGAGGTGATTTTGTCCGTGGGATACGAGGTCTAGATTGTGTCACTCTTTAGTACCTCCTGTGGACGTGATGGACTTGGCAGGGTATCAGAAGAGACAGCTGCCTGTAGCTCTTGAGTCCAAAATCAGGAATCTTCACAATGGCTTAAGAAGTTATTGGTGGAGTACAAGGAGATCAAGGGACTTGGGGTGTGGGGATTATTTTTATTTACTTTTTTTTATTTTAAAATTTGATAACCGGGAAAGGCATCATGAAGCTCATTCCAGATGCGACCCGAGGACAGGGGTACAAACAAGAGGATAAAACAAAGTAAGTTACATGGTAGTACAGTGTACATAAAAGTAGTCTGAAACAAAATGACAAATACGTGTTGTGAACAGAGAGTCCTTACAAATATATACAATATAATACAATATATAAATAGTCTCGTAATAAGGTTAAATATAGATAAACCTGCAATTAACAGTAGGAGATCAGCTAAAAGAAATGAATGGGAGCCTGCTGGCACTGAGATGAAGCACCACCGGATGATACACAGAGAGGTAAAAGAGTAAGCAGGCCAGGGGCAGAGGGAGGCTAAGTATTAGGAGAGAGATAACAGGTACAGGAAGAGGAGGGGAGAGGTCTGAGTAAGCACTTAAGAGCAGAAAAGGAGATGGTGAGGCGGGTTTGGGGGTGTATGCTGTTCCAGAGTGAGGGAAGCCTATAGGAGAAGGCCAGTTTGTCCAGCTGAGGTGTGGACACGCGCGAGGGTGAAGGAGTGGGTGCTGGCTGAATGTGAGTTATACGGAGAGGGGGTGGCAAGTTTGAGGAGAAAGGCAAGGTATGGATGGAGAGTCCCAAACCAGTATTTAGGTATGAAGGTGGCACAGTGGGAAAAGTGTCTCTGGGAGAGGGATTGGAGGGATAGGAAGGAGTAGAGGTCACAATGATGGCTCTGACAGGGGGAGTTCCAGACGAACCTACAGAAGGCATGGTAGAGCACATCGAGTTTGGAGAGGGAGGTTGCAGGGGCAGCACTGAAGGCAATGTCAACTTAATTGAAGGCAGGGAGTATTCATTTAACCAATAGGTCACGTCTAACAGCGAGGGGAAGGCTAGCCTTATGATGGTAGAGTAGTCCCAGTTTAGTTCGCAGCTCTGAGTGGAGAGCACTAAAGTGGGAGGAGAAGTCAAGTGAGGGATTGAGCCAGACTCCAAGGTACTTATAGGAGAGGACATTTTCGAGGGGAGCGGATGCTCCAGAGAGGAAGGAGGGTAGGGTGTGGAGCTTGGCCAAGTTTTGCTTTGTTCTGAAAGCCATTGAGACCATTTTCTTAATATTTAATTTTAGACAGTTTGGGTTAAACCAGGAGGTGACAGCTGAAAAGTCATTTTGCAGGGGAGTTTGGATGGCCGAGATGAAAGGGCCAGAGAGGGAGAGGATGTTTTGTATGCATACATGTGGATCTTGGTGTGGGAGCATGCAGAGGAGAGGTTATTAATAAACAGTAAAAAAAGGACAGACCCGAGGGTCGAGCCTTAGGGTATATTGGCCAGAATAGGGAGGGGGGAAGAGAGAGCATTTTGACAGACTGAGAACGGCCTGTCAGGTAAGAACTGAACCAGGACACAGAAGCTGGAGAGGGACCCAAGGCACTAAGTTTGTTTAGGAGGAGAGGATGGGACACGGAGTCGAAGGCTTTTGCAAGGTCAATAAAGATGGCAGAGGCAATCTGACCTCGATCCATGGCAGAGTGGATGGCATCTGTAAAGCTTAGAGGGGAGGTGGAGATAGAGACAGAGTGGTGCTTTCTGAAACCAGATTGGACAGGGGATAGAGTGTTAGAGGCCAAGAGGAAATCATTTATCCTAGAGAGGACTAGGGACTCTTGTACCTTGGCAAATGAAGGGAGAAGTGAAATAGGGTGGTAGTTGCCAGGGACAGTGGCATCATTCCCTTTGAAGAGGGGAAGGACAGTGGCAAACTTCCAGGCAGAAGGAACAGTAGCAGAGGAGACAGACAGGTTGAGAATTAATGTTGGGGGGGTGACAATAGAGGAAGCAGAGAGAGAGAGAGAGACAGAGAGAGTAAGGAGCTTTGGGTGCAGGCCATCGGAGCTGGATTTGGCAGGGTTGAGGGAGACAAGAGCTTTGAGGACTTCAGAGGGGGATATCAGTGGTAGTAGGAAGGCAGGGGACCATAGGGGAGAGGTAAGGGCACAGGGTATGGAGGAGGGGGGATCTTGTGGAATGGCACAGGTAGTGAAAAATGTATTTAGAAGTTCCACAACAAGGGTGGGGTCAGAGACAAGGGTACCTGCCTCACAAAGGGAAGGAGGGGAAGTATGGAGAAGTTACCGGATATCATGCCAGAAGGAGGACAGAGTGCTGCTGGAGGCTTGCAGGTGAGATTTGAAGAATTCAGCCTTGGCCCGTCAAATGCGCTTAGTGCAACCATTATAGAGGGTAATGTATGTCAGGAGGTCGGCAGTGTTGTGTGAGGATTTAAATCAAGACCACGAGAGGTCACGGGATTTGCACATGATCAGGATTTCTGGGGTGATCCACAGATGATAAGCGCACTTTACTCTGATTGTTTTTAGAGGGGCATGGGTGTCCCATACCTTTAGTAAAATGGAAGTGAAATGTGCAAGTGCAGCATCAACAGAGAGGGAGGAGAAAACAGGTGACCAGTTGGCTGTTGCTAGGTCACGGAGCAGTTTGCTCAAGTCGAGGGATCTGAGGTGTCGGTACTGGAAATATTTTGGAAGGTAAGGGGGGGTATGGATTTTCCTGATGCAGAAGGTGGGGTAGTGGTCACTGAGAATGTTGGGTAATACGCCAGTGCAGCATATGTGGTGGGGAGGGGTTGAAAGCACCCAGCTGAGCAGGGAATGAGACTGGGTGCGAGGAGTAGGGCGAGTGGGTTCTTTTATTAGCTGGGACAAGTTTAAGGCTTTAATTTGTTGACAGAAACTGAGTGAAGAGGCTGAGAGCCAATCTAAATTAAAGTTTCCAAGGAGGATGAGTTTGCCCGATGAAGCAAGAGAGGAGACAGCAGTGACACAGGAGACAAGGGAGGAAGGCAGGAGTTTTACTGAGGCTTAGAAAATGGGCAAAACACTATCAGCTCTCTGATTGGCCGAGAGCTAAAACAGGGGGTTACATTAAGTTACGATAGATGCCCGCTTTGAAAGAAGTGCCAATTCGAGGTGCCCATTACCTAAGAATCTCCTTGGGCACCCCAAACTGGCATACTGAGCAGCCGCCATTTTTTGCCCTCGCTAAACAACCAAGATCTCGTCAGTCCATAGCATCTCATGCGCCACCTTCCCCCACCTGCTGTCACAGTGTACATGTTAAAAATCAGTTTAAAACATTTCTTACTTGAAGCTTCTGTCCCTCGCAGTTTTTTTTTCGATCTAACTACCGCGGCTTCCTCGCTCGCTCATTTACCAAGTCTCATCTACCGTGATCGTTCTCATATACTTCCGGTTACCTCACCGACTGCCCACAAACAAACCACAAAAAAAACATTAAATAAACAAATATTTAAAAGTGCCATTACTCCTTGTGTCTGTCTGTGTCTGTGCGTGCGTGTGCTGTGGGAGAGGGCCGAGTCGCAACTGTCAAATTTCAGCATGCAGGACATCGAAAAGAAATCACACCAATGAGGTGCAGTAAGAAGGAGACACACTAATGGGGAGGGCTGAAATGCACTCTTTAAATAAAAAAAAAAAATAGTTCTCTATGCTACCCTCCCACATCGAACTTCTCTATCTACCCTCCTACTGGGGGAGGGGGGGCTACTGCAAATGAATCAATACAAAAGACACTGCAACATAGAAAACAAGACTTATCATAGGCAGCAGCACCCTCTAGTGGCATTTCCTAATGGGACTATTTAACAGAAGCTCCTGTTTTTCATATGTTAATTACTTTTTTACCTGTTTTTTCCTTTGAGAATCATTTTTATAAAAAAAAAAAAAAAAAAATTAAAGCCCATTTTCTAAGCGCAATAATGCCCTCCAGGGTGAGTGGTATAGGCAATACTGGGCCGCCCAAGGGCTATAGGGCCCTCCGCCTGCGGCGTCGGACCTCATTACGCCCCTGGCCGGTCCGGTATTGCCCAATACCACCCACCCTGTCAGGCATTATTGCTTGCATAGAGAACACCAACAAAAATGTACACCGAGGAAGGAAAGTGGAGAGTGGCTAATAGGAGTTCATGTGAACGAGGGATTGCTTCTCGATGGGAAATAGAGCAGGATATGGAGTTGAGGAAGTAAATTGTTATACCACCACCTTGTTTACTACGGTCTTGCCGGTGGAGATTGAAATCGGTCGGGGAGGGCCAGCTGAGTGTTTGGAATGCAGGAGGATAACCAAGTTTCTGTGACACATAGAATGTCAGGGGGGTGCAGAGTGACCCATACTTTTAAGTCATCCAGCTTAGTTAGGGAGCAGGCTGCGGTTATTAATGTTGAATATTTTCACACCTTTTGGGTATGCTGAGGGGGAAGCGGGGGGATGGGATTGGGAGGGCCAGAATTGGGCTCAACATCGCCAGCCAGAAGTAGGAGAAGAACCAGAAGGTGAAGGTAAGGGGCGTGATGTTTATGCTTAAGACGGAAGCCTTTGGGAGAGGAGCGCGACAGGGGTGTGGAGGGGCATAGACAGTGAATGGCTTTGAAAGTTAAGAAGGAGCCTGTAAGAAGCCCTGGGTGAAATAGGAAGGTGTGATAGCAGGAGTTTGAGAGATGGGGAGGATGAGGGGAGACAGTGAAAGGGGCAGTTATAATGCAGAGAGGGCAGTAGGGGGTAAAGGAGTGTGATGGGAAGGAGGCAGAGGAGGAGTCAGAAGAAGGAAAAGAAGGGTGAGGATAGGAAGTAGGAGGGTGCAGTTGATGGCCATGGGGTAGATTAAATTGGTGACAAAAGCAGGACAGTGATCACAAGCTGCTTAGGAGCTTAGGAAAATATCAGATGGAGGAGAGCAGATAAGAAAAGGCAAGGGCTGCTACTGAAAAATTGCACTTCACCTAGAAGAAGGAGGTTGGATGTTGTGCTGGATAAGAGTGAATTTGTTGCAGCAGTGTCCAGCTAAGTCCCTCTAGTGGTGGAAGAATATAAGGAGCCAATGGGAAAACAGGGAGATAACTTTTACTCCGGTTGGTTAACCTGCTGTATAAAGCTAAATGCTCAGATAGATTGGGCCGATTGGTTAAGCTGCTGTACAAAAGAGGCAGTATAGCGCAGTGGTTTAAGGCTCTGAGCTGCAAATCTGGAGATCTGGGTGTGAATCCCACAGCCCCCACTTGCATAATGTGTGACCTTGAGCAAGTCACTTAACTTTCCTGTGCTCCCAGGTTGCACCTGTAAACAAGCTTTCAGCTTAGTGTGTTACTCCTGGTAAAAAAAAACAAAAAAAAAAAGAAAAATAAAGCTAAATGCTCAGATAGAGCGGGTGGGTGGGGAGATGTCACGGAGTGACATCGGAGAACTGCAAATTGCTGATTGTGCACACACAGGCTCAGGCTAGAACCTGGAGGGCATATATAAGCAGCAATATTAATTTAAGTTAGCAGCAATATGATTTCAAATTAATGGCAATGAGTTGCAGAATTAATTAAATACCTGGCAAATACAGCCAGTAGCAGAAATGGAGTTTGTTGTTTTCATCTGAAGTGGCTTAGGGCTGAGAATATTGAAAGTCCCATGCACAGCTTTAAAAAAGGCACCAAAATTTGAAAGTCGGAGAGGCTGAGCACCTCAGGTGTAGGTCCCTGCCTTGCTTTGTGATGTGTGGAGCAGCTCCATTGGAGCGGGCAGCCCGGATGGAGGGAGTGCAGCTTATTTTGCGATGCGTGGAGCAGCTCCATTGGGGCAGGCAGCCCAGGGGGAGGGAGGGCAGTTTGCTTTGCGATGCGTGAAGCAGCTCCAGTGGGGTGGGCAGCCCAGAGGGCAGATTAAAAATTATCAGTGAAATTGCATTTCTTGAAGGTTGTCTATCTTAACTTACTGTTGAAGTAATGACATAGAAGAGATGGTCAGTCAGCACAGTGGCATTATTACCACCTGTGATGCCATGAAGCAGGTTCAGGAACAAGTCTGGGTTGTTCTGAGGACCTGTTGGGGGAGAAGGCATGTGCGTCCTAGAGGGTGCTTGCCTTCTTTGTGGGGGAAGGATTCCTGACTCCACCACTTTAGCACTACTTGGATGACCACAGTTGGCATAACTAGGGGAGGAGCAGTTGCGGGTGGAGAACGTTGGCTGACTCCAATTCATAAGCACGCTTATATGCTCACGTGTTCAAGCCCTAGCTGCAAATGTCCCAGGGGAAAGTGAGAAACATGACGAAAGACTGCAGCAAAGCAGGATAAAGTAGCCAGTATCCTTGAGCTTTCTGGGAAAACTAAGCTTGCTGGAAAACCTGGCGATTTCCACTGGTCACTGCATAAATTGACACCAGAAGTGGGTGCCACCCCAAAGGCCTCAACATGGGAGGGAGGGATCCCATGGAGAGCAGGATTATCATCAGATGGAATGACAACAGGGTGAAAGCTTACTGAAGGGTAGATGGTAGCTTGGGCTAGAGAGAAGGGGCATAAATAGTAAATATAAAAGAAAATTATGTCACAGATGGTTGATCTGACCAGGTCAGGGACTGCTGCTCACTCAGCTGGGCTTGTCCTTTTGTAATTGTTTGTTTCAGTCTGATTCCATGGAGGCAGTTCTCTCTGCTCACAGCACTCAATGAGTTTATGTGTTTGCTCTTTTTAAAGATTTTCAAACTGCAGCCTGGAGCAGGCCCATAATGGGTGTGTGACTGTGCCAATTTCCAGATGACATCTCCAGCATTTATCAGAAGGTGACAATCTGTCAGTTGATTGCAAGATGTGTCGCATAGTTACTGATATACCTTTCCATACACACCCCACAACTGGATAAATTGAAAGGCACCAGGAGGGTTCCGCTCCCTTACACATACCTCTGAGTATTACAGAACAGCAGATACCACCTTCTCTTGTGAATACCACATCTCCTTGTACTCATGCTGATACTCCTTTATACAGCATTCAGCACGTAAGTCTTATCTTGATCTAACTGTAAGCTTATAGAGTATAATTTTTGTGCAAATGTTAGTAACTCATTTATATGTCTTATTGTTTGAATGAATTCTTTAATTCAGTCTATTAAAGTCGTATCTCCCAGGGGCACTGCCCTGGCTAGGATTTATGTTTGTACTGTTCTTGTTTACCCTTGAAATTTTCTAATAAACTTTTAATTATAAAAAAATATTTCAAATAGCAGTTATGCAAACAAGGTACTGTATGCCGTAATGATTTGCCATCACAATAATAACCTCAACTATGGGCATTACTGTCAACAGACTTATTGTTTAAATGATAGGGCGTATTTCTTGTTTCTAGGGTAACCCTAGCCAGTCCTCATAAAGAGGTAAACTGTGGCTTATACCATTAAACTATGTTGATAAAAAACAGAGGGTATCTACACATTCTACCCTTATTACAGCTTACCAGTGCTGTATAGACAATGTAAAACCTTCAAAGGGTCTATGTTCTTGTGATTTATGAAGACTGTCCATTCTTTGTTCTGCTCCACACCTGCACCCAGCCAACCTGAGTTTAGCAGCAGGCTCCCCACTCTGAGCCCCCATTTTGACTATTCCACACACTGCAACAGCAGTTACCTGGTATTGTAGGTAAACACTGGCCAGTACTTCTAGGTATAATGTTTCCAGTCAACAGTCAATTACAGTAATTGCTTTTCTGTGTCTCTCTTGAACAGGGAAACCTGAGACCCTCACCCAAGCACAGTGACATTTTAATGAGACTGTCCCAAAGTGCCCCCTCTTTAACCAATTACCTGATTGAGGATTGTAGGGGCCCACTCAGCATAATCAAAACATGCCTTCGATTTCTCAGGGCACTGGCTCGCTACCAGCGTATGTGTTAAGTTCATGCTTTCCCTTAAAGAACCAGTACTCAATGCTTGAAATCCAGACTACATACAGAGTCCAGCTCTGTAGGGGTTTCCCTAAGACAGAGACTAAAGCCAACCTCTCAGGGAAGGCCCCAGCCTGTTTCCAAGGAGGCTCAAGCCCAAGCAAGCCTGGCAATGTACTATGTGAATTACTTACATTTTGAGTTGTTCATATTGGGACAGTATAAATAATGCGAGGTGAATAAACTCAGACATTTATTGAAAGGCATCTCATTTTATTGCTGGTGTACTGCAAAAAGTTTTGCATGCCCTTTAAGGGGAGGCCCAATATTTTTTCCATTGCTTGGGGATGACATTGCTATTCTCTATAAGTACTGTATCTTTGATACATTTTTGTAATCCCATCCTGACAACACCACTGGTTAAGAATGATCCCTTTTAACCACAGCATTTTCTCAGCTGTTGCTTGCTGGAAAGACATGTAGATCTCGGACATGCTGACTTAGACTTAGGTCTCATCATGCCTAGTAGTCCCACATGATGCAGAACTCTTGTCCCAAACTTTCTTCTTCTCCGCCAAGCCTGCAATCCCATTTCAGATGGTGCTCATCAGCCTTGTGCCCCTCTTTGTCTTTCTACTCCAAGTTAGGTGCAGGGCCAGCTTAAGGTTGTCAGAGCTCTAGATCCATGAAAATTATGCCCCTTCCCCCACATACAGTGCCATGACCTTCTACTCCAAGTTAGGTCATGGTGTTGTCCACCTACCCCTCTTCTGCAGCTTGCCACTGTTAATGCAGCACTAGTCTGGTGAATGAACCTGTTAGAGGTTGACCCGTGATGTGACCCAGATACAGTACCTCAAACATCTTTCTCTGATCATATTACTGACTGACCTACTCTCAGTTTGACAAAATGCTGCAATGTTTCTGACACCATCTTGACATCGATCTTTACTCTCTGAAGCACTGTGTCTAGAAACTATCTGATCTTCTACTGGATATTTCTAGGTAGCACTGGCTAAACTGTGGCAAGTGCAGATGTGCACATTTGAACCATGCAGAGCCACACCAAGTGCAGTATTGAAAACTCAGTAACTTTTGGTTCCTAGCATTGATTTTCAGTTTTTGTGTCTGACATCATTTACTGATGCAGACAATGCTGCACAGTTGTACTGAATTCTTCATGATGATTTAATGACCTCCCCTTCCCAGCCCCAGTTCTTAACAGAAAAGCCTACTGATTTTACACAGCTGATGGAGGACACTGCTGGCCAAAGGGGACAATGCATTGAGTAACACGGAGGGAGCTCACATCTACTCCTGACCCAGCCTCATAGAACATAAAAATTGATGGTAGATAAGAACCGCTAGGCCCATCCAATCTGCCCAGTTTCCTACGTACTGCAAAAGCCGTAGTCGCTACTTGATCTCCGGCTTTACCTCCTTGTTCCTATCGCTAGGGTTCCCCTATGCCTGTCCCATGCATTTTTGAATTCCCCTACTATGTTTGCCCCACCACCTCTGCTGGGAGTCTATTCCATGTATCCACCACCCTTTCTGTGAAGAAATACTTCCTCACGTTGCCCCTTAGTGTATCCCCTTCCAACCTCATGTCATGCCCCCTTGTTCCAGAACATCTCCTTTTCTGAAAGATGGTGTAGGAACTGTGGAGTGGCTCACCACTATTCCTGTCCCAGCAAGAATCACTATATGTTGTAATGCAAGAATACTATCTGTGGAGGGGGCTTACAGCCACTCTTGTCACAGTCTATTGCAGAAGGAGTCAATGCATTCAGCTAACACTAGCAGTGGGGAAGATTCTGCTAGTGTGAAAATTTAGATACTATAAGAAGAACTTTGAAAGAAATCAGTGTTGTTTAACAGGTGGAGGGTCCTCTTCGTGGGTGGCACATGGATGTACTGAACTGTACTCAACTGGGAATTAGAGTCCGAACTAAGTTTGCTAGTATAAAGTTACACTCTGAATGCAATCAGTGCAGTTTAGCTCCTTTTTACAAGCTGCTTGGTGTCCTAAGAGCTGGCTTAATTTGTGCTTATGCAGGTAGCTAATGTAATAAGGGTGACCATGACAGTAATTTGTGAGGCAGTTAAGCACGGTGGAACCTGATACTGTTTTGCTCATTTTCATAATCCCCCTTCCCCCATCTCTTACCTTATTTCACCTTTTTGCTCTAACTCCAGGCAAGCAGCAGACTGTGAGTTTATAGCATGGTAACTCTCTGGCCTCAGCTCCCCTCCACCACCTTCATCCAGGGACCCAGAAAAGGAATTTGAGGATGTTGGGGCCTGTAGCACAAGCACCAGAAGTGGAAAAAAACATCTGGATCCCCAGATTTCATTTATTTTAGTTGGTAATAATTGTACTCTTTCCTAAGTGAGAACTTGGAAAACGTAAGTTTTGTGAGTGTGAAAGGCACTCTGCCGAATGAAGCTAGATGCTGTACAAAAGCATTACGGTATGCACACTGTCTGGATCACACAGGTCCTTTTGCTAGGTGCTGTAGCCACTGGCACAGTGGAAGCAAGTTCTGTATCTATGGTGTGCACCGATTTCTGTTGTTACTGATGTATGCTGCATGCCATATGTAGTAGCACCCCTAATGGAAAAGCCTTTTTCAAGTATGTGAACGAGCAAGGATAAGCAGCTAAATGTCACTAGAAAAAGTATGGCTGTCTCCTTAGCTATCTCCTCACTAGTTACCTGCACATTGATTTGAGACCGCACGTTTAGTAAGCCAGTTTAGGCAGTGCACCTTATATAAAGGAAGCCATTTCAGGCAGAAACATTTTGGAATAGGGACCCAGCTGATGGGTGGTCTACCTCGGCATTTAGTAGATGTGTGCCCTCACAGAATGGGCCCTGAAGTGAATATGAAGAGACTCCTACTCCTATTGGAAATGTAGTAAGTGGCCAATTCAGGCAGAAAAAAATATTTTCTATTTGTAAGATTTGTCAAATTGTGTGTCGGGAGGGGTGTGTACACTGATTTCTGTTTTCCCAGGTTCTATATCTACAAAGGGTTCTGTGTCACCCCAATCATTTGAGTATTATAACATCTACATACAGTATTTAGTGGAGTCCGATGAAAGATGTCAGACTGTCCAAAGATGCTTCTGTGTATACAAAGCAAGAACATGTACATGCCCTCTTGTGATTCCTCTGGTTCATTGAATCAGATGAGATAAATTACCCTAAATCACTGTTCAACAACAGAGAATAGCCATGAATTAAAGGGCTGGTTTGATTTTTTACAGTTGCATGTATACCATAAATAAGACTATGTATATATATATGGGTTATTGCTAGTCATTTCTAACTTTTGGAATGACTATCTCTGATTTTGCCAACTGTATACACAACAAACAAATACTTTTTCAAAATTTATTATGCTTTTCTTCCCCCCGCCCGACCAGCCCACATCAGCCCATCCTCTGCCCCCAGCCCTGTCACCTGTCCCCCAGGACTTACCTCCCTGGTGTTCCCTCCTGGTTTACCCCTCCCCCCAGGCAGGCCCTTCAGGGGCGACCCCTTCCTTTATCGGATCTCTTTCTCAGTGTCCGGGGAGCACCACAGGGCAATGGTGCGAGACCTGCGATCAGCGTTTTTCTGTCTTCTGTCATTGGGAGGCATGGTGTGCAATGATGTCAATGACAATCACGCCAACGTCTGCCCTCCCTCCCTCCCTGATCCAGTGAGCTCCAGCTGTTAGGTCCCTGGCCTCCGCCTGGGGTCCGTCGAGTGCTGGCAGCTTTCTCACCCTCCCCCCCCCAGAGGAGGAGAGCAGTCCCTAGAATGCTCAGTCCTTCTCCCCCCACTGGCCCTCTGACTCACAGGCTCATCCCCAAACCTGAGTAGTTGGCATAGTAGGCGGTAGCGCTACCGCTGCAGTAGTGGGCTGGCCTCACAAGAACCAAATGCTTGCAGTGTCACAGAATTCACTCCTTAAAAGTGCAGTACTCCTCCACCCCCAGCCCTGGGAGCTGGGTGCCTAGGTGATCTTTTTTATATAGTTGGTACCCAATGATTATTCCAAACTCAAAGAAGCTCTCACCTGAGGAAGGACATTAACAGACTAGAGTCAGTACAGCCAAGAGTCATCAGGCTGATACAGGACCAGCAGGGCTGGAGGCCCTAAACATGTATTTGCTAGTTGCCAGGTGGGAGGCCCTAAACATGTATTTGCTAGTTGCCAGGTGGGAGGCCGTAAACATGTATTCGTTAGTTGTCAGTTAGGAGCCAGGGGACGTGATTGAAACATACAAGTTTCTCCAGGATGTAAACAAGGTAAACAGTAATGACCTATTTGTATGAAGTAGGGATGCAATCACTAGGGGGCATGATTGGAGGTTGGTGGTGGCAAATTCAGGAGAAACTTGAGGAAGCACTACTTCACTGAGAGGGTGTTGGAACTGTAGGACAGACTGCCAGCAGAAGTGGAAGGGGGCAGCTACCCTAAATAGGTTTAAGCATAATTGGGACAGGGCAATGGGATTCATAGTTCCCATGGGGGGCAGCAAGTGTTTGAGGGGTGGGGTGGGGAGAGTGATGCAGCCCACTAGGATGGTAGGTATGTGAGGTGAGGTAGTAAACAAATGTGCTTGCTCATGACCTTTATCTAATCAATTGTATTTAGTCTTCTTCCTGCTGTTGTCATGCACTGCTTCCTCTTTACCTGTATAAATAGCTACTTTTGTATAGAGTTGGAACTAGAAGCAATTACTACTTGTCATCTACCTTACCTTTATTGTATCATAGTTGTTGTTCTTCAAGGCCTGTTGTGTAATAGCCAGTTTCACTGCTTCCTGTTTCCCAGTGTCTTTTGTTATGTTCCTCAGCCATTTCTGTCACAGCCAGTTAGTCCTGAACTATTTGTCCTTAACCTGTAGTTAATTAACTTTGTACTAGTGACACTGCATTGTACCTAGCTGGTGGCTGTAATTTGTTTCACTTTTCTCTACTGTCTTCAATTACTGTATTACTGATTTTTGTAATATTGTAGTTACCTGTAATGTACTCTCCCGGGCCGTGCCTGAAAATAGACAGGTTTATGTTTAGTGCACTTACCCAGTAAACAACAGCTAAATAAATAAATAACAGGAGCCATTTCAGTGGACATGTGGGGAATCCTTTTGCTGTCAAATTCTATGTTTCTATATCTCTAAGTCTATACAGTGGTATTTAGAAGAGTTTATTCTCAAAAGAGCCCTTTGAAGGAGGCAGAAACATAGAAACAAATAATTTGTTGGCAGAAAAGGACTCACCCAGTCTGTCCAGATGTTCCCTGCCAAATCTGTCTCTGCAGACCCTGACTAGTCTGTGGCAACCCTCGCTCCTCTCCTCTCCTCTCCTCTCTGCATGTTTTCTAATTCACCCCGTGTCTATCCATGCATGCTTGAATCCCCCCACTGTTTTTACCTCCACTACTTCTGCTGGTAGTTTGTTCCAGATGTCTACCACCCTTTCAGTGAAAAAATATTCCCTCACGTCTCTGTTAAACTCCCCTTCCCCCAGCATCATCGCATGCCCCTTGGTGCTCCTTCTCATTTGACAGAGACTTCTCTCCTGCACTCTATTCACCCCTGTGAGGTACTTGTTGGTCTCTATCATGTTACCTTTTGCTCTCTTCTCTTCCAGGGTGTACATGTTGAGATCCCTCAGTCTCTCTTCATAAGGCTTTTGATGCAGTCCCTGCACCATTTCAGTTAACCCCCTCTGGACTGCCTTCACTTGGTCTATGTCCTTTCTGAGATGTGGCTTCCAAAACTGGACATGGTACACCACCAATTGGCATCTCACCGCCAAGCGATACAGTAGCAACACAACCTTCCTCCTCCTGTTGGAGATATCCCTCCTGTGCGCCTCAGCATCCCACTAGGAAGGACAAGTAAAATGGAATTTAATGACTGTAGTTAGTGTTGATATGCCTCATCACAAAAGTGCCGACATGTTTAATTCACTGAAAAAGAAAAATGTCACTTTTCATGATGAGTGCTAAGATGCCCATCTCTGCTGTCCTTTCAGCCTTGCTTCCTTGTTGAGGGCACATTAGTCGTTGCGCGTGGGACTCATGACTGGCATGTTTTGGGAAAATATCTGTGGAAAGAGTACACAAAACACGTGAAATCTAAAAATAAACAGTGATGAGGACTACAGCAGTGGCAGTCAGTCAGATGGCAGCAATTATTCTAACATTGTTGGCATACCTGTAAACATAAGCAGCGGTATATTTGGTATAGTGCACAGTATTACTGGCTTTGGCTATGCGTTCAAGCCCAGTGTCAGTGGAAGCATAGCTACTGTAGAGCATCATTTGACAGAAGCTCATGTGAAGGTGATGAAGGTGAGGATGAACTGCTTTAAAGGATGCAGATTCCAGACAGGTGTTCAAGTGGAAATTGTGTAGTTACAGCTACTGCACAGGAATGTATGTGCTGCTCAGAGGTTCCTGCTGTCATATGTAGGAAAAATGAACTGGGCTGCATCGCTGACTTTCAAGGTGTCAGTCATATCTGCCTGGATATAGATGCCTTGTACGTGGAGTTGTTTCAAGTTGTTACAAATGTGAAATGATGCTGGTTCAGATGGTTGGTAGCAGGTAAATAATGGCATTTGTTCATGGTGTTAGGTGTATGCCAAGGTATACTTTCTGGGAAGGAATAGCATGTCCAGAGCCCTGTGATGTTCTTTAGTGGAAGGCATACTGGCATGAAAGAGGTTTAACTCTGGGGAGGGGTGGTGTGGTCAGTGAAGGCCAGCTCATCATGGTGGTGGTGGGGGGAAATCATGTGCTTATGGGGGAGGCACAATATCATAGAGGTTGGGAACAGTTCATCACATGCAGGAGAGACTAAGGCCCTACAGGGAGGATCCGCACAGCAGGGAGGGGTAGCTGGTCCTTGAGGGCCTAAAGTGAGGGCCAGCTCAAAATGAGTTCCAGGAGGTGGAGCAGTTGCCCAGGATGGCCATCAGAAATGGACAGCATGGAATGGTGGTGGTGAAACACAGTATAATAGTTTGGGGGCAGCGCAGCATGGGTCAAGGTGGAGGCACAATATCATAGAGGTGGGGGAAGGAAGTTGCTCATTGAAAGGTCCTACATGGAGGACCAGCACAACTGAGGGTGGTGGTGGTCTCAGAGAACCTAACATTAGGGCCAGCTAAGTTTGCAATTTGGGGAGCAGCACTGCAAGGGGGAGAGGTCTCGCGGAGCTGGGCAACACAGGGTGGTAGTGGGGTAGGGAGACAGCATAGTATGGACTCATGGATAGGAAACAATTGGTCTGGCTGGGCCTATATGGAGGGCAAGTACTGCTTAAGTTTGAGGAGGGGGGAGCACAGCATGGGCAAAGGTGCAGTTAGTCAATAAAATGATTAATCATAGCCTTGTTTTGTAAAACATACAGTGTGGCAGGCTATAGGCAGTTTACTCGCTGAACTCTTAAAACCTAGGAATGCATAACAGAAGAGTTATCCCAGCATGAGTAATTAATATGATAAGAAATAGCTTTCAAGGGCTGTTCTGGTGGTCCAGCCGAGAGGCAGTGTGTCGCACTACAGTGCAGGCGACACAGGTTCAAGAGTGGACACAGGTCATGGCATCGGGAAGCAGCCCTGCTGTAGGCAGCTGCTGACAGGCAGTGCACCATGGCCAGGGAGGGTTGTCAGTGGGTTCCAACATCACAGCAGCCCCTGCGGATGGGCTAGGGAGCTTGCTACTTCCACAGGAGATATTTGAGTCCTGACTTGCTTATGTAGGGTCCTTTTGGATTGGACTCTGGATTGAGCTTTGTCATTCAATTTGGTGGCGTTCACAAGGGTTGTGTATGTAGGTAGGCAGAGTTAGTGAACAACTCTAACATCAAATATCCTTACTTCTGAAGCTTTAAACCCCTTAACGTGTGCATTACCATTGATTTTTGCGCTCTCTCTCTATATATATATATATATATATAAATCAAAAGCAGGGAAATGTGGAGTTAGGGTTTTCAACCCTAACTCCCTACCCCCACCCCAAGCAGCAAAAGGAAAGAAAACATGGTTTTCACTGCCCTGACTCTTGGTGAATCAGATGTGGGGTCTTCCTTGGGTTCTCGGCCCTAATGCTCACCCCATTCCATGACCAAATAAGGTAAAATGTGATCTGTTTTCTTCAGGCAGGGGTTACAGGTTGTTGGCAATGTGTGGGGAGACACAGTTCTGTACGTTTGAAGACTATATCACAATGAGGTGATCGTATCACAATGGAGTGAGCTTTAGGGTTGAGAACCCCAAGGAGGATCCCACCCTTGATTTGCCAAGAGTCAGGACTGTGAAAACTGTAATGTTTTTTCTTTTGCTGCTGGGGGGGGGTAGTTAAGGTTGGAAACCCTAATGCTACAGTTCCCTATTTTTGTCCCTTTAATGTAAACTGGTGCATTAACGCAGTTTTTTTTTTTTTACAAAGAATTTCCTTACTTTTTAAATTAGTAGAATGGTATCCTCATTCAGGACCTGCATGAACACATCCATCTGGCTATAGAAGCACAGGGCCCTCTAGGTCCTGTGCTTCCATACCTTCATAGATGAACACATCCATCTGAATGTGGAAGAGCAGGGCCCTCTGGGCCCTGTGTTTCCATGCCTCCAGAAAAGCAATTTATCTACTTGGTTGTAATTGTATTTTTTGTGGGGCTCTCTTCAAAGAAAAAATATTTTAAGTGTCCCTCTTAAAGCAGCAGTATTTGTTAGTCAGTGAAAAAACTAATCATATAGTTTTTTTTTATTATTATTTTTATCCCCTCCACTCACCCCCCCTTTGGGCCAATTCCCCCCGAAGATCTGCAGCCCTCTAGTCTCCACTGCCTGACTGCATATTGCTGCCACCACAGAGTACCCCGACGTAACCCTTCATCAGGTGGTTCCTCCTCTTCCAAGGAGAAAGGGCCTGGCGGCCTAGGCATTGGTTCTGTGTGCTGCTGCGGTCCGTCATAGCAGTGTCCGAGGAGGCACTTGGTCCGGGGAGGCCATCATCCTGGTGGGTGGAGATGCCATGCTTCTGTGTTTTTTCCTCCTGCTTTCCCCAGCTTGCGCTACCTCTGTGCTTCCCCTGGTCTCCACTGGGGGCCGCTACAGAGCGACACCTTTCCCCAGCCCACCCCAGGAGAGGAGAGCATCCTCCAGATGCTCGATCCCGCTCCTACCCCAGCCAACCCACCAGTGCCCGAGTCCAATTCTGAACTGGGTTGCCGGTGTGACAAGAGGTAAGGCACCAGCGCCTTAAACCTCTGCACCACTGGGCTGGCTATATAGTTTTTTTTAATAAAAATGTATTTCTGACAACCTAAGATTCATGCTCAGTATATATTTTTTGTTTTCTCATATGTTGTTAAGACTTTTTTATAGCTGATTTTGTATTAATGACTCACATAATTAAAGATGGTTGCCATTCACCATTTTTAAAAATCTCTTCCCCTGGTGTTACTTGTTGAATGTACATGCTAGATTCATTCTGTAGTTGCATTAGGATTATTTTTCTGCATGTAGCTGAGAGTAAACAGCACAAAATATAATTTATTTTCATGGTGGGTGTGACATGGGTGTGGCATGAGTGTGGGAACTTTTATACACTTCAAGACCCTGCATCTTGTTTCAAGAATGAAAGAAAATGAAAAGAAAAATGTGTATCTTGCTATTTTTGCCAGACAAACCTCATTACTGAAAAATGTGAATTGTTACTAACAAATACTGCTGCTTTAACTGCTTGTGGTTAATTTTATACAGGTAGAAATGTGTTTTTTGTTTATTTACCCATAAATCAGTACATTTTTGACAGTTTGCTCTGAGATTTGCTATGGTTGTAGTCCAAGATGAGATACACATGAGGTACATTTTTGATGATGACTAGACTTTCACTGTAGATTTTGCAACATGGTGAAATTTGGAGATAATTTTGGGGTGCAGTGCATACCCCATGAATGTTTAGGGGGGATTATGCGTTGGTGTCGTAGTACTCATTGAGACTTTTTTTATATATAGATTCTCCCTTAACTCCAATTGTTGATGGAGTTCTGGCTTGTTAAAGCTGCAATATTATCCTATGGGAATTTAAATTTTTAATTTTTTATATTTTGTATATGCCTATTTTCAGTTGGTATTTCATAGGGACTTAGTCTTGTAGTATGCATTGGGACCTTTCTTTTGATATGTAGATTGTCCTATAATACCAAAGACCGATGGAGTTATAGCTTATTAAATTTGCAGTGTTATCCTATGAGAAATTTAATTTTTTAATTTTTATGTTTTGATATGGCCCCTGAACTTTTTTGTGAGTATCATGTGCTACTCTTGTAGTACTCATTGAGACCTTCTTTTATACATACATTGTCCCTTAACTCCAAACATTGACAGAGTTATAGCTTGTTAGGGTAGCAACAAGCTAGGAGTTTTCATTTTTTTAATGTTTTTATATGTGTATTTTCATTTGGTATTCCTTAGGGACTTAATATTGTAGTACTCTTTGACATCTTTCTTTTCATATACAGTATAATTTATCCCTTAACTGAAAAGACTGACGGAGTTGCAGCTTGTTAAAGTTGCAATATTATCCTATGGGAATTTTCATTTTTTCATTTTTATAGTTTTTTTATATGGCCCCTGCATTTTTTGGGTGGGAGGTATTATGTGTTAGCATTGTAGTACTCATTGAGACATTATTTTTAATATATAGATTGTCCCTTAACTCTAAATCGTGACAGAGTTATGACTTGTTAATGCTGCAATATTACCGTATGGGAATTTTAATTTATAAATTTGTATGTTTTTATATGGCCCCTGAATTGTTTGGAGGATATTATGTATTAGGTTTATAGTACTCATTGAAACCTTTCTTTTGACATATAGATTGTTCCTTAACTGCAAATATTGACAGAGTTATGGCTTGTTAAAGTAGAAATGTGGAAAAAAAAAAGTCTAAATTCTTGTTTCATATGAATGAATCCGGTTTTATGAGATTGTGTAATTTTCATGAAACAGGATTGGGTCATACAAAACATGAATGTGAAAAAACAACAACAGTCCAAATTATTTTTTTCATATGAACGAGTCCTGTTTCCTGAGATTGTGTCATTCTCATGAAACAGGATTGGTTCATACGAAACAAGAATGTGAAAAAAAAGCTGCTTACTACCCCGACTTTACTAAACAGGACAGGATAGTGTGGTTCTCTCCCACTTGCCTCCTACTACCGAACCCATTTTAGTCAGAGGGACTGGCACTACATTCACATGCCCCGGGGATCGGGGAGCTGGAGATGGGGTGCCTTTTTCCTTGTGGCCCACCCCTTGTTACCCTACTTTAACAAGTAAGCAACTTTGGTATATCCGTATTTGGGGACTTGATGTGGAATAACCCTTAAGTACTTTTTTAAAATGAAGGCTTATTCCTTTTTTTAACTATGGCCATTCTTTCCTTCTCCCTTCTCTCTTCTCTCCTTCTCCCCCCTTCCTCCCTGCCCTCCCTTCAGGTCAGGGCTCGGTAACTCTGGGAAATGAGGACTTTGCGAGAATCTCCCTCTCCCCGTTCTCCCACCAGGTCATGACCTTTGGCATGGCGTCACCACATTTAATTCTTGTCACCTTACTAGTGATGCTCCCTACACTGGGAACTATCCCAGTTTCCCAGAGCGACAAAGCCATTTTGGTGCTTTACACCCTCTAGTTCAAGGACTCTCCTCTTTCAGGATTTTTCTTTGCACCCCTCAGGAGATGGTTGATTTATCCCACCTCCAATATGGAAGCCACTATGTATATAGTTAATTGGCTTAAACACCTTTTCTTGTACTACCAATATTTTGCTACCTGTACATACTGTTGTAGTTTCAACTCCTCCGAAGTTAGAGGAGTGACTAGTTACGAGATTTTGTTACTTCTACCCCAATCATTAACCTTAGATGTTGTTCTGGAAGGGTCAGAGTTTAGCTTTAAAATAAAGGAGTTTCTGCTTAGTTTAATACCACAGCACTAGTTGGACTTGGACCTTTCCCAGAATCTTTATTTTTTAGCTTACCTACTAAAAATTAAAAAAGGAGACACACACATTCGTGCTTTGCTAATGCTTTATTACATTCAACCTAAGTTAATGTTACTGTCCTTTGGTAAAAATAGACAATGACAGTTAATCCAGTTAAAGTCTTCTCTATAGAAACATAGAAACATAGAATTTGATGGCAGATAAGGACCGCTTGGCCCACCTAGTCTGCCCATTTTCCTACCTAACAGATAAGCTGCAGATCCTAGTTAACCAACAGCTTACTTCCTCCTACCCCCCCACTAGGACTGTCTTATGTCTGTCCCATGCATTCTTGAATTCCCCCACTGTTCTTGACTCCACGACCTCCTCAGGGAGGCAGTTCCATCATCCCACAACCCTCTCCATGAAAAAATACTTCTCACATTACCTCTGAGCCATCCCCTCTATCTTCAAATTGTGCCCCCTTGTTCTTGCACATCTCTTTTTCTGAAAGATGCTACCCTCTTGGACTTTGTTGATTCCCTTGAGGTACTTGAAAGTTTCTATCATGTCCCCTCTCTCCCTTCTTTCCTCAAGGGTATACATATTAAGCTCCTTTAGTCTTTCCATGTATGTCTTCTGGTGTAGACCCTGCACCATTTTGGTTGCCCTCCTCTGGACAGCCTCCACTCTGTCTATGTCTTTGAGGAGATGGGGTCTCCAGAACTGCACACAGTGCTCCAGATGGGGTCTCACCAACTGTCTGTACAGAGGGATAACAACTTCCTGTTTTCTACTATTGGTGCCTCTTCGTATGCATCCCAGTGTCCCCCCCAGCCTTCCTTACTGCCTTCTCACATTGCTTGCCCACCTTTAGATCATCTGATATAATTACCCCCAGGTCCCTTTCCATTTTTACTGTTGTCAGTATCTCACCCCCCATTGTGTACTCTTCCCCTGGGTTTTTGTTTCCCATGTACATTACCTTGCACTTCTTTGCATTGAATCTGAGCTGCCATTCGTTAGACCATTCCTCCAACCTTGCAGAGTCCCTTCTCATCCTTTCCACTCCATCTTGTGTATCAACCCTGTTGCAGATCTTTGTGTTGTCTGCAAAGAGACATGTACTTTCCTTCCAGTTCCTTTGCAATGTCACTTATAAAGACATTAAAAGGACCGGTCCCAGTACTGAACCCTGCGGTACCCGCTAGTAACCCTCCTTTCTTCTGTGTACTCCATTTACTACTACCCTTTGCGTCCTGTTGTCTAGCCAATTTTTTATCCAGGCTACCACCTTGGGGCCCACTCCAAGGCTGGCTAACTTGTGTATTAATCTTTTGTGTGGGACTGTATCAAATGCCTTGCTAAAATCTAGGTAGGCCATGTCCACAGCCCCTCCCTGGTCTACTACTTTGGTCACCCAGTCAAAGAAATCTATTAGATTTGTCTGACATGACCGTCCCATCATGAATCCATGCTGCCTTGGGTCCTGTGCCCCACTGGCCTCTAGGTACTCAACAATTCTTTCCTTCAGAAGTGATTCCATCATTTTCCCTACCACTGAGGTCAAACTAACTGGTCTGTAGTTTCCTGCCTCTGTCCTGCTCCCACTTTTGTGAAGAGGAATCACATCTGCCCTCCTCCAGTCCTCAGGTACCACCCCATCCTCCCATGATTTGTTAAAGAGAGTAGTCAGCTGTGTCACTAGTTCTACCCTTAGTTCTTTTAGAATTCTTGGGTGAATCCCATCAGGCCCCATTGCTTTGTCCACCTTCAATTTTATTAGTTCTTTCAGAACCCTTTCTTCTGTAAATGGACTGGTATCGACCCCCCGTCTTCAGAGTGTTTCTCTTGTTTGGTTTAGGTACCTCCCCCTCCTCTTCCTTTGTGAGTACCGAGCAGAAATATTCGTTCAGTATCCCTGCTTTTTTACTGTCCCCCTCTACCCACATTCCCTCCCCTTTATTAAGCCTCAGTATCCCTCCTTTGGTCTTTCTTCGCTCCCTAATGTACCTATAAAAGGTCTTAATCCCCCTTCTTAACGGAATTGGCTATCCTTTCCTCGGTTTGGGTCTTTGCTATTCTGACTGCCTTCCCAGCCTCTTTCTGCTTTAACTGATAAAGTTCTCTGTCCTGCTCTTTCTGTGTTTCCTTATATTTCCTGAATGCTATCCTTTTCTCCTTAACCTTCCTGCCACCTCTTTTGAGAGCCATAGCGTTTTTTTCCTTCGTTGTGTTTTGTTGATTTGCTTTACACAAAGGCTTGTTGCCTCTGTGATGGCTGTTTTGATTACTCCCCATTGTTCCTCCACCCCTCCTTCTTGCCTGTTTGCTAGTGCTTTCTAAGGCACTCTCTCATTTCCCAAAGTCAGCTCTCCTAAAGTCCAACACTCTTGCTTTTGTATGGCTTGATTGTATGGCTGTGTTTATCGTGAACCACACTGTTTGGTGGTTGCTTGTTCCCAGATGGCTACCCACCTCTAAATCTGAGATTCTTTCTCCGTCCCCATTTGAGAGTACCAAGTCTAAGATTGCTCCCTCCCAAGTGGGTTCCAATACTAGCTGTCTGAGGCATGCCCCCTGTAGGGCATCAAGAATGACCCTGCTCTTGGATGTGCCTGCAGCAAAGGTGCTCCAGTTAACATCTGGCATATTCAGGTCCCCCATCAACAAAATCTCCCCTTTTTCTGCCATTCTAAGGAAGCCTTCTATCATTTCCTTGTCCATTCTCTCCCCCTGAGATGGGGGTCTGTATACAACCCCCGTGCGGATTGTGGTGCCATTTCCTGTCTCTAGGGTGACCCAGAGTGCCTCATCAGCTCCCTGTTTACTCTTTAGTTCTGTTGCTTTGATCCCTTCCTTTACATAGAGAGCTACTCCTCCTCCTCTTTTACCCTCCCTGTCCCTCCTATAGATTGTGTATCCTGGTATGTTGACATCCCAGTCATGGTTCTCTGTGTACCATGTTTCTGTGACTGCCACAATATCCAGGCAACCCTCTTCCATCAAGGCCACTAGTTCAGGGAGCTTGTTACACAGACTACGGGCATTGGTACTCATCACCCTCCACTTTTTGATAGCCTTACCCATTTTAGCCCCATTCCTGCCCTTATTGCCTTTGCCTTTTTTTACATTTACCTCTGTCCTGCTCCCTAATAACTTCTCTACCTTGGTGTTTACCTCAATAATTACCATGTTTTGTGGGGGGAGGCTGGGATTTCCCTGCTCCTTTTCAGTGCCTCCCCCTTGGCTAGTTTAAATGCTTGCCAATGAAGCATTTAAACCTCTCACCTAGGATCCTGGTTCCCCCCCGGACAGATGCAAACCATCGCACCAGTTAGGTCTGCATCCCTCCAGGTGGCTCCCCAGTCCCCAATGAAGCCAAAACCCTGAGCTCCACACCAGTTTTTCAACCACTCATTGAATTCCCTGGTGAGGAGTGCCCTAACATCACCCTTGCCATAGACAGGCAGCACCTCCAAGAAGGTTACAGTATAAGCTACTTGTCTAAGGCCCTCCCCAACTCTACAAACTCCTCTTGCACTGCTCTGATCCCATTCCTAGCCAGGTCATTTGTTCCTAGGTGGACAATGATATCCAGCTCCCTCCTCGTGCAGCTGCTCCCATGATCCTGAGGATCGCTTCCTGTCCCTCCAAGCCGTGGCACCAGGAGGCACCTTACCTCCCTCTCCCCTTCCTCCCCATTTCTACCCCCTAATGATTGAGTTCCCCACTAGGAGTTGTTTCCTTCCTCTGTGGGGTCCCATGCCACCCTCCTGTGGGTCTCCTTTGTGAAGGTTCCCAGCATCCTCCTTGGTCTCCACTGCAGGTGCCTCCATAGAGGAACCACTATCCACCAGAAGAGTGAATGAATTGTGGAGAGGTACAGCTGGAGGGATGCAACTCTGTTCCACCACCGTCTCCCTCCCTGAGCCCACCCTGGTCCAGTCTCTTCTCTTTCTTGGCAACCTCTGAGGTAGTGGCATTGGCCCTGGTGGTCCCTGGGTGGGGGAGGAGGTTTCACGAATCCTAGCCAGGTCAGCCTGGAGACAGGCAACCTCCTCTCTCAGACCAGAGAGGTGCCTGCAAATAGGGCAGCATCGCAGCCTCCAGAATGTCTCCCGGAACACTGCCGCACCACAGCCATTGCACTGCACCACTCCTATCATGTCTTATTTTGTGTCCCATCTCCTGTTTCTCTGTATGCTTACTCTCTCCTCTCCTTACAACTCTCACCCTTCCTGTTCTGGGACAGCAACTTCCTATCTTCTTTAGTAGCCTCCTTCTTCCTTGCTCAATGTCAGACCACCAGCAGCTGGGGGAGAGTGAGCTACTTTTTTCCTTTAGGGTCGACAAAACCAATGTTTCTCTATGATCCTTCCCTTCCTACTGCCAAACAGGAAGTTTCTGTTGACAGTCAGATCGAGTGGCTATAAAAGTAGGACTGGCTTAGGGTGGGATGGAGGGCAATTAGTAAGAAAAAGGCTAGCAACAGGAAGTTGTAATTTGAGTCACCTGCTTTTATAGTGTCTAAGTCACACTCCCAATTAAGCTGTCTCTCCTCCTACTGGTTTAGCAAAGTCAACTGATACAATACCCTTCCCAGCACAGAACACACACTGACTTTCTTTCTTTTCTTTCTTGTTTTTAACCCTAAATAAGACCCCTTCTACTTCTAATAAAGTATGTGTCTACTTAATCTCAACAGACACTGACTCCTGCTGAGATATAAGTTTTAAATTAATAAGAAAATGTAGCTTTTTTAGTTAGCTGCTTTCTGCTCTACAAGCAAGGCTAGCAACAGCTATGAATATCAATGGTCTTCATAGTCCCATCAAGAGATCTTGTTTAATGCAATACTTGAATAGGTAGGTGGCGGACCTCTACTTCCTTCAGGAAAAACATTTATCTGATTCTGAACATCAGAAATTGAAGTGGGGTAATCGTTATGAAGTTTATGCATTTTCCCACTCTATTGCTCATACAGTAGATGTGGGGTTGCAACTTTTATACCTAGCTCTACCCCCCTTGAAATCCAGGAATCATAATAGATTCTAAGGGTAGATATGTTATCCTAACTGGGACACTACATTTCCAGGAAGTAACCCTGGTTAATGTTTATTTACCCCCAAACGTCCCTAGCAGTGATTTGATCCTTTCTTCAGAGAGTCCTTACTTCTCTTAAGGGCATCCTAATTATGGGAGGTGACTTTAATTTAGCTATTTCTTCCCAACAGGACTCATCTTCACCTCAGGCCTACAGAGCTTCCCCTGCAGTAAAATATTTCAGATCATCCCTTTCTCACCTGGGTATTGAGGATGTATGGAGGAGACTTTACCTCTCAAGTCCTGGCTTTTCATATTATTCCCCTCGCTTCCAAACCTGCTCCCGCTTAGACTGTTTTTTGTTACATGTGAACATTTCTCCTTAATTCAGGACCTGTCTCTGGTCCCAATGATTCTCTCTGATCACCATCCACTCATCTTAAAAATAAACCTAGGTAAACTTCCAAAAACAAGACTCTAGCATCTTAACCCAATGCTCCTGAGGGACTCTGAATATATTAAATATATTACGGCAAGAATTCCTTGGTTCCTCAAAGAAAATGGGGGGGGGGGTACCTAACCCTTTACTTTGTATTCACTGAAAGCTACTTTGAGAGGAGAGACAACAGCTTTTTCTTCTAACAAAAAACGGAAAGTGGAAGCACTATACAAACACTACACACAACAATTAGAGGACTATCAACTACTATATCGGGTAGGAGACATTACTCTCCAGCAAAAGATTAGGGAAACTAAACAGGAACTACAAAATATAATGGACTATAAGATTCTCCAGTCTATGGCTTATTTAAAACAGGCTCACTATGAGGGAGGGGCTAGAGGGACACACTTGCTGGCGAGGAGATCGAGGAATAGGAAGCGGGTGGCGACTATCTTAAAAATTAGACATCCCGTGATGAAACAAATTTCACACTCTGAGGAACATATTAGAGCATCATTTTAATAATACTATCATACTCTTTATACATCTTCCCCTACATTATCAAACTCGGACACAAGAACTGAGTTCTTTGCTAGGGTAAACTTTCCTAAGCTATCTGATTCACAATGGGCTATCCTTGACTCCCCTATTGCTCCAGATGAGATTTTACACATATAAAAGCTTTGAAGCCTCTAAAATGCCCAGACCTGGATGAATATTCGGCAGAATGGTATAAGACATTGCAAATCTCTTTCTTCCTACACTTCTGTCTTCCTTCCGGGCGGTGGCAGAAGGGGAAGACCCTCCTCCCTCATGGCATCAGGCTGTTATCACCCCTATCCCTAAACTCAACAAAGACCCGTCAGACTCATTTTCTTATCACCCTATTTCTGTCCTTAATGTTGATTATAAGATCTATATGGCTATTTGGGCATCTCACCTTGAAACACTCCTTCCCTCTCTCATACACCCCAGTCAAGCCAGCTTTATTAAACAGCATAGTACCACATATAACATTAGACGTACCATGCTCCTTCTGGAACATTTACACACCAGGAAAATCCCTTCTGCCCTCCTCAGTTTTGACATTGAAAAGGCGTTTGATGGAGTGTCATGGAACTTCCTTTGTAACACACTTGAACATTTTTCTTTCCCTGACCAATTTCTCTCCTGGCTTAAGAAAATATACCCTCGACCCCAGGCTTATATTCGTCTAAATGGGGGTCCCCTTTTGCTTATTTCAGGGGACACGCCAGGGTTGCAGTCTTTCCTCCTATCATTTTGCTCTATACATGGAACCTCTGGCTATGACTATTAGACAGAATCCTCAGATTGAGGGTATACCATTGGGCCAGACATCATACAAGATATCCCTCTTTGCCGATGATATTCTTTTAACTCTTCTCTCTTCTGAATCTTCTATCCCAGCAGTTTGGGAATCTTTTAAGAAATATGAGGATCTGGCTACCTTTAAATTAAATGTAACAAAAACGGAGGCCCTTAGGCTTAACTTTTTTCCTTCTCGGAACCTCAAGGTATCTTTTCCTTTAAGGTGGCACTGTACTAAATTCAAATATCTAGGCATACACATCCCACAAAACCTAGAGCATCTTGAGTTAGTTAATTATGAACCTGTCTCTCTTTCTATCCAAGGGGACCTGAACAGATGGACTAATCTGAAATTAACTTTTTTTCAAAGGATTGAAATCATATGGATGAACATCCTCCCTCAGTTGCTCCATCTGTTTCAGAATATTCTGACTTTTCTGTCTGCTTTTTACTTCAAATCTTGGAACAGGATGATCTCTACTTTTATCTGGGATGCTCAAAAACCAAGTGTCCACTTTTCCTTACTCTCTCTTCCTTTAAACCTAGGTGGGGTAAATCTTCCTGACCTGAAGATGTATGCTATGGCAGCATTCTTAAAAATACTCTTCCTTTGGATCTCTCCTTCTACTGCTCTCGTTTGGAAAGATATCGAGTTTCTAATAAATGATCTACATGATATTGAGAAAATAACTCTCTCCTCACCTGAACTATCCCCTCCTCTTAGAGACTTTTCTCCTTACACAGACCAAATTCTCAGAACATGGTGTAGTTTCAAAAACAAGAAACAATTTAAACAAATCAATTTTTTCTTCACTCTAATATTAGGTGACCACAAATTTCTCCCAGCCCAATTCGACTTGACTTTCCAGAATTGGCATAGGCTGGGCCTCAATAGCTTTCACCAACTAACACACAACTCAGGCATTTTATCTTTCCCTGAACTCCAAAGTAAATATTCCCTTCCCAATAGTGATGTATATCGATATACCCAGGTGAGAAGTTATATTTTAAGACAATGAGACTTTCCTACGTCCTGTCCTACACCTGTACCTGCCTTATGGGCTCTTTTGAGAGACACGACGAGGGGTGTAATTTGGGGGAAACTAATAGGCCACCTGTATAGAACAGCTCGAGACAACTTTGGGGATTCTTCCAAGTCAGTCTTGAAGGCCTGGAAAAGGGATCTTGATCTGAATATACCCTTCCCACAGTGGGAGAAAGCAACCTTGAAGGCAATCAAAATTATGGCTTCTAATATCTGGCAAGAATTTGCATGGAAGTGCCATTCCAGATACTTTCATTTCCCAGCTGTGCATCTTATGATTGCTGCTGGAGGGCATGTAAATGTTCTAAGGCAGACCTTGGACACATATTCTGGTTCTGTCCAGTCCTAATGCCTTTCTGGTTATCTCTACAGGTGGATATGGGAAAGTGTATGCTGGAACCCATAGAACTAACAGTAGAGATGGTCTTACTGTCCATCTTCCCTCCCCATAGCCCAAGATGGCAGAAAACCTTGCTTCCTCTTCTTCTTCTGGCAGCCAAGAAAGCAATTACATGTAAGTGAATGGTAAAAGATCCTCCTACAGTACTAGAGTGGCACAAAATAGCTTGTGATATATATATATATAGACTTGAATCCCTGATGGCTAAGTTCCATAACAAACATGATCACTGGCAGAAGTGGATACTTTATTACTCGCAGGTGAACTCGAATTTGTTCCTTAGATGAGGATTACACCTCCCCAGAACTTTTCAAATTAGATTTCTCCTCTCCTGTTTTCCCTATTATTCCCCATTACATTGGCTTTGTGCTGTGACTCGAGGCTTGTTTCTCCATATCTTGGGGCTGAGGTCCGCCTGCCTGCTTATTAACCCAAGGGGAAATTAGTTGCTCACTCTAACTACGAATGTTAACAGTACTCTGTTTAAGTATTGATGTATACATTCCTAATTGCTTTTCTTTTATTTACAGAGGACAGTTTTTCTTTTTCTGTATTACACCAAATGTTGTATCATCATCATTGTCTCTCACAATAAAAATGAAATAAAAAAAAAAGAATGTGAAAAAAAAGTCCAAATTCTTTTTTCATATGAACAAATTCTGTTTTGTGATATTATGTCATTCTCACGAAACAGGATTGGTTCATACGAAACAAGAATGTGAAAAAATAAGTCCAAATTCTTGTTTCATGTGAAGCTAATCTTGTTTTGTTTGGCCCTATTCTGTTTTGTGAGGCCAAACGAAACAAGAAAATCATCTCACGAAACAAAATTTTTAAAGCACACATTTCTAATTCCTTTACCCAAAAACTAACTGCAGAATATAGCTAATGGGGTCATGTTTAGCAAGATACATGTGTTGGTGTCTCTGCAGGATATGATTTCTATGGGTTTTCAAAAAATGTTTTTTGAAACAAATGGAAACAAGATGGCTGCCATATGAAACAAGATTTTTTTTTCATGAAACAGGATTACTCCCTCATGAAACAAAATCCTTTCTTTTTTTTAACTTTGTTTCCCTCCCGGTCACTGACTGCTGGGGCATCTCTTGGGTGAGGACCCACTCACCCAGCCTCTGCTGCCTGCCTGAATCCTGTCCCCAACCGAGGAATCATGTTCTGGGTCCCCCCCCGCCTGACTCTAACAGAAGGAGGCAAGGAACAAGGAGAGTAAAGTCAGATAAGGGCTGGCATTGGGCATGCGGGCTTGGGCACTCAAGCCCTGCCATCACCTCCCAGGAAGCTGGAGATTTTCCTCAGTGTGTTTTTTCCCTGGGACATGGATGTGCAATGACATCTGTGCACAGAGTGCTGACATCCACCGTCGCCCCACCCCTCAACAGCTTTGCTCCTAGTAGTGCCTCTGATCTCCACCGGGGGCCACTACAGAGTGAGGCAACCCCAACAACCCACCCTAGGAGAGGAGAGGAGAGGACAGCAGTCCTCTGGATACTCAATCCTCTCCTTCCCCTGCTGACCCCTGGCATCTCGAGTTTGTTCTGGAACCTGGGTCACCAGTGTGGCATGAGGTGTGGCATCCAGTGCCTCAACCCTCAGCGCCACCGAGCTGGCTTAACAGAATCCTGTTTTGTATGGCCAAATTCTTTTTTTGTATAAAAACAGCTATCCAAAAGACCATACTGAGCATGCTCAGAACTGAAATTTAAAATCCTTATAACTCTGGAATAGATTCATATTTTTCCACCAAACCAATAAAAAGCATTGTTCTGGGGAAAAAAAGAAAAACAGTCGGCTACTCAACCAGGGGCAGCAGCAATAACCACTTTGCTTGGTCACGATAAAAAATAACTTTTAATGAAAGTATTCTTTAAAAGGTACATAGGCAAACTGTAGAAATAAATAGTGCCCCCTCCTTTACATCAACATTTCATGACTTCTGGGGAAAACCCTTTTTACCCTGAAAATTTCAGACCAAAATTCCAAACCATCTGGGTGCTAGGCGATGACAAAAATAAACAGCAAAAAAAAAAAAAAAACTGATTTTTTCACTTTCCGTATCTTAGAATTTGCACATCTGACCAGAACAAAATTTGGCACATCAAGAGACCTTGTCCCTGAGATGAAGACTGCAAACTTTCATGGAAATCTATTGAACAGGGGGGCAGCTATCAAAGTGCAAAATTAGGGGTTAAACCTTAAACAGCCTTCTCAACCCTAACTATAGTGGCGCTACTGTGCCACTATAATACATACGGTATATTATAGGGGTGTGGTAGCACTCCTATGGTTAGGGTTGAATAGGGTGTTTAATGTTAAAGCCCTAGACTTTGGGGCCGACCCAGTGGCGCTGAGGGTTGAAGTGCTGGACGCCACACTTCGCACCATGCCAATGACCCGAGTTTGGGAGCAAGCCCTGGGCTACCAGGGGTCAGCTGGGGGAGGAGGGAGCAGAGCAGGTTTAAGATGCCACAAGAGAGCTTTCCTCTCCGGGGAGGGATGTGAGGGTTCCCCGGCTCTTGACTGCCACCCAGTGGAGACTAGGTGATAGCGCCAAGCCATAAGGGAACCCTGGCATTAGGCTGGATGGTGGGAAGGGGCCATCACTGGAGCCACGGAGTGCATGTGCACTTCGACGTTCATGCACGACCACGTTCCGGGGTCCTGGGGTAACAGGGAGAAAAAAACAGAAAATGTATGTCTCCCCATTGCCAAGGAGTCACAGGTGGTAAAGGGGGAGCAAAAAGTAAGATAGAAAAAAAAAGAAAAAGCCCTAAACTTTGCACCTTAATAGCTTTACCCCATTCAATGGAATTGCTCAAATGTTTGCATGTGCAGTCTTGGGGCAAGGTCTCTTGATTTGGCAAATTTCATGAATGTTGGATGTCCAGATTCTGAAATCTGAATAGTGCAAAAAAAATTGAAAAATTTGGGGGTTTTATCTGTTTTTTGCTCTCACCTATTGCCCAGATGGTTTGGAATTTTGTTCTGAAATTTTCAGGCTAGAAGGTGTTCCTAGAAAGCTGCCTTTTGTTGCTTTGATGAAAAAATATGAATCCATTCCCAAGTTACATGGATTTGAAATTTCAGTTCTGAGCAAGCACAGAAAGTATCTTTCATTTATATGTTTGATTTGCAAGAAAAATATTTGGCTCACAAAAGAAGAATCTTCTTTTGTGAACTGAAATTCTTCTTTCATGAGGAAAAATTTGTCTTTCACATGGTAGCCATCTTGTTTTCATTCCTTCACCCGCCAAAAAACTTTTTTGAAAACACATAAAAATGATGCCCTGGAGAAAAACAAACACATAAATCTAACTAAATGGGACACATTTAACTTGAATCTGGAGTTTGTTTTTCCAAAAATGACCCTGAACTATGGTTTTGGGACATCCCTAAAATCTTAAGTGGATGACTTAGCGATGCTTGTTTTGTTAGCCAAATTTTGTGTTTCATGAGTCTCATGAAAGAAGACTGCTGAGTCATGAAGGAGGAATCTTGGTTCACAAATGAAGAGGGCCGGACTTAGTTTTTTTCATTGTTGTTTCATGAGCCAAAAGTCTTGTTTTGTGACTCTCACAAAAGAAGACTGCCAACTCACTAAAGAAGTGTGAAAAAAAAACTTAAGTCCCACCATCTTCTTTCATGAGCTAAGATTCCTTTTTCATGAGCTGACAATCTTCTTTTGTGAGACTCACAAAATAAGAAATTCAGCTCACGGAACAGCTATGAAAAAAAAACCCCGAACTCCCACCCACTTCTTTTGTGAGCAGCGATTCCTCTTTTATTAGTCAACAATCTTCTTCCTTTTATCACAAAACAACTGTGTAAAAAAACTAAGTCCCACCACTTCTTTTGTGAGTGGAGATTCCTCTTTCATGAGCTGACAATCTTCTTTCATGTGAGACTCATGAAAAAAGAATTTTGGCTCACAAAAGAAGTATAAAAAAACTACGTCTCACTATCTTCTTTTGTGAGTCAAGATTTATCTTTCGTGAGCTTCACAAAAGAAGATTATCGGCTAATGAAAGGGGAATCTCAACTCACAAAAGAAGATTTTTGTATTTTAAAAGAATACCAGCTTTAGTTCATAACCATTTTTAAAGATTTAAAACCCACATTTTCAACATGTGCTTTTTATGACCTTACTTCATGTACCATTCTGGTGACATTTTTCAAACCTGGCCCATAAGGTGATTTTGTGGTCTTTCTACAAAATCGCTTTTTGAGCATGATTTGAAAAATGTATTTTGACTGGTTCATGAGGTGTGGTTATAAAAGGGCTATGCTGAAAATTGTGGGTGAAAATAATGATAGACAACAAAGATATATGAAGTAAGTGCATTGCATGTGTGTATTTGTAGGCACATGGTAGTGTAGTGGAAAATGCTTCACTCGCAATGTCCAGGGGTGAGAAACTTGTGGCTCAGAACTTCTTGTCTTCACTGAAAACAGCTGGGAGCTCTAACTGAGGATTTGGGTCTTGTGGAGGATGCTGCACATTGACACAGACATTGAAGATCTGGTCTTCTCTCTGCTGTAGGAGCTGATTGGTCTCATGCATTTCCTCCAGCATCTGATGCAGCAAGTCCTGTGTGGTCTCAGCAGCAGCAAGGTGGTCCTCAAAGTTTTGATTCAGTTCTTGGACATTTCTATTAGGACCACACTGCTGCTGTTGAGAGCACACAGTGCCTCATAAGTCTTGCGGTCGACTCCCTCATGGCAGCACATGCTAGCAGCTGACTCCCACTGGGCAGCGTGCACCACCTAGGAGGACTTGGCCAGAGAGCTACTGTAGCTTGCTGTGTCAGACACTGGAGTTCCAGCTCATCACTAAAGGCAAGTTTTGGAAGTTCTGTAAGGGGAGAAAAATTACAACAAAGGCAGTCTTAGTTTGTGCATATCTGTAATTCCCATTGTTTGCTGTGGATTCATGGGTTGAGCTGTGAACAGCAGGCACTATTAGCAAACTAATGTTACATGAAGCTATGTATTGGAATTAAGTACATAGAAAAAAGGAAATTCAATACTAGTTAATCTAGAATAGTTAATCTTAGTCAAGCAACATACTATTCTACACACTGAAAGCAATAAGCATATTTTAACCACAGCTAAAACCACTTGTATGATAGAACAGGACATTCATTGGATGTTACAGCAGATGCTACAAATTAACTGATTATAAACAGTGCATATTTCTACCACAGGAAGGATGCAACATGTAAAGGTTTGAAGGTTGTGGGGAGGATAGCATCACCAGTGGTGTTTGTAACATGTCATGCGACATACATAAGTATATAATTACTGTACTGTGGTACCACACTTCAAGACACTGAAAATTTTGAATACTAAAGATATGGCAATGTTGAATGCTATTCAATTGACACACCATTCTGCACACTCAAAACAATAAGCATATCTCTACTATAGCTATAGGCAGATGCATGATGATGCAGGACATGCAGTAGTCATTAGTGGAAATGGCCAATATGAATCAATGACCACAGCCTACATATCACTAACAGAGCAAAGACACAGTTGGGGCAGGTTGGAAGGTTGTGAGAGGATATTGTCACTAGTGGTGCTTCTGTCACATGATGTAACATACATAAGCACATAAATACCGTTATGCTGTACAAACTTCAATATCCACAGATTCTTGCTTTTTGCAATGGAACACCTGTTCACCATAAGAAATATTGAAATAAAAACAACAAAGAAAGGCAATATGCAAGGCTTTACATGACAGACAATTAGGTGTGAATTATACTGTGACTGCAAAGAATGGGCCCTATGCACGAAGGTGTGCTGGGTACATGTGAGAGGCGTGTACCTGAGGTGCGCAGCTCTTTACCCAAGGACAGGTTCATACCAGTCGGCATTCACTATCGCAGGCTGCCTGTCCGCGGGCATGCTCCCCCAGCACAGCTGCATGGGGACAGATCACGGGATACAGGTGAGCATCCAGTCAGATGCCTGTCATGGGTCCCATAGTGAAGCCTCTGCTCTGCATGAGCAGTGGCTTGTGGGCAGGCTTGGGTCCCCGGATATGCAAAGGATGGTAAGGCCTTATGCAGATAATGGGCACAAATGCCACAGTAAGGCTGGCTATGGAACAGATCCATGAGACCCTGGCATTCGGACTACCAGCACACTATGATATGTGACATGTAAGCCTGGCACCATAGCGGAAGGTAGTTATTACACTATCTACTACTGGCATATATCTGTGTGGCTGCCAGTATAGCGGATGTGGTGGCATATTGCCAGCAGGGTTGCCCCCAGCCCTACCATGCAGCTATGCGGGCTGGGGCATCACGGTGGGGGGATGATGCCCCAGCCCACCTAGGTGCATGGTAGGGTTGGAGGCAATCCTGCTGGCACTATGCTGCTACATCTGCTACACCAGTAGCCACACAGATCTATGGCAGCAGTAGATAGTGTAATAACTACCTTCTGGTGTGGTACCAGGCTTACATGTCACATACCATAGCATCTTGGCAGTCTGAATGCCAGGGTCTCATGGCTCCATTACAATGTTGTACATGGATAATGCAGTATCTATGGTCCTGTCCCTGGCCCATATCTGCCTGTGTTGTTGTGCAGAGGCAGTGGGTGTCTTTGTTGGGTGCACACACTACAGTTACGGCAGGGTCCCCATTGCCGTAGCCTGTGCCCCGTTGTGCCCTGTACTCTGTGCCTCTGTGCATGGTACAGAGTGTAGGCATATCCCCAACACATCTCCCGGACCACCCATGTGCATAGCTGCATGGTCGGCAGGGCAGGATCCAGTGCTCAAGTAGCTCAGACAACTTCTGTGAATGCTACTGGGGGTCCTCTGGAACTCCGCTGTGTGGCATGCTGATGTAGGGCTGCCTATGTGCCTCCCTGGTGCCTGGCACCCTGGTTTGTGCACTACTGAGGGTGTGTGTTCCATGACATGTGACAGCAGTGCTGTTGAGCGATTGAAACTGCACTCTGTGCTGCTGATGTCATAGCATGGCAGTCCTGGCCTGTTGCTGTATCTGTCCCCCGGCACAAGGACAGCTGCTGCTAGCCTCACAGGGATGCAGCCATGCCTAGGAGCAGGCTACCCCAAGAAAGGGAGGATGTTGAGTGCACCATGGAAATTTCAGACCTGCAATGACAAAGCTGTATGCAAACAGTTATACACCATCACAGTATCAAACACATATGTATGTGGGGTGCGGTGTTGTCAGCTGTGTGGTCCATGGAGATACCCCATCAGCTGTGCATCCACACAGCATAGGAACATAGAAAGGGATATAAGTAGTGTTGCACATGTGGAGATGTTGGTGGTCCCCTTACCTGGTAGCACACCATCCTGGTGAGGCCAGGAAGCATAGCACAAAGATACAGTGGGCATGTTGCAGGGTGTGCCCCTGCAACAGGGTTGACAGCCCAACACCCAGGACAGAGGTCACCCTAGAAGTGTGAGGGTGAAGCAGCCACCATGGCATGGCCCAGTAGGACCCCCAGGAGGTAATCTTCTGGGGTACAGGTAATGGCACACCCCTGTGCTGTAGCTTGCATGCCCTGGTGCTGTATGTGGGATAGTGACCATGTGGTATATCAAGGCAGCACAGGTCACCAGGACCCCAGCCCTGGGAGGCGATCCATATGGCTGCATGACGTGGGACACAGTGTGTTGTAGACACAGCAATGTTGCTGCTGTGGTGACAACAAGGGGCCACAGTAGGGTGGCTGGGAAGCAAGCCACATGCCCTGCCTGCCAGGGATGCAACATCACCAGGGGCACCTTTGATGAGACCGCCGGCATGTTGGCAGTACATAACAGGCAAGACAGTGCCTAGCGGCAGCAGCCATGCTGTGACCTGGGTAGGGCTACACCTGCCAGGAGCAGAACCCTGTGTGAGAGGTGTTGTGCGGCAGAACACCGTTGAGGCACACGTAGTGGAAATGGCAAGCAGAACAGGAACCCTGCATTATGTGCCTCCAGGTAGTGGATGACACGATGGCAAATAAAAGCATACTCACATGGTTGCACCCTCTGCACTGTGCCTGCTTGGGCCCCATCACAGCCCTGGGGAAAATCCTGCCCATTGTATGTGGCCTGGTGCTGGTGACAGCTTCTCCCCTGTCCTCTGGATGTGTGATCTTCAGAATGTAATATAAGGTGATGTCAGTGGTGATCTGCACAATATATTGCCCAATGCAGCCCACCCATGGGCCTTGGCAATTGGGAGGTAAAATGGAGGTAAGTGTTCTGTGTGCAATCACACAACCTTTAGACAACATTGCACAACAGTACCTGCCAGTGACCCACCATGCTGCCACCCTTTTGTAAGGCACCCCTTTGTGCTGTTGCCCCCATGCGGGGCATGTAGCCATGCACAAGGCAAACATGAGCCACTGCTATGCTACGTGTGATGACAGTGATGGACAGAGCAATCCACACTTGTCCTTGGCATTCATGGGGTGTGTTGATTTGAGATGCCTGCCCAATATTTAATGGCATAGTAGACTGACATGGCACCAGAATGCCACAGTGGCCATAGCCTTCCGTACCTGTGAGGGTGGTGCTGTGACAGTGGCACTTCATCAGTGGAGCAATCAGGAAGACAGCCAGGTTGGAGACATATGACGGCCAGTCCTGTACTGTGGGACAGGTGTAGGTGGGTCACACCACACCCACAGGACCACAGGGGCATTCCTTGGTGTGTGGCCCTGGGCATACTGCATGACACACAAGACATGCCCACTCAACAGAGCATGGCATGGCAGGTGTGTCACCAGTACTTTTCAACTCGCATCTTACAGGTAGTAGAACTGGTGCCCCCCCCCAGTATACAAGAACCTTAACATGTGTGGGCCCACCCCCATGTAAGTCATGAATACGTAGTACAGTACATGAAATATTTGAATAGTCTGACAACATTTCATATTACGTAACAAGCACATTACCAATGACACAGAAGTTGGGTAATTGTCAGTGACAGTGCACAGGATACATTGGGAAATGCATCTGCAGCTCAGCAAGATAGCCAGCCATACATCGGTACGTGCACACCAGCAGTCACGCAGAGGTAATGATTGTAGTCATTTATACATTCAAGGCCTGTGAGTTTAGCAACCGCACGTTGCACAAACATCACATGCATCCACGCAAGGAGGAATCACAGGATAGAGACACCAGATTCCTGTACATCAGGCTCTCTGTGTGTCTGTGTCATCAGCCCAAGGCTCATGTATCCTCAGGATCTTTCAATGTTGTCTTTCCTCAGCAAAGTACATTGAGTATGCTTGCAGACACACATGTGGTGTGCATTAGGATGACTGACAGTATGTGTATTCACATGAGGAGCCATATGATACTGCCTTGCCCAGGTGACTTATGCCACTGACAGTGTTTGCAGTGGAGGGTGCACTAGATGAAGGTTGTTCCCCCCCTCCAGTGTTTACAGTCATGTGCGTAGGTAGTAGGACATGTGACACGTGTAGCACACCTCATGGAACACACTGTCCCAGGGGCACTGACATATCACAGTGTTGGTCAGACGACATGCCACAACAGGTGTGTCAAGCACAGTGGCTCCATACTAGAGGCTGGTCACTGATATGCAGGAGTGGCATAAAGTCCAGACCCAGCACATGTAGCAGACGTTGCCATGGGAACACTTTACACCTACCTCAAACTGCATTGCCCCACTGAACCCATGCCTAGATGCTTGTATGCCAGGGACATAAGAAAACTTACCAGACCTTGAGACAGTGCCATCCTGCACCATATTGCGGGACCTTTGGAGCCACTCCTAGTCCCGTCTCACCAAGTCCCCATAGCATTAATGGCACTGCTCCCCTGTCCTACTTATTCCTGTGCAGCCAGAAAGGTGGCACCCAACAGAGGGCCACACCCCCAGGTCACTCTGGCTTGTGCTCCCCAAACAGGAGTTGCTCCCTGGCCACCATCAGGTCAAGCAGGTTGGCCAGCTCCACCTCAGTCCAGAGCTGGTCTTGTTGCTGCAGTGCCCATCATCTTCTTGAAGACATTCTGTGGGACAACTTGGTGCTGTACTGCAGGGTCTAGACATGTTTTTGAAATGTGTTGGAGCACGGCATTTGAGCAACACAAAGTAAATTGTTTGTACTACGCAAATGTTCATTGCGCAGAGTTATGGTGCTCCTGCTTGCAGACGTCATCACATTGCTTATACGCATTCCGCGCAACCTCACACTAGGTTGTGCAATGGCACATTACTGCACAGCAATGCACATGCGCTGCACAGCTGATAAGATGCCTGGGGACAAGCACGTGCACCTGCTGCTGTACTGCGCAACTGCGCATGCTTCATGCAACTTACATTGTACTGCACAATCGCTAATTACATCTATGTGGAACACGTAATTCCAGTATTCAGCCCAGGCATGTAAATGAGCTACTTAGCCAATCACTGAGCAACTCTCTCACTTTGTATCTCATTCTGAAGCCTTCTGCATGTGTTTGCATAGCACTTTGCTCCTAGGATATTTAAAGAGTCATGTGCAGCACCTGCTGATTACTGACAAATTGCATGCCCTGCAGCACTGAAGCACTGTAACGGCTTGTGGGAATGCAGAACATTACAAACAAGAAGATAAGTTGCAGATATGTAGCACAGTGCCTTATGCCTTTGCATCAGCCTCTGTAACAATGTTTTTGAAGCTTTGCTGTGTCACTGGACACAGGCCTCACAGCTGTTGCAGCTGAGCTACTACAGCTCTGCACCATGCTGCACACCACTGCAACACTGCACACCAGTCTAACAGAATGCAGACTCTCCAATGTACTCAGTCACTGTTGATCACTGTCTCTAAGGATAAGGGACACGTGTGCCTCCCACATGTCACTGCACAGCTATGCTCTGTGTGGCTCTCTTTAGCATGAGTGGGCCACAGCATGCACCTGCATCCAACTGAGGCATCCCTGACAGTACCATGACTGTGTGCACACATCCCACAGTGCCATGGTCCTGGGGTTTGCTACCCAGAATTGCACAGCAAACCACATAGGTTGTACCTTACCACATTTGCTGCAATGGGAAGCCCAGGTGCCTACGTGCCAGAGGCTGTGCGCTCCAACAGGGAAGTGTGAAGGTCTGCTGGGTGTACAACACTGCACCATGGTACCTCTCTGCTGCATGGTTGAATTACATGCAACCATGTAATAGTCCCATGTCAGGCTGTGCCTAAACTGTGTAAAACACCGGGTACCTTGAGCACACAGTGTGAACCACCATGTTGTGTACCGCCCTAACAGTGTCTCAGTCCAGCCATGATGCTTCACACTACACAGGGCCCCCCCCTACACTATGTTTCCAGTATGTGAGTCATCGAAGGCATCAAAACCCCTTCATGCTGCAGAATGGCATGTCACGGTGCACCAGGACAGGTGCATGTCTGCCTAGTGTGAGTTTACACATCCCACCACCACACAGCCAGCTGTATCTGCATTAGGGTCACTGCACAGCCACCAAGGCCTCTAGCACCACGGCAGGTGGCAGCAGTGAAGTGGAGAAGGCCCTGAACTCCACGTGTGCTTGGCACTGAGCCCATGTCCTAGATACAGCATGCAGCATCAACACCTAGGACAAGACAGGTGGCACAGCACTTCCCACAAGGCAACACATGACCCACATACCAAACACATATGCCAGTCCACTCTGTCCAGCAGGTCCCATAGCCAAGAAGAAATGTGTGTGTGGGCACATCAATTCAACACAGAGGGGCTGCATGCCCTTATGGAGGCCTACAAGGCCAGGAAGTCACCCATCTCACGGTACCGCAGCACAGATGCCGCTGTCCGTAAGGTACAGGATGAGATTGCACAGGTGGTCAGTGCCATTGGTGGTTGGGGCAGGCCTACTGAGGCAGCCTGAAAATGTTTCAGGGACCTGCGCTGATGTGCAAAGGACTCACTGTCTGACCTACACAATGAACAGCATGGAAGTGGTGTTGGCTGGCCTGCATTGTCAATAGGCAGGTGTCTGGACCCAGTGGAGGAGGCAGTGGCATCCATGCTGTGGTCTGTTGAGGTGACCAGTGTGCCATGAGTTGGTTTCCAGACCCAGGATCCAGCCATCCAACCACTGTAAGTAGTAGGTGGTTGCCACACCTTATTATGCAAGGGGGCCACTTATGTTTCATCACTTGGTGGTGACAAGTGACACAGGGCATGGGCACATACCATACATGGTGCATCACATGGCACTCGGACTTCACTATTTCAGGAGGGGCCACAGTGCTCCTGCTGTGCAGCCCTCCTGGCACCGTCCTGCCCTGCCACCACTCAGTTTGTGCCCATGGTACCTGGGTCACACATGTATGTCCATGGAGATCGGCACCCTGCATTGTGGTGGGCCATTGGTGCTCAGGGGGTGGTGGCAGTGCTGTTGTGCACATAGTGCAGGTCTTGAGGGTGTTGTGCCATAAAATGTGTGTGTGTGTGTGTGTGGTATTACAGGCATGTGCCTGCACTGGGCAACATGGTGTGAGGGAAATGGGCATCTGCATTTATCACACTGCACTTATCAGCAGGTGTATGCTGTGGGTGTGGGTAGGGGACACCAATGACCACCAGTAGCATGCTGACACTGTGACACTGTGCACCAGTTGGAAGGATGTGCATGCAGCAGCAGCAAGTGATTACTCTACAGTGACATAGAAACATAGAATATGATGGCAGATAAGGACTGCTTGGCCCATATAGTCTGCCCATTTTCCTACCTAACAGGTATGCTGCAGATCCTAGTTAGCTTACTTTCTCCTACCTCCCACTAGGACTGCTTTATGTCTGTCCCATGCATTCTTGAATTTCCCCACTATTCTTGACTCCACGACCTCCTCAGGGAGGCTGTTCCATGCATCCACAACCCCCTCCATGAAAAAATACTTCCTCACATTACCTCTGAGCCGTCCTCCCTCTATCTTCAAATTGTGCCCCCTTGTTCTTGCAGATCTCTTTTTCTGAAAGATGCTACCCTCTTGGACTTTGTTGATTCCCTTGAGGTACTTGAAAGTTTCTATCATGTCCCCTCTCTCCCTTCTTTCCTCAAGGGTATACATATTAAGCTCCTTTAGTCTTTCTTCGCATGTCTTCTGGTGCAGACCCAGCACCATTTTGGTTGCCTTCCTCTGGGCAGCCTCCACTCTGTCTATGTCTTTGCGGAGATGGGGTCTCCAGAACTGCACACAGTACTCCAGGTGGGGTCTCACCAACTGTCTGTAGAGAGGGATAACAACTTCCTGTTTTCTACTATTGATGCTTCTCCCTATGCATCCCAGTACCCCCCAGCCTTCCTTACTGCTGTCTCACTTTGCTTGCCCACCTTTAGGTCATCTGATATAATTACCCCCAGGTCCCTTTCCATTTTTACTGTTGTCAGTATCTCACCCCCATTGTGTACTCTTCCCCTGGGTTTTTGTTTCCCAGATGCATTACCTTGCACTTCTTTGCATTGAATCTGAGCTGCCATATATTTGACCATTCCTCCAACCTTGCCAAGTCCCTTCTCATCATTTCCACTCCATCTTGTGTATCAACCCTGTTGCAGATCTTTGTGTCGTCTGCAAAGAGACATACATTTTCTTCCAGTTCCTCTGCAATGTCACTTATAAAGACATTAAAAAGGACCGGTCCAGTACTGAACCCTGCGGTACCCTGCTATTAACCCTCCTTTCTTCACTGTGTAATCCATTTACTACTACCCTTTGCGTCCTGTTGTCTAGCCAATTTTTTTTATCAGGCTACCACCTTGGGACCCACTCCAAGGCTGGCTAACTTGTGTATTAATCTTTTGTGTGGGACTGTATCAAATGCCTTGCTAAAATCTAGGTAGGCCATGTCCACAGCCCCTCCCTGGTCTACTATTTTCGTCACCCAGTCAAAGAAATCTATTAGATTCGTCTGACACAACCTTCCCATTGTGAATCCATGCTGCCTTGGGTCCTATGCCCCACTGGCCTCTAGGTACTCAACAATTCTTTCCTTCAGAAGTGATTCCATCTTTTTCCCTACCACTGAGGTCAAACTAACTGGTCTGTAGTTTCCTGCCTCTGTTCTGCTCCCACTTTTGTGAAGAGGAATCACATCCGCCTCCTCCAGTCCTCGGTACCACCCCATCCTCCCATGATTTGTTAAAGAGAGTAGTCAGCAGTGTCACTAGTTCTACCTTAGTTCTTTTAGAATTCTTGGGTGAATCCCATCAGGCCCCATTGCTTTGTCCACCTTCAATTTTATTAGTTCTTTCAGAACCCTTTCTTTTGTAAATGGATTAGTATCGCCCGTCTTCAGAGTGTTCTCTTGTTTGGTTTAGGTACCTCCCTCCTCTTCCTTTGTGAATACTGAGCAGAAATATTCGTTCAGTATCCCTGCTTTTTCACTGTCACCCTCTACCCACATTCCCTTCCCTTTATTAAGCCTCAGTATCCCTCCTTTGGTCTTTCTTCGCTCCCTAATGTACCTATAAAAGGTCTTATCCCCCTTCTTAACAGAGTTGGCTATCCTTTCTTCGGTTTGGGCCTTTGCTATTCTGACTGCCTTCCCAGCCTCTTTCTGCTTTAACTGATAAAGTTCTCTGTCCTGCTCCTTCTGTATTTCCTTACATTTCCTGAATGCTATTCTTTTCTCCTTAACCTTCCCTGCCACCTCTGTTGAGAACCATAGCGTTTTTTTCCTTCGTTGTGTTTTGTTGATTTGCTTTACACAAAGGCTTGTTGCCTCTGTGATGCCTGTTTTGATTACTCCCCATTGTTCCTCCACCCCTCCTTCTTGCCTGTTTGCTAGTGCTTTTCTGAGGCACTCTCTCATTTTCCCAAAGTCAACCCTCCTAAAGTCCAATACTCTTGCTTTTGTATGGCTTGATTGTATGGCTGTGTTTATCCTGAACCACACTGTTTGGTGGTCGCTTGTTCCCAGATGGCTACCCACTTCTAAATCTGAGATTCTTTCTCCGTCCCCATTTGAGAGTATCAGGTCTAAGACTGCTCCCTCCTGAGTGGGTTCCAATACTAGCTGTCTGAGGCATGCCCCTTGTAGGGCATCAAGAATGACCCTGCTCTTGGATGTGCCTGCAGCAAAGGTGCTCCAGTTAACATCTGGCATATTCAGGTCCCCCATCAACAATATGTCCCCCTTTTCTGCCATTCTAAGGATGCCTTCTATTATTTCCTTGTCCATTCCCTTCCCCTAAGATGGGGGTCTGTATACAACCCCCATGCAGATTGTGGTGCAATTTCCTGTCTCCAGGGTGACCCAGGGTGCCTCATCTGCTCCCTACATATGTATAGCACTGACAGCATATCTTCCTCTCTGCAGTTACGGTTCAGGTGCATGCAAAGCATAAGGAGGAGACTCCAGGCATGTCCACAGGCATTTGCCAGCCCCCAATTGTGTGGCCAGACCTTCTGACATGCACCAGCGGAGAGTCCACAACAAGCAGCACTGAACATGATTTTAATGACAGCCAGGGACTCCTTACATTTGTGGCCCAGCTGTAGGCTGAATATCCCATAGCCAGCACCTCCACAGACAGCGGCCACACAGGGGTGGCCAGAAGCCTTACTGGCACAGATGTCACCCACACTCAGTACACCACCACCAACTCTGAGATCTCCACAGGCATCACTATGTGCACTGTCACAGACCCCACCACACCTGCACTCACCTTCACTACCTCACAGCTCACAGGGTTACTTATGTCCACCATTACCATGCTAGCAGCATTCTATGCTCACCAACCACAGTTCCTAGCAGTCACTGGAGTCCCTTCACCAGTGCCGACTGCGGCTGTTGTAGGCACCTCACAGGTAGCGAAACATCCCTGTGTGGAGCCTGCACCAGTTCCTCCCACCAGAAGCCCCCCACAGTGGGAGGAGCTGCAGGCATGGCACCTCATGTGTGCCACTGTGGACAAACAGACCCCTCCCAGAGGGAGCTTGGACACTTGAGGCAGGTTGTGCAAGAGGAGCTGGTGCTCCTCCACCACCAGCTGCAACATGATATGTTGAGGATCGAACAGCATGCAGAGGAGTATCAGGCCTGCCTCCTGGACGCCCTAGGATGCATGTTTAGGGGGCTCATCACAGCTCTTAAGGATGCTGCTACTGCAGTACATACAGATGTGCAGGCTGGCCACAGCTCTCCCATCTCCACCCTCCCAAGTTCCAGTGCCCTGGGGACATGACGACACATGACAAGATCATGATCTGCCAGCTCAGACACTAGCGTGATGCATGTGTCCCCATCATTCAGTCAGACATTCTGCAGACCTGGTTGGCATCTCCCCCTGTGGGCATTCAGAAGGCTACAGGGATGTCCCTGCTTCAGGGTAACACCCTCAGCATGGCCTACCTCCATATCTGTCTCCACTTCCTCTGGTACCACCACCCCTTCCTCCAGGGGTCATGTTCGGCACACTGTTCACACCCGTGGTGACTACAGGGGTATGTAGCTGTGCATCCTGCACAACGACACCTCAGGTCCACCCAAGCCCTCTGTACAACCCACAGTTGGCACGGGGCTGCCGCTGTTGGTCTGCGGTGCATTCCTGAGTGAATGCATGTATGCCTTGGAAGTTGTGGCCACTTGCTGCAGTATGTTTCAAGTGCCCCAGAAGCACACAGCACCACATCTGTCTCACTAGCATCAACCCCTTGACCCTCTCAGCTGTACCTCTGCACCTTAAACCTGTGTGCCACTGTCCTTGTGCAGCCCTTCCTGTGTCAGACTCCTCTGGGTCTGATGGTACTTCCCAACCTGCTTGTGGTTGTCCCCTCAGCCCTGGTTCTTTTGCGTGGCTGCGTTTGTCAGCCACCACATTTCTACCCGTGTGCAACCCGTAACTGTGCAACATGGTCACTCACTCACTGCGAACAGCCAACCCCCTGTGTTTTACACATGTACTGAGACAGTCTGCCGTTCTCTGTACTGTTGTTTGTTTCATAATAAAGTTCTGAATGAAGCATTCCCATTGTGTGTGGTTCTTACTCACCTTCTGCTACCAGCTAGCTGTCGTATTATTATGCAATGGGTTATGCCCCACTACTATCCCACATACACATTACAGTGTATTCCTGGTCACTTATACTGTGATACTGCTATTTGCACTAATATGTAGCTGTAGGTACCCATCATACAAGCATGGGTACTAGGAATGTGCTTTGCTGCTAATATATGCTACTGTATATTATGTTTACATAATTTTATATGCTGTTTTACTGTTATGATTTATGTTTTACACTCATCATGCATGGTACATTATACCTCACCAAAATGCATTTACCTAGGTTATGTTATGTTTTATGTATTGTATACACATATATTCTGACCCATATCACTGATAAGAGGGCCTTTATGGATCGTCAGTGATTACTGTATATTCTTATATAATCATATGTAGTATGTGTCTTATACTTAGTTATTACACCACATGTATTTCTGGCAATTCAGCAGTTCCTTTGTCTGTGATTAAGTGCTGACAGATCATTTCCTTTGTCTGACTTCTTACTCATTAGTAATTCTGTTTCCTAAATAACTGCCAATGGGAGATGCCTTGTATACACCTTATTTAGGACATAATATCCAATGCATCATGTTCCTCATATCTGTAACTATGCTGCTATCACTGAAACAATGTTGTTATCTGTACTATTTAACCTTCTGTAAGCCAGCTCCTCGGAGAGAATTATACCTTCCCCCGAGGACTGGTGAGAAACTGACTCCCTTGTGATTTTCTCTGTCACATGTTTTGGCGTGAGTACTGTAATACACTTCCTTTATTACTTTTACTGCTTGTGTGTGCGTTCTTTGGCTCACTCTACAGACATACAATAAACTGGTATATATTTATACTTGGAGCAGGACTCCAAAGATAGCAGTATGATGTTTCTGTGCTCTTGGGCCCTCCTTGCCATGCAAGGAGCTCTCCTCTGGAGATGCTCCACTACCTCTTACTCCTCTGGCTCAGGGGCTGATGCTGTGTGTCCCTCTTGGACTGCCAGACATATTCCATGGGAATGTACCATGTTGTATAGTATGCAATGGGCAAGGAATACTTCAATGCTTGAAGCAACATCCCATTGTGTTAGGGAGAAAAGCAAGAGCAAAAGAAGGAGGAAACCACTTTGGTTCTCAAAAACAGTAGCAGAAAGAACCAGAGCCAAAAGGCTAGCCTTCAGGAAATATAAGGGAACTCAGCGGGATGAAGATTGGGAGGCATACCAAACTTCCATAAGGGAAGCAGGGAAAGCAGTAAGGCAGGCAAAGGCCCAAATCGAGGAAACACTAGCACGAACAGTAAAAGAAGGTGACAAGACTTTCTATAGATACATTAGTGAAGGGAGAAAGTCCAGAAGGAGTATTGCTAAGATCAAAGGCGTTAAGGGGGAGTGTGTGTGGAGAAGGACCAAGGAAAAGCATCTATCCGAAATAGATATTTCTGCTCAGTATTTACTGAGGAGAAAGTAGGGCAGAGCCAACAGCTCAGCACCATAGACATGGGGGGGGGGGAGGTGTGCACTAGTCCCTTCACAAAAGAAAGGGTCCTACAAGAGCTCGATACGCTCAGGGTGGACAAGGCAATAGGACCTGATGGCATACATCCCAGGGTACTAAAGGAGATAAGGGTGGAACTAGCAGAGTCATTATCAGAACTGTTTAGTGAGTCTCTAAGCACAGAAGAATTCTCAGAAGACTTGAGAAGGGCTCATGTGATCCAGCTCTACAAGAGTGGTAGCAGGGAGGAGGCAGTGAACTACAGACCAGTCAGTCTTACCTCAGTAGTGGGTAAGATTATGGAGGCACTCCTTAAGGAAACGATAGTGCAACACCTGGAATCCATAGGAGCACAGGATCCAAAACAGCATAGATTTACAACACGAAGGTCCTGTCAAACTAATCTCATATATTTCTTTGACTGGGTAACCAGAGTGGTGGACCGAGGGGGTGCAGCTGATGTCGCCTACCTTGACTTCAGCATAGCTTTCAATACTGTTCCACATAGAAGATTGATTAATAAGCTGGGTAGGCTCGAGGTGGGTCAGATGTTAGCCAACTGGGTGGCAAACTGGTTGGTGGGCAGAAAACAAAGAGTGGTGGTAAATGGTATACAGTCAGAAGAGATGCAAGTCACGAGTGGGGTACCTCAGGGATCAGTCCTGGGGCCAGTCCCCTTCAGTATCTTCATAAGTGACATTGCAGATGGACTGCAGGGTAAGGTTTGTCTGTTTGCAGATGACACCAAGATCTGCAACAGAGTAGATGATCCAGATGGGGTGAGCAGAATGAGAAGAGATCTGGATAAACTGGCAAAATGGTCAGAAGAGTGGCAACTGGGGTTTAATGCAAAGAAGTGCAAGACCATGCACATAGGGAAGAGAAACCCTGAAGCTACTTATAGGTTGGGAGGGGAGTTGCTGGCAATCACAAGGGAAGAAAGAGACTTGGGCATCATCATCACTGATGACCTGAAATCATCCACGCAGACCACTAAAGCAGTAGGTAAGGCTAGGGGGATGTTGGGGTGTATTAGTAGGGATGTCATAAGTTGTAAGAGGGAGGTAATAATCCCTCTTTACAAGACACTGGTTAGGCCCCATCTGGAGTACTGCGTGCAGTACTGGAAGCCGCACCTGCACAAGGACATTAACAGAATGGAGACGGTCCAGAGAAGGGCAACCAAAATGGTGCAGGGACTGCATCAGAAAACCTATGAGGACAGATTAACGGAGCTCAATATGTACACCCTAGAGCAAAGGAGGGAGAGAGGTGATATTTACTTATTTGTTGAGATCAAAACATGATATGATTGAAACATTCAAACATCTTAAGGGCATTAACAAGTTGAAAGAGTCTAACATGTTTCAATGTAAGAAAAATAGCAGAACAAGAGGACACAGCATGAGATCAGAGGGAGGCCGATTAAGCGGTAATGTGAGGAAGTTATTTTTCACCGAAAGGGTGGTGGATGCACAGAATGGCCAACCTCAGGAAGGGGTGGATATGAATACAGTGCAGGGCTTCAAACAGGCATGGGATAGGCATAGCATAAGGGATCAATACAGATTAGTATGAATAAATAGGCCTTTGACAGAGTAAAGGCCTGTGGCACATTCATGAGGTAGAAAAATATGGGCAGACTGGATGGGCCTTGTGGGCCTTATCTGCTGTCAGCTTCTATGTTTCTATGTTTCTGACAAGGTGTCCACTGGGTACATCATCACCTTCAAATTTCTGGTAGAGGATGGAGTTGTGCCAAATGAAGGCATCGTGGGCACTGCCAGGGTACTGTGCAAGGACAGTGATGAGGCACCCAGTTGCATCACACACCACTGTGCAGTTGATGGAGTTGAAGCTTTTCCCATTGAGGTAAGCATCTGCATCATTGCCAGAGTGTGCACGGATAGCAACATGGGTGCAGTCAATTGCACCAAGTACTCCTGATAGGTGAGCAACCCTGTAAAACTGCTGCATTGTTGCTGTATGTTCTGCTGTGGTTCTGGGAAATATGATGTATTCACCAGCATGTGGCAGCAGTGCATCTAGGAATTGGGCCAGCAGGTGTGAGGTGTCAGAATGCTTGACACCAGTGGTTATCCCCCAACGGTGACTGGAAGGATCTTGTGGACAGAAAACACAGGGCAGCAGTCACCTTCAACTCCACTAACAAGGCATGGTTGTGCTGGGTGTCAGTGCGCAGCTGGTCATGCAGGAGTTTACAGAGCTACCTGAACACAGCCCATTTGAGGCAGTACTGGCCCACAAGCTGGTCATCTGTGAGCCTTTCTAATGAGATTTGTGGCCGGTACCGTCTGTGCACACACAGCCTATGAATGGGCCCAGGATCTCCCTCTGCCCTCTGTTCCTTCATCAGGGCCTCCTCCAGCGTGAACAGCAGCTCTGCTGTTACATTCACTATGGTAACTTGTGGCTGCAGTACCTCAGACCGCCTCTGGGGTTTGCCTGGATTAAGACAACCTTTCTATTTTTCCTTGTGCTTGTGCAAGAAACACCTTGGGACACTACAGCATTTGAGAGGTGTGTCAGGAACAAGTCCAATGCAGAGCACTGTGGGCATGACCCTGACTCACCAATGACCACCGAAGCCGAATGTGACGTCCATCAGAATTTCACAGCGGGGAGCCAGCTTGCACTTGAGAGAAATAGGCTCTGAGCTGCAAATCTGGAGATCTGGGTTTGAATCCCACAGCCCCCACTTGCATACTGTGTGACCCAGAGCAAGCCACTTAACTTCCTCGTGCTCCCAGGTTACACCTGCAAACAAGCTTTCAGCTTAGTATGTCTCACCTGGTAAAATAATTGATAAAAAAAAAAAAATGACTGCACCAATGAGAGAGTGTGCTTCATTCCTCTCATATGCATAGCCGGCATTGCCAGTCTGCAGACACTCCCACTCCTTTCCACTGCTGCAGTCCACTCCGTATGCAACCTCTGTTCCACCACTGGCCCGGCATCTTTCATTAAACCCTCCTGCTGCCTCCCACTGCTGCTGTCCTCCTCACTCCTGTCCCAGCCTCGGGCATCTATCTGTGACCCCCCCATGGTTGGGGGCTTACCAGATGCCACCTCCATTTGTGCCAGCTTGTTCCCCGGATCCAGAGGGTCCTTGAGTGCTCCTGTGAGTCCTGTCATCCCCGGTTTTGCTAAAGGGGACCAGTGGAGCAGAAAAAAAGTAAAATAAGCAGCTGCATGCTGTGGCGGGTTACCAATCACCACATGACTCTTGGGCAAGCTGCTGCAGTCAGCTCCTCCTCTCTCCCTCTCGCACATTGAAGGATCCCTGTGGTGCTTGAAAGTGAAAGGCACTCCGTGTGGCTGGCAGCAGTCCTGTTTGTGTGTGCCCCGGCCCTGAGTGAAATATTAATGAAAGGGGTCCAGAGGCACTTAAGGAGCAAATAAATAAAATGTTAACCCTCCTGCTTCCTCTCACTGTGTGCTGTCTGCCCTGCATCCTCCGTTCCCCATTCCCGTGCCAACATCGGGGTGCCCAGTCTCCGTGTCAGCATCATGTACTCCCCCAACTCATGTGGCACACTGAGAGCCCAACTCAGTGTGCCCCAATTTATTTTTTTTGTACCTGTAAATAAAGAAAACCGCCCTCAAGCTCTTTTTTAACCTGTAAAAAGAAAACAGTCCTTGTCATCTCCCCAGTCTCCCTCCCCATCCCCACCCTCCCACTGAGTACCCACCTCCTGCACATCCCTTACCCCATACTTACCTTCAGAGGTCGGCGCTGTCTCATCTTCTGAGGGACACGTCTGCACTCTTCACAGCCGACTGGCAAACTGAAGAATCAAAGGTAAGCGACGTATAATGGCAGTTAATGGGGTTTTCAACTTAGGTTGATATCTCAACCATTTTTAGGAATTTTGGCCCAAAATTTTCAACATGGGGTTCTTGGGACCCCACCTCATGAACACTGTCACTGTCATTTCATTACTTGTCTTGAAAGGTGCTTTCGCAGTTGCTGCATGGAATCATCTTTTGGGACTGATTAATGAAACAACAGTGACAGTATTCATGAGATGTGGTCCCAAAAAGCCCATATTGCAAATCTGGTGAAAAAATTAAAAAAAATGACTGCATTACAAGTGTGTGTTGCTTAGTTTCCACACATGCTCACAATTTCACCAATTTTTAATATTTTCACCCCCGATTTTCAACATTGCCATTTTTTCACACCTCCTTATGAATAGTACAGCTGTTATTTTTCACATCCTGCCTGAAATGAGTTTATGCACCTGTGGCGTAGAGTGGCGTGGTCGCTCTGAGAAATCACATTTTGTGCTAAGTGAACGAAATGACAATGGCACTCTTCATGAGGTGGCATCCCAAAAAGGTCATGTTGAAAACTTGGTGAAATAACTCCAAAAAATGGCCAAGTTACACCCGGTCATTCACAGTTTTCTGTGCACGTATGTAACTCTGGTCATTTGCAATATTTTCACTCTGTATTTTCCATATAGCCTTTTTATCATACCACCTCATGACTAGTACAGCTGTCATTTTTCACATCCTGCTCACAATGTGTTTTAGCACCTGTGACGTGGAATATCATTTTCTCATGGATTTAAACATTTTCACCTACAGGATTCATGAGGCGGGGTGATAAGAAGACTATGTTCAACATTTAGGGTCAAAATATGAAAAAAATGATAAAGTTATGGCCACTTGTTGCAGTCTCAGTACACATGCTACTAACTCTGTAAATCTTAAATATTTACACCCCACGTTTTTTTTTTAAATTATTTGTACTCCTGCTCCACGGCCCTCTCTATCTGGAGGCAGCCCCAACTCCACCCCCGACGTCCACCAGCCGATCAGCTACCCCCAGGGCTTAAACCCTGGTGGGGTTGGTGGGGGGAGTCCACCCCCATCAGGACTGGATCCAGTACAGTGGTCGGCGCTGTGACTATTCAGGCGTGGGACCTGCGAGCTCCCTCCATCATCCACCATGAGCTTTTTCCCTCTTGGTTTCTATGCTGTGAGCTTTTTTCCTCCTGGTTTCTTACCTTCAGATGTGGAGTGTGCAAAGACGCTGACGATGGTGCCGGGCACGCTGTCATGCATGCACCCCATCAGGTGTCTGCCCTGCCTCTTCTGCCCTGCCTCTGACCTGCTGTCTGCAGTGTCAGTGTGTCAGACCCCACCCACCGCTAGGGGCCAGGTCACCCCTCTCCCCAGAGAAGGAGAGCTGTCCCTGGGATGTTTGATCCTTCTCCTTCCCTGATGACCCCCAGCAGCCTGCGTTTACTGCTGAACATGGGTTGCTGGCGTGACATGAGGTGTGGCATCCAGCACCTCAACCCTCAGCTCCACCAGCCCAGCGATGCACCCCACATTTTCAACATAGCCTTCTTATTACCTGAGGTTCTGTATTCAACTGCTGTCCAAAAAATGACAGCTTGTCAAAACATAATTCAGGCAGGCTTTTCCTCCTGCCAGAAGTTCAACTAAAACATAATCAGTTCCCTGGGTAATCACCAAACTTCTAAGAAGTCCTTCAATGGAGCGGGGCAAACTTCAGTATGTTTGCGACGTCAAATTCTAAGGTAGTTGCATGCTCTTGCAAAAATATGCTCTGACACCTTCTTGATTTATAAATTCCTTTTTCTTTATTAATTCCAGTGTGCTTAGTTCCTTCCCAACGTTTCGCCTATAAAGGCTTCTTCTGGGGAACTATAAAATTAAAATCAATAAGTATTCTTATTTACTGTATCTATCCTTCTGTTATATACATCTCTTACGTTGAATTTCAATGTTATTCCACATTTTCAAACTGTGTCATCCTTGGTAATGTGTGCCCATCTAGTTCCTTATTTACACCACTATATCCAGCCGCCATTATATTCCCGTGTGCTAATATAACACTACCTGCCTTTCACACGGCCTTCACAGTGCCTTTGGCTGCTCAGTCAATTCCAACATAGTATGTGCTCATTCAAGGCTACTGTTCATAATATAGAGATAAAAACAACTCTTAAAACCAGTATTATAACTATAAGTTAAAGAGTAACAAATACTGATATTTATGTAAAGTTGTGTGCCAAATGGCTAGTCACCTGAATTTATATATCATTTCATCTTACAGATCCTTCAGTTTAAATTTTTAGTCTGCTAAGAAAAAGGTGCAAAGTGAGAATAACCAGCCGCTATTACTTTCAATAAGTTCTCAAAGTATCAATTTTCAAGAGAAATAAAGCTCTTATAGTTTTCTTCTAAAGTAAAGTTACATCTAAATACATACTACTAGACACATGCCTGCTATTGCCTCTTTTCATTTGAATTCCATGTCGAAACAAAAACTTTTACATTTTTCTTCTAAATTCAAGTCACAACTGAATGTATACTATCAAACAAGTAAGTACCATTACCTGTTCCACCTGCTCCTTTGTGTTTTATTTGTATTACCTTACTTTAAACATGTTAACTGCCTTAACACTGCAAAAGTTTGTTCCTTTCGTTATTCAATGTTAAATTCACTTCTCTGGCAGTCTCTGTACTCACTCTAGTGTCCTGTAGTGTGACTTTTTCTCAGATGTTTATCACTCACATTCACTGTTTCACTTTCATTATTAATGCTTGTTTTACTTAACCGAAATTTTGTAATATGCTCACAGTTTTAACATTTTAATTTGTTGGCTTACCTCGCTGTTGACGTATGTATTGCCTGGCTGTATTTTCAAACTGGCAGCACCGAGCGAGTGTGTGGCCTAACCTCTTATACCCACAGAGAGTCCATGTCATGATGCTGCCATGTCATGACACATCACCTAGGTGACGGGGTTGCCTAGGCAACCTCGTGGTTTGTCTCTGTGGGTATTGGGCTGGGAATGAATACTAAGATCAGCATGGACATCTCATATGTTGCTATGTGTTATTTAATTAAAATGTTCTGTCAATACAGTTTGTTTGAAAATCAATGGGTGAATTAAAATACAATAACTCTATTCTTACAGCTAGCTCCTAAAAATATACTTTCTTTTATTTAATCCTATTGGTAACCCAAATTTATATATTAAACTCTCACAAGCTCTCATCCTATGTGCTTAAAGAGATACCCCACTTGCTAGACACTTCTAACTTTTTTAAAAGTCATTAGTTTACTGTACCTATGTTTAAAGTTTATAATTAATTTTTGCCTATTAATTACCAGTGCCTGTGTTTGAGACTCTTGATTTGTATGGCCTACGATTTCTTATATTCAATTTATGGTTTAAACTATCTATAACATTACATCCTATGTGCTTAAAGGGATGTTCCACTTTAAACACTTTTAGCTTTTTCAATTCTATTCTCTAATTCTCTAAAAAATCTTATTCTCTGTATTTAAAGGGATACTCCACTTTTAAATATTTCTAACATTTTTTATTCTATTAATGACCTGTATCTATCTACCTAACAAGGTGTGAACGAGCTTTGTACATCCAGCAGACCAGATCTGGGTTTGATTCTCACAACCTCCACTTGCATACTGTGTAACTCTAAACAAGTCACTTAACCACCCAGTGCTCCCATGTCGCCCCTGAAAACAGGCACTTGTGCCTAGTGGGCCTTACCCAGTTACCAAAGACTAAAATAAATAAAAATCAAATACAGTAAGTGCTCCCCTGGTCACTGTCTGTGGTACTAGTACCCTCCACTGGTAGCTGTCCAGGGTACTAGTACCTGAGTTAAGAGCAAGAGAATGGAGGAGGCTGGCCAAACTGCTCCTGTGGTGTGCAGTGGTAATGCAAGAGCAGCTCAGCTGACTAGGTGGTGGAGACCAGGGTTCAATTCCTGGTCTCCATAATTTTACTTTCCTCCCCATAATCCAACTCTGACTTGGAGTTGATTATTTTAATTATGGGGGAGGCAGAGCCTGCATTGAGGGTGCCCCACAAAACAATGTTTTCTAGTGGTAGCGATTCTGAACTGCACTTGCGATCGCTACCACTGGCGCTGATTTTGTTGGTGGCATTGTCTCCTTCCGCTTTTCTTGTCAGTGCTGTTTGGACAGTGCTATTTTTTCAAGTGCTGTCCATATAGGTGCTGTAATGACCTGGTGCCCCAGATAATGGGCTAGACTGAGGACCCACATTCCCTTGTCCAATTTGGACTGTATACAAATGTCCTCAAATATGCAAAGGAAGATATCTAAATCATCTCCTTCCATAAAGTGAGGAAATATTTTAGACTTTGGTTTAGGATGGTGTGCTGACCCCCAGTTCTCAACCCCACTTACCATTCCAGATGACTGCTAAAGTAGTTGTGTCAACTCATATTTGTGCTTACATTGTGCTGCTTTTTCTTTCTCCTCTTGGGTTTCCTTCTTTTTGGCTTGATCTAGCTGCATCTTTTCCAGCTGGATAGCTGTCTGCATTTCTTCCCATTCAAACTGCAACCTCAGCTTTTCCTGTTCAACATCAACTGTTCTTGGTTTGTCCTTCTGCAGTGGCTGCTACTGCCTTTGCTGTGCCTGCGGTTTCTTTAGGGATTGCTGCTGCACTGGCTCTGGAGTGTCCTACTCACTCAGCTCCCCCTTCTCACAGACAGCCTCTGCTGCATGGGGGAACTCCACCTTGTCCCTGGCTTGTGGACCAAGGACCCCTCTGTTCTTCCCAGTCCTTTCTATGTAGAGCCATTATGAGTTGCCTTCTACCACATGACACATGGCAAATCTCCCTTCTGGTGCACAACTCTTGCAGCTGTTCTGAGTTTAGCTGGGTATAAATGACTGGTGCCTTTGCTGCCATATTTCTGACCACTGACTGCACCCAAAAATAAAAGTGAAAAACAACAATAAAAAAAATGCTTTTTCTGTGCACTTTGTTTTCATGACTGACTAGGTATTTTGTGCAATCTCTGAGGATTTATTCCAGGTAGTGGTGGTTACTTGCATGCTTCACACAGATCCCACCACTACCACCAGATGTGACAAACCTACCCGTCTTCACCCCAACCAATGCCCCTGTCACAGCTGGCTGTGGCAGACCTTCAGCTGTGTCTGCTGTTCACTGTGTCCTGTACCCAAGCTCGACCCTGCGTAAAGGTGACATACCCTGTACACCTGGTCTCTCTGAGTCCAGTCACCAGTCCCCATGGATCAAGCCAAGGCTGACTGTTTGAACCCCTAGGTGAAGTGTGGGTTCTGTCTTTGTCAAAGTTCATACAGCTCCCTTACCTGTATCAAGAAGGGATTTGTATTCAGATTGCTTACATCAAATTTAGCGTGCCTCTTCAGAATGATGGTTACCACAGAGATTTACAAAATATACCCTTTATATGTTCAATGCATAACCAGTCTGTGTATATTGTTTAAATAGTTACTTCTTAATTTGCACAAAATATTTACACTTTGGCCAAAACAGAGTAGAAAGTGTTTACAGGAAAAAACATGGAAAATAAATTGATTTAAACCGTAAAATACTCACTTAGCTTACTGACAGCTAGATAAAACTTGCAGAAAGACACATGAACAAGAAACAGTCTTTTGTCTTCAGAGAACCCAAAGTGCCACTGTGTTCTCTCTGTTAGGTTTCCAGTGCCCATGAGCCAGTGTGTATACAAAATGCTGGCTCCCTTCTGTGACTCTCTCTCAGAACACACCAGTTTTATAGAGTAAAATCCTTCTGATCTAACCATGCTCATCAAAGGCTTTACAGGCATGAAAAACCTAAGTGATCAGACTCAGCATACATTTAAACAATGTCAAATGTTATCACCTGTCAGAATCCTCAGGAACATATAAATCTTGTCATTTCCTCTCTCCTAAGCAGTTGACGGATTCCATGTGGCCCATTTGTCACGTGTGGCTTTTGGAATTTGACTTGGTTGAACTCCCTATATTTTCTGGAGTCCTTCAGTTTGCTCATTAATTGTATAAAACTTAAAGCTGTCACCCCAGAGAAGACTTGTGACTCTGAGGCCCTTCACATGTGAACAACAGAGACCTTGTATTTCCAACTTCAGAAAACATCAGATAATCAGACATGAGCATTCCAGGTAGCTCATCACATTAAAACATAATCATATTAAAATATAAGCATGCCACAATCCCACATGAACCATCCATCAAATTCAGACAGTTGTTTACCAATGGTAACTCTGGCTGGGAGTACACTAGGTCTGTTAGGAACAGTACCTGATCACTGAGAGTGACCCATTCTGTGAACTGCCTCATGCTGACACTACAACAGTTTGACTCACAGGGAGTCAGAGTTATGAGAGCAATAACTGACTTTGTTGCAGGTAGAGACATGTTTGGACGTAAGCATTTTGACACTCAAGCAATAATTTTTCACAATGGTGCTTTGGTGCATTATGGCCATCACGTAACTTGGCTCATATACAGCAGTGTTTGGACAGCATGTTATGATGCTAAATGTACCTTTAAGGAAAGGCTTCCAAGGAAGCTAAAGGATGTGTATCTGAGTGTCCTAAACAAAAAGCAGTTTGTAGTCACCGCAGAAGAATAGTTACCAATATGCCTGTCAATTTAGTAGGCTGAAAATATGTAGTCATCACACATGACACTGTTTCACATCATTCCACTATGTACTGGATCACACACTGAGTCATGAATAATTAGTTTTCTTAAATTTGATTTCTAGCTGTAATGGCTGCATGGTTGTAATCATGATACTGTTGTAGTTTCAGTTTGAGTAGGCTCTTACTAGGGTACTGGACTGTGGGCATAATCAGTTTTTATAACTAATCTTGTCACATATAGATCTCCCCGCCCCCCCCAAAATACACACACACCAGTCCATACACATCTGTACACCAGCTCTTTGTGTAACACTACATGCTGCAAATGTACCATGCATGTATGGCTTATCATATGCTGCCAAAGTATAACTCGGATGTGTCAACAGGAGGAAAAAAGGATGAATAAATGGAATAGGTGACTTTTATTTGTAACGACCAGTGATCCTATGTTGGTTCCTTGAAAAGGAGCTATCAGCCCGGGGCATGCACTAAATTGGAGACATTGACTATCCATATGATTAGATATGAATGTCATACAGGTCCTGCACACTGCTCCATCAGTTACCTTAGTTACTTGAGTAAATCCAGATATTATTTATAAACAGATTATAAGTTAGAAGTACTATATTTAAATTCATTGTCTATTCCAGGAAATTGTTCCTTCCAGTTTTGTGCTGTTGTGTTTGTATCAGATTTTTGTGTACTTGTGAAAATTCAATAATATTTTGATTATAAAAAAGTACAGGTCAGACATAAATATGTATTTAATGCTGAAAAGGTGATTGTGTGTAAATATGTGGCATTACAGTATGTTGAAGTAGTTATGATTTCATGTAATGCAGTTGGTATCTGTGTACATGATTGTACCTAATCATTCTTTATTTGAGGGCACACATTTATGTTAACAAACAAAAAGGTGACAGTGGATTAGTACTGAATATTTAATTGGAGTTTAAAGTTTTTAACAACTTATCTTGCAAAAAAAGTTGAATAACATGTAAATAGTTTAGCGGCTAGTATGCTGGCTATACATAGTTTGTGCTTTTTCACAGGATTGCCTTAATTAAAGGGGAATAGTAACCACAAAGGGTCACACACTCAAGTGTGGGGCTGGTCCCACTGTGCACTTTGTGTGCAAAAACATTTTTGTTTAATTACTGTTTACTATGGTGTATTAGATTGTATCAGACTAATTTTGTTTACTTCTAAGCTGACATCTTCTGTTACTACAAATCCCAGAATCCCCTGCTGCTGACATCAGAGCAGTAGGCAGTAGTGGGAGATTCAATAACCTGTTAGAATTTATATAAGCACTGGTGCCCAATAGTCAAAAGTTTGCGCAGACTCTAATGGGTGTTTGCTTGCGCAAGCTGGGTTTGCACCCGGTGTGTGAGTGTGGCCTATTTTCAGACACCCTCATAGCACTGGCAAACCCCATAAGCACCTGAGTGCTAAGGTAACACTGTGCCTATGCAAAGGAGGGGGGACCTACCAGTATACAGACGCAGCAGTATATTCAGAGGTTTGCACTGGCAGTATCTCCCACTTGAGGGAGTACAAATTACTGCTGTTGAAAAGCCCCTCTTAATGGGGTGCAAGGCTCTGGTGGCAGCCAAAGGTACTGCAGTTGTCAACCCCAGCCTAGCCATTCAAAGACATCCCTAGAACCTAGCTGTTTCCCCAATCTGATCACTGGCCCAGCACTGCAAGAAGTATTCGATGGTGTCCTGTGGTCCCACTTCCCACTGATCACTGTCCTGTAAGTATCTGCATCAATTCCTGGTGACTAGTTGCCCCCCTTCCTCCAATCCCTGGTCTGGCACTGCAAGAAGTAATCCCTGGTGGCTAGTGGCCCTCCTCACTGATCACATCCCATAAGTACCTGCATCTATTGTTGGTGCCTAGTTGTCCCCCTCTCTTCAACTGCCTGCCCAGTAATCCGACAATGTGTCCCTGGTGTCCAGTGGCCCCTCCCACCCTTTTCAACCTCCAGCCCCATAAGCCCTGGACATTTCCCTGGTGGCTAGTGCCCCCCCAATGATTGCCAGCCTCATTATGACAGACAAAGTCCCATGCTCAGAGATCCCCTTCCTGCTCCAATCCCCATCCCCATCCAATCATGCTGACAGCCAGTGGCCTGTGGCTCCCCGTGTCTGATCCCCAACCCTGGTACACATACAAAAGTCCCAACATTGCATGCAGTGCTGTCCAAAGCCAACTCATTGTAATGTAAGTGAAACAATGTACAAAATGCCCTGATGTCCTGTAGTACCTCCACACCCCAATGATCATTCCTGTAGCACTACAGTAAACCCTGATGTCTAGCAGCCCCTCAATACACACTGGGCACCAACACTTCAGTTTGCTCAAGCCCTCTGGATGGAAAATGCTGGTGCACAGACAGATATGCTGACTGGCACAGACCTCCTCACACCTCCTCAGCTGGCCACTGTATGGCAAGGCTGGGCTCATGCATCCTATATATAGCATGGGGTGCACTTCCACTATACTGTGTACTGTATACAGTACAGTGGACATGTGCCTTATGCTATACATAGGACACACAAGACAAGCCATGTCATACAGTGGGTGACTGATGATGTTGAGGAGGGCCATACTGGTTGCCTTATCTGTCCATAGCACCCCCGCTTTCCATCCAGGAGGGATGAGCAAGCCAGGTTGACAGTGCTGGCTGTGCATTTGGGGGCTGCTAGACACTAGGGACTACTGTATTGCTACAGGCACAGTTATGGGATGGGTACTTCAGGATGTAAGGTCATTCTTGCGTTCTTTTACTTACATTACAACTGAGTCAGCTTTAAACAGCAATACAAGCACTGTTGGGACTTTTGTATGGGTACTGATATCGGGGATCAGACACCGGAGGGGGGTCATGGGCCACCAGCTGTCAGCATGATTGGATGGGTTGGGGGGTCAGAGCAGGGAGGGGATCTCTGGGCATGGGACTTTGTCTGTCATTATGGGATTGGCAGTTAGTGGGTGAGAGGACACTAGCCACCAGGGAACTGTACTGGGGCTTATTGGGCTAGCAGTCAGAGGGTGGAAGGAGCAACTGGACAGCAGAGATACACTGTCACATAACCAGGCTGGTGGTCGGAAGGAGATGGGACTACCAGGCACTAAGGATTGATGCAGGCTCTTATGGGAATGTGATCAGAGGGAAGGGGGACCACTAGCCACAGATGATGAGTGTTTGACCACATGGCACAGTGATCAGAGAGGGGACCACTATCACAAGGGATTACTTATTGAAGTGCCAGGCAAGGAATTGGAAGGGGCAGGAACTACTATGCACCAGGGATTACTTACTGATGTGTCAGGATGGGGATTGGTGGGAGGGGTGATCACTAGCCACCAGGGACGGCCTTCAGTCAATGGGACCAGGGAAATGGGGTGGGATGCCACCGCACAAGCCTGACACCACTACCCATGCAAATGTGCCATAATTGACATGCAAATGGCCCCTTAGTGTCTCGCATGCCCAATGGGCTCATTTGCATGGGTCCCTTTGAATATCATGCCTAGTGCTCCAATGCTATTGGGTCTGGTACCGCTATTCCCTGAAAAGCAGAGCTCCATGTCAGGGCAGCACTCCTTGACTTAGCGCTGCACTGACATGCCCCTGTATTCAGCTGGAGAGCACCAGAGCACCAGGTGACTGACTATAGCATCCATGGACTCCTGGGTAAGAGCAAAGTGCAGCACAACACTGTGTGCTCTGCTTTGCCCATTTTTGAGTATCAGGCCCCTGATTTTTTTTTTTGCTGGTACAGCTGTTCTTCCTGGCTAAGTATAGTCTCAGAGGACTGTACAACATGCACTTCAGGCTCTTGGATCTTCCACTGCTGCCTAATGCTCTGATGTCAACTGCAGATGATTCTAGGGTTTGTAATAACAGAAGATGTCAGCCTAGACTAAATTAGTCTGATACAACCTACTGCACTACAGTAAATAGCAAGTAAACCAAAATGTTTTTGCACACAAAGTGCACATTGGGACCAGCCCTACACTTGAGTGTGAGGCCCTTTGTGGTGACTGTTCCCCTTTAAGGGGTCGAGTGAGGAATTTTACAAGTATGCCTTGTAAATACTTGTAAATAGTTATGTATTTGTTATTACATATATAGCAAAGCGTCCTCTAAGTTTCACATTTAATAGATGACTTACTGTTCTGATTTACAGTATTGTATTTCATTTTTTGTAGTTCAGTACTTGTTTTTTTACCCTCTCCAGGAACACTGCAACAATTTGGCACTGATTCAATTGACATTACTTTTCTCTTATATATTTTTTTTAAAATTCTTCACTATGTTGTATCTATTTCTTTATAAATTGTGAGAACATGTTTATTAGTTGTGTTGCAAATAGCAAGTCAAGAAATGTCATGGGTAACTAATGGTAGTAAATGAACATCACATAAACATAACATTTACAATTTAAAAAATGGTGACTTCTCAGGTTAAAAGCCCTATTGCATTTTGCATTTTTTGGTGGGGGTTTTCTTGAGATTGTCAGCCCTAATATCCACTCCCTCCCTTAAGCAAATGTCAGATGTGATCTCTTTTCTTTGGGCCCTGTGAGAAGAAAGCCACAAATGTTTCTGCTGGCAACATGTGGTGAGATGTACTTCTCTACCTTTGAAGAGCATAGCACTATGAGGCACTGACATGGAGCTGCAACTTGTGCTTTGAATAGGAGGCTATGGACTGGTGAGAAACATTTGGGTTGACAACCCCAAGAAGATCTCATCATTCATTCACCGAGACTCCTGATACCCATAACTCTAATGTTTTTTCCTTTTGTTGCTTGGGTGGTAGGGGTGGGGAGTTAGGGTTGGAAACCCTAACAGCACATTTCCCTACTTTTGTAGCATTACGTTGAACCCTAACTGGTGCATTAATGCAGTTTATTGCAAAGAATATACTGTATATATACAGATGCACTGGACCATGATGATGAATGTCTCTTGTGTCACCTGGAAAGAGTTGTATGTTTTTTGTCTTACCTGATGATGGCTGTTTGTCATTGCTTGCATTGTCTTTTCGAGGCTGCTTGTGTGGGGTTGGGGGTGGGGAGTTAGGTTGAAAACCCTAATGGCACATTTCCCTATTTTGTTGCTTTAAGTTGAACCCTAACTGGTGCAGTAACACAGTTTTTTTTTGTTTGCAAAGAAGTTCCTTTCTTTTTGAGATCGCATACAAAATGTACATATATGTTTCCTTTTGTTGGTTTTACATCACACAAGTGATATATGTCTTCAGCAATGTTGTCTGTATGAGTTATTCATATCTTCACGTTTCATTCATCTTCATCTTCAGCATTGATTCTCCACAAGACCAATGTTGTTTTAGAGGTTCAAGTTTGAAAAATGCAATAGATCTTTTAACCTGAGAAGTCACCATTTTTTTAATTGTAAATGTGATGTTTAGATAATGTTCATCTACAACCATTAGTTACCCCTGACATTTCTTGACTTGCTATTTGAAACTCAACTAATAAACATGCTCTTACAATTTATAAAGAAATTGACACAATAACAGTGAAGAAGTTTAAAAAAAGTATTAGAGAAAAAATGCCAGTTAAATTAGTATCAAATTGTTGCAGTGTTCCTGGAGAGGGCAAAAAATCAAGTACTACAAAAATGAAATACAATAATGTAAATCAGAACAGTAAGCCATCAACTAAATGTTAAACTTAGACAACGCTTTGTTATATATGTTATAAAAAATGCATAACTACTTACAAATATTTAGAAGGCATACTTGGAATATTCCTCACCTGACCCATTAATTAAGGCAGTTCTGTGAAAAAGCATGAACAGTGCATAGCCAGCACACTAGGCAAACCATTTACATGTTATTCAACATGTTTTTAAGATATGTTGTTAAAACCGTTATCAACTCCAACAAAATAGACAGTATTAACCATTGTCACCTCTTTGTCAACATAAATGTGTGCACTCAAATAAAATAATTATTATGTACAGGTGCAGGCATGCACACAGATACACATTGTATTACATGAATCCATAAAGGCGCCTATAAGCATCACTGCATTCTATCCAACCACCACTGTATCTGAGCTAACTTACATAATGGCCAGAATGCACAGACACTTCATGGTGGAAAATTATTGTTTGAGTGTCTAAACAAGACTACCTGTAGTAAAGTTAGTTATTGGTGTCACAACTTTGACTCCCAGCGAGTCAAGTTGTATCAGCAGGAGGCAGTTCACAGAATGGGTTACCCTCAGTGATTGGGTACTGTTCCTACCATACCTTGTGCACTCCCAGCCAGAGTTAGCATTGGTAAACAACTGTCTGGATGTGGGATATGTAGAGAAATCCACAATATGTCATCAGTCACTTCTCTGTCAATATTTCCACAGGAAAGACAAACATAACTGCTGACATATTTTAATGTGAAGTACCGCCTTACTGGATTTCCATCTTCTTCCAAGGAGTTGATGACTGCCATCAGAAACTCTATTACATCTTGATGAACATTGTTGGCAAATGTGCTTATACTGGTCATAAGATGCCACAGCTCAATGCAGTGGCACCAATGACTGCACATAATTATTTTGCTATTGACTGAGACATATAACTTGCTTCAGTGACTCTGTCAATACAGTTGATTTTGAAGCAGTTATTTTGGTAACAAATTCAGGCAAATGTAGTAACGCCTGCATCACAGAATTAGCATGGTAATTAACTCCAGTACTGTTGTCAAATGAGACAATTGCAGATTAAACAGTTGTTTTTTTTTGCTGGAGGTGATCTAGTATCATCAGCCACAGATGATTGCTTATCATCTCTTGAAGTGGAAGAATCATGTACAGCAGACTTCTTCTTCTTCAGTGTCTGTGCGTATACTGTTAGGTGGGCAACTCAATTAGGGTGCCACAATTAGGGTGACGGAAAAAGGTCATGAGTGATAGGGGTGCTTGGGATTTTGCAGCACCCAATTCACTAATGGATGGCAGACTGGGAGGATCAGCTGCAAGATGTGGGGCAGCAGTGTGCTGCACTAGACCCTGGTGGTCTAGCGGTCTCCCCTACCTGAACCCTGATGCAGCCATGTTTGTCAGTAATGAAGAGATCCACCTCCAAGAACCCGATGCTGTCCATAGTAATTAATAAATACCAAGATCCCCTCCCTGAATCCTGTTGCAATAAATTCATTTACAGTTTTCTGGTAGTCTAGTGGCTTCAACCCCCACCCAGCAATGCCCATCTCGACAGTGAGTTAGCGACTGGCTCTGCCTCATCACTCACCTCCACGGTCAGCCGCCAACTGAGCTGTGACTGAGCATTGTACTATATACAGTACATGCTCAATGACTGAGATGTCATTCACTGAGCTCATACTATATACAGTACAGTGCTCAGTCAAAGTGCAGTTGTCGGCTGGCTGTGGAGGTGAGTCTTGGGCAGAGCCAGTTGCCAACTCACTGACGAGATGGGCACTGCCAGGTTTTGGGGGTGCCACTAGACTACCAGGGAAATTGTAAATGGGTTTATTGTAACAGGAATCGGGGAAGGGAGTCTTGATATTTATTAATTACTATGGACAGCATCAGGGTTCAGGGAGGGGGAGCTCTTCATTAATAACAAACACGGCTGCATTGGATTCTGGAAGGGGGGATCACTTTATTAATTAATAACACCCGTGGCTGCATGGGGGTTTGGGGATGGGGGTCTTCTTATTAATACCAACACAGCTGCATTGGAGTTCAGGGGAGGGTGCTCTCTTTGTTAATAACACATAAGACTGCATCGGGGCTTGAGGAAGGGGGTCTCTATTAATAACATACACGGCTACATCAGGGTTTGGGGAGGGGGATCTATTTATTACTAACAAACATGGCAGCATTGGGGATGGGGGGACACTAGACCACCAGGAATATGGCACTGTGCTGAACTGTGCCATGGGATGATTTCTAAGTTCCCTTAAATCAGCCCTGGCTGGCCTAAGGGTACTTAGAAAACTGTCCTTGGGGTGCATTTTGTAAATACCATTTTTGGAGATGAGGCAGCTTGCGTCTGCCACAGTCCCCCTTGCACCAGGTAGCAGCCCATTTTGGGGTGCACCAGTGGCGCAAGCCCCCTTTGGGGTAGGCAGCCTGTGGCTGACACAGGCTGCCTTTGTGAATAGCTTGGGGGGCATTTCTGGACACAAAGTGCACCTTGCACCATATATGTTTGGTGCAGGCACCTTGCGTCCTACTTTGGGCTTTGAGAATCGGGCCCCAAGTGAGCAGGCGATTGTACTCTATTATGACGCACTTTTTCTCAGTATGAATTGGATTGTGTGTAACATTGATAATGTACAATCTTGCTAGAATTCTGATGCGTGACAGACCAGCATAACTCATATCATCTTTGAAGATAGAATTCTCTATGTTGATCTTTGCAGCATCTAAACTTAAAACTTGTGGCTTATGAATTGACACGGTGTACACAACACACAGTGGAAACTTTTCACGCTACATAAATGTTTTTACAAGCTGGAATTTTACAGAGCATTTTTTGATGCCTTGAGGGTAACCATTGTTGTTAAATTTTACCACAACAATTTTAGCAAATGTTCTCTGAACACTGTATTGAAAGTCAACTATGTGTCCCATTGCACCGTTGACCAGTTCATGATCCACGTCAAGACTGCGACATAGCATCCCACATGCATTTTTACAGACTGTAAAAGCTGACTCTAGACAAGCCATTCTTGACATGTCTACCTTCAACTCTTTTAGATGGTCAAGCATCTTTGAGATCATTGTCAGGCTTAGACAGACTCCATTGATTGACTCAAGCAATGGTAGTGTGACAACTGGCTGTTGCTGTCTCTCCAGCATTATCTTACTGTGCATACTGTTTAAGCCTCAGCATCAAACACACAATTTGTGTGCTGTCACAGCATAGTTTGCTAAAGACATGGAACTCTTGCCTTTGCCTATCACGCTTCCTCAACAGTAAGTCTAGAAAAGATATGCTTCCCATTCATGAATGCAAGTTGAAGGAGGTCACCAAAAACAAAATTTTTGCCTCCAAAGGCAACTTCATCATCTCTGCCAACAATTTCCTGCTGGTGTAGGTGAATGAAGGCAAGCATTACATTAGAGACCACACTGATCTCATCAGTACTCAAGAGGCCCAGTTTGTCAAACATATTGTGTAGGTCACTTGCAACTTCAAAAGACAACTTGAGGTATTCACCAGTTTTCCCATGTTCAACAGGCAGCATAAAAATATGGTGTACAGTCACTCCACCTATATTATATACTGCAAGCCCAGTCAGAGCAGTCACAACTGTAGACATTGCTACTCCAGTATGTTTCCTTATATTGGCACTAATTGCTTGAATAAAATACTTTTTTCTGTGCCAGCTGAATCACTGATAAACATAGATAATGGTTTGTGTTTGTCACAACAGCATTCTTTTTTACAATGCTGAACGCTATAGTGAATGACATGTGGCACAGCAGTATATAGAACTTGCTGCTGTTGATTTAACTGCTGCTCCATGACAGAGATGTCAACATGAGGTTGGCATGCCTGTTCCCACTCCAGAGCATGGGTCTCTCAGGGATTAATGTATGGCTTGGGAGGGGGGGATTGGACCATGAGGCCGAAGGCTGAGTGGTTCCAATCACCCAGCCATACATTAATCCCTGACAGACACACACTCTGGAGTGGGTTAATCCACTTGTAACATGGGGAAGAGAAAGGGTTTGGTACTCTTTTTATATGTTTCCCTTCCTCATGTTAAATTTGCGTATAAGTACTTTTAAAGTGCAAAATTACAAAGGTTCCGGGAAGATATTAAGGTTCCTATCATGGGGAAGAGAAAGGGGTTGCACCTGACTGGAGAAATTACATGCTGAACTTTTTTATATTGTAACTGCAATGGTGAACAATTGCTGTTTACATGCAGATGTGATCAACGTTACAGAATATGTGCTCATTTTGACTGACTTAGTTTTGTAAACTGTGGAATCATCTCCATTGTTCTGCTGTGTTTGATGTTTGGGATGTGGCTGTTGTGCATTATGGGAAATGCATATATTTAAATGCAGAGGAGATATGAGATCTGGTAGTTGTTGCTGCAATTCCCTTGGCTGACCTACAGATGGTAGTACACTGAGGCTTGCATCTTTTTTAGCTGTGAATTTTACAGGCAAAATTGCACATTAATAACTTTGCCCCCTTTCAACTGATTTACATGAAATTTAGAAAGCACAGCCTCTGTGTCAGGAACTCTTGATCCTGTAAATTCCATGTAGATCGGTTCAGGGGAGGCAAAGTTACAGAGGTACAAACAAATGCAACAGTCTCAGTTTTTGAAAATGTTAAGCCTTGTTTTATTTATTTATTTCAGATTGGGATTAATACCTTTGAGTCAGAGACTCATTTACAAATGTTCCAAGTCATACAGATACGTAAGACGAACAGACAGAACATAGGTTAACATAACACAGATTGTATGGTAAGATACATTGCAAAATTACATAGGGTCCATATTAATACATAGGTTGTAGTGGTCAGTCATTAATCCTGGGCACCCAGGACACAACATAACTAGATTAGGAATCAGTGCCTAATGGAGAGAGCTGTTTACATTACAGATGCAGATTCAAATGTATGGTCTTGCCAGGATAAGTGCAGAATACAGCAAGAATAACACAGAAAACTTGCTTGGTAGAGTGAAGCAGCCAGGGAAGGCTTAGTCAGCTCATGGCATAGGAGATGGGGTGTGGAGGGGAGGAGAAGTGTGGGGAAAAAACTGGGGAAGGGAGGAGAGGAGAAGGGGGATTTGGTGGAGATGGGGTGAAATACTAGCGAGTGGGCCGGGAGAGTGAGTAATGGGTTGCACAAGGGGGAGTTGGCTGGAAGAAGGAGGAGGGGAGTGGTGTTGGGGGATATCAAAGGGGAGGAGATGTGAGGTGGGGGCAGTGGTGACGGGGGGAGTATTTTAGCAGGTTTTTGCCACCCAATAACTAAAAAAACAGGAGATTTTGAAACCTGAAACTTTCAAGTTTGATAGAGATTGGTCCAAGGTGTGTGCTTTTGTGGTTTTTAGGTCCCACTGTTTAAGTACTTTTTTAAATATTTAAAAAAAAGACATGGAGGCAATCTGGGAAATCAGGCAATCTGTAAAATCATATGTGGCATACATTACTGTGCAGTTACTGAAAATAGAGTACGTGTTTCTGAGCCAATAGACCAAGTAAAAAAAAAACAAAACACTACAAAGTCATATAGATATTTTAAAGCTCCTTATGATGGAACTACTAGAAATTTCACTTAAGCATATCTATTCTTGTTTGACACTTATCTGTTGACCGGCCGTGAATTGCAGGCTAAGACTGAATGGTACTAATGCATCTGTAAGAGGTTCTTGTGAGAGGGGGAAGACAATGTTGGCGGACACAACCATATATTAATTGAGGATTAATGTATGATCAGCTGATGCAAGTTGACCAATCCTGTGCAACCCTTTCTCTTCCCCATGTTACAAGGCTGTTTCAACCTCTGACTTCAGTACAGTTGGATTATTCACAGGAAAAGGAACTCTCAGTGCACCTTCTTCCTCTGGATCACAATTGTCCTGAAAAGTTACTGGAGTGTTATCTTCCAGTTGTTCTCTAACTTTTCCATCTGTTCTTTCTCTAATTCTACTATTTATATGTAGACAGCTGAGCTTTCAGTGTTAAAGGTCTTGTAGCTCAAATTGAATTGCTTCTCATATATGTCTGATTGGTGTGCAGTGATGAAAGCAATACTCACTGTGCAAACCTGAAACCATGACCCAACAACAGCGCCCGCAGAATGGGCAAATGTCAGAGAATGTTGACACTCAGTGGATGAGCGAGGAATCACACACGGCACATACAGAGCATGGGTGTAGGCAGGCATACTCCAAGCACTCCATGGTGTGCAATTTTATTTAAGGGGGGTAGCAAATAAGCTCTGAACTGCTTCCTTTTTCCATGAAAACTAACAAAAAAAATACTAAACCTTTCTGTAATTTTATTCATAGGAGTCAAAACTAGAAGGACTGGTCACTAATACTCTCTTTGCATCCCAAGGACAATACAACGTTACAGGCTCTGGGCTGGTATGGTGTTCTAGAATAATGCATGCATTATCCTGCAATGCAATAATTGTATTTACCCATGCATGGCAACAACCACTGTCATGAGATACAACTTTTGTATTTATTGTGCCAAATGAGGCAACAAACAGTCCTGGTGTACATTTGTATATTGTCTGGCTACACCGTGGGGTGGGGGTAGCTCACCCTAACAAGGTGGGTTGGGGTGGGGTAGCAGTGAGTCCACTTGGTGTGCAGAACTGAAATCACTTTCTACACCCCTGATACAGAGGAGCGCACAGAGTAGCAGGACACAAGGGAATGCACAGGAAACCATGAAAGAGGGGACAGGGGCCGTGCCAGTGCAGGGCAGAGTTGCACAGGACTCATTGCCATGGGGACAGGATGGGCGAAATGGAAACATGCTGCTGATGCCGGCAATGAGTCAGGTGTGTGTCGTGCATAAAAGCAAGTTGCAGATCGCGGTGGTACCACAGTTGTCTGACACCCATGCAGACAGCAACATGGCCATTGAATTCCTATGCAGCCAGAAGGGGATGCCGCTAGCACTACACACCGGGTACGTGTACTGCTGTGGCAAGGAGGGACCCCAGCAGACTTACTGGTGGTGTGCAGATGCCTGACACTACAGCTGCTGGCCTGTATGCACACCATGGAGGAAAGGGCAGTGTTTACAATAAGAGAGCACAATTAGTCACTGATGCCATGGATATTGGCATACAATGGGTGATAGGTGATCTCTGGGAGTGGGCCAGGTCGAGCATTGAGACAGCATTGCATGTGGTGGTGGAGTGCACTATGTGGGTACTAGCAGCCATTGCCGGACAGATGCCTGGCATGCGACTCCTTTGGCAGATGGTGCAGCACATATGACAAGTGGTGAGGGGGGTGCCCGGTGACCCCAACTGCAGTGATGGATCTGGTCATCCCTGATGAACTCAGAGTCACCAGCACTGGTGAACACTTCATGTTGTTCGACAGTGGACAGGAGCAGGACCAGCTGGTGGTGCATGCTACCAACAGGAGCTTCCGGTTTCTTACCGAATGCCAAGACTGGTTGATGGATGGCACCTTTAGATCATGCACAGTGCTGTTTGACCAGCTGTACACCATCCGTGGTGTGTGGTCTGGGGTCATTGTGCCAGCAGTGTACACCCTCATGTGCTCCAGAAGGGTACAAAGCTATGTCTGGCTGTTTACACAGCTTAAGAGCCACTGACCCGAACTGTCACCCATTAGTGCCATGCTTGATTTTGAGTGTGCGAGTGGGAGGGGGTCACCACTGTGTCCCCCACTACCCAGGTCAAGGACTGCTTTTTTAATTTTTTCCAGGCACTGTGGCACAGGATGCATCAGTGCTCTGAGGTCCATGAGCAATATGCACTGATGCAGACTTCGCCCTGCACCTGCGATGCTGTTGGTAAGGCAAGGCAAAGGCAAGGCAAATTTTATTTAAAATACACCCAATCCCAGAGGCTCTGAGCACCATACATAAAACAAACTCAACACAACATCAATAAATAAGATAATCATAAAACTACAATACAGCTAAATAGAATTCAATAAATAAATAAAAAAGAAATCGGGACAGGTAACATGACAAGTCAGTATAGGGCAATATTTACCATGCTGGATTGGGAAAAGCCTGCTCAAACAGGAAGGCCTTGAGGCATGCCTTAAATACCTCCACTGAAGGGGCCTCCCTTATTGATGGAGAAAGCAAATTCCACAAGATGGGGCCAGCAATGCTGAAAGCTCTGTTGCCGGCAGTTTTTAACCTCGTCCTGGGAATCGCAAGGAGGCCCCTCCAGGAGGAATGGAGGGAGCAGACTGAGGCAGCAGGTGTAAGAAGGTCCACCAGGTAACCAGGGTCCAGGTCATGTAGGGCCTTAAAGGTGAGCAAGCTCACCTTGAAGAGGATCCTTCACCTGACCGGCAGCCAGTGCAGTTCGCGCAGCATCGGGGTGATGTGGCAATACTTACTTTTCCCCATCAGCAAACTGGCAGCTGCATTCTGCACTAGCTGAAGTTAGTGGAGGACACCTCCTGAGACCCCAAGGTAGAGCACATTACAGTAATCAAGCCATGACATCATGAAGGCATGCACTAAGGTAGGGATGTCCAGGGGCGGAACCAGGGGCTTAATTCTGGTGATATTTCTCAGATGGTAAAAGATGACACGAACCACGTCTGACACCTGAGCCTCAAGTGTCAAACTGCTGTTCAGAATAACACCCAGGGTATGCACCCTGGAGGAGGCCTTCAAAGGCACAGAACCCAGGATGAGTTCTGCTCTGCACCTGAGGCCATCCTATCATGCCCTCTGTTTGACTACACTACCAGTACCTCCGTCTTATCGGGGTTCAGTTGCAATCAGCTGGAGGCCATCCAGTCATTGATTTCATCAAGGCAGTTGTTAAGCATGTCCACTGCATTGGATGTCCCTGATGCAGAAGAAAGATACAGCTGGGTATCATTGGCATAGCAATGAAAACCCAAGCCATGTTTTCTAATGAGCCCTCCCAAGGGAAGCATGTACATAGCGAACAACATTGGTGACAAGATGAACCCTGGGGTACTCCACAAGACAGGAGACTAGGGGAGGAGGAGAAATTCCCCATCACTACCCTTTGCCTCCTGTTTGTGAGAAAGGACTCAAACCAGCAGATGACTGTGCCGGCAAGTCCATAAAATTTCCTCAGGCGGTCAAGTAGCACACAATGGTCTACTGTGTGAAAAGCTGAGGAGAGATCGAGGTGAATGAGAATTGTCCCCTCTCCTCAATCTCTTGCCCTGAGAAGGTCATTGTGCATCCGAGCTAATGCAGTTTCCATGCTGTGCCTCGCCCAAAACCCAGATTGGAGAGGCTCATATAGATCAAAGGCCATGAGGTGCTCCTCAAGCTGCAGCGCCGCAATCTTCTCAACAACCTTACCCAACAATGGAAGGTTGGAGATAGGATGGTAATTTGCCTTGATGTCAGGGTCCAGAGATGGTTTCTTCAGAAGGGGTCTCACTAATGCCTCCTTCAAGACATCGGGAAGGACTCCCTCTGAGAGGGAACACCGGACAATCAAGGCAAACACCGGGCCAATGGAGTTGACAGATCCCACTAAGAAATGCATTGGCACCGGGTCCAGTTCACAATATGTGTGCCTCAGCTTTGAAGCAACCCCAATGACCCCAATCACCTCCACTGGCCTAAACTCGCCTCAACTCGATGGAGTGCTCTCCGGGCATCTGAGACAATCACTGTTGGCTGAAAATCATCTCACTGGTGGAACACCATGCCTGATGGCAAACACACTGCCTGAGAAGAACCAAGCAAACTCTTTGCATAAAGCATCTGAAAAGGCTTTTTTCAGCTGGAGACAGGCTGGATTTAACAGCCTGTCTACAGTCCAAAAAAGCACATTTGGTCGATTCTTCCTGGTAGCAATCTCCCTGGACAGGATTGCCCCCTGGTACTCACCATAGAGAGCACGCAGAGCCAGCTTGTCCATCCCCAGGCCCGACCTCCACCAACAGTGCTCTAACCTCTGACCCAAAACTTTCATTGCCTTAAGTTCCCCATCAAACCATGGGGACCTCAAGTGAGAAGGTTTGTGTCATACACGGACCCGTACAAGGGAGTTGAGCGCCCCAGATAATACCTTATTATACGCGGCAACTGTGGCGTACATACCTCCTCACATGCAGTGTCCACACTAGATATGTCATCTACCACCAGAAAACCCTCGGGAGTCAGATCCCTCAAAGGGAAGTAGCTCACCATCTCAGTAGAGGAAGGGTTCTCGGGGGGGGGGGTGCCCCGAATGAGAACTCCACTGTGCAATGATTAGACCAACCGACCCTATCAGTCTTGAGGTTCTTGATCTCAAGCCCCAGTGAGAAGACCAGGTCCAACACGTGACTGCCCTGATGGGTCATGGAGGAAACTTCCTGCAATAGGTCCAGCGATTACGTGGTCTGGAGGAAGCTGTAACCAAGCCTAGATGATTCGTCATTGGCCCAAACATTAAAGTCCCCCAGAATTAAACATCTCGGGACCTCCAATGTTTTGCAGATGATGAAATTGGCTACCTCCTGCAGAAAATCTGCCACTGCTCCAGGAGGGCAAAAGATTTGGAGAATTCTGCAGCTTGCACCCGGACCCCCCCCCCGAATGGCTATGCATTCAAAGGAACCTGGTCCTCTCACTGGGTGCACGGTGAATCCCAGCTTGGATCTAAAACAGATGGCAACTCTCCACCCCTCATGTTCCACTTTGGGGGCAGTGCAACAGAGTACCTGGGAGGCGTCAAAGACCGGCTTAGCATCATCACCCACCCAGGTCTTGGTAATGCAAGCCAGATCAACTGAGGAAACCAAATCTGCTATAATTACGGTCTTGTTTCTAATCCTTTAAATCTCTTCTGAAACCTCTGTTGAAGGAAAACTGCCAGTGCTATGCCCAAAGTCCCCCCTTTTGATATTTTATATGGCACTTACCACTGTATTTGCCCCCTGGCTCTCCCTGCTCTCCTTCTTTCTTTTGTTTTGCACTCCTGTCTGTCTATGCCCTGCTTCTCCCCAAGCCTCAATCCCTTACACCTTTTCCCCCCTCATCCTAATTATCTTCGACTATTCCTACCTCACCTTGTGGATCATGCTCTGCCTTCCCCCTTACCTCCTTCCATTCCAATCGTATTATGCAGTTAGCTGCTTGCACTTATGTATATATGTAAAAATCTGAGTAATCTGACTGTACCTTGTTATGTATTGTGTGAACTATTGTATAAATCTGTAGTGTCTTCCTTTTTATTTTTTTCCTTTCCTTTTATGTATGCTATGTGTGTCCCCCCAGGACCACCTTGCAAATGAGTATCTCAATGGTGTATTTCCTGGTTAAAAATAAAATTGAATTGAATTGATCTGACATTGCATAGTACTACCCGCAGGGGATTGGTGGACAATGCAGCCCCTCTGGCTACCTGCCCACTCAGTCTGGTGGGAACCCTGGGGATGGGGACCAAACACGTCTGGCCTCTCCCTTGGGCTCAATGAACCCCAGGATGTCTTCTGCACCTAACTACTCCTATTCTGACCCCTCCCAACGTGGTACTCACTCTCGTGCCCGTGGAGGACATGTCCGGTGTCTTCGAGGAGATGAGGGAATGGGACTACCTCCAGAGACATGAAGAACTATGCAAACCATCCTCAATTATTTTGAGGACAATTAGATTGGCTGGCTGACAGGATGCTCAGGGAGGAGGAGGCCCACCTTCCCTGTGGCACAGTGGAACTGCCACAAGGCCACCCACCAGGGGCTTGCATGGACAAACAATGTGGTAGAGGAGTGGCACAGGGCATTTAACACCTGCATCGGTACATGCCACCCCAGCATCTGGTGTTTGCTTCAATATCTGCAGCAGGAGAAGTGACTATTGGAGATAAAGATAGAGCAGTTGGTATCCAGGGCACAGACGGCACAGGTGCACAAGAAGTACAGAGATCTGAACACCAGGATAGCTGCTGTTGTCACAGAGTATGCCACATGTGGCCACTTCAATTATTTACGTGGCTTGGCTCACAACTTTCAGTTCCAGATGTAACCTCGGGGCTGGCATTCCAGTGCCGTGGTAGGGGTGGTGGTGTTTCTTGGATGGGGTCGGCTTGTGGAGTCACCCATGTGATGGTCATCAGTTTGCCAGTCACTCTCCAGAGTCACTCTTTTGATGGCTGCCCTTTTGCGGTTCGCTCTCCAGAGTCACCCTTTTGATGGTCACCCATGTTGTGGGCTGCATTTCAACTGTTCACTGTAGTGCTGGCATCCATTCAGCCATCGCTGTGGAATTTTTGCTTATATCACATGAAACCACCTGATTTGCCTTTTAATGAGCATTCACGTCTCTGTGGCTTGAACAGGAAAAGTAGAGCAACATTGTAATGCTCTCTTTTCTCGGGAGATTTTAGAGTCAATTTGCAATGATCAATTAGCCAAGGCTTGTGTCTTTTGATCAGACTTCCTTGCACACCAGTTGCTTGGAAGATATTCATTGCTGGATTATACTCAAAAGGTGACTTCGAAGAGACACATGTTCTCTGTGGCATTGTGTTACTGTGGGTAGCATGTGTCAGTCAAACTGTTTTTTTGAATGTTTGTGGAACATGGCTTGTTTGCAGCAAGACCTTCAATCTGGTTGTCAGACTTAAGACACAACACCTGTTTTGTTTGCAGTCTATGTTCAAGTACCATATTGCTGTGGCTTTGCTGTACAGACATGTTCCGATCAAATGGACAGTTCCTTTGTAGGCTCCACATTCATGGTGTGACAGAGTTTTCATTCCTAGAGACCTCAAATGTGAACTGATAGATCTACTGTTGTTGGAAAGCTCATTCCATTGCTCCTGCAAGCATGTTTGTTTGTTTTTGGTAATGTATGGTGTAACATACTGTACCAGGGCCATGGAACTGTCAGCAACAAATTGAACATCTACTGTATGTTTGCCTGCCTTGGTAACAACAGAATAGGCTATAGTCATTTATGAATGCCTCATTTAATTTTCTAGGCAATTCATTCATCCTCTTTGTAGATTTCGCTTTTAGATGGTGTCACATGGCAGAGAACAATTCATTCATGCGCCCATTTTCAGACACAAGTCTTGAAAATCCAAACCAACACCTCACGTACCAGTTGCCATGATTTTTCACCTTTTGATGACTGTATTTATAACAGATGTGTCACTGATCAACCAGTTTCCATAACATTGGACTGTTGTACTTGTCAGGAAGTTGACATGTAATGTACTGCATGATAAACTTGAGGATTTCACTGCCTTCACTATCACCAATATGGGGTGCATCTTTTATCCACAATAGCATGTGGATATGATGAGCACCATGTGCTTGGTATTCACATCTCCAAAAGTAATGTTCTACAATACCAAGAGGTGGGTTAGTCTTTGAAAGAATGAACCTCAGTAGTGCAGTGCATTAAATTAGTGATGAAAGTGTTGTGACACAGACACTGGATCTAGACAGCACATCTCACCAAGAGTCACTGATGTTATTCCATCAGCATCTGCATTTGTCCACTTTCATTTGTCCAGCAGGGTTTACCTATAGCGATGCAGCAACTGCTTCGCCAACATCCCCGACAGTGACAGCCACAATGCCGAGTGTCGGCACTGCACTGTCGGGCATGTCTCCCTGTTTCCATGTCGGAGTTGTGTTGGGGAAGGGGCGCAACACTGGGAGCTGCACCGTCAGTGTCTGTAGGGACCAGCACAGCGACCCAATGGTTTTAGGTGAAATCTGTCCCTGTGCTGGTCTTCGAGGTGGTGGTGTCACTCTTCGGTCAGTACACCATCCAGCAGTACCTCCCAGTTCATTCAGCATAGCTTAGAGTAACAAACCAAGTGGTTGCACCATACTCTTGTAGCATGCACATTACTTCTGAGTGCCCTCCTTACCAGTATTCTTTGATACCATGCATACCGTGTAGGATGGAGTTCAGATTTACTTCTAGTGTCTCGTCCTTGTTTTTCAACTTTTGCAAGAATTCTGCTGCTGTGAGACCATGCAGTGATATGGTCATCCAAGTGTAGGTGCAATAGACACAGACAATATACTTAACTCGCTCTCCCATAGGAGGTGAAACAAGCACTGAATATTCCTTCTGAACTTCCCATCAGAATTCAGAACTCTACATGCTTGGTGCTCTGCTCCAGGAGCATGTACCTCATGCTCAGTGACCACCAGTAGCATGTTGGAAAAGGTCAGGAAAGCATCATACTTCCAATGTACTCTCCCAGACACTGACAGGATTGCCTTCAATCTGTTTCATTTGATACAAGTCATTGTTGTCTTTGACTGGATCCTTGCATGGAAAAGAGGAACTCTGTACTGCTCATATGCATTTTTATCCATAGACATCAAAACCTTCTCAATCATCACTGTCCCTGGTGTTTAGTATTCCAAATTGAGTGTCAGCATCACTAATGTGGTTGACATTTAAATCCTCATAGAATGGATTTTGACCTTTTGTAGAGGTTTTTTTATTTATTTACAATTTATTCCACCACCGTGGAGCCGACAGGTGGCTCTGGCCCTCCCTTGGAGGGACTCATCCTCCAGCTCCAATTGTCCCCTGCTCTGTTGAATCACCCCATGATTCCCCCATGTATTGCCCCCTGCAGTGGAGGAGCACCGGCTTACTCCCCCCTGGAGCACAAATCCAGAAGTTGGGGAAGGATGTATCAAGCCATCATGGGCCTTGTCGGCTCCCAGTATTTTCCTCCTATCCCCCCCCCCGAGGCCCACAAACATGCAATGGGCAGAGTGGCTGGCTCTGCCTCCATGGAGGCAGCCATGCGCCCTGGACATGGGCCTTCCCCATACATAGCTGCATGCCTGTGCCAACACCCAGCTACTGCTGGGTGTTAGTCTACAGCATGCAGTGCTGTCCCCCTTCCCCAAGGAAGGACAGTTGTCTACAGATGTTCAATCCTTCCTCATCCCTGCAGGCCCCTAAACAACCCAAGTCTGTTCTCGAACTCAGGTCACTGGCGTGGCGTGAGGTGTGGCATCCAGTGCCTCAACCCTCAGCCCTTGTAGAGCCTTTTTAACTCTCTGTATATTCCCAACATGCTGCCAAATTGTTTTTGACTTTGTTGAAACACTATTCACCAAAAATGCCAATGCTCTTGTCCCAAGTTATGGCCTCAATATTTTCCTGGAGTGGGAGTGGAAAGCACGATAGATTCCTTCAATGGCTTTATGAGTTCTTTCTTTGGCAAGTTTTAAAGATTTGCGTGCAGTCTTATAATTGTTTGGAATGGTTTCATAGTTTGGATCAGAATCTGCCCAAAACAAGTTCAAAGCAAGTAATCTTTGTAGGTGTCACATTTGGCTCCATGTTGTTTAAAACAGATCCTGGAGGCAGTACATCTGCTTTTATCTTTCTGAAACAGTACACGCATATGTGCATTATGTCACGTAATGCAAAGTCACTCTTAAATAGGAAGTATGCCACCAAATGTCTCCACATCTCATTCTACTTGACAATATGTGTCAGATCTACTTTCACTGTCTGTAAACCATAAAATAACTGCTTGCATGAGACACATTCAAATTCAAATTTTTCTCTCTCTGCCAGCTCAGATGTGACTGTTTCATTTCCAAATGTGTCAGTTAACTGTGTTTCTGTTAGTGTAACATAACTAGGCATGTGCTGTGCATTCTGAATTGAGAACTCATCAGAAGGTGCATCTTTTTTTGGAGTTGACGAAGAAACGCTGTGGCATTGTTCATGTCACCTTCTGTCAATGAACGATCTAGGCATGCAGATTTACTAACAGCGCTACTTACTCGGTACAGTTTAGAAACACATCTGTGCATTCCTGTATTATGCACAGTAATTATGCACATGTGGTGGAATACACTGCCTCAAGCTGCTGTGTACAAACATGCCAGCAAGTGGCCCATCAAACCACTGTGGGATCTGATTGTGCATTTGTCTATGTTTTGTATCAGTTCATATTTTTGGTTAGTCTTTGTGATAATGAAAAGATTGATGAAGTCCTTAACCTCATCAAAATACTTTTGTCTAAGGTTACATGTGTTATCACATGACCATGTAAGACACTGTATCTTGCTCCATTCTGTTGAAGAGTCACTGTCTTCCTCCATCTCATGCAAATCATGATTTTCATCCAGGGGCAAAACACTGCGTTTTCTCAGCTTCATCAACACAGTTAGTTACTTGCTTACTGTGTGGATGGTGCGTTTCTTCTCCAAAATATGCTTCTCTCTGCTCACTGTGCAGCCCAGACTCATCAAAGATGAGGCAGAAGTTCTGGCTGTTGAGATCTAGGAACTCCTGCAACTTGATCTTAATCTTGAAAATCTTTTTCTTCAATTCGTCTATTTGAGCCATAATCAGTAACCACAGACATGATCGAACATTTCAGAGCCATATGTACAAATTGTGTAACTCTGAGATGTGATTTAATAATCTGTATTTTTCTTTTAATTTTCTTAGTTTTATGTCTCATTATTGTAGATCTTATCTGCTCTGTTTTTACTTTGAGAGACAACATCTTAAAATAGCTTGACTCTGATGGATGGTAGCTGAACACAGATTTTTTATTTCTTGTTTCCTTTGCTGCCTGCTATTCTATTTTCTTTGCTTGTGTTGTATTCTGTCACTTTTGTTACTATGTTGCGTTTTTTTGTAACAAACTTTGTGACAAACTATGGCCTCTGTAGCCATATCTGCCATGTTTCTTTCTCTTCTTTAATTTGTGCTGTGACATGTATCAGATGTTGCCTGTGATGCCTAGACTTTCTCTTTTTTTCTCACATTTAGTCCCAAGCTACTTACCTGTTTTCTTAACTCTGTCCCGTTGGAGGTTGTAATCTAGTGCACTTTATTCACTATAGTCCTGATCCTAGCCTCCACTGCTCTGTAATTACAGTAACTGTCTGTATTGTACCATAGTCTTAGTTTTGGTATTCCAGATTATCTGGTGTATTGTTGTTGTACTATTGACATAATCTCTGCCTTCAATGGTTTTATATAGTCAGTGTCAGTGGCTCAGCAGGTTGCACTCTCACCCCTGAGGTCAGAAGATCAGAAGGCTGTGGGTTATATCCCCACACTAGGCACTTGGGTTAAATCCCAATACTGACACTGTAGTACAGCATGAGGGGGGTGCTGCACTCCTGAGGTACCATCTTTTGGATGAGATATTAAACCGAGGTCCCATCTGCCTGTTCTGGTGGTAGTTCAGGTGCATGTTAAAGATCCCATGGCACTTCTTGAAAAGAGTAGGGGTGTTTATTAAAGGAAAAATCAAACAATAATTCTAAACTAATTCTTAATACATAGCCATAATATCTGGGGTTAATACTATTTAGCCATAAATACTGAATAATGAAAAAGGAAAACAAATTAAAAACAACATTGCAATCTTGTTTTAACAATTACAAGAATTGCTAAATCATAAACCTAAACAACATAACATAATCCGACAGTAATAAATTGATGCAAATGCATGAAAGGTAAAGGGAAATCAAAACAAAATCCTCTGAAATATATATATTCTGTCCAACCGCATGGACACATAATTACTACGTACAACGAAAAACTCTTAAAAAAAAGTAGGTAAAGATTACAGTCTTGTTAAAAAATCACAAGAATACTTCAATATTGCATCTAGCAGGACAGTAATAATCTAGTCATGCTACAGAAGGAGAATGAATGTGGTCTATGTCACTGGAGTGTCCGAATTCATAATCTACATTTGTCTCCACCTGGATTGTAGATCTCCCTTGTAAATATATTGGTTTCAGTTGCATAAATACTGTTCAATTCATACTATAATTTTGCTATTGATTCAATATGATTTATTTGCTTCTGCTGTAATGAGAATAAAGTACGAACATTCCATATATACCACTTAATCACTAGTAACACAACATGTAAGGTACTCCTATTCCATCTTAATGCTTGTCCAGTGTAATGACCGAACATAAATGCTTCATAAGAAATCTACCTAAACCAGGATGCAACCCATTCTGTTGCTAAAAAATATCTCCAAAACCTTGAATATATGAACATGTGAAAAATAGGTGTTCCATGGTATCCAGTTCCTGATAACAGTGTGGCCCACTACAATATCTGTTCTCCAACTGCTTGTGTTTATGATTTGCTTTTATGTTGATTTTCCCATGGCAACTTAACCAATGCAAATCCCTCATTTTAATAGGTATTCTGGATTCTTTTACAAGATGCAATACTGAGGAGGTATGAAAGTCTGGACAATTAGGGAATATGATTGCTTCGGTATAAAAAGTTCCCTGCACCCAGAGATAGACTTCCTTGATTTTGTAATCAGCATGGAACATGTAACCTGCCATCATTTAATTTAAAAAAAGGATTCCCTAATACACTCGGGGGTGGCTGTAGACCTTTTTAGCTGTCTCAGTTGACCTTGTTCCCATTAGGATAACCACACTGAACAGGCAGAATGAAGCACAGGAACCCAATGTTGTCCCGAAAAACTAATAGTGGTCTTCAGTTTGTGTAGAAAAAAATACTAGAGAAAAAGGATATGGGGTTGATCATCCCTAGTCCTCCCTGCTGTATGGATAAATAAGTAATATTCCTTTTGATGGGATTCAACCGACTACCCCATATTGCCTGAAAGAAAATTGCTGAGAATAGTGTTTTTTTAACTGTTTGGGTGGTGGAAAAATGTGACAAATATACAGAAAGATGGGTACCAAAATGTTTTTACAAGATAAACCCTCTTCTTCTTATTGCGTTTCCGTTTATTCCATCCTCCGACAAGTTGTTGGCCTTGTTTTATTTTTGGTTCCCAATTCATGATGTCATCCTGTCCTGAACCATAACTAATCCCTAGAATCTTCACTGGTACGTCAGTTACCTGAATCCCTTGAATTTGTCTGGTCCTCTGATGCCCACCTCCAATTATTTTAGTCACACATTTATCCTTATTCAGTTCTATACCTGAATAGGCCTTGTATTGTGTGCAGATTTGAATAGCTATTGAAGCTGATCTAACGTCATGGGTTAAAATACAGAGATCATCAGCATATGCAATTACTGCAAGCTATAGAGTCATGTCTCTAAGCACTATATGTTGAATGTGTTCAAATTTATTAAGGTGCCTCAATAGTGGGTCTATGCTAAAACAAAATAAAAGAGGACTCATTGGACAGCCTTGCCTTGCCCCCTTCCCCACTGTACACATGGTCCCCTTCCAGCCATGTACTAATGGGGTCACTGTTGCTGTTCTATATATGCATTTGATCCAAACAATAAATGTAGTAAGGATCCCATATTGGTTCAAAACTGGTCATAAATAATTATGGTTAATTGAATCAAATGCTTTTCGTTGATCTAAGGTTAGCACCACTCCCTCTAACATCCCTCTCTTCCCCTGTTCAGAAAGTTCCCTAAGGAGAATAAGATGATCAGCTATTTCTTACCTGATACTGAACATGCTTGTACAGGTGAGAACAACAAGTCTACCATTCTTAATAATCTAGAATTTAGAATTTTAGCCAACAGTTTAAAATCATTGAGAAGAGTAATAGGCCTCCAATTTTTCACATCCCTTCTGTCCCTTTTTTTAAATAAATATACAATTTGACCACTGGTCATTCTAAGGAATGGTGATTGGTATTGCAAAATGTGATTAAAAACATCTGTTAGTTTAACCAACAGTTTATATTGCCAATAACTTTATTCAGTTCGTTGGTTAGACCATCACTTCCCGGGGATTTATTGACTACTAATGCATCTAATGCCTGTTTCAATTCTTCTGATCTTCTAAGTCGTGTCAGCTGCTCTCCATGTTTTGCCAGACACTTTGGGTTATCCAAATCAGAAAAAAATTCCTCATAATTTTGACTGTCAGTGTGCGTGGGTGCAAAAGTCAACTGAGTGTAAGCATCTACAATTCTCCTAATTCCCCGGGGTTCTGTACATTGGTTATGAGCACTGTCCCATAGCTCAACCATTTGCTTTTGTTTGTGGTTGGAGTCACAAATATCATACAGGCAGGTATACACCTTTCTACCTTGCATCAAAGACCTTTGGTGGTTCTGCAAATTTTGGGCCTGGGTCTGCTGATAAAATGTCATTTTTTGTTTAATGACCTGGATTTGATCCCCAAATCATGGCCTGTAGTATGCGAAACAGACAATAGTTTCTGCAACTGCATCCTATGCTGCAAGCATTAGTCATACTCTTTATTTCTGTTTTCTTTAGATACACATTTTAACAAGCTCATCACTTCTAAAATAGTGTGTTCTCACCATGGGGGATCATTGTACAATTCATAGACAGATTGTCTAGCTTCATGAAAGTATTCTAACTCTTGTAAGACCACTGGGGCTTCTAACAAATAAGAGTTAAATTTCCATGTCCTAGGGTCAAAGGCCAACTGAGTGTGTATACCTATGACACCCTCACTACTTTATGGTCTGAAAATTCAAAAACTTGAAGGTCTGCAGCTTGAACTGGAAGTGAGGGGGAAATAAAAAAATAATCAATCCGTGTTGCTAACGGTCCCTTAAAAAAGTAGGGGCTGCTAACCCTGGTAATCGATTGTAGATATCTGTCAGTTGTGTCCTGAACCATTTTTTTTAAGGAAGCCATATCCCAAAAAAGGTTTTGAGTCTTGGCTGTTTTTCTCTATCTGCCAGGGACATACCACAACTAAAATCACCTCCCAGAATTATATTGCGTGTAGAATACAGATATGGTTGGAGAAGCTGACAGAGAGCCACTCTTTCCGCCTTGGTCTGTGCTGCATAAATGGTTATTATTCTAAACAAGGACCCATGTATCCTGACTTCCACAAGCAACGCTCTACCTGGTAAAATATCCAGCACTTTTATCAGATGGAACTGGAAACCAGAAAACAATATTGCAACACCTGAACAAGGATCTGGACCCATTGACCAATAGGAGGATCCTACATGTCATAACCTGGTAGCTTCCTTAATATCATGAAGTGTATGTAACCTAGTATATTGCAACAGGAAGATGCCAGAACCACAAGATCTGAAATATAAAAGCAGCCTGTTTTTTCTTGTGGTTCTTCACACTATTGACATTGCAGGAATATAATGTGAGATGCTGCATTGAGGAACATGAAGGGGTTTATCACTCAAGGGAGTTGCTTAGAAGCACTCCTTGTTATCCTCGTGTGCTTAAGTTTCACTTTAGCTTTTGAGGGTGTTTGTGAAGGGATAGTAGCTGTGGATTCCATGGGTAGGGGATCCTCCCTATCCAAACTTACATCTGGTAAGGAAAACCAGACAGAGGAGTCATCAGACTCATTGCCAGACATTTCTGGAATATCTGTTAATGCCTCAAACCTATTGGCAAAAGGGACCCCTGAAGTCTTTTGTACCTTGGGGGAGGGTTTAGACCAATTTTGTCTATGCATAGAGGCCTTCCTGGCTAACTCTGGCTCCATTAGGGCAGGGGGGGGTGGGGGCATCTCCCATTCATATGCTCCTTTGCTGTATGAGGAATAACTGGGCTAACTATCACAGGAGCAGCAGGGAGGGGGTTCAGTAGCCTGCTCTGGTCTATCTTCCATCTCTACTGTGTGGACTACCTGGCCTTCATATATACAGTCTGTACCTGTCTTGTATGTTGGGAATTGGAGGAAGGGAGGAGGGGGAGTTGTACTGGTACAGGGGGTCTACCTCTGGATCTCTGGGCAAGCGCTATCATGACTCTCTGTTCTTCACTACCAGCCTGATTCAGCTGATTGTGTGCAGCCCAAGGACACGTGATATAAGAATGACCCTTGGTGTCACAGAGATTACAAAGTTGGTCATTCCTGCAGTAACCACTAGTATGTCCCAGTTCCCCACACATGGTACATTTCAGTTTATTACAGAGGCTGCTAATATGCCCTGTTTCACCACACCTGTAGCATGCTTTAGGCTGCCCCTGGTAAAACAACACACCCATGTCCCTCCCAATAAAGAAGCTATTAAGAAGGTGCTGGAGACCAGTCTCAGTTGTGTGCAAAACAACACGCACTTTCCACCCCCCCAGTCCAAATTTTCATGTCATCAAAAATAGCACCTGGGTTTCCTAAAACAGTGCATCTCTGGTTGAGCCAATAAAGGAGGTCAGTGATGCTGACTCCTTCATTCCAGAAGAGTATAGTTATTATTCTGTTGGCCGGTTTAGTCAGTGGTATTACTTCAAAAGGGGACTACTCTGGGGTTTCCTTCACATAATGATACAGTTCCCAAAATTTTTGTAATCCGCTGTTCAGTTTAAAGTTGACATCAAACATCTGCTCGCCAGACACATGAATAAGTGCATATATTTCAGCTGGTATGTATTTCATGGTATCAAATAATAAGGTTTTTGCAATGTACATGCGGTCCGGGAATATCTCCAACTCTCCTTTGTAAATCAGTCATACAGCATTATGCCATTTAGCAGGGTACACAGTCTCACGAGAAAAGGATGCATAGGAATGATGCCCCCTCGACTGTTGCTGATCCTCTGAATTTGTGGTGGCTGGGCCAACAGGTTGGTCAGGCCTTGATGTACTAGGACCAGGGTTCTCCATACAAGGTGCTGTTGCCTCAGTTTTACTGGAGTTACAGGGATGTCTTTAGCTTTAGGCACTACATTAAGTTTTAATTGCGGGTGCTGAGTTAGTAATAGCAAGTCAGGTAAATGTCGTGGCGATACTGCAGTATTAGACAATTCTATATGACTCATATGTCCAGTATTAACAGTAACATCAACAGGAGCCTTACTGTGACTATCTAAGTCATTGTCACATATCCTGATAGGCGAGGGCCCTGAGACCCACCGGCCATCTGTAGACAGTTCCCAGCCAGCGTTCTCTAGTGCAGATTCTACTGACCAATCTGAAACAGGTTTTCTCGGTGGGGGCTACATCTTAGGCCAGAAGCTGGAGCTTCCAAAATTGCCATTCCCGATGTAGCACCCTGAATTGTCACACCCATAGTCTGGTTTGCATTGCAATTGTTCATGTTGCCACTGAATACAAATAAAGAAGCTGGGTTGCCACTTGCCTGAAATGAAAAGTTTGGTTCTGTCGGTGTTTGTTCCAAAATCAAGGTACTCTGTATTGTGGACCTCCTGGCCTGCTGCAAAATACCACCAGCTGCACCTGTTGTTTGCAGCTGGGCCAAAGTCTGAGTGCTATCCTGCACCACCACTGTATCACCAACAACGTTCTGTGCATCTCTTGCTGCTATAGCAGCTCGCAACCTCTTTTTCCTTTCCAAGAACCCTTGTTCTTTTCGCAAGAATTGTGCCTCAAGATCAGCCTCTTGCAATCCTTTTTCACCTGTTTCAAGCTCTCTCATCTCAGTTGTTTCAGAAATTGTCTCTGGATCATTTGATGCAGTAATGACCTGCTCCACTTCCATCTCAGTCTGGCTTTCCAACGCTCCCTCAAACACAGTCAGAGCATCGAAAACATTTTCAGTCTCTGAGTTAAGTAAAGCCGTGGAGGAGACCAGCTCCACAGCCACCTTCACATCCTGGTCCTTCAGCAGATCCATGGAAATGGGTCCCCTCTGCTCACAGGAAGCAAGGCCCCCTGCAGGAAGAGTAGGGGAATTTCTCTGGTGTCCTGGCCAAATTTTCCCCATTCAATAAAAATACCACCAACAGCTTAAAAAATCTGGTTCAATTTCAGTTGGCATTCATCTGTATCCCCCTCCTCCAGGACGAGGCTGAAAATAGGAAAAAAATGTCTAGTCCTCTTTCCTGGTCAACAAAAATTAACTAAATAAATAAATATACCAAAACTGTATGTACCAAAGTTATACCTCTGTTAACCTGAGTATTGTAATTGATGTTGCTGCTATACTGCATTTAATCCCTTACTTCTGTAACACCCTGCATTGTACAAAATCCTGTTTACTGTAATTGTTCTTGTTGCCTGTAATGTACTCTCCTGGGTCATGCCTGAAAAAAGGGAAGTTTTTGTCTATTGCACTTAACTGGTTAACAAAAATAAATAAATAAATACCATGTGCTACTGTGCCATCAGCTTTATAAGGCATGCCATGTGTATCAAAATACCTTCTATGTCTTTTCAAACTGTGGTTGCGTTGTCTTGTAGGCATTTATGTTTGGTCAAAAAAGTATCTGTGAAAGAAAAAAAGGAAAAAATTTGTGCACTGTTTCTAATTTTTTTAGGATTCCACGTCAAAACCGCGAAACAAAAGACAGTGCGGTCAAATACCAGCGCAGTCACAAGAACCGTGTCCTTGTAAAATAGTGAACAGTAAAATTGTTCATAAATAAGCCAATATGCAATTTAGGGAGTAATGTGCAGTACATCATTAAACAACAGCTTATACCCTTCATGGAGATTTTACAAACAGTAAATGACGGAGTAGTTTTGACCATGCTGTTTTGGATGGTGTAGTTTTGCCAGGATGCTTCTTTTTAGTAAATTGACATAGTACCATTAACAAGATAACCTAACTTATTGTATTATAGGCACATCCAATACAAACATTTAACAAAGTTAAATATCCACAATAAAACTTTCCATCAGTAATATTACTGAAATAGCCTTGAAAAAGGTCTTTATTGTTTTTTCACCATTTTCCATCATTTCCATAAAATAAAATGATTCTTTTGTGAGCCAGTTTCTTCTTTTGTGAGCTAAATTATCTTCTTATGTTAGCAGCTGATGAGAGTAGAATTTTTGGCTCGTGAAAGAAGATAATTTCCCAACTGGAAGTGAACTCTCTAGGCCAATGGGAATACAAATCATCATGAAACAGGAAGTTGACCATCATGCCTGAATACCGAACAAACAGAACCACTGCCTATTAAGTACTGCTCTCAGATTTGATCAATTTTAAACAGCTTAAAGTTATGTGTGATAAAATAAAGCCTAATCATAATACATCATGTACTACTGACATGAAATATATAACTTTTAGTGCTGCAGTTTATATAACTGGGTTGCAGTTCGGTGTATTCAAAATCTCAAGACCATTAATGCATATATTTCTTTTTCCTCTTTCATGACTCGGCATTCTTCTTTCACATGTGACTCACAAAAGAAGATGAACTCACAAAAGAAGAAATTCAAGTCATGAAAGAAAATTTAAAAACATTTTTTTAAAACATTCAGAAATGCTGCTGACCTTCCCAAATGACAGAGATCAAGTTATTTACATGGCAGAATGATGACAAATTGATCAAACTGTGCAAATAGCTTCATATTAATTACATAGAAATAGAGCTTCAATTTATACCATAGAACTGTACACTTTTGTTATAGCAGCAGTTACTGTTAAATAATATTAAGCCAGAATAGTCATTATGCCACCTGCAGTATATTTAATATTAATTGCAAGAAAACTACATTAATGCAGACATTAGGGTTGAAGAATGCAAAGCGCACAAAATTGTAGGCAAATGAACAAGATTAGGGCTTTGAGTCTCCAAAGCATTGGCAAATCACTGCTGGGGTCTTCCTTGAGGTTGTCAACTCTAATGCCCACCCCCTCCCCTGAGCAAACAATATAAGACGTGATCCCTTTTTCTTCATTCAAGGCCCTATGTGAAGAAAGCAATGACAGATTCTGTTGGCAACATGTGGCAAGCTATACTTCTCTACCTTTGAAGAGTGTATAACTATTAGGGACTGGCTTGGAGCAGTACCTTGTGCTTCAGACAGGAAGCTGTGGGCAGGGGGACTGAGTGGATGGGCATTGGGGTTGACAACCCCAAGAAAGACCCCACCACTGATTCACCAACATTCTGGAGATCCAAAACCCTAAAGTTTTTCATTTCCCTACTTTGTGCACTTTGATTATTCAATCCTAATGTTTGCATTAACGTTGTCTTTTTTGCAATTAGTTTCCTTTCTTTTTCTGATAGTGGAATTGTTTCCTCATGTGTGCAGGTCCCTTTAAGACCTTCACAAAAGGAAATACATAAAATGTTGGAGATAGTCCTGATGCAGCGCATGGACCCATGAGGCCTCGACACACATGTCAACACCTTGTGAGGGAAGGCTCCCTAGTCCACCACAGGGTGTTGTGTGTGCACCAGAACACTGCTCTATCCCTCTCCAGGCTGGGGCCAGTGCTGTATGGTGCAGCACCTCCCCCCCAGCCTTCACCCATTAATCCAGATCACTGAGCTTGCAACCAAACTCAGGTCACTGGCATGGGAAGGCAAGGTGGTCCACAGGGGCCAATGGATGTCTCTGCAGACAATGTTACTTCATAAATTTGTTTGTGGCATTCTGATCCCAAAATTTCAGCAGAATCTTTTTATGACCTCTCTTTTTGAACATGACTGGCGTCATTTAATAGCATACTAGACTAAATGTAATTTTGCACCAGAAGTGCGCAATCACATGTTGTCCAGGATTTGAAAAACAACTGCTGTCACGTTCATGAGGTGGTGTGAAAAAATGGCTATGTTGAACATTTGGGGGTTAAATACTGAAAACTGCCGAAGTTATGAGCATGCATAGAAAAATTACAAAATGCCTTCATAACTTTGTTGTTTTTTAATATTTGGACCCCAAATTTCCAACATAGCATTCTAATGACCCCACCTCATGAACCCAGTAGGTGAAAATTTTGAAATCCCTGCCAAAATGTCACTTCATGCCACAGGTGCAAAAACATGTTTTGGACAGGATTTGAAAATTGACAGCTGTAAGGTTCATGAGGTGGTGTGCAAAAAATGGCTATGTTGAAAATTTGAGGTCAAAATTGTGAAAATTACCAAAGTTATGAGTGAGTTTTAAAAAGTTTCAGTGTACACTCATAACTTGGTCATTTTTATGTATGTATTTCCCCAGTTTTCAACATGGCCTTTTTGGGACCCCAACTCATGAACTAGGGTGGTGAAATTATTCAAATCCCACCCAAAATGCAATTTCACACAATGACTGTGAAATTACCTTTTGGGCTTCATTTACATAATTTCATTGTGCTTGTTCATGAGGTGGGGTCCCAAAAAGGCCATGCTGAAAATCCGGGGAAAAAATACATAAAAATGACCAAGTTTGGAAGAAATGTTCTAAACACATTGAAATACATGATACGACACTTACCTGTTTTCCTCAGTTCATGGTCCAGCACTGAAGAGTGATGTCATGTCTCTGGTTCAGAAAGGATAATGGTGGATAAGTATAGGGTAAGGGAGGGTGTGCGGTGCTGAGTGCTGAGTTGGGGGTCCAGGGTGGGGATGGCAGCAGACAATGAGGGACTATTTTCTTTATTTCAGGAATAAATAAAAAAATACATTGTGGGATGGTTTGCTTTTCTACATGTAGCTCAGACACTGGGAATTGGACACCCTAGTATCAGCATGACATTTGTGGGCCCCTGTCTCATACTGCAGCGTCAGAGATAATTTATTTTGAATACTTTATTTATAGAATAATGCATATTTACAAATGTTTATTACTTTATATACAGTTTTATTTTCTAAGTTAACTTTACTGCTTCTGTGTTTTTATTTCTAAAATATATTACAAGGTAATTGAGAGATCCATCTGGTTGCAGAAGCACAAGGGCCCTGCACTTCTGTCAATGCACATGCACATGTGCATCACCTTCCAGGCCCTGCATGAAGTGAGTGGGCACATCTAGGTACAGCTGCAGACATATAGGGCCATCTGAATCCTACATCAAGTGAGTGGAATCATGTAGCTTTGCAAGTGCAGTACCCTACACATCCTGTGATTATGTGCAACTACAAATGGTGGCCATGTGCCACATGAGGGGGCCATCCACTTCTGTCAGTTCATATGAAGATGTGCATTGCCCTCCATGCCTTGTGCCAAGCGAGTGGGTTGTTACAGATACAGACATGTGAGTGGGCCTATCTAGCTAGAGATGCAGACATGAAGGGCCCACTGCTTCCTGCACCACATCAGGGGTCCATCTGGCAGCAGAAGTACAGAGTCTGAAGGGCTCTGCACTTCAGTGTAACTACAAATGGAGATGTACAGGACCCTCTGGGCCCTACACCAGTGAGGGCTCCATCTGGTTGCTGAAGCACAGCTACAGAGGCAGATGTGCAGGGTGCTCCAAGCCCTATGTCATGAGAAATGTCCACCTTCATGTGAAAGCCCAGGTGCCACTGGGCCCTACGCTACCATGCATCTACAGATACACTCATGCAATGTCCTTACTTCATATAACTTTGTTGTTTATCATTACTTTCACCCACAATTCTCAATGTAATCTTTTTGTTACCATACCTCATGAACCAGTCAAGACATATTTTTCAAATCATGCTCAAAAGGCAGTTTCTCAGAACAACCACAAAATCACCTTCAGACCAGGTTTGAAAAATGTCACCAATAAGGTTCATGATGTAGGGTCATAAAAAACACATGTTGAAAATTTGGGTTTTGAATCTTTAAAAACAGCTGAGTTATGAACCAAAGCTGGTATTCTTTTAAAATACAAAAATCTTCTTTTGTGAACTGAGATTACTCTTTCATGAGCCAACAGTCTTCTTTCATGAGGCTGACAAAAGAGGAATCTCAACTCATGAAAGAAGATGGTGGGACTTGTTTTTTTTTTCATTCTTCTTTCATGAGCCAAAGTTCTTCTTTTGTAAGTCTCACAGAAGAAGATTGTTGGCTCATGAAAGAGGAATCTCAGCTCACAAAAGAAGTGGGTGGGACTTAGTTTGTTTTGCATAATTGCTTCATAAGCCCAAATTCTTGTTTCATGATACATGAAAGAAGATTGTCATCTCATGAAAGACAAATTCTGGATCATGAAAGAAGTGGGTGGGGCTTTGTTTTTTCATAATTGTTTCATGAGCCCAAATTCCTCTTTCATGAGAATCACAAAAGAAGTTTGTTGGCTCATGAAAGAGGAATTTTGGCTCATGAAAGAAGTTGGCAGGACTTAGTTTTTTCACATTCTTTTGTGAGTCAGCAGTCTTTCATGAGAGACAGGAAACAAGAACTTCAGCTCATGAAACAACAATGCAAAAAAAAAAATACTAAGTCCCACCCTCTTCTTTCATGAACCGAGATTCCTCTTTTGTAAGCTGACAATCTTATTTTGTGAGATTCACAAAAGAAGAAATTTAGCTCACGTAACAAGCCTTGCTAAGCCATCCTCCTAGGATTTTAGTGATATCCCAAAGCCATATTTTGGGGTTATTTTTTCCAAAAACAAACTCTGGAATCAAGTTAAATTGATCCTGTTTAGCTAGATTCATGTGTTTGTGTTTTTACTGGGTGTAATTTTTATGGATTTTCAATTAGTTTTTTGAAAAAGTGAAAACAAGACGGGTGCCGTACGAAAGAAGAATTTTTCCTCACGAAAGAAGAATTTCATCTCATGAAATTTCAAATCCTTATAACTAGGGATAGGATTAATATTTTTTTCACCAAAACAAAACAAGGCATCTTTCTAGGGCAAGCCCCTTCTACTCTAAAAATTCCAGAATAAAATTCTAAATAATCTGGAATGTAGGTGAGAGAAAAAAACAGCTCAAACTCTAATTTTTTTCACTTTTTGCACTATCTAGAGCTCAGAATCTGGACATCCAACAGTCACAAAACATATCAGATCAAGAGACCTTGCCCTCAAGTCCACACATGCAGAATTTTGTTCAATAACACTGAATGGGGGTGACGCTATTAAGGTGCAAAGTTAGGGGTTTAACATTAAACACCCTACTTAACTCTAACTATAGGGGTGCTACAGTGCCCCTATTATACTGGCATAATAGCGTCAGTATAATTAAGGTCACCTGACAGGTTCTATATTAAACTCCTAAATTTACCTTAATAGCGTTGGCATTGTTTGATGAAATTGCCTCAGATCTGGCATGCATTGTCTAGTAGGCAAAGTCTCAATATGTGAAAAGTTTTGTGACAGCTGCTTGTGCAGTTTCTGAGATCCCGTATATGTTGCTTTCCTGTAGATGTCTAATTTTTTTCCTATACGTAACATGGGATTTGATTTTGCTCTCACATACAGTCTAGAATTTTTTCCAAAACTTTCAGCGTAGAAGTGTGCTATGCTAAGGTAATGCCTTTCAATGATTTTGTGAAAAAATATTAAACTGTTCCAGAGTTATAAGGATTTAAATTTTGTTTTTTTAACTGTTCTGAGCATGCTCAGTAGGGTTTTTTGGATAACATTCTGATACAAGACAAAAAAGATTCTATTGCAAGACTGTTTTTGATTTCTCACCAGTTGCTTCTCACAGGATGAAAAAATATGTTTCATGTCATGATGGCCTCCATCTTGTTTTTCCCCCAAACTAAAAAAATATGGACAATACATAAAAAAACACAAAAAAACAAATACATTAACCTAGCTAAATGGGATCTGTTTAGCTATATTCTGCAGTTTTTAAATAATGCCAGTCAAACATTTTCTGGGAACCCTATAATCCAGGGTGCCCAACTTAATGAGAAGAGCCATTCACCTGCGTTCTCTGTATGAAAACAGCAGGACTTTCTTAGTTAGCCACAGCTGCAGTCTTGCTGCCAGCTTGAATAAGCAGTGAGCTGGCAATCACCCACTATATCTCTATTTCTCCCAGTCTCTCTTATCTATCTCTTTCTATCTGTCTGTCTGTCTGTCTGTCTATCTATCTATCTATCTATCTATCTATCTATCTATCTATCTATCTATCTATTTCTGCTATCTACAGTATCTATCTGTCTGTCTGTCTGATCCCATTCATCCATCCATCATCTATCTATCTATCTATCTATCTATCTATCTATCTATCTATCTATCTAAAGTGGACAGAGGTGCCCTCTCTAGTACTGCTACTCTACCCCTCTTCCCTCCAGGTCACCAATAAAGACCTGCTGATGGCACCCCGTGACAGCAATCCGTCCCAGTCTAATAATGCTGCTCTCCTAAAAACAATACAATGACTAGACAGGAAAATGGAGGAGTTTTAGACTCCAATGAAGACAATGGAAACTCTCACTAGTGAAACTCAATATGCAACCAGAACAGCAGACAGAGCCCTTACTGTTAGTACTTGAAGTGCTGAATTTAACATGTTAGTAGGGGGCACATGTTCCCCCTTTTATTCCCTGCATCATGTCTGATACATCTGATGGGCTGGCTGTCAATTTGAGAATTTGAATCCACTTGGTCCACTGATGGCCAGCTTACATTTGATGTGGCACATCTGCTTGTCAGCTATTCTCAGCCCTCAAGTGGGGGTGGATTGGGGTGGGGAGAGAGGAGGGAGGAAGGGGAAAATCAAATCAAATCAGTTTTATTTTTATAGCACCTTTTGAAACCAAGGTGCTGCACATAAAATCAGATATAAATATCAAATACAGAATTAAAACAATAAATAGGAGAATTAAACATTATCAAGGAAAGCTAAATTAAATAAATATGTTTTTAATTCAGTTTTAAACCTATCAATGGTCAGGCATTCTCTTAACTGATGAGGTAGAGAATTCCGCAAGGTTGGAGCCAAAAAGGAAAAAGCACGGGCACCAGATGTTTTTAACCGCACCCTGGGAATCTCTAGCAGTCCCTCGTCGGCAGATCGGAGAGGAACGGAGGGGGCAGTAGGGTACCAGGAGGTCTTGCAGGTAACCAGGTTCCTGTTCACTTAGGGCTTTGAAGGTTAGCAAGCCAACCTTAAAAGTGATCTGCCACTGAACAGGCAGCCAGTGCAGTTCATGCAGCACAGGCATAATATGACTGGACCTAGATGTCCCACTCAAAAGCCTGGCCGCCGCGTTCTGCATCAGCTGAAGGTGGCAGATATCAATCCCTGGAAGCCTTAGGTAAAGCACATTACAGTTATCAAGGTGGGTAGTGACAAAGGCATGGACCAATGTTGGAAGATCATCTGGAGGAACCAGATGTGTCACCTGGGTGATGTTCCTCAGATGGTAAAAAGAGGATTTGTCAACAGCCGACACCTGAGATTTCAGTGTCAGACCATCATCAAAAATAACGCCTAGGTTACACACTCAGCCTGAGATAGTGAGGTGAACACGTAGATGGGATGAAGGTAGTATCAGTTGAAGCTGGTCTCAGGTCCATAATTTCAGAATCATCTGTGACAGAAAAAACAAAGGGACACTGATTTGATGTATTTTACAGTAGATATAAAAAAAAGTTTTTGCTAGTTAGACAAGGTATGATTTTGAGTGTGTCAATTAATTGACTAGTATTTTATCCAGCCAAAAAGATCTGAACAAAGACTGAAAAAACCCTCTGCATTGGAATGACGAAAATGTGGTAATTTTAGTTCTATTGTTAACTAAAATAACCTCATTGGTGTCTATTAAATAAGTCTCTTTTACCTGTGAGGCAACTCTCTCCATAATTATATTTTTTCAGTCAGAAAATAGACTGCATCTGCCTAGTTTCTGAATGAACATCATAAAATTAGTCCAAGCAGAGCACAAAAGTTGTTTTCATTTGGCAGCACTATATTAGCTGTGGTACTCCCACCATTGTTCAACTGATGGTAACCACCTCTTGAAACTTCCCTCACTCTTTAGCAATCAACAGCTCACCATCAGTCGGCTGATGTGTAGAGTTTTCAGTATGAATTTTTTTTTCTAGCAGGATTATTCCCAGTCGATGCAAACCATACTAATTTGGTTTTATTACCTGGTGTCCAGTGGTACCCCCCACCATGCTCCAGTGCCCCAAACCCATTGGCAAATTACCCTCAATCTCATATGGTGACTGGCCCAGTCCTCCTCTTACCTTTTGACTTCAGTCGGTCACTGTGTATTTCATGTAAAACTATTTTTTTCTTCCACATGTGGATCATAAATGAAAAGTATTCTAATGTGGCTTTATTCCCTGGTGTCCAGTGCTACCCACTCATAATTTAGATTTTCCAACCCTAACATATTACACTCACTGTCTGCAAAGCAACTGGCTCAACTCTCCTCTCACCTCCTTGGCAAGCCACCATCTGAAAAATGCAAAACACTAGGCTGAAAGCACAGTTTGCATTTGTCAGATGACGACCAGCTGAGGAGGTGAGAGGAGGGTTGTACCGGTCGTTGTATAGTCAGTGAGGGTGACATGTCAGTGCTGAGGAATCTAAAGTGGTGGGGTACTACTACTGGACACCAGGAAAAAAGCCAAATTAGGATACTTTTCATTGAGGGCAATTTGTAAGTAGGTTGAGACAGTGCAGCATGATGATGGTGGTGGGGACATTAGGTAATAAAAACAAATGAGGTTAGTTTGCATAGACTAGGAAGCATCTTGTCGGGAAAAAACTCTTGGGGAATCTAAAGTGTGTGTGTGTGTGTGTGTGTGTGTGTGTGTGTGTGTGCGTGTTGGGGGTTCCACTGGATACCAGGGAATAAGGCATAATTAAGTTAGTGTTCATTGGTGTATGCTCTAGGGGGACAATTTGTACGTAATCAGGTTGCCTTGACATTTGCTCCACTGAATGTTGAGGATAATGGAGAGGAATGGAATCAAAGGCCAGGTTCATTTAACATGTGCAGTCTGGAAGGAGGAATGGGTGCAAAAGGAAACAGTTCAGACAAAAGAGATTGAGAGAGGTTCCACTGTAAATCATAGGGTTATATTGAAAATTAAAAGGTTTGATGGATTTGTCATTTCACAATGAAAAAACACTTTTCTTGGAGTATAGAGTTTTTCTTTCATTCTGGCTACTAGCAAGAAAATAATCATCAAAATACCGCAGGTCTCATGCTGAGATTGTGGTTTTCTCGGGGATGTATTTATACGCATTAGATGTCCGTTGTTGTGAAAGATATCAGTGTTGCATTAATTTACTCATGTTATTGTTGTATCCTAACACTGTAATTACACAGATGTCTAATGAGCATAAAGACATCCCTAAGAAAACCACAATCTCAGCATCTTGGTGGTATTTTCATGATTGCTGTGACCGCAGCTGGAGTTGTGCTGGCAGCTGGAGCCACTTCTGTGATCCGATATGGATAATGCTATTTGTGATTCTGAGTTTTCATACTTTCAATAGAGCGAACAGATTGCAATAAATTTTATATGCCACACTATACCATTGTGAAGTTTCTGACATCCAAAAAGTATCATGATTATTTCAACGTGGTGTCAGAGGAGGTACAATATCTGCTGTTTGGCATATGGCACCTAGAGGATAGACAATAAATTGTATTTCTTGGTGAGGTTGAATTTTTTTGCTGCACACTAGAAAATGTAGAGATCATTTAACATCTATTCAAAATGACCCCTGGTTAACAGAATGATAGCCATGAGGAGACCGTGATCTCTTCATAAGACCGGCATTGTTTTACTCATTGCTGTCACTGCAGATGGAGTTGCACTGGCAGTGTTAGTAGCTTGGGTGATCTAGCAGCCAGCCGGCTGTAATACCTACAAACAGAGTCTGTGTAGAGTACCTGCACTATATGGTTAGGTGACAATGCATGAGACTACTGTAAATGTACTCAAATAGATGATAATGTCAGCTGAACCTGGGCATAACAATACTGATGCAAGCTCATGAATACCTTGAAGGTTTTCTTCCTGCCATCATAAACCACTAATGCTACAGTGTTGTCATGAATATAGATCCTTCAAACCCATAACTCACACATAACTTAGACACCATATCTGTGATTCAGTGTCAACTAACTTGCAAGTAAAAGCTACACTTGCTCTTTTCTGTCAAGGCATGAATGAACAAATTGTTGTTTCGACCCACTAAACTGATCCACTCATTAAACATAGGGTTACCACCTTTTAAGAAGCCCAAAGTGGGACATTTCTTACTGAAATATGATTTTTCGCAGGACAATATGTAACCTCAACCAACACAACAGATTTTTTATCTAAATAATTAGAATTAAGACTAAGTGTTGCAGTTTTTTAGATATGCTCTAATGTTTCTAATCATTTTAAGGTATTTTAGTTAAGGTACTATAGTTTTTGCAGCATTTAGAGGAAAGTCTGAAAATATTCTTTTGTACTGTAATGTCAGGACATTTAGTATTTTTCATGTTTTTTCGCAGGACACAGTTGCCCAAATCAGGACTGTCCTGCGAAAGTAGTGACAGATGGTAACCCTAATTAAACAACTTCCTTATTTTGGCTGCTTCAACAGTTTGAATATTTGTGTAGTAGTAAGGGTATCTTTTTTTTTCACACAGTAATCGTCTCTCTGCCGACAGCCATGGCTGAAGCTATGAAAAGCAAGCGTGGCAAAGGCAGAACAGCTGATTGCTGTCTCTGCACATGAACAAGCATGCCCAGTAGCTCCATGTCATTTGTGCAGCTGCACAGCACTCAGCACATGAAGCCTGAGTTTGTTTTCTTTAATTAATGTCACACACACTCAGGCTCCTTGGTTCTACCCTTGGGGTGTTTTTTTTTTTCCTGATGGCTCTTTCTGGGTTCTATTTGATAATGGTGAAAGCCTAAAGGCGATCACCATTATCGCGCAGTCAGAGTGCTGAAAACATTTTTGGCACTCTGACACCCTCGGCGCACAGGACAATGGTGCCTGGACATGTATTTTAATGCTTTCTGGGGGCTGCGCGCCCCCAACCCCCATTCACTGGTGGCTTTGCCCCCGCACCTCCTACTAAAGTTCTCAACTCCAGGGGGGTGCATGTCAAAGGGGGCAAAAGCATTAAAAAATAAAGGTTTGGGCTGGGTGCAATAAAATTGCACCAGTGCTTGGACCTGAACCCAGTACCTCACCCACCCCAACCACAAGCCAAGCCCCGATGCCATGACACAGCTCGGCAATCCACCGCAGTGCCACCTCCTACAGCTCCTCTGCCCCCTCCCAGCCCACGCTTGCCATGCTCACTCCCCCCCCATGCGCATACACATAGTGACATCCTGTTGCCCAGGTCGCCCACCCCCTCATCTGGGTGCCCTACCCTCCCATTGCCATGAGGAACTGTGCCGGGAAGGAGTTGCTGTTACAGACGGCGCCCTTCCCCATGCGCCCACCTCACGGGATACCCTCTTTCTGTATTATCAATCAGGAATCTAAAAATGCCAGTACATCTCTGTGCTAGCAACTAAGAAATAATGACACAGACACTGATCTAAACAACAGATTTTATTGCACAGGTAGAAGAAAAAAATGAAAGTGAATAACTGCTTTTTAAAGAATGCTGTGCTGTACCAAAATTTAATGAGCAGCAGGAGGACATTGCCTTAAAGGTTTACTCACAGATAATGAGAAATTATTATAAGGGTCTCAGAAATGCTGCAATCTTATTGACTGTCAGCATTCCAAGAGCCTTACATTAATCCACTTATTAACATACTTCTGCAGCCTGATTACAGGAGCATTGATTTTAAATAATTAAGGTCCTACTTTCCTGCCAGCATTCTATGCCTGGAATTTAGGGACACCATTATGTGTTAAAACATTAATGTTTTCTCTGCCTGAGTTTCTGTTAAATCTCTAATTTCTGCCACTAAAAGCTTGCTGCCACAATCCCCCCACAAGTGCTACTGTTTAATTCCTGTACTTTTGTCGATCTCGGGGATGCCCACACAATATCTGGTACTCTCCTCTGTCATGGCTAAACCTGGTGAATCATCTAGATCCTCACAAGAGCCATGGGACAGAACCAGGAGTACCACTCTTAAGAACTGAATAGCCTTCATGGGAACCATCAATTAGGCAGGATTATTTAAAAGTCGTGATGCAGCTTAGCAACAGACAGTGAGCAGTTGTATGTTTACAGCAATGTGGCATGAATTAAACAAGAAGGAACAATGGTTGTTATGTAATAGTCATTCAGTTTTGTAGTGTACTTCTCCAGTAAATGAAAAAAACCAAAATACTTGGTGACAGAGTGCCTGAAAGAGACAGCAGAGCTGAAATCATGCACTCACAATATAGACAATGCACATCCGGCTGTCAGAGCAAACGATGGAAATGTGGTTTGTAAGCGGCAGTTCTCAACCAAGCCCATCAAAAATCGTCACAAATAAGTGGGACTTTCATTCAAGCAGATTCAGTGTGAAACAGCAGTGTCTCTGTGTCGGGTCCTGTCACACATTACCAGTCATGCAGCCAGCCAGTGTCTGAACGAAGGTCTGTAAGTATGTTCTGCTTTCACCCCTATTTTTTGTTTTTCATGATCTCACCTGTTTACAGCTACCACAACTAATAATTCATGATCCGCTTCAAAATAAACCAGCACTCGAAAACTTAAAGAATGGTTGTTTGAAGTGAAGAATACAGGCAAGAGTTGCAGAAAAAACAAACCCCTTTATTTAACAAAAACAACCAAAACGCAGTGTAGTACAAAAGTGACTGTCAGCTACCATGGCAACTCCCCATCGCTTCAACCACAAACTGGTTTTCGTCAGACCCCCTGACTTCAAACAACCATTCTTTTGGTCCCCGAGAGCTGCCTTATTTTGGAATGGATTTCTGTGGTGGGGTTAGCCACCCCTAGCCAAGCACTGGACTCCTTGTTTTTCACCAGTTACTTGCTTTTGGAATTTTTGCTGTCATTTTAAATTATTTTTAATACTGTTTATATAATTTTTGTACCATGCGTGAGACGATCGCTATGCCAATGTGGGCATGATGGCACTAACATTCCATCTCATGACCATGCTAAAGCTCACAAACCGCTGCGGAAGGACTTTTTTTATCATAAAGTCAGTAAAAATTTTAAAATGTTTTAAAAAACAGAAATATACATTTTGTTTATTACACCGCCTTATAATAACAGCAATAAGGTGCTCCCAGGGCTATGTTAATGTTCAATTAATTTCTCTTAGGGGCAATATGGCACTTGTCTGTATAGTGTACACATTACACTAGAGATAATTAATAGCATTAACATAACCCCTGGTTGTACCTTATTGCTTAAATAATTGATATTATGCAAGTACAGCAGATAGAAGTGAAGCAGCATATGCCTTCACTGGGGGCTATGATTTTTTCAGTAAATCTCCGGACAAGCCTACTTCTAAACAGAAGCCCCAAGGAGTGTTGTGCTGTGACTGCAACGACCCAATATAAAGTTCTGCTGAGCAGTGCATCAGCTAACATTCTTGTGAAGGATTACCTTGGTTGACTTTGAACCACACTGACTGACACATCTGTCCATAATTTCTTGTTTTCTCACCACCCCCCCCATCTTATCCCATGCAGGCACTTAGGTGGGTCAGAGGTCCTTTACATAACAGGTGCACTTGCGTTAAGGAAATCTACCCTAACTGTGTCGCCTTAGGAAATCTACCCCAAGTGTGTTTGCCTTTAGGAAACGAGTTGGGGGTATCATTGCAGTTCTCCTCCTCAGAACTGACCTATCAGATGGAACTTCACTCAAAGGCAACAACATTTCTCAGAGCTTCAGATTTTTTCTCTGTCTCTCCTAAAACTGTGGTTTCCACGAATTAGCAGTGGGGACTGTATGCACAAAATAATGTCAAGCATTAAGGTTGCAGACCTGTTCTTCACAAAATATATTTTATGCTAAGATCCTTATCCTACTAACTTCCTGACCAGTACCACCAGTTGTTAACATGTGTCTCTGATTTTGTTCCATTGCCGCTGATTTTCTAAGCCGCATCCCTGATTTATGAGGCAGAAGACTGAGAGGCATGGCAGCCTCCTGTGATGCACCTGAAAGCAATCTTCACTTTTTCTAGTCATGAGTTATAAAATAAATAATGTTAGCATTCTTGTAGAAAGAGTGAGTCAGCATTAGGCGATAATTGTTGCAAAGCTTAACCTTTGTTAACATTTTTGGGGTGGTTCTAATCAGTGGCAGATGGGGGTATCAGGCACCAGAGCCCCCCTTTTTAATCATCCCCATTGTCAGATTATATAAAATTAGAGGGATTTTCTCAAACTACCTAGAACCCCTACCTCCCATTATGACACATCTTGATCTGCCCTAATAGTGGTTCGATGAGCATAGCATGCTCCCCTCTGGGGCCAGAAGGTCAGAAGGCTGTGGGCTCTAGACCAACACCAGGTACTTGAGATAATACCCATAATAGACACTGTAGTGCAGTAGGAGGGGATACTGCACTGTTGTGGAGCCAGCCTTCAGATGAGATGTTAAACCAAGGTCCCTTTTGCTCATCTCTGGTCGCTGTCCCAGTGGAAGTTAAAAGTCCCATGGCATGTATCAGAGAAGAGTAGGGCATTTACTTGGTGTCAAGGTGAACATTCCCCTGTCAATAGAGCAGGTCCATGCCTCCCCCTCCCACGCAGCTTGAAACAAGTTACTAGGGCTTAGTGTTCCTTTCCTTGTCAAAAATCATAAATAAATTAAATAAAGGGCTGTAGTCTAAACGTGTTTCTCTCCTTTTGCAGTACAGCATATCGTACATTTGCCTCACTGTTTTATGGCACCAGCTGTATGTAGCCAGCCTCGACACAGTGTATTCCAATCTTCATCAAAGCTGTGCAATAAAAGAGCCCCATATTTCAGAAATGCTTGCAAAACTTGGGTTTTAGTTCTGTATCAGTTAAAGCTGCAGTTTGTGGCTCTTCTGAGGTCAGGTTTGCCTCCCTATCTTCCAGCAGGGGTGCCTTTTGTCAGTTAATGTTGGGACAAAGCAACAGGTCAGAAGATGGGTTTAGTTTCCAACATCTTCAGTAGAGAGGGTGTTAAATCATACGGAATATGATGCTTCTTCTGAGGAATACTTGACATATACACTAAAGCTATAGTTACACTTCTAACATTCAGTGGGGGGGGGGCGCAATGCCAGCTAAACGAAGACAAGAGAAGGCTGATGTAGCACTGGGGCTGCTTGCTGAGAATAGACTGAGAAAACAAGGTGCTCCCACTCGCATGGTACGACAGTTGCATCAAAGAAATGTAAAAATGAACAATGAACACTTGGAATCACAATTTTTCTTCTGGTTTTGGCTATTGCAACAAATAGAATCCCCATAAAGTCTTTATTCTATGTGGCATGATGCCTTAATTTACTTATTTTCTTAATGTAACTTAGGGGAGTGTAAGTAAAAAGCAATGCTGTTATGTGAAAGTCCTCTCTTTGTTTTCTGTATTGTGTAACATGGCCAGGAGTGACTTTGTATGTGTTGCAGTTTCAGTGTGTATTTGTTGCTGGCCAACACTTCTACAGCCAGATGTACTCTTTCTATCTGCCAGTGCAGAAGCACAGGCCCCACGGAGGTGGCTGTGTATTTCTTACACTGTAAATGTGTATCTCTGGCTGCAGACATGCTTGCTTCGTAGGGAAGTACGGTTGTATTTTCAGTATTTTGACTTTCTCAAAAAGAAAGAAAATTCATCATAAAAAACTACGTTAATGCACCAGTTAGGGTTCAACTTAATGCCACAAAATTAGGGAAATGTGGTGTTAGGGTTTCCAACCCTAACTCCCCCCCCCCAAGCAGCAAAAGGACAAGACCCCACAAGCAACCACAGACAGCTATCATCAAGTAAGACAAACAACAAACAACTGTTTCTAGATGACACAAATAGGTGCCTCACCTCCTGCCATGCTGGCTACAAAGGTTCAGAAATGGATGTGAGTCAGTTGGAGCTGGCCAGCGGAAGGACATTGAACATCTCTAGGACTGTTCTCCTCCCTTTGAAGCTGGCAGGGGAAGGGGAATTAAGCATCCCTAGGATTTTTCATCTCCCTTGGAGAGAGGTATGTGTGTCCCACTCAGTGGCTGACACCTAGGAGAATCTAGGTGGCAGTGCAGCAGGATGCTGGGGGAAAAAGGGATCCATCCGCAAACACCAGGGGCATCTCTAGAGAGGTGAAGCATGCACAAAGTGTCATTACATGTGGTGGGGCTGTCTGGGGTGAAAGACCAGTGAAAAAAAAACAGCCATGGCCAGATGAAGGCCCAGTCCGCAGCAGGCCTCACACTGGTGACTGGGCACCTCTGAGCAAGAATCCTGTTGCAGAAGATCACTGAAGACTGGTAAGTCCCAGACAAGCTGGGTGCAGGGGCTGGAGGGGGCTGATCTGGATGGGGGCAGGACAGAAAAATGGAAAGTAAAATACTGCTAAAAAAATCTGAGATGGATCAGAAGTGACCTACTTTAAATGGACTTACGACGGCGAGCAAACACTTGCTCATGTCTTTCTGTCACTATGACCACAGAATGTGAGTTTGACGTCTGCTAGATGCTGCAGTACAACAGTGACAGCTGAAGGAGAAGGGATCAAGATCCCACCAATCAGTGAGGAGAGTTTCAGTCATTTGGGCTGAGGACATTGTGATCAATCAGTATAGCCTGTTTTTCGACCAATCAAGTATGCTTATTTGTCAGCAGGAGTTGAATTTGATGTGCACATGACAGTCACCTTGCAGCAAGAGTGCAAAAATGGCTAACTAATCCTGTATCAAAGATTAGTCTACCCACTGGGCAATATACTGATTGATGGCTGTGGACAGCAAATAAGGATCTGAGGAGGAGTGTGTAGAAAATATATTGATGCTGCATCAAAGGTGGTTCTGTTGATGTGAGAGAGTGAAGCAGCTGGCACTCGACTGAGTACAAGGAGAGCAGAAGACCAGGAACTAGAAAGGTGGCATCCAAGCTCGAATCCTGCGAGCATGTGCTGTGAGATTGACCATAGAGCACCAACCACAAAGTTCACTGCATCACCACAGAGACTGAGAAAGTGAACTGCATCAGTTTAACAGAAGTGATCACGACAGCCATGCCCCTGTGGAAGGAGTTTGTTCCATTTGTGGCTACAGAACCCTAATGATGCATTAACCTTGTTTTTTGCAATAGATTTCTTCTTTTTTAAAAAGTAGTCATAACTTGCTTCATCAGGATGTGCATGGTCCTTCAGGCCCTACACAAAACACAGTGTGAGTTCCCATTTGCTTTGTGCAGAGCCTATCAGGCCCTGTGGGAAGCAGAATGCACAGTGTTCTTTGGGTGCTGCACAAAACAGGATCTGAATCCTAATCTGCTTCACACAGGGCCCTTCAGGTTCTGCATGAAGCAGGATGAGCAGGGCCCATCAGACCCTGTAAGATAGAGTACTGGAGTCCTAACTTGTCTCACACTGGGCTCTTCAGGATTGGGATCTGGACTGTGCTTTGCCATTCAGTTTGGTGGAGTGCATGGGATAGTGCATGGGGGTAGATGGAGTTAGGGTTCAAAAAAACATTAACATTGGATTTCCTAACTTTTGATGCTTTAAAACCCCCTAACTTGTGCATTAACATTGCTTTTTTGTAGTGAATTTCCTGTCTTTTTTTTAGTTTTGTGTTGACTTGGAAAGTAGGACTAGCCTATTTTCAACCTCATCGGGGGGGGGGGGACTGAAGGTAACCAACTGAAATTGAGCCAGATAAAGCATTTTGTTTTAGATAGTGATACAGTAGTACAATATTGCCTGCATCCACAAAACATAAAGCATCAAATCATAACTCTCAGTTATGAAGCAGCTGCATGATGGCATGCAATGCCTCAGACCTGTAGCATCCTTCATGAGTAGCCCTGTGGGGTAACTCATGAAACAGATGCATAATGACGCTCAGTGCAATAGATCACAGGTGGCCTGAAGCAGGCCCTCTTCCAATTTGGTTGCCTGACACATGCATCTGGATTTATTTATTTATTTTTAAATTTTTGGCTTTTTTGCCCATAACATGGCAATTTTTATCCTTCTCAACGCCAGCTTTGCAGTGTGGCCATGTTGCACCCCACCTAACAACCAATTTTGGGTTCAATTTACAATGTGACACTTATGTGGTAATGAAGTGATGTGGTGACTTGTTCACCCTGAAACCTTGGGGCCAAAATGGCCACCTATTATTCTTTTTATGGCCAAACTGTTCACCTGTTTTTTAGCCATAACTTGGCCATTTTTGTTCACTTTGATCCCATATTTTCAGTTTGGCCATGTCATCGCCCCACCTCATGACCACATAAGTGGCACCTTGCTAATCTGATCTAAAATGTGTTTTTGGCAGGTGACCCCCCAAACCACATTTTTGGTCGGATTTTTTTTTTTATCATTGATTTTTCTGTGCCAGCACCCCAAGTCCAGATGGGCTCTCCAGGTTCTGGCAGCCACCCCCTCATACTCGGGCTTGCCCCCCTCAGTGGGGCTGCTGATAGGCATGCTCTGGTGGCCATATGGGACAGCAATGGAGCCGGCTCATTAGCGGGGGCTGGCATATTTTGAGGGCTATGAATCCCATTGGGGCAGGGACGTGCAATGATGACTCGCGTCCACCCCCCAAACGTACAGGCACTGACTGCCATGGAACTCCTGGCCTCCACCAGGGGTCTGTAGTGTGTTGGACACTCAACCCCACCTCTAGCCAGAGTAGGAGAGCAGTCCTCCAGACACTCAGTCCTACTCCCCCCTGGCAGGCCCTCCGACTGAAGAGTCCTTTTCTGAACCCGTGTCATCGGCATTGCAGATGGCGATCTTGCCTCTGCGTCAGCGGGCTGGCCCCTTTTGGTCAGATTTTAAAGGTGACACTCAAGTTGTGACACAAAGGAAAAAATGGTGGAAAAAACTAAGTCCAGGCACATATGGAGTATACACACTTTGGGACCTAGCTTTTTAGTCACTATTTACTTCATTTTGCAGGTAGAAGGACATGTCAAGGGACATTGGTGAGTACCAGTGGGGGGAGGAGGGTTGTATTGGTGCTAGTTGGGAATGTGTGTGTGTGTCCGGGGCCCCTCAGACTTAGTTACTCACCATCCCAGCTGCTGGACCTCAGCCCCTTTGATGACTCTCCTGCCAGCAGTGGTGTACAGGTGTTACAGGGAGGTGGACATTGTATGGAGGTGGGATGGTAAGCAGTGAGGGATGGGGGGTGCATAGGGGTACTAATGGGAGGGGTACTATTAGGGTGGTGAGGACCAGGAGGTGACTGGGGTTGAAATGGGACCTGAAGAGAGGTCAGGTGTGGTTGGTTCCCATACTTGGGGTTTCCACCAGATTGAGTGGGCAGATAACCTTTAGGCTGGCAGTTTCCCCTTGTTGACTTCAGGTATTGTTGTGCAATGTGAGATTGATGGGGGAACAAGACTGCAATTATGTCAGACTTGATTTCTACAGTCGATCTGGCTTGCATTACAGAGACCTGGCTGGGTGATAACACTGACCCAGTTCTGGAGGCGCTGGTCCTGGCTGGATTCTCTGTGGTTCACTGCCCACGGAGAAATCATGGGAGGTTAGCCATCTGTTTTGGATCTGAGTTGAACTTTGCTGTGCACCTAGTGGGAACTATTTTGTCATTTGACTGTGGGGCCGTGCATGGGGATCCAGGTGCAGGTTGCACAATCTTTCTCATATATTGATCTCCAGGGCACAAAAATAAATTCCTTTAGGAAATTGCGGACTTAATTACCAAGAGAGTATTGGAGTCACCCAGATGACTGGTTTTGTGTGATTTCAATGTCTTGATCAAGGATGAACTCTTGCGATTTGGGCAGAATTTCCTCCAGCTGATGGAATCACTGGGCCTCACACAAATGGTTACTACTGCGATACATCAGCACTGTTCTGTCTTGGACTTAGTATTCTCACTGGGTCTCAAGATTAATAACCTTGGGATTAATATTTTCTCCTGGTCAAATCACTGCGCTGTAAAGTTCTTATTTGGGGCCCCCCCTTGTTGTCTTCCCCCTGTGGAGATGGTCCACTGCCACCCTTTAAAGGGGTTGACCCAGCAGGACCTTAGGTGGTGATGGACCTCTTGGGTGTGATGGCTGCCTATGGAGCAGGATCGGGGGAAGTGGTGGTGGCCTGTAACAGGGCTATTGCATTGGTCCTTGATACTGTTACACCAGTTTGTATACAACCCAGGTCTTCTTGCTTAGGATCCCAGTGGCTTGATGGGGAGCTGAGGGGAGTGAAGGCCAGGGGGGCAGAGTTTGGAGGATTATTGGCAGAAGTCCAGGACTGATGAGGACAGACTGGCTCTGAGAACTGATTATGGTGAGTAACAGAGGGCAATCTTCTGTAAGAAGGCAGCATTTCTGTTCAGGGAGATTGTGGCAGGGATGAATAGACCGGCTCAGCTTTCTGGACTGTTGACAGGTTATTACATCCTGCCTGTCTCCAACCAGTAAAAGCAATTTCATCTGCGAGGTGCAAAGAGTTCACTCAGTTCCTCTCTAACCAGATGTCCTTGATCAGGTCTGGGATAACACCAAGTGGGCTGTCGCAACCCAGCAGAGGGGAGCTGGTTATCACAAATGGCACTCCTCCTGTTTGGGATGAGTTTAGGCCAATATTTGTGGGGGAGATCTGTGAGGAAATCTTGGAGTCGGAACCCACTTATTGTGAACTGGACTCTGGTCCAACGCACTTCCTAATGAGTTGTGTTGGATTTCTGGGCCCAGTGTTTGCTGAGAAAGTGTGGTGCTCCCTTTTGGAGGGGTCCTTTCCAAGCACATTGAAGGATGCACTGGTGAGGCCACCTCTGTAAACAAATCTCTGGGCCGGGACTGCTTTAAAAATTTCAGACCAGTCTCTAACCTTCCCTTTCTGGGAAAGGTTATTGAGAAGACAGTAGCTCTGCCATCGAGGCACACCTTACGACCTTTAACATGTACGAGCCACTGCAGTCCAGATTCAGATCTGGCCACAGTATGGAGACTGCATTGGTCAGGGTGCATAACGACCTCCTCAGAGTTAGAGATAGAGGGGAATGGTAAGTTCTCATTCTACTTGATCTGTCATCAGCATTTGAGACTGTGGACCATGGGTTGTTGTTGAATTGCCTAAGGGAGTACTGTGGACTTACTGGTATAGTCATCAACTGGTTTGAGTCCTTTCTCAGGGATAGGATGCAGAGGGTGCTGAGGATGAATTTCTCCTCACTCCTGATGCCCCTACTCTGTGGTGTACCCCAGGGCTCGATCCTCTCTCTTAAGTTGTTTGCAGTGTACATGCTGCCCCGGGTGATATCATCAGATGTTACGGCTTGGATTTTCACTGCTATGCAGATTATACAGATGAGTTTTCACTGCTATGCAGATGGGGTAGTGCTGGTTGTACAGACTTTGCTGTCAGAAAGGAGTGCAAGCACCTATCTTAACCTTAAAGGCATATTTATTTATATTTCTGTTCATACTGAAAGTAGCAGGGTAAGTGGGGAGAAGAAAATAGATTTGTAGGTCAAGTTTGAGGCATTTTGAAACTAGTGTTTAAAATTGTAACAGTTAGTGTGGAAGAAACTAGCTCAGGAGATTAATCCTGGGGCTGAGTAGATTCAGGAAGCCCTGTGAATCAGGTATATAATTGGTTGGGTGGAGCTGACAGAGGTTTAGTGTCTTCTAACAAAGACAGCAGATGTAAAGAACCACTGACACCTCAAGAAGAACTTTGAAAAACAATATTTGGATGCAAAGTAGTTTTATATTTCTCATTAGCTCTTTATTTCTTATCCCAGTCATTTATTACTGAGGTCATATGCATGAAAACAGGATTTCTGTTCCTTGGGTGTTACTGATGTCATAATTCTCTGCTTGTGACATCACAGTTATTCCCATGGCAACATACTGTGATGTCACAACAGAGCACTATAATTTCAAATAGGGAATAAGCTGTAGAGGCAGATGAACTCTAAGGAATACAGATATTGTTTTTTATGGCAACTTCTTTAGTAATAAATAATAGAAAGCAACCTATCTAGGGTCAGTCGAAAAGGGTTAGGAAACAACAGGTACAGGCTGTACTCCCACAGTCACTGTATTTCTAAATAGGCAGTCAGGAGACAGAACAACTGTAGATAGGTTGCCAATGCAGTAGAAATTTATTGGAGACACCACATACATCAGCCCCGCAGTGAAGGCCCACTGACCAAAGTGAAGGGTCACCAGACTGTGGTAGAATTGTCTTGTCTATTCTCCAGCAGCAGTGTTGTCTGATGCATTTGGTGTCTCCAAAAAATTTCTGCTGCATTGGCAACCTATCTACAGTTATTCTGTCTCCTGACTACCTATTTACAAATATAGTGACCATGAGAGTGCACCCTGTACCTGTTGTTTCCTGTCGAACTCAGGGGCCAGCAACCCCTCTGGCTTGCACCAATCTTGTACCAGTGAGAGCAGAATTTTCTCTAGCTTGTTGTTCCAGCAAACAGGGCATGTGAAAGTGCTGTTACCACAAGAGAAAAAAAACAGAGAAGAGTAAGGGGTTAAAGGAAGGAGAAAAACTTAAGGCAAGAGGGACCTACTTGTTGAGAGGGGAAGAAGGGGAAAAATCTATCTGGGGTGAAGATACAAAGGGGCATAGCAAACAAAAAAAGGGGGAAACTAGAAACATCCTATCAGGGGTAAGGATACAAAAGTATTTCCAGGTAACACAGAGGGGAAAAGAATTGGAAATACTAGGACTGGTGCAGTGCAGTGGATGCGGGGTGGCAGTTTTCAGAGAGACTGTCACAGCGTGTGGGAATAAACTTCAGACGAGGCAAATTTACAGGTTTCAAACACACTGTGGTGTGATATTTATTTTCCAAAAGTTCAAAAAATAATAAATGAAAACAAAATAATTGCAAAGAAAATCACTACTTAAGATGAGTAGTTTTTCCCATAATATAGTCCTGGATCATAGAGCTCCTAAGACCCTTCTCATATGCATTCAACAGCTTGTCTAGAGTAGCAGTAGAACCTCTCTCCTCTTCTCTCTCTATTAGGGCTGAGCCCCACTGGGCTGAACTGAAGTAAACTCTGTGCAAAAGTTTTTATATCTTTTTGGTAGGGTCACTTGACTGAGCCCTTACATATCTCGACATGTTTCAAAACTAAGGGGGAGGCATTGTGTCAGGGGATTTCCTGGTTCAGTTAAAGGTACAGTGTATATCTCCACAGATATTGAAGTTCTATATCACTGATCCACAGTGACTAAGCACTTTTATACATAGAACCTTATACAGTAACAGGTTTATAGTGTGAATTTATGAAAATACTTTTAGGATTTCTTATAACTGTACTAATCATGACATTATTATTGTTTTATATGACTTCTGAATCTTTTTTCTTTAAAAAGGCTTTACTAACTGTATTCATTTCTATTTAAAATAGCCTTCATGTTTTTTTGTACACAAAATGCACGTATGCACTTTACACAACACCTCTCTGGGTGTTTGTCATCATTACAGGGACTAGATGGATGGAAATGGAAAAAGAATGAAAGGAGAGAACTAGTAGGATGTTTAGTAGGGACAGTAAAGAACTACGCTAGGTGACCAACCTGGGGGGAAGAAAAGCAAAGAGAAAAGCGTTAACTGTTGCTAGGAAATAAGGAGATAGAAAAGTGGTCCATCAGTCACAGCCGAGGGTGTAACCTAACTCCGCCACACACCTCCCTCCTTAAGAAAAAAACAGTTCTTAGAACTATACTGTTTTTTCAAGAACCCCCTCTCAGTCATAAATATTCTACCAAAACAGTAGAATGGGGGTTGGTTGAAACGTTCTCTCACCCACTATGAGAGCTTCACCCCAGGATCCCTTATTTCAGTTATTTTTAGTATTGTCCACCACACCAAGTTACTTCAATATGACAAAACGTTCACAACGTTACCCTGGGGCTGTCATACAGTTCAGCACAGTATTCATGTTTGCCTTCAGTAAACAGTTTCAGTCTGTAATGACTGTCTAACCCCTAACTATTCACTCTGGTTATTACAACTCAGACATTTCATATGTAACATCAGGCACCCATCAATAGGCATCGTTTTAGCACCCATCACTTGCCATCTTTTCAAAACCCATCACTTGGTATCATTTCAAAACCCTGTGCACTAACTATCGTACCTTCATCAGTACATTAAAAAATAAGGAAGTAATACACAGCAGTTTTATGCTGACTTTGAGCTTCCTCCGTACCCATCATTTGGCATCGTTTCAGCCCTGTGCACCCACTTTCATACCTTCATCATTACATTAAAAAAGAGGAAGTAATACACAGCAGTTTTATGCTGACTTTGAGCTTCCTCCATCTAGCTATCAGGGCAGCCGTACAGGCCTATACCACAATTTTCTCTGGGGCGAGTTGTACCCGCCACTAACCCCATTCTAACACATCGTTTCCACTCAGGGGCCCAATCATAGGTTCCACCCCATACCTAGATACTCCATGACCCTAGGTTCCTCATTTTATATCATACAGTATAGACATTTCTTTTATGTCATACATTTCTTGTAATCATTTCATACATCTCATTTATCCATTTCTCTTTCATATATTTTCTGGCAGACAAGGAACCTTCTCATGCTGAATATCAACCAGCCAGTTCCTAACTCCAAAACCTTTGAGGTTTCCTTTTAACCCTTATTTTTAACATACCAGGGGTTTCCTTTCAACCCTTACACAGTTTTGGTACCCTCAACTGACTGTACTCAGTACTAGCCTTAATGCTATATTCATTTTAAATATTACTTTTTCATACGTTTCATACCATGTCACATGGGGGTTCAAAACATGGGAAAGTCCATTCACCCACCATGGTGTCTTCCTTGTTGCTTGTAGTCTTCACCCCAGTATGCAAATGTCCTGAAACAGTCTTACTTGTGGCCTACATCTCATTGTCCTCCAAGTAGCAGCAGCCCAGAAAAATGGGCAACAATGGGATTTCAAAAGTGACTGGCAACAAAGGTTTCATCAGGGGAGTCCTCCTCCTCTAGAACCCAAGGATCCTGCTCCTCTGCTTTGGACACAAAATCCTCCAGTTAGGAACCCTCCATCAGCACCTGGCAGTGGTGCTCCACCTCTCTCCAGTGCTGGTCCACCTCCGTGTTCCATCAAACTCCAATCCGGTTAGTAATTTCCCTCTGGTCCTCCTCACCTTGGCTCTGGTATGCACACTGGGAAGCCCCTCCTCCAACAGATCCTTGGTCTCCATGAGATCTTGTAGGTATGCCATCCTGCTCTTTGCCCCCTATGTCTGGATAGCAGGGCTGGTATCTGGGTACTGGTCTTCCACTTGTTTCTTTGGACAACCAGTACTATCCCACTTGTGACACCAAGTTTGTCACAGCATGTGGGAATAAACTTCAGATGAAACAAATTTACAGGTTTCAAACACACCGTGGTGTGATATTTATTTTTCCAAAATTCAAAAAATAATAAATGAAAACAAAACAATTGCAAAGAAAATCACTACTTAACATCAGTAATTTCTCCTATAATACAGTCCTTTATCTTAGAGCTCCTAAGACCCTTCTCATCTGCATTCAATAGCTTTTCTACAGTAGCAGTAGAATCTCTCTCCTCTCTCTCTCTCAGGGCTGAGACCCACTGGGCTGAACTGAAGTAAACTCTGTGCAAAGGTTTTTGTATATTTTTGGTACGGTCATTTGACTGAGCCCTTATATGTCTGTACATGTTTCAAAATCAAGGGGGAAGGGATTGTGTCAGGGAGTTTCCTAGTTCTGCTAAAGGTACAGTGCATATCTTCACAGATATTGACTTTCTATATCTCTGATCCACAGTAACGAAACACTTTTATACATAGAACCTTATACAGTAACAGGTTTACAGTGTGAATTTGTGAAAATATCTTAAGGATTTCTTATAACTGTACTGATCATGGCATTATTATTGCTTTATATGACTTCTGAATCCTTTTTCTTCAAAAAGGCTTTACTAACTGTATTCGTTCCTATTTAAAATAGCCTTCATGCTTTTTGTACGCAAAATGCACTTATGCATTTGCACAACACCTCTCTGGGTGTTCAGCATCATTCCAGGGACTAGATGGATTAAAATGGAAAAGAATGAAAGGAGAACTACGCTAGGTGGCTAACTGGGGAGAAGAAAACAAAGAGAAAAGTGTTAACTGTTGCTAGGAAATAAGGAGATAGAAAAGTGGTCCATCAGTCACAGCTGAGGGTGTAGCCTAACTCTGCCACAGAGACCTTCTGGAGGCTGCAGTGCTGACCCATCTACATGCACCTCTCTGGGTTAAAGGAGGAGGTCGATAGGCTCCAGGCCAAGTTGGCTGAGATTCAGGGGACCTCTGACAGTCCTATTTAACAGCTCACTGGAAACAGGAGTGGTTCTGGAGGATTGGAGGAGAGCAGATGTAGTCTCACTTCACAAAAGTAGTAGGGAGGAGGCTGGCAATTATAAGCCAGTCAGCCTGACGTCAGTGGTGGGAATGTTAATGGAGTCACTGCTGAAGGAACGGATTATATAATATCTTGAATCCAATGAGTTATAAGACCCAAGGCAGCATGGATTCATGGTGGGGGAGGGAGGTCATGCCAAATGAACCTGATAGATTTTTCTGACTGGGTAGATCAGGGTGGAGCAGTGAACATGGCCTACCTAGATTTCAGTAAGGCTTCTGCCACTGTTCCACATAGGAGACCAGTAAGGAAGCTGGGTAGCTTAGGAGTGGGTCCAGAGGTGGTAAATTGGGTAATAAATTGGCTAGGGGATAGGTGACAGAGGGTGTTTGTAAATGGAGTTCACTCAGAGGAAGGGAGGCTGACCAGTGGGGGTGCCTCAGGCAATCAGTGCTGGAACTGATCCTCCATAGTCTTTCTAAGTGACATTGCAGAGTTGCTGGAAGGAAGGTCTGCCTTTTTGTGAATGTGGATGATACCAAAACCTGCAATAGTGTGGACACTCTGGGGGTTGAAAAGATGAGCAGAAAAGGTCAAGGGTATGGCAGCTGGGTTTCAGTGTGAAAAAATGCAGAATAATGCACTTTGAGCACACAAATCCCAGGCCGGAGTACAAAATGGGTAGAGTGATATTGATGGCCACCAAGCAGGAAAGAGACCTGCAGTAATCATATCTGATGACCTAAAGGTGGCCAGGCAGTGTGACAAGGCATATAACACTGACAAAACCTAAAAGTTTCATCGCTCAATTCTTTATAATTTTTGAGCTATCTGAAGGCAAAACTTCAGGTAGCTAATTGGGTAGATAGATAGATAGCTAGATAGATAGATAGATAGATAGATAGATAGATAGATAGATAGATAGATAGAAGGGTAGCTTAAATTGTATTTTTATACAGGAACAAACGTTATGAACAAAAAATCCCTGTTTTCAACAGATGCCCTGTACATATACAAACATTACAACACGCTTACATAAAATACAGCTTATGCAATGTTACAATATTCAATCTAGCTCAAGTGAAGCATTGACAAGTTCTATACAAACATTTCCATAATGCAATCTAGAATTCATGTATGGAATTCTTAGCCTTCAACTTTGTCGGCACTGAGTTCTAAGATTCAGTGATACCCATTTGTAAAGTCATATCCCCATATTTGTTGTGTACTCGCATATAAGGTACTGTAAATTCTAAACATTTAACCGTAGTCTGGGAAACAAGCTTCCAGAGCTAGTAGCCCTGATGGAAGAGGAACACTTGGATATTGTGGCAGTCACAGAAACATGGTACACGGAGAACCATGACTGGAATGTCAACATACCAGGGTACACAATCTACAGAAGGGACAGGGAGGGTAAAAGAGGAGGTGGAATAGCTCTCTACATAAGGGAAGAGATCAAAGCTACAGAACTAAAAAGTAAAGGGGGAGGACAAGAGGAACTCTGGGTCACCTTGGAGACAGGGAATGGCATCACAATCCGCACAGGGGTTGTATACAGACCCCCGTCTCAAGGGGAGGAAATGGACAAGAAAATGATAGAGGGCATTCTCAAAATGTCTGAAAAAGGGGAGATACTGTTGATGGGGGACGTGAATATGCCAGATGTTAACTGGGCAACATGGACTGCAGCCACATCCAAGAGCAGGGTCATTCTCGATGCCCTGCAGGGGGCATGCCTTAGACAGCTAGTGGTGGAACCCACTCGGGAGGGAGCAATATTAGATCTGGTACTGTCAAATGAGAGAGGATCACACATTTAGAAGTCTGTAGACATCTGGGAACAAGCGACCACTGCACAGTGTGTTTCACAATAAACACAACCATGGAGACAAACCATACAAAGACAAGGATACTGGACTTTAGAAGGGCTGACTTTGGCATAATGGGTGAATACCTGAGGAATGCATTAGCAAATGGCCAGAAAGGAGGGGTGAAGAACAATGAAAAAATCAAAACTGCCATCATGGAGGCAACAAGCCTTTTGTGGAAACAAATAAAGAAAACAAAGCAGAATAAAAACACTATGGTCTCAAAAGAGGTGTCAGGAAGGTTATGAGAAAAGGCTGCATTCAAAAGTATAAGGAATCACAGATGGAGCACAACAGGGAACTGTATCAATTAAAGCAGAAAGAAGTGGGGAAGGCAGTCAGAAAAGCAAAGGCCCAAACTGAGGAAAAGATAGCCAACTCAGTTAAGAAGGGGGATAAAACCTTTTATAGGTACATTAGGGAGCATAGAGAGGTTAAGGGAGGGATAGTGAAGATTAATAAAGGAGAGGGGAGGTGGGCAGAGGGAGACAGTGAAAAGGCAGAGATACTGAATGAATACTTTTGCTCAGTATTCACAAAAGAAGAAGAGGAGGAGTTACCTAATCCAAACAGTAGAAGCACTCTGGATAGTGGGGTTGATGCCAGTCCATTTACAGAAGAAAGAGTACTGAAAGAACTCCTAAAACTCAAGGTGGACAAAGCAATGGGGCCTGATGGGATTCACCCTAGAATCCTAAAAGAGCTAAGGTAGGACCTAGTGACACCACTAACCACACTTTTTAATAAATCATGGGAAGATGGGGTGGTACCTCAGGACTGGAGGAGGGCAGATGTGATTCCCCTTCACAAAAGTGGGAGCAAGGCAGAAGCAGGAAACTACAGACCTGTTAGTTTGACCTCAGTGGTGGGGAAAATGATGGAATCACTTCTGAAAGAAAGAATTGTTGAATACCTAGAGGCCAGCGGGGCACAGGACCCAAAGCAGCATGGATTCACAGCAGGAAGGTCATGTCAGATGAATCTAATCGATTTCTTTGACTGGGTGACCAAAGTAATAGACCAGGGAGGGGCTGTTGATATGGCCTACCTAGACTTTAGCAAGGCACAGTCACAGGCACAAGACACAGTCCCACACAAAAGATTAATAATCAAGTTAGCCAGCCTGGGAGTGGGTCCCAGGGTGGTAGCCTGGGTAGCAAACTGGCTGCACAACAGGACACAGAAGGTAATAGTGAATGGAACACATTCTGAAGAAAGGGGGGGTTACTAGTGGAGTACCTCAGGACTCAGTACTGGGTCCAGTCCTCTTTAACGTCTTTATAAGTGACATTGCAGAGGGTCTGGAAGGAAAGGTATGCCTCTTTGCAGATGACACAAAGATCTGTAACAGAGTTGATACACAAGGGGGGTAGAAAGGATGAGAAGGACTTGGCAAGGTTGGAGGAATGGTCAGACATATGGCAACTTAGATTCAATGCAAAGAAATGCAAAGTAATGCACCTGGGAATTAGAAATCCAGGAGAAGAGTACACAATAGCAGGAGAGGTACTAACAACAACGATAATGGAAAGGGATCTGGGTGTAGTCATATCAGATGACCTAAAGGTGGGTAAGCAATGTGAGAAGTCAATGAGGAGAGCCAGGGGGATACTGGGATGCATAGGGAGGGGCATCACAAGTAGAAAAAGGGAAGTGGTTATCCCTCTATACAGACAGTTGGTGAGACCCCATCTGGAGTACTGCGTGCAGTTTTGGAGACCTCATCTATGCAAGGACATAGACAGGATGGAAACAGTCCAGAGGAGGGCAACTAAAATGGTGCAGGGTCTACATCAGAAACCATATGAAGAGAGACTGAGAGAGCTTAATATGTATACCCTTGATGAAAGGAGGGACAGGGGGACATGATAGAAACTTTTAAGTACCTCAAGGGAATCAACAAAATCCAGGAGGGTAGCATCTTTCAGAAAAAGAGATGTGTAAGAACAAGGGGCACAATTTAAAGTTAGAGGGGGGACGGCTCAGGGGTAATGTGAGGAAATTCTTTTTCACGGAGAGAGTGGTGGATGCATGGAACCGCCTTCCTGAGAGGTTGTGGGGTCTAAAACAGTGGGGAATTCAAACATGCATGGGACAGACATAAAGCAATTATAGTGGGGGGTTGCAGGAAGTAGGCTGTTGGTTAACTAGAATCTGCAGCTTATCCAATAGGTAGGGAAATGGGCAGACTGGGTGGGCCAAGTGGTCCTTATCTGCCATCAAAGTCTATGTTTCTAAATGGTACTTTTTGTCACTGGGTTGTTACCAAGTGACATAGGGGGTGGGCAACTTTAGATTTCAGTAATTTGTAACACCAAGTTAGCCAACTGAATTCTCTTTTTGTGTGTGTATATGTACATTTTGCACTAAATTACACTAAAACTATGAAACTGAACTTCCTGAAATTTATGTTTAAATCTAGGACTGAGAAAGTTTGTACCAAATTCACAGTCCTAGGGTTTAAAGCACCTGAGACCTAAAGCTCTGAAATGGTAATTTTTAATGAAATACCAAATCAATCCTTACACAATGTCTCTATTATATATATGTCTACAGTATTTGTATACATATACTGTATATACTGTAAAACATGACATTTTCACTGTCAAATAATCTTTACTATTTTTGCTGAAGCATTCATTTGCATGCCAATAAATTTTTGCTAACTAGCGTTATTAGTACTTTTTCCATTATAGCGAATATGATGCTAAAACATAGCACTAAATTAAATTGACACAGTTTTGGTTGCATTTGTGTTTGCGCTAAAATTGTGTGACAATAACTAGTTTTACGGTATATGTGTTTTACAGTATATGTATTCATCACAAAAAAATGGACTATATTAGGGCTACAAAACCACAGAATTGTAAACCTTCAGATTTAAGTGTGTGTGTTTTTTTACGTTTTCAGCTATGAAAGTTTGTGTTCATGTCAAACTTTAATTTGGGAGAAAGACATTGCTTTTTTGCTGTTTTTTTTTCAAGTGGTCCAAGCATGCACAAACTTTAAAATCTTATTACTTAAAAGAGAAATAACATTTTGTTTTACCCCCCAAGGTACTTCCTTGAATTAAACTCTAACAAGGCTGTAAGTTTCATAATTTGTATTATATTGTATTGTATTTATTTTACCAGGAAAGGGCTCCATTGAGTGATGCTCATCTGCAAGGAGGTCTGGTTAGGACAGTGGAAAAAAACATCATAAAACTGGAATGATACATAACATAGAATACATTATAGGCAATGGTAAGGATCATATACAATGACAAGCAGGCACAGTAATACATTAAATAGAATCATAAATCAATCTGATAGAAGTCTGTACATATGGGCCCAGATATTCAAAGGAGATGCACCCAGCGCAACTCAGTTGCGCCGGTGCATCCCTGAAATGTGCCCCTAGGCCATATTCAACAGGAAGGGATGCGCCGTGCAACTCCAGATCTGCCGCAGCGCAAAGATAATGCATGCGACACATCAGGAGGGGGTGTTCTCATGCATAAGTGACAGATTGCTTAATTCAGCCGAGATGTGTGGTGCAGCACAAAGTTAGGCATGGAAGAAACATGCCTAAGTTGTAGCCACCCACAGGCAGGCTGCTGTACTGCACAGTTCAATACAGCAGCTGCCAACCCTTGGGTTGCTACCCCCCCCCAGCCCCGATCATGCAACACACGAAACAGACCTACACAGTAATCCCTGGTAGCCTAGTGTCCTACCCCCCATCCCCAAGCTTATAATAAAATATAGCAATCCTCTTTCCCTGGTAGTCTAGTGGCGTTCCTTCCATCACTGAGTGTGTAACAAAATATATCACCCCTTTCTCCCTGGTAGTCTAGTGGCCCCCTTCCTTCCCCAACCCCGATGTTGTAAATAAATAATTGCCCCAATCATTTCTGGTAGTCAAGTGGCTCCCCCTCCCTTCCCTGACCCTCACTGTAGCATAAATATTGGTAAGAACATCTCCCTGGTAGTCCAGTGGTACCCCTCCCATATCTGACCCTGTCCTTAAAGGAATCCTTGTTTGAAACACTGGTGGTTCAGGTGCCCCTCCCATCCTCGATCAGAATCCGCAGCGATCTCAATGAATACCTGGTTCAGTGCGTCCCTCGTTCTGCCTCAGCAGCCTCGTGAGTTTCCCTGGTAGTCCATTATGTTCAGCGAGGCACTCACACCTCACCCTGCCTCATCCCGCATGGCTAGCCTGTTAGCGAGGCCGCCCGCACCACCATGGCTGCCTGCTGACTGAGTTGTCTCTGAATGACAGCTTACAGTATGCACTACCAATACCATTGGTTGACACCGTCAACCAAGTGGGCTTGCAGTATGTACTGTAAACTTTCATTCACATGAAAGCTTACAGTACACACTGCAAGCAAGCCCATTGGTCAACAGTTTCAACCAATGATATTGTAGTGCATACTGTAAGCTGTCATTCAGTGACAGATCAGTTGGCAGGCAGCTGTGGTGGAGTGCAGGTGGGTTGCATGCCGCCTTAATGCATATGCAGGGGCGGGGGAGTGGGGGGTGGGGGTGGGTGCCCCAGTGGGTGGGGGGAGGGGGGTCCACTGACTACCAGGGAAATATTGGGAGCTATTTTCTATGTTACAATCGGGGCTGGGAAGGAGCCACTAGACTACCAGGGTATTTTGCACTACGATCCTTTTATGGATGGGGTTGGGGACAGGAGGGGGACCTCACTAGACCACTAGGGTGTTTTGAACAAGAATTCCTTTACAGATGGGGTTGGGGATGGGAGGGGGGTACGACTGGACTACCAGGGAGATGTTCTTACCAATATTTACACTATGATCGGGGTCAGGGAAGGGAGTGGGGCCACTTGACTATTAAGGATGATCAGGACAATTATTTATTTACAACATCGGGTTCGGGTGAGGGAGGGGGGCCACTAGACTACCAGGAAGAAAGGTGTGATATATTTTATTATACGCTTGGTGATGGGAGAGGGGGACAATGAACCACCAGGGAACTGTTGAGTATTTTTTTTTTATACAGCACGTGTCACCAGATGCATCCCTGCCCCAGACATGCAAATAGGGCCATAATGACATGCATATGTCTGTCTGAATATCTGGAATTTGCACTCAGCGCATCCCCATTCCAGGTATTCAGACCATGCAGGGGGATGCGCCGGCACATCCTTAGCAGCCCCCATTTGTACCACCTGCATATTTTACTATATTCAGATGGGATGTGCAATCGTGCATTTGGTTTGAATATAGCAATGTTGCGCTCCCGCACAACTCAAGTTGCATGGAGCAACCACTTGCGCCCTTTCTGGGCACAGTCTGAATATGTGGGGCATGGAGTTTTACAAAAAGCAAAGCATGAAACTACTTTAGGACAACACAGTAAGTTGGAGAATATAGGGCATATGGCATGGCAGGTATATGCGTGATGTAATTTTATGGTCTAGTATGAGATTCAAGGACATATCAACAGTTATGCTCATCAACATATAGGGTATCCAGGGAGAGTTTTAAAAGCATAGGTACTAGTTAAGGTGCCTAGCTTTAAAATGTATTTAACTCTGTCCACTTTTTTTGCTGCCCCTGTGCAAAAAAAGACAAGAAATGGGTGTATTATGTGTAAATTTAGAGACAACTTCTGAACCTCGAGCTGATTTTTGCTAAAATTGCCCAAACCATCATGCTTAGGACTGTGACTCTGCATACCAAATTTCACAGTCCTAGGGAGTAACAGAAAAAGACACACTCAAAAGCAAGGTGCTGCTGTAAAGTCACTGTACACATTGAATTTATTTATTTAATTTTTGTTTACCGGGTAAGTGCCATTAGCCAAAACATGACTATTTTCAGGTGCAAATGACAAAATCAGCATGTGCAAATAGATATTGCAAAATACAAAGGAAAATGTAATTGACCAACAACCAGACAAGTTATCCAGGACTTTGAGGCTCACTGTCTCTTCATCAGGGTGCACAGCTACTGGTGAACAACTGCTCTTTTTATACATCAAGCAATCAATTCATTTGGTACGTACAAACATACTTGTTGTGATTCAATCGCATGGTTCTGTTAAAGTCCATCACCCAGTTCAGAATTTATTGCCTGTCATCCAGGCTTTGCGGTTGGCTCTATACCAAGTGTACAGCTCTGGATTTATTTTTCATTTTATTTGTTTTACCAAGAAAAGCTCCACTGGGCAAGGCTCATTTGCAAGGAGGTTCTGGTTAGGACAAAACAGTACAGAAAAATCACATTGATTACAAGGATGCAAAATAAAGAACAGAAAACATTTACAACCAGTAAATAGTCTGATAAATCAGGTAAAGATATGCAGCAAAAGAAAAAAAAAAAAATATATAATATAAAGCATAATATACTGTAAGATAGTAAGGTAGTTACAGTTTAGACAGCTATAAACCAGCAATTAGTTTACAATGGATAACAGCAGAGGGCCTAGGAGTGGGTACAACTATTAGTGCAATAGGTATCAATCAATATTTTGAAAGTTTGAAGGCTCACTGTCGAATACCATTTGAGGGAGGCCTGAAGCTTGTTCCAGTATGTCAGAGTGAGCCAGCTAAAGGTCATTTTACCATATTTAGATGTAATTCTGGGAGTTTTGAGCAAAATATAATTGCATGCTCTTAGGTAATATAAACTAGTGACACTGAAGAACAAATCAGAGCTATAATTTATTTATTTTATTTAAAATGTTGGTAACAGGGAGAGGCACACTGAACCGAAGCTCATTTCCAGGTGCGAGCCAGGGGAAAGGGAACAAGGGGGTGACAACAAGTAATCAGACAGATTACAATATAGATATGGCAGCTCAAGTAATAAAAATAAGAGGTAATAAATTAACAATGATAAACTGGCAAATAATACGAAACATTTTTAGCAACAAAAATTAGCTGAGGAAGCCAGTCGTAAAGGAGAAACTATGGAGGCAGGAAAGAAGAAACTATGGAGGCAGGAAAGGATGGAAAGACCATGGGGGGATGAGATGAAGACTGCTGTAGGCATTAGGATTCAGCTGGAATTAGAGGGGTGAGAAAACATGATGTACAGAAGGAGGCAAGTTACGAATGTGTGGAGAGAGCCTCACCCCGGCTGCCGGGAGAAGGAAGGGCAGGAGCAAGAGAGAAATAGTTGTGGCGCATCATACCTAAGAGGTTTGTAGGACCACAACTACAGATTCTTTTTTTTATCTAGTGATGAGGAAAGGAAAACCAGTAGATGCATATAAGGTGCAATGGTGGGTTCTTGCAGGCAGCCTAGTGATAAACCTAAGTTCTCTCTGGTACAGGACATCCAAGTTAGCAAGTTGGCCTGCTGCAGCACCTCTTTACAATAAGTCCCTGTAATCAAGCAAAACATAGCTCTGACTAGGGCTTTATAGGCACCCAATGGTAGACTGGACTTATTTCTGCATTGAAAGCTTATCCTAGACTGAAGCTTCTTACACAGACTTTCAGTGAGAATACAGAAAGAAAGTTTACTATCTAGCCATACTCCTAAGTATTTGAAATTCTCTACTAGCTCCAGTTTATCATCTAGGAGAGTAAAGATTCCAGGATGGGAGGGGTCTATTAACTGCTTGATATTGGGGGAAAAAATCATGTACTTCGTTGTGGCAGCATTAAGGAGTTTAGAAGCACATGGTTTCAGTTCAAGAACACTGAAAGCGGACTGGAGGTCATTTAAAACGTCTGGCCCATTAGGTCTGACTGCATATAGCACTGTGTCATCCACATGGCAGTGTAGTTGGACATCCTCAATATCATCTCATCTCTTAGATCATTAGTATACATGGTGAGTAATAGTGGTCTAAGGACAGATGCTTGTGGGAATCCTTTGGAGATTTGTGAGCAGGAGGAGAGTAGGGACTCGCATTTAAGTTGTTGTTGTCTACCCAGCTAGTAGTTTTTGAACCAGAGTAAGATGTGTTAACCAATACCAGTAGAAGTCACCTTATGCAGAAGTATTTAATGGTCAACCGTATTAAAAACCTAAGGGGAGGACTAGGCAAATGGCAGCCGTCACAAGCTTTTTGTCAATGGAAGGGAACCAATCATATAGCACTTTAATGAGCACAGTAGTGGTAGAAAGCAGATTGTAATGGGGTAGTTAGATTATTAATACTGAGATACTCCCACACTTGTACATTGACCAGCTTTTCTAAGGCCTTAGCTGGAACAGGCAAAGTCAACATAGGCTGGTAGTTACTTGCCATAGATTTATCACCAGCTTTGAAAAGTGGAATTAGGTGAGCCATTTTCCAAAGTATGGGAAATGCATGACTAGTTAGAAAAGACAGGTGAGCTATAGATACTGTTAGCAGTGGGACCTCAGCTCTAAGGAAACATGGTTCCAATTTTGTATGCCCCTGGGGTCTTGTTAATGTCAAGGGTTAGTAGCATGTCTTCCACCTGTTTATCAGTGACGGTCTTGAAGCAGAAAGGAGGGTGCGTGTTGCCAATGCATGGAGAGTGCTTTAAATTTGATAGCAGAAGCACAGCAGTGGATAGCTGGTCAAAAGCCATTCCCACAGATGTGGTGTGCATTAAGTTGTTCTGCAATGAATTGTATATCAGAAATAGTTTTACCATTTGCCACAATCTTGGATGGTAAATGGGGGGGACACTACTCCTCCATCTAAGGACTTGATTGTCCACCAAAATTTTAAAGGATCACTTTTGTTAGGATCAAAATAGCCAATAAAGGATAGGGGGAAGGGGGGCACTGTGGAGCCTGAGAAAAATAGCCACTTAACAATGGAGCTGTGAGGCAATACTGGCAACATCGATTAAACACAGTAATTTTCCCAAAAGCAAACTCAAAAAAAAAAAGAAAGTTATCGGAAGTAACCCAGGCTAATATGAGAAACCCATGGAAGGAACAGTCACAAGGATCAGGAGCTAAAACCAAACATGCTCCCACGGCTCCTACCATGCACTTGGCACAAGGCCATGGGGAAGACATCCTACCCGATGCCAGGGAAGAAACCCTTCAGACGATCGGCATAAAAATCAATCGACTTATTAATACTGTAGCAGGACTCGCAGACAAATTTGATAGCCAGACGAATTGGGTGGTCACCCTGGAGACTACGTTAGAAGCAGTTCAAACAACTGCAGCTGATACCGCCTGATGAGCTGATGCTGCCATGGAGCAGTCTCCTCAATGGTAAGGGAGACTAACCATCTCCAGTCCTGGCTCGAAATGCTAGAGAACCAAGTCTGGGCTGTGAACATTCACCTGGTGGGTTTGCTCGAAGGAGTTGAGGGTGATTACTTACTTTTGTTCCTGCAAGACTGGCTCCCCCAACAGTTGGGGGATGCAGTAGCCCACAAACTCCAGGCTTCTCAAAAAGTATACCACATCACTACACGAGGTTGTCAGATGGATCCCGAGGCCTCATGTACTGTTGTTCTTATCATGGATGATATGGGCACTCGGGACCACTTGTTGGCAGTGTCCAGATAGAAGGGATCACTCCTGTATGATGGGCAACATATCAGGATGTACCCTGATATTAGCTATGCCACACGGCAAAAAAGAAAGAAATCTGATGGTGTATGAGCCGCTATGGGAGGCCAGAATCCAACACGGGATATTATTTCTTGCCAGACTGAGGATTATCAATAAAGGCAAGATCCACATTTATTTGGACCCGTGGAAGTGTTAAAATTGAGTCAGAAGTATGTTCATCCAGAATATAACAGGGTGACTCAGGAAGATGATTCTTCTGATGTCAGAGAGACCTGAAGGGGATTATCCACCTCAGACATTTACTCTAGCTTGACGGTGGGTGCCTGCTCTTATTCTGGGAGAGCTTGAACTTTAATCTTTTGGGTTTACTTAAAGTCATTGTGCCGACCAAGAATGGTGAGGAATAAATACCAAATGCCTATTTTGAATGTTCATGTTACATACATTGAACTTCTGATTATTCTGGATGGTTTACACTTTCCGTTTGTTTTCTAGAGTTGTAGTTTTCAAAATTTATGGTGCTTCCAGTGCACAAATGATGTTACAGCATGGAGATAATAATGTGTTTGGGGGTGGGATTGTCTGCGATGATTCACATTGCTGTTTTCCATTCACTTATATGCACCATATAAATATGTTGCCAAATCTGTTGCAAGTTCCTATATTATTAGCAGCATTACATAATGGATAGGGTATGCCCCCCCCCGACAGTGACACCAACACAGCGACCTATCAACCCGTCGACAAAATCGACAGGTTGCCGACAGGTCACTGTGTTGGTGTGCCTGACACAGGGGCACACTGTCTCCCGGTCCTACACTCCCACCACAAATCAACTCCGACTGGAGTTGATAATACTAAAGACAGGGGGTGGTGGCAGAGCCCCCTGCATGGGGGGTTCGGAGGGGGGCAAAGCTCCCAGATGGAAATAGTGGACTGGGAGACAAATGGGAATTATGTGAACCTCAACTTATGGTCAACGTAATTCTTGTCAATGAGATGCCAGTCGGCAAAAGTGTTGTTGAACTGGCATTGTAGAGCCAATGGATAGCACCATTGGTGCATAACTGAGAGCCAGCATGGTGTAACTCCCACCTATGTTCTTAGGTGGGTATATCGTGGGACAAACACTATTAACACTTGTACTATCTTTTACCATGCAGCTCATGGGCTTATAATCAGCCTAGGTGGTTTTATTTTAAGGTTGGAATTGAATACTGTAACCCTCCTGTGATGTAGCAAAAAGACTGGGATGTACTATGTGTGATTATTAAGTTTGGTGCCCTCATTGTTTTAGTGTGACATCTGTAATGTCCTAATCTTGCATCATAAACTGTATGTTGTTTTATGTAAAACAAACATAAAGTTTAAAAAAAAAATAGCTAACAAAGCACCATCGCTTCTTAGCCTTCCCGATCACAAAAGGCTTTAATCAGTGTTAGCCTTCAGCAGAGCACACAGTGCTACCATGAGCCAATCCTTTGATCTCTTTGTGCTCAGAATAGGGGCAGATGACAGTGTAGCTCTGGAACTAAGCCAGTAAAAATGTTGGCTTTATCTGGGTTGTAAATATCCTTAGGTCTAAAATCAGTGAGTATGTCCTGGAGCTTTAACTGACCAGACACTACAGCAATCTGGTTGGCACTTACAGACTCACTGTAGAATCACCTGATTCTACAGTACATGCAATCATGAATGGCTGTCAGATGGCAGACAGCTAATGTGGGAGCAGAGGGCTGTGCTGGTTTCTATCTTTATGGCTGTAGGAGAACCTCTCAAAGGCATTTGACACTGTGGACCACAACATCCTTCTAGAAAAACTAAGGAAAATTGGAGCTGCAGCAGAAGTGAACTCTTGGTTTGCATCTTACTTATCCAACCATAGGCAGTCAGCAGTGGTAGACAACACCCTGTCCGAGGTGGTGTACCTGTATCACTCCAAGATAAGACACTATGTGGATGACCCAGTCCTCATTGCAAGAGTCACAGATTTCTCCCAAATGGAGAAAATCTCCAATCGGAGTTTTATACCTTCCAAAGGTGGTTTATCTCTGGAAAGATGGTCCTAAGTGGGGGTTGTGGCCAACTGCTGAGCAAGTAACAGCACTTTTGCTGAGTTCTGGCATTTGAGTGTTAAAACTAGCAAATAAAAATATTTTGGTATCCAACTCCCCCTCACCTTAGATAGACTCTATGCTGTTAATTATGGACCACTTATAGCACAATTAAAGGAAGACCTCCAATACGGCAATCTCTACCATTATCCCTGCTATGTAAGGTGGATACAGTACAGATGGTGGTAGTCCTGCTTTCTTTATGTATTTCAAAATGTCCCCCTCCCAGTACCTCATGCCGACTGTCATAAATAGCAAGTCAGCAGGAGACCTTCTCTCTTTTTGAGAGATGGGGTAATACCTCTTCAGAATAAGCCCTGGGGATTGTGCAGTGTCAGAGGGCAACCCCTGGCTACACAGGGTAGGAGAAGTATGGCACAACATGGTCCACAAACTAGGCCTAACTTCAAAGCTAGTGCGTGTCTGCCACCTTGCATGTGTGGAGGGATCAGTTCTAGCTCATCTGGACAGAATGTTTTGGGAGTGGGGGAGGAGAAACTGCATATATTTAGGTCAGTTTTGCTTGGAAGGAATGGTTAAGTCCTTCTGGAAGTCCAGCAACAGTTTGATCTGGGTAGGAGTGATTTCTTCTGGTATCTTCTGGTCTGGCATTATATTTCATCCTTATCTCCTACTATTAGGGACCCTATAAAGTTATCCTCTTTCATGACAGCATGCAAGATGCAGACCCAAATACTGTGTATCAGAAACCTAATCTCTGTTATATATAAGGCAAGTCAGACCAAACAACCTACATCTACAACTTATGTTGCATGGAAGTGGGAGGGGAAATTAGGGCACCCCATTACTTAGCAGGAGTGGGAGAATGGCATAAATACACCTGGAAACATTTGGTCCACTATTTTCATACTCCAGTGATTACTGCCAAATTTGGGAGGGGACATGGCTCTTCCTGCTGGAGAAACTGAGGGGAGCTGTGTGCTACACAAACTCATATCAAGTGGGACTGCCCTCAATAGCACCATTTCTTGGGGGAAATGGAGAGCAGTATCTCAGAGGTCCTCCATACCCACATCACTGTGATAGCAGCATTGTATTTGTGTTACCAATACCCCAGGCAGGTAAAAGACAGATGCCTTAAATATGTAATAGACATTGTGCTGCTTGCTGCGAAAAAATGCATCACCAGAAAATGACAGATGATCCAGTGTGCCACCATGATGGAATGGAGGGCAACTTTGAATGAGATTTATAAAATGGAAATGATTACATTTGGCTTGAATGATAAGAATGAACTGCTCACCTCATGGTTGAACACAAAGGTATTATATGTGATGCAGTATGATGCAAGTTTTGTACCTTGAGGAGTTGATAGCAGCTGGGAATGGCATGAGAGGTGTGGGGGTGTAAAAGGAAATTACTGATACCGGTATTGAAGAGGGAGTGAGTGGAAGGCCCAAGGACCCTACTCCTGTGCTCTGTCACCTTCATGATACATGGGCTATGATTCACTAAGCATATCTCAGGTGTGCAAGCACCCCTACGTGTGAATGCCATGCAGCGGGGGTCCAGCAGACCCCTGGTGGCAATCAGTATCGGTGTGCTAGCCAGATGCATACACGATCTCCTGGCCACCCGAGCACATATGCACCTTGGGCAGTCTAGGGGCATGGCAAGGGACGTGCCTGCACTCTGTGCGATTCACAACGGTGCAGAGTACCGGGCGGTGTGGAACATGGTACACCTTGGGGACCCTGCCATAAGTATCAATGTGCCCCCCCCAACAGTCACTGATGGGGCACAGTGGCAATGGGGTCTCCCTGCACACTGCCGGCCCACTGGACTGCCAGGATGGGCTGTGGGCAGCCATTTGGGTGAGTGTCTTTAGTTATAAAGGTCCTGGATCCATACCATCTCACACTTCCCTGCACCCATGGCACAAGGGATCCACTGAGGGTCCCAGGATAGATAACCGATTGGATGCGTGCCTGCGTCCCGCATGTAGCCCCAATCCAGCTGCATGCAGGAGGGGGTGGAACAGTGGACAGGCACCCTGTGGATGCTTGTGGTCATGAATCTGTGCATCCTGTGCCTGTCCAGGGCCACATAGGTGCACTGCCAAGTTACATGCAAATCACGCGTACAGTGTGCCCTTTTGTGAATCGCAGCCATGGTTAGGTTGGCTCGCATGAACAGGTCACATACATGGTTGATGGGCACCCCTCCCACTGCCCAACTGGAGAGGGGGTCCCTGTCATAGACATGGCTATAGTATGACTATTATTGTACTGAGCCTCATTTCTTTAAGCCGATGTTATTCTTCTGAATATTTGTATTCTGTGATGATGTGTAACTGAAGTGATTCTTTTAATAAAATTACATTTACAAATAAAAGTAGCAAATACATACTTTGAAACTTGTAGCATCAAGATGTACTCAACACCAATAGATACAAGAGACTGTAGCAGCAGTTTGATACCAAATTGGTGTACCTGAGCAGTATGGTGCTGCAACGATGGTTCAGAGAAGCAAGTCAGCGGCAAGTGGAGATGGAACTCGCCCGAAGGCGAGACATCAAGTTACTGGCAAAGACGATGCACCTACACCGGAAGACACTGAATTTTCACAGCACTCTAGTGCAGCTCTACTGAGGGCAATCCAAAGTTTATACTGGCAGGCGGAGGAATATGCTTCACGATTAAAGATCCTGGAAACCAAAGTCAGAACCATTGCAGACAATATGAAAACTGCCTCCAAAATGGCTGATAAAGCACTAACGGTATCTGCAGACTTCACAAAAGAAAATCGCCTAATTTGTAAGCAGCTAGAAAATCTGGCAAATGCTGCTCCAGCGACCCACATTACAGTACTGAGGCTTCCAGAAGGGTTGGAGGGAAGAGTCTCCAAAAGACTTTTTGCAACAATCGCTGACAGAAAATCTGTGAGTATCTGAGAACTCTGCAGTAATGAAGTCCTATGGGATCACTCCGCGTGGCGAGAGAAGCCACACACCAATGGGTGAGATGAATCCCTGTACTGTCCTGATAGTGTCGAGAAACACTTTGGAACATGATTGTATTTTACAGTGTGCCAAACAGAAGGTCCCATGGGAATAGCATGAATCCTATTATCCCTGATTTGAGCTATGCTATGAGAATCAGAAGAAAAAGCTTTGTTGGTGTGGGAAACAGACTAAGGGAGATGGGGATCCACCACATACTTTTAATGCCAGCAAGCCTGAAAATACTTTATGGTGGAAAGACCTATCAATTTGCTGATTTGGCAGACGCTGCAAAACTAATGCAAAAAAATCGAGTCACTATTCAACGTTCGAGCATGTGCAGCAGGAGTCAAACTGGATGGTGAGGATGAAGAGGAGTGAGGTAACCAGCATTTGCCTCTTGAAAGGATTGGGAGAGATGGGAACTAACACAAGGGATGGAGACTATTGAATAACGACAGTCCTTTTTCAATACTTTGCCCAGTGATATTATGGACTAATGACTTTTGCCACTTTGTTTGGTGCAAGTCGTAGATGGTGACAGAGTCTTGGGTGTAGCAGTTAAAATGGTGCTGTGTGATGCAGTGCACACATTGCTAGTTTGGCTTCTTCTTTCTTCTTCTGCTTAACATGATGCCTTTTTAACCCAGAATGTGAAAATGGAAGATAGGGTTCTATATTATGGTAAAGCAATGGCACGAACGCTGTGACTTGGTTAAACAATCTTCACGTACTGTGCCACATTTCCTTTATTAGTCACAGCTATTATTTTAAACCACAAATGTGGAGTTTATTTTGAGAAACATTGTTCTTGTAGGCTGCAGAATCGTCTCAGAGTTTGCAAGTTAAAAATTAGACTGCTTACATGTTTACAACTCTACTACTGTTCATATTTGACTAGCTCTGCTTGTATCTGAATAGTTATAAGTTCTGTTGCAGTTTAGAAACATGAAGCTGGGTTTCAAAGTGTGGCACAGGGCTCGCATCAAGCCTTGTGCCTCAACAATTAGTTTCTGCAGCTATACTGTTCCCCTTTGCTGCAACTGTGCCTGATTTTACAAACTCAGGCGCAGCTGCAACAGTTTTTCTGCTTTACGTTAGCTTGCACCAAACCTTGGGCCAGATATTCAAAACTTTGCGCTGGGCGCAAACTGTTTGCGTACGTTTAGCGCGGGTCTGCTATGTTCAAAAGACCAAATAGCACTTGCAAACTGCATTAGTGCCGGGCAAAACATAATGTATGCAAGGGGCAAAGTGAGGGTGTGTGTCAGCACAATGCTATATTTAGCGACTAACGCTACGCAAAGTGGTTTTGCTTGACTTAACGTGACACTTAGCGTGAAGTACATTACTGCCCAGGAAAAAGTAGTCTTAACCCTGGGCAATCAGCTTTGTGTGACATTTTGGCTTTGCACAGTGTTTGAGTGGCTTTTGCGTGGCTTTGCACAACCCTAACAAAACAATATGACACATAGACAAAGCCAGACAAAGAGACAACATGCTGCTCACAGATGGCATCCCAATGATGCCATCATCTGCTGCCAGTCCCAGTCATGCCAGGCAGTAAGTGGTGACCCAGCCACCAGTGGACACCATGTCAGTGTGGCCATACAGCACACACCTACAGACCACTTTACCGTGGACACCAACAGATGCCAGCACACACATGCAGCACTGTGGCCATGGAGGATGCTGGGGGGAGAGTGTATGGGTGGCCAGGCTACACCAGAGACCAGTTGTGGCCACAATGCTGGGACACATCACGCACTGCACATGGGTCAGTATTGGGAATACCCCAACACCAGTGTGCCTTTCTGATCATATATGCCTCCCCCTGGCCACATGCCACACAGCTGTACAACTGCCACAGCACTCACAGCCGGACATGTATATGTCACTGTGAGCATCCCATGCTAGAGGTGCAGCATCTGTGGATCACACAACAGCGTAACAGTAATGTCCACTGTCGATAAACACCTGCATGTTGGGCCTGTCTCTGTGTACAGTGCAGTCATCATCACTGCCCCACAGACCATGGGCATTGCTGTGTCCACACACCACTGGCCCCCTTGCTACCGTAGTGTCTGCTGTGCACTGTAGAGTGACGTACAGTGTGGCAGTTGCATGCAGCACCACCACCATCTGTGCCTATGCTGTGTTGTCCCCTGGGATAGAGTATTCTATGCTCTGCCGTACTGTTCACATGAAGCCTACAGCTACAGTATCATCATGTGCTGCCAGACTGACCTACAGGTGGAGCTTCGGTGGGACCTGGCCAGCCCCTGTACTTCCAGACTGACCTACAGGTGGAGCTTTGGTGGGACCTGGCCAGCCCCTGTACTTCCAGACTGACCTACAGGTAGAGCTTCAGTGGGACCTGACCAGCCCCTTTACTTCCAGACTGACCTACAGATGGAGCTGTGGGACCCTGCAGTAATGCTGGGCAAACTGCATGCAAATCAGGGCATAATGAGATGCTAATCTGGATGTTTGCCCAGAGACTACCTAAGTAGGCTCATTTGCATGTCACTATTGAATATGGCAAAGTTTAGCACCAGACAAATGGTTTAGCTCCGCGCTAAACCCATGCAAACGTGTTAGTGCTGTGCAAACAGTTCGGGGAATATTATACAGTTTTGAACACTGTACTTTCAGATGCATTGCTGCCTGCAGCTGCACTGGGTCCACGCATTTGCTGGCACACACATTGGCCACATAGTTCACCTCTACCTACCTTCACGTCACTGTGCACTGTGTTGCTGTTGTGGTTTGCACTTCCTGGTTGCTATATTCAGAGCTGTCTTATTCAAGGGCTAAGTTTGCCCTGCACTCCCAACCCAGTTTGCCCAGCCTCATTCCCATGCTATATTCAGAAGCTGTTTGCCCCGGGCTATTCCTTTTGAATATAGCTTGCTTTGTGCTCTGGGCTAAGTTTGCCCGCCGGGCAGTGCTAATTTAGTCCCAGGGCAAAGTTTTGAATATCTGGCCCCCTAGGTGCAAGGTCCGTAAAAATAGTCCCTGATATTGACGTAAGCTAGGCCACAAAAAGCTGGTCCAACCTGCATCAACTGCCGCACAGAATTGAAAATCCCATTAGATTGCCGTAAGACCGGTGAGCAATATCTGTGGCGCACCCGGGACTTGTGGCTGTTATGCAGCTCTGAAAATCCTGCTCATGGTTCTTAGCGAGAGTATTATATATTATGTTTTTTGCCAGAATCTTGGCCCAAATGCCAACATACAGTTTTTGTTAAAACTGATGATGGAATATTAGGGATGCGTAGCCCATGAAACAGAGTGCACTATACTGCGTTACCTATATTACCTATATTACCATTCCCGCTTACGGCAGGGCTTGGCTATAGTACATTTCAACTGTTCGACTCATTTCTAAAATTTAAATATTTGTAATATCTTTTTCTGGATGAAGTAATTTGATTTATTGATAACTCCACCTGTTTGTACCAATGTACAGGGGTACCTTAAATCATTTCAGTAACAATGCTGTGTTGTTATGTACCATATATACGATGGACTGCCTGCCTGAAGGAAGTTTAATCGCATTGATTTACATAATGTCAATAAAAACACAAGTTATAAAAAAAGATGATTAATTCTGGCATACTTGAAAATATACCCATCTTGGGGGCTAGTCAGTTAATAAAGACCCTTGCCCTTCGGGTTCCTAGCCTTAATATCTGATTTGCCCCTCAATGGGTATATTTCGTTATAGAGAAGAAGTCTCCACACTCATCAGTGTCTTAATGTCCAGACGGCAGCACTCTGGTGCTTGCTTTTTTTCTTTATTTCCAAATCCAAAGTGCAAACTCCCACTCAGAGATGGAGACAACAGTAACATGGCAAAATATCTGCTGTTTCACCTCCTTTGGGTCTTTGTCATGCACAACCACCCTGTGCTGCTGCAGAGGATTCTGATTACATCAGCCCTTGACAACAAAGCGCGAGAGGTCCAGTATGATCAGAAGCCTGAGGTGACATCACAGGCTGGCTGAGGATAAGGCTGCCCATCCAGCGCTTTATATAGTGTCGTTTTTTTATTGTTTTCTTTTTTAGTTGTATTTAGATTTAGGGCTCAGTCATCTGAGAGACAGTGTGAATGCTGAAAGTGAAAGGGGAGCTATCCTGACAGTTGTTCTGAAATGGCTGTTTAACTGTCAGGTTTTAAAAATGCCACATTACAAAAAAAATTCAAACATTTAGACTGATGTATCTGTGCATGTTATGTAACAATTTAGTTTGTCTGGTTTTTGTCTCCCCACTCTGCATCTCAGCAGTGTCACTTTTTTAAGTAATTGTGTATGGCAGTTCTTAGTCCGGGTCACGTGGCCTTAGGATTTCCAATCAGCTGATATGTTGTTGTTTCACAGAAGGCTACAACGACATTCCATGACCTCTGAACTATTGTACAACAACTTTAAAGCAAGAATGGAAATCCATGCGGAATAAGAGAGCACTATATTATCTATTTGTCTGTCTGTCTGTCTACCTATCTGTCTGTTTTTATCTATCTGTCTGTCTATCCGTCCGTCCATCTGTCCGTTCGTCCATCTGTCAGTGTCTGTGTATCTATTTATCTATCTTGATATATTAGAAAATGTAACAATATGCTATACTAAACTACAGGACACTTACTTTTATATAGGCTATGTTGAAATAAAACCTGCCTTATATTGTTAAATGTGAATTTTTTTTCCTGATAAACATTTTCGTTTACAATGGAGGATTAGTACATTCTTGTTGTGTTAGTCTGATGCTAAGGTCTCAGTGTACAGAAACATTTACTTTTGCAATGACCTGGCACTATTCTTTCAGTCAGTACTTAGTGAAATCACAAGGTGGCTTCAGTTTAGTCTTGACATATCACTTTCAGTTGGTACCCAAACACTGTTGAACTGGGGCCTACAGTTTGATGTTTCAGGCTCTCCTTCATCACCAGCAGTCTTTTGACATAGGAAAATACTGGCATAAGGAGTTCACTGAACTTTCCAGAAAGGTTTAATTTCAGTATATTAAGGAAGCAGGTCTCCTTAAATTTGTGGAAGGGTCTGAGAGACCTCATTTTCCTGACAAGAAGCCAAGCAGAACAGAGGACACAGCAAGATTGTTGAGCATCTGTTTACCTAGGAAGGGCCAGCCCGGGCACTCTATGGTACAGTAAAGAATGATGTATTTAATTTAACGTGAAACACTGAGGCTGAGTTAGAAGGTCATCTTTCAGAGAAATTAGCTGTTTTGCGACAGAAAAATGTGGCTTGAAATATCACTTTCAGCTGGTACCCAAATACTGTTAAACTGGGGCCCACAGTTTGATGTTTCAGTGCTTCCTTCGTCATCTAGTCAAAGTCCTCTGCTGTGATGATCTCAGGCAATATCCCCAACATACGTCAGCAGATTTGTTACAAAGCTAAGTATATGGCATCTAAGTGATTATGAGATATGCTGTAGTTTATAGGCTGCATCAGAGTCGGAAAAATCCACTGAGAAGATATTGTATATAAGATGACTCTCTCTCTCTCTTTTCCTCTCTATCCTTCCCTCTCCTCTCAAGATAATTAACTCTGATGTTGCGATTCGGTACATTCATCTGCTTCCCTGGAGCAATCTTTTACAGCAGAACTTGCTTATCAAGTTTTGGGTATTCAGCTGTAGTTCATCATTCAGAAGCCTTTTATGTGGTGTCATTATTAGATGTGAACACCTCCCATGGCAGAGCACACACCTGCCAAAAGGACATGTGCAAACATCCTGGTTATATACTTTACAGTCAGGAGTACCGGAGCATGGAAAGGTTAAAGAAAAGGTGCCATACCTGTGTGCTCAGTATCCCTGTTTTATGGTCCCTCTGAGTCCCAACTAAGATATCCTCCTTTGCACATAATTTTTGAATGCCCAGTACTGAAAAAAAACCTTTAAAAATTATAAGGCCATTGTTTTCCTGTCTAGTGCCATGTTTTCCCATACTGCCCCATGCTACCCTGAGTTCTGTTCACCTGGTGGCATGTAAAACACTAAACCAGCTTTTGCTGCTTGCCTGTAACTCAGTGCCCACTGGCTACCCACACCACAGGGTCCAGACCACTGCCACCACTGTACACCAATCCCTTCTCAACCGGCAATCACTGACCATCACCTGAGCCCATCTGGCAGCTGCAGCAGTTTCCATATTCTCAATTCCCACAGACCGACCAGCTATACCAGCAACATCTTACTATGTGCATGTGCAACAGACAACAAAACACTGTTAAACGCAGCAACCAGCGTCCCTCCTAAGGTTAGAAAAATGTTTATTTGTCTATTATGAAATGCTAAGAGAGCAGGCGGTCTCTCTCTGAGCAGGTGGGGGCATCTCTGGGCACAGGCAGTTTTGGAGAAGGAAACTGCTTACAATGGTGGGGGGGGAGGGCAGGGTCACCACCTCCTGATTCACACCTCTGACAATATGTATGAAAAGCTGCTATAAAAATCTCTTTGAGAATGTGTGCAGTATATGCTGATGGCAGAAATAACTGAAACACTGAAAAAGTATTTTGCCAGCTGCTGTATTTTTTATACTGCTGATTATGTGCCAAATGTATTTTAGCACTTTATTTAAAGTACATGGAAGCAGCTGGTGAAATCTGTGAAAAGTAGAAAGTACGGACACATAAATGTACACAGACCATTATCACTGCAAAGAAAAGTGAACCCTCAAAAGTGCTACCTACTGCCCCCCTCTTGAGTCACGCCCTCAGGACCCTCGCCGATCACTGGTCCTGTTAATCGTCTGCAGTTCACAGTGGTCTAGTGGACCCTCACCTCACTACACTGCTACTGTATAATCCACACACACACACACACACACACACACACACACACACACCACCCTGATCACTGATGCACAGCATTATAGATGACAGGCATCCACTCACCACCTCAGGTGGCCACTATTTGCTTGACTGAGAGCGTTCACATGTCTGCTGTAGAAATAGCTGTCTCTACAGTAGGCTGTGCAATTGCTGTTTGGCACTCTTGTGGCAGATGTTATAGGTGAGCGGAGGCTTGTGCCGGTTGACATCCTTAGTGCCCTGTATCAGTGACCATGATGTGAGTGTGTGTGTGGTTCTGGCAAGGGAGTCAGTAGCAGTTTAGGGGGGGTGAGAGTCCATCACATAACCGCAGACTGCAGACAAATAACATGACTGGTGATTGAGCAGGGGGTGGGTCCACTAGTCCACAGCACACTGCAGATGAATTACAGGATGTGAAAATTGGTGGGGGGACCACTAGGTATCAGCATGGCTCAGCTGGCAACACATCTGCCTCTGGGCCAGAAGGTCATGGGTTCTAGTCCCACATCAGGATTATGGCTCATACCATAAACACTGGCACCCAAGTGTAGTACTAAGGGGATGCTTCACTGTTGTGGTGTGCTGCCCTTTGGATGAGACATTAAAATGAGGTCCAGTCTGCCTTTCCCGATGGTTGTTCAGATGGACGTTCAAGATCCCATGGCATGTCTCTAAAAGCAAAGGGGAATTTTTTTTATTGAGTGAAAACCAAGCAAAAGCACAATATAGAAAACAGATTGTAATAAAAATTATACATTTAAAAAACAATCCTTACAAACTTATTACGGCAAGACAGCAATCAATTGAAAATATACTTATGGACAGTGACAAAACACTTGCCTGCCACAAAATTTATATATACAAAATATTTTCCTTTTTTTTTATTTCACCACATCAAACCCTTTGCCCTTATTTACATTGTTATCAGTAGTAATGGGAAACTGTAAATCATTACAAAGCACATCTTACAGAAAAAGACACTTCCTGATATGAAACCTGTTTCTGCAGTAATGAGAAAGCACAGCTTGACTGCCACAAATAAAATTTAATAATTGTAAAAAATTGTGAAAAATACTACCAAAGATAGATGATGTGTCAAACTGTGACCAACCTAGAGGAAAAGACCTAGTACTAATTCCTAGTATGTAATGTTATAAAAAGCTGGGATCTTGCAGTAAGCTGCAAAGAATTCCCAAAAACCGTGTGCATATGGACAAGACAGAAATAAATGATGTTGTGTTTCCAATACTGTTGAGCACCCGTCTTCGACAATTTTGCTCGTCCGCACTTTTATGAGTAAAATTATTCTTTACCTCTAACCTTCTGTATGTACTCAGCCACAGAACATCCCACATGTGAGGTGGCAGCCTGATTAGATAGATGTCTTAACACCTCCTGTTCTAGGATGCCTGGACATTCTCAAATTACTGGGGTTTCCAAAAGAGGACTGTATAGCTACATAGAACTGTTTCTGAGGCAAAGATTCCACCTGCCCTGGAGTCAGATGCCACTGGCGCAGCTTCAAAAATATTATCCTTGGATTCAAGGGAAAAATAAATCCTGTACATCCCACCCGGTAGCCCGTGACATGGGTGTCGGCGATTGAGCGCTTGCAATAATGGCGACTCAATTCCAGCGCATGTCGACAGGGCTACCACTGAGGAAGATCAACCGGTTGGGGAGGTCAGCGCATATGAAGTGACAAGATGTCACTATATATATATATATATATATATATATATATATATATATCTGAGCTGGAGGGTAAGTGTGATGGAAGTGAGGGAGGAAGGGTTGGCCTGTCGTGGTTGGCATGGGGCTGCTGAGCTGGACCCATAGTGTGGTGGGTGGGTAGCAGCCTAATGCTATGAGGGTTCCAGGTTTGTGTCTGGACATGCTTACATTTTTGTATGCCTGGCCTGAAATTTTTATTTCTCAAGATTCCCTCCCCCAAATGCACCCCCCTGGAGTTAAGAATCCTTTAGTAGGGGGTGTGGGTGTGTGAGTGGGGGGGGGATACAGCCCCCCACATGAACAATTAAAATCTAAGTCCTTGGCACTGTTTTCTTGTGCACCGTGGATGTACATTGCCAGAATTGATTTTCGGCGTTGTACACTTGCCCTGCCGCTGATTGCAATTGGGCTTTCGCCCTTATCACATAGATCCTTGCATCCTAGGTAGACTAAATTTACCTCATGTCCAATTCCATAAAGTAATTTCCAACCATTCATACACTAAAATACCCACAGCCAATCTTCGTGACACAACCCTGTGTAAGCAGGGCTGCATTTACATGGTCATGGGCCCTATGTACAGCATAAACCATGGGCCCCTCCGGCTCCATGTTGCCCATCTCTCATGGTGACATGGTGGTCCCCTACAAAATACTTATGCTTACATTGACTATAAAAATATATGTTCTGTGACACCAAACCTGTAAAACAGATCATTACAAAAGCAACATTTAACAATTAAGCCAAAGCTGACACTCAGTTGTTGTGGCTATTTTAATCACCCATGCATTGAACTTTCTCAAAACTGAACCATAAATGGACAGTCTGTTTTATGTGCTTATTAATGAAGTGCAGAAAAAATACATATCTTTTCTACCATTGTAAAATGTTTTACTTACTACAGTATGCTGGTTAATTAACATATAGGATATAAACTAAAGCCCAGAATATTGTAGAATGAATACAAGGTTTACAGAGATCTGTAGTCATGAGTAATGAGGTAAAGACCTTACATCTCCCATCTGAACTCCCAAATTGGAAACTAGGCCATTAAACCAGAGCAGATCACATTGGCAAAAGCCACACTGGCTGGTCTGGCCAGACCAGAAACAAGTTGCACAACTGTTACTGGTCCAACCAATTTGCTGAAATGGGCAAGTCTGGCTTTTACCAGTCTGGTCCTGTTTGGTTCCTGCAGTAGGGTTTTCACCCATGACTGGGACTTGGTGAAAACTGGACCACTGAAACAGGACTGGACCAGATCAGTAAAAGCCAGATGGACTGACAAAATTCATACATCCTACACCCGGTCTGGCTGGTCCGTTTTTTATAGATCTGGTTGGGTCCTGTTTGATGGCCCAATTTTTACCCATTCCCTAACAAATGCACCAAAAGAGAAGGATTCACTAACTGACCCATCTATGTAACAGGAACACCAAACTTCAAAAAGAAAAATAAAACAAGACACAAAGGGAAAACTATGCACCACTTTTTAAAGCATTAGAAACCCAGTGTCAGAAATAAACAAGCATTGTCAATGCCGAATGTTCACCGCTGGTATTGCTGTTGTACTGGGTCCTGCTTACGTACATTTTTACTATATATTTACCCAGGACAGAACAGATGAGACGCAATGTCTCATTTAAAGTGGTGTTCTGCTTCGACACATTGTTAGATTGTAATTACCCAGGATAGGGCAGCTGAGAGACAATATTCACTTTTAAGTGGGCTCCCACATTTTGACCCCAGATGTCCGACAGTATTTTCATGACCCATAATTCAAGAATGCATGGGACAGACATAAAGCAATTCTAGTGGGGGGGGGAGGTAGGAGGAAGTAGGCTGTTGGTTAACTAGGATCTGCAACTTATCCACTAGGTAGGGAAATGGGCAGACTAGGTGGGCCAAGCAGTCCTTAACTGCCATCAAATTCTATGTTTCTATGATGTTACGATCAAGACAGGTGGAATTTTTAAAATTCCATCCAAAAGGTGATTTTGCTGTGTGACTGTGAAAACATGTTTTGAAGGTGATTTGAGAAAATGACACCTGCCATGTTCAGGACGTGGGGTAACACAATGGATATGATAAACATTAGGGGCCAAGATCTGCAGAAAATTAGCAAAAAATAAAGTTATGAGTAAATTTGGAACAATTCATTTCCTCATAACTTAGTTGTTTTTTCCCATTTTTACCCCAAGTTTTCAACATAATCTTTTTATGACTACTCCTTCTGAGCAGGACAGGTGTCGTTTATAAAACAATGGCTGAAATGTCATTTTGCGATGGGTAGGATTTGAGAAATGACAGCTGTCACATTCATGAGGTGGTATGAAAAATGGCTTTGTTGAAACGGGGTTAAAATATTGAAAATTACCACTGTTATGAGTGTGCATTGAAAAATTACAATGTAGACTCATGCCTTTTTTGTTTTCTCACAGTTTTACCCCAGATTTTCAACATAGCCTTCTTATGTCCCTACATAGCCTTCTTATGAACCCACCTCATGAACAAGGGTAGAAAACATTTTCCAAATCCTGCCCAAAAGGCAATATTGTACCACAAGTGCAAAAACACATTTTGGGTAGGATCTGAAAAAATGACAACTATCATATTCATGAGGTGCTGTGAATAAATGGCTATGCTGAAAATTTGGGGTCATAATATTGAAAATTACCAAAGTTACAAGCCTGCATTTGTAAATTTTGACATAGGCTCATAATTTTGTTGTTTTTTAAATATTTTTGTGCCACATTTTCAACATAGCCTTCTTATGATGCCACCTCATGAACAAGGGGGAAGAAAAATGTTCAACTCCTGTCCAAAAGGTGATTTCATGCAGTGACCGTGGAATCATCTTTCAAGACAAATTTGCCTAATTTCACTGTCATTGTTCATATGGTGGGGTCCCACAAATGCCATGTTGAAAATTTGGGGCAAATTTATTCAGAAATGACCAAGTTATGCCAGTAAGTTCAAAACCCCCATTGAAATACATTGAACCGCACACCAAATTTCCTCAGTTTGTTGTCCGGAGTTGAAGAGTAAAGACGTGTCTGTGGTCTAGAGAGGATTACAGCATTGGACCACTTTTAGGTAAGTAAAGGCTTGCAGGAGGTGTGTGGTGGTGGGTGCTGAGTGGGAGGGTTGGGTGCAGGAACAGTAATGACAGTGGCCGCAATAGACATCGATGGACAGTTTTTTTTTTTACAGGACATATTGGTAAAAAAACTACCGGGGATGGTTTTCTTTATTTCAGGTGGCAACACTGGGGATTGTGCACCCCGAATGTTGGTGTTATGTTTGGGGGGGTGAAGGGTGCTGAGTGGGAGGACTGGGTGGGGGGACAGTAACAGCAGCAGCAGCAGCAACAAACATTGAAGAATGATCTTCTTTTTACAGGGTATATTAACAAAGAAAACTGGTAGGGATGTTTTTTTAATTTCAGGTGGCACCACTGGGGATTGGGCAACCCAAATGTCAGTGTTATGTTTGTGCGGGGGGTTGATGGGTGGTGGGTGATGAGTGGGAGGGTTTGGTGGGGGACAGTAAAGGCGGTGGCAGCAGCAGACATCGATGGATGGTTTTCTTTGTTACATGGTATATTAAAAAAAACACTACAAGGGACAGTTTTCTTTATTTCAGGTGGTGACACTGGGGATTGGACACCCCCAGTGTCAGTGTTATGTTTGTGTGTGGGGGCGTGTGGGATGGTGGGTACTGAGTGGGAGGGTCAGGTGGGGGGACAGTAAGGGTAGGGGCAGAAACAGACACTGATGGATGTTTTTCTGTTTTTGCAGGGTGTAATTCAACATACAAGGGACAGTCTTCGGCAGGCTGATCATGACAGATCAGCTGTGCTTGCCTGGCAGCATTATTTAGATTAAAGGAAACAGACTACCTATGATTGGGATGACTCTGTCCTTTGAACTACACAAAGTTTCTGTCCAGCAAGCCAGAACGGTGTCAAGACCAGCCTGGCTGATGATTGGTGTGACACTGCCGAGCCCCTTGCAGACCACTCTGCACTGGACTGACAGTGTCACACCCATCAAAAGCCACTCTCGTAACAAAATGTTTGTTGCACATATGCACACAGCGAACATAAAACGTACTGAAAAGTCTCAACATTGAGTTGTTAATACAGTATTTGATTTATTGCATTGTTAATATTTGATTTACAAGTTAACTACTTTCCTCTAAGCTTTGGTCCTAATCCTAACATAATGGATCTTGAGAGAAAGGCATTGTATCACCTTAACCCCTGCAACAGTGCCTCTGGCCACCACATCCATGGTTTTCAGTCAGCTAGCCATATCTCACCTGGAACATACAGCAGAGCCATGAATCAAAGAGCACCACCACTGACTGCCTGCCTTTAGCCCCCTGAGTAATCAAACCAATTCATGGGGGATGAACACAGAAGAAGGCGCCACCTACAACAACCACAGAACAAAGAGAGGTATGGAGCAAACCTGACTCTCAAAGGTGCAGCTGTACAAGCTACAGATAATACAAAAGAAAAACAGCACACACACACACACACACACACACCAAGCACATAATCTGTAAATATTTTATTGGTGCGAGGGACTGTGGAGCAGAAACCCCTATGTATCAACTCAAATGAGTCTTCCTCAGGGGGCAGTACTGAGCCATGAACAAAGCACTTATATAATGTGAAAAATTAATACATAATGAATTAATGCTCTCATTCACAGGAAAAATGTGCAGAAACATAAATATTTTAATTAATAAAGAAAAAATAAATTTAGCAGCATCAGACTGGTTAATTGGAAGACTAAAACCTGTAGTTCAATGGGGCAGAGCAACTAACCACGCCCCTGCTTGGCCCATATAATGGCCACTGTTCCTCACTCTACCCTTGACTGTCTTTCATTGTGGCCGGAGGCTCCGTTCTTCCCTTCTCTCTCTGCCCTTGGTCTCTACCTGTTCTGCTCCTTTGTGCCTCCTTTTCTGTGGATTTGCTCATCTTGTGTTCTGTTCTCCTGTTCTCGCTGTCCTCATTCACCTCTGGTCACTGCATCCACTTCACTCTGCCTCTCTCCTCTCACTCCTGACCTCGCCTCCCATCGGTGCTGCCACTCTGCCTGTCTCTGCCATGCCTGCTTTTCTTTCCCCTGCTGCCTCCCACTTCATTTCATTGTCCCTTCTGTTTTCTTCAGTTGTTGTTCATTCCTGCTCTCATTTCCTGCTTGTTCTCTGTGTTGTGTCTGCCATGCCTTGTCTCTGTCCCCCCTTGCCCATTTTGTCATTCCCCCTTCCCCCCACACACACACACTTATCTGTACCTTCTGCTGGCTGCTTCTCTTGGGGTTTGTCTTTGCCCAGTTCTTTTCTTTTTTTTTTTTCTTCTCTTCTTTGGCATGTTCCCAAAGCAGCTCCTTGCTCTCCTCTCGTCCAGGTTCATGATGCTTGACGTCACTGCCCGGCTTGGAGCACTGGGACACCTATCACTCATCAATGTCATTTGCAGTAATTCCTGTTACCTCTGGTTCTTTTCTCTTGCTGTTTGCTCGGCTCTTTGGCCTTCGCGGTTCTGTTTTGGCTGTGCTGCTTCTTGGGGGGGGGTGGTGTTACTACTCTGCCGTTTCCTGCCTACTAATTTTAACCCATGCCATGTCAGCTAGCTACTGCTGCTGACATTAACTCACTTTATTTTACCTGATACCTAACTAATTATTCCACTGGTCCTACATTCTGGACTCCTACACATATGGTTCTGTAATTCTACCTGTAACCCCCCAACAAATGGAGGTTCCCGAAAAGTCTTCCTTAAGCTTGCCTAAATGCTCACTGTCAGGCTTTCGTCCTGCGTTTTAGCAGTTTAAATGTATTGCCAGAGAGTGCCTGTATAGCCTCTGTGTACTGTCTCTTTAAGAGCTGCCAGGAGTGCAGTCATAATTAATCTGGGAGGGGGCTGAGTGTTTCTATGCTCGAGTCCTGCCCGGGCTGCCAAATAATCGCTCCGTTCTGCCATCGTTATTAGCGCAGGGGGAGCTCTGTTAGAAGATATACTTGTTTGCTGATCATTTATTGGAATAGAAATAATATTGCAGTTTGTCTAACCTGCATTCTTTGCAGCATGGACGTTTCTGTTTATCTCTACTGTCTTGGTCCTGGATTGCTGAAATGGGCCAATCAGTACCTTTGGGGACTCTAAAATGGAGCCTGTCCCCCAGAGGCTTTGTGGGAGCAAAATTCTGTATGAACTGTAGTTTTGGGCTTCTGGCGCCTAAATGAACCTGGAAGGGGAGCCCTTGTTGTGACTGACAGAGAAATCAACCAACCAAACCTTTTGGATCCTGGGAAAAGTCCCAGGCTGCTTGCAGCTACTTTCAGTTTGAGTTCGGAAGTGAAAGAAGTAACATCTTGAGATAGTCGAGCAGTAATTCTGCATAGATTCGTGTGGGAGAACTGTGAAAAGGCTGTGTTTTGGCATGCCTGTCTGCCTGCTGTCCCTGAGAGGGAAACTGAAGTTTATTTGGACTGAATCCAAATTGTGAGGATGATTTAAGCCACATAACTGTGACCAGGCTTTAACCTGAAGAAGACAGAAGATTTGCTGAATGCGATCGGCCTGTCAGGATTTCCAGCCACCTTTGAACTCCCGGTTTGTGCAGAGACTCTGTAATTGCGACTGGATTGCAATCTGCCTGGTACAGTAGAATTTCTTACATGTAAATGTGCTGTGTACTGTTAGTGGGTCGTGATTTGGCTCCCCACTGTGTACTGAACTGTGTTCTGCTTGCTGGAGGCTGCATCCAGCTCCAGTGGACTAAATCCATTTGCATCTCCATTTGGCCTGGGCCTTGCCACACTGGCCCAGCCAGACTACCTGCTACACAGAGAAAGCCATCGATGAGAGACCTGCCTGGGGATCAGCCCCCGCTCAACACTTTGAACAGGAACAACGCCTCGGTGATTCGTGTGGGTTCCGCTTCTCCTGGCACTCCAGCTCAACAACCTGCAGTCTCAATTTCGTCTTACCTGTGTCCTGTATCGGGTATCGTGAGTAAACATCAGGGAAGCTCCTTGCAACAACAGCTAAGTCTAAAGTGTTGTCATCTGATTGCTTTGTTGTCTTTTCCTTCATGAACTGAGCCCTCCAGCTCTGGATTACAAATAGTGTGTGTGTTGTGCATGTTGCGCTCTTCCATCACAGGGCCCCAACCAGCTGTGACGCCGGCCTACCCCGGGCAATGGTCCTGGCTAGCCCACCTTTTTCTTACCTGGATACCCAGAGTGTGTGACTATGTAGGGACTCTGAAGTGCATGCATAACTGTCTGATTGATTTAGCCTTTAAGCCAGTCAACCTGATTACGCCCCTCCCTTGTTCAAGTCCCCTGAATAAATCAGATCTAACTCTTTTTGCATTTAACCTGACTGTGATTCCAGTTTGTGCCAAGAGTACCGTACTATTGCTATTTGCTGTGCATGACCTTGTTTTACAGGGGCTCCCCAAGGTCGAGCTAGAGGAACCAGCCCTGGTGGTAAGTGCAAACAGTGTGGGTAATTGCATGGTGAATAAGGGTCATTGTGAAAGTGATTATTATATATTGTTCAGGTCACTAGAAGGGTCAGAGGAGGGTTACAGTGTCCCAGAGGGCTGTGCCCAGGGTAGCTTGACCACTAACAACCCTGACCTCTGGGTGGAGGCACCTATTTCAGTACCCAGGCCCCTTAACCTGCTACTAGCCAAACAGGCAGGGGTAGTAGCCCTTGGGATAATGCCACCTAGGGGTTACATACCCTTCATTGCTAGCCCTGCCTATGTATTCATTCTACGATAGGTCAGCTGGCTTACAGCCGCTGGCATGTAATCCATGCTACATTCTAAATGACTTGTCAGACCAGCTCCAGCTACTGATAATCAATTTATTTTATCTTACTGGTTTAATTAGCCTCATTTGTGGCATCTTTGTTTTTCCCACGGCAGGGGACTGCGTTGTCGCAGCGGGCATCGTGGCTCAAGGCAGCAGGAGCAGCTTTATAATTATCATATATTCAGTCAGTCACTGGCTCACCCGGCCTTCTACTGCTGCTCCACATAGCCTTCATGGCACTAATGCATTCCACATTTCCACTCAATCCTCCAACCAATGGCCGCTTGCTCCACCCTGCTTTCTACCGTCTTTCCCACTCATAACAATATACCTGGTTCTCACCGACCCTCACCAAACCAGCCTTCATGGCACCTTCATGGTCATACCAGCCTTTTCAGCATTAACGCAGTCAGCATATCAAGTCTACTTGTACTGAACCTCACCTCCTACTGTACTGGCTTCGCAGCCTCCTCCCACCTAACCGTCAGCCCTGGGCTGCGCCTGGCCTTACCATTCTCACTCATAACATTCAGTTCAATTCACTCCTAATTTGGCTTCCTAGTGGACTTGGTTGGCATGCATTCCCGTGGTTGGCAAATGCTATCTGCCTAATTGGACCCACGTGAGAGGCCACATTACTCAGCCTGACCTATGTGCAGGTCTCTCCATGTCAGCGACCACCCGAGCATCACCCACATGTGGGTCCCATGCTACATCATGACAAAATTCTCTCCACATTTTGGAGACATGCCGACTACATCCATTACTTCCAGGACTCAGGGCTAGACCTGTGGCTGACGGTCTCTCTCTGCACCCCAAAGTCCGCATCTTGAGCATGCGAAGCTTGGGGCGGGGTTCTGTTCACCTGGCCCATAGTTGGGAATGTCCTTGCTCCGGGTGGACTTTTAGTTGTCAGCCTTACCAACAGCTCCTCTAGATGTAGCATTTAAGACTTCAGCGGCGATGGGTGGTGCTCTCATGGGAAGGGCCTCTTTAGCTGCCCGAGCAGGTTCTGAGGTACCCTTTAAGCTATTCTCCCTACAACCACCTCTGGTTCACTCTGTTTGGTCTTAGATCAGTAGGCCAGATGAGCGCCTTGGTGATCATTACTCTCCTCCTCCCATCTTAGAGGTTGGCAACGAGTTCCCCGGCAAGATCGCTTGCAACCCTTCATGGCATTCCCGTTAGAGGGATAGAGTGAGAGTGTTCCCCAAAATTGGAATCTCCCCTGGATTGGTTTATTAAATTGCAGTAGCAGAGCTTTCACTAAACAAAATTGCCCAGAAGCCTAGAGGGAAGGTGACCTAGGCCTTGGATCCCCAGAGGTTTTCTCCTCAAAGGGTTTTTTTCCTCTCCTCTGTGCCAGTGGTCATAATACTTAGATAGGTGTAATAATATTGCCTAGGTCACGTAGTTAGGTATCTGCTGTTGGATGGAGTTGGGTGGCAGCCCCATAATTGTCCTTTCTCTCCCTCCTAGCTGTTCCCTCTCTCCTTAGGAAGTGACACCTCTGCCACTATTCACCCATCATTTCTTACCTAGTCTACTCAACCCATACTACCAACTGACCTATGTACAGGTCTTCTATCCCGATAAGCATTCAGCACTTCACATGTTCTGCTCGACACACTTTTTTGGCGCCTTCCTAAGGTATCTTTAGCCAGGGGAATCACTCCCGTGGCACCTCTAAGAGTGGAAACCTCCTCTAGGGTTCCTTACATTCATACCCCTATGGGGTGGTATATTCCATGGATAGAGAGGTGAACAGCCAAGGATTATTTACGTTACACAAGCATAACACTATACCAGTTGCATAGGCACATTGAATTGGAAGGCTAAAGCCAGTAGTTCAATGGGGCAGAGCAACTAACCACACCCCTGCTCGGCCCATATAAGGCCCGTTTTTCCTCACTCTACCCTCGATTGCCTTTCGTTGCCACTCCATGCACCCCTACTCCTCCAGCAGCTTGCCTCTCTCTCTCCTGTGGGCTCCTTTCCTAAGGTGCCTTTAGCCAAGGGAAACACTCCCGCTGCACCTCTAGGGGTGGAACCCTCATCTAGGGATCCTTGCCTTTGTACCCCTACAAGGTGGTATATGCTATGGATAGAGTGGCAAACAGCCAGAGATTATCTACATTACACAAGCATAACATGGTATACCGTGTATAGGGTGACCGTGATTGGATGATTACAAAATGGGCGACTCAATCATGGTGCCTCTGTAAATGGTTACCTGGCAGGAGAATGAGTGGATACTGGGTTGGGCGAGGTACACAACAGGATGTACGTGCCTATACACACGCGTGGGGGGGGAGGAAGGGAAGGGAAGGTATGTGGGATGGGGTGTGGAGGGCAGCTGCCGAGCTGGACCGCTGCCGTGGTGGGATGACTGCTTGCTTGGGAGGTGCAAGGTACAGGATTCAGTTTGGGTCTGGTCCGGTGCAGATTTTTTTTTGCCGCCGGGTGGCTTAGTGTTTTCTACAAGTTTTCACCCCTCCTCCCGAAATGCACCCCCCTGGAGTTGAGAATCTAAAAGTAGGAGGGGTGCGGGGGGCACAGCCCCCCACATTAAACAGAAAGCCTGTAGGTTTCGTGTGCTTTTCTTTCCTCACTGCGAGTGTGCATTGCCAAAACTGATTTTCGTCAATGTATACTCGCCGTAACGGCGATCGCAGAACAGCGATCGCCGTTATCACATAAAACTGCACAACACTATACCAGTTGCATAGGCACATTGAACTGTTATGAGGAAATGGGCGAAGAGAATATAAATATTACCATCAGTTGTCTGAAAAACAGCAGTAATACATCACTGTGCTGGTTCATAAAATCACCACAGACCCATAATTCACAATATTCAATGGCTCTGTCATCATTTATAAGAACATCAATTGCAGCAATAATAACGTTTTCTGCCTTGGAATGTCCCTGGAAGCAGTTTTGATATTTAGGGTTAACTGATGTCCTTAAAATGTTGAATTTCCTTGAAGCTCTCAATCTGAGAGGCTTTTGTTTGGGGTGCATATATACATATTATTCAATAACTTTATTTATTTATTTAAAAGTTTTACCAGGAAGACACACTGAGCACTAGTGCTTGATTCCAGGTGTATCCTGAGGGAAGGTGGCATAGGGAACAGTACATACGCATCGGACAGTAGAACAAACCATACATGTAATGAGCACAGGGCAATATTGTACATGAATTAAGCAGGAATATACAAGTTATACAGAAGCAGTATGTACTGAGCAGATTAATCACAACAAAGCGCATATCCCCTTTTGAGATATCCAACACTAGTACCCTCCCTGGGTGAACATCTACCAGTTTAGTCACATTCCACTCCTGTCCTTTAAAATGTATAAACCCCATCACAATTTTCTTCACCTAGGTACCAAAATGGAGCCCCAAAGGACAATAGTGATGTAGCTCTTTTAACTTCATGTTGGCCCCTATGCACAAATGGGTGGGAATTACGTGCCAGAGGTGCATATCCTGACAACATAGCTGCCGGGGGTATGCACTATGGATGTACACCTGTCTGCAGCTCTGCCCCTCTTCGCACTGGACTCTGCATGGTGGGGGGTGGAGTTGCAGTCCCAGGCAGACATCCACCAAAAGTGGATCCCTTGCGAGGAGAGACATGGGTCTGGGTGCGTGAATGCTTATTGTAGGTACACGGACACACGCATACATGCCCCTGTGTTGGGTCATTGGATGGCAGCCCCCACCTGCCACACTGCAAGGCCATCACCGGCAACCCTATCCCCCCATGCCCCTGTCCACAACGGCACAAACCCATCCCGGTGCCCCTTCTGTGGTGACTGCAATTGCCCGCAGTCTCCCCAACTGGCATGTCGGCCAGCCGGTGTGTGTGCCCCCCAGTGGCACCCCCCTGCAGCACTGCACATCCCCGTACCCATGTGCCAGTGCCGCTCCCGAGATGGCCTGTGTCACAGCCCTCTACTCACCGCCATGGCCGCTGGCTGTCTGATGTATGCAGGGCATGCATGCCATCATTAATGTATTTACTGCAGATGGAAATAGTCATTCAGTGAGTCAGCTCAGTGCAAACTAAAAAACCAAAAGTTTAAAGCATAGAGCAAACAAGGGAATGGCTTTGGAACAGGCAATGCACATTGAATGTATCCAGTAAGGGTAAAGTGGGGGCAGCTGAGAAATTGCACCTGCAATTTTATTTCAGAATCCACACTTTTGACATTTCTCCATAGTAAGTGCAATTTTCTCCAATTTTAGCACTTTTTGGCGTCTTTATCCAACTGATAGAAAAAATACAGTATTAAGATTTTCAAAGAAAAATGCTCAGATATACTGAGAAATATACTGATAATGCAGCACACAGAATTAATTGGGCTTGGCCAAAACATCACAGTGTGAGGTGATGAGGTGGTTCCGAGGGGTTCTGTGTGATATTACATTCATCTGACTCACTGCCTGGTGTGGTTTCAAAATCTGTTGGTTAAGTACACGTGCAATGAAGGGGTCTATGTGATAATGACGAATGCCTAAAGGCAATCACCGTTATCGCTCAGTCAGAATGCCAAACACATTTTCGGCACTCTGACGGGCCCCGCACCCCCCTACTTAATGATTCTCAACTCCAGAGGGGTGCATGTTGGGGGGGGAAGAGTAGTAAAAATAAAAAGGTTCGGGTCTGGCATAATAAAAATCACACCAGCACCCGGACATGAACCCAGTACCTCAGCCATTAACCAATCCCTGGCCATGCAGCGCAGCTCGACGGCAACCATGCACCACTCCCTACAGCCTCTCCACCTCTCCCAGCCCGCTGCCGTGCTCGCTCCCATCCCTCGTATGCGTGATATAGCGACATCCTGTCGAATAGTTGCCCACCCCTCATCCGGTCGCCCTACCTGTTGGTCGCCATGAGTGGACTGCGCGGGGAAGGTGTCGCCGTAACGGACGGCGCCCTTCCTCATGTGCCCACTTCACGGGTTACTGCAATGAAGCACTCAAGTAAATGGCACAGTTTGCACCTTTAATCCAACCTACTGTTTCACTTTCTTTGGCAACCCAGACAGACTGCTTCAGCACAGAAGTTAATGCAACAGTATTTGTTAGTCATTGAAACAAAGAAAAATGGCCTGCACTCCCTGGTGCTGATTGGTGGTACCACTGGAGGGTTAAGCAGTCACCAAAAGAACAGCTAACATGCAAGGAAACAAAACAAAACATCAAGAAGAAGCGCGACCTACAACTTCTTAATGCTAAAATTACACTTTCTACAGCTGAAGACTGCACACAGACATGCCTCTCAAATGTCCCTGATTATGAGGGATGTCCATCATGTTACCCATCAAAATTGCTTTGCCCCTCATCCATCCTTCATTGAAAAAGTACTGCCCACACTGAGAAGGTTCTGTAAATTTAGACTTTGAAGCAGAAATACGTAATATTCTATCATGTTTAATCAAAAATAAACTTTATAAAAGTAAAGACAGTGGTTTCCACAGTGTTCTGAGCTTGAATGTCCAGGTTTGAAGATATGCCCCTTGTCATTAGGATAAGTGTCCCACATTGTCCCTCATTTTGAGCGTATGTGTCCATCATTTAATGAATAACATTGACAGAGATGCGTAGAGACATCTTGGTGGCAGTTAGGTGCCCAGGCACTTTGCTCAATGGGACTTCTTCAGGGGGTGGCCCATATTTATTGGTGAGTGCTCTGTTCCTTACATGTCACTTATTAGTCACCATGTTGCTTCTTATTAGTGTAGCACATGGATGCTGTGTCCCAGCAAGATACCACCCCTGCCTTGTGGGCCCATAAACAAGGTTGAGGGGCCTGGGTTCCTATTTTAGATATTAAAACTGGTTCTTTCTCATTAGATAACATATTTGCACAGTGTCTTAACCCAGAGTATACTTTTGGTGCGTTAGATAAAACCTGGTACAACCCTCTGGGATGCTGTACCCACTCACGTTGCCACACATTTCACATATTTTGAATTAAAGGCTCTCACTAATAATATGCTCACAGACCAAGATTTATAAAAAACGGTTAACTAACATTTATTTACAAAATGTGAGGGTTAGGATAGGGTAAACTGGATGCAGAGGTTAAAGAACAGATTGATTGCAATCTTAGATTGGCATCAGGTAATTATTCTGCATTTTAAATTTAGACATCAGTCATCTTTGGGCCACCCACCAACCTTCTTATGGAATTCAGTTAACCATCTGGCAAGCTAACTAGATGGCCAATACACATGAAATGCCCACACTGGTACCAGTTCCCAGTCCATTACAGAACCCCGCAATTCTATACGTTAAACCTGGGTACCCAGTACTAAATATTTATTATAGGCCTGATGCAGTTGCAGCTGAGTTGACCAGCATTGGGGTCCTTAAAGGAAAAATCAGATTAACATCCTTTCTTTTGATTATCCTTAAATTAAACTCTGTAATAGACAGGTAACTCCCACACTTATGATGCTTGGGCTTGGAATACTGAACCTTGGATAACACCACTTAAACTATTTACAGTCCCCTTTATTGCAGAGGCATCTGCTTACTCATGGTTAAGAAGTCATCACTGGATGCAGAAAGTTCTTTCAGGTAGATACAATTCGTGTAGTAGCTTTAGGTGAGGTCCAGGCAGGAGCTTTGGCTGACCCGTTCTCTAGGAAGGATTTCACAGCTTGCAGGCTGGAATTTCTCAGCATCTTTGATGGTTCCCCTCTTCTGGCTTGAAGTCGTATCTCTGGAACTCTGGAAAATAGATTAGGCTGGGACCAGGGCCAGCACCCCTCAAACCTCCACATCTAGGCTATGCCCCTCAGGGGGAAGTGCATATGGCAGTGCATAGCTGGCACACTGCCAGGCTGACTCCCAGACCAGTGTCAAATGCAGTCTCTTATTCAAAGTTAGTCATTCAGATTTTTTAACCATCTCAGGAATTTCAACCATTCAGCCAGCATGGTAGATATGGTCTTTTCACTAATCAGGATACAGTCTAACAATCATGGATGCCTCCCCTAGGGCTAGGAAGGACCCAAACTCTGGCACAGTCTCTTACATTTCATGAAATCTCATTCTTTCTTTCTCTCGAGCTGTACAGGAGCTTTAGGCATGATTCCTCACCAAAATAGCAGATGGAGCCTAAGGCATGGCTCCCAACCAAGCCAGGCACTTTTGCATTGCAGAAATTCACTTCACAGTAGCTTCTCAAAGCATAGTCACAGCAACAAATTTCCTCTTGGCTAGCTGGCAGTTTGCAGCTCCAACTGAACTTTACAAAGTCCTCACAGGCAATTTCAGGAAAAGCTCCAACCTCAGGGTACTTCCCTTTCATTCCTGCAGGCACACTACACTGTCACATCAGGCATGTTCAGACACTGGACCATCCACGGTCAATCAACAGGCATCTGCACTATACAAGGAACTGATTAGGTGCAGGGTGCAGACAGACAAGCCACTTGTACTTTAAGTAGAAGTTTACTCACTCAAGATTTAACATTGCAGCTTTCTATTGTCTGAAGTCACAGACTTCATCAGCATTTGCACTGCTTGAGGCCGAAACGTTCATGCAGGCCTCTCACAACTGCAGGCAGACTTCTTGCAGCTCTCTCATGGCTGAAGTTTGTTTGTTCCCCCCCCCCCACATTTTCCCAAAATGTGGAAAGGCAAATGCTAGCCCTGGGGGAACAAATATCTGGCAACCCCCAGACCAGTGACTTCAGTCCTTGCAGCCACATTTCTGTTAGCAGAGGCTAGAGCCCCCTCCCCTGTGGAGGGGCTCCTGCTGAACTACAGGCCCATTCTACTTTGGCAAAGGGCTAGAGCCCCCCTCCCTGTGGAGGGGCTCACGCTGAACTGACTCAGCCCGGAAGTCTCTGGGGTTTTGGGAGCTCTCTGCAGCTCTTGATTGGCTGATTCACTTGTCTCTCATAAAAATTAATATTCATTGACCTCCTCAATGCCAGATAGGCTCCTTGATTAGGTGCCAAATATTTTTCCTCCTTTTTCCCCACAAAGCTCTGGCACTGTACCAAAAGTCTCTGAGATAAATTCTGGCTTTCCGATTGGCTGCTTATGGGTCAAAGGTTGCAAATATGGCTGCAACTAGTTACAGTCCCCCTGCAGTCCATCAATGTTCCCACAACAAAGTTCTGGAGCAGCCAGTACAAACATTTACTTCATGCCCCCACATTTCAATAGCCACTATGGTGCTCTCTCAAACGCTGCCATTATTAAACATTTATTTTCAGTCCTTTTCCAATTGTGGCTGCCGAAACATGCAGCCCCTAGGCGGCAAGCAGGCTCCCCCATGAATATCAATGTAAACCCTCATCAATATTCATGAAGGGACCCAGCAACACACAATGTGATTGGTGCGCTTTATTTAAAAGTTATGAGGGCTTTTCTCTGCTCTTGCTCTGATCACTGGTCCCCGCTTTACCTTTCCCAGGGGCCAGGACCACCAGGAAGCTGTTTGCTTGACCACAAACATGGTCGGATAGTGGAGCGCGCTTCTGCGCATGTGCGAGCCATCCACCCGGCATTGACACATAGGGGAGAGAAGGCAGCAGCTCTGCAATGCTCCTTCAGCCCATTGAGGGAAAAAATAAATGCATGGGCTGTTCAGTGGCCCTGGGGCACACAAAGGGACCAGGGCTGTGGTGATGGTGGTGCAAGCACTGGGATTTTGGGGAACACCAGGAGGCAATCCGCAGCAACAGGAGACACAGGCGCAATTAAGGTAAGCCCCATGGGGGGGCTTACATTAGTAATAATTGTTTTATTTTCCTTTATTGCTGAGCTGAGATATCAGATTTTGAAGCATGTGAAAGTTCCTGGTCTTTTACAATGCCAGCCACAAATAAAATTATTTATTTGTTATTTATTTCTTGAAACCTTCAGAGATAACCTTTGAGCAGAAGTGCTAAGTTACAAAGGTTCCACATCAAATGAATGCATAGTCACAAAAAACATTATAAATACAATAAGCAGTTCCAGTGGAAATACAGTCGAGTCAGACTCCAAGCATTTAAGGCAAAACAATTACATATAGTTTTGAAAGAATCAATACAGATCATTGTATAAAACATCACAGGTTATGTACAGAGAGAAACCAAATAAAACTGTTTAACTGGTATCAGTTGCATTGCATTTACATTCACTGAATTACATTCATACATTGCGTTGTAATTAAACATCTTGGTGTGGTACTGTGACATTAACCATCAGAAACATGTGCTTGCACCATCATTCATACCCACAGGATAAATCCAGCTTTTACACGCAAAAGGTACCCTCAATGGAAGAGATTTTTATGGCTGCGTGGGTGGAGCTCCACAGACGTTATGCCATCATCATCATCATCTCTTTAGCAGACACTTTGGAAGCATTTGTCTGGACTGCTGTCTGGTGTGCTTCCACAGTGCTCTGGCACAGTATCCAGTAGTTGTGTTTATGCGGCCCTTCCCCTCTGCCAGCCACATAAACGCACCCACTTTGCAGGGCACTTATTTTTCTTCTTCAACTGCGGAAGTGACGTCCACCATGCACAAGATGGCCGCTGAGTCAGACTGTGCATGTGCGAGTATCGTGCATGTGCAGTTCTGTCATTGCTGCCATCTTGTGCACGGCATACTCCACTGTTTAGTGCTGTTCGAAATGTGTAATTCTGCTGGTAAAATTAGGCGGAATGACCATTCTGCCAGTGGAATTACCGCTGGAACGTCACTGGTTCTTCTGCAGAATTCTGCCTGCTGCAGTCTGTGGAACAATATTCTGCAGAGCATCATTTTCTGCAAAAAATCATTCCACAACCATTTCCAAGAAAATAGTGAGATATGCAGAAAAATATTCCGCATAACAGCATTTTTTAATTTGAAAATTCCGCACAGCACTACCGGCACTCATAAAAGCTCTGCGCAGCCGTGTCATCTCTGACCAGAGTTTGTTTAAGTAAAGGACAGTTAAGGGACTCTCGGGCTCACACAATGAACAACCGATGGTTGTGGGGTTCAAACTGGTCTGCAGGATTACAGATCCATGCTCTTACCACTAGGCCAAACTCACTGCCTCTCTCCTTAGAAGTGATTGTAAGGCCACAGGCCAGTTTTTGATTCCAGTCTAAAAGTATAGGTAGGGGCCTTTTCTATCCTGCATGTTTTTGCCCTTGCTGACTCCATAGTTAACATGCTGTATCAAGGTAGGAAGTGGAGTGCATGCTACCGGTTGTCCAAGCCACAATGCATTTCAATATCAGCATCCACACCAGAGGACATCTGCAGAATCTATGTGTCTCTGCAACAGTATCATCTAGCCCAATTGGAAGTATTGTAAGCTTTAGAGTCCTCTTCACTCTTGATATTAGGTTCTTGAGCTCAGGGCAAGAGAAGTGCTCTGTTTACGTGCAGCATTTTGTGAGTGGTGCTAGAGCTCAAGGTAAGTGACCAGTCTATTGTTAAGGTAATAGTCACTGTGTAACACACCTTTGTTAGTGTGGGAGGTGTGTTGTCCTTGGTTTGTGCTGTATACTGTGCACACAGTGCTTATTTCTTGCATCATGTTGGTCCTTTATGCTAGTATTTAGATGGAGGTCCGATTGGTTTTACAACACCTAGGGTGGGATATTCAAAGGGGTTGTGCATGGCGCAACAGTGTTGTACCATGCGGCACCCACTGATGCACTCTGGCGTGATATTCAAAGGGGATGTTGCGCCACGCCCAGATCCTGATCGCTGTGGTGCACCAGACGTATATGCTGTGTGTGGGGTGCAGGGGCGTGCCCACACATCCGCACATCCTGACATTCAGTCCTGGATGTGCGGGCACATATGCTGGCTAACCCCCACTGCACTGCACACTGGTGCTCAAAGTTGAGCCAAAAGAAATAGGAGCAAGGGCTGGCCACCCACAGATGAGCTGCCGATTGCAGGGCACAACATGGCAGCCACCAGTTGTGGGTGGCCACCCGAGCTCCGGGGCCAGGTCTGTCGGTGTCAGTTTCACACCGATCATGGGCATTGTAATGACATTTGATATCTCTGGTGGTCCAGTGGACCGCTTCCAGCCCGATCGCAGGCATAAGTATAATTAAATTCATGTCCAATATCCCTGGTGGTCCAGTGGACTGCTTCCAGCCCGATCACAGGCATAGGTATAATTAAATTCATGTCCAATATCCCAGGTGGTCCAGTGGACTGCTTCCAGCCCGATCGCGGGCATCAGTATAAAATAAGTCAAGTCCAATATTCCTGGTGGTCCAATGGACCGCTTCCAGCCCGATTGAGGGCATCAGTATAAAATAATTCAAGTCCAATATCCCTGGTGGTCCAGTGGACCACTTCCAGCCCGATCGCGGGCATCAGTATAAAATAATTCAAGTCCAGTATCCCTGGTGGTCCAGTGGACCGCTTCCAGCCCGATTGCGGGCATCAGTATAAAATAATTCAAGTCAATATCCTGGTGGTCCAGTGGACGACTTCCAGCCAATCGCGGGCATAAGTATAATTAAAACATTTTAAATGATCCTGGTGGTTCTCTGCGTGCCCCCCTCCCCACCATACTGGGCCTGCCACCGCTACCCCGGGTCAGCGGTGTAACTCCACCCACAAGCCGCCGCTGACTGACTGTGTATATAATGCGGCTGTAAGCCCATTGGTCCACAGCATGGGCCAGTAGGTGCAGAGCAGTGCCATACTACACAGTCTCGATATGAATGGATCCATTCACATATCTGAACTAATAATGCGATGCGATCTGCATGCCTGACCCATGCTAGTGGACCAATAAATGATACAACCGTGCATGTCTGATCAGTCGGCAGAGTAACGACATTGATGGGTGGGAGCTGCCGCCCGCCACTGACTGGGGGAGCAGGGTGGTGTGGCTTAGTGGGCATGTGGGGAAGGGGGTACCGCTGGACCACCAGGGATAATTTAAAATGTTTTTAATTATACTTATGCCTGCAATCAGGCTGGAAGTGGTCCACTGGACCACCAGGGACATTGGACTTGAATTATTTTATACTGATGCCCGCGATCGGGCTGGAAGCGGTCCACTGGACCACCAGGGATATTGGACTTGAATTATTTTATACTGATGCCCATGATTGGGCTGGAAGCAGTCCACTGGACCACCAGGGATATTGGACTTGGATTATTTTATACTGATGCCTGCAATCGGGCATTGGGGCACTTTGCTGTGATGTGCAGGGGGTGTCGGTCCCGGACAGCTGCCGCCTGGCAGGGTGCCAAGCGCAAATCACCAGGGATTGGTGCACCTGCATGAAAATGGGGCCATAATGACATGCTAATGGCCCCAGTTGCACCTTGCATGCATTATGGCCCCATTTGCATATCCACCACTGAATATCGCGGTTCCTGCACCTAGAGCAACCGCACTTGTGCTGGTGCATCCACCTGCTCCTCTCCTGCCACTTGCGCTGGTGCAGTGCCACTGCACCATGTGCAATGCGGGATGCCACATTGCCATATTCAACAATGCTGAGCCATGGCGCAGCACCGTTGAATATCGCCCAGTCCACGCCCTGGCACATCCCAGTTGCGCTGCGCCCGGCTTGCACCCCTGCCAGGCACATTTCTGAATATCCCACCCCTAGTGTAAGAGTATTTTCAATATGGAGCAAGAGACCACTCCCGACCAACCATATTGCTCCTTTTTCTGCTTGTGACACACTCAGATTCTGTAAAGAGTATCTCATGGGCGTGGGTCTTGGAAACGGGCTCATTCAGGGCAGATTTTAACAATTTAAAAAAAAAATATTGTTGATGGAATTCAGTCAATGATGGAGTTTTACTTCCTCAGATGGCATCTTAGCAGTGGTATGAGTGGTATCACATTCTTGGGGGGCAGGGGACCCCCCACCTTCGGTTCACAGTCCTCACACCATAGGTATGCATGTATATGCAAACCACTCTCACACTGCTCAGAGTGCTGCTGGGGGGGATGTGTAAATATATAGTGCAAGTTCCAGACTGACCCAACAATGGCAAAGGTTTGCCAATGATCGTAGAGCTTATCGTCCCCCCCCCACCAGCAGATGGTGTGATCTGATCATGCTCACACTGTCAGTAAGTAACAACAACCAGCCAAATACTGCTGAAAGCTTCTGGGATATGTTACAATAGGTTCTCCTTGGCCACCTCAGTGGCCCAGTTACAGCACATATAGGCAAATCAGGCTTGGGTGTGAACTCAAGTTGCCACATCGGGATGCAGGCCAGACTGCAGCCGTTGCCACTTGGCAGTGCACTGTGATCATGAGAGAGGGTGTCTGGCACCTGGCACTTCAGCAACTTCTGTGGTTGGCCTTGGGGGCTTGCTCCTTCCACTGGCATTGCTGTGTGTGTATGTGTGTGTATCTGAGGCTGTCAGAAGGCTCCGCTCATGCCAGGGGAAGGGGAGGAGAAAATGGGATAAAATGCCACAGCTATCTCTAAGATGGCAGACTTTCCTGACTCCTTTTGGTCTTAGCACACCTTCACTGGATCATGTCTGCTTGGTGGACTGACTCAGGGACAGAGGAAGACAATCCTCCCCCTGGAGCCCCTACCCACAGAGGGAAGCCATGGGAGCCATCAGGGGGCAGTTGTCCCTGTGGGACAGGAGTATGCCAGGCCTGAACAGGGTAAATCCCTGGGACCAGGATATATCCCTGAAAGACCAGTGGCTGAGGGAGAAAACTATCTTTTAAAAAACAATAGGTTCTACTTTATGTTAGTATAAGATTGGGGGGTAACAAGCATACTGTGAGAAAAGTGCCATTCAAGGTACCATTGTGTATTTCAATTTGACAATACGTATAAAACATTTAAACAAACTCTGGTCAGAGCTGATACAGCTGTGGAAAGCTTTTAGGAGCAGCAAAAGCATTGAAAAGAATATGAGGTGCACTCACTGCACTGGAGTCAGCCATAACTAATACTGCAGTGATTGCAGTACTGCGCATGCATGATACTCGTGCATACGCTGTTTGCCGTGGAGTCATCTGTGCACTGGAAAAACTATATACCCATTAGTGCAGAGAATAGGTGAACATATTAGAATCACAGAACGCAAGACAATTTATTCAAGGCCAGGGAATGCATTGCTAGGTTTTTTCTGGCATTAAAAAAGTTTAACTTGGTCCACAGGGAAGAAATCTGGATTTCCAGTTTACTTAATCAAGCCCTGAATATCATGATTTCAGGGCAGAAAGGGGGTTAGGGTGCACTCGGATGGAAGGTCAAGAAAATGTATTGTGGTACTGTACTCTATAAAGACTGTGCCCAAAGGATGCAACACGTATGGCAAGCAGAGAAACACCAACTTGGCATAGACGCTGAATTCTTTGGTGCGGCCTTATTCTGCACCAAGTTAAATTGTGTCGGTATCATTTTCAAGTGGGGGATTATGAAACATGTCAGATGGTTGTCAATTCTGACCCACCTTATCTTCTCCCTTGATGATAAAACTGCTGCTTTAAGAATATGGGCTCTGTAGACCATTATGATCCCTCATATTTTCAAAAAAACCCAACTTTTTACACCCTGTGGGTCACTGCCCCACATAGGAAAACTGACCTTCTTACTCCCCTCTGAGTGCAGACCAAACCCTCTTTTTCTGTTGACAAATTTCTCCTCCAGTCTGCCGCTTGCTTAGTGGCAGTGAATTTAGGTAGCATTTTTTAAATTTTGCATATCCATGCAGTTGTATAAAATGCCTACTGACATCCTTTGTAAGCTTCCCTCTGTCAGTGTCTTTATATTTCCTCCAGTGTTTACATTTACTGCAGCAGTAAAGAGAATGTGTTCGGTACTAAAAATAAAAACAAATTTGCTGGTGGGCTTTCTGTTTAGATATCACTTTCAAGGAGAAGCCACATTTTCAGAACAGGAATACCTGGAAGGATCTAACAGATTGTATCCACATTTTTGTTTTCTAGTAGTTGTTACCATCTTCTCCCTGTAGAACAGCAGGCTGAGATGGGACATGGTCTCAGTCTTCCCATACTCAGGGGTATTGACATGACTGAACATAGGGATATGATCTCCAGCAGCACACAGGGTCATGCTCTGAAGGTCACAGATGGTAAATTTAGGGGTAACATTAGGCAGCATATTTTGTCCTGGAAGGTGGTGGCCTTCTAAAATCACCTGCCAATAGAGACTGTGGACATGAAGACAGTAGAACAGTCCCCAGTGTTGCCCATCCGTTAGTTTTTCCCAGCACTGAATCCATCAGTGTGAGAACCCTGCACTGTCCCTGCCCCATGCTGTACCTACCCATGTGGATACACAGAGGACTTCAGCCTCTAGTGCTGAGAGGGCTTCAGTCTCCAGTGGTGCCAGTCCTTTACTGTTCACCAGTCACACACTGCACCTGTCACTGTAGATAAACAAAAGACTTTAGTCCCCCAGTGCTGGCAGTCCCTCACCATTCACCAGGACTTAATGCAGACAGTGTGGCAACCAAGCACTGTCCCTGCTCCCCACACTGTTGCTGTCTCTGTGGATTACCAGAGGGTTTAAAGCTCTAGTGGTGTCAGTCCCTCACCTTTTTCCAGCACTAAATCCATCACAGTGTGGGTAAGTTTGCACTGAGCCTGCTCCACATGGTGCCTGTGGATAAACCGAGGGCTTCATCCCTCACTTTTGCCAGCCCTAAATTCATCACAGTGGGTGGGTGGGTGGGGTAATCCTGCACTGTACCTGTCCCTGTGGATAAACAAAGAGTTTTAGGTTACTGTCTAGTGCTGTCTGAGCTGTACCTTTTATGAGCATTAAATACATCAGAGTGGAAAAGCCAGCACTGAAACCGATTCTGTGGATAAACAGAGGTGTTGTAAGCCCCCACCTTTCACTAGCATAGGACAGCAAATATACAAAGGTTGAACAGAAAAAAATATAGAAAACAACAGAAGATAATGGTCTCAGATCCCAATAAATGCCCATAGGAACAAGGGTTAAAGCAGTTCTGTCTTAAAGGGGGAAGGAGTGGTTGAGCGTTTGCAGGAGAAAGAGTTGTTGTCGGGAACTTCTGACAGAGTTCTGCAAAGACAAACACACTCACACATTCTTCAGTGCCAATTTGCACAAATTTCTTTTATACTGCAATGAGTTTCCAGTTTGCAAATGCATTCTTTTTTATTACAATATAAAACAATACTCAGCATTCCTCCACAGTACCGAGACTCTTGGTTTTGAATTACAGGGGTAAAGCTGTAGCTGTACTGTCTGTAATTTGACACTGTAGTCTGCTTAATGAGGCATTGAGAGCTTCAGAGCTTCAATAAGGGAAATTCCCATATTCTTGTATGCTTCTTCTTTTCAGCCATAAAAAAGTAATTTGCAACTCCTCTGGAGTTCCTCTAGAAGCTTGCTGTGTCCTCTGTTGGAAATTATGGCAGAGAGAGAGAGACAGACGAGCTGAAAAAGTAGTGTTAGAACTGGTCTACTCCACAGAGAGAATGTAGTATTTCATTCAACTGACGTAGTGATTTGCAGTTGCGAAAAGATACACTGAAAACTCCAAAAATGTGTGCTTCGGTATCCCATTTTTCCAGCTACAGCAAGACGGCTGCAAGCTCCACCACAGATGTAAAAATAAGGATGCAAGACAGCAGGGGAGTTTCCAGACACCCAGAAATGCTTGCATGACTTTGCCAGTGCCTACACTATATTACGATTATGGTGTATGGGACCCAAGCTTCACTGACAACAGCATAGAAACATATAATTTGTTGGCAGAAAAGGATCGCTTGGCCCATCCAGTCTGCCCAGATATTACCTGTCTAATCTGCCTCTACAGACCCTATTTGATCTGTGGCTACCCTCCCCCCCCCCTGCCTCTTTTCTAATATACCCTTATTTCTATCCCATGCATACCTGAAGCCCCCACTGTTTTAGCTTCCACCACTTCTGCTGGTAACCTGTTCCAAGCACCTGTCTACCACCATTTCAGTGAAAAAATATGTCCTCACATCTCTCTTGAACTTCCCCACTCCAGCTTCCTCATATGCCCTCTGGTCATGATACTCTTTCTCATTTGAAAGATACTCCCTCAACATCCTATTCACCCCTGTGAGGTACTTGTAGGTCTCTATCATGTCATCTCTCACTCTCCTGTCTTTCAGGGTGTACATGTTGCGCTCTCACAGTCTCTCCTCGTATAATTTCTCATGCAAACCCTGCACCATTTTAGTTGCCCTCCTCTGGACTGCTTCCACTGTATGTCCTTTCTGAGGTGAGTTCTCCACAGCTGGACACAGTACTCCAAGTGGGGTCTTACCAGTGAGTGATACAGTTGCAACACCACCTCCCTCCCCCTGCTGGAGATACCCCTCCCTATGCACCCCAGCATCCCACTAATCCTACTCGCTTCCTTGTCACACTACCATGCCACCATGTGGTCCTCCAATAGGATAACTCCAAGGTCCTTTTCCTGTCTAGTGGCTGTCAATATCTCCCCCATCCTATACTCAGCTCCTGGGTTTCTATGCCCTAGGTACATAATTTTGCATGTTTTAGTACTGAACCCCAACTGCCATGCTTTTGACTACTCCTCTAACTTCCCAAGAGCCCTGCACATTCTCTCCACTCTCTCCTGAGTATCAATCCTGTTACATATTTTGGTATACATCTATACATAGACACTGTCAGCAGATAAGGGCCTGTGGCCCACCCAGTCTACCCATTTGAGCTTGTAAGTTCACTTTATGTTTTTTCTAGAAATTTGTTGCCCCTTACCATGTGTCATGTGCAAATATGCATACTTTCCCTTTCCCTTCCAGTTCTTCTGCAATTTCCCCTATAAAGACGTTGAAGAAGACTGGTCCCAGTACTGAGCCCCAGGTACCATGCTGGTCACTCTATTATCATTAGAGTCAGTGCCATTAACCACCATCTTCTGTCTCCTAACCAGTTTCTAACTCAATCACCTCTTTGGATCCCACTTCTTGGCTGTTCAGCCTTCTTCCTGTCCAACCTTCAGCCTCACAGTGCAGCTACACAGTGTCAAAGGCTTTGCTAAAGTCCAGATAGGCCACATCCACTGCCCTCCCCTCATCTATTCCCCTGGTCAATCAATCAATGAAATCTATCAGATTCATTTGCATTGTCCTTCCTCCTGTGAATCTGTGCTGCCTGTGGTCT